>CM076677.1:18603158-19974408 GCA_038501925.1 Xenopus petersii
TGCTTTTATTGGTTTCCTGAAAGGGAAGCTGGTGAACAATGAGGACACGGAAGGTTTTAAATCTGAAGTCTACAAGGAGTTAGGAATAGCAAACGGTGACTTGAGTTTGACTCGTGTTAACTATACATTTACTGGCTTTTAGCTTAGGCAAAAATGTTTGAAAAGCCGTGATATTTTAAGAATATAGTTTTTGAGTGATTAGTACCCCCTTGAATATAATGTGCAGAACTCTGAAGTGCAGTCAAAGATAAAGCCATTTAACAAATGTTTTGTATGTATATTTTTATTTGTATAGCGCTCCTTGACGGCAAAGCACTTTACAGCAGAACAATAAATTAGTAGAAGAAACATGGGGTCATTACAATAATAAGTACAAATAAGTATAATAATACAATATACATAAATATAAAGTATAGTTACAATACATATTAAGAGCTTATTGTCAAGGAGACAAAAGGATGGAGGTCCCTGCCCCGTTGAGCTTACAGTCTAAATGAATTTAGCATCATTCCAGCATCATTGCAGCCACTAGGCTTGTCACCTTTCTGTTTTTTTACCCAGACAGCCTGGTTTTGGAAGGTCTGTCTAAGGGAAAACTGCTTGTCCAAATTATAAAGTCCAGACAGTGCTTTAAAATGAATGGTGCAGAGATCAGCCAATCGGTGATCGCCACATCATAACCCACTGTCACTGGCACCCCCTGATGTCATCCATCCACCCCTGACTTCACCAGGCCCATCCCTAGTTGTTTTCTCTTTTTCCAATTTTCTTTGATGCATATTTTTGTTGTTGTTGTTGATATATTGAATATGATTGTGTAATGAGAAAATGTCTCTCATTTGTTTTATACTTTATTTTGTATTTTCTTTCATAAACTGAATGAACAAATTAAATATAAAAAAAGAAAGTGTCAACCCTACTGGCCACGCACTAAGTAGTGTCTATTGCAGTCGTGAGCAGTGCAGCCATATGTATAGTGATGGGTGAATCTGTCCCAAAAAAATTCAAGAAACTGCGAAAAATTTGCGAAAGTCAATGGGCATCTGAATAATTTAGATTTTTTTAATTGTCGCCACAGTTTCACGAAAACATTTGCAGGCATCGAAACACGGAAATTTGCCGTGAATCGATGCTTGGAGAATAAAATCGCCCATCACTATATATGTACACTAAATAGCTTGCTTATTTCTGTGAATTGCAGGTTGGGTTGAATTGGTATGGCCTCCCTTCTGGCTGGTCAGTTGGTATTGATGGTAATTGATAACATTAGAATGTAATGAACACGGCTCAAGCCAGAAGCAGCTATTGATGTTACTTGCTCATGGAACTAGGGATGCACCGAATCCAGGATTCGGCCAGGATTCGGCCTTTTTCAGCAGGATTCAGATTCGGCCGAATCCTTCTGCCTGGCCGAACCGAATCCGAATCCTAATTTGAATATGCAAATTAGGGGTGGGAGGGAAATTGCGTGACTTTTTGTCAGAAAACAAGGAAGTAAAAAATGTTTTCCCCTTCCCACCCCTAATTTGCATATGCAAATTAGGGTTCGGATTCGGTTCGGTATTCGGCCGAATCTTTAGTGAAGGATTCGGGGGTTCGGCCAAATCCAAAAAAGTGGATTCGGTGCATCCCTACATGGAACCCTTGAGCTTCTGTCATTTCCAGGCTGGCTGCTGTCTTCAGCTTTCCCTAGCATCAGTACTTTGTTACTCCCAGCAAGTACCTCCAAGTATAAGCAGGGCTTTTTTGAATGTCATCAATACTCGCTCAATTTATCATCTAAGACCTCTAGATTTTTTCCTGCTAGATCAGTGCATTTGTATCCCATTCCTTGGATGGAGCAAGAGCTACAAAATAAATTTGCCCGATGTTATAGAGTTAAATATACAGGTATAGGATCTGTAATCTTGAAACCCATTACAGGAAGGTGGCCTCCTATAGGGGTATATTTATCAAAGAGTGAAGTTAATAGTGAAGTTCCGCCACTAGAGTGAAATTCCGCCACTTTACATTCATTTCTATGGGAATTTTATAGGCATATTTATCAAAGGGTAAACTTTCACCCATTGATAAATACGCCTTTCAAAATCCCATAGAAATGAATTGAGAGCTGCGGAATTTCACTCTAGTGGCGGAACTTCCCTCTTTGATAAATTTACCCCATAGATTCCATTTTAATTAAATAGTGTAAACTTTTAAAAATGTTTCCTGTTTTTCTGTAACAACGAAACAATACATTGTACTTGATTGCAGTTAAAATGGGATCTATAGGAGACCACCTTCCTGTAATTTCTGGATAATGGGTTTCCAGATTACAGATCCTATACCTGTATATTTAACTCTATAACTAGGTAGCTCTTGCTCCATCCAAGGAATGGGATACAAATGCACTGATCTAGCAGGAAGATTTAATAAATGAATCCTTATCGGCGGGGAAATAATCCTATTGGATTTATTTAATGTTTAAATAACTTTTTAGCAGAGGTATAAAGTTCTAAATTAAGGAAGATTCCTTATCCAGAAAACCCCAAGTCCTGAGCATTCTTGATAAAGTCCCATACCCGAATTAGGGTAAAGCTGGCCATATAAGCACAGATCCTATCGTACGATTTTCGGATTGTGTGTGGTGAGTGCCGACATCTTTCGTCCGGCGGAGATCGATCGGACAGGTTTGATTTTGACCCGTCCGATCCCGCCGGAGCCCATTGCGCATCGTAATCGGATCGTTCGGCCATAAGGCCAAACGTTCAGATTACCCCCGATATAGCCATGTTCGTTAATGGCATATCGGGGAAAGATCCGCTCGTTTGTCGATGTCGCCAAACGAGCGAATCTTTGCATCTATGGCCAGCTTAAGAAATAACCTCGTGGATATTGTAATATTATACACTCATCACACTGAGTTTGGGTGCTAAACCCCCAACCTATAGCTAGAGGTAGTGCGAACAAGATGAGCAGGTGCTCCAAAAAATCTCTCGATGCAGGCGAAATAAAAACAAATGAGAGTGGAGCTTATCTTGTTCAGTGTTAAAGAGAAACTTGAAACTTTACTGTCCATTTTTCTTTCATTTACAGGCAATGACACTGTACAGTTCAGCCGAGTTCAGCTCCGTAGTAAATCCAGTGTAGCTCACAAACATCCCTCTGAATACAAACATTGCCGCTAAATGTGAAATTTAGGAAATGATGGGTGAAAGGTTGCCGCCTGCAGTGATGGCTCATTGACTCACATTAGATTAGAATGCATCGTTCACTTTAATATACATGATGTACACATACAGGGAGTTAATGGCTCATTTTTAATATTTAATTAAAGAGTCGGATTGATTTGTATATAAAGAAGGAGCACAGCAGTGCATCACATTTTCCATGTCTTTTTTTTTTTCAGAAAAGTTAGTGTCATGGCTTGAGAATTAAATACAAAGAATATAAAGAAATAGCTTTTTCTTTATGAATTGTCTGTTATAAGTCCCTCCAATGTATGATGAAAGGATAGCCAGATGTTTTTATTGCTGCAGTGCATTGTAGATCCAACGCAATAAACAAAAGGAAAATGTTACCATAAATAAAATAGTTTCTTCTAGAGGGTGGTTGTTACTCGACTAATTCGACTATCATCGCGTTTACTTAGCCCTAGTCAGACTCATATTTTTTATGTCATGGTTGGGGTCACCATAATTCCCTGCCAATATGCTTGCCTGTAGGATTCCTGGTAATTGTAGACCAATGTGCCAGTAGGAGTATTGTTTATTATGAGGCAGCATTGCTGCAGGATACATGAAACTTGCCTTCAGGAATAATGGGACCAGAGGTGTAACATTAGAAGCAGACCCTGCGGCTGCTGGGGTTGCCAGGAGTTATAGGGGCAAATTCACTATGCGCCGAAGCGGCTAACGCTAGCGTCAGTTCGCAAATTCACTAACAGACGCTGGCGTAACTTCACTTGTGTAACTTCGCACCCTTACGCCTGGCGAATTTGCGCAACAGATGTAACTACGCAAATTCACTAACGCGCGCATTGTTCTGGACGCTACCTTTTACGCCAGACTTCCTTCGCCACCTCAGACCAGGCGAAGCGCAATAGAGTAGATAGGGATTGCTTCAAAAAAAGTTACAATTTTTTCTAAGTCCCAAAAAACACTGGCGTCTTTTCTATATTATGGGTGATAGGCTGAAAAAGATTGAATTTTTTTTGGGGCTCCCCTCCTTCCCCCCTACATTTCCTGACTCATGGCAACTTAACTATACAGTGGGCACATGTGTAGGGCAAAATAAACATTTTATTTGATGTTTTGAAGGTTCCCCAGGCATTTGTAGTGCTGCTACATATTCCTCCATTGAAATTTGAATTTGGCGCCGTATGCAAATTAACCATCGCTAGCGTAACTTTGCTTTGCTTATTGAACCACGCTAGCGCAACTTCGCAACCTTACGCTACCCCTGAGCGCAACTTCAGATTTTAGTGAATTTGCGGAGCACTGGAGAAACTATGCCTGGCGAAGTGTGGCGAAGTTATGCCTGGCGCAACTACGAATCTTAGTGATGTCCTACATAGGGTTCCCATGAGGCCCTAATTCATATACAATTTCAATAAATACTGGTAAAACAAGTCAACCTCTAGGGGGCCTGAAAAATAATTTGCTGTGGGGCCCAGTAACATCTAGTTATACCGCTGGATGGAAACTATATGATGAGAGTGGAAATCTTTGCGATTATGTATCAAGGTGCTGGCAGGAGTAATGGGAATTGTGCGCTTGCTATTTTTAGCGGGACAGTCCCGAATTTAGACAGCTCAAACCTCATTACCTGATTGTTACTGAAATGTCTGACTTTCTCTTTACTCTCCAGCACTGAACAGCCAGAAAAAGATCCAAAGTTTCTAAGGGTAAGGCCAGACGAGGAGATTCGGGGAGATTTTGTCGCCTGGCGACTTATCGCCACGTCTTTTGTGCGACTATCTCCCCGAACTGCCTCAGCGTCTTTTCCCCATAGGCTACAGCGCAAAATCGCCTGCGCTAATGCACACGCGGTAATGCGTTTTCAATAGTCGCACAAAGTTGCCAGGCGACAAAACCCCCCCCGAATCTCCTCGTCTGGCCTTACCCTTAAACCTAATTGGCTTTTGGCACAGAGCCCAGAACATTCAACAGGTGCACTTTGATACTTTTGTAACAATTTAAGATAGCCAAAGAAGTCATTAAAGATTAAATTAACAGTTTAAGATAAGCAGGTCTCTTGGGGAAACTGCAGCTTAAAGGACGATTCACCTTCATTAGCAAAACTGTAATAACACCTAAAAACCACAGAAATGTTTCATAACCTGCCAAATTTTGTAAAATGAACCAATTACTGGGTGGCCACAAAAATTGGGCGTGGTCAAAACTTTTTCACAGCAAATCTTTTTGTCCCTCTTTCAATTTACAAGAGGTGTATAAAAATACTAAGAATTAAGAAATAAGAAACAAAAGGGATTATAATTATTATAGTAAAAATTGACAAGGGATTATGATTATTCCTTTGCATACTTTGGGGTCCCTGCACTGGAAATCTCGCCCTGGTCCCCTTCACCACTAAGGGTAGGACTACACGAGTGTTTTCTGTGCGTTCCGCCGAGCTGCGCAAAAACACAGGCGTCAAATCGGATGCAACGGAAATAAGGTAAGTGAATGCATTGTCGGATGAAGTCGCAGCGTTGATCCGACAGTCGTGTCGCGCTGGATCAGCGCTGCAACACCATCCGACCTTTGTATATTTTACTTCCGTCGCATCCAACTTGACGCCTGAGTTTTTGCGCAGCGCGTCGGATCGCGCAGAAAGCGCTCGTGTAGTCCTACCCTTCAGGGCACATCAGGGGCAGCTGCTTTACTGGTATTTGCTGCATTGAATACTGGTCTTTTATGAATGGAAGCAGACAAAACAGGTGCCCCACATAAAACCACCATAAAACTTTCAGATTGACCCATATCTCTGTCCTCTCTTCCCCCGATAAAGATATTAGAAGTGTTCAGATTCCCAAAGGCTGTGTTCGGAAATGAATAAATATAAAGTCCAAACACTCAGGCCCGGATTTGCGGCAAGGCCGCATAGGCCCGGGCCTAGGGCGGCATCAATTAAGGGGCGGCATGCTGCCCAGCCGCACAAGCAGTTTTTTGTCAGAGCACTAGCGCTGAGCGGCTAATGCTCCGAAACAAAGCTAAGAGGATGCGCATGCGCGCTATATTGAGAGAGGGAAGGGGTGACGGAGGACGCCGGCCTCTGAGCGGATGCGGATGCGCGCTATCTTTAGAGAGGGAGGGGGCGACGGAGAACGCCAGCCTCTGGGCGCCCTCAGGGCAAATCCGGCCCTGCAAACCCTCTAGAAATATAAACCATTTTGCTTGTTATAGTTACATGGGTGGAACTGAGTTTATGAAACATCTGGTATGAGATGGTACACCCTTTAATATCAGTGAATAGCAGCGCTGGGTGTGCCATGTTGCCCCCTTTTATAATCACATGCCTCATTGAAATCTATCCAGTCTGTTGCTCTGGGCTGCTTTATTGTTATGGTTTATTATATAGTGATTACAGATTAAGGGAATACAAATACCAGACATAACAGGTTATTATAGTAAAAATTATTATAGTATTTTGGACAAATGCATTAAAGTCAATGGGCATCCGAATAATTTTGACACGCGACAATGTTTATGTGCACATACCTCCCAACTGTCCCGTTTTTAGAGGGACAGTCCCTCTTTCCTCTTTGACAGCTCAACCTGCAGTCCCTCATTTGAACTGGAAAGTCCCTTTTTTTCTCTGCACTGAAAACAGCCAGAAAAAAGAAACAATGTTAATTGACTTTTGCCAGAGAGCCCAGAACAGCCACCAGGTGCACTTGTGAAACTTTTGTAACAATTTCAGATAGGCAAATAAGTAATTGTAACAATCTAGATAACAGGTCCCTTGGGAAAAGTTACATTCACAGCTTAAAGGGCAATTCACCTTCATTAGCAAAACTGTAGAAACTGAAAAAGCCGCAGAACTGTGTTCAAACTTTCATAACCTGCCAAATTTTGTAAAATGAATATGGTAATTAGGGGGTTTCGGCCTTAAAAATGGGCGTGGTCAAAAAAATTGCCGCGCGCCACCTTTTTTGTCCCTCTTTATATTTCCAAAATGTTGGGAGGTTTGCGCACCACTATACTGACGAGCGCCCACATTTTTTCAACGCAGCGGATTTTTCGCCATGGAATTTTCGCTGCAGTTTCGAGAATTTATTTGCCGACGGTGAAACGTGGAGATTCGCCACCTGACAAATTTATTTGCCCACCACTAGTGAGGACACTCTCAACCTCTATTGTTACGGTTCCAAGTTCTGGGAGTGAGAGCTACAAATCACCTGCACATAATAATAATTCTCTGTAGTTGTGGCAATTATAATGTAATACTTATGAAGACATATGAATTTGGAGACACGTCTGACTGATATGAAGCTCCTTTATGTTGGTGCCTGTTCCTAAGGCTTATTATTTTAGTTCAATTTGTAAAACCAGACGCCACCTAATGGCAGCCTAGAAGCCTGGAATTAAACTGTTCCTTATGCAGAAGACAAATACAAAGAAATTAAAATTTTTGCATTTGTCAAAGGGGTCAGAAGCTTGTAAAATAACACCGTTTAGGCTTGTTTTGAGGATTTGTTAAAATATTTTATTTATAAGTGGAACTTGGTTACTGGTTCCCTCGTACCATTTCTCCATTCTGTGCAGCAGCAGCACTTTCACAAAAAATGCGGAGCCAATACATAGGGGCAAATTTACTAAAAAGCGAAGTGACTAACGATGGCGAAAATTCGCCAGCTTGACATCATTCCGGAAATTCGCCAGTTTATTAATGATCGCCGGCGTAACTTCACTAGCGAAGGAGATAGACTCTAGCTGTACTTCCTTCCCTAACGCGTGCCGAATTTGCACTCTGGCGAATGGACATAACTACACAAATTCACTAAGATGTGGATTTTACTGATCGTTACCTCTTGCGCCTGACTTGCCTTCTCCACCTCAGACCAGGCGAAGTGCAATAGAGCAGATAGGACGTCCTCAAAAAATAGTTGAACATTTTTCTAAGTTCCAAAAAACGCTGGCGTCTATTCCTTTTTCAGGGTGATAGGCTGCAAAAGAGCATAATTTTTTGGGGGGTAACCGGCTTCCCCCTTCATTTCCTAACATATGGCACATAAACTATACACTGGGCTCATGTGTAGGGAAATATAACAACTTTATTTTATTTTATTAAGCTTCCCTGGGCTTGTGTAGTGTAATGTATTTGCTGCAACATATACGTCCATTGTACTTTAACTTCCCACCGTATTCAAATTAGGCAACGCTAGCGCAACTTCGCTTGCCGCAGTAACGATAGTACAACTTCGCCAACGTTCAGCGCCCTGGACACGACTTCAGATTTTAGTGAATTAGCGTTGTCCTGGCGAATCTACGCTTAGCGAAGTGTTGCGCTTTCGCTGGCGATTTTTCGGAGGTGAGTGAATTTGCCCCATACTCTGGTAAACTGTATGCAATTAATGTGCCAGTTTTTCTTGCTTAACTTGTGTGAGAATGGCAGCGAGTGGTGTTAACAACTAAGGTTTAATTCACTAGTTGCAAGTCAGGTGTGTGTGTGTAGGTGGAGCAAGCTGGCAGACTGTTATCCCGAAACCTGTTAACCAGAAAGCTCCAAATTAAGGGCATCTCCCATAGACTTCATTTTATACAGATCTTTTAAAAACGATTTCCTTTTTCTCTCTAATAATAAAACAGTACCTTGTACTTGATCCCAACTAAGATATAATTAATCCTTATTGGAAGCAAAACCAGCCTATTGGCTTTATTTAATTTTTATATGATTTTCTAGTAGACTTAGGGGCCGATTCACTCAGCTCGAGTGAAGGGTTCGAATGAAAAATACTTCGAATTTCGAAGTATTTTTTGGGTACTTCGACCATCGAATTGGTTAAATTCGATCGAATTCGATCGAAGTCGAACGAAATCGAACGATTCGAAGTAAAAATCGTTCGACTATTCGACCATTCGATAGTCGAAGTACTTGCCCTTTAAAAAAAACTTCGACCCCCTACTTCGGCAGATAAAAGCTACCGAAGTCAATGTTAGCCTATGGGGAAGGTCCCCATAGGCTTGCTAAGCTTTTTTTGATCGAAGGATTTTCCTTCGATCGTTTGATTAAAATCCTTCGAATCGTTCGATTCGAAGGATTCAATCGTTCGATCGAACGAAAAATCCTTCGATCGTTCGATCGCAGGATTAGCGCTAAATCCTTCGACTTCGATATTCGAAGTCGAAGGATTTCAATTCGAGGGTCGAATTTCGAAGTATTTTTAACTTCGAAATTCGACCCTTCGTGAATCGGCCCCAAAATGTATGAAGATCCAAATTATGGAAGATCTGTTATTTGGAAAATCCCAGGTCCCAAACATTGGCGAACAGATTGGGGTTTAGATGTACAGGTATGGTACCTGTTACCCAGAATGCCCGGGACCTGGTGTTTTTCAGATAATGGATCTTTCAGTAATTTGGATATTCATACCTTAGGTCTATTAGAAAACCATGTAAACATTAAAGGGAATATTTATCAAGGGTTAAATTTAGAGTTTAGCGGAGTTTAAAAAAAAAATCGAATTTTTTAAATTTCGGGTGAATAGGATCGACTTGTAAACTCGAATCGAATTTGAATCAAATTCAATTCGAGTTTTTTCACGGAAAAAATAAAAATAGTAAAAAAAAAAACCAGTCCACCAAACTACTCCAAATTGATTGAAGGAGGTCCCCATAGGCTAAAACACCTATTCGGCAGGTTTTAGATGGCGAATAGTCAAATTTGAATTCTTAAAGGGACAATACATGATCAATTTGAATTCCCTAGTTGAATTACACTAAAATAAACTCAAAATTCGAATCTAAAAATGTATATTTTCAATTCAACCCTTGATAAATCTGCCCCGAAATAAACTGAATAGGCTGCTTTTGCTTCCAATAAGGATTAATTATATCTTAGTTTTGCTCAAGTACAAGCTACTGTTTTATTATTACAGAGAAAAGGGAAATCATTTTTAAAAATGTTGATTATTTAAATGTAATGGAGTCTATGGGAGACAGCCTTTTCTGTAATTCAGAGCTTATAACAGGTTTCCTTATAACGGATCACATACCTGTATTATCTTGCATTTCATAATTCAATTTTTACAGAATATTTTTAAAATGAAATATTGGCACGTTAAAGGTGGCAATATTTTTAATTTCTAGGAAAAAAATTGCAATTGAGGCAAATCCTTCGAAAATTCTGTCGAGAAATGAATCAGCCCTATAGATTTAGATTTTCATGTGTAAATTTCCATTTCTCAGCTCTGTAAGGTTCAGTGCAATTACTCTTAAGGGTAAGGGCAGAAATGAATTTACAGTAAGAGTTTAGATTATCTCAGTGATATCTGCAGTAGACTTTTTTCCCCGGTTTCAGTGTATTGCCTAGGAGTTGCTTTGTTTAGACTATAAATTCATTGGGACTGTTGTTCGTTTACGTTAGACATGCCGAAAATAGAAACAAGTTTTAAACCTCAATTCTGTAAAACACCAATATAAGGTAATTAAGTTACAATTAAGCTATTGTAGTACATTGGTTATGCAAAAGTCTGTTAGATATTAAACACAGGTATGGGACCTGTTATCCAGAATGCTCGGGACCTGGGGTTTTCCGGATAAGGGGTCCTTCCATAATTTGGTTACCTATTAAAACACTAAATTAACCCAATAGGCTGTGTTTGCCTCCAATAAGGATTAATTATATCTTAGTTGGGATCAAGTACAAGGTACTCTTTTATTACTACAGCTAAAAAGAAAATGTTTAAAATTTTAAATTATTTAATTAAAATTTAGTCTAAGGGTGATGGCCTTTCTGTAAGTTTCTGGATATTGGGTAGCAGATCCCATACCTGTATAGTCTTTTTTTCCCCCCTTGTATAGAAGGCATTATTGATTTTAAATGACTCAGCCTTTCGGTCTGAGGGGCTAATTTACAGGTTCCGCATTGCACTAGTGCATATTGGTTTCTCTGGGCAACTGCACTTAATGGTGTGAATCTGTGAAAACGAGAGATTAGCACTGAAGGCTGCTGACTTTTCTTAGTGAGCATGTTTGTGGGTTCGCGCTAGGTCATTAGGTTTTTGTTAAAGCGTCAGTGTAATTCACCACAGGGATTACATTGGCAGCTTGAGCAAGGTGGTTCCTAGTAGAACCCTAAGCAAGTTGGTTCCTGGTAGAACCCTGAGCAAGGGGGTTCCCGGTAGAATCTTGAGCAAGGTGGTTCCTGGTAGAACCTTGAGCAAGGTGGTTCCTGGTAGAACCCTGAGAAAAGTGGTTCCTGGTAGAAGCTGAAGCAAGGTGGTTCCTGGTAGAACCCTGAGCAAGGAGGTTCCTGGTAGAAGCTTAAGCTAGGTGGTTCCTGGCAGAACCCTGAACAAGGTGGTTCCTGGTATAAGCTGAATAAAGGTGGTTTCTGGTAGAACCCTGAGCAAGGTGGTTCCTTGTAGAAGCTTAAGCAAGGAGGTTCCTTGTAGAACCCTAAACATGGTGGTTCCTGGTAGAAGTTTAAGCAAGGTGGTTCCTGGTAGAAGCTTAAGCAAGATGGTTCCTGGTAAAACCCTGAGCAAGGTTGTTCCTGGTATAGGCAGAAGAAAGGTGGTTTCTGGTAGAACCCTGAGCAAGGTTGGTCCTGGTATAAGCTGAAGAAAGGTGTTTCCTGGTAGAACCCTGAGCACAGTGGTTCCTGGTAGAAGATTAAGCAAGGTGATTCCTAGTAGAAACTTAGGCAAGGTGGTACCTGGCAGAAACCTTCTTTTTTGACATTTCACCAAGGGCTGGGTAGGCTCCTCGGTCAGTTCTTACCCTTTAGCAGAATAAGCCAAAGTTATCCTTTAGTTCCATAGTCTGTGCCTGTGGTTTCAGATTTATAAGAGTTTAGGGAACATCTGAAAGTATTTATTTTATTTCAGTAACGTTAGTGAAATCCATTAAGCATGATAACCATATGTTACGCTTTGTTAGCATAATTTTTTTTTCAGTATTAAAGCCATTCCAAAAAACTCACTGATTACGCAAATTGGTTCACGCACATGGATTTCAGGGTTTTTTTTTTTTGTGTGTGCCATGACATTGTTTATACTCCTACCTACCACAATACAGCTTCAGGTAATGTAAGATTTATGGTTCATTTCAATAAATGAAGGGAACATAAAAACAATTTATACATTTATATTCAGTTTATTTTATCTTAAATATACAGTATTGTATGATGAGATATATTAAGGGGAGCAGGGAGTTTCCCCACCCCTTTATGGACGATCTCCTTTCAGGTTTAGCTCTAGGTTAGGAAATCCCTGTAGGGGGTTAAGATTTACTATTGTCCAAGGTTGTCAGGTGGGATCCCCTAGGCCAGTGCTGTCTAACTGGCGACTTGTGGGCCCCCATTGTGTGACCTCCTACATCAAAGCCTGGCTGGTGTGTCATAAGCCTGGTGGGAATTTGCTCTCTGCTTTTTTTAGCATTTGGAAATAATTATTATGGGGTTCCTAAGGTGTTTAATTATATGCTGAGTGTTGCTGAGCTATTCACAGGGGTGGAGAGTGTATATGGCTAAAAGGGTATGTCTTATTATAGTAAAATTTAATGTGGATATGGTCTTACAAGTTCTGGTGATAACATGATTGTGGTTTCGTACCTCAACCTTTTATATTTATACCATAGAAGTTGGACAGCACTGCCCTAGGCTAAGGGATAAGGGATAACATCCATATAATTTGTTTTAGGACATCACTCAATAGAGGATGGTAGTTGGTGCTGGAAAATAAAGACAAGGTAGACCTTGTTTAAAAAGAACCAGAAGATAAGACTAGCTAGTGTGATTTTCCTGACAGCTGACTCTATGAGTAAGAGTAAAGTATTGTAGCTATTAGAGCATTCAAAGGTTCCACTGAGGTGAACATAAGGGTCAGTACTAGTGATGGGCGAATAAATTTGCCTGGCACGAATTCGCGGTAAACTTCTGCGTTTTGCCGTGAAAATTTGCCGGTGAAATAAAAAAAATTCTGGACGCGCATCCGAAAAGTCACTCGCGTCAAAATCGTTGCACGTCAACACTATTCGGATGCCCATTGGCTTTAACGCCAGCATCAATATGGACGCGAGCGACTTTTTCATCACTTTCCGATTTTCATTATTTTTTCGTTAAAATTTCAGATTTTCACGATTTTTCTGTGAAACGTTCCAATTTTCACGATTTTTTGTGAAACATTCTGATTTTCATGATTTCTTCGTGAATTTTTCGCCATTTCGGGAATTTTGCGGGAAATTTTTTCAGTGACACGGGAGAAATTCGCCCATCAATAGTCAGTACACCAGATGACACCCACCAGCAATTACAGAATTCCAGCTCTCTGTACACCAACCTTCAGCTGTCTGGAAATGTTGGGCGTTGTACTTTAGTAACAGCTGGGGGGATGTCTGGTCTTGAAATAGATAAATCTACACTACAATACCTACTGTCCCAAAGCTGTAGCATCTTCTCTGAAAAAGAGTATAAATCTTTAGACGTCCATGACAGTACTGGCCATAGAGTAACAGCTTTTTGTGACCTTCTATGCTGGCTCCTGGTTATACCATTCCCAACAGGCACAGCATTACTTTTAGTAAAGATTTGTTACTATAAACTCAATTGTATATGTTGTATTATACTGTTTTTACTGACTGTGATTTTGCAGTTTTTTTTTTAATTGTGGCTGGACAGATTACTCTTAATATGTAATTTAACCTGATGAAGAGTTTTGGGACATTTCTCTTTAAAACGAAATGTGCATCTTGTTTTAGTTTTTTACTTGTTGTCATTAAGTTCAGCCATAATTACAAAAGCAAACACAGGACTTGACCCAGTGGCACGGAAACAAATGTTAGATACTTGGTCCCGCTTGGAGAAGTCATATATTCATGTTTAAACTGCTTTGTGGAGAAATATTTTGCAGGATGTCATGTATTAAATTAAACAACATTTGTTAGAATCTGGCCCCTGTTCAACGAGACCTTTTCCTTTCCGTCTGTGTCAAGAGACAATTGACATTTCCAGAACGTTTTATATGAAAAACATTCATGTTAGTCACTGTTTAATGAACTGCAGCATGCTAAAAGCCTCATAAATTATACCCAGAGTTGCACAGATTTTATCAGAGCTAATTTGGCTAGAAGAGTTGGGAAGATGAATGTATGTATCAAATGCATTATTTATTTTGTAACTGAAATAAAATGAATATTACAATAACATTTCTGTTTAAGTTATACCAAAATGTATCTACTATGTGGCCTTCCTAGTTTTAATGAATGCTCCCAGGGTTCTTGGTTACCTGTTGTCTGGATGGAAGGTACTGGGATTTTTATATGTGATAATATGGAAAGAGCACCGTCTCCACAAAAGTAGCTAACATTAAAAATTCATTAGGAACAGTTACCGGTACGGCTCTACTGCGCATGCGCCGAATGTCACGAAGTGAAATCGGAAAACGTCGGGACATTCGGCGCATGCGCAGTAGAGCCGTACCGGTAACTTTTCCTACTGCGCATGCGCCAGAAAACGCCGGTCAGAGCAGGAAGAAGACGCGCGTCGGAGAAGATGGCGACTGTGAACTCCGTGGACAGGACCTGCGCAGAGGGGTAAGTAACAAGTTAGGGGCATTTGCCCAGGGGGACAGGTAGGCCAGGGGGGAGGAGGGAGGGGGGCAACGGAGGGGAGGGGGGGAGGGGTTTTGCGCCCTGGGGCTTTCCTTCTCCTTTAAAGAAGTGAATAGGATTGAGGGAAAGCATTTAAAATGTACCAGTCATGGGGAATAGATGCTTCTTTTAAGACGGGCAGATTTATGAAAGGTCGAAGTGAAAATCGTAATTAAAAAATGTTAGAATTTCAAGCTAATTTTTGTGTATTTTGACTAGGGAATAGTCCAAATTCGATTAGAATTTGAAAAAAAAAATTGAAAATTTGAATATCAAAATTTTTCATGTAACTTCGCCCATTCGACATATAAAACCTGCCGAATTGCTGTTTTAGCCTATGGGGTCAATTGGTGGACTTTGGAAAAACTTCTAATCAAATTCGATCGAATGTGTTGTTACTTCAATTCGTACGACTCAAATTCGATCGAAAACTAAAATGGACCTATTCAGCCAAAAAAAAACTTTGATTCAGTTTCAGTTGGTCTTTTTGAATTCGAATTGTGAAGTTTTTCAAATTCTAACATCCTAAAACCCATTTAGAGTCAATTGGTGGACTTTGGAAAAACTTCTAATCGAATTCGATCGAAAACAAAAATGGACCTATTCAGCCAAAAAAAAACTTTGATTCAGTTTCAGTTGGTCTTTTTGAATTCGAATTGTGAAGTTCTTCAAATTCAAAATTCAACCCTTGATAAATCTGCCCCAGGTGTTGTAAAGCAGCAATCAAGAAAGTGAGCAACAAATTGTTTCATATGCACAGACTAATCCCAAAACATGTTTTAGTATATCAATAATGAAAGATCCAGGTTGAAATTGTGGCCCCATTTAAAAAAATGTAGGTATTACGGTTATAGGGTTACTGTTCTCTGTCAGTGAAAATTCGAATTATAAAAATTTCGACTTTCGAGCTAATTTTTGTGTACTTTGACTAGGGATTAGTCCAAATTTGATTAGAATTTGAAAAAAATTAGAAAATTCCAATATCAAAATTTATCATGTAACTTCGGCCATTCGACATCTAAAACCTGCCGAATTGCTGTTTTAGCCTATGGGGGACCTCCTTAAACCCATTTAGAGTTAATTGGTGGACTTTGGAAAAACTTCTAATCTAATTCTATCAAATGTGTTGTTACTTTGATTCACACGATTCAAATTCGATCGAAAATGAAAATGGACCTATTCAGCCAAAAAAAAACTTTGGATCAGTTTCAGTTGGTCTTTTTGAATTCGAATTTTGCAGTTTTTCAAATTCGAAATTCAACCCTTGATAAATCTGCCCCAGGTGTTGTATAGCAGCAATAAAGAAAGTGAGCAACGGATTGTTTCATTTGCAAAGACTAATCACAAAACATGTTTTAGTATATCGATAATAAAAGATCCAGGTTGAAATTGTGGCCCAATTTAAAAAATGTTGGTATTATGGTTATAGGGTTACTGTTCGCTGTCAGTGAAAATTCGAATTATAAAAATTTGGAATTTCAAGCTAATTTTTGTGTACTTCGACTAGAGATTAGTCTAAATTCGATTAGAATTTTTAAAAAAAAAATTGAAATATCAGAATTTATCCTGTAACTTCACCCATTCGACATCTAAAACCTGCCGAATTGCTGTTTTAGCCAATGGGAGACATCCTAAAACCCATTTAGAGTCAATTGGTGGACTTTGGAAAAATTCTAAACAAATTCGATCGAAAACAAAAATGGACGTATTCAGCCAAAAAAAAAACTTTGATTCAGTTTCAGTTGGTCTTTTTGAATTGGAATTGTGAAGTTTTTCAAATTCGAAATTCGACCCTTGATAAATCTGCCCCAGGTGTTGTAAAGAAGCAATCAAGAAAGTGAGCAACAGATTGTTTCATATGCAAAGACTAATCCCAAAACATGTTTTAGTATATCGATAATAAAAGATCCAGGTTGAAATTGTGGCCCCATTTAAAAAATGTTGGTATTATGGTTATAGGGTTACTGTTCTCTGTCAGGTCCAGAGAACTGTTTCACTTTCTCCTGTTTTTTATTAAAGCAGTGTAGTGTTTAACACTTGGTAAAGGGTTTACTTAGGAAAATAATGCCTTTAGAGATAGTTGTGATGTAGCAATTTATTTATGTTGGGACATTATTTGCAGTATATATCATATACATGTCATAACTTTTATGCTACAATATATGCCTGCCAATCCAGCGGGCTGTAGGTGGTCTATAGAGTCTGAAAGTTGTATAAACATTGATTTACAAACTACAGAATAAGTCACATACTTGCATATCTATCCATTAAAACACTTTAATTTTGACCCTGCACTGAATGTCAACAGTGATGATATAGTGTATATATATCCTTGGTGCTTTTCTTTTTCTATAGAACAAAAGGTTGTAGTTAGTGATGGCCAGGCGCGAATTTGCGGCAAATTTCTATGTTTCGTTGGCCATCGACATTATTCAAACACCCATTGACTTTAACGCTGGTGTCAAAATTTACGCGATCGTCAGAATTGACGCAGAATTGACGTAAAATTCTCCGAATTTTACGGCGAAGCAAAATGGGCCAAATTCGCCCATCGCTGGTTGTAGTTGGCACCATATTGCAAGGATTTGCAGTACTATGCATAAGGACATTATTATTTAGGGTTAGAGTTAGTTAGTTGCAGTTTGGTTAATGTGGGAAAGGATTTCATACAGGATAGGATCATTTATTCTTCATGAAATGTTTATGCCTCAGGTTTAGGCAATTTGTCTGTTCAGCCCACACATTAATGTATTATCCATTCTGTTGATGCTTCACAGGAAGCTGAAGTAGGTGTAAAGGGTTTATTTGTAGCACGAAGAGCGGTTTACATCAATACAGTGTCTGACTACAGGCCAGATGAGACGTGTCTGCCCTTGTGAATTATGCTGAGTTTATGTTTTCAGGAATTTTATTTAATATTTCACATGCAGTTTTATACATTCCAACTATCTTTATAACACATTGTTTATTTCAATAAAGCAGGTGCGGAGAATAAAATATGTTACTCATCTGTAAACAAAATGCTAGCCCTTCATACCAAGATTTTTTCATAAGCCGCACTTTTGATAGATAGCTATGCTAAAATCACTAAACCTATCTTATGGACTTCTGAATACTGTTAGGAACTCTTCTGTTACTGAATATACCCAGTTTTCTGGATTCTAAAAAAGATGCAGAAATGTTTCCATGATCTTGGACTACTGTGCTCTTAATGGTCTTAAAGTCTCACAGCACATAGGCCCATTGAATAAAGTGCTGCCTGCATTCTACCCCTTAGTTCCCTTGCACTTTTTTACATAATAAATTACCTTAATTGTTTTTAGGCATAGGTTACAAAATGTGTTATGGTGAACCTTTAAATTCATAGGCAAAATGTCTCAGCCTTTAAAAGGAACAGTAACACCAGTGGCGTAACTAGATATGGGCCCCCAGGCCCCCAAAATGTTTAGAGATTGACTTGTTTACTTGAGATGGTATATGAATATATAGGGTCTTGTGGGGCCCCTGTACCTTCTGGGCCCCCCTGAAGCCACAGGGTCTGCTTCCTCTGTAGTTACACCCCTGAATAACACCAGTGGCTTAAAGGAGAAGTTAAGCTACAGAGGCATTTTATTGCCAATAGATTAGCTGCAAAAGTGCAAGCTAGAATGCTATATTTATCCTGTAGAATGTTTTACTGTACCTGAGTAAAAAGCTTTAGAAGCTCTCTGTTTGTTTAGGAGAACAGCTGCCACATACCTCCCAACTGTCGCTTTTTCGGAGGGACAGTCCCTCTTTTGACAGCTCAACCCGCAGTCCCTCATTTGTACTGGAAAGTCCCTCTCTCTGCACTGAACAGCCAGAAAAAGAAACAAAGTTTCTCACTTAATTGGCTTTTAGCAGAGAGCCCAGAACAGGTAACACGTGCAAATAAGATACTTTGTAACAATTTTGAGACACAAAAACACAGTTTAGATAAGGAGAAATATAACTAATATAACTTTCATAACCTGCCAAATTTTGTAAAACAAACAAGGTAATTAGGGGGTGTGGCCACAGAAAGGGGTGTAGTCAAAAATTACTGTGCTACGTGCGGGAAAAAATTTTTTGTCCCTCTTTTTACTTCCAAAATGTTGGGAGGTTGCTGCCATATTAGCTTGTTGTGACATCACTTCCTGCTCTCTCCCTGAGCTCTCTCCCTAAGCTCTGGGCTTAGATTACAGCAGAGAAGGGAGGAGGGGGGAAGAGGAGCAAACTGAGCATGCTCACGCCCTAGCCCTGGAGCTTTATGCTGAAAACAGGAAGTCTGATACAGAAGCCCATGAGTACACAATAGAAGGAAAGAAATGTGGTGTTTCTTTTGACAGAGGACTCAGAGCAGCATTACTTTGAGGGTTTACTGGTATATTTAGGTGGACCTTTCTGGTAAGGCTTACTTTGTTTTAGGCTTTCCTTCTCCATTAAAGAAATGCAACTATACTTTATAGAAACAAGCTGCTGTGTAGCCATGGGGGCAGCCATTCAAGGAGGGACAGTAGATAATCAATAAATTATGAAGAATCTCATTGTATACTATACAGATTATCTGTTATCTGCTTTGTATCCTGTGCCTTTTCTCCTTTTTTAGCTTTGAATGGCTGCCCCCATGGCTACACAGCAGCTTGTTTATATATTATACTATAACTATAGTAGAGTTTCTGAAGCAAATACACTAGTTGTACAAGCACAGCACAACAACACATTATAATTCCATTACTCTTTCAGTTTTTGGTGTTACTGCTCCTTTAACTAGCACGTTTTGACTTATTTGCTTAATTCGGAAGATGATTCCATGGTCAGCTTGTAGGTATGCAAGCCTAGCGTACTTACATAAAAAAGACGTCTGTGGATTTTTAAAGAAAACCGTATACACCTGCAGCATTACACAGTATGACTGATTGACCCTCAAGGGTCAAAGCGAAAATTAGAATTAAAAAAATTAGAATCTCAAGCTATTTTTTGTGTACTTCAACTAGGGAATAGATAAAATTTAATTTTAATCTGAAAAGAATTTGAATATCGAAATTTATCATGTACTGTCTCTTTAAAAATTCAACTTCGACCATTCACCATCGAAAACCTGCTGAATTGCTGTTTTAGCCTATGGGGGACTTGGAGTCAATTGGTGGACTTTGAAAAATCTAAGTTTTTTTTTTAGAAAAAACTTTGAATCGAATACGATGTTACTTTGATTCGTACGATTCGAATTCGAACGAAAACGACCTATTCACCCGAAATAAAGAAATTTAATAATCGAATTTCGAAGTTATGGGAGTTCAAAAAAACACCCATTACTTTCAAATTCGAACCTTAATAAATCTGCCCCGAAGTGACCCGTAGAGTTTGGGAACCGCTGCCCCAGGGACTTGTATCGCTATCAAGCCTGGATCTTTGGCATATAAATAAATATAATTTGCTGTGTGGATGTCTAACTATCTAATATTTCGGTATTTGAAACAGAAATAATAGAAAGGTTATAAATGGTACAAGTTGATGCTAAAATGTGTTAACTCACCAGAGATAGACATGTGCTTTCAGGAGTCACACGCCGTATATCACATAGAGCCTGTCAACACCAGCGTAGCCACTTCTCTCCCTTCACATTTACAGGCACCTCGTAAAATTCACGCCTATAAGGGGATAAGGCCACAACATCAGTGCCTACTTCAAAATAACAGAACATGATCTAAATGTTCAAGTGGTTGAATGCTGCAATGTTGTTTTCCCAGTGGATGAATTTCCTAAATGGATGTGACTGGCTCTTAGTTCTTGGATGCAGTGATCAGAAAAAGTCTGTTTCTGAAACTAAGACTAATGGCACTCAATAATATGACAGAGTACATGGGCAACAGTATTGTCTACTAGCACATTGTAACCCTATATAATACATAGGTTTAAAGGGAAAGATACATTATTAGAACTTGTTGCATATATACAGAGAATTGGCTATCACTGCTTTCTGTGCACTTTATCTCATATACTTCTGCCAATAGCAATCCCATTGGAAGGGACTTTTGTTTTCTACCTAAAGCAACCGTTTTCGAGTTACATCTTTTCATGAGGTTCTGCCTCCACTCGTTTGTCAACATTATTTCATTAAGAGAGATTTAGAGATTTCATTTAAGAGTTATTTAGAACTTTCTTTGGCTAGACTGTTTCTAGACCCAAGGCAAGTCTTCTCCAGGAAGTGTAACCCTGGACCCAAAGGGATACTGAGATGTTTTCCATATTTTAGTAGTGTCATCCCAGGGACCAATGTCAAATTGAAGCCCAAGGATACAAGCCTTACTTCCTAAGGAGTTTTAAGTTCCATAAAGAATAACAGACAGGCCAAATTCTGGAAATGAGCATTGACTGTGCCCTGTGCAAGGACAAATCTGATACCTACTGCAAAGCTAATTTATTCTATTTGCAGATTTATATGTTTCTTCACTCTTCTGTCAAACAGACCATCAAAAATAAGCAAAACCACAAGATAGAATTTATTTAGAAATAAAGATACAGTGGCAGAATTACCAAGGGCAGGGGCCACAGAAGCTAATTCCACTTGCTGGGGGTGGAGAGAATGTATGTTCTGGTGCAGTGAACAATTTTAACTGCTGTAAAAGTTGGAACCACTGGTAAACATTATTTTGGGGACATGCCTTCCCCCAAAATCTGATACCTATTCCTAGGGGCAGTAAGTGAGGCTATAAAAGAGCTCCACATCCAATGTTGTCTGCCAGGAGGTCAGGGGTGCAATGAGGCTGTGACCACTAAATACATAAAGACAAATACAAGAGTCCTCTGCACTCAACCCATTATCAATATATTTAAGACATTGTATTTGTCTATATTATATCTGACTATCAGAATAAAAAACCATTGGGGCAAATTCACTAAAGGACGAATTTTCGCCAGTGACTGCTTCGCCACCCTCTGTGCCACTTCACAAGGCTCAAATTCGTTACCACTACACTAATTCACTAATAAGCGAAGCAGCCGAACGTTGGCGAATTTTCGCTAGCGTTACCTTGGCTGGGCGAGCATTTTATAGCAAATTTTTGCTAGCGTTCATTTCTGCCTAGCGAAACTACACTAGCACTGTGCTTAAGTTAATTTGAATATGGCGGGTACCGAAAAGCCATATGGACGTCTTTAATAGTAATGTTGGTGGAAACGCTTGAAGCGGCCACTTCAAACACGTTCAATGAGCCATAATAAAAACTAAAGAGATCCTCTAATGCCCTAGACATGAGACCACCCTTAAACAAATGTGACGTGCCCCTCAATTTAGTTTTAAAAAATTGTTCACACGTAAATCTTTAACTTTGGACTTTTTAAAAAAAGAAAAGTCGCCAGCGTTTTTTTTACAACTTTACTGCATTTCCAGCATACAGGATATGATGTCACTGACATAAGATTGAGGAAGATTTAGCTTCGTTTTTTTTCAGTTCGCAAGTGGCGTAGTAAACTCTGGCGAAAGAAGTAATGTTCAATAAAATTCTCATCCTAGTGAATTTGCGGAGTAACGACCAGACCAAAAAGTCGACTGGAGAGAGGGTGCAAACGACCGCTAGCGACAATATAGTTTGATAGCGAATTGTCCTCTACGCCTGTTAGTGAATTGGCAATGTCCCAGCGGATGGGATTTATGTTGAATCGTCGGCCACTTCACCCTTTCGTGAATCTGCTCCAAAGTCTGTTCTAATCTGTGAAGAACAGAGAAACTGGTGGTAACACTCTCGCGTTCTATAAATATTTTCCCAAGCCCGGCCATGTTTGCTTCTCCTAGAGCCTATAGGGTAGACTTCTGCTGTGACACTGCAGCACTGATTGTTTGGACTGTACCATTTAAGCATGGCCGTGGGCAGGTTTTAAGGGCACGAAGAATAAACTGTTTGGAGTAGCTTTATAAAACATCCTTTAAGTGTTTACACGGATGGCCAATTTGGTGCTTTTGAAAATACTAATGAGAATGAATTTCAAGTTGTCAGCCAAGAGTTTGCTAAGTGCTAGAAAAGGCCGTCTAATCCATCCGCCGGCCATTTATTTCTCCTGGCACAACAACATTTACAGCATCTGACACAGCCATAGTTGGTGATCGCTGGTGCGTTCAGAGTCAAAGCCCTGGTTTTTACATATTTGAAATTTCAGATTTAGACTGACTTCAGAAAGGTAAACACTTGTAGCAAAGGGTATTTTTAGTCCTATGTAAAGAGATCTACAGGTATTGTTAGTAACCGATTATTTTTCCAGAGTTACATAAATAGAACGTTTGGAGACATTCCACGAGCCTGACATTGTGTTTTGAAACACCTCATCTACCGGAATTACTTTACAATTACAAAAGTAGAATGACTTGCAAAACAGCAGCCTCCATAAATGACTTGTTCCCAGACAGTGGGGGTTTAGCCCTCCTTGGGGGGGACACAGTTTAGAGGAATGGGGGGCTTGTTAGAGGACCAATAAGAAAGAGACTGCATGCCCCCTGACACCAGCTTGCCTTACTACATGCACTACTCACAGTTATAGCGCTGACACCAGCTTGCCTTACTATATGCATTATTCACAGTTATAGCCCTGTACCCTTACCTTACTATATGCACTACTCACAGTTACAACCCTGTACCCTTGCCTTATAACATGCACTACTCACAGTTGCAGCCCTGCACACTTGCTTTACTACATGCACTAATCACAGTAACAGCCCCACTCCCTGTCACCAGCTTGCCTTATTATATGCACTACTCACAGTAACAGTCCCCTGACACCAGCTAATCCTTTTTTATTTATTTTATTTTTTTTCTTTTCTTTAATTAATTAATTAATTAATTTATTAATATCCCTTTTTTTTTTTTTTCTTTTTCTCCTTTTTAAAATGTTGTGTATAACGAATGTTGTTTTTCTGTGTTTTTCTTTTCTTGAAAATAAAAAAATAAAAAAATAAAAAATAAGAAAGAGACTGCAAAGGTCACAAAAAGTGCTCGGACTGGTGCTTTCAGAGCGTTGCTGTGGAGGGCACTTTTGGGAATATTCATGCTGAATATGAAGCTAGGGAACATTTGGGGCAGAACACCAGTTTAACCCTTTAGCTGGCAATGAGTTTGCATAAATAGTGTAGATAGTGAATATATATATATAATAACTGATCGGCTCTTCACTTCTCCCAGGATGTCGCCGTATTCCTGCTGGCATATTTTTATTTATTTTTTTTCCATACTAGGAAAAAACATTCACACTACGGGTATGGGACCTATTATCCTGGGATTGTCCGGATAATGGATCTTACAGTAATTTGGATCTGCATACCTTAAGTCTACTAGAAAATCATGTAAACATTAAATAAACCCAACAGGCTGGTTTTGTTTCCAATAAGGATTCATTATATGGAAGTCGGGATCAAGTATAAGGTATACCTCTCAACATTTTGGAAATAGAAAGAGGGACAAAAAGATTTGGCGCAATTTTTTTGCGGCCACACCCCCTAATTACCATGTCCATTTTACAAAATTTGGCTGGTTATGAAAGCTTGAACATATTTCTGTGGTTTTTATGTGTTATTACAGTTTTGATAATGAAGGTGAATTGCCCTTTAAAGGAGAATTCAACCCGTAGTTTAAAAACCCCATCCCCCCCCCATAAGGTACTGTTTTTTTATTTTTACAGAGAAAAGGGAAATCATTTTTAACAATCCAGATTATTTGGATAAAATGGAGTCTATGAGAGACAGCCTTTCAGTAATTCGGAGCTTTCTGGATAACAGGTTTCCAGATAATGGATCCTTTTTATTCTAAATATTTCACATGCAATTTAAATTCTTATTTAGCACTCACATTATTATGTGAACACTTGCATTTCCCACTTACGCAGGATTACTTGAAATAATAATTCTTATCTGTTCCGTTCCCATAATCCTTAATAGCCCTATAGTGGCCAGATCTTGTTACATTTATGTTTATAATAACTAAGCCTTCCCCTAGACTCTGCTTTGATGGGAAAAGCTCTGCCATAAATTGGGCAGGAAAAACTTGTCATAAATGATCAGTAGTTTAGTAGTAGTAGCTTTATCTGCAAGGTATGTCTGACCTGTTAGGATGCAAAATATGTATCTAACTGCACTTTATACTACTAACAACTTGGATTTGTTCTGATATTTTTTCCTGCATTTTTTTTTTTTACAGTACCTTTGTCCACAAGCAAAATTACAATTATTCCTGCAATGTCCAATATATACCTGCTATGTAAAATACTGTAGATCCATATTGCAATGCCATAACCCATGCTACAGTATGTGGAATAGATACTTGCTATGAGCAATATGTAGTTGCTACATTTCCACACACAACTTCTTATGTCTGTAGTAGTGATGGGTGAATCGGTGCTGTTTGGCTTGCAGCGAAACACGGAAATTCTTAGCAAATTCGTGTTTGCCGAATTTGTTCACCCATCACTAGTCTGTAGGAATAATCAGCATTTAAAACTTCTCAATAGCAAGTGTAACCCTAAAAGAATATCTGTCTATATCTATCATCTATCTATCTATCTATCTATCTATCTATCTATCTATCTATCTATCTATCTATCTATCTATCTATCTATCTATCTATCTATCTATCTATTTATCTATCCATCAGAGGGAATGCTTAAAAATAGCAGTCTGGAGGACACATAGCTCCCAACTGTCCCGTTTTGAGCGGGACAGTCCCGCTTTTGACAGTTCAACCTGCAGTCCCGGATTTGTACTGATATTTTTCTATCTATCTATCTATCTATCTATCTATCTATCTATCCATCCATCTATCTATCTATCTATCTATCCATCAGAGGGAATGCTTAAAAATAGCAGTCTGGAGGACGCATACCTCCCAACTGTCCCGTTTTGAGCGGGACAGTCCCGCTTTTGACAGCTCAACCCGCAGTCCCGGATTTGTACTGATATTTTTCTCTTTGATCTCCTGCACTGAACAGCCAGAAAAAGATACAAAGTTTCTAACTTAATTGGCTCTTGGCAGAGAGCCCAGAACAGATACTTAAGATACTTTTATAACAGTTTTAGATAAGATAAGAACAAAGACTCATAGCTTAAAGGAGAATTCAACCTGTAGTTTAAAAAACTCCCCCATCCTGGGTAGATCCCCCTCCCTCCTCCCCCCAGCCTACCTGCCCCCCCCCCGGCAAATGTCCCTAATTTTTTACTTACCCCTCTGGCCTCAGAGTTCACGGCAGCCATCTTCTTTCTTCTGTCTTTTTCATAAGTTTTGGTGCATGCGCAGTTGGAGAAAGTACCGGTTCCAAACCACTGCGCATGCACCAAAAGTCGGAAATTTTAGTGACTTTTGACGCATGCGCAGTGGTTTGGGAACAGAAATTTACTCCAACTGCGCATGTGCCAAAAATGTTGTCAATGCATGAAAATTATCGGAGAAGATGGCTGCTGTGCACTCTGAGGCCAGAATCTGCACGGAGGGGTGAGTAAAAAATGAAGGGCATTTGCCTGGGGCGGGGGGCAGGTAGGCTGAGGGGAGGAGTTTTTTAAACTACGGGTTCATTATCAAAACTGTAATAACATATAAAAACTATAGAACTGTGTTCAAACTTTCATAACCTACCAAATTTTGTAAAATGGACATGGTAATTAGGGGGTGTGGCCACATAAAATGGATGTGGTCAAAAATCTTTTTGTCCCGCTTTCTGTTTCTATAATGTTGGGAGGTATGGGGATAGAGCCTAAAATCTGGTAACTCCCAAAAAATGAGGGGGGGGGGGGGTTTGACAGCTCTGTATTATTAGATCTCTGTAATATGCCTATTTTGGAATCCGAAGTTATATTAGAAACAGCATAAGTGAAGTACAACTCCCAGCATTCCTCTGCACTAGAGCCATTTCTCAGCTGTCACATTGCACCAGTGATATGCACACCCCCCTATCTGTCACAATTAAAACATTGAATGATCTTTAGATACAGCACAGAACATGTTCCCCGGATTTCCATATTCTTTTCTTCTTCTTTTTTTTTTTTATTTTTTATTTCTGGCCGTCATAGAAATCCATCTTGTCACTTCCCGCAGTGGATAAAGCAGAGCTCCCAGCGGCCCCGAGACGCTCTGAGTTTTAATTCAATTGACAGCTAGAGGGTTGCAATGCAGAACCCTGGCACATCATGTATATGTTTGTAAGCCCACTCTGCTGCATTGCACAATTTGTTGACACAGTGTAAATAAATGATCAGCAAGATTAAGTTGAGTACGCGGGAATACATTGTGCAGACATTTATTATTCCCTGTGGATTACAATCCAGGGCTATAAAAATATAACGACATCAAATCATCCCATTATGGGTTTTGTTATCCTCCAATAACCCATCTAAGCGTTTGTTTACTTCCTAATCACTGATGCTCAGCACTTGGTATAGCTGTAAGCACAGTTTACAGTGCAGATTAATTATGCAGCAGTAATTCACTTCACACTCCAGATTTATGGTTGTTCTATAACTTTGCTCTCCGTGGACTTCTGGACAATTTTACCAGCTTGCTGAATGTCTTGTCTTTTTTTTTTTAACATTTTCAAACAGACAATAGTTTTAGCCAGCAGAGGGCAGCATATGCCATCCCTACGTGTTTTCCCTTTAAGATTGTGCCTTAATTGACCTAATGATTATCTGAAATGCTTGCCATGTTCTCTCTCTCTGTGTGATTTCTCTCTGATCATTGTACGGCTAAGGACAGAGACACACGTGGAGATTCGGGGAGATTTAGTCGCCCGGCGATTGCTTCTTCTTTAGGGCAGAGACATACGTGGAGATTCGGGGAGATTTAGTCGCCCGGCGACAAATTGCTTCTTCTTCGGGCGACTAATTTCCCCGAACTGCCTTCCTGCCGGCTAGAATCGAAATTGCCAGTGGGATGGCAATCGGTGTGCTTCCTTTTCCGAAGCTGCCTCACAAGGAAACTTCGGGCACTTCGGAAAACGAAGCTCTCCGAGTGCCATCCCGCCGGCGATTTAGATTCTAGCCGTCAGGAAGACAGCTCGCGGAGATTAGTCGCCCGAAGAAGAGGCGAATCTCTGTGTATGTCTCTGCCCTAAAGCAAAATCTTTCTTTTATAGAGATATCATAGTAAATGATGCTGGTGGCATATTAAGGCACACAATTGCAAACAAGATCTGCTGTACAGCCTGGATATTGTCAATGGTGATGGGACCTTTAGCAATTGCAGACATAGTTACATAGTGTGCTTCGCTGACAATATTATTTCATACTACAGGTATGGGACCTGTTATCCAGAATGCTCGGGACCTGGGGTTTTCCGGATAACGGGTCTTTCTGTAATTTGGAACTCCATACCTTAAGTCTACTAGAAATTCATTTAAACATTAAATAACCCCAATAGGCTGGTTTTGCTTCCAATAAGGATTAATTATATCTTAGTTGGGATCAAGTACAAGCTACTGTTTTATTATTACAGAGAAAAAGGAAATCATTTTTCAAAATTTGGATAAAATTTTCAGTAATTTGGAGCTTTCTGGATAACGGGTTTCCGGATATTGGATCCCATACCTGTACTTTAATTGTGTGCATTTGACTACAAATCTTACAAAGAAGTTCTTATTCGTATTGCATTTTTAATTGCCCTGTGTGTAAGCACACACCATTGACATTGATTTAGCTTGAATGATCATATGATTGCTATTGTTTGTTTTCAATATTCCCATTTCTTTTCTTATTGAAACTGTGTTGTTTCTAAAAATCTCTCTCAATATAGATAGATAGATAGATAGATAGATAGATAGATAGATAGATTTATATTTCAAAATAGAGACTTTATAGTTGTATTTAGAGTATACATGTTGCAGCATATTAAAATCACATCTCACCTAGACCCCTCATGGTGCAAAATAAGTCACCTAGGATAATAGGTAATGACTACTCTCTGCATAGGCACCCAGGTATCGCTAATACTGGATATTTTGGAGTGCGGGTCCTTTGAAGAGTAATATCCATACTGATTTGACCCAGCACCCGAAGTAATTTAAAAGACTGGCTCAGAGTGCAACCACTTGCATGTGTATGTATATATATATACTGTATTAAGGTCCTCTGCACTCAACTCATTAACAATATACAGTATTTAAGCAGGGCCGGATTTACATAGTGGGCGCCCCTAGGCCCACTGCCGTTTGTCGCCCCTGTCCCCTCCAGGGGGACAGGAGCAATGGGGATTGGCGCACGGGAAATTTAAAAAATTATTTTATCACCAGCGCATCCCCAGTGTTTTGAACCAATGTGGGTGTGGTTGGGCAGCATGCCGCCCCCCTAACATCCTGCCGCCCTAGGCCCGGGCCTAGGTGGCCTTTCCACAAATCCGGGCCTGTATTTAAGACATTGCGTGCCTTAAACTATTAAAATGCCCTACCCATATACCCATAAATTGCAATATTTTTAAGCTGGCCAACTACGTCAAAGTCATCCAAGGTCTGGCCAGGCCTATACTCAACTTTTATCTGATTCTTTAAAGGGGAACTTCGGGTTCCAAACCAAAATTTGATAGAGGCCCACAGAAGCCGATAATATACCCAAGTATGAATAAATGCCATTTTCTATGCTGAAATCTGTTTAACAGTCCTTCTCTTTCTGCATCATTTGAAATCCTGGCAGGGAAGGAAGGACTAAACACTAATGTTACAAATTGTAACAACTTCTCCACAGCTTACAGACAACATGCAGGAACTACATAACCCACAATGCATTGCACTGTGATGTTCTGATACTTAGTGAAATCACGTGTGCAGGGAATTATGGGGTTTGGAAGATGCAGTTTATGGACAGATGGCTGTTGATACAAAGTAACAGTAGTCAGCCAGCTCAGCAAAGTAGTCAGACAGATCAGCAGGAGAGCAGGGGGCTAGGCTTAGGGAATTGTTCCAAACCATTTAAAATCGTGAAAAGACAGCTTATTTTTTTAATTGATATATATTGCAAAGTTGCTTGAAATTATGTTTACTTTTCAAAAAGCTAAAGTTATGATTGTGTGGCGTTCTCCTTTAAGAAATAGATTGCTTCATTATAGATTTGACACAGGGACTAAGTTTAACCTGTCACTTACTTGCTGGTTAAAACTCCCAAACTTGGGTCTTGATAAACCACGAGATAACTTTTTCCCACTGTATTGAATATGGCCCAATCGACATGACCTAAAAACCATGGTGCAGAGATGTCAACCTCCTGGAGGTCATTTCTAGGAAGATTTTGGCTGCACCCCTGGAACTCTCGCCATGCCCTGTTATTGTTCAACCACATCCATCCACACTCTTGACTTGATGCCCATATTATAAATAACTCCAGTCCATGGGATTCCTAGTACTAGGTGTATATACATCATTTGATACCTTCTCGACCTGCAATCTTTCCGTTTTTAAGAAATATATATATTTTTTTGTCCAACGTAAGCCTAGTTCAGTGCAGGGTACGAAAAAAACAGAGATGTCTGTTTTACGTGTTGAGACCAACGTACGTAACGCTAGGGACACTTTTGTTATTATTTCTATTTATTCAGACGTTTCCTCGCTGTATATCATAAAATGCTATGTGTAACCGGTTGAGAATGTCTCCAGTATTTTGCACCTGTTCAGTATTTATCATTTTTGTTGCAACACATGATAAATCCCATTTTGTCGATGAAATGTTGGTATGTGAGGCATGCCCTGCGTCATTTATTACCTGCAGTATGAAAAGCGAATGTATAATATATTAAAGAAACCTGCCGTCGCTCTTAAATAAAAAGAAAATCCGTTACACTGAGTGAAATCATAATTCTTTTCACAAATGATTTTATATTATGTTTTTTTAATTGTTTTTGATATATCAATGGTTAAACAACACAATAATATTTTCTTACTGGAAGCAACACCGCTAACCGCAAACATGGAGTTGCTTCTCTTTCCATGTGTGCCCTGTTTAGCTCAATAAATAACAAAAAGCAAAAATATTTTATGATTAATGCAATAGGAAAAAAGTCTGTGCAGGACAAGCCCTATTCCACACCTCCCAAAAAAAGAAAGATGAAGAAAAATATTTGCGGCACGGAGCGCCACACCCATTTTTGTGGCCACACCCCCTAATTACCATGTTCATTTTACAAAATTTCACAAGTTATGAAAGTTTGAACACATTTCTTTGGTTTTTATGTGTTATTACAGTTTTGCTAATGAAGGTGAATTGCCCATTAAGCTGCAAGTCTTCATTTCCCCAAGAGACCTGCTTATCTTAAATAGTTACAATTGTTTCTTTGCGTATCTTAAATTGTTAAAAAAGTATCTACGTGCACCTGCCATGTATTCTGGGCTCTCTGCCAAAAGCCAATTCAATTTTAGGAACGTTGTATCTTTTTCTGGCTGTTAGTCGGGAAATTTCAGTAACAATCCAGGCCTGTGGATTGAGCTGTCAAAATCGGGACTGACCCACGAAAAGCGGGACAGTTGGGAGGTATGCATACCTCCCAACCGTCCCGTTTTGAGCGGGACAGTCCCACTTTTGACAGTTCAACCTGCAGTCCCAGATATCTGCTGCACTGAACTGCCAGAAAAAAAGATACAAAGTGTTTAACTTAATTGGCTCTTGGCAGAGAGCCCAGAACACATACTTAACATAACTTTTGTAACGGTTTTAGATAAGACAACTTACACAACTTAAAGGGCAATTCACCTTCATAAGCAAAAACACATAAAAACCACAGAAATAAGTTCAAACTTTCATAACCTGCCACATTTTGTAAAAATGAACATGTTAATTAGGGGGTGTGGTCACAAAAATGGGCATAGTCAAAAAAAATTGCGCGGCAAATCTTTTTGTCCCTCTTTCTGTTTCCAAAATGTTGGGAGGGGGTTTGCTGGCCATTAGGGTAGAACTACACAGGTGTTTTTTGTTGTGTGTCCATCCGTTCTGGCACAACGCGAGGAAGCGCAGGCCTCACATCGGATGCGCCGAATCTAATGTAAGTAATACAAATGTCGCATGTACAATCTGATTGCATCCAACGCGAGACGCGACTGTCGGATGAAGACGCAACATGTAGCGTTCGGATCAGACAGTTGTGTTGTGTCGGATGCAATCAGTTCTACGTGCGACATTTGTATTACTTATATTAGATTTGGTGCATCCGACGTGCCGCCTGCACTTCCTCGCGTCGCATCGGAATGGATGGACACGTACCGAAAATCACCTGTATAGATTTACTCTTAAAGCCACATTTTCATACATTTTAAGCATTTCCTGTAGCCAGTTGGAAGCCACAGTTGATCCCATGGCAGAAGTATAGTATATTCGTTCCTGAATTAATAAAAGCATTATCAGTATTATATCAAATCAGACATTGTGCCCTGTTGTTTTGCTTTACATTGCTATACTATAATGTGAGCAACAAGTCTGCACTTTCTTTGTTATAAGGTGAATAACAGATGCACAAAATAACAGCAAAATAAATAGCTACTGCATTATATACTAATAGCTAAAAGCCTGTATCGTGTTATGTCTCAGCTAGGTTGTTTGTCATCTATTCATTTATGTCACCAGCAGCCATTAACCTTGTGCACTCATGTAAAATACATTATACGTTTCTTATTCTATTCCCTGAATTCAATTATATAGAATGAGGAAGGGGCTCGGAGGACAGTTTTCCTCCACGTTTAAAATGATAAAGATAACTGAACAAAAAAAAATTACTTTGTATGTATTTTTTTCAGGATACGGAAACTTTCGCACATATCTAAGAAATCATATTTTGCAAGGTAATATTGTTGACCAGACAGTTATAGCATTATGCATAGTGATGGGCGAATAAATTCACATGGCACGAATTCGCCGCGTTTGGCCGCCGGCAGATACATTTGCGAATCTCCCATGAAAATCTGCCAGTGAAAATTCGCCGGCATCCATTTCCGATTTTCACGATTTTTTTCTGAAAACGTTCTAATTGCTCGATTTTTTTCATGAAAACGGTCAAATTTCACGATTTTTTCATGAAAACGGTAGAGTTTCACGATTTGTCGTGAATTTTACGGAAAATTTGTGTATTTTTCAGCGAAGCGAAACAGGAGAGATTCGCCCATCGCTAATTATGCATCATACAGTATTTGTACATTTTTGAGCATTTTTTTCATGAATTGCTTAAAGCTGAGCAAAAATAATAATAAAAAAGTACTATTACATAAAATTGTAGCGCACAAGTGCACAGTATTTTTACTACCAATAGAAAGGGTCACTAAATATTTTTGTGGATTCACAAATTTGCTCAAAGAAAAAAATGGCCACATTTTTTTTTTAATCTTTATATTTTTTACATTATCAGCTTTTTACAATTGCTTATAATCATCTAAGCACGAGCTATAGCTTATAGGCAATAGGGGTTTATTTGTCTTTTAAAAACAGCTAAAAGAGCATACCAACTGTAAGGACTCCCCCTTGTGGTCTAGTGGGCTGGTGGGGACACCCGCCACGATGATTCTCCTTCCTCTGCGCCGGGTTTCCTATGACACGCGCAACGCGCACTTCCGGGTTAAGTGCACGCATTGTCGCCCTCGTCATGACGTCAGCACACTGGTGCGAAATTCAAAAAGTTATTTAAAAGGGCTTTTGGATTGTGCTCATTGCCCATTATAGGTCTAACTTGTAGTATCTAGGAGTGATATTTATCTGTTTGATTCTGGTTTTGACCCTGCCTGCCTGACTATCCTGAACTTCGCTGATCCTGACCTAGCCTGTCTGACAATTCTGATCTCTTCCGGTTTTGACCCTGCCTGCCTGCCTGACCTTCGTTTGAACTCTGCCCACACCGAACCCGGTTTGTCTGACCACACTTCTTGTCTTATCCTGTACCGTCCAAAGACTTTGATAACGGTCGTGCTGGATAACAGGTCCCATATCTGTACACCTGATTTTATGGACCCAAAAGTTGCCAAGCTTGGAATTCAAAAATAAACACTTGCTTTAAGGCCACTGGGAGCAACATCCAAGGGGTTGGTGAGCATGTTGGGCCATTGGTTGGAGATCATTTTAACACATATTGCTCAGTAAAACTATGCAAACTTCTGCACCATTGAGGTTTTCCAGCACATTTGTCTGGTACAAAGCCAAGGACAGAGTCTACAATGCCCCTTCACTAGACAACACTCATTTCACCCCCGGTGTGTTGTGTTACATTGGTACATGCTTCTGTCTCTTAGGGCAAGTATCTTACCAGCTCAATGAAAATATAAAGATGCGGAAGACCACATCCTTGCAGATTTCGGCACTAATGCATGTGTTTATATTTATGTGCTTAGCTGTGTCTGGTATCATATATGCAATATGATTTCTCAGAGCAGAATAAACGTTTTTATATGATGCATTCTCATGGTCTTTCTAAAGGAGACAAACTATAAATAACAGAAAAAATGTGCAGAATTAATCTCTAGCACATGTTTCAACAGAATAGTGAATATTAGTGGGGTTGATCTGTCGGCCTTGATGGACAGAAATAAAAACAGGTTTATTTTATTCATACACGTCAGAGATGTAGAACAATCAGTTTGATTCCCTAAGTCGCCATTGTGTTAGTGCAGCTGAGCATTGCAGGCAGCATTCTGTGCTTGGCTTCATCTCTTGGGAAGAATTTCAAATGTTTGGTTAAAGTGAAAAATGAAATACATTGCTATGTGTTCCTACAAACACTTGTTTGGGGATTCCAGGTTTGTATGTTATAGAAATGTTGTTCCTTTTGGATAGTTTAAACAATTTATTGCCTACTTTCAAAGTTTAAAATAGGGTTTTCACCTTTTCTGGGGCTGGAAAGTGGGAGGTGGTGATGACGTCGGAAGCAGGGCGGGGGCAGGACTTGTGACGTCAGAGGCGGGGTGATGGCATTGGGGGCAGGGTCGGGGGTGTGACTGATTATGTGTTAATCAGCAATTAGCTGATCGCCATGTCACTATTTTCAATGTCATGTCGGGTAGTGATGTGCAGGATTTCCCCGACCCGCACACGACCCTAACCCACCCTCTCTTGGCCAGCACCCGCCCGCATCCGACTTATGCGTTGCTTTTATAGACCCACGCCACCAGGGACGGATTTACATAGGGGGCGCCCCTAAGCCCACTACCGTTCGTCACCCCTTTCGCCTCCAGGGGGACAGGAGCAATGGGGATTGGAGCACGGGAAATTAAAAAAATTATTGTCTCTCCAGTGCATCCCCAGTGTTTTTGAACAAATGTGGGTGTGGTTGGGCCGCATGCCGCCCCCCCTAAAATCCTGCCGTCCTAGGCCCGGGCCTAGGTGGCCTTTCCACAAATCCGGGCCTGCACGCCACCCCGCCGATGACGTCGCAAAAGGGCCGGGTCGAGCAGGCGCATCGTCTAAAATAGACGAACCCGGAAGTCGGAAGCCGCCATTTGACGCGGGTCATCCCGCACATCACTAATCTCCGGATAAAATGCTGTGCTGTCTGGATGACGTCTGGATAGCTGGCAACCCTAGTTTAAAATATATTCCTATCTGGATAGATGGATATTGTTTGGGATTTGGTTGAAAGACTAATTGGCCTTTCAATGACCTGTTAGAGAAACAGATATCAAGGGCCCGGTCAACGTTTCCCCTCCCTGCAGGGAGGAGAAACTGATCGCCGCACGATGGATTGTCGCCCTGTCGCCGTTTCTGAAGAGGAGCGCAAGCGCAAACGGAGAATCATTAAGTTATTTCCTAATAAAGACTTTGCAAATTTAAAGTTAAAAGTGTCTTGGGGTTTTTTTTTTGTTAAGTACAAACAAATTTTAAGAGTCTTGAGACTTTATATGAAAATCAAAGTACAAGCTCCAATATGTCAAGAACTGGTGCCAATAAAATGACTCTCTGTTAAGGCTTTCACTAAAGCTCCAGTGCTTTATAAATAAAGGATAATACATAAATTAAACAAACTGCTATAAATATTAACCGACAAATATATGGGGAAATGCTACCATAATGTAATGGCATAGGATAGGTAATTCTTAATATTATCCCCATTCAAAAAGAACAGCCCATTATAGGGGATGTTGGGTTTTGTTTTGCCATTGTGTTATTCACACAGCTAAGAGCCACATTTTGAGCAATTATAAAGCAAATGGTTCTGCAATTGGATTACCTTGTGATGTGATTGTTGATTACCTCCTCCCCAGTGAGAAAACAGTTGCCATTTTCTTATCTGTGTGCAGATGGGCTTATTCCATGCAGCCTCAGAATCTGGAGACCATCTGGCCAGAATTTGCTGGAGTTTTACTAGAATGGATACATGTGTTACAAATATTAATATTGCCTCATTTTCCCCAGCACTTATATTTGAGTGCTTTAAAATGGCTTCAAGCTAAATACTAACCAGTTCCAGGTATTTCAGTAATGCTTTGTTTCAGAGCCGAATTTCTAACCACAGGCAACTCTTGTAGGCTTTGCTGTTGGGGGGGCGGGGGGGTATTGTCTTATTATATGTTACATTTTTAGGGATATTTCGGTGGGAAAGGGAATCTTGCTCAATGTCACATGGGTGAATGGCAGATCTATCATTTTAATTAGATTAAATAAGCTCTACATTTCAGATTTTTTTTAAAAATGTCCTCAAAATGAGATAATAGCTGCTTTGGTCTTGGGTCACACATGCACCATTGGTGGGGCTCTAAAGTGCATCCAAAAAAGTACTCTCCTTAGTTGTCATCTATGTAGTCTTGCAAACATTACATTTTCTGGGGTCTTGCCATGTATTCCACCTTCAGAATACAGTCTAACATAAAGAGGTGTGGTTGCAAAGACTGCCCCTCTATAATTACGCCACTGATGCCCTTATTGTATAGAAGAAAAAGGGGGTTAGAAATCACACTCACATTTTGCTGTGTAATTTGGTAGTTTTAACTTAAAGGAGAAGCAAACCCAAAAGTTAAAAAACTGCTACCTCCCTACCCTACATAGACCCTCCTCCCTCCCAGTGTTACCCCGGGCAAATGCCCCTAAATTTTTACCATCTTCAACCGCTTCAGTATTCTTTGGAATGAGACCAATGACCGTGAAATTCGGCGAATGCACAGTTGTCACAAAACAGAGAATTGCTCCAACTGCGCATGCGCTGCTATTCTCATTCCGAAGATTACCGAAGAGAAGAAGATGGCGCCCATGAACTCCGCTGGACAGAATCTGCACGGAGGGGTAGTTAAAGAGTTAGGGGCATTTGCCCGGGGTAAAACTTAGGCTGGGGGGAGGAGGGAGGAGGGTCTATGTAGGGTAGGGTTTTTTAACTTTTGGGTTTGCTTCTCCTTTAATGGAGAACTAAACCCTAAAAATGAATATGGCTAAAAATGTCATATTTTATATACTGAACTATGCAGCCTAAAGTTTCAGCTTGTCAATAGAAGCAATGATCCAGGACTTCCAACTTGTCACAGGGGGTCACCATCTTGGAAAGTGTCTGTGACACTCACATGCTCAGTGTGCTCTGAGCAGCTGTTGAGAAGCTAAGCTTAGGGCTCGTCACTAATTATCCAGCAGAAAATGAGGTTGGTCTGTAATATAAGCTGATGCTACAGGGCTGATTATTAAATTCTGATGCTAATTGCACTGGTTTCTGTGCTGCCATGTAGTAATTATATGTATTAATTACTAATCAGCCTTATATTGTGACATTTCTATTCTATGTGTACTGTATATTGTGAGTGGATCCCTAAGCTCAGTAAGTAACAGCAGCACAGAACATGTGCAGTGAATCAGCAGAAAAGAAGATGAGGAGCTACTGGGGCTTCTTTGGAGACACAGATGTTTACTGCTAAAGGGCTGTGGTTGCCTTGGGCTGGTACATAAGCACAAAACATAATGTACAATATTTCTAGCTACTTTTTCAGTTAAGCTTTAGTTCTGATGAAGCACGTTTTGCCTAAGCCATAAAATAGCCTCTACAAAGGTGACCATGAACTGTTTTTTGAGTTGGAGTTGAGTTTTTGAGTTGGAGAAGCTGAAAGCCCTGAAGGTGCAGACTTGTTTCTCCCTTTTTCAACCGTCTTCCAATGCCTCTCACAACCAAGCCAACTGCTCTTCTTATGGATACTGAAATGATAGAGATGAGATATAGTAGTCTTCTAGTCAGACGTGGACCCTAGTCACAAAGGCTGCCCAGAGGGGACATTCTCTGGAGATCACCTGCAAGGAGCATTTAAACCCTATGCTAATGGATTTGGTGGATATAGTGACATATCATTTACAAAGGTTTAGGCAGAGATTTTATTTTGGGCACCAACATATTTGCAAGTGGAATGTGTGCCTTTTGTCACAAGTTTTAGTGTTGTAATGTTCTGCCTGTTCCATACAAATGTATAATCCATAAACCTGCCTAGAAGTGCATTTTTGTGGGTCATTATTGGGGGTACATATCGTTTTTTCACTTTTCTCTTTGTATGGCATGGTTATAACCATGGTAAATATGTTTTAAAGTAAAAAAAATCAAATGCAATGATTCACATATTATTAAGAAATGTAATATTAAAAGAAGCATAGATTGCAAGTCAGATGTATTTTATTTCATAGGTTAGAAAGCATAGGGAAAGAACAATGACAAGATTTAAGCCTGATATGGCTCAGCCGCAGTTTTGACTGGCAGTGCATGCAAAAATATTACATTTATGTGGTTCATGTGTTTTATATTTCCTTGCTATCAATTTATGGCCTTGAAATTCATAGGACAGCATTTTGAATGGCTCTAAATTAAACCCAGCTTCATTTGCAGTTTATGGCAGCCTTTTAAAAGAAAATAAACACGTTTTGCAATATTTCTGAATGGCTGTAAAGAGTATTTTTTCGTGTGTATGGGATCTATTATCCAAAATGCCTTAGACCTGGAGTTTTCTGCATACATGGTGCTTCCATAATGTGGAACACTTTGCCTTAAGGGGACTAAAATATATAAACATCAAATATACAATTGTTCAATATGGACTTAAGATCTTAACTTAACGTCAATTACAGGTTTCTGTATAATTACAGAGAACAGCAAACCAATTTTTTGCTTAAATAGAAAACTATAGAACAACTCAGTGCCAGTTTCTGAATAACTGGATAATACATACTACACATGTATGAAATTACTTCAGTGCTAACATCCAGTAAAGCAATGTTAACTGTTAACGTACCCGTATAATGTTAGAGTCACAACTTGACTTTTCAAAAAATTGTACCATTCCACATTGTAGGGATGTGAAATTAAGTTAAATAATATGTTTCTCTGTGACAGAAACTGGCAAATGGGTCACCTGGGCCCCCAGGGTGGGAGGTATTTCCACACTGAGGATATTAAGTGATAATCCTGTTCCCTACAAGGGTGAGGACTGACATGGACAAGGCTCTAGGTGCTCCACCTAAGTAGCAAGTGGTAGCACTGAGGGTCAAGAAGCTGAAGTAGGCCTAACTTCTGAATTAAGCTGGGGATAAGGACTTCATGAACGAGCATTTATCAAGTTATACTTTAAGGTAATCATAGACTCCAAGATCGCCAAACGAGCGGATCTTTCCCCGATATGCCACTAAACTGCATGGCTATATCGGGGGTAATTCGAACGTTCGGGCGTATGGCCGAACGATCGAATTATGATGCACCAAGCGGCTCCGACGGGTTGGTCGGGTAAAAATCCAACCTTCCCGATCGATATCGGTCCACCATTAGACCAGCAGTCCCCAACCTTTTTCACCTGTAAGCAACATACAGATGTAAAAAGAGTTGTCGAGCAACACAAGAACGAAAAATGTTCCTGTGGGTGCCACATAAGGGTTGAGATTGGCTATTGGTAGCCCCTATGTGGACTGACAGCCTACAGGAGACTCTGCTTGGCAGTACATCTGATTTTTATACAACCAAAACTTGCCTCCAAGGCCGGAATTCAAAAATGAAACCTGCTTTGAGGCCACTGGGAGCAACATCCAAGGGGTTGGAGAGCAACATGTTGCCCACAAGATACTTGTTGGGGATCACTGCTTTAGACACTGACTAAATAGGGATAAAAAGCAGATGAAGTTTTTGAAGAGCTATTAAACACCTACAATGACAATTCAATGCTAATTAATTAGTTCTGTAAATGCAAACACGGGGGAGTAGGGTCAACCACACCTGCCAGGAGAAAAGTCAGCCACCTCTCAACACGTCCAGTTCATTTGCATGTAGATCCAAAAGATAAATTAGAGCATGAGGCGGTCTGTATTGCCAATCCAGATTATGGCATCTGAGTATTAGGGACCTGCTCCAGTTTTCAAGGCACCATTGCGTTAGAGGAAGTGGTTTGGTCCACGAAACGCGTCAAGCGTTTCAAGTTTGTGCCCTCCATGATTTTAATGATGTTTGTACTATAAAAGTATGGTTTTAGCCTCGCAAGTGCTCCGTGTCTTTTGAAGATTTTCACCATTGCACAAAAAAAAGTCCTGATGCTCATAAAAAGTAAAAATACAAGTTTTTTTTCAATCAATAGTTAAAAATACAAACATACTGACCCCATATGATCCACCTTATGCGTACACTCTGGTACTTAAATTTCTATGATTAAGAACCGGAGGATATGAAATTGAAATCACATTTTAAAAATGAAATGGCACACAGGGAGGATAGAAAAATATAGTATTTCACAGTAAATTTTTTACTTTCAAGGACTTTTCAATAACGGAAAATACATTTTTAGTTTGATGGTTCCCCAAGGTAAAAAGCTCGTAACAGTGTCCTTAACTTTACGTTGTTATCGAAAACTGCCCTTTTGCACTTCTCAAAAACGTGTCACATTTAGCTGAAATTCTGGCAAATAGATTGGAATCAATGGATGTTTTTTCTCATGCCAGATGCATAGCACAGTCAATGGGAACTTTATTTCCTGCACCGAATGCATTGTTTTGTTTTCTTTTTGCGAAACAAAACGCATGGTGAAATTCTAGCATAGATTCATTTTTTGCTGTCCCTAATTAGTGAGGGGCGAATAAATTTGCCAGGCGAGAATTCACGGGAATTTCCATATTTCACCACCGGCAAATCAATTCTTGAAACTGGTGCAAAAATTCGTCAGCATCAAAAAATTGGACGTGCGTCGGAAAAGTCGCTTGCAACAAAACCGTTGCGCATCAACATTATTTGGACGCCCATTGACTTTAATGCCAGCGTCTGACGCGAGCGTCAAAATTCAAGTTTCACAAATTTTTTGACGTTTTGCTGGAAATTTGCAAATTTTACAGCGAAGCAAAACGGGACAAATTCGCCCATCACTATCCCTAATCACACATCTTAACTCTGTCTGAATAAAACCAGACTGGCTGTGATGTGGTACAGGTTAAAGCATGCAGTGGTTGGTGTGATCTGATGTCCTATAGCTTTTGCTTCTTCATGTGTTGGCCACTCATGGCCTGTCACTTTAAATTTATTATAGGCCATGAGCTGAGTGACTCAATTACACAATTAGACCACTAATATGGATGCAAAATTGTATTAGAGTTAGGGCTATTAATTGACTGGGCTGTTACATGTCTCTAGTACAGACCATGAGCTTATGAAGAATACGGCCACCAATATGGATTCAAAACTGTACATATTTATTCATTTGATCTGAGGATAAAATGGCTGGATCATATAGGAGGTGTTGAAAAGCATTGGTCATTGCCTTCCAATACTGGAGATCTTTTATAAACACTGGGCAAATTTACACCAGGGCAGCAATGAAAGCCAACATCTGATTGGTTGCCCAGATGCTAATTTGCCCAGAGGTTATAAATGACCCTCAGCGTTTGAAGAAGGCAGTCATACAAATGGGTCTCACCTCTAAATAAAGGTCCCCATAGACGCAAAGATCTTTGGTTGATGAACGATCGATTTCAGTGCGATCTTGCATCTTTCGTCCGACATCTGTTAGAAAATTGATCGGTCAGGTTGAAAAAATGTTTATCAGTCCCAGAGCAATCTATCTGTGTTTGCAGGGCCAAGCAGGCAGCTACCCTTCAGTTTTCCTGGCAATATCGCTTGAAATGGTCTTTTAGTTGATGGACAAATCGTACATTTAAACGATTCTTTCGAGATAATCGTGGACTCACGATAACGAAAAGATCTTTTAAAAATCTTTACATCTATGGCCAGCTTACATCCATTGGAGCTTGATGCTCTTGGTTCAGAATTATTCTCCTTGGACCCATGAATCAAATGAATGGTTAGCCAATTCTGAAACCAAAGGAGCAAGTAAAGCCGTTTCTACCCAGAAATAAACATGGTAAAAACGGCAGAACAAAGACTATAGCATTTAGCAATACAAATAATATAGTAATAATATATTTTTAATGGATTCTCAATACAATTAGGATAGTACCCCTTATAAATGGAAATGCTTGTCATTAATAACTGAGTCTACAAGTTAGAGGACCAAAGTATAAATACATTTGTATAAGTACAAATCACTTACATGGTGTTTTTCAGGATACATACAGTTCATGCACCAAATTTAAGGACAGGGCACTCTCAGGAACCGCATCAAGAAATCGCATGCTCATCAACCTTATCAATAAAAGAACTTAATTTTATTTATTAAACATATTGACAAACTGTTAACAATGCGCCATGAGGTCTGACCCGTTTCGTGTCATAGCACTTCATCAGAGGTCTTGCCAAAATGAAAGAATCATGTCTTGAATAAATATGGCATTCAAACTGAACTTGTGGTTCCTAGACATATATCACTCTATTTTGCTTGGGTTGGCTAGTTTTATTCTCATTAAAGGGGTCCTGTCATCGGAAAACATGTTTTTTTCAAAATGCATCAGTTAATAGTGCTGCTCCAGCAGAATTCTGCACTGAAATCCATTTCTCAAAAGAGCAAACTGATTTTTTTATATTCAATTTTGAAATCTGACATGGGACTAGACATATTGTCAATTTCCCAGCTGCCCCGGTCATGTGACTTGTGCCTGCACTTTAGGAGAGAAATGCTTTCTGGCAGGCTGCTGTTTTTCCTTCCCAATGTAACTGAATGTGTCTCAGTGGGACATTTTACTATTGAGTGTTGTTCTTAGATCTACCAGGCAGCTGTTATCTTGTGTTAGGGAGCTGTTCTCTGGTTACCTTGCCATTGTTCTTTTGTTTGGCTGCTGGGGGGGGGAGGGAGGGGCTGATATCACTCCAACTTGCAGTACAGCAGTAAAGAGTGATTGAAGTTTATCAGAGCACAGTCACATGACTGGGGGCAGCTGGGAAACTGACAATATGTCTAGCCCCATGTCAGATTTCAAAATTGAATATAAAAAAATCAGTTTGCTCTTTTGAGAAATGGATTTCAGTGCAGAATTCTGCTGGAGCAGCACTATAACTGATTGAAAACATTTTTTTCCCATGACAGTATCCCTTTAACAAAATGTCTGCAAAATTGCAACCAGAACAAATGAATATTTAAAACAAGTCAGGCTATCTGTATATAATAGAGAAGCCATTTTGCTGCACACCATAACCTATATTCCAAATAAATCATGCTCTCTCATGTGGCCTAAAAATAATATGAACACAAGGTGAGCAATGACTTTACTACAGTTCTTTACTCTAAGCAAGTAAGTTACTAAGCCAATATAAAGATGGAAAGCATCAAATATTTTAGCACCGCTTGATCTATTTTGCTTTGCCACCCATTGTAGTTGCACAGACTGAGCTTTGCTTAAAGTCCAGCAAAGTTACAACCCTATTTGCAAGCCTATCATAGCCAATGTCAGTTGCTGTGTATCAGGCCCTTAGGAATGAGACGTTGAGCTGGTTGTGGTCTTCTAGAGATCCAAAAAGTAAGTATCCACTTCAGCTGGATTTTGGTAATTTGTCAGAAAGTCGTCATTTTAAATCTAGAGCTGTCGTCAACCAAAGAGTCAACAATTTTACTTTAAATATAAACAATGTCAGATCTTGCACGAAAGATATATAAAGGCATGAGCATGAAATAGCTTTCATTGCTGGATTAGCAGCCACTAATGACTCTGCAGTATGATTATTAGCTTCACCGTGATATTGTTTTATTTACAGCATTTCCGTCCCGTAGGGCTTTTATGAACCATATTGTTTACAGAATCTCTACCTTCAAGTTTAAACCTGAATTAGTGAAATAGAAATGGCTTACAGTCAAGTAAAGTGAGCCATGCTTCCATTAAAGAATTACAACAAACTATATAATATATAGTGTATAAAGTACCCCCTATTGTAAAATATAAGGATATTATAAGTTACCGAGGAGTTTCATGACCATAGACAGGTCATGGAACTCAGAGGTTACGTCAAATATCCTCATACTTGATTTATTACAATACACAAATTTCAGTGAGTCATGTGACAGAAATGACATCAGAACTCACCGTTTATAACTGATGACATCAGAACTCACCGTTTATAAGGATATAATTTACAGGATATTCATGGCTTTTGTGTATCATAAATATATATATATTTATATAATATAGTTTGTTGAAATTTGTGAACTGTTTATGTTTAAGGCCTAAATTATATAGCAAGGGCATTCATCTACCACATATTTGGATTTACACATATTTATGGGAGCTTCCCTGGGGCTTTCCCCATAGACCTCAGCAGAATATTAGAATTAGAATATGGTATCATTTCATTGCATGTAACGGAGAGTGTCGGAGCCATGTTAAAGATATTTAGGGCCATGTCAACCAAGGTGTGCATTACTCGTTGTATCTATGCTGAGGAGTGAACCCAGAGCTGCTTCCATCTGCCCTGAAATCACTGTGACAGGCACAGCATTGGTAGATTTTCAATGCATTATGATTTGGGGGGTTAAAGGATAAGTAAACCTTTAAAATTAGTGAAAGTAAAATTGATGAGGGGGCTATTCTGAACACCTTTGCAATGTACAATCATTACTTATTTATTTTTAAATCCAAGATATTAAGGGATACATGCAGTGTCAATATGAATGGATTTTTTTTACTACAGCATCACCTGCTGGTCAGTTTCTGACAATTCCGAGCACCAAGTAGTCAAGGAAGTTGTCAGGAGAAAGAAAGAGGTGGCTCTGATGTTCTTCTGCTTAGGAAAGATGTGAGAAAGGTTTATATTTTATTTTTAAGCAGAGGAACAGAGCCGCCTCTTTCTTACTACTGACAACTTCCTTGACTATTTGGTGGTCAGACTGGTGGGAAACTGACCAGCAGGTGGCGCTGTTGTAACAAAATTCATTCATATTAACAGTACCCTTATGTATCCCTTAATATCTTGGAATAAAAACAAAATAAATAATGAGTGTACATTACAAAGGTGCTTAGAATAAATGTAATTCACAATGCAAGTGATATGGTATTTATGAAAAAATTCAAATGTCTAAAATTTGATCAAATAGTCCCGACTCAAAAAACTTTAATCAAATTCGATTTGAGTTTTCCTCTGAAAAAAATACTCAACTTTTGCACATAAAATTATTTTTGACAAACAACATTTTCTTTTCCCATCGGAGTCTATGGGGCATCATTTTCGAAGCAAAACTTGGAAAAATTTTGACTCATCGATACTATTAACATCTTCAAATCATTCAAGGGACCTTCTGCCATTGACTTCTACATGGACTGGGCAGGTTTTAGGTGGAGAATAGTCGAATTAGAACTGTTTCCAGGGTCAAGGTGTGATAAATCTCACATTCAAATTCGAGTTGGTGCTTTTAAATTTTGAATTTTTCACCAAAAAAATTAAATTAGAAAATTTAAATTTACCATTTAAACCTTAGTAATTCTGCCTCCTATTGCCTTTTTTATACATGTTGGTGGCTGGTGCAGGGTATTTTTCCCTCTTGCCCTAGGAGCGTGGCAGTCAGTTTATGCCGGCAGGCTGCAGCACACTTTCTATGATGGCAGCTGAGTTAAAAGGACCTTATGGAGCCGGTTATTTCATAATACCAGACAATGGTTTATTGTGTGAGCTGCGGTAGTGCTGCTAATTGCTGCATTGTCTGGTGGGATGTCAGGCAGTAGGAGCACAGATTTAAACAGTCGCTCTCTCTGAATAATGAAATAATTACAGAATCTTGGGCTGTTATCCAATTACTGTGACATTTAGCCATTCTTTGCTGCTAACTGGATTACGTTCATTATAAAAAGATTAGTTTAAGAATGAGAGCAAAGCGTAACAAAGTAACCATTCAGCAGGAGATTTTTCTTTTTTTGCCCGGCTACGAGCGAGAGTTTTAGCAGAAAGCTTTTGGTGAATGACTGTTTCATATCACCTCCAGTTAGAAATATAAGTGGATTTAAGCCTATCCACAATGGGACAAAAGGAGAAATCAGTTTAAAGTAGAACTTCTGTCTCTCTCACTCCACCTGATACCAGGCTGTTAAACAAGTTAATTCAACAGTCCAAGGTTGTATTTTATGCCTTACAGTCACTGTATCTGTCTATTGCATTTTCTCCTAAATTACATTTACTTTCCAGTGCCATAGAAAGATTGACTTTACAAGATATTAACTGACTAGTATCACTACAAATTCGTTTTAGTTAGTTAAGCCATTGATGGAGCAGGAGGAATTAATATTTCATACTTTTGAACTATGTTTTCTACTACAACCATTTTTAACTGAGATTACAATAAAATGCATTTGCATAGCACCGAATGCACAGCACCAACCATTTCTGTCATATCATCAAAATATGGCACAGTTACCTCTGCTCTACCCCTTCTGTAGCCGAATTTTCGCCAGCGTCAGCTTTGCACATCTCGCACCACTTTGTCAGGCGCAAATGCTCTACGAATAGTGATGGGCGAATTTATTCGCCAGGCGCGAATTTGTGCGATTCGCCGCCAGCAAATAAATTAGCGAAATGCCCGCGAAAGTTTGCGCCAAATTTTTTTTTTTTTAAAAAACTTACGCCGGCGTCAAAAACGGGCACTGACATCAAAAAAAGGGCGCTGGCGTCAAAAAAACGGCACTGTTTCGCGAATTTCTCGCCATTTCGCGAATTTTGCGCGAAATTCACGGATTTTTCAGTAAAGCGAAACTGCGCAAATTCACCCATCACTATCTACGAATACGCTAATTCACTAAAATGCAAAGTTTTGTCCCATGCGATCGAACGCTGGTGACTTTTCACTATCGTTACTTCGGCTGTGCGAGCATTTCATAGCGTTCATTTGTGCCTACTAAAAATTCACTACTGATCTTGCACTCAATTTGCATACGGCGGGAAATTTAAAGTTATATGGATGTCTTTATTATAAATGTTGGCGGAATGTTGGCTTAAAGTTACCACTTTTTATTACAAATGTCCAGGGAACCTAAATAAAGACAAGAAAGTTGATATAATGCCCTATTCATGAGCCCACTGTAAAATGAATGTTCTATATGGTATAAAATGTCTGGAGAAACCCGGTTACCTAAAAAAGTTTGGACTTTTGCAGCCAATCCCGCTTATAAAAGGAAAAGTCGCCAGCATTTTTGAACTTTAATGTATTTTGGCTCACAGGATATGATGTAAGTGACAGAAGATTGAGGGAGATTTGGCTTCTTTATAGCACTTCACCTGGTCTGAGGTGGCAAAGTCAACTCTGGAGAAAAAGGTAACGTTCAGTAAAATCCAAACTTTAATGAATGCAGAGTAATCATTGCTCGCCAGAGTGAAAAGTTGGCTGCCAATAGAGTGGGAATGAACGCTAGCAGCGGTCCCGTTTGCTAGCAAGTTGGCGACTGTTGGCAATGTCCCTGGGGGTGGCAATGCTGGTAAAAAGTCGCTAGCATTAGCCACTTTGCCCTTTAGTGAATCTGCCCAATGGAGTTAATGCTGCACCTGTTATTAAGTTATCTCCTTAATCAAGTATACAGTATCTCCTTTCCAGTTTTTGAATTTAGTATAAGATTATTTATTGTCAAAAAATGCTAAGAATTGTAGTCGGTTGTAAAGTTGGTTGAGTTTGTTGTAGGGTGGGTTGAGTTGGTTGTAAAGTCTTTGTTCAGATCCTCATGTGCTCAGTATTTTAAGTTGAAAGAAGTTAGATGTATCTTAAATTGAAAGCTCCACCTGGGCAGGGACTAATGTTAATGATGGCCAGTCAGACTCAGAAAAAATGGGCCCCAATAACACCTGAACTCTGGAAACCCCTCCCCGCTTCCTCACCCTCTATCACTGTGATGGAAGAAGAAGGTAAAAGAGAAGCAACTATTCATGGGGGGTGGAGGCCAGGGGATACATTGTGCCAGGGGAAGGCATGCAGGACGTTGGAAGATGAGCCCCTTGAAGTCACAGCCCGGTGGGCCCCTGAAAAACCCTGTCTCACTATGTGAACAATCTCTGTAAAGTGCTGTGTAAACATATATGCACCATAATAATAAAGGATAAGAAGAATTACAGTGACAGGAGCTAGTTGCTGTTGTTCAGCCCCAGCCTAATTATATGCCTTCAGTTTTTCATACTAGTCGGGCAGTCAAGTGCAGCAGAATAGCAGTGGCATGGATAATAAGAGAAGTGGTAAATGTCTCTTCTGTCCAACTTTTGGCAAGACAATGTGAACCTACTTGACTTAGCCTCTTAGAGTCATATCTCTAACCAGTTCCATATTTCACTTCTGAACTCTGCGCTGTACAGCAGAACAATATTTGCAACTCCACCACAATAGGCATAAGAGACATTTTAATAGAGGCCCACAGCATGTGTTAGCAGTTAATATAGAGTACAGACACCTGTAAGTGAATTTGGCAGATCCTGTCTGACAAATCGCACTTTGTTTCTCCTGAACAGCTTGTCGTCACTTAATTGATAGCATGTGTTGCATATAATATGTAATATTAACATGCTCTTGTGTTTGATTTCTTTCTTCATCTGAGACGGCGACAATTAAAATGCGTAATTAGAATTAAATGTTCCAGTCGGCATACACTTTTGACTTTGGATATGTGAATAAAGGATCTGAAAGGCTAGGCTGAGTGGAATATCTTTTAATAATGAGTTGTTTGGATAATTCCTATCAACTGCTTAACTACGGCTCCCATTGCTGATTTATTTCTGCCTTGACAAGATAAAACTGCGGCATCGGCAGGCAATAATTTCAGGGTCCCCTGAGCCTTATGTCAACGGGTGCTCCCTAGTTTACATGTCTAAATGCCACAAGGGGGATTTATAGGGTGGCCTATGTCCTGCCTATGTTCTGCCCACATATATATCTTCTGCTTTTTGCTCTCTGGTGTATGGAAGTAGTTCTTGATTTAAATGCACAGGGGAAAGGTGAAAAGAGCCAACAAAAGACACATTTTGTTCTTATTTCACTGAGCACTGATTAGACCAGGGGTCTCCAAACTTTTTTTACCCGTGAGCCACATTTAAAAGCACCCGTGAGCCACAAAAGCACTGCGTATCTTGTCGGCTCTATATAAATAAATGATGATGATTCAACTATAAAAAGAGTTGGGGAGCAACACAAGCATGTGGGTGCTCTTGTGGTTGGCTATTGCACCTGGTTTTTACGCAACCAAAACCTGTCTCCAAGCCTGAGATTCAAACATCTGGGAGCAACATCCAATGGTTTGGTGAACAACATGTTGCTTGTGAGCCACTGGTTGGGGATCACTAGATTAAACGGTTGGAGACCACATTATCATGGCCCCATATGGTCCTTAGGAGTTGGCAGTCAATGTTGGCCCAATATTGCCAGCTTTGGGGTTTTTATTTATAACCTGAATTCTTCTTGAAAAGCCATAGACAATGTGAAAAGGAACATACAATATCACATTTGTGCCTGCAAATGGATTTCAGAACGATAAAACATATGCTAGCCTTAAAAAGTATGTCTGGGTCACAAAACAAGTGGATCTTGGGAATAATGTGCATCGCCAACAACATACATTTTTTTTGCAGAAACCATTATTTTCTGGAATAAATTGTAGCCCATGGATTGATCGGAGAAGGCAATCTTTGCACTCCTCCAGATTTGTAACAAAACGGTGAATTTGAAGGCAATGTTTGATGTCCCACTGTGCGACTTTGTATCAAAAATTGGGGTTACTAAAATGTGGCCTCAGAGGAACATGATGTGGAATAATAGTTCTGGAACTATTTAATTACTGTAGTATTTGTGAGTTGGTGGCGTCTGCTGTAAACGTGTTCCAACACAAGAACAAAATGTATTTGTATAGCTCGTATTTTTATCTGTTGTGCCTTTGAAATGCAAGAAACACATTGAACTTGTAAGAGTGAAATAGACTTTTCATTGTTATTTAAAGTAAAAGAAATAACCATCATTTTGATCAGTATTTTGTACTTGCTGCTATTACAGAGAAAATAATAACTAAGCATGCAATGCTTTATATTGCTCCTATGCAAATTCCTTTCTGTTTCAAGCCCCTAAATGTGGGTGTAATAGATGGAATGTAATTGTGCATTAGCAGATACCAGTAGGGAATTTAGTAGCAAACAGATGCAATCGAATGTGTATCAATGCAATTATCCTGAGCCTGTGTATGCCCCAAAGAATTGTTACTTAGTAATTGAAAAGATTAGGCACCCAAATGAGTGTTGTCTTGTTGGCACTCAATAATGCCATGTTGATGGATTTTCTTTTAAAGCGTATGCCATGATGGTCCATTGAATAGACGGCACCCCATATTATCCAAAATATGCCTTTGTTTTAAATCAACTTCAACTGTAGCAAGCTTATGGGTTACTGCTTCTGGACAAACTTAGTGCCTTTTATTACACATGGGGGTATAGTTCCATGCTCTTATTTTACGGTTCATGTTTTAATGCAGTGTGCTGTAAACCTTAATCATTTTATGGAACACACACTTAGGGGCCCATTCGCTAAGTTCGAGTGAAGGAATAGAAGAAATAAATCTTTGAATTTCAAAGTGTTTTTTTGGCTACTTCGACCATCGAATGGGCTACTTCGACCTTCAACTACGACTTCGACTTTGAATCGAATGATTTGAACTAAAAATCGTTCGACTATTCGACCATTCGATAGTGGATGTACTGTCTCTTTAAGAAAAAACTTCGACCCCCTAGTTCGCCACCTAAAAGCTACCGAAGTCCATGTTAGCCTATGGGGAAGGTCCCCATAGGCTTTCCAAGTTTTTTCTGATCGAAGGATAATCCTTCGATCGATGGATTAAAATCCTACGAATTGTTCGATTCGAAGGATTTAATCGTTCAATCAATCGATTATTCCTACGATCGTTCGATCGAATGAATTGCGCAAAATCCTTCGACTTCGATATTCGAAGTCGAAGGATTTTAATTCGCCAGTCGAATATCGAGGGTTAATTAACCCTCGATATTCAACCCTTAATACATCTGCCACTAAGGGGGTTATTTATCAAAATCTGATTTTTTTCTCTCTGATTTTTTAAGAAAAAAAAGTCAGACCAAACTACAATCCACAATTTGACCTTATTTATCATTGAAAAAACGCGATAAAATTGATTTGGACTTTTGTGAAAAAAAAACTTTTTTGGGTTTTATGCCAGAAACGATCAGATTTTTAGTGAACTCCCTCGAAACCCCCATATTTTTTGGAATTTTGGCCAAAACCCAGTGCAGACCATGATATCTTCAAATTTGAAATGGGACCTTTACCATTGACTTCTACAGGGCCCTGACAGCTTGGAGATGGAATATTTTCAGATTCTCTGGGTGAATAATTTTCCACTAAAAATTCTAATTTTATAGTAATAAAACTCGAGTTTTTTCTAGTTTTTTGCAATTGGACTTTAATAAATAACCTCCAAAATAATCATAATAATGAATATCGCCTAAAACGTGCAACTCTGTTTTATCAAAGATAATTAGGCCATTTTTCTTTACATGTCCATGTGCTCTGTGGGTCATTGAGTTTTTTTCTTTTATAATACAATTACATTCTAATATGGAATTGGAGAAAAATGTTTCTGCTTACTGTCAGTGCTAATTGAAATGTATATTACAATAATTACCATTCTCTAATTGAGGATCCATATTATTGGAAAAGCTTAGATAAGCTGTCGCTTTACAGCCTTCATTTGTGTGGACTCATTCCACCACTGAAAGATTCTGCCATTGATTTCCATTTGGGGATTTGCTAGGAATCAACAGGTCACAGAGAGGCCTATTGAACGAGGTAATACAACAGCTTGTTGTCTAATTGCTAAATTGAATCTGAATAGGGGAACCAAATGTTTGAATGAGAGCAATCACTTTTACTTGAAAGGGACAGTTTTAGGTATTTTCATTGACGAAAATGCAGACTGCCGCTGTAATAAAAATACATGGTGGTCTAGTGGTGCGGCAGCGTGGACGGCCGCCATGCTCCTTCTCTTGCCTCCAGCGCCGGCGCCATCTTGGTTTCTTAGGGTGCGCACGGCGCGCCTGTGCGCCTCTTAAAGGTACAGGCACGCTGGCATGATTACGCCATCGCGCAATGGCGCACGTTTTGGCGCGAAATTTTAAAGTATTTAAGGCCCATTCATACTCCCAGCCAGTGCCCGTGATAGAACTTTGTTTCTAAGTGGTTTCTGAGCCTAGTGTATCTGTTCCTGTTATTCTGTATCCTGTTTATCCGTGTTTGACCCTGCCTGTATCCTGACTATTCTGAACTCTGTATCCTGACTCCGCCTGCCTACGACAACTCTTCCTGCTTAACCCCTTGATTGACAACCCGGTTTGACCCTTGCCTGCCTGACGATTCTGATATCCGCCTGCCTCGACTCTGCCTGTCTGACGATTCTCTTGCCTGCTCCATTTGTATCGTGACCTTCGGCCCAAAAGACTCTGCTAACAGCCGTGCCCCTTTGCCAGCCAGAACATCTCGCCTTGCACCCCTCGTTAAGTCCAGCGGGCACCCAAGTAAGCTGAGGGCTCCTCCCGAAGCCCAACGGTGGTCACACTACTGGTGAAGCTGAGCCGAGACCAGGGTGCTTGGCATTTGTTCTGGTATCGGGTGCCGGTCGTGACTGCCCCCTTCAGTTGCTTAAATAACTGGCCTTGAAATAAAAGGGATGTTTTCAGAATTGTGGGGCCGATGTATCAAGGGTCGAATTTCGAGGGGTTAAATCCCTCGAAATTCAACTGGGGAATAGAATCGAATAGGCAATAAGGGCGAATTTACAAGCTGGCAAATAGTCGATTGGGCGAATATTCGCCGGGCGAATAGGCGCACAATCGAATATTCACTCGAAGGATTTTCATTCGATCTAATGCCTTTTTATTCGATCAAAAACTTGGAAAACAAGCCTATGGGACTTTCCCATAGGCTTTTAAAGCAATTCGGTAGGTTTAAGGTGGCGAAGTAGTAGTATTTTTAAAAGAGACAGTGCTTTGACTATCGAATGGGCGAATAGTCGCATAGTTTTTTGCGCTCGATCCAGTACTTCGACTATCGAATGGGCGAATAGTCGCAGGGTTTTTGCGCTCGTTCCAGTACTTCGACTATTGAATGGGCGAAATTCGCAGCGTTTTTGCGCTCTATCTATTTGAATCATTCTACTCAGGCCAATTTCCGCCAATTCGATAGTCGAGGAGCACAAAAAAAACTACTCGAAATTCGAGCTTTTTTCCCTCTATTCATTCACCCGAGCTTGGTAAATGGGCCCCTGTGTGTTTTTGGGAAATCCTTTCATTATGCTTTCCGTTTATTCATATGATATCCTTTATGGTGATGTTGCTCTATCCATATCTCTGTGAAATTATGTACAAATTACTATTAGTTAAAAAAAAAAAAGGGAAATCCAAACAAAAAATGGAAATCAGGGACATTCATCCTGACGCTCACTTATTGCATCCCAGTGTTGCAAATTTCTAGGAATCCTTCGTGTTCCAAAAATATTTTCGTAGAGGCCCATTTATTGAAGGTTAAATTTTAACAGTATTAGAACTTTTATGAAACCACAATTAAACTAATTTTCTTTCTGCACCCTCCTGGGGCTTTCTGCATAAGGGATCCATAATTTGGATCACCATATTTTAAATCTACTAAAAAAATTATTTAAACATGAAATAAATCCAATAGGATTGTTTTGCCTCCAATAAGGATTAATTATATCATAGTATTGTGTAGAAGGTCCTGTTTTATTATTACTGCGAAAAAGGAAATCATTTTTATAATCCTGAATTATTTGCGTAAAATAGAGTCTATGGGAGATGTCCCTCCCATAATTTGGCATTTTGTGGATCACAGTTCCTATACCTATACTTTATATTGATACTGTAGTAGCTAATAAGAGCATATCATCCAATTTGTAATATTTCTGCCTCCTAATCCTGACTTATTTCTGGTATAATGAAGCTACAGAAAACAAAGTTGGCTTTACTAATGCAAAGGATATAATAATATTTCTCTTATTAAAACATACGCTTAAAACATGAAAAGCACCATTGCAAAATGCTTACTGACGACAGATGAATAAATAAACCGTATTTAAAAATTTTCCAATCTTATAATTATCTTTACAGAAGATGCCATAGGAATAACACTAAACTGTCTGTTTGTTCCTATGGTATTTATTGTGAACATTTTATGGTTTTCATTGACCTTGCGATTCCATTAGAGACAACGAAGGACATTTTTTGTAAGGCTTTGTGCACAAAGTACCTTTCAGAGAATTGCTTGGTATTATTGTTCCATGATTGTCTCTAGGTCTTGAGAGTAGTATTTATATTCCAAATAATTCTGACAACTGTCATTGTCTGAAATTATTATGCCTTTTTTGTTTAAGGGAAGAAACATAAAATCGAATTAATGACTTAAATGTTGCTCGAATCTAAATGTTTTTGTTGTTTGCATTTATGTAATTCTGTTGTTCATTTCTCTGAGTTATAAGGTTAATGAAAGTATAGTATAGATAGTATAACAGATAATTAATAAATATAGGATATATTGTATAACAGATAAATATTTAATAATTGCAATAAATCTTCTTACAAATGTTTACTTTATGGTATTCTACAATGCAGCAATTAAGAATTAGTGTTGTATAATAGAGTTGTTAGAGAATGCCAAACCAACAAAGAAGATGAATAGCTCTCTTTCTTCAGAACATTTAAGGGGCTATTTATCAAAGTCCGAATTTATCTCAATATTTCAAATCCGCTCAGGTTTTTTACGCTTATTTATTATTACATTTTCCCGGAAATTTGCTTTGCATGAAAAAAATGGATGTTTTGCGACTTTTTTGCATCCTAGGGGATTAATAGATTTCCCAAAAATTCTTTTTTTTTATTAAAAAATCACAAATTGTTCGTGATTTTTGCATTCGGAGTTTAGTAAATAACCCCCTTAGACTGCAATAGCGTTGCACTGAGTAATGTAAAATATCTATCCCATTTTATCAAATGAGACCATACGATACCTGCGTTTAGCAGGATTAGCTGTTTGGAATATCTTATGGCTGACTTAAATCAATGTTTATCAGTGTTATTACCAGCTGACAGGAGCTTTAAAGATGTGTGTCTTTGCCATTGAATATTCCCCATAGCTAAGCTGCCCAGACAGATATCAGTAACCTCTACCCATTAGGGGCAAATTTACTAAAGGGCGAAGTAACATGCATAGTAACATAGTAACATAGTAACATAGTAAGTAAGGTAGAAAAAAGACACATGTCCATCGAGTTCAACCTTTTTTTTTTTTTTTTTTATTAACTACCTATCTGCCAGTTGATCCAGAGGAAGGCAAAAAAACCCATCTGAAGCCTCTCCAATTTGCCTTAGAGGGGGAAAAATTCCTTCCTGACTCCAAAATGGCAATCGGACCAGTCCCTGGATCAACTTGGACTATGAGCTATTTCCCATAACCCTGTATTCCCTTACTTGCTAAACACCATCCAACCCCTTCTTAAAGCTATCTAATGTATCAGTCTGTACAACTGATTCAGGGAGAGAATTCCACATCTTCACAGCTCTCACTGTAAAAAACCCCTTCCCAATATTTAGGCGGAACCTCTTTTCTTCTAATCAGAATGGGTGACCTTGTGTCAGCTGGAAAGACCTACTGGTAAATAAAGCATTAGAGAGATTATTATATGATCCCCTTATATATTTATACATAGTCATCATATCACCCCTTAAGCGCCTCTTCTCCAGCGTGAACATCCCCAATTTGGCCAGTCTTTCCTCATAGCTAAGATTTTCAATACCTTTTACCAGCTTAGTTGCCCTTCTCTGTACCCTCTCTAATACAATAATGTCCTGTTTGAGTGAATGCTGTCAAAAATTTGCCAGCGTGATATCATTTCGGTACTTCACGAACAGTCATGGCGTTACTTCGCTACTGAACTTTATCTCGTGCGCCAAACTTGCCTTCGCCACCTCAGACCAGGCGAAGTGCAATAGAGTAGATAGGACTTCCTCAAAATTTAAAAACTTTTTGAAAAAGTCCCAAAAAACACTGGCGTCTTTTACTTTTTCAGGGTCATAGGCTGCAAAAGAGCATAAATATTTTTTTGGTAACCAGTTTCGCCCCTACATTACCTAACATATGGCACATAAATTATACACTGGCCTCATGTGTAGGGCAATATAACAACTCTTTTATTTTAATAAGGTTTCCAGGCTTGTGTAGTGTAATGTATTTGCTGCAACATATCCATCCATTGAACGTTAACCTCCCGCCATATGCAAATTAGGCAACGATAGAGCAACTTCGCTTTGCTTGGCGCAGTAACGCTAGTGCTACTTCGCTAGCATTCGGTGCCCTGGACGCAACTTCGGATTTTAGTGAATTAGTGTTGTCCTGGCGAATCTACGCCTGGCGAAGTGTTGCGATGTGAGTGAGGCCGTCGCTGACGAATTTTTGGAGGCTAGTAAACTTGCCCCTTAATATTTAAGCATCCGAGTGATTGCAATGAAGGTTTACACCCTAAGCTGAATGTGCTGAAGCACTCCTTGCTCAGAAATCAACCCTGTATACCCCTGACATAGCAAGTACAACTGAGCACCTAATTATTTCTATCAAATCCAAGGTCCAGTGTCTTTGTAACTTTCCAAGATTCAAAATATTGTATAATATTTAATTTTTTTTAAAAAAAGGTTTGGTATCTATAGTATATATTTTAGACTGTAAGCCCAACGGGGCAGGGACCTCCTTCCCACTACGTCTCTAACCACATAGCACTTAAGCTCTTTGTCCTGTGATTCTGTATATATTTATTATGGGATTTGTCTCCCAAATGTATACTTTTGTATATATCTATATATATATATCTATATATATATTTATTTATATATATATATATATATATATATATATATATATATATATATATATATATTGTACTTTTATGCACTGTACAGCACTATGGCTCCTTAACAATGTTTTATAAATAAAGTTATACATACATACATACAGTACATCTATGTTAATTCAAAGAATAACTGGTAAAGTTTGTAATCAAATTAACACAATGTTTATCCTTAGTTTAATAAATCGGTTCTTGAAAATTACTTGCAAGATTCTGCCCAAGTTAAAATACAGAATATGACTGATTTAACCTGGCAAATGTTTTCCAACAAATACCCCCAATTAATGGTAAATTAATTAAACAAAGTTTTAACTACTGGGGAAATAGCAGGGTTCTTCTAAAATCCTTAATTTGTCCTTTGTTGACCCCACACACACACACACACACACATACAAAAGTTTCACAGTCGTGTTGTTACAGAGCAAATCGCACAAGACTTGGGTGAGGAATGATTTTGGCTGGTCCACCTTCCAGTCATAAGGGAGTTAAAATATATAGGGATATAAATATACCCATAGTGGCTTCTCTGTTGTGTCTGTGGATAAATAAATTAAAATGAAAATTTCTTTCTGTCTTTTCATTATTTTTAGTGCTTTGACCATCAGCCAAGAAAGCCATTATGTCTGTAAATGGTATCCATTGTTATAAATCTTATTACGCGAGGCAATTTAATTAAGATATCGGCACACTTAATTGATGCCTACAAGAAAAGACCATTCCCATAATTATTTTCCATAAGCATTCTGCGGGGGGAAAAAAATAAAAAACGTCTGAGGGCTGTGCAAAAATGTTATGGATCCAGCCGTGTCATCCCCAAGGAACTCTTCCTACAATTTACCTTGATTTAAAGCCAGCTCTTGCTCTTAGTGAAGCTCCATTAAATGGATCTGATGTATGCTCGGCTCAAAGATGCGTCAGCTTCTGTTATGATCAATAGCGGAATATTTATATTAATAAAGCCCTAAGTTAATTAAGTGAAGGATTCTTCTGGGTAAACTTAAGATCCTTGGCGACCAGCAAGTTATAAATCTCCTCTGCCATTGTCGACACTGGAAGGCCTATGTATAATGCATGATGTGGAATTCTCTGCCTACTGCGAGAGACAAGAAAATTCTTTGAGGTAGGGCATGCGAATGATTTGTTCAGCTTCTCTGCTGCGAGGCGAGAATATATCTAACATTAAAATATACCTTGTTTCTGCACAGGCAATATTAGTATAAACTCTATGCTAATGTTACTGATTCTGCAGATGAATGTAAGATAGTAATTCAGAAACGTTAATTAAAAGTACCACCCCAATACAGTAATGGGCAATTTTGTGCTTCCCTAATAAATACTATACTGTTATACTTTCTGACTGCATAGGAGGAGGCTAAATTGGGAGTGCCCTCCATGAACGAATTGTAGCTTCCAAAAGTGTTGCTGAATATGAATAATATTTACTAAAATTCAGTAATTCATTAGATACATTAGAGGACAAATATATGGGCTCACTGGGGGTGTGCCAAAACTATAGGGATCCCCAGTTAAGTTAAATTGTTTCCTCGAGCCTGTGATCCTTTTTGGAATGATGCACTGGTCGGGTGAAAAGAAAACTGACTAAAATCCCCCACCCACTGAGTAAATTAGTCTTTCCTGATGCTTTTTAAGGTCACACGTAGTAAACTGATGCTAAGACATTGTCATGGAGGCACCATTATATATTGATATAAAAGCAAAGACAATGGTAGTTTTTATAAACAGTATTTTTTTTTAAAAGTTCTGCTTTCTTCAACTTCATCTTCCCAAAGATTTGGAGTGGTTGGGGACAGGCACTTTAAGAAATGATTTAGCATGTGGAGCTTGGTAACTACTGGCATTGCCAATGAGATTGTAATAAACTTGAATATCAGGTGAGAAGTTATTGCTCCGATTTTATTACTGGAAAATATGTCCTGGAATTTGCCTGTTAATATGTAGAAAATGTTTTCTCCAAATTTGTACTGTACAGCAATGTAAAACCATATTGAACTCAGTGGTGTAACTATAGAGGCAGCAGACCCCGCAGTTGAATGGGGGCCCGGTCTAGGGTTGCCATCTTTTCTCCTGGTGGAGACCAGGCAGGGGGCGTGACACAGCGGGAGTGGGCCATGATGTGAGGGCGGGGCTATGACGCAGCAATCGGCGATCATGAGGAATCCTCCCGGTTTTCCTAACTTGGGAAACCGAGCAGGAAGTTTTGACCCGGCCAGCCCTTCAAAATACCGGGCTGTCTGGGTCAAAACCGGACAGGTGGCAACCCTAGCCCAGACTGTGGGGCCTGCTTCCTCTATAGCTAATAAAAAAAAAATCCTCCCCAGCCGCTTTCTTACCTGCATTGAAGAAGGGGACGCAAGTTGGGGGTGAGTAGGCGGAGGCAGGACATGGGTGGGCCAAAGGCAGGATGGGAAGTACATGGGAGGATGGGGAGCAGAGTGCGCCAGCCCCTTTGAAGATATTTTTGCAGGGGGGCCCGGCGCATTCTAGTTACATCACTGATTGAACTCCTTTTCTTTCTTTCTTTTTTCCTTTTCTTTTACTCCAGGCAAGCTATCACTTTACACTAAGGCAATGATTACATGTGTAGTATCTCAACTCCTCTTACTGCAAGAGATTAGTCTACCCACATTAGCTGCATTAGACCAGTAGCAACCAGTAAGTTATATACTGTATGCTCTGACTGGAGATTCGAATTTTAGTGAAGCTCCGGCTTTTTAGCCCTCACATTTATTTTGTATCTATCTTTGATGATATGTGCACTTGTGGAATAATTTATTTGTAAAGCCATATTGCCATGAAATAACATATTTGTTTTATTATTCTCTGGCCAAGCCCTACATCAATTTAAATTTTAAGAAAAAAATTAATGAAAAGTGTTAAGGCTATTGAAAACGTTCCTTTACTGAAAGGCCTATTTATTGTCTTGTTTTAGAGGGATTTTCCTATGTTGAATAAACTCAGATTTTTTGAAAAAAATGTAACATTTGCATATTTACTAAAAAAAACCTTTTGGTTGGATAAAATTGTGAAAAATAACCGAATACCTCAAATTTGTACTCCTTTTTATAGGGTCACAATATTCAAAAACGTTGCATTCATTTTTACATGATTTTAGATGTGGAAGTTTTCCTATCGAATTGTTTGCATTTTTTGCTCTTAGTTAATATCATGCATAATCTGAATTCAGGAGTTTTAGGGGCAGATTTATCAAGGGTCAAATTTCGAAGAAAAAAGACCAACCGAAATTAATTAAATAAAATTCTCTGTGAAAGGCTGTATTCGAATCGTTCGAATCAAAAGTAAGATTGTATTTAATCTACTTCGATTCAAAGATTTTTTTTTAAAAAAAAGTTTAATTTTTCAAAGTCCACCAAATGACTCTAGGAGGTCCCCCATAGGCTAAAAAAGCAATTCAGCAGGTTTTAAATGGTGAATGGTCAAAGTCAAAGTTTTAAAAAAACAGTACATGAAAAATTTAGATATTCGAATAGTCAAATTTTTTTCAAATTCGAATCGAATTTTGGCCTATTCGATAGTCAAAGTACACAAAAATAGCGCTATATTGAATTTTCTTACTTCAAGGGTCAGATTTATCAAGGGTCAAAGTGAATTCAAGGGAATTTTCAAAGTACAAAAATTAAAAGTCATTTTTTGGATACTTCGACCATCTAATAGTATACTACGACTTCGAATTTACATAGACTTCGATTCGAAGTAAAAATCGTTAGAATATTCAACCATTCGATAATCAAAGTACTGTCTCTTTAAAAAAACTTCGACTTCAATACTTCGCCAACTTGAACTTGCCAAATTGCTGTTTAGCCTATGGGGGACCTCCTGTGTGTGAGTTTTTTTAAGTCGAAGGATTTTTTGGGAAAATCGTACGAATCGTTCGTTTCGAAGCACGATCGGAGTACGATCGTACGATCGTACTACGATCGGAATACGATCATACAATGTATAAAATCCTCCAAATTCAAATGTCGGAGGATTCTATTCGATGGTCGAATTTCAAAGTATTTTTTTACTTCGAAATTCGACCCTTGATAAATCTGCCCCCAAATGTTTATTCATACCCTTGATAAATCTGCCCCGTGTAAAAAAAAATCGAATTGTGGCAAAATTTTTAATTTGAATGTTGATAACCCCCTGATGTACTTGTTAGCAGCTGTCTCATTTGAGTGAATAAAGTCCTTATACCACCAAGATCTTTCATGTACTAGCTGGATCTTTGACCACTTATATCTGTTATATATTATATATATTATATGATAATAGTATATGAAATATATTATATTATGTAATATATAGTGATGGACGAATTTATTTGCCAGGCACGAATTCGCTGCGAATTTCGCGAAACGCCCGCGAAAATTCGCCGGAAAAAATTTGCCTGCGTCAAAAAAATTTTTTAGCCAGCGTCGGAAAAATGGACGCAGCATCAAAAACAAGACGCCGGCGTCGTTTCGCAAATTTTTCGCAGTTTCACAAAATTCGCCCATCACTAGTAATATATAATATGAAATGTGCTAATCAATTTGTGCATTTCATTATTGTTCTGTATAGTTCTCCCAGCTGTAAATGGGTTGGGATGTATAATATATCATATTTCATCAACTCAACTTTAACGAGTTCTTCTTTTCCAAAGTAATATTATTTATTGAATACATCTTGCTTGAGACTGTGATCTTTAAACTAATCCCATTGCTTGCAGATAAACATTCTCGAATGGATGCATTCTCTGCATTAGACAAATCGCCGTTTGTGCTCTAAATGACATATATTATCCGGCATCATTTTCTCCCGTTGCATTGTCAGTCGGGTTACGTTTGACATTGACTAGGAAACAGGACATATTTATCATGGATAAGTGCTTTGCTTGGAATAAAGTGTGAGCCACAGCCTGAGGCCAAGACATTTGCTTATTAATTGGCATAGAGGCTTCCCTCTTTCCTCCCCTGCAATTTTATTCTCATACTAAAAAAGTTCAGCATTTAGAATTTGTCATATTGTGATTTTATTCCCTTGCTCAAATGATATACAGTAACTTCAGTTTAGCCTCAAAGCAGTGAATCTGGTAATCATTTAACTTTCCAATATTAAAAGCTGTGTTATGCTCCAATGTGTAAAAGAACATGAGTATGATTATCAAGACAACAATTACACGTCTGTGTAAATAGAAACTAGAATTAGAAACTATTGTAAATATTAAGGAAGGATGAATTAGTTTAGCAGTTAACTATAAACCATTACAGTGATGGCTAAGCCTAGAAAATATCGAATTTCACATGCATTGTCTCAAATACTGGTGCACAGTGTGACATGAGCCCATCCATTGAATAATTGATGAAAGATTTAAGTGCATATTTATCAAGGGTTGAATTTCGAATTGAAAAAACCTTTGAAATTCGAGTTCAAAAAGACCAACCATAATTAAGTCGAAGTTTTTTTTTGGTCCGTATTCGGCCAAAATTGAATTGTACGATTCGAAGGAATAGCGCATTCGATGGAATTCGATTAGAAGATTTTCCCCAAAAAAACACCAATTGACTCCAAGTAGGTTCTAGGAGGTCCCCCATAGGCTAAAATAGTAATTCGGCAGGTTTTAGATGGCGATGGTCGAAGTCGATTTTTTTAAAGCGGTACATGATAAATTTTGATATTCTAATTTTTGAATTTTTTTCAAATTCAAATCAAATTTGAACTATTCCCTAGTCGAAGTACACAAAAAAAAGCTTGAGATTCTAAATTTTTTCGAAAATTCACCTCGACATTTGATAAATCTGCCCCGTAGTGTTTTTTTGTTTTAAATCTTAAGTCTTTAAATACTAATCATAGAATTCTACTTTCAAGTAATTTCCAACCTAATACTCTAACCATAATAACCATGATTAATTTGATTCATTATAGCTTGTAAAAAGCTGTGATTATATAGTATATACAGTATATACAGAGTAATGAATTCTACTTGTATTCTTATTGCATGCGTTCATGAACAGATCTACCTGGACACTGGTCATAAGTGATTTTTGTCTGCATTGTTAATTATTATCTTAGAATTTTAACAACCCATATAGCTTTCTTTTTCTTCTTTTTCTTCTTTTTCTGTCTCAGACAAGTCTAATTAAAATGCTTGGATTAATGTGGGACCTGCCATTCATCCTTCTCAACACAATTCCAGCTTTGTGCTGAGACAGCCTCCCATCTCTTACTCTCCTTGAGTAGTTGCCCCTTTCCATTCTATGACTCACGAAATGTCCCAACTCTCCTCTAGACTATAACCTAATTAATTTTTCTTCCTTTAAATCATATTTTCTTAAGCTTTAAGGTGAGGAAACAAAATTTATCAGTGGCAGTGTCATAACTGACAAGTCCTATTTGCTTTTTAGTTTCCCTTATTGTCATTGTATTGTTCGACCTATATTATTAGTACAGAGAAAAGACAAAATGTTACTTTTTCAAAAGGGAAAAATAATTAGCTTTCCTATCCTATTGGGGATCATGTGGCCATGATTGACATTTAATAAGTAAATAAGTAAAACATCATGACCGGTATAAGAGCTCATTGAAGAATTCAATTTGAATTTGAAAAAATTTAAAAAATTTGAATATCGAAATTTTTAATGTACTGTCTCTTTAAAAATTTGACTTCAACTATTCGCCGAATTGCTTATGGGGGACCTCCTAGAACCTATTTGGAGTCATTTGACTTTGAAAAATCTACGTTTTTTTTTTTTTTTTAAATATCGAATACAGACTATTAACTTAAAGTTAAAAATTAGATTTTTTTTAAATACATTTTGGTTGGTCTTTTTTTATTCGAATTTCAAGTTGATGGGAGTTTAAAAAAAAACCCCATCACCTTGAAATTCGACCCTTGATAAATCTGCCCCCAAGAGTCAAATTGAAAATTCGAATTTTAAGTTTATTTTTGTGTAATTCAACTAGGGAATAGTCCAAATTCGATTTCAGTTTAAGAAAAAAAATCGAAATTCGAATTTTGAAATTTTGAAATGTAACTTTTACTGTCCCTTTAAGAATTCAAATTCAACTATTCGCCATCTAAAACCTGCCGAATTGGGGTTTTAGCCTATGGGGGACCACCTACAATCAATTTGGAGTCGTTTAGTGGACTTTTCAAAATCTAATTTTTAAAAAAAATTTTTGGTGAAAAAAAACCAAATTGAATTTAAATTTCGAGTTTATGGGAGTTTTTGAGAATTTTTCTGCACTCCCATAAACTCTAAATTCGACCCTCTAATATCCTGCAATAAACACACAATGATGCTTCGAAACGCACTTTTTTTGGGTTTAATTTCTCTTTATTCTGAATCTTCTGCAACATACACGGGGTTGCCACCTGTTGACAGGCACTATACAGCCAAGACTTTGAAAGAGGACCAGCTTCCATTTTATCCCAGATTTATCAAGGGTCGAAGTGAAAATTTGAAGTAAAAAAAAAAAAATCGAATTTCAAACTATTTTTGTGTACTTCAACTATTGAATAGGTCAAAATTTGATTTGACCACTTGCCGAATTACTGTTTTAGCCTATGGGGACCTCCTAGAATCTATTTGGAGTCATTTGGTGGACTTTGAAAAATCAAAGTTTTTGGGGCAAATACTTTTTCAAATTCGATCAAATAAGCTAAAACTTTGATTTAAACGATTTGAATACAGCCTATTCACCCAAAGTTAAAAACGTAGATTTTTTTAAATTAAATTTCGATTGGTCTTTTTTTATTCGGAATTTTCGAAGTTATGGGAGTTCAAAAAAACTCACATTACTTCAAAATTCGACACTTGATAAATCTGCCCCTAAATGTATTATTACTTGCCCCACATTACGGAAGAACTCCTTGTCCAGGAAATGCCAGATCCTAAGTACTGCCATTACAGTATATGTTCTTTATTGCAGTTACTCAAAAGAATGGATAGATTTTAATACATGTATTTACAGTACAAGAATGTTTTATCACAAATTATTTGAACGATTATTATGGAAGCATCAATCTGATAACTAGTATACTGGTAACTAGTATACTCCATCTCTTATCAGTATTAATATTGATAAAATAAAATATGAAAAATATGTCAATCATTCCCCATAGCATTGAATCAGTTCTATCAAAGCGCATATATCTGAGGATCTTGCAGGATTCCCAGATCGAACATGTGATAAATCTTGTTATTCTTTGCTAAATAGGGTTTTTGAAGACATATTAAAACAAATGCTTCCTTCATTCCTAATTTAGATCGCATTTGATTTCAAATGGTGCAAGAACTGGCAGTATTTGATTTATTAGAAACATATGGTTTCAGGCTGCATGCACATTTTTTGTTTTTAAGAAAAAAGAATGAAATCAAAATATTTTCCTGAAAACATTTCTAAGTATGATATATTAATATAAAACATAGAAAGAATGTGTGTTTTTAGATGAAATGTTTGCTCTGCCGTCATGTTTATGGCTCCAGGACTATGCCAAACAGAAATGACTGAGAGCTATCAAATGGCTTACAAATGGACACCAGCATTGTTTCTTACATTTCTAAATAATTCAGTTTAGTTTTTGAGAGGTTTGAAAAGCACATATTTATAGCCATGTTTACTCTTGGTGTCTTGTTCATTTTACATCACAGCGAATTAACTTTGCTCAGAGAATTTATGAGCAGTGCCTCTAACAACTGGCCTTCTGATGTGACCCTATTACCTTTCCTTCTTGCCAGATACCTGTGACATTAAAATATACTTTGGCAAGTCATTCTTGGCTATACAGTTAGGGGGTTATTTATCAAAGTCCGATTTTGTCTCAACATTTTCTGCTGAAAACTCCGATCAAATCCACTCTTTTTCTTTACGCTTACTTATTGTTACATTTTCCTGAACATTTGCTTTGCGGGACAAAAAAACTGATTTTCACGATTTTTTCAGCTTTTTCATCCGATTTTCAAGATTTTTTCAGATTTTTCATCCGATTTTCAAGATTTTTTTGGATTTTTCACCCGAAAACTCAGATTTCATATGTTTTTTGCCCGAAAACTTCGGGATATCAAAAAATCATTTGGACTTCTCACATTGGGGCAGATTAACTAAGCGCAGAATTTGTGCTAGCGTCTGCTTCGCTCACATGTAGGGGGAAGCTGGGTACCCCAGAAAAAATTTACGATCTTTTGCAGCCTGTCACCCTGAAAAAGGAAAAGTCGCCAGTGTTTTTGGGACTTAGAAAAATTTTCAACTATCTTTTGAAGAAGTCCTATCAACTCTGTTGCACATCGCCTGGTCTGAGGTGGCAAAAGGCAAGTCTGGCGTAAGAGCTAAGGTATATTAAAATCATAGTGAATTTGCGTAGTTACGTCCCTTCGCCAGTGCGCAACTTTGCCAGGCGTAAAGGAGTGAATTACCGCTAGAGTCTATCTCCTTAACTAGCAAAGTTACACCTGCGCCTGTTAGTAAATCAGCGAAGTAACGAAATTAACGCCACGCTGGTGAATTTTCGCTAACGTTAGTCACTTCACCCTTTAGTACATCTGCTCCGTTGACCTCGACAGGTCTGAGATGCGGGATTTTCTGATTCAGACTTTTCCATCCTCGGGGTTTAATAAATTCTGAAAAATTTGTGATGTTTTTTAAAAGTCAGATTTTATTTAAAAAAAATCACAAATTTTTCATAATTTTTGCATTCGGGGTTTAGTAAATAACCCCCCTAATGGTGATTTTGGTACTAACAATCCACATGGCACCTGAAATGTCACATAACCCTAATCTTTAAAGCACAATATTGTACTCCTGAATTTTCAGTATATTTCTGCACGTCTGTATCTGTCACCCGCCCCTGTTTAGAAGGACACTTTGCCACAAAATAAAATAACTTGTGTCTTGATCATTAGGAAACAGTTTAGTGCTTGTGGCAAGAGTTCAGAGGCCAAGCAATTGAGCAAGTTCCAGACAACAAGGTGAAACATTAGAGTCTGCGGCTCTAGGGTTTTGGTGATGGTTCTATTAACAAGCCTATAAATAAGGCCAAGGAAAATGTCTCCATTATGAGAGAATGGCATTAATAATTTTCAGGCTTGTGCTGCTAATGAAACAACTCTCCCATTGTTAGCTGGTAATTCTTGTTTTGTTGCGAAGGATTGATACTGAAAGGACAAGAGTTGATGACTCAAAAACAGGAAAAGCAGGAAAAAAAATGTTTCTGACCCTGAACTTTTATCTTTCTTGCATCAGTAATACCATTAAACCTGTCAGTGTTTCTGCCTACTAGAGGTATTTATGAAATCAATATACAGTCCTGGAGATTTATGGTTCTAGTGTTGTAAGCCAGAGGACAATGTCTCAGTAGAAAGTAAAATTAATAACATTTACAAGCAAGTTGTCCTGGAAAATAGATGGATTTGGTGTAGTCGTCATTTTAACTCCCTATGTATTAAATACGGTTATTTTAACCCATCTCAGCTTTCAGCTTGAAAGTATATGCCTTTATAACAGTGCAATGGGAAGACGGTATTGGTATTGGTAGCATTATAATGTTACAGGTGCTCCCTGCTGAGTGGAGCAAAGATTAAGTATATTTTTATATCACAAAAAAAGACGTGTTTATAAGAGTCATTTTGGGTAACCTTATGTATCCACTATGACTCAACCTTATGTACCCACTATGACTCTACTCATTTTGGCGAGGTCGCCAAACGAGCGGCTCTTAACACGATATGCCCACTAACAACAGGGCGATATCGGGTAAATCCGGATATATGGCCCTGGGTCGAATGGGTGCCGATCGGTTGCAGGACTGTATCAACTAACCAATGAGGTCCTGGATCGCAGAAAAAAAATCAGACTTGCCCGATTGATACCTGGCCAATTTTCGGCCTGATATTGATCAGGAGGACCTGTCAGGTGCGCCCACACATGGACAGATAAGCTGCCGAATCGGTCTAAAGGACCGATATTGGCAGCTTTAATCTGCCCATGTATGGCCACCTTAATTGTGTTAGCAAGGTGAAGAAATAAGGGATTGTAACAGAATGACATAGGAAAAGCAGAATAAGAGGTCATTTGTATTAAGAGAGGACAATGAAGAGCACAGAGGGCACACAGAATATAGAATAGCAATCTCATTGCTTCAACTAAATGCTAAAGTCTATCTGTGAAGAAATAGGGCTTGTCTTGAGGGCAATATGCTGAATAAAATGTAAATTACTTTAAGAGAGGAGCCAGAGGAAACAAATATACATGGGTAGGCAAAAAGAAGAAACAAAGAGGTGCAGTGCAAGCCATGTTTCAATCACCTAGTTAAGGTAAAACTCTTTTCTATATGTGCATGTGGTTGCTAGTAAGTGGTGAACCACATTGTGGATATCAAATAGTAGCACATGTTTAGAATCCCCCCTGTAGAAATCTTTGGCTAAGAGATCTTCTTTTTGTTCATTCTTATCTATGTGTCACCTGGGTCCCCGTTTCTCCTTTGCAGCAAGATTCAGCATTAGTTGAACTTGTTTGATATTTTTTTTATGCTTAGACAATTTTTTATATATTATCTTTGATGAATGCACTGTTGCCTCCTGAGGGATGTTGTAGCAGGTGGAGTGACACAAGCTGAAGCTCTATACCTCATTACATTGGCTCTATAACTAATGAACATGATTCAACATATTTAAAAAAACTCTCACTGATGAAGAACAAAAAGTAAAATATTGGGTGTGATCAATAAGATCTATGGTATCCATACGAATCTAGACAGAAATGATTTAACACCAATCAAAACATAGTGCTCTGATTGGCATGCTGCATAAACACTATCGCTTAATACTGATATATTTAAAATGAAACATGTTAATATGTATTGGAATTGAGCTACATTAATCAATGGCAGTGCCATCAATAGGAGGACTATATTTACTCAGATGTATATATTCAATTAAACAAGATCAATGGATCTATTCAGCTCTCCCACTCTGTTATGGACCTACAGAATTGGTGCTTATATTTTTGTAAGGCAGCCTGGAAAGGCCTTAATAAAGCCAAGCAACAAATAACAAAGATGGGGTTTAACCCAAAAAGGGGGAAATGGTGTCATGATTGTATGCAAATATTCTAGTTCAGGGTTACCAGGATGGATCCCATTTGTTGGGATACTCATTAGATACTTATACTGGCTGCATCAAGGTATGGAAAGAAAACATGGACAGATTGTTCATCCTTACATACTCAGGGCCATACATGTAAATAGGCCCCCAAGGTCCTTGCATACGATCACAGCTTTAGAGAGTGTTAGAGTTACCTTGCCTATATAGTATAAATTTCAGTTTGTTTCACCTAATTTTATATCAGTGCATCATTTATTTAATTGAGTCAAAATTAATTTGGTCTTAATCATTTTCTTTTTTTAAGGGATCTAAGTGAAAACCAGATACAAGGACTCCCTAGAAAATCTTTTCGTGGAATAACTGACGTCAAAAATCTGTAAGTTAATATTCATTTTCATACTTCTGATAATATTTCTGATGGTGTTCATTTCAGTCATTTTACTTCCTTGGGGTATGATTTGGGGTGGGACATTTTTATCATGAGGAATGTGTATTGTATACATAGTTATATTTCAAAAGAATATGTCTTGTTTGCAAGTATATTTAAATAGTCAGTACATTGTTTTTTATTGGGGCACTAAGTAAAGGGCTCCCTAGTTCTTGTGTCCTATGGCATTCTCTAACTTGTATGTTGTGAATGATATGAAATTTAGGGGTGTTCCATGTCCCAACTCCTTCCCCTCCTGTATGTTTCTAGAAAAAAGCACTATCAAAAAAAACCAGGAGTCCACTGAGAAGCTGCTACTTAACACATAGCCTAAAGACTAAGACTTCAGTTTAAAGAAGGGTGGCATTTGTCGATAAAGAGGTGTGGTCAATATCAATGGGCTCATGCAATCCACGCTCAAAGAGATTTTCTAAATTTCCCAGTAGGTATCTGGTTGATTATGGGACATGTATTGGTGAGACAAGCAGATACTTTCATCCCATGCATGGGTCATTAAACTACTAAAAGGGTCTAAGTTGCTTCTATTGATCCTTGTGTGGTTAACTTTGGCTATTGTTTAAGGACAATTATTTTACTAAAAGTACAGATGCACCAAATACAGTTTAAGGGATTTGGCCAAATCTTTCATGAAGGATGCAACCCATAAATTAGTATTAGGATAGAGAAAAACCTGTACACTTGGTACACTCAGCAAAAATTGCCTGAGCTTTCAGATTTTTTTTAGGGTTCAGGTTCGGTTTGGCTAGGCACTTGGATTTGCTGAAATATGCTGAAAAAGGCTCAGATTTGGCCTGGGTTTATTGTATCCCTAACTATAAGAGGGCCAAGTTGAGACAAGTAAACCTTGAAAAAAATACAATTCCTGCGTTTGGTGAACTCCAGGGAAATTTAGCAACATTTTTATTAAAGACTTGGAAAACAGTGACACGAGAAATATATCGACTTACCACAGTATAAAATGAAAAAAAAAAACAAAAAACGAATAATTTGGCTATGAAGAAGTGCATGAAATAATATTATGGAACAAATATTAAGAATGGATTTGACATGTTCTTTCCTGTGTATCATGTTCTTTTCTATTTTAAATCTATACCTACTAGAGTTCATTGTAGATTTGCTAGTCTTTTATGGAGAGAGCCTTCTGTGTGGCACCTGTTTCAATACACTACATCCAAGGCTTGAGCCAAGCTGTCTAGATGCCAAGTAAAGATTTATTTGGCAGGAACTATAGCTCATAAACCACCCTGACTCCCACTCCCAAGGAATATTGCTTCTATTTTTGTAAGGATGTAGTTCCCAAAGTATTTTCTTGCACCCATTATTGTATAAAGATTCCTGGATTTGTTTCCCAAGTCCTATGGTAGTAACCCTAAAGGTCTGACCACTGATCTCACGTGTTATTGAAATTAATTTCCGTACATAAGCACTTTCTTAGAAAATTTAATAAACAAACACTTGTACATGTATTAGTGAGGACAGAAAAACCTCCCACATATAATTCAGAAGGGAACAGTAGATTCTAAAAGGACATTTGGTGTATTTTGTACATTCTTTGCTAAATACTTCACCATTACATAAGTGGAATGAAGAATACTGTTAAATGCATTCCCTTCCAGTGTATTCTAGTAAATAAAAAGCTGTATGTGCTTGCTTTCTGCTTGGTTGTTGCAACAAGAAATTGTATTGTGGTTTACTAAGACCGGTAAATGAAAAATGTCAATATTTGACAGAAGACTATAGGAGAAGACCAGTACTGTCACAGTTCATCTGTCTAGCAGAAGACTAATGTAGTCAGTTGTACACTGTACAGTACTTCAGGCCTCTTATTAAATACACAAAAGAGCAAATTTTGGAGAGAGAAGGTTTTTGTGCTGAATTGAAAAAGGTATTGGCACCACTGCAACGGCTCTTGCTTGTTCTAGGTTTGAAGGTCCAAACCGCATCCTCCAAATTATATGGCAAGACATTATAAAAAAAAAAGTTGTAGATATAGTTGTTTGCCCACCATTGTCATTGTTTTTGTAATTTTAACTTTAAGTTGCCACCTTAAATCATGGCTAAACTTTCATTATAAAAATAACATGCCATTTAAAGGAGAAGGAAAGGTTAAAACTAAGTAAGCCTTATCAGAAAGGTCCATCTAAATATACCAGTAAACCCCCAAAGTAATGTTGCTCTGAGTCCCCTGTCAAAAGAAATACTGCATTTCTTTCCTTCTATTGTGTACACATGGGCTTCTGTATCAGACTTCCTGCCTTCAGCTTAAACCTCATTGCCCTGGGCAAGAGCATGCTCAGTTTGCTCCTCTCCCCCCACCCCTCCCTTCTCTACTGTAATCTGAGCCCAAAGCAGGGAGAGGCTCAGGCAGGAAGTGATGTCACACCACATTAATACTGCAGCTCCTATTCTAAACAAACAGAGAGTTTCTAGAGCTTTTTACTGAGGTATGGTAAAACATTCTACATAATAAATATAGCATTCTAGCTTGCACTATTGCAGCTAATCTATTGGCAATAAAATGCCTCTGTAGCTTTCCTTCTCCTTTAAAGAATTACAGAAACTGTAATAATAATAATGAAATAATAATGAAAACAAGTGTGTTGGTCCTTCAGTTCCCCTAAACAATTTTTTTTATATACTTATAGGATACAGTGAATGGGGGTCCCTGGCATGAAATGTGATGTTAATACTGGTATACATATTGGTAGTTATATGCCAGTATTGGTTACATTGTGCTGACAAATTGAGAGCAACTTGTATTGGGGGTTTCTTTTCATACATGTGAGCGTGAGAGACATTGTCAATGAACAAATATCTACATAAAAAAACAATGTTGCAAATCTATTATATGTATAGGTGCAATACATAAAGGGAGCCTTGGAATTACAGCTTTTGAGGCAAGCATTTGCACCTTACATTATATTGGGCAAAGTAGAAGCAACTGGAGTGTCTGAGCCAGGGAAACTTGACACTGAGGAACAGGCCCAATAAGAAGGTATTCAAGTATTCATTTTTAGATTAAACACAGGTGGGGACAGGCAGTAATCATAATAGTCAGGAACAAGCCAAGAGCCAGAAATCTTGTATTGTAGTAAATATTAGCGCGCCCAGGAACTCATACAACAATCGGCATTGAACCCAGGTCTCTGAATTTGGTACCAGGCAGAATATCATGTGCAATTAGTGCTGGAGGCCTGGGCCAGCTAAATTCTGTATTACAAATACATTATTATTTCTTTTTTTAATCCGAAAAATTAAAGTGCATAGGGATGCCCCACATTTTTTATTTTTGGGGTTCAGCTAAATCCTGAAGCTTTCAAGCAGGATTCAGCTGAATCCTGTACCATATATAAGCCCTTATTTGTATATGCAAATTAGCATTCAAATAGGGGAAAAAAGGGTGACTTTCTTAAGATTTTTCTTAAAGGGATACTGTCATGGGTATCCAAGTGCCTAGCTGATCTGAAGTTGAACCTTAAATTTTTTTTTCAAAATGAATCAGTTAATATGCTGCTCCAGCAGAATTCTGCACTGAAATTCATTTTTCAAAAGAACAAACAGATTTTTTTATATTCAATTTTGAAATCTGACATGGGGCTAGACATTTTGTCATTTCCCAGCTGCCCCTGGTCATGTGACTTGTGCCTGCACTTTAGGAGAGAAATGCTTTCTGGCAGGCTGTTGTTTTTCCTTCTCAATGTAACTGAATGTGTCTCAGTGGGACATGGGTTTTTACTATTGAGTGTTGTTCTTAGATCTACCAGGCAGCTGTTATCTTGCGTTAGGGAGCTGCTATCTGGTTACCTTCCCATTGTTCTTTTGTTTGGCTTCTGGAGGGAAAAAGGGAGGGGGGTGATATCACTCCAACTTGCAGTACAGCAGTAAAGAGTGATTGAAGTTTATCAGAGCACAAGTCACATGATTGGGGGCAGCTGGGAAATTGACAATATGTCTAGCCCCATGTCAGATTTCAAAATTGAATATAAAAAAATCTGTTTGCTCTTTCAAAAAATGAATTTCAGTGCAGAATTCTGCTGGAGCAGCACTATTAACTGATTCATTTTGAAAAAAAATTTTAAGGTTCAACTTCAGATCAGCTAGGCACTTGGATATGGATGAATCAGAATCCTCTAAAAAAAAAAAAGTCTAGAATTCAACCGAATCCTGGATTTACTGCATCCCTAGAAAGTAAAACTTTTGGGGTTTTGTAATAAAAAGAACTAAGTGTGCCTAGGCGCAGTAAACCATAACAGCCAATCAGCAGTTAGCATATACTGGTTACCTGTTAAAAAGCAAACATCTTATTGGTTGCTATGGGTGCCTGCACCAGGGAAAACTTTGCCTTTTATTATCTAACCCTAAGGCATAGAGTAAAACAGCTGTAGCCCTAACAATAAAAAAATGCTCTTTTCTGGATGTGAAAGCAAGCCACTGACCCTCTGCTCTATAATACAATGCCAGTTCAGTGCCTTGGATCGAACATTTTTACTACAATGTTTTTTCAAAACCCTTGAAGAACTCTGCAGAATCCCATAAAATATCCCATCCAAATATGAAATTAATCTGTCTCACCATTTTTATGTTTATTGAGGGATTCTTCCTGACTGGCAAGACACAACATATTGATTATTCTTTTTAAAGAAGCGGTCAGATACAAAAGACATTACTGAAGATGCATCAGTTCAGAGCACACAGTTTATCTGATCAATAAAGCAAGAGCAGCTTGTTCTACATCGCTTAGAAAAACAGCATTTTTTTGTAATGATTTTATTACTTGGATGCCAGATAGAATTTCTTTTTAAATAGGAAAGAAATATTTCCAGGTCCATAGATCATTTGAAGAAATGGTATTCTGCTATTATCTTAGTGCAATGTTTGACATTTAGAAAAGTATGTAAAACAGTGAAGGTTCTTTATTCAAGATGCATTAAAGCACTTTAATGCATCTTGAATAAAGAACCTTCACTGTTTCACTTACAAGCTCTCCAGTGAAATCTTCATTTTCCATATGATATTGCCTTTCTGGATGTGGCAAACCCAGATCACTGTTGGATTGAGCTACCACTAACAAACACGGTGTGTGGCAACAAGTTTTCTATAACTTTGGACATTTAGAAAAGTATATGGTGAATTAATAATACTTAGAAAGTGATAGAGAAGAGAGCTACATAGATATAGTAAACCAGCTCGGAAAATGCTTAAGAAACACATACAAAAATAACAATTTTTTATTTCAAAACGTTTAAATGCTATAAAGGTTCAAAATATATTATAAAACATTTGTAATTCCTAGACGTAATAAAAGTTCACACTGTCTAGAATGTGACTTTCTAAAGGCAGGTGTTAATTTCAGGGATCATTTTCTTATTACCAGATATTTATAAATGTATTCTGTAGCACTGTGCCAAAAATTGTACAGAATGCTTAAAAAAAGATGTCGGTAGACGGATGAAATCATTTTTAAAAGCTGTATAGGATGTGGACTTGAGTTATTTATGAATTAAAAGTATATATTGTGTGAGTCTGTGGGGCAGATGTATCAAGGGTCGAATATCGAGGGTTAATTAACCCTCGATATTCGACTAGGAATTGAAATCCTTCGACTTCGGATATCGAAGTCGAAGTATTTAGCGCAGAAAAAAAGGATTATTCCTTCGATCGAACGATTAAATCCTTCGAATCGAACGATTAAATCCTTTGTATCGAACGATTCGAAGGATTTTAATCCAACGATCAAAGGAATATCCTTTGATCAAAAAAACTTAGGCAAGCCTATGGGGACCTTCCCCATAGGCTAACATTGACTTCGGTAGCTTTTAGCTGCCGAACTAGGTAAGAGACAGTACTTCGACTATCGAATGGTCGAATAGTCGAACGATTTTTAGTTCGAATCCTTCCATTCAAAGTCGTAGTCGAAGTAGCCCATTCGATGGTCGAAGTAGCCCAAAAAAAACTTCGAAATTCGAAGTTTTTTTACTTCGAATCCTTCACTCGAATTTAGTGAATCGGCCCCTGTGTGTTTGTGTCCTGTGGACACGGTGTTACTGATGTCGCCAATAATGAGTATCTAACCGAAACTCAAGATAAACATGCGCTAAAGCAAACAAACCCTCAAGTGTTTACAGACATTTTATGCCGACCTTCTCGGTTAATTTCTATACTATAGGGGTCTTTTACATTTCACAAGTGCAGTTGCAGTCTCATAACATTAGGCACAATTGTTGCAATAACTGTTACTACGGTAGAACCCCCATTTTACGTTTTTCAGGGGACCAGAAAAAAATGGTGTCAAATCCAGGAAAATGTAAAATCAGGGTAATGTATTATGCATAATATATAGGTGGGGCCACTAAACAACAATGTAAAATGAGGCGAAACTTAAAATCAGGGCATGTAAAATTGAGGTTCCTCTGTATTTACATCTAAAGCCACTCTTTCCACTTCGACTGAGTTTTACTCGGGCCACTACTTCCTCCAGCCTAAATTGCATGGTCAGGGCTGGATTTCATGGCTTCCTCCGTTGCCCCCTTCCCTTTGGATAGCATGCACACACATCCTTTTTACCTACTGCCAGAGCATGAGGAAAGGGCATTTAATCCCTTGTGCTCCTGATAAGTGCAAATTTCAAGTGAGGTTGGGCAGTATGCCACCCCTTATTTTGTGCTGCCCTAGGCCTGGGCCTTAGTGGTCTAACCACCAATCTGGGCCTGTGCACTGTATGTCTATTGATGTGGGGGGTTACCCTGGAGCTACTGCCACCTTCAGGGCTGGAACTAGGGGTAGGCAGAAGAGACAGCTGCCTAGGGCGCAATAATAGGGGCGCTGGGCAGCTACCTCTAAAACCGGCTTCTGCCTACCCCTAGTCCGCACCTCTCAGTCTTAATTTTTTCCTCTTGTCACCCTCCCTCTCTTGTCTCTCTCTTCCTCCCTCCCCTTTTTTTCTGACCCCTCCCTCCATCACTCACCCCTTCCTCCTCGTCTCTTCACTTTCCTTTGCTCGCGTGGGGTGCTGGGGGTGGGGCTTGTTGGTCAGGGGTGGGGCTTGTCAGCCAAGTTGCCGCCCCCTGGCCACCCTTGAAGGTGGGGGTAGCTCCAGTGTCCCCACAATGGCCTGCCTAAATGAACACAGTGAAACTGCACCTAATGAATCCGGCACATAAATCACTTTGACACTTGGGGGCACATTTACTTAGCTCGAGTGAAGGATTCGAATATAATAAACTTCGAATTTCAAAGTATTTTTTTGTGTACTTAGACCATCGAATAGGCTACTATGACCTTCGACTTCGATTCGTACAATTCAAACTAAAAATCGTTTGACTATTCGACCATTCAATAATCAAAGTACTGTCTCTTTAAAAAAAACTTTGACTACATACTTCGGTAGTTTGAACCTACCGGGGTACAATGTTAGCCTATGGGGACCTTCCCCATCACTTTTCTAAGCTTTTTTTGATTGAAGAAAAATCGTTTAGATCGATCGATTAAAATCCTTTGAATTTGAAGGATTTTATCATTCAATCGAACTATTTTTACTTCGATCGATCGAACGAAGTATTTGCGCAAAATCCTTCTAATTCGATATTCGAATTCGAAGGATTTAACTTTGCAGGTCGAATTCGAGTGTTAATTAACCCTCGGTATTCAACCCTTGATAAATGTGCCCCTAAGTGCCAGAAACATGACCACCAAATATTTTCTGTGTAATTGTGTGCAGCTGTGTTTGTATTAATGCATCAGCCACAATTGCGTCTGGCACATTACCACCTCACAGCCAGAAATTAAGCTGGAATTCTGCATTGTGGGTAGAAAAATGGAGGCTACTACAGTTTTGGCTTCAACCCCCCCCACAACTTTACATATTCATTCAACTCTGTTGCTTCAGATATTTCAGGGACAATTGCAACCCCAATTAAGTTGTTATATGAAAAAAAAACAGTTCTGAATTATTCTGAATTTAGCTCATATCCTTTTTTTCATGGATGGCCGGCTTTTAGTTTTGTCCAGTAATGAGCCTCTTAACCCTACAGAAAATGCATCTTCGAAGTACGGAATATAAACCACTATAAAAAATGTCAGCTCAGTAAGCGCTGGAAGATCATCTGTCTCCTTAAAGATATCTAAATGGTAAAGTTGCCAAACCAATTAGCATTACATCCGGTTCAACAGATTTTTCTGAGCAAAAACCATTTAAATTAAGTCATTTTCACCCATTGTGTGCATCTATTCAATTCTAATCAATTCAACTCACTGACCAAAGAGGATAGTAAGATATAACCCTAATATCTGTAGGATAATCATTGCAGGGTGAATCAAACATAAATCCTGTATGTCTCCTTTTATAACGCTAATCCTTGCTCATACCTGTTAATAGAATCAGTATTTACCCTCTCCATAAAAATAGAAAAGGACACACAAAGATGAGCAAGCCTAAATTCAAAGTAAGTAATTGTGCTGGTTTTAATTACAGTTCCCAATGGCCTCTAAACGATTGTGAACTCTAGAATTTGCATCATTTTTATGACGGATACTCTCTTTGCCACTTAGTGATTTTTTTTTTTAACCTGCTTCAATACATTTAATGCAAACCTTTTTCTACAGGATCATCCTCAGTACTGAACCTAAAAGGTCAGCATGCACAATCTTAGCCAAAACAGCACAGCAATAAAATTTTAACTTGAGCTTTGGGATAATGGAAGTTGTAAATACTGCCCACAGCTTGTCAGGGGATGTTCTGGGAGTAATGACTGTGCACTTGATCTTGCTTTATGCAATTGTCTTAGGCTTTAAAGGTGCAGGGCTAAAAATTCCAAATGAAGTCTGCCTTTTTTACTGTTGTTAACCATAACAATGAGAGATTTCCAATTCCAAAATTCTTAAGCCTTGGGTGGAAGTCTTGGGGGCCTAACGCTAGCCGATTCACTTACGGACACTGGCGTAAATTCGCTAGTGTTACTTCGCACCCTTACGCCTGGCGAATTTGCGCAATGGACGTAACTGCGAAAATTCACTGACGCGCGCATTTTTCTGAACTTTACCTTTTACGCCAGACTTCCTTCGCCACCTCAGACCAGGCGAAGTGCAATAGAGTAGATAGGGATTGCTTCAAAAAAAGTTGAAATTTTTTCAAAGTCCCAAAAAACGCCGGCATTTTTTCTTTTTTTTATAGGTGATAGGCTGAAAAAGATCTAATTTTTTTTCAGGGCTCCCCTCCTTCCCCCCTACATTTCCTAACTCATGGCAACTTAACTATACAGTGGGCACATGTGTAGGGCAAAATAAACATTTTATTTGATGTTTTGAAGGTTTCCCAGGCTTGTGTAGTGATGCTACATATACTTCCATTGTAAATTCAATTTGGCGCTGTATGCAAATTAAGCATCGCTAGCTTAACTTCGCTTTGCCTGGCGAATTAACGCAAGTGCAACTTCGCAACCCTTCATTTCCCCTGAGCGCAACTTCGGATTTTAGTGAATTTGCGTAGCGCTGGTGAAAATTCGCCTGGCGAAGTGCGGCGAAGCGGACGCTGGCGCAACTACGAATCTTAGTGAATTTGTCCCTTGGACCTTACCTGGCAGCACACATTAATTTTCTTATTTTACAGTTAACAACGGAGGGTATTAAAGATCATATGACATCTCTCTGTCCAAAGAGAAACAATTTTACACACCAAATATAAAATTAGGCACAAATTAGAGAGAACATTACTTGCATCTTACCTAACTAAAGATAAAACCAAGCCTTTAAAACAGAATCCGTGTCTCGTTTACCAGACTGCAGAGCAATGGTGAGTAATGTCATAAGGGGAAATTTACTTAGCTCCGAAAATCCGCTAGCGTTGCCTTCGCCGCACTTCGCCAGGCGTAGATTCGTCAAGGCTGCGCAAATTCACAAATTCTGCGCAAATTCACAAATTCTGCGCAAATTCACAAATTCACAAAAGTTGCTCACATGTTACCGAACGCTTGCAAAGTTACGCAAGCAATAATACGATCAGCCGTTAGAAGTTATGCTAGCGAAGGCTAATTTGCATATGGCACCAAATTTAAAAATGAATGGACGTGTATGCAGCGCACATTACACTACACAATCCCAGGGAAAGTTAATAAAAGTATATAGGGGTGTTCCAATGCCCTACACATGTGCCCACAGTATGGTTAAGGTGCCATATGTTATAAAATGTAGGGGGGAAGGTGGGCAACCTATAAAAAAAATTTCAATCTTTTTTAGTCTATCACCTTATAAAAAGTAAAATACGCCCAGCGTTTTTTTGGGACTTAGAAAAATTTTCAACTTTTTTTTTTTTCAAACGCCTCTCTACTCTGTTGCACTTCGCCTGGTCTAACCTGGCGAAGTCAACTCTGACAAAAGAGGTTAACGGTTTATTAAAAAAAAAACTTTTTTAAATTTTCGTAATTTTGCCTGAGTGCAACTTCGCCAGGCGTTAGGCTGCGAAGTTGCACTACTCTATTTTATTTGCTGGCGAATTTTCGCCAGGGCCACGTTAGTAAATTGGCGAAGTGCCAAAATGACGTCACGCTGGTGAATTTTCCAGCGTTAGCCACTTTGCCGTTTAGTAAATTTGCCCCATATTGTCTGAAGTGATGCCAAAAAGTTGGTCTGCCATCGGGCCAGGCTTCTGATGTCAGAAGAATAAACCCTGCTGTGAATAAAACACAATCCCATATGTCAACAAAAACCACATTAGGGGGCATATTTATTATGCTGTGTAAAATAAAATTTGCCAAAAAAAAAAAAAACGGTGTAAAAAGCTGTGTAAAATAATGGCGAATTTAACAAGGTGTGTTTTATTTTACACCATGTGAACGTCAGATTTGCTGCCGTTATTTTACACTGCTTCCGGCGGAATTCAGTCTAAGTAAAAAATGTTTGGCGTTTTTTACATGGCAAAGCCTGGGGATGTGTTTTGTTTTGTCCCACTGTTTTTATACCACATACTTAATATGCCCGTAGGTGTTTCCATTCGAAAGAGGTATATCCACTTTTACCAATTAAGTGAACACTTTTTTTGTTTAATTAAGGAGAAATTTTGACCAATGATAAATCTGCAGCTTGTTGGTTTATAGGTTGACTAGATATGACTATATCTGCATGGCCATGGAAAATTCTGAATAAATAATAAATAGGAAATGTAAGGGAGAATGTAAATGGCGTTTTTGTGAATGTTTAGCGTTGCTCGCAATGTAAAATTATTTGCTGACGAATCTTACATCTCTGACCTCTCTGATCTCTGCACTGGAGTCTCGTAAAAATGGCCACAAACGACGCTTTGCAATTGCGAGATTTTATTGCATCCACTGCGAATGTTCACAAAAGCCATTTGGCCACAAACTTTGCAAGGAAGCCTTTGAGGTCTGTGATCAGTCAAAAAGGACGCGAACATGGTCGCCAACATTCACAATGGTCTTTGCGAAAGTTTTTTGGTCTAACTAAACATATTTCATTCCCCCAAAAATGTCAACAATTTGAACTCACTGTGTGGCAAATAGTTAGGCTTGTCAAGAAGAAAGTGAACATATTTATTATTAGTTGTTAGTGCTGATAACCGCTCTTCACTAAACAAATTTTACAGTTAGAATAGCGTAATCACATGGTGCTCCCAGCAGGCCATATCTGACTCCCACCTAATATATTTACTTGGATCAAACACTATAATGATCATAATAAATCTTAGCTATAAATATGTTTTCTTTGCTAGTAGCCATTTTCATTTTTAAATTTCCCCAATTTGTTATTCATCACCCCAACCCTCAGCAGGCATGCCACCATTTTGCATCTGGTGATAGTGTATTCATGTTTTCAGGATGTTTGGGCCAAAGCTCCTGAATAGGCAACATCTTGCACCATCTCATGTACAGTAGAAATAAGGGAGAAAAGGCTGCACCTCTACTACAGGTATGGGATCCGTTATCCGGAAATCCATTATCCAGTAAGCTCTGAATAACTGAAAGTTAATGACTCCATTATAATCAAATAATCCAAATTTTGTGTTTGTAGTGATGAAACACTACCTTGTACTTGATCCAAACTATTAATACTTATTGGAATCAAAACCAGCTCATTGGGGTTATTTAATGTTTAAATTATTTTCTAGTTCAAGCGTCGAAGTGAATTAGAGGGAATATTCGAAGTAAAAAAATGTGAAAGTAATTTTTTTGGATACTTCGACCATTGAATAGGATACTACGACTTCGAATTCGATTCAAAGTAAAATTGTTCAAATATTCGACCATTCGATAATCGAAGTACTGTCTCTTTTACAAACCTTCGACTTCAATACTTTGCCAAATTAAACCTGCCGAAGTGCTATGTTAGCCTATGGGGACCTTCTACAGCATTTTTCTAAGTTTTTTGAAGTCGAAGTATAATCGTTCGATCGTACGATAAAATCACTTGAATCGTTCGATTCAAAGGATTTAATTGTCCGATTGAACGATTTGACTTTGACTGCAGAATACCCCAATTCGATTAAAAAAGTTCGAATTCGATGTATTTCAATTCGATGGTTGAATTTCGAAGTATTTTTTACTTCGAAATTCGACCCTTGATAAGTCTGCCCCTTAAAGTATGAAAATCCAAAATACAGAAAGATCTGCAGCTGTCCCGAGCATTCTGGATAACAGGTCCCATACCTGTACAACAGTCCCCTGTTTTATGGCATAACTGTACTTCACAGGGTAAAATGCAGAGCAATTTCTTAATTTAACAGTTCTTAGTGTAAGGGCAGAGACCAGGCCCGGACTGGCAATCTGTGGGTTCTGGCAAATGCCAGAGGGGCTGCTATAAGGTCCCATAGAAAGTCAGTATTTAGTGGGCTGGTGGGGGCTGTTTGGGCCTCTATGTGGGCTGATTGGGCCTCTGTGTACCTAAAATGCCAGGGCCTATTTTAATTCTCAGTCCGGACCTGGCAGAGACACACGTGGAGATTTAGATGCCCGGCGACAAATTGTCTCTTCTTCGGGCGACTAATCTTCCCAAACTGCCTTCCCGCCGGCTGGAATCTAAATCTCCATACCTTTGGTAGATAGAAATCTGTTCATGTTGTTGATGTGAGTGCATAGTGTGTTTATTGTGCTATATTACAGAATGGTTTCAAGAGGACCAAAGGGAAAATAGAATCCTTTAAGACTCCTCTGCCTTCTAACCTGACCAAAACAAGGGCTACACTTTGGCTGGAATGCAATGTAATGAGTGGCACCAACACTGAGATAATACAGAATAAAACACAAATCAAAATTCCACAATATAGATAATCCATCTGGACATGCAAGACATCCCTGGCACAACTTGCACACAATACAGTAATTGCCATTGAGATGTGTGCCTAGCATTAAACCAATATCCTGCTTTTTTCCCCCTGCCTTTTAATAAAAATGTAAGCAGTATTATTTCTGTCTATTGTTCCACTCTTGGGCCTAGAGCCCAGAAGAACAACAGATGGTTATCGGTCAAAAGTGTAACTAGGGAAACCAGCAAGCCTGCCTAAATTGCTATGGAGACAGCCATATATCTGCTCGCTTTTCTCTTGCTCATTACATTAGCCTGCTCTGCTATCTCATGAAAAAGCCCAGAAATGAGAACATAAGGAATGAGAAACATGATTAGCATTGCTCGCTAATGATTTAACTTCAAGGCGGTATGGTTCAAAAACCATTACTGGAAAGTAATTGCTCATTGTGTGACATGGATTTTACAGGAAATGATGGGCTAATCTTCTTAAATCTTTAAAAAAAATCTGACTTTGGGATGCGGGATTTATCATTGACACCTTAGCCTTTAGCAATGCAGTCACATGCGGATAAACGTAGAATGGAATACCATTTACCATGGCATGGACTAAAGGAAATCCTCTTGCTCTCTGATTTGTTGAATAAAATAGTTCAAAGATAGTCGACAGTATTTTTTTAATATAATTTTAAGGGATACTGTGATAACCATACGCAGGTTAAACCTCCTGTCTTCCTTTTTGGCATTCCATTACCCTGTATCAGTGATGGGCGAATTTGTCCCCTTTCCTGGAAAAATTAGCGAATTTCCCATGAAATTCACAAAATATGAATTTTGACGCCCGTGTCAATTGTGACGCCAACATTAAAGTCATTGGGCATCTGAATAATGCTGACACGTGACAGCTAGCTAGCGACTATTTGCGCATGCAAATTTTTTTTGAAGCTGGCGAATTTTCGCCTCAGTTTTGCAAATTTAATTCACTACCCTGTATGTATAACTTTATTTACAGTGTTTGTACTTTTATTTATTGTATAAAATGAACAGTGCTGCTTATTCTGTAAGTCTGGAATATGTGTAGCTCATGATTACATAAAGAAATAGCGGTCAGTAATACAGTCAGTAATTTATTATACAGGTATGGGACCTGTTATCCAGAATGCTTGGGAACTGGGGTTTTCCGGGTTAACAGATGTTTCCGTAATTTGGATCTTCATATCTTAAGTCTACTAGAAAATCATTTAAACATTAAATAAATCCAATAGGCTGGTTTTGCCTCCAATAAGGATTAATTATATCTTAGTTTGGATCAAGTGCAAGCTACTGTTTTATTATTACAGAGAAAAAGGAAATAATTTTGAAGAATTTGGATTATTTGAATAAACTGGAGTCTATAGGAGATGGCCTTTCCATAATCCATAAATCAGAGTCTTCTGGATAACAGATTTCAGGATAACAGATCCTATACCTGTACTGCATAAGTGCAAAGCTCAAATCGGGCCCCCAATATATGCACAGACTGTACTTATCTTAGGGGGTTATTTATCGAAGTCCAAATTTATTTCAATATTTTCTGCTACAAACTCCGATCAAATCCGCTCTGTTTTTTTATACTTACTTATTATTAAGTTTTCCCGAAAATTTGCTTTGAAAAAACAAATCTGAAAAAAAGTTTTTTCCCAGATTTTTTTATCCGGTTTTCCCAATTTTTTCGGAATTTTCACCCGAAAACTCTGGGTATTGCACGAAACCCAGCGCACATCAAAAAATCATTGGGTCTTCTCCCATTGACTTTTATGCAACCTCGACAGGTCTGAGATGCTGGATTTTCAGATTTGGATTTTTTCCATCGGGGTTTAATAAATGCCGAAAAATTCATGATTTTTTAAAAGTCCGATTTTATAAAAAAAAAAAAACAGTTTTTTCATTTGGAGTTTAGTAAATAACCCCTTAGTGTGCCATTGTTGGGGGATTCCAAGCTTAATTTGAATGCTTATATTTTTAGTATATTGGTATATATTTACCCAAGGAATTAAAAAGACAGTTTTGCACATTTTTTTATGAAAATACTCCAACCTCACTTAAATTGTATATTTGTTTAATGTATTTTTGCTCGTTGTTGTGACCTTTTTGATTAAAATGCCCCTTTGTGCATTCGATTTCTGCCCAACAAGTCAGCTGAAGTTGCCCCTGTTCCATCAATATAAGGAAAAAGGATTGCTCACTCTAAAGTGAAAAAGAGCAAAAGGTTTTTTATTCACAACAATAGTTACATCATACAGAAACTGCCAGTTTTATTCTATCAATGGCACAGATTATAAAAATGCACTTGAAACATCCCTTAGACATTTAAGTAAACATTCAGACCCAAATTCACTAAGCGCCGAAGCGCCTAACGCTAGCGTCAATTCGCTAGCGTTGGGCATTTTCGTTACTTCGCAAATACGAACGCTGGCGTAAATTCGCTAGTGTTACTTCTCACCCTTACGCCTGGCGAATTTTTGCTACGGACGTAAATATGCAAATTTACTAACTTGCGCAGTGTACTGAACGCTACCTTTTACGCTAGAATTCCTTCGCTACCTCAGACCAGGCGAAGCGCAATAGAGTAGATAGGGATTGCTTCAAAAAAAGGTCAAATGTTTTCTAAGTCCCAAAAAACGCTAGCGTTTTTTCTATATTATGGGTGATAGGCTGAAAAAGATTGAAAACATTTTTGGGGCTCCCCTCCTTCCCCCCCTACATATCCTAACTCATGGCAACTTATCTATACAGTGGGCACATGTGTAGGGCAAAAAAAAAATTATTTGATGTTTTGAAGGTTTCCCAGGCATTTGTAGTGATTCTACGTATTCCTCCATTGAAATTTGAATTTGGCACCGTATGCAAATTAACCATCGCTAGTGTAACTTCGCTTCACTTAGCGAATCAACGCTAGCGCAACTTCGCAACCTTACACTACCCCTGTGCGCAACTTCAGATTTTAGTGAATTTGCGGAGCGCTGGCGAAGTGCGGCGAAGTTGCGCCTGGCGCAACTACGATTCTTAGTGAATTTGTCCCCGGCTTTTCCCTTTGTCTTTGCTCTAACTTGATGCCAATTCTGACAAAGCAATAATAAATCCTGCAGGCTTAGGGGTTCCATACTTTTGGCCCTGGGTCACTGTTTTTGGGGATTGGTATTTTAAAAAAAACTCTCCCGGAGAGCCAGGAATTTGCCATGCCAGAGAAATCAATATGTTTTTGATTAGGGCGCACATGGAATCTAGCATTTGTTTTACTCCTGGCAACCTGTCTTGTAACTTGGCATTTTAAATGCAGAATATTTATGCTGTAGTTGCTCTATAAAAAATAAAAAGCCTGAAGACCCCTAGAACTTCTTACACTCATCTTCTCCTCCGTATAATCATTCAGAGAACCAGTTATAACATTAATATGTTTCAGTAAATGCAAGTTACTTCTTACAAGAAAGATGGCTTGGAAGAACTTTAGGTCAGGTTAAAGAAATACATTACAAAGTAGATACCCTCCCCCTCCCCCACCTACATGATTTGTAAACATATATGGAAATAATTACCATAAAATAATTGAGTTGCTCTTATGGAAACAGACACACAATTATCTGAAGGATTATTTTAATGTGACTTAATGTCTGCACTGAATATTTATCAAGGGATAAAGCAAACGCTGGTACAGTGGAAATCATTGACATATTTATCTACTGATTAAAACATTAGTGTAATTTAGACACATTGCACTCTGGCTGACTCGTTTCTAAAAACTGTGTCCCATGCTCATGGTTTAGGAAATAGTGAGAGTCCATAATTTCACTTGGTTTGAGTTTATGTCAAGAATTTAATGGCCCCACTTGGGACAGGGGCTGCAAGAGTAATAAATGGCATTCGAGTTGTCACCTTTACTCTAAACAAATACTGGCCTCCCTTTATGTTTAACCTTCTTGTCTATTGATAACACTGACACTAAGGGGCCGATTCACTAAATTCGAGTGAAGGGTTCGAATTAAAAAAAATTCGAATTTCGAAGTTTTTTTGGGCTACTTCGCCCATTGAATGGGCTACTTCGACCTTCGACTACGAAAATCGAACGATTCAAACTAAAAATCGTTCGACTATTTGACCATTCGATAGTCAAAGTACTGTCCCTTTAAGAAAAACTTCGACCCCCTACTTCGGCAGCTAAAAGCTACCAAAGTCAATGTTAGCCTATGGGGAAGGTCCCCATAGGCTTGCCTGGGATTTTTTGATCGAAGGATTTTCCTTCGATCGTTGGATTAAAATCTTTAATCTTTAATCGTTCGATCGAATGAAAAATCCTTCGATCGATCGCAGGATTTGCGCTAAATCGTTCGACTTCGATATTCGAAGTCGAACGATTTTAGTTCCTAGTCGAATATCGAGGGTTAATTAACCCTCGATATTCGACCCTGCGTGAATCGGCCCCTAAGCATCATTTTTACATTAATTACTGATGGCAACCCTAAGGAGCGGATTAATGAACGTCCGTTGAACATCTGTTACCCCGAATTGCACTTTTTAGGGCAAATAAACAAGTGATGTAGAAGTCAATGGAAGGTCCCTTTCTTTTCTTTCAAAGAACAGCCTTTTGTTTGTGGTTTTAGAGGAAACTATACTTCTCTAGTAGCATATTTGCCATTGGTTTCACTAAAGTTTGATTAGGGGAATAGTAGCACACTGAAAAGATACGCTGTTTAAGTAATTTTATAGTAGATTTAAGGGATTAAGTTCCAAATTGTGGAAAGATTCCTTGGGGCATATTAACTAAAGGGTGAAGTGACTAAAGCTAGCGACTTTTCGCTAGAAATCACATCCACAGGGACATCGTCAATTCACTAACAGGCGCAGATGACAATTCGCTAGCGAAAGAGACCGTCGCTAGTGAAAGGTCGTTGCTCTGCAAATTCAATCAAGTGCGGATTTTAGTGAATGTAACCTCTGTTGTCAGAGTTGACTTCGCCACCTCAGACTGCTAAAATGAAGCTGGATCTTCCTCAATCTTATGTCGCTTACATCATATCCTGTCTGCCGAAAATGCACTAAAGTAGAAAAAACATTGGCGACTTTTCCTGCAAAAGTCCTAAATTTTAGGTTAACAAATTTTTAGGTTAACATTTTTCCCTAGACATTTGAGGGACATGGAACATTTTACAGTGGGCTGAAGTCTAGGTCATTATATGATCTCTTTTGTCTTTATTAAGGCCACTTCAAGCATTTTCACCAACATCTCTATTCAAATTGACCCAAGCATGAGCCCACTCGCGACTTTTCGCTAGGCATAAACGAACGATAACGAATCTTTGCTATGAAATGCTTGCACTGATAAAGTATCGCGAGCGAAAAGTCACCAGTGTTCGGCGCCTAAAATGCAACTTTGCATTTTAGTTAATTAGCGTAGTGGTAACGAATTTGCGCCTTTCAAAGTGGTGCGAAGCATGAAAAGCGGTTGCTGGTGATAATTTGCCCTTTAGTAAATCTGCCCCCTTGTCTGGAAAATACCAGGTACCAAACATTTAGGATAACTGGTCCTATACTTGTACAGTATGGGTGTTATTTATCAAAGTCCTAATGGAAAAAAAAAACTTGAATTTTTCAGGATTTCTTAAACTCCGAGACTGCAAAAAGTGCAAATCCAAAAATCCAGCATCAAGTCAATGGGAGAGGTCCCTATCTTATTTGGAAGTTTCTGTGGTCTGCACTGGAATTAGCCCAAAAATCCAACTACTTCTGACTTTTTGGGCAAAAATCTGGCTTTTTGGGAATAATCACAAAAAAATGTTATGATTTGGGGAAAAAAATCTGAAAAAATCATGGGTTTTCATGCAATTTTTGTGTTTTTTTCCCAGACAGATTAATTTGTGCTTTTTTTTTTTTTTAGTATTATATAAGGTCAAATCGTGGATTCTAGTTTGGTCAGACTTTTTTCATTTAAAAATCAGAAAAATTCTGATTTTGATAAAAAACATCCTATATGTTAGAAAGAATTTTCAGTGATAATCTCATAAATACAGTGATCTTAAACATAGTCATAACTGATTGTATTTTGCTAATTGGACAACGTTTATGTGCACATTTTGTTTGTTGCCCTCTAGAAACATTGCTTTAGAACATATTTGCAGAAGTTTCATCCTCTTGTCTTTTTTGTTTAAAATATTTTATTTGATTTTCATATTAAACAAATGAAATCAAAATGACAACAAATGTTATGCAGAAGAAGAAAATATGTTGCAAAGGAGACAATGGCATGATAGTATCAAAACTATATCATTCATGAAAAATAACAAAAAACGAACTAAAAATTAACTAAGCCAGTGGATGCACAAGTAATAAAAAAAGAAAAAGCGCATTTATCATCTGGAGTGTCAGATAGGTCATCTAACTATTGAAGAAAGCGCATTATTTGATCGCCAGTATTGGAGTTACAGATTTCAAAATAAGGAGACCAAACCAGCCTAAAAGAATCTTTGGAAATACTTCCTTTAGTTTTAGTTATTAAGGCTTCTTGCCAACTAAGCTGATTCATATAAGAGATGATGTCCGATAATGAGGGGGGTTCCTTTTGTAACCAGAAATTAAATAAAGCTTTCCTAGAAGCAGCTAGAAAAAAGGAAGTCAATAATTTACTTTCATGGGAGATAATATTTGACTTAGGATTTGCAGAAAGCATATTAATATCTAGATGCAGTAAAGCAATACACGGAGATAGTTTAATTTTTATCTTCAGTCTAGAATTCAAAAAATTAGTAACTTCCCTCCAAAAAAGGTTAATTTTTGGACAGGACCATAAATAATGAAAAATTGACACATTAGTCTCGTCACATTTAGGACAAAATGATATAGGACTATTAGAGGTACTTTTAGCAAACATTTTCCCATATCCTAAATGAATAAGCTTAAAGTGTTGTATTCTCCAACTCTCTGCCAAAATTAATTTATTATAAGTATTAATAGATTTCACCAAATCTGAGGGAGACACTTGACATTGTAAAAACTCGGTCCATTTAATGGACGATTTAGATAATGGATGTGAGTCTGTACCATAAATATTCCAAAATTTTTTAGATAAAGAGTTAATTGAAATCAAACAGGGGAGTTCCAAAAATTCTGCCAAATCATCTGCTAGCTTGTGGTCAGCTAAAATCAAATTGTTTTTATCATGCAGTAGAGAAAGACCGCATTGACAAGCTAAGTAATAATATCTATCAGATTCATTAAGCTTGTACTCATTTTTGAGTTTTGACCAAGACAATAAAGTTTTCTTATGTGGATCAAATAAGTCTTTAACTAAGACTAGTAAATTTCTCTTAGCAGAAAATAGAAAGGAATCAGACTTTTGATAATCTGAGGGTTTAAGTAAGAGCTTTGCTGGCATGAAAGGGGTTTCTGTATAACTATACCCATGTTGAGAGAATAAATGTTTCCACACAAAAATAGAATCATGATAAAGAGGATTCCTTTTAAAGTCACAAGGAACATTTCCCCATTTGCTATGTAAAACAGATAAAATATCAAAGAAGGGTTCTTGAAAGATCTCGATGTCAGGGTTGGTAAATTTATTGCCTTGAGAGATCCACTCAATACAGTATCTAGTGAGGGCTGATAAATTAAAAGCTCTAAATTTAGGAAGATTTAACCCTCCTAGTTTAACTGGAGCTCTTAATTTATGAAGTGCAATTTTTGCCTTTTTACCATTCCAAATAAATTTATTTAAGGCAGAGTCAAGTTTCTTAATATCAAAATGTTTTATAAGCAAGGGGAGATTAATTAATGGATATATTAACTTGGGAAATATCATCCTCTTGTCTTGATTGGCCATCATATAACAACATCATGGTTTTACCAGGAGCTACATGCATCAGTATTAAAGTGCAATGCCTTTTTTTCTGCTGTATATTATGTATGGTGTAAAAATCGAACATAACCTTTGCCAGGAAAATATTAATGGGCTAGTAAAACCAACACAAAACACTTTCTATACGATGAAACATTATTTGCTTTCAGCATGAGGACATCACCTCTCTGTGCAGCAATAGTCATTTGTCACAGTAAAGTGTTTCATCCTATTGGTGTGGAGCAGTAAGCATTTAATTCTATATGAGCTGGGGCAAATGAAATGTATTTTCTATTTAAATGGATGTGACGTGCTTTTATTTTTTTGCAGTGACTGCTCCTTTAACATATCAGTGCCTAATCTTGGCCATTCTTGCACACTTCCAAATTTGCACCTACATTTTTTGAGACATGCAATTCATATGGTGTACAAATCCCTTTATTGTTGCTTTTGTTAACTAGCTAAATTGCCCGTCACAAATCTTAAATCCCCTGGGTGGAACCAACATCAACAAACAATTATTTAATCGTTCATACATCAAGAAGTTACAATCCATACATTACAATCCCTTGGGGTTGGATTTTGACAGTAAACTACAGATAAGCATAGAATAAGATTCACGGGGAATTCAAGCAAGTCCAGGCATTTTTTTTTCAATGTACTCTTTGTTTGAAACCAACGGACTATATTTTTTCTAGGGATGCACCGAATCCAGGATTCGGTCAGGATTCGACCTTTTTCAGCAAGATTCGGATTCGGCCGAATCCTTCTGCCCGGCCGAACCGAATCCGAATCCTAATTTGCATATGTAAATTAGGGGTGGGGAGGGAAATCACGTGACTTTTTGTCACAAAACAAGGAAGTAAAAAATGTTTTCCCCTTCCCATCCCTAATTTGCATATGCAAATTAGGGTTCAGATTCGGGTCGGTATTCGGCCGAATCTTTTGCAAAGGATTCGGGGGTTCGGCCGAATTCAAAAAAGTGGATTCGGTGCATCCCTAATTTTTTCACTGTCATATTGCAGAACCAGCACCCTTCCCCCATTCATTTATGTCTTTGCCAATGCCCATCATCAGATCAATATCCCTTGCTGCCTTAGACACTCCCCGTTTTCCCACTTGATTGGCACGTGCTTAATACAGTTTTTACCGATTGGTTGGGAGAGGGGTACCAATTTCTCCCATTCAGCTCTAATGCAAGATTTTGCAGGCATCAGGTTGGAGGTTCAAAAACTAAAATAGAAAAAATATATAGTTACTTGTGGGAAGCTGCTGTCCTATATAAGAAACACCAACACCATGAAACGAAAGAAGTTACTTAGCTGCTGCTGGAAAGTAGTTACATTTGGCTGTATTTTTTTTTCACATGTAATGCAGTGACTACGCATTTCCCGCAAAATGCATATAAGTCAACTGGTGTTTTTATTTCGCTGTTTTTTTTCACAGTGAAGAAGTTTAAAGATAGGTCAGTGTAGCCTATCTTTGCCAATCTATGCCTAAATCTATACTGTAAACTATGGTACATTCATCAGTTGTACATTGATTAGCCAGTAAAACCAAAATGGAAATACAGTTAAGTAGAAGGTTCGTATGATTTTCGGACCGTGTGTGGATCGTGCCAACATTTTTCGCACCATAGCGATCGGTCGTTTAGTCAATCGGACAGGTTAGAAGATTTCCCTGCATGTATTGCCGATCTTACGATATCAATGGGTGACTGTCACTACTATTTGTTGGATATAACTTTAGTATGATTACAGCCAGAACATCGTCTGCTTTGTTCTTTCATCTGGTAGGTTGGTAGATTGTAATGAACAATCGTTTGATGAGAATAAAACCTGCATGTCTTTGACCAGCTTTACTGGGGCAACATTTACTTCAGGTCTAATAATCTGATGTACTATTGTATGTTTTCTATAAATTTCACTACAATTTTCCATCTGAATTGCCGACATGGATTACTAAACCTGGAGACAAATATTGTGCATTTTACTATGACCCCCTTACAGGGTGCTAACAAATTCAAAATAGTAACAGAGAAAATGTATTTGTTTGTGTAGTCATATTATAACCAAATACAAACATTATAATATCTTATTTTTATTCATAAATAACACTTCTGCAATGTTTTTGCAAACTTTTACTTTCTATTCTTTTATCATAGTATTGTTTGCCCAGCAGCAGGTGTTTTTTTTTTGTTTTTTTTTTTATACACAACAGCTGAATTTAAAAGAATTAAAGCATAAAGGGACTGTTGGCCCAGCTGATGTCAAGTCAAATGTCAGACCAAAATAAAAAGCACAAAGAGAAAGCTCAGTTAAGAGGGTTAAAGGCCATTCATGAATTGACATTATGGAACATTAAACAAACCCAGAAGAAAAAAAAAAAAAAAATCAGGTCTGAATATATTATTTACGGAATAATAAAGTGAGGTTTAGCAAAGTAAAGTAATATAAATATATGTAATATAAATAATGTGCTTTTTGGCAGCCCCATAAGACCTTTAGCTCCTGGCTTCCCCAGTGGTCTTTGGATGGTATAAGGATAAGTAAGCCTCCGGTATAGCCAAATTCAATAAAATATACAAAGGTGCTGATTTAAAGTATAAAAAAAAGTCTGACTACATATTTAAACCAATGTACATCCTGTAACCTGGCTGCAATTTAGCAATAGCTTCCATTCCACAAGTTGCCCGCTGAAAGTGTGTAATCAGGACAATTTAGTAAAAATTGGGAGGTCTACAATTAAAATGTAGTGTAAAGCTGGCCATAGATGTTGAGATTTTTAAAAGATCAGATCCTGACGATTTTCTCGGAACGATCGTACGAATTTACCATCAACTAAAAAGACCGATTTGGCAGGAAAACAAAGGGAGCTGCCTGCTTGGCCCTGCAAAAATAGATAGATTGTACTGGGACCGACAAAGATTTTTTGACCTGGCCGATCAATTTCCTGACAGATGTCGGCCGAAAAATCGTAAGATGTATGATCGTTCGAATCCCACAAACAGCACGATAATTTCAAAGGATTGGTCGGACTTCCCTAAAATCGATCGTTCGGCAAGAAGAATCGCCGCGTCTATGGGGAGCTTTAGTGGCAGCATGGTCCACAAGACCATGATAAAACGTTCCTGTCACTAGTGGAAAATAGTATCAGGATTGGTGAATGGGTGAGTTTATTTGCCAGGCATGGATTCATGGTGAATTATCTAATTTCGCCACCTGCAAGTTTGTTCGAAACTGCAGCAATAGTTTGCTGCGACAAAAAAGTCTTGCGTGTAAAAATTGTCACGCATCCCATTGACTTAAAGAGTTGCGCGCGTAAAAATTATTTTGACGCCCATTGACTTTAATGCATTTGGACAAAAAAAATTGTGCGTGTATAAATTGGCACGTGTAAAAATTGTTGCGCGCCAAAATCTTTTTGGTGCCCATTGACTTCGATCATTTTTCGCCAGTTCTGTCCATCACTAATCAGAATGTGTCCAGCAAAGGCATCACAGCATATTTTCTGGGTCATTGCACTAAGTAGAATAGGGTATACATGGTCAGTTTATGAAATATAATACTGAAAACTTATAAAACCACATGTAGTCACTGCAAGCGTGGCAAAAGCTTTTGTTATGTGTAATCACTCGCTATATTTGTGATAACATTTTAAATTACAAATGTTTCTCAGATATGATTGAATATTTGGCTTTAAATCACTTATTTTAGACTTTGTTATCTAAATGACTTTATACTGACAGTGAGTCACTTGCCTTCTGCCTTCCATTTGTAGCTGTGCCCACTTGCATAGTCTGAAGAGCAGGGAATATTATTAGGGTTTTTATCTTTGGTTTCTTACTGTGCCACTTAATAAAGCAATGTAGTGAATACCAAACTGAAAAAAGCAGAACCTCAACTTAACCCACCTGTTTACAACTCACATCTTGACAGTGCTGCAAATTTGTTGACCAAAACCTGAGCAAACCTACAAGAGCCATCACAAAATGCAATGACACTAAAGTGCCAAAAGGTTAATGGCTAAGGGGAAAGGTTACCAGGACCGCCATCAGAAATCGCAGGGCCCCAAACGACAAAATTTCCTGAGCCCTCTGAGCTGCGCCCACCGCAAGCCCCACCTACAGGGCTCCTCCATTAAAAAATATTGGTGGCTAGAACCCCACATGAGAAAAAAAAATTGGTGGCCAGCTCCCCCCCACCACACATTATAAGAAAATTGGTGGCCAGGGCCCCTTAAACGTCCATGCCTTCCCGAAGTCAGCAGCTCTCACAAAGATGGGGGGCCCGGCTAATCAAGTAAGTGTGGCGTGGCCAGGCCCCCCTTACCCTCGGGGCCCCCTACAACTCTCCCCCCTATCCCCCCCTGATGGCTGACCTGAAGGTTACTTTCACTTAATGCAGCCTGATTCTACCGCCATAACCAGCACATATCACTTAAAGCCTTGACCCACCCGACCCATAGTTAAGCCTTCACTCCAATGGGTTGTTGGTCAGACCACTCATCACAAATTCAGTGGACCTTCATACACAATATCTACATGATCCTGCTATGAATAAAGTACGAATGATATGAGGTGATAACAATATAAAATCGGTGCTTTGATTGGTTTCTTCTTTGCATTTAAATTTTAATTTTGTTTTTAGCATAATTTACATTAAAAATATAGACTGTGCATTAAGTGTAATATAAGTTAAAATGAAGCGCACAAGTGTAATATAGAAACTTCTTCAACCAGAGATTTGTAAAATGTTAGTGTCCCATTCAGTGCAATGCAGTCCCATTCAAGCAAGTGACGTCATTCACGCTCCACCCCTCGGATTTTACCCTGATCCCCTGGGAAACGTAAAATCGGGGTTCTACTGTATTGTTTGTAAATATAACTTGTTTTAAATCACCTGAACCACATTTTCTAACATGTTCTAATGAAAGAATATAGGGGTAGATTCATTAAAGGACAAAGTGGCAATTCACCAGCGTTACCATCCGCAGGGACATCGTCTATTCATTATCAGGCGCTGGCATAAATTCGCTAATGAAAGAGACCGTCACTAGCGTTCGTTTGCACGCTATCGCCAGGCGACTTTCTGCTCTGGCGAAAGGTCGTTACTCTGCAAATTCAGTAAAGTGCTGATTTTACCGAACCTCTTTTGCCAGATTTGAATTCGCCACCTCAGACCAGGCTTAAAAGAAGTTAGCTCTTCCTCAATCTTCTGTCTCTTACATCATATCCTGTGTGCCGAAAATGCATTTAAGTTCAAAAAATGCTGGCGACTTTTCCTTTTTTGAAGCAGATTATCCTGCAAAATTCCAAACAAACTTTTTTTTGCGTAACCGGTTTTCTCAAGACTTTTCATAACATATTGAACATTCATTTTACAGTGGGCTCATGTGTACGGCATTATATTAACTCTTTTTATTAAGGTTCCCTGGACATTTGTTATAAAAAGTGGCCACTTTAAGCATTTGCACCAGCATTTATAATAAAGACCTCCATACAACTTTAAATTTCCCACCTTATAAAAATTGACGTAAGCACAAAATCACAAGCTAATTTTCACTAGGCACAAACAACGCCAGCGCATCTTTGAAAATGCTTGACCTGCCAAAGTAACGCCAGCGAAAAGCAAATGAGTGAATTGGCGTAGTCGTAGCGCATTTGCGGTGTGAGGTGTGTGTGAAGCTGGCGCTGGCAAAAATTCGCCCGTTAGTGAATCTACCCCATAGTCTGCAATTTATAAACTCTTAACCTCCTGCTCTTCTCAGTATAGATCTGATCCAGATCCAGTCAAAAAAGTTGAGGTTTAATAAATAGGCCATAGATGTTAACTAAGATGCATTTATTGTGGGTTGTTACTCAGTGTGTGGAATTGGTTCACACAACATGAAACATATTCAGTGGAATTGCCTCCCAGATGGGACAGCCGGCAATGCATGCAGCCTTTGAACAACCACAGACATTTGGTGCTTTGAATAATAAAGAGCTATAAAATTAGATTAGTTGGGTCTAATTTTGTATTGCTCTATTCCCCAGACACCCTTGAAACTCTTGGGCAGATAAAGCCTTGAAATTTACTACTGTGTGTCAGGACAGAGGACTGCAACTTCCAGTAAAAGGGAGGAAAAAAAATAGGATTCTGGGAGGTCGCAGAGGGCAGCAAAGTGACCTCACATGATTTACAGGCCTTTAGCTTAATGAAATTGTTTCACTGACATGATGGTAAAGGCTTGTAATGGATTGGATGCCCTAATGTAATGAAATTACTCCCTTCTTTCTTTAAAAAAAAAATTTGCAATTAATATTTACTGAGAGCTGTCAGGCTTCAGTGTGTTCTACAGTGCAGCTTTCTCAGACAGTCAGTATGAACAGAAAGAGCAGCAGTCTACTAGCGAAGCCTCCTCCTGGTTGATGAGCAAAGACTGCAGAGGGGGTGGGGGACACTTTAGTGACAAGAAAGCCTGGACCCTGGTTCTCTAAAGCAGCTTTGTTGCCAAGCCATCCCTTTTTTGACTTTTCCTTCCTTCCTACAGGCAACTGGACAACAACCACATCAGCTGCATTGAAGATGGAGTCTTCCGAGCGCTTCGTGAATTGGAGATTCTGTGAGTTGACTTTGTGATTTCTTTTTCCTTGTCTGTGCATGTAATGTGTGTGTGTGTGTGTTCCCATCCTTTCATGCTGCAGTGCTAAGAAAGAGAGGGAGAGAAAAGAAATCCTGCTCTTAATTCCCCCCTCTTGCTCTTTCTTGCACCCTGCTGAAAGTGTCACAACCGGTGATTTTTTTTTTTATCGCCTCCTACAGTGTAGGGTTACAGCTAATTAACAACAGGACCTTCCTCTGATCAGAATGAGCCTCTAAAATGGCATAGATATCTGCCTTGGCATAGCAGATCTGTTTCAGCAGACCCGTTAAGTACACGGAACATGAAAGACAGAACCTTGTTTAGAAAACAGCTCAGGGAGTTAACAGGTTCAACATGGCATGGTGTTCATATAGAGCAACCAAGGGAATTTACTCTGTGCTTGAACAGGATCTATGCGATGTTGTCTAAAAGATCATGAATAATTCTGTCCTGTGAATGCTTATATTTAAACTATTGCCTTGAAGTGCACATGTATAAACACACCCCCACAAAAACATCTAGCAGCTGCATTGTGTGCTTAGGTGCATCTTATGCTTTGCATTTGAACATTTTGGAAAGATTTTGTGGTGCTTAGTAACTTATTTGATGGCGCCGAATGATGTCGCGCAATGTGCACGCAAGCTGTTTTATTTTATTTTTTATTTGAATCAGAATTGTAACCTTTTCTTTTGGCGATCATTTGCAGTGAGTGCATTTTGACGCCCCTGAATAGGGTCATAACAAACCTTTATTTGAATTTTCTTTTTTTTTTTTTAATGGTATGACGAGCATGTGCAAATGAATGGGATGCTAAAAACTGGGGAGACCTTAAAAGGCCTCACATATGTCAGCTTATACTAACGAGTTACAGTATATATAATAGGTCCCTGCCTTCCTTCTCACAAAGTCACGCAAAAATATTAAATTGCATGCATCACAACTCAGCAAGAGTATCTACAGGCTGAATTTCACTTAAACAGTGATTTATTTGCTTAAAATCCTTTAGCCAATCCTCTAGCCTATCCTCTAACTCAGTGATCCCCAACCAGCAGCTGCTCACCAACCCCCTTGTTGTTGCTCCCAGTGGCCTCAAAGCAGGTGTTTATTTTTGAATTTCTGTCTTGGAGGCAAGTTTTGGTTAAATAAAAACCAGGTGTACTGCCAATCAGAGGCTCCTGTAGGCTGCCAGTCCACATAGGGGCTACCAAATAGCCAATCACAGCCCTTATTTTTCACCCCAGAGACTTGTTCGTGCTTGTGTTGCTCCCCAGTTCTTTATACATCTGAATGTTGCTCACAGGTAAAAAAGGTTGGGGATCCCTGCTCTAGCTTATCCTCTAGTCTATCCTAGCTAGAACACTTTGTAGTCAGTAGAAGATCTCTATATCCACACTATGTATCAGGATTGAAATTCTTTACAATATTAATATTTTGTATGAATTCTCAAGGACACTACATCTTTGTAAACATTTAAACCTACAGAAATGGAGCATATTTATATCAGTTTCTACTTTGTGCTCGGGCCAAAGTGTAGATTTTATTAAAAACAAATGCAAACATTACAATCATTCAGGATTAAAATAATTATCATTAATGCCTTACATTGCCTATTAGCTTGACTGCCCAAAAAGGACGTGAACCTAGTAGAGCAGGTGGGATTAGGTCTGAGCAAAGATACACAGTTGATTTTGCAAAAATCGAAACATTTTTTTTATTTCATTTTGTCATAGTGAATATAAAATGTATTTTTTCACCAGGGACAGGAAACATAACTGTGAAAAAAATGTAATAGAAAATGCAGAGGATTTTTCATCGCTACCAAAGGCAAACATAAATTGAAGTACTTGTTTAAGACATCTTTGCAGAGAAAATCAATACCAGTTGCTAAAGATTTGAAAGTAGGCACCGAGCCATTATAATTGCATCAATGGTGTAAGATTTTGGTCATAATCACATTGCTCAGAAATATTATTTGTACAGAACACTGAAAATGGCACATTTTGAAAATGAGAAACGTTAAATATTAAAAGCTGATATAATTATCTTTGTTCTAAACTAGCACACCTACTTGTATGCTTGCTAGCAGGGCTCTGGATGGAATTGCATGAAACAGACTGACCTTGACTGAGTGCCTGAGTGGCACAAATGTTAAGAGACCAATACAACGGAATGAGTAGGAGTTGCAGCAACCAAAGTCAACATAATATCGAAATATGTATGGATAAATGTATTTGGTCACCAGTGCTGTGCCAAATAAATCAAATTGAGTAGTAAATTATTAGTAAGATACCGGCCCTCAAGAAGGCAAAAAAAGCTGTTTGAAGATATCTCAAATTTTGATCAGAAAGGAAAACACTGGCTTCCTTGCAGAAAAATGGAAACTGAACCAGTCCCCACTATTGGCAGGCCTTATCACATCGTTATAACCTTTAGCTAGAATATGCTTCACCGTGTAGCTCAAGCCCATTGCTGGATTCATATTCTGGATTGTAATAACCCACACTTCTTTTGTTACCAAGTAAACTATGGCATGTTAGTAAAGGTAGTAAAGAAATATATTTATCTGATAATAAGTACAGCGGTCCCGAAGCTATGCAGCTGTAATATTTGGGATGCATGCTGTTTGCTCTCATGTGTAGACCAGTCTTATGGATAATTTAACAGCTCTGTTTTTATGTCTATAACCTTATTACGATTGATCCTGAACAAATAGTGGACAACAAAATGGCAAAGGCAGGCAATAGTGGAGCCCTCTTTTGCTACTGTGAGCTGCAACCCTGGGCATCTTCACCCAGTACAAATAGCGAATGTGAAATATTGCACATTATACCATGGCTTGGCAAAATAGTTATCTTTGTAAGGCTTTTAGCTACACAAGGAATCTTTTTTACAAAAAAGAATAGTGCTTAACTATATAGCTGTAAGACAAAATCATTAATAACATAAATGATAAAACAAGGTGATTTTGACCTAAAGGGCAGAGGCACAAGGTCAGATTCAGGGAGATTAGTCGCCTGGTGACAAATCTACTCTTCTTTGGGGCAACTAATCTCCCCGAACTGCCTTCCCGCCAGCTGAAATGAAAATTACCGGCGGGATGGCACTCGGAGCGATTCATTTTCAGAAGTCCGAACTTGCCTCACAAGGAAACTTCGGGCGACTTCGTAAAACGAAACGTTCCGCTTGCCATTCCGCTGTGATTTTCATTCTAGCCGGCGGGAAGGCAGGAGAAGGCAGTTCAGGGAGATTAGTCGCCCGAAGAAGTGAAGAATTGTCGTTGGGCATCTAATCTCCCCAAATCTGACCGTCTGGCTCTGCCCTAAAGCTGATGTCCAAGCATTTACTGTTGTTAAGTGTTTGTTATGCCTATGGTATTATGCCTATGTAACGTTTCTCCACTGGCTGAAATAGGCCATATCCCCCCTTTCCTGCTGTCACTGATATGAATAGAAGTCACCTGTCGCTGTTTAGAGCTGGTGTTTTTTAGCCTCAAAATGCATAATCATTTTTGTCATGGAAACTACCTACTATAAGTTGTGACAGGGTGGTTTCCATTTTCCAATTGACAAGATGCCAAGGGAATCGCCCCGCCGGCTAAAATATTCTAACCTAAGCCATATGTTGCACCCTCAAAGTTTCCTAGTTACCTTGCTATATTAATATCCAAGTCCAATTTATCCATTATGTATATGGTGCTGCCAAATGTACCCAGTAGTTTACAGAGATTGTTGAGCATTCACAAATTCTATGCAGATAATGCCCATGTCAGGACTGAACTCAGGAACCCGGCACAAGAAAGCAGCAACATTCACTCGTGAGCCATCATGCCACCTGCTTTAATTAATTCTTCATATAATGTGTGCAGGATAGGATAAAACATTAGGAATCACAAAAGGTAGGCCAAAAGTAAAGCCACTAAGATTAAATCAGGGGGAAATTAGTCCACAAATAGGAGTATTCCATTACACAAAGGTGTTTTTAACTATGCATTTGTTAGGGGTTGTAATCAGTTATACTACCAGGCAAATATTAAAGGATAAGCTTTAATTTTGTATACTGGGCATAAAATGGAAAGAAAAACATGGCATATTGCTAACAAAAATGTTTTCTTGATGTTTAAACCTAAACAATTGAGTGAGTTAAACTCTATTCTTCTGTCTAGGCATACCATTAACAGTCCCTTGTGCAAGTTCTTCAATTTGCTTTAGATGTACTTGTCATTATTGTCATATTAAAATAATGCTAATGGGTTCCTTTAGGAATTATGGACCATTGATGATTTTCCCCACTTGCCTCTATACTATATATATATATATATATATATATATATATATATATATATATATATATGTGTGTTTAAACAATTTAGTTATGTAGTACTAGGATTGTAATACATTTATAATTCAGACAAAGGTTTTTGTGCAGCTCGGTGTAGAAAAGATACCAAAACTACAAGAACAACGAGATGACTGATGTGAAGACTAAAACATCTAATTGGATATTAGTTCATATATAGGTGAATAGTAAATGCCATAAATGACAGCATTGACTCACAGGTACATAATAAGCAAATGTGGGTGATAATGTGCTGGTTGTCCAGGAGAACTGAAGCTTTGTTATATTGCTTTTAAAGAAGGAAATTGTCAGAACAAAGAAACAGCAAAGAGAACGTTTAAAGGCAGGAGTAAGCCCTGCAGTTGGTAGTTGGGGAAACAGTTACCAAGTGAGGCATAATGTAAGTGCACATACATATATAGGGGGACTGAATGGACACACAATAAGCAAATTTGGTAACAATTTTCTACATAGTTGGAAACCAAAATAATGCATAAGTGTAAATATAATGATGATCAACAACTCAAGGACGGATATCTGATAAAGCAAAGTCACATAATATAACATTGTACCAACAACATAGAACTCAAATGTCAATTTGTCCTTTGTGTTCAATGTGACATTTTATTTGCCAGTCTACTACATCTTGAAAAAAAAAATGTTTAATGGGCTAAAATATTATATTCATGTAGAACTGAGTAGACCTCCCAGGGTTTCATTGTAGGATAAACCCAGTGGAAATAAGGATAAACTAGTACTTGTATAAGGTTCTATACATTATATTAAGAACAGTCATTTGGCCTCAAAGCAGAGTAAATTGTTCAACTAATTGGTTTTCATTCTCATAACCATTAAAGGAAATTCTTTTAATGTAGGAAATTAATATGTGTCTTTCTAAATTGCTTACAACAGCATATACAATAGCTAGTTTTAGGGTGGGGCTGTATACCTTTTTAACAGGCGAGAAAGTACAAGGTTAATGAAGTTAATTCATGCAGTGTAGATACAGTAACAGGCTGATTGCCAAGAAAGATCTATTTCCTGGCATTACACTGATTCTTTAATGCTTTCTTGTATATCAGATAGAAGCTAGACAGGGGTGATCTGAGTTGACTTTTCACGTGTGTTTTTTCCTTCAACCTTAACTAAGGGTAAGGGGTAGATTTATTTAGCACTCACCACAGAGAAACTCCTCCACTTTCTATTCATTTTAAGAAGCGTATTTAGCAATGTTTGAAAGTTAAAGTTCACTGTTTGATAAATATGTTTCTAAAAATCCCATGGGAATGAAGAGAAAGTGGGTGAGTTTTAAAAGAAATAAATCTGCCCCCAAATGTATGGGACTTGTTATCCAGTAAGTTCAGGACCTGACTTTGTCCAGATAACAGATATTTTTGTTATTTGGATTTACATAACTTATGTCTGCTAGAAAATCATGTAAACATTAAGGGGCAAATGTATCAAGGGTCGAATTTCGAAGTAAAAAATACTTCGAAATTCGGCCATCGAATTGAAATATTTCGACTTCGAATATCAAATTGAAGTAAAATCGATTTGATTGTACAATTTTACTTCGACTTCAAAAAACTTGGAAAAATGCTGTAGAAGGTCCCCATAGGCTAACATAGCACTTCAGCAGGTTTAATTTGGCGAAGAATTGAAGTCGAAGTTTTTTTAAAGAGACAGTACTTTGATTATTGAATGGTCGAATATTCAAACTATTTTACTTCGAATCGAAGTCGAAGTATCCAAAAAATGACTTTGAATTTCTAATTTTTTTACTTCGAAAATTCCCTTGAATTCGCTTCGACCTTTGATAAATCTGCCCCTAATTAAACCCAATAGGCTGGTTTTGCATCTAATAAGGATTAATTATATCTTAGTTTGGATCAAGTAAAAGGCACTTTTTTAATATTACAGAGAAAAAGGAAATCATTTTTAAAAATTTGAATTATTTGGATAAAATGGAGTCTATGGGAGAAGGCCTTTCTGTAATTCAGAACATTCTACATAACAGTTTTCTGATAAAGATACCTATGTAAATAGTTTGATGGCTCCCAATGTCCCTGTGTTTGCTGGGTCCTTACTAAGGACACTTGCTCTTGCTTAAGTCGTATACCCTAAACTATGTCTTGTTGAGTATATGGAGTTAAAAATATGTTTCTGGAATGAATGGCAACACTGAGGCATCAACATTGAATATTCTGCTGAGAGAGTTGTAGGTAAAATGGACCTCAAGGCAGCTAAATTATATCTGTAATGTATAGTTTTGAAAAATGTAGAAATCGTAGTTGTAAGGCCAAAGTATGTTGCCATGCAATCAGCTCAAGTTTTGAAAATTCATTAGACAATGCTGATCTTCTTCTTATTGCAGATGAGACTCTAGAAATACATTGCACAATATCACTTGATCATCACTTGATTTCCTGCTCTAAAACAGCTTACTGGATTCTTTTTCTGCATTCAACAGTAAGAAAATTGTCGTACTTTTTTTACATTACCAAGTAACGGTAGGCACTGGCAATTACACAAAATAACTAATCCATAGTTAATATATATCGTTAGTAAATTATAAAGTGTCACACCACACACATTTTTTAGTTTGCTAACGCCATGTTCGGAATGTTTTCATTCATTTTGAAAACCTTTTTTTTATATGGAATAACTATTAGTTTGTAGTTGTGGTGATGACCTTGAAGTTGGCGGTGCAGGCAAAGAAGGGTGCGGTCAATGACTTTATAAACTAAGCACGTATGCAGCGGTACAGTGCAGACGATGATCTCATTGCAGGGAATTGCGGCATTGCGGCATTTTGGATAGTTGTGTTAGAGGAAATATTTTACAACATGTCTGGTATGCGGTGAACCAAAAGAATTACTTCTGTTGTCTTCATACCACATACATTGCCTATAATAGTGAATTTAATTACCTAACATACTGTAGTTAAAGCATTATTAAACAGTTATTATTATTAAAACAGTACAGGTATGGTACCTGTTATCCAGAATGCTCAGGACCTCGGATAACGGATCTTTCTGTAATTTGGGACTTCATGCCTTAAGTCTACTAGAAATTCATTTAAACATTAAATAAACCCAATAGGCTGTTTTTTCTTTCAATAAGGATTAATTATATCTTAGTTGAGATCAAGTACAAGCGACTGTTTTATTATTACAGAGTATAAGGAAATCATTTTTAAAAATGTGGATTATGTGGATAAAATGGAGTCTATGGGAGACAGCCATTCCGTAATTTGGAGCTTTCTGAATATTGGGTTTCCAGATAAGGGATCCTATACCTGTACCTTGTACTTGATCCAAACTACAATATAATTAATCCTTATTGGAAGCAACATCAGCCTAATGTGTTTATTTTATGTTAACATGATTTTATAGTAGATTTAGGGTCATATTTATCACAACATTTTTCAGGAGTATTCTAAAAAAAAAAAAAAGTCTGACCAAACTAGAATCCACAATGTCACCTTATTTATTATTAAAAAAAAGCACAATTTAATTGTATTGGGGACAAACACCAAAAAATCGAGCGAAAAATGAGATTTTAGCCCCAAAAGGCAGACCACGGAAACTTTCAAATAGGATAAGGACTTCTTCCATTGACTTATATACAACCTCGGTAGGTTTTAGATGCCATATTTTTCCATCCATTTGAGGTTTTTTCCCACTAAAAATTCGAATTTTTGGCATTTACACTTTAATTAATAACTTACTTAAAGTATGAAGATCCAAATTATGTAAAGATTAGTTATTCAGAAAACCCCAGGTCCAGAGCATTCTGGATAACAGGTCCCATACCTGTATTCTTCTATAGTGATTTTATATGGCAGGTGTATTTTATAGTTTTTACATAGGTTTCCCTTATATCTGTTTTCTCTTTTCCATCTTATTCTTATGTTATTTATATAACTGTGTTGAAATTCCAAACTGTTCTGAAAAATAAAAACAACAGGTCTTTTAGTAATGTCATTGATTCATTTTTAGACAGTATACAGCCCTTGACCTTACAAAGAAATATTTATGACAATTATTATACAGTTTACGAAAAACTTAGTCATTTTATTAATATGAAATTAACCTAGAGTGAGGAACTTAACATAGGACAGCTAAATAATTAAAGCATTATTTTTCCAATCCCAACCTTAAATGCCAACCACAATACTATTTCTTAGTTTCTTACTTGTCAAACAATAATTAGCAGGTATCATTTAAATATTTCTAGCCATTTTCCATGAAACAATATAATTGGGGTTTGGAATCACTGTGGAAGTTTGCTCTTATTTTGGGCATATTCAGTGACAATGTATAAATAGTTTACTTATGGCAAAATTACTTTTATTCAGTGACCAGTCCCAATTGGTTCAGATTTTATAACATGAATGATATATTTTAAATATTTGTATAATGCATTGAGTGTAAAAACACTCTGGAGTTACAAATTCTAATTGATTGTATTATGTACGTTGCATACCTTATTAAGTGTGAGATCTGTAGACAATTAAGCAGAATTAACATGGAGCACCAGCCCATATTGACTTTTTTTCAAACCTCACCAACAAGTTTCATTACTAGTTCATTAATAAATATATTATAGAATAGAACTTTTCTCTAACTTTTCTATTCTACAATAGACAAAGTGTAAGCATTGGTAACTATATTCATGTAGAGAATGTGAGAAAGAGTTCAGCTGACTATACACTTCCAGATCCTCTTCTTTGGACATGATTTGGCCACCCATGTGCTAAGCTAAATTGGACTGATTTGATCACTGCTCCTGGAGACGGCATCAATGCACCAATACAGTTTTCAGCTTTTTAGTCATATATCATTCAGACAGGTCTGTTAGTGGACCCTTTGCATGGGCCAAACAAGCTGCAATTAGTCTAAAAGGACAGAGTGAGCAGGTTTTCTTTCCCATGCTTTGACAGCTATAGACAAGAGTGTTAATAAGAAAAGAAGTAAGATCGTACAAATGCTAAATGCAGTCCTGCACATTTAGCATTTCACAGGTTATTCATTGATATTAGAGAAACTAAGATTCTACCATCTTCATTACCTATGTTCACCTTGAGACCAACATATGATACCAATATGATGTTCATAGAAACTTGTGATAAAAGTCATTAATGAAAGACAATGTTGAATTAGTAAACCAATAATGGCCACCAGGTGCTCTAACTTTTTGAGGCAAAAGTGGCAACAGCTTAAAGTTCAATACCAGCAACAAAAGGTTTTAAAATAAAATAACGGTTTATGTTTATAAAATAAACCCAAATACCTATGTATTTAAATTGTAGAAGGCAAATATTTGTTGTTATGTGCATTTTCAACATTTTTTAGTGGGTTGTAAACAATTTTTTATTATGGATTCTTGATATTCCTAACTGTATGTACAACCATATTCATGTTCATAGTCAATCAAATTTCAGAAATATTTTATCATATTCTCTTGTGACCAGACACACGCTCTACATTTTATGTTGGAATGTCTGACATTTGAAATTTAGTTCACTTATTAATATTATTATTGTTATTACTTTTTTTGCCTAAAATTTAAAGAAAGATAATAACGTGAGATCAGTCACTAACATTCAAATTATTAATCTCATTTATACTCATCTCACACTTTGATCTAAACAGATGTACAAACGTACCTTGTTTCACTTTTTTGCTAGTAATGAATTTTGAAGGCATACGTTGTCAATTATAAATGTTCAGCTCATACTTTTTGCTGATTTTCTACCTGTTTGCAGAAATAGAACTAAATGTTCATCTAATGAAAAGATAAGAACTAATATTTGTATTATGACTCTACTTCTTCTTGCTGAAATAAAATGTATTACAGTCAAAATATAGAGAAACTAGATAGCTTATTTTCTCATTTTAATATTTTGGGCTCGGTTGACATTGTCGAGCTTTATATGGTCTTAATTTATTTTCATTAACAGACTGAATTTTGATTACATCTACGCTGAAGGACTAGATGGTTACACCGATAAAACACAGAGTTCTTTTGCATTCAGTCAGCAAAATAAAAATTACTTTCTTAGAACTATTATCTGAAAAAACAAGATCCAAGCTAAACTGTTTATATGTTCACGGATATTTTTAAATCATTAAAATTAGAGACATTTAAAGGTCAGAATAATAGAGAGGCATAAAGCACCTACCATAAGTTTTTGCTGCAAAAGTAGTAATTTGTTTACAGGTCTTCCATTTAGTAGTAAAGTCCTAGTACAAAAATTAGTCCTACTCTCTTGAACAGAATCATATTTTGCTCGGGAAATTCTAGTTTTCTATTTAAATGAAATGAGTGTGGTCAAAGGATGAAAGGGCAACATCTCAATTTAATTCCAGTATAAACCTTGTAATTTTGTCCTTACATGTGTCATAATTCTCTAACAAAATCTTTAGTTTACTGCAATGCGGTTGTTTTAAGGTATCATGAAAATAAAACTCTTGTGCTGATGTCTTCCTCAAGCCGTACATAGGTCTAATTCCAAAGAACAAGTCATAATAGGAGAACTGAGAAAGCCTGTCCTAAAGCTAATCAAATCAAACTCTACTTGCAAAAGTTGTCTTTGTGTATCTATTATTAGTTACAGCCCCTAAATGACTATTATAGTCCTTAAATTAACTATTAGGACTATTAAAGTCCTTCATTTTATTTTTCTATTGTTATTGGAGCATCTAGTCATCCCTTATCCCCAGATCTATCCTAGTGCAAAAGTAGGACTGCAACGCTAATCTGAAGACATTCCAGATTGCAGAAGCAAGTAAAAATTAAATTAGCACTTTACTAAAACTTGACATTATTAGATTGGGCCATTTACCATAAACTATGTCAAATTTATTGCCCATAGTCATAAGTATAATATATAGTTGCAAGTTTTTGATAATTCAGCACACGAAAACCAGAAAGAGACACAGTTTGCGAGAAATTGTCATAATGCAGCAGCAATACAGTCATGCGCCAACAATATTTAAATTTTTACCATCATGTGACTTATAACCGACCTATCCAGTGGCAGTCTAGTTATTAAAATAGCGGGCATTGCAGCAAGATTGAAAGATGTAAAGATGTAGAGATAGCAGCAAAATTATCTGTCTTTGAAACTGGATACTGTCCTTGGTAAGTAAAATGTATAATCTCCGCTTTTTAGATTTTTTTCACTCAGTTTTAATCAGCCTTAAACTATATATACTTATATATATTCATTCATGTGAGTAGATACATTTTTATCTGAACATCATGAATGGTATGTGCTGCTATATTAAAAATAATCTACTTATTTTTAACACCTGAAGAAACAAAAAAAACTTCTAAGTGGATATAAAATTTCCTATTGCAGGTATGGCATCTATTATCTGGAAACCTGGTATTTGGAAAGCTTGGGCCATCTCTCATAGACTTCATTTTAATCAAATTATTAATTTTTTCAAAAAAGTATTTCTTTTCTCTTTAATAATAAAGCAGGACTTTGTACTTGATGGTAGCTAAGCTTCTTAAACCCATATTTGAGGGGAAAAGTATCCTACTGGGTTAAATTAATGTTTAAATTATTATTTTTTTTCGTTCGTAGACTTTAGGTATGGAGCATCAAATTACAGATAGAGCTCTAACCTGGAAAACATATTGTTCAGATGGATTTTGGATAATAGGTCCCATACTTGTATAATAAAACTGAAATAAAAAAATGACTTCTATCTTTCCTTCCATGCCAGTATTATGCCATATTTATTGCATAAATGGTTATTTTATAATAGGCGTACTAGTCATATGGTAAGTTAAAGAAGAAATTCTTCTCTGCAATGTTGTGAATATTTTGTTCTTCTATTTGCCCACTCATATTGAGAGGTTGGCTATTTAAGACCATCTTTATTCTTTTCCCTTAAATGTTACTGTCCCTTGATATCCCTGCAGCAGTAGAAATGAGCCTGGCAAATCAACCCTGATTCTCGTTGGGAAAAAGCAGATGCCTTAATATAATTTAAGAACTGAATATTCTGTTTCCATTGCCACTGGCAGTTTATTCAGACCATACTGACTGCAGTATATATTTGCATTCATTTCTAATCTGTGATGCAGTCTGAAGATTTTACATTCTTCGATGTTCCTGTTTTATTAAAATTTCAGACATTCCTAGATTTACAGTAGATATAGCATTTGTGTATGCATTTCGACTTAAAGTTTCTCATGCATATTGGGTGAATTTTTAAATCTACAGCTGATTGGTACCCAGCAAAGATGCAGTCCGCAGAATCCATTGATCTCTGAAAACTGTAATTTAAATGTATTGCATGCATATTGCTTTCTAATGTGCACTGAGATGTGTTTATCGCTAGGAGCAGCACATTTATTTATTATACAGGTAATGAAAACAATAACCTATAAAAGGGGGATTTCTAGAACCAATTCTTATTACAGCCCGGCAAATTAACAGTTAATGCATTCATTATGGCGGCAAAGGACCCGATATTATTTATCGTATTGTCTTTTTATCCATTCATTGGGAAGATTGATAAAGCAGGAGCTGCTAATCCACATTTACAGAAGAAAAAATAGAAATTCTAAAAATTAAGCTCTATGTTATAATGCAACACAATATAATATTTGCATAGATATATATATATATATACAATTACATATCTATCTATCTATCTATCTATCTATCTATCTATCTATCTAGTGATATGTTAAGCACTTCTGTTGCATTTATAAAGAGAAATAGACATTAGAAACCATTGGTGTTCTCACTATTTAAGAATCACGCCCTAATTTTGATTCCTCCTTCATAGCTGAAAAAAGATATAGTACTATACCAACTAGATTGTTCTAATTCTGATAAACATATAATATTCCTTCCTGTAACTTAAAAATGTAATGCATGAAATTAATTATACAAATCTCATGTAAATGAATTTAAAGGACTCTCATGTGAATGAATGGAAACAAATCTCATATAAGGCAAAGCACTTAGATGAGTTTTTCTTCTTTTCTCATTTTGTCATTGACTATTCAAAAAATATTGCAACAATTATCAAATGCCAAAACTCTGCAGCTAGGAAGCAGTGTATGGATTTCCAAACCATGAGATAATCTGTGCTGCACAAAACACTGATATTGAGCATCAGTCAGGGCCCCCAAGGTGCCTTCTACCCAATCATGGTGTATGTCATCTCTAAATGTAAACTTTCTTGTGTAACTGGCATGCCATTTTGAAATTATTCTCAATAATGGCAAATATGTGAACTGACAATACATTCTTAAAATGTTCTTCAGTGCACAAGCTTCATAAATTCCTCTCCGAAATGTCTTTAAGTTAAATGGCTGTAGAAACGTAAAGATGTCTGATAATGGCTAAATTACAATAATCATTTTAGTTAACATCAAGTGCTTTACAGAACTATGTCCTACAAAAGTCTCTTTGTGTGTTATCAGTGTTTCTATGCTGATTTAGCTTTTGTGTGCTCCAGTCACTTGCATCTGCTGATGGGTGGGACTTCTTAACAATAGTTGTTACCAAACTCACTTAACTTACATAGAGAGATTATAGAGCTAAGAGATTTAAGTTCTGATTTAATTTGTATCTGCTGTTCTAAAACAGAATAGCATTTTCATAATGGTTATTAGGGGGAATATTTATCAAAATTCAAAAATTCTGCTTGATTTTGTGCTTTTGTTTCTCAGCTATCAAATTTGAAGTTATTGATAATCAGTTGTTTGAGGTTTTTTGAGCAGGAAACTCACATCGCACTTCTGAGCATACTTGAGTATATGGATTGATAAAAATAATTAACTTGAAAAAAAAAACAATGATGAAACCATTTTTTTATGGATCTTGGCAGTTTTGAGATTCAGATTTTTTTTTAGAAACAGAATTAAAGAATTAATACAATTTTCAACCTTTGATGAATTTGCCTTTTAAGAGTCCAGTAATGACCATTCCTTTGCCTGTCCAAGTATCTATGTGGAAAAAAAATAGCTAAACACTGGCATCAAAACGATTATGTTTCATTTCTCTCAGCTAATTTCTTCTCCCACTGAGAATAATTTATCTTGAAAAGTCTCTTCATTGCAAATTCGCTCTTCTAATTAGTTGCTGTAATGCGTTGTATATCTAGCAATCTTCATTCATATTCATCTGGCACCGGTGTGATCCTCAGCTATTCCCCCCCCTTCTTTTCTTTATTAAGTCATGCATTTATGCCACTCTAATGAGAAGCAGCATATAGACAGACTATTCCGCTGCCATTGTTAGTGTGTCAAGAGAAAGAATTGAGACCCAGAAATCTTTTACTCATAGAACCATTGTTACATTTTCCAGCAGAAGACTTTTTATTCCTTGTAAAATGAAATGGAATATATTTCTGTGGCTTGTAAGAAGCTGTGACTAATGAGAGCTGAAAGTGTATGTGTCCTAGTTACAATTATTAATTTATATTTTCTACCTATTTATTTTAAATAGCTTACATTACATCTGAAGTAAATGTTAATCTGTCATCTGTTCTTATTTGCATTTCACCATGAAAATGGAAAGTCAAATTTATGGTAAGGTGGCCATACATGGGCAGGTTTAAGCTGCTGATTCAGCCCCTTTAGACCTATTTGGCGGATTATCTGCCTGTTTATGGGGCCTACCTGACCAAAACCTGTCAGAAAATCAGCCAGATGTTGATCATGCAGGTTTAATTCTCCCTTTGGATCAAAGACTGCATTTGTGAGTTGATGCGATAGCCACCATAGTAGCAACCATTGGCCTGAGGGCCTAATGATCAGACCAACCTCAAGGTGGACAAATCAATTAAAGAATTCCCTTGTTTGGCAACAAGGTTTATATATTTTTTTATAATACACAGGTTTCAGTCATGTGATATAAATTACATATGTATATTCATTTTTTAAAAGAATAGTCATATCTTTGCTTGTAAAATAGTATTACGTAAAATTAGTCATCTTTGGGAAAAATATCTGAAATACATTTAGAAATTATGAATATTCGGGGGGCAGAGAGTTATATAATAGAAAATGATGCTATTCTTGACTGTTCCGAAGGCAAATCACATTTAACTATGCTAATGTCTTCGCTCTGTTAACTACATTTCACATAACTTGATCATAATTTAGAAAATCTTTAAGATGTCAAAATAAAGACTATACTATATATATGTTTTAATAGCTTTCAGTATTAGGCGATGCAGTGCATATTTTCAGAATGTTATGACATATTATGAATCACTTATGCATCGTTAAATAAGGTAGAGCTTTGTAGAGTAAAGTGCACAGATTGACACAAGCGAAGCCTGGCATTATCATCGGGTAAAGGAACAGTTTTTGGGTTGGAATGAACTAGTGGCAACATCTAACAAAATAAATTTTAATATGTGTCTATAAAGGTTACATAAAAGTTACTATTTTGTAAAAAAAAAATAGCATTGTGGGTAAAAAAATGTATTGCAGTTGCATTTTGCACTTGCGTTTGTGCTCGTCCATAAGCTCTTGTGAGTAAGGTTGTATAAAACCATGAGCATGACAGTGAGTATATCAGTGTGCAGTAAAATTATCTTTATTTCATCATCTTTGAATACCGCTACACTGTACAGGTGTATTTCTGGTAGTCTGCCGCTGTGTTCTTCAACGCCATATAGGAAACAACTCGACATTTTGTATTCTTTGTAGATTCTTTGCCGATTGACAGAGAGATGGAATACAGGGGCAGAATTATAGCAAACTAAACTTGGGAATCTAAAGGGAATTACTGAATGAATTAAGCTAGAGTACCATCGGGTAAGGACCTTGTAAGAGGTTTCAACTTGACCATTAATTTAGGTCAAGTTGAAACTTCTTACAAGGTCCTTAACTATGGTACTTAACTCCCTCTCGTCTACATAAAATGTTCTCTTCCCAACCCTCAGCTTGTTTTAGGAATTGTGGTGGAGAAGGAACGATGGCCCATATATGGTGGCAATGCCCTTTAGTACAAAGATTTTGGTCAAGAGTCTTTGGAATAATTGACTCTATTACTCAGATTAATATTCGGAAAGACCCATGGATAGCTTTATTTAACAATTGGATACCCAATATTAATGATAATTCCAGAAACTTAATCACATTTATTTTTACAGCAGCCAAACAATTAATTGCTAAATCTCCACAACTTTCAATACCAAAATTAAAAGCACGTATAACTGCTATAATGATGAATGAAAAATTTACCTCCTTTCTATCAGGGACAACCGTGGGCACCTCGGCCATCAGTTCAGGTCTCAGTTTTATCTTCTCTTTCGGCATAGGGTGGATAATCTCAGATACATTTTTATCTAATTGGTTGTAAGGATATGGAAAAGCTGGGTACCACAAAGATCCAACTACTTACTATTCACTGATGTTGGTGTCTTAGTAGATCAGGGCTACACAATAAAAAACATCAACAGAACTTAATAAAGGTAAAGAAAAATGGGCAACAAGTTTGATTTAAAGTTATATGTTTATTATTTTATATAACATTACTGTATTTTCATTACTAATTCTTTTTATACTGTATGTTAATCTTCTGCATATTTTGTATTGTGTATAATATGAAAAACTCTAAAAAGAGTGTATTACAGTTTTTGTAACAAAAATAACCACTCTAATAAAAAAAGATATATAAAAAAGCCAGAAGACATTCTATGGAGCACCCATGTGCCACCCACCCTCTCTGAATACAGCAGGGGCAGAATTAGGGGTAGGCAAAAGAGGCAAATGCCTAGGGCGCAATGATAGGGGTGCGTTGGGCAGCTACCTCTAAAATTGTCTTCTACCTTTAGTCCGTGTTCACACCCCTCAGTCTTACTCCTCTTCCTTCCATCTGTCACACACCCCTCCATCGTTCTCCCCTCCCACCTGTCACCCTCCCCTCCATCGCGCACCCCTCCCTCCTCTGTTGATTACCCCTTCCCTCCGTTGCTCTTACCTCCCTCCTGACACCCTCCGTTGCTCAACCCTCCCCCCTCCGTTACTCTACCCTCCGTCCCCTCCATCACTCTCCCCTCCATCCCCTCCATCACTCTCCCCTCCATCACTCACCCCACCCTCCCCTCCATTGCTCTCCCTTCCATTGCTGTTGGCCGTGTGTGCATGCCTGGCCCTAAAAAACAGTGTTGGCACTGATCTTTATTTAGATTAAAATACAGCATTTTGTGCTCCATTCTAGATATTCACAGTGCTATAAAGAGCAACCTGCAGGGCAGTGTGCAAAAGCATAAATCAGGTCTTCTTTCACATGGCTGTTGCCTTGTATCATGGTGTTCTGTATAGAGGGAACATCTTTAGTATAACTCTCATCTTCATTACAATACTATCGTATGATTAGACTATCTATTATTAAGCAATTGATAGTTAATAATAAAAGCACTTTATTGCTTTTCTAACCGTTATTCAGCTCTTTTTCATTTCGTATTCCAGAAATAATTGCTGGCATATGTAGAAATTCATTTCTTTAATATTCCTACCAATCATGTTCATTCAAAGCCTAAAAGAGAGCACAGAACTTTTGAAGCTATTTCTGGATATTAATATTGCTGTACTGTAATAAAAGATTTAGTAAGGGGAAAAAAGGGCCTTTTACGTGAAAGACCGCACATGCAAATTTTCAGGTCCCTGGCGACAGCTGTCCTTTGCAATTTCATAGCAAATATATGTGTTGAAATAAAGCAGATACTATGAATGAAATAATATAATATTGATCTGAAAAAACAGCTGTTATGATAGCTATTTTATGTCATGGGCCAAACACCATTAAACCAAGAGGATGGTCCATGTTTTAAAGCTGCAAGATGAGAATGCACACAGACAGTTTCCCATGTTGAAACCAAGGGACAAATACAAGAGTCCTCTGCACTCAACCCATTATCAATATATTTAAGACAGAGACATTTTGTGCATACTGCTACTGAAAAATGTCTTACCCTTTAAAGAAAACAGGGATTGTTTGTCCATATATTGCAATATATTTAAGCTGGCCAAAGTTGTGGTGAGCACAACTTTCCCTTGTTTGCTATAGTTATACAGGAGCAGTCACCAGCTCCATGTTGTAGCTCCCACCCTTCCCAGCTATAGTCAGGTGATCCCACTGGTGTTTAATAAAAGGGCAGCCAAGTTTGGGAGTTGTACTTTGAAAGCAGCAAGTAAGTTGCAGGTAAAAATTAGTCCCTTTGTAAAATGTATAATGAAGCAATAGAATTCTTAATGAATCAGATAAAATTGAGCGTAGGACTGGCCAGATATGGGATGACTTTGACGTAGTTGGCCAGCTTAAATATATTGCAATATATGGACAAACAATCCCTGTTTTGTTTAAAGGGTAAGGCATTTTTCAGTAGCAGTATGCACAAAATGTCTCTGTCTTAAATATATTGATAATGGGTTGAGTGCAGAGGACTCTTGTATTTGTCTGTATGTATTTTGTGGTCACAGCCTCATTGCACCCCCGCATAATGGTTTTAAAAATTAGTGGAAACCAAGGGACATACTGAGTAAAAGCTAACTTGTTTTATTGTATCTGAAACCCCACAAAATATTATAACATAAAAAGTACAGTCTACAAAGATTAAGTCAAGCTATAATGAGGCTCAGAATTAGTTACCCCAGTTGTAGGGTAAAGTATTGATTTCAAGCCCCAGATTGTCCTCCAACATTTCTTCAGGCTTTCACATATTTGGGAAGGTCCTAGCAGGGACCAACTTTCAGTTTGAGAACTAATAAAAAATACTTCAGCTGACTAAACTATCTTAAAATTAGGCTTAGAGGACATTGGACATTTCGTTATCGTGCTTCTTCTCAAGTGTTCAGTACATTTCCTTTATGACTTCAATACTGACACACAAACACTCAAATGTATGTTGAACTGATGTGCTATGCAATTTATATTTTGGAGTACCCAACACTGAGAAATACAGGCAAGTGCTATTAGTGTAAATGAATCGGTTTCATGTGTCGGTTTACCTTGTGATTGGAACGTGTCACTGCTGACACAAGCATTGTTAAACATATCACATCATTGACATTTTTTTCTCCAAGTTTAAGTAAATTGTTATAGAATAGGTTGTTCTTTGTCTAGTCCTTGTTTTGATACAATCTGTGCTACTCACTCTTGGTTACAGAGTCATGCCAGCCAAGTAATAATCTCCATAAATGTATGTGTGGATGTCAGTTACATTGGAATTAAAATGAGTCCCCAGACAGTTCACAAATTGTTCTCGACCTGTTTGTCAACATGCATATCTGTTCCATCTACTGTTTATTATTTTCTAGCATCCCATTATCTATCATCTTTTTTTTTATTTCACCTACTCCCAGTTATGGAACATCTGGCCTTGCAAGTGTTGTTCTAATCGCTTCACAGAGCTAGTTTTAGTCAGTTCAAAGTCCTAAGCTTAATTATACTTACATAGTCGTTTAACGTGAAAAAAAAAGTTTATCAATTTCAATCTTTTGTTCAGATAAATCCTACCTGTCTTTTGTTGCAGAAATAAAACCGTCTCTTTTTTTTCTCCCATCTGCAGCACCCTCAACAACAACAACATCACACGCATACCACTTACGAGTTTCAACCATATGCCCAAGATTCGAACATTGTAAGTAAATATTTGTTTTCCTAAATTACGTTTTATGTTGGAAGATCGGAAGATTGTTTAAAGGTGCAAGAGAAAAAGTTTCATTTCCCTTCAACTTTAAAAATATTTTAATTGGAATCTGTCACTATTTATTCTAGTTTTGTACTATAACTGCCTGACTTTCCAGCTCAGTTTCTCTATAGCATTAAAAGCTGATGATATACAATAAAAACATATGGTTATATTCTATAAAATGATATGGCAATCTCTACACTCTAAACTCTCAGGACAAGGAAAGTTTGACATAATATCACCAGATGTTCTGTATGACTGAAGAATACAAACTCTTAGGGGCAGATTTATCAAGGGTCGAATTTTGAAGTACAAAAAACTTCGAAATGCGACCATCGAATTGAAAAACTTCGAATTTCAATATTGAATTCAAAGTTTTTTCACCGAATTTGGCAATCCTACAATTGGATAACAATTGTTCGATCGAACGATTAAATCGTTCGAATCGAACGATTCAAACTATTTTGGCGTACGATCGAAGGATTTTTATTCAATGTGTAATCTGCCCCTTAAACATGAACAAACAGATATAAAACCAGTGATTAAGGGGCAGTTTTATCAAGGGTCGAATTTTGAAGTAAAAAATACTTCGAAATTCAACCATCGAATTAAGATACTTCAACTTCGAATATCGAAGATAGACTCGAATGCTCGAAGTAAAACCGTTCGATCGTACGATTAAACCGAACGATTCGAACGATTTCAGCGTTCGATCGAAGGATTTTCCTTCGACCTCTAAAGATTTAGAAAACTGCTCTCGAAGGTCCCCATAGGCTAACATAGCACTTCGGCAGGTTTAATTTGGAGGAGTATTGAATTTGAAGTTTTTTTAAAATAGACAGTACTTCGATTAACGAATATTCGAACGATTTTTACTTCGAAGTCGAAGTAAATGCTACGTTGTAGTATCCTATTCAATGGTCGAAGTATCCAAAAAATTACTTTGAATTTAGAATTGTTTTACTTCGAAAATTCCTTGGAATTCACTTCGACCCTTGATAAATCTGCCCCTAAATGTTCCCAATAATTCTCATGTATTATATTATCAAACGTCTGCATACCCTGCTTAAACCTTTATAGGGGATGGACATATTTTGCTTAGCTGTGCTATCATCTTAGCTATGATATATTCAATCACGAACGTGTTTTAGTTCTATTTAAAAGAGATAATCCTCTTGAAATACAGTAGGGATGTATTTAAAAATGGCAATATCAATATAGGATAATATAGGGAAGAATATTGGAATGCTCCCATAGAGGGCTACTGATATAATATTTGAATAGGTTTAAAAGAAAGTTATTTGTCTGCATTTGGCATAAATATATATGGCCCATGTAAACCACATCCTCCATCGTAAGTGTTTTTATTATATGAATTTCAAACTGTTTTCAATAGCATTAATACTTGCAAATAACTTTTACATTTTTTAATGAAAATGCTATTGTGCAAATAAAGTCTTAATAAAGCCATTTGTTATATCTAACAGTTGATTCATTCTTTTTCAATTAGCAAATCTGTAATTAAAGCAGAAAATAAAAACAAAGCTTTCAAATTGAATCCTGACTTTACCGTACATGTGGGAGATATTTAGAAATACATTTATTTCTGTGCAATTACCGACATTTGATAAGCTGACTTTGTGTTATAATGTCTGACACACTGACATGGTGTTCTTTTAATTGACCAATCCGTTCTTAGACAGGACATCCATTTGGAGCGAGGCCCTATATTGATTTCAAGAAAACCTTTGGAACTAGTGTGATAGCATTTCTGGTCTTTACACTTCAGGCACTAGTCAGCATACAGTAAAGGAAATTATCATTCCAGGAGGTTAAATAATAGAGGTCAGGGAGGATGCTAGCTGGAAGGTAATTATATTATATATTTTATAATTATATATTGAAAGATTAACTCCTGCCTCAATGAGAATCATGGTACCACACATCTCTCAGTTTCAGCCAACAACTCACTGAAGTTCAATGGAGCCACTGTGATTGGATGCCTGTGACTGTGTTACCCTTAAAGAGATACCGACACTAGAAATTAAACCATTTTTACATCTATCATAGTATTGGCTTTGTTTTCTACTTATAATATTGCCAAAAGTATTTGCTCAAAGCTTTTACATTACCCCATGCTCGTCTATGAGGGGGCTGCCATATTTGAGCAGCAGAAGTGCATTAGCATTAGAAACTTTAACTGACAGGCTGAGATGGGTAACTTGTAATGTACATTCACATTTTAAAAATTATTTTTTTAGCATCAGTACCACTCAGTTGAATTGAAAAAGCCACTCAGATGGGTGGTGAAACATTTTCAAAAAACCCTATGGGGGTTATTTATCAAGGTCCAAATTTATCTCAATATTGGCTGCTATAAACTCCGATCTAATCGGGTTTTTAATGCTTATTTATTATTACATTTTCCCAAAAATTTGCTTTGTGGGAAAAGCTCTGATTTTCACGATCTTTTTGTGAATTTTCCCCGAAATCTCAGTTTTTCAAGGTTTTCACCCGAAAGCTCCGAAAACATTGTGAAATTGCCAGAAACCCCCGACACAACCAAGAATCAATGGGACTGTTCCCATTGACTTTTATGCAACCTCGACAGGTTTGAGATGCTGTGTTTTTATATTCGGGCTTTTTAGCCCTCAGGGTTTAATAAATTCCGAAAAATTTGTGATTTTTTTAAAAGTCCGATTTTATTAAAAAAATCACACATTTTTTGGGTATTCAGACCTTAGTAAATAACCCCCTAAAAGTCCAGTTGCCTTTGATTTAATTCTACTAGATGCTGTATAGCATGACCGGGATGAATTACAATTTTCATAGGCACAGTGTGTTAACTAGCTTCCGAGTAGGTCCTACCTGCCTATAATGATTTCCAATGTAAATTGTAATGCAATTGCAGGTTTCTCTGTTGTGCCTTGGAACACTTTGCCTAAGTGATAAAAACTGTTCTGATCTGTTGTTCTAAATGTATTTAGGAAATTGAGTTCTGATGTTGTTACTGCAGGAAACCCATTTATTGGGCTCAGAGGGTTAGAGCTCTAGAAAATGGATTGCTGCTACATACTCCGCATATTTAAGAGAAGTGGCAATTGAAAATTGTGTAATTTACTCATTATACAAGTGGTACTTATGAAAGGTCTTAGACTGATCTAGATGAGGGCCTTGTTTCATGGCGCAAATTCACTAAGCACCGAACGCTAGCGTTAATTCGCTAGCGTTTGGCATTTTTCGCTACTGCGCAAATTCACTAACGAACGCTGGCGTAGTTTTGCTAGTGTTACTTCACACCCTTACGCCAGGAGAATTTTCGCTAGCGACGTAACTACGCAAATTCACTAACTTGAGCAGTGTACTGAACGCTACTTTTTATGCTAGACTTCCTTCGCCACCTCAGACCTGGCGAAGTGCAATAGAGTAGATAGGGATTGTTTCAAAAAAGGTAAAAAAATTTTCTAAGTCCCAAAAAACGCTGGCGTGTTTTCTTCATGATGGGTGATAGGCTGAAAAAGATCGAAAATTTTTATGGGCTCCCCTCCTTCCCCCCTACATTTCCTGACTCATGGCAACTTACCTAGACAGTGGGCACATGTGTAGGGCAAAATAAAAATTTTATTTGCTGATTTGAAGGTTTTCTAGGCATTTGTAGTGCTGATACGTGTTCCTCCATTGAAATTTGAATTTGGCGCCGTATGCAAATGAACCATCGTTAGCGAAACTTCGATTCGCTTGGTGAATTAACGCTAGCGCAACTTCGAAAACTTACGCTACCCCTGTGCGCAACTTCGGATTTTAGTGAATTTGCGGAGCTCTGGCGAAAATACGCCTGGCGAAGTGTGGCGAAGTTGCGCCTGGTGCAACTTCGCATCTTAGTGAATTTGCCCCATAGTCTGGGTACAGGCAATATACAAATATCCCCATGCAGATGTCCTGGTCAGTAATACACACTCTGATATTGGCCACCAGGTTTTGACCCCTATTTTTGGCGATAGAACTCCTGGCAGTCTGAATAAGATCATTAAAAGAGAAAGTCTGCAAATTGGTGACTGAAAACATATCACAATTTACCAGTGGCATGTTGATCTACCCTGGGGCAGCCTTGGATGCACTTTTTGTGGTGGTATCAAATTTTGGAGACTTTTTCTTGTCAAGATAACTCTGTTAGTCAACACTGCAGCAAGTTTTACACAAAGACTGGTGGTTATACAGAGAGAGAGAGAGAGAGAGAGAGAGAGAGAGAGAGAGAGAGAAACAGAAATGGATGGCTAAATCAGCCTGTTTGCAATATTCTGGCATATTAAAGTGCATGGTGGCTTGAGTCACCCAAGAATGCAATTACTTTTTCATAATAAAGCTTTGCATTCACCACCCCATACTAATACCATGGCACAGTGTTATGTGCCATCTTCTACCTGGGGAAAACCGTCTGCATGTGGTTGGGAACAGAAAAGCATACTTATGAAATATCACTGGCAATCCTTTTAATAATGGGTAACTGAATGCAATTTCTCACACATATGTCATTGTCACTTAATTACGGGAATTAATATCCTGTATAAAGCCTTGTTAAATCTGTGTGCACATATTCAGCTATAAATTTCAGATCATAGAATCCACAAGCAGCCTTAAAAAACATAGAACATTAAAAAAAAAAAAATTATCACAAATTAAAGTGGTAAAATATGCAAAAATGTATACACTTTTATGTAATGGATGTATTGGTACCGGTATATAAAAAAAATCACTTTATTTAACAATAACCCTGCTGTACCTGACATTGCCCACAACTTTTATGTTACATCTTTAAAATAACAGAATAATTTTTTGCAAAACCAACGCAAAACATTTGCACTGGTCCAACACCGCAATGTAATTGGTCAGATAGATAGGCGGGCCTGTATACGGCAATACCTGATTATCCAATCAGGCAAGGAGGAATAGTTTCCTGATATGGAATGAGGCAGTCTCCTTAGCCAGATAGGCAGGTGCATGATTTGGGTAAATGGATGGCTGATTAAGGCACACCACATGAACACCCCTAAGTATATGTTGGATGTGCCACAATACTATGGATAAGCAAATTAAAGCTTGGCACCTTTGAAAATGTCATGGTAATTGTAATGTCCATCGCTATAAGTACTCTTCAATATTATGGAAGAATTCAGTTTCATTGATCAGATGGGCAGTCATGTGGGTTTGAGGGAAAGGGATGACTGATTGAAGACCTTTAAAAATCCCTAGGCACATGTTTTGCCCCTTAACACAATGCAGACATCTAGACAGCTAGCTCAGAGAGAAGAAGACATTGATATTCAGAACAATTTAGCCTTTTTTCTAATATTTCATTTTGTTCTTTTTTTAATTAGTTGCATTTCTGTTATCCATCTCTGATTGTGGTTATGAAGGTCAGTGATACCCAGCAACCAGAAAGCAAACACATTCTGAGGCTAGATTTTTATTTTTATTGCTTATCTTTCTATTCTGGCCCTCTCCTAGGTTGACACCTGCCCGGTTTTGACCCGGACAGCCCGGGTTTTTTGAAGGGCAGCCCGGGTAAAACTGCCTGCCTGGTTTTCCAAATTAGGAAAACCAGACAGGATTTCCTATAATTGGTAACCGGCCAATAACCGATCGCCATATCATACCTCTGCCCCCGTTGCATCACTGTCCCGCCTCCGCTCCGTCATGGCCCCGTTCCCTGCCCGGATTCCACTGAGCAAGAAGGTGGCAACCCTACCCTCTCCAATTAATCTTCCAGTCCGTCATTCAAATCACTTCCTGGTCGGTAGGGTAACGGGACCCTTAAGACCATATAACAGTTTAAATTCCAAACTGGAGAGCTGTAGAACAAAATGCTAAATACATTTAAAAAAAGGCTCCATATACCTGAACTGTTACCCTGCTCATGTAAAAGTATGTGTTGTTACCTACAAATGTTTACTATCCCCCTAATTACCCCTTTTATTAACTCTATGGGCACAATTAAAATCCCTACAAGTTGTATATAAGGATTTGTAGATACTATTCTAATCTAATATATAATACAGGTCTGGGACCTGTTTTCTGGATCTTTCCATAATTTGGATCTTGATACATTGAGGGGGTCATTTATTAAAGTCCAAATGGTAAAAACTTGAAACATTTTTTTTTTTTACTATAAAATTAGAATTTTTAGTGGAAAAAAATTTTTCCAAAATTTTTTATACCCCAAGGCTGCAAAAAGTCAGACTCCGAAAATACGCCATCTTCATCCTGTCAAGGTTCCGTAGAAGTTAATGGCAGAGGTCCTATTTGCAATTTGAAGATATTATTGTCTGGGTTTTGTACAGTAAGCCGATCATTTCGGGGGGTTTTCCCGCCAATTTAATGAAAAATTAGGATTTCTACAAGCTACTGTTTTATTACTACAGAGAAAAAGGAAATTGTTTTTAAAAATTTGGATTATTTGGATCAAATTAAGCCTATGAGAGACTTTCTGGATAACAGGATTCCGGATAATGGATCCCATACCTGTACATACTTTAAGCAACTGGGTAGCCATTGGTTAAAAATCATACATACACTTTAAACAGACCTGCAAGGTGAAATAAGCAACAGTATATATGAAATACCATATAAGCATATAACAGTGTATGGCATCACATGGCTGCTATTTTAGTCCTGGGTATCCGTAAAAACCCACAATACGTTACAAAAATAGACAAGGAATTGTACTCTGTAAGTGAAAAATACTGCTTTAACCAAGGCTTTGAAATATTGTCCTTGGTTCAGTTGTTTAGTTCTGTCAAGGCTCAATTCATTTCCATGTTGTTAGCTAATATCGATCTCTTCTCCTTAATTAGAACTGGCAGGAATTAGTTTCCATTGATCTGCTTTCATGTGTTTTTTTGTAGAAGCAGCGTTATTTATGTTAAGCATTGCACTATATTCATTTGGTTAATGGGGGAATGTCCTGCTGTTGGGGCATCTGCAAGGTACCGCTGTTCTAAAAAGGCCATTAAAATGAGCATGATCATAGGGTTACAGCAGCAGGGTAGAGAAAAGCTCTCAGATCAGCTACTGCAATAGGCTCACCTTACAGTATGTAATTTCCAGACATTGATCACTTTTATTTCTCTTTGGATGAGGAAAGGTGTCCCTCAGACTCGGACATTCTCTTCATGTTAATAGCTGTCATGCTTGAAACTCTTAGGGGGTTATTTCAGTCCGAATGTCGAAAACTCAAAAAATTCAAGTTTTTTTTACTATAAAATCCAAATTTTTAGAGGAAAAAACCCCTGAATTTTTAGAGATTTATTATACCCAAGGATGGAAAAAGTCCAAATTTGAAAATCCGGCATCTCAGACCTGCGAAGGTTGTATATAAGTCAATGGAAAAGGTCCCTATCATATTTGGAAGTTTCTGTGGTCCGTGTTGGAATTAGCCCCGAATAAACTGAGTATTTCAGATGTTTCGTGGAAAAAATATGAAAAATTTTCAGGAAAAAGACAGATAAAAAATCCAGTGATTTGGGAAAAAAATTTGAAAAAATCATAAAATTTGGATTTTCACTCGATTTTATCGAGTTTTTCACTGATCCGATTAAATCATGCTTTTTTTTATAATAAATAAGTTCAAATCGTGGATTCAAGCTTGGTCGGACTTTTTAAATTTAATTTTATTTGATAAATAAGGACCCCCCGAATCATAAAATACACTTTGTACCAATTCAAGCAACATTTGCCAACCAATTAGATGTTAAACTGAGACCACCCGGTGCAACCTTTGTGACTTCATCACTATAAATACTGAAGTGAGCAGTCATTTGCAGACACTTGAATTTGGGAGCCTGCTGTCTCCTGTCCTCCAGCATCCTCAGAACTTCACCGCCCCACTCCATTGACTCCAAACTGCCAATCTTTATCAATCACATGCTTCCATGGGCCCCAGCATATATTCGGCTTAATTTGGCATTGCCACAGACAAATCAAGCCCAGATAGAATCTGGTCAGGGGAAATTCCATTAGCTGCCTGCAGTGGTGTCAAGGTTGCTGCCACTTGTAAATCAGGGAAAATATGTTCTTTGAAGTGATAGATCACATTTCTTGAACTTGCATTCAATAAGTGATGTCTTGGCAGGAGTGCTACCAAGGATAGTGATACCTTCCCCAATGTATTATGCATACGGTAAAGCTTGGTGCCAGCAATTCACTGAATGAGTAATATGGGTCCTGAAAGAATCTCATCGTAACCCCCTACACCTGACCCTGTGTGTCACCCTCCTGCACCATAAGTAAAGCTCCCCATAGACGTGACGATTCTTCTTGCCGAACGACAGATTTTAGGGAAGCCCGATCAATCCTTCGAAATTATCGTGCAGTTAGTGGGATTCGAACGATCGTACATCTTACGGTTTTTCGGCCGACATCTGTCAGGAAATTGATCGGCCAGGTCAAAAAATCTTTGTCGGCCCCAATGCAGTCGATCTATGTTTGCAGGGCCAAGCAGGCAGCTCCCCTTTGTTTTCCTGGCAAATTAGTCTTTTTAGTTGATGGTTAATTCGTATGATCGTACGATTGTTCTGAGAAGATCGTGGTCTCACAATCAGGATCTGATCTTTTAAAAATCTCAACATCTATGGCCAGCTTAACTCCCCCAGGTACCACATCTGGCCCATCCGCCTGTAAAGCAAACAGCTGCCCCTCTTTGTCAGTATATACAGTACTAAAGAAGCATCTACAAACCTATGTATATTTCTCAAGCTTCTCCAGCAGGATTAGTCTTTGATGTCCTCTGAACATGTTTTATGAAATTGTTTATCCCCACCTAAGTGTGCTAAAAATCAATATCACATGCACATCAAGTGGAGTTTCACCTCCAGCCTATCTGCACATGTGAAATACGTCATTTAGCAATTTCCCTCTTTACTGTGACCGGCAATTGTTAATTCCAGCTGCACCTGCTAATGTTAAAGATATAACACTGGCACCCCAGTGCAGTAACACATACTTGAAGAAGTCCAACAATTTACAGTATTTCTCTTTTGCACTAACCACTCCATATAAAACTTTACAGCTGGAACTGGTGCACAATGTTTATTATTAATGTTTATTATCTCCCATTGCCAGCAGGGGTGCAGTTTTTTTTTCTCTTATTACTTTTGAACTTTATACATCATAACTTGCATATAATTAGGAATGGAAGTAAAATGTTTCCAGTAAAGAGAGAGCATTATAACACTTGGGGGAGTGAAATAAACCAAATGTGCGAGAATCCACAGAACAGGAATGAAGTATAAAATAATAGGCATATATGAAGTTGTATTATGAGATTTGTCCAGATGTTCCATACTGCATTTCTTCTTTGCTTTACCCAATAAAAAAAAAAAGTCTATACAGAATAATGTTTCTTTGCTTAGCTGTAAGGAGGTCTGACATACCTTATCTTATACTATAATGTCCATACTAAAAATGACATTTTACTTTATTGAAAATCAGTAACGGAACTACCCAGCACAGGGTCCGGGTGCAAAAATCAGCATTAGATTGCAGTTTCTAACTGTCAGTTAGGTGTGTGTGTGGGTGCAACACACCAAGGGAATCCTGGAAGTAACATGTCCTCAAGGCTATTATTGATTCAAGAGCTCCCTCGCATGCATGACCATTGCACTTTGCATCTTTTGCCTAATTGTTTGCAATTCATCCGAGAAGGCTGCTCTTGGGTTTATAAATAAGCCCCAAGGAATTATTTGGCACAATAAAACTAAGATTATATTTCATTGCATTGTATGATTTATTATTTGATTAAAACAAAAAAGAACAACAAATTATACTTTTGCTTTTAGTGATGTGGTTTGCCATAGTTTAAGGTTTAATTTAGCATTTAATTTGCACTTGTTTTATTTCAGACGTCTTCATTCCAACTACCTGTACTGCGACTGTCACCTCACTTGGTTGTCCGACTGGCTGCGGCAGAGACGGACCATCGGGCAGTTTACTTTCTGCATGTCACCGGTTCACCTGAGAGGCTTCAATGTTGCCGAAGTACAAAAGAAGGACTTTGTTTGTCCAGGTGATTGGCTATCTTTTATAAGAACTTTACCTTAAAAAGTTTTATTTGTTGAATCCACCCATATTTTAAATAAAATGGATCTATTCCTAGAATTTGTTGTTTTGGACTAGTACAGATGGGCAGGTGTCATTGTTATCACTAAAGGAAATATGCAGGAGTGGATGGAGTCGAGAATTTTGGAATGGTCTACTACCAAAGTAATGTAAATGGATTATTTCAAAATATTCTAATAATAATAATAATACAGATGTATCATATTACGTTATCGTGCCTTTCTTTAAGTATAAGCTACAACACAGGAATAAGGTTATGGAGAAGGCAAGGGGAACAAATAAAAAATACTGCTTTTCATTGGCCTACAGACATAATGATTTGCAATGTCCAGTTACTTTATGTATAATCTCAAAAACTAGGCTCTCTTTCCACTATCTGCACTGTTGGGCTTTATATAATACAGAAGAAACCTGTTATACTTTAAACCGTTGGCCCATTTTCTTTTGAGTGTTTCAAAAATGATAAAGGCCTTACCTGTTTCTCACACGAAACAACTAGCAAAACAGCCAGTTTTAGTAGAAATGTCAATGTAATGTTTTGGCACAACATAATGCAAAGGGTTATTTTATTATTGATCCAAATTTCATTTGGAGAAAAAAACATTTGTATAGCTCGTATGCATTTTTACATCTTGGTCATGTCATCTGTAATGTGCCATGTCATCAAAGTGAATAAATGCAATTTCCTAAGCCTTTTTAATTATATGTTGTTTTTGAGTTAAATTATCCATTCATGTAAGTCATCTAGTTGTCTGACTCTGAATTGTAATACTTCGTGTGTGCAAACATTATATTTTACATGTGGCATAATCAAGAGAATATCATTATGATTTTCCAGGACCACATGTTGCTAGATTTCAATCAAATCTTGAAATGTAGAACCTATAGTATGGTAGTATGTCAAAGTATCCAAGTCAGTATACCATAACCAGGGTAACACAACTTTCACAAAGTAATTGACACACACATCTTATCCCATAGATGCAAAGATCCGCTCGTTTGGCGATGTTGCCAAACGAGCGGATCTTTCCCCGATATGCCATTAACAGGCATGGTTATTTCGGGGGAAATCTGATTGTTCGGCTGTGATTTGTTATAAGATCTGGATGTCACATGCGACGATGATTCTAGCTATATTATTCATTTTTGTATTTTTCATGGTATGTGACCATCCACTTGCAATTTTTTATTATGTACTTTACTACCATCAATAAAAAGTTTAAAATCCAAAAAAAGTAACCAAACTGTAGATCATATTTTATTATAAATAAATGTTTATGTTTATGTGTTGGAATTCCGGTACATGGGGCTTAAACACCTAATGATATAAATATATTTGTCCACTCCATATTTTAGTGCAAAAACAAACTGAAAGATATAATTTTTCTAAATTAAAGGGCAGAATAATGGTACAGTGGTTAGCATTGCTGCCGTACAGCAGTAATGTAACTCCAGCTCGGAGTTTGTATGTTTTACTGGTGATTGTATATGTGTCCGCCTGGTGCTTTGGTCCTTTTGTCCAAAAACATCCTAATTGGTCGTGATAAAACTGATATGATTATATCCGATTATTATATATTAAAAACTGCTGTGGAATAGGTGAGCTCTATATAAATAAAAGATACTACTGTCACTAACCCATAATTTTTCACCCAATCATAATTCACATTCCAAAATCCATATTTATAAATTTGGCTTATTCAACCACAACAGTTTGTGGAATTTGCTCTTTTAGCTCCATGGAGGAATATTTAAAATCATATTTGATGGCTTCTCTCACTTTTTTTTTTACTTTTGGACCTTGTCAACACTGTATTGGCAGATGAAAAGAATGATGACTATTGGCTTCTATCTCTTTGAGCTAATGGAAATTCAAGCATACAGACACCAAGTCTCGGTGGAATCCTTGACATTTTTCAAACGGAGGACTTGGGATTTCAGTAATTCTCTTTTCTTTTGTCAAGAAAGATTGCCCCTTGATTTACAGTTGCTTTTAACTTACTATTTTTTTCTGCCCGTTTGTGGAAAATATATCTGCATATCAAAATGCTGACATTTCAGACTGGTCTCATCCAAATGAATATCTTACTTTTCGTTCCTGTTTTTTTATATTCGGAATAAATGGAAAATTCTGCAAATATTTCAGTCAATTAATGTAACAATTAAATGAGCTGAACATTCTGTGTTGTATCTTGTCAATGCAGCTGCTATCTGAAAATTAATTTTAAAGGGTTGAAAAAGGTTGTAAATATACTTTATTTGAAGCAGGCAGCCTTCTTTTCTTAAAGAACTCTATATCTTTCCGCTGCTTAGCAACTCTACCATCCAACAGTTAGAATTTCATAAACCTTCTACCATTAAGCAGAATGAAAAACACTTTTGCCATATCATAATGCATTGATAGCAGTGAATAAGAAATGGCCCGGGCTTTCAAAGTGTATTCTGAGGGGGGGAAATTGTTTTGATGTAGTCTACCGAGTGCTGAACATAGAGCAAAAATAGGCACTTTAAACTAAATTATTTTGAGGGGATAAAGAGGCATTTCCTTGTATAGAAGTTGGAATATTTTTAGGTCAAGTTGTTGACGAGCTTAATTTGAAAGTGAAATAAATACACATGGTTTCAAAAACGGTGCCAATAAATATTGAGTTACAGTATATAGGCGCCCATACTTTTTTTTTCTAAAGATGTGGATTACATTAATAACAACATAATTAAATAATTTTTCTAAGGCATACATCCCATAAATAATAAGAAAATAATTTTCTTTCTTTGAATAATCATTCCATTTATAATGAGAATAGAAAGTGTGTTCTTATTTTCTGTTGTTTATTCGATGTCTGACTTGTTCTCCACCATTGCATTAAAAAATGCTAAAATAAAATGATGAATAATGTATGCCCGTGTAAAATAGATAGCTGTGGCATTATGTTATATTCTAACACTTACTTTTATTTCACAGGAAGCCAAAATGAGCCTCCATCATGCAATGCCAACGCAGTCAGCTGCCCATTTGCCTGTACCTGCAGCAACAATGTGGTGGACTGTCGAGGGAAAGGCCTGACTGAAATTCCTGCCAACTTGCCAGAAGGCATCATCGAGATGTAAGCAAAGATTTTATACCAATGTCATAGGCAGAGTAGTAGCTGGCATAACATTTCATATTGAGTATATAATTTAATAAACACCAGAGTAAGTATGCAATTTTTTTCTTCCTTTTATTAGAATTAAAATGCATTTACAGCTGTTTTTTTTTCTCATGTTGAATGTTCAGGTCATGAACACTTATAGGTATACTTAGGTATTTTATTGCAAATAGATTAGCCACAATAGTGCAAACTAGAATGCTATAATTATTCTGTAAAATGCTTTACCATGCCTGAGTAAGCAGCTCTAGAAGCTCTTTACCATACCTGAGTAAGCAGCTCTAGAAGCTCTTACTGTTTGTTTAGGATAGCAGCTGCCATATTAGCTTGGCGTGACTTCCTTGCAATGGTTTGGAAAAACACGGTGCTCCAGGATAAATTGTGAATGACTCACCAAATAGTAAATGTGGCCTGGGTGCTCCAGCCCCAGACCCCCAGCTTTTTGGGAGTGGTACAGCAAAGGATATGTAGAAGAGACAGGGCCGACCGGGACGGATCCACAGGACCAGAGAAAATCGTTAAAAAAAATATTTCTATTTGTACAAAGTTTAAAAAATGTATAATGCAGATGGAGATTCAAATATACATTTTTTAAACTTTGTACAAATAAAAATATTTTTTTAAACGATTTTCTTTGGTCATGTGGATCTGTCTGAGTGCTGGTCAGCCCTGTCACTTCTAGACATCACTTCCTGCCTGAGTCTCTTCCTGCTCACTCATAGCTCTGGGCTCAGATTACAGCAGGGGAGAAGGGAGAGGAGATGGGAGCAAACTGAGCATGCTCAAGCCCTAGCCCTGAAGGTTTAAGCTGAAATAAGGAAGTCTGATACAGAAGCCCATGAGTACACAATAGAAGGACAGAAATGCTGTGTTTCTTTTGACAGAGGACTTAGTTTTAATCTTTAACCTTTCCTTCTTAAACCCTGTTAACTATTGGTACAATTCAGTTGTCCATTTATTATTGTAGACCCTCTTGCTGTTTTGCTGTAATAACAGTAGCAAGTCACGAAGAGCTTTTATTGCATTTACTGCTTTTACCCTTTTTACTAACCCCATCAAACTCACATGTGCCGATGGACTGAAACTGAACAAGGAATTGCTCTCTGGATCCTTCACACATGTACACTGTTCACCACTCAAGGTGCAATAAATATACACTGGCCTGAAAGTTACTGGGCAATGGATTGCTCCAGTCAATTGTGTTATTCCGCATATAGTCTTTAAAAAGATACAATGTGTAAGGGTTATTTTAAAAATTACCTGTTTCTATTATTTTACCCCTTTTCGAGATCATTATACAATAGAGCTAGCCAGTGATGTTCTAGGTAATGACCAGAAACATATGCCAGTTGGAGTCGTTGGCCAACCTGGTTTTACCTTTTTCCACTTTAGCCATCCTTTCTGCACATTTGCTTATGGGTTAAATAGATACTCTTTCTAGGGTGATGGTTGTATGCTGCTTTATTAGGTTTTAAGCAGCCAAGATTGCAGTTACAATTCCTTTAACCTGTTAATTATTTAATGACTGGAGTAAAATGAGACTTTCCAAGGTGATCTTTCTATGCATACAAAAAGCTTTAAGAGTAACATTACAGTATGATGTTTGAATCCTGTTATCAACATTGTGTCACCCGTAGTGATGGGCGAATTTGCAGCGAATTTGCGAGATTCGCAGCCAGCGAATAAATTCGCTAGACACCCGCGAAAATTCACTGGTGAAAATTCGCGGCGTCAAAAAAAAATTATTTATTTTTTTTACGCCAGTGCCGTTTCACGAATTTGCAAATTTTTCGGCGAAACGGCGCAAATTCACCCATCAGTAGTCACCCATTACCTCCCTGACAGCACTTGTTGTGGCTACATTATTGGATGTAAATGCAGTCCCATGCAAAGAACTGTGTGTTTTTTATTATAGTATTCCTTATAATTGTAAGTTTACAATATAAATCATTCCTATTAAGCAGTCCTCTAAATATTCAGCCACGCAGAATTCACTAAACCAAGCTCCCCTGTTATTTACTGCCTTGATGACTTTATTGCTAAAATCCAGTTTACATATTGTAACCTTTCCAGAAAAAAATTTGCCTGCCAAAAAAGTGCAGAAGGGACATTTTATGACAGATCTCAAGCAGAGTACAAAGGCATTGTTAATAGAGCGTGGCCGTCTCATTTGTAGACTCAGTTCATTTGACAGCCAAGAATTATCAGCACTGATGCTTCCCTTTTTCCATGCCTGTGATTTGTCTGTGTTATGGAGAAGTCTGACAAACCATTATACATTAGATGTTGTTTGAAATAGAAAGATTGCAATAGAAGTGCTCCTTCACTGCACAGGGTAACAAATACTAACTGATCCTCACTAAAGGGAGACAGCTGATGCAAAGTAAATCAAGTTTGGGATGCTGCTCCCTTTTCTCGGATGCATTTTTATTCTTGAAGACAAATAAACTGACTAAGGTTTGAACTAACAGGGCTGTAGAATGAAAGAATGTATTTAGGTTTGTCTTGTCTATGAGAAAAAAAGGCTGATGAAAATAGTATATTAAAAATAAAAAGTTATAGGGATACTAAAGTCTAAAATAGAATAATGTTAGAAATGCTGTATTTTGTATACTAAACATTAACATGAACTTACTGCACCAGAAGCCCAATTAAATAAATGATTTATGTTTTAACTTTGTTAAACATTTTTGCAAGACCAAGACTATGCACATGCTCAGTGTGGTCTGGGCTTCAGTTGGGAGGTTAAGCTTAGGGGTCGTCATAAATTATCAAAACAGCACAAGTCAAATAATATCTGCCATAGAAGCTGATACAGAAAGACTGATTAATAATCAGAATATGCAGACTGCACTGAGTCTGTGGATACAAATCTCTACACAGTCCCCGGCTGCTTTATAGGGAAACAAACAAAGCTGTCAAAACAAAGCAAGTAAAACAAAGGGGGAATTTCACTGAATACAGTCAGGTATATTCTAAAAATGGTACACATTTTTAATTTAAGTATATTTAATTATATTGGAGATAGATTTATTTTTATTAAAGAAAGTAAAAATGGGATTTTATTTTTTTGTCTTTACATTCCCTTTAAGTTCCTCTGATTTTAAATATGTTATATATATATATATATATATATATATATATATATATATATATATATATATATATATATATATTAGATCATTTAAGAGCACTCACGGGTGTTGTGAAGAATACTTTTTTATTGGAGTGTTACAATCTACCCCATATATATATATATATATATATATATATATATATATATATATATATATTCACACAAAGCAAAAGAATGTAATATTTATTATTCTGCACCAACACATTTTGTGCGTGTGTATGTGGGGGAACTATCAATTACTTTTGTAGGATCACATTGAGAGAAAAGACTGTCACTTGAAGGTTTTGAATGTTCCTTGAGTGTTTGACAGCTAAATCACCAGTACAGTTATTGTGTAAAAATGTAAGGTTAAGAAGAACTACTGTTTTTACATCTCTATGGGGTCAATTTACTAACAATCAAATTTAAATTTGAAAAAACATTGAAATAACCTTTGGTCCTTGGGTACATTAGAAAATTTAAGCAAAGTTTAAAGATCATACAGATATGGGACCTCTTATCGAGAATGCTTGGGACCTGGGCATTTTCTTAATATTGAACTCTATACCTTTTCTAAAGAAAGTATCTTTAACATTGATTAAACCTGATATGGTTGTTTTGCATCCAATAAGGATTAATTATGTCTTAGTGGGTTTCAAGTACGAGCCACTGTTTTATTACAAATGAAAGGGGAATCATTAAAAAAAATATTTGCTTAAAATATAGTCTTTGGGAGATGGTATTCCCATAATTTGAAGTTTTCTGGCTTCCAGATAACAGATCCCATTCTTCTACTTTAAGGGGCATATTTATCAAGGGTCGAATTTCGAATTTGAAAAAGACTAACCGAAATTAAGTCAAGTTTTTTTTGGCTGAATAGGTCCATTTTCGATCAAATAGGTCCGTATTCAGCTGGATTTGAATCATATGAATCGAAGTAATAGTGCATTGGATCGAATTCGAATTGAAGTTTTTCCCCAAAAAAAATTAGATTTTTCAAAGTCCACCAATTGTCTTAAAATAGGTTCTAGGAGGTCCCCCATAGGCTAAAACAGCAATTCGGCAGGTTTTAGATGGTGGAGTGTTTGAAGTCGAATTTTTAAAGAATTTAGATTTTTCCCTAGTCGAAGTACACAAAAAATAGCTCAAAATTTAAATTTTTTGAATTTGAAAATTCACCTCTTTAAAAAATTTACCTTTGATAAATCTGCCCCTTACTGTACAAAGAGGAAAGGAAAACATATGCCTGTTATTTTCTATTGGAAGTAAGCGAGATCATGATCGGGGGAGATAAGGAATTAAGCCCCCAGTGAAGCTGGCCAACCAGAATTTCTCCACTTATTAATTGTGCTACAGTAGCAAAATGGAGCAAACAGGGAGAAAAACACTATATATATATATATATATATATATATATATATATATATATATATATATATATATATATATATATATATATATATATATATATATATATATATATATATATATATATCATTGTATAGGGTATTTATTGATATTAAAACAATATAATTGCAGTAGTTTTTGCTGAGGTTTAAAGAGATTTTTTCCATTAGATAGATTTGTCGTTGCAAATGTCTAAAAAGTTTCTAATGTACTGTTCAATATATGCCAGATACATACACATACAAATAAGATGATGCATTCATTAGCATTCTACAGGCAGACTCACTGGTTAACAAGTTTGCTCTAGACCCTTCCAACCTGAAAGTTAGAACAAGGTACTTGTCAGCTTTATTATCTCTTCTTATTTCATGCTTTGTAAACTGAAATTACACAGCATATTGCAGACCTTTTCCTCTTAGCAAGAAACAGGAATTTCCTCGCAGAGCCACACATGATTATTTTATCAGTCTCTCCAACATATAAGGAAGATTGTATGAGAATTGTTTTCACAGAATGCATCTGTGAAGGTTCACAATATTTGAGTGTGTATTGATCTACTAGCATGCGGTCCACTTCCAAAAAAAATATATATATTTTATGATCCAATTCTACTTTTTCCAAAGTATTATTCTAAAGCCTAATTATAACACAATTTATACACTGGACTGAAGACAGATCTTGAAGTAGTGGTAGTTTTATAAATCTCTTACTTCCTTGTTATGAACTCCATACTCCAAGGCCACCATCCAATGACACTGCACACGTCAACCTAAATCGGTAGCATTTCTAGTAGCTGTTAATTTCCTGAGAATCATAAAATAATATAGTTATGTCCTTTTGGCCTAACCCGTTATTAATAGAACATTGCTAGATACAGGTGTTTTTAATGTAGGATGATGTGTGTTGACTCTTTAACCCTTTACCATTTAGATAAATTCTAAGCAATTGTTATTTTATTCTCCAATTCCTCTCCAAAATCTGAGATTTTTTCTTTTTTTGTATTTTAATAACAGTCTAATAACATTTTACTTGCAAAAATATAATGGGAATGTATCTTTGCTGAGTCACAAATCAGCTGTACTATGCATTGGTGGCTTCTAAGTTTTCAGAAACGTGTGATTTTGCCCTGTTATTTTCTTTGGTTCTTATATGCCACAGAAACAGATCCTGCAGATATTGGCACTGCTGATATGTTTTTATTTGATCAGACAGAATTCGTGGTAGACTAAGCACATGGTCGTGTTGCTGTTGTGATGTTTGGATTTCAGAATAAACATTATACTGTTATTATGCTTTTGACAGCAATGGTCAAAATAACCACTAGTTTAGTATAATAACAGTAATCAAGTTCTAGTTTAAGAAAAAAAAAACATGGATATAAGAAAGTAAATGTTCTTGAAACCTAGCATTACAGCAAAAATCACAATTAAAGTTTGAACAGGTCTTTATGCTCCTGCCAATTCTTCCAGAACAATACCCAATGGGTTGTTTGTTTGAGAAAGATATCATCTAGTACTATCATTTTGAGCCACGAGAATTCAGAGAAACAAACATCGAAGTTTTACTTTCATCCATGTTTTCACATTGTAGGTGAATGACGTAGCTCTGGGCCACTTTGCTGCAGTCATGGTAAGCAGATGCTACAAATAATATTTTTATGTCTTGTTTCTGGCAGACGCCTGGAACAGAATTCAATCAAGACCATTCCTGCTGGTGTTTTTACTCCATACAAGAAACTCAAGAGAATGTAAGTTTAAAAGAAGAATATGATAAATGGCTAGTATTGGAAACATTTTTACGTCACGGGGATGAATTTTTAAAAATTGCATTGGTGTTTTTTCTTGATTCCATAAAAAAGATGTGTATATTCGCCCTTGTCTATTTTCTTGTTGAAAAGACTTTTTATATAAAGGTTTTTGAAATCCATCCAATTTTGAAAGCCATCCATGCCCCACAATAGTCATTACTCTAAAGTAACGTGATGTTAAAAAGAAAAAAGAAAATTGTTCTGGCCTCAATCAGTTATGTAGTAATGAAGATCATTACAGGGGTTATTTACTGAACTCCGAATGCAAAAATCCTGAAAAAATTGAGATTTTTTAAATATAAAATCTGACTTTTAAAATATCAAGAATTTTTCAGAATTTATTATACCCCGAGGATGGTATAAATACTGAATCAGAAAATCCGGCATCTCCGACCTGTCGAGGTTGCATATAAGTCAATGGGAGTCCCAATGATTTTTTTTATGTGCTTTGTGTTTCGTGCACTACCACGAAGCTTTTGGATTTTTTTAGGAAAAATAGCATACAAAATCTGAGTTTTTGGGAGGAAAATCGTGAAATTCTGTTTTTTTCACGCAAAATCGAATAAATAAGCGGAAAAAACCTGTGCAGTGTTTTTGACAGAACATGTTGAGATAAATTCGGTCTTTGATAAATAACCCCCTACAAGTGGTAATGACACACAGGCACAGTTAAGCAATATTTGCTTCCATGTTCCTGCCTGTTACCTTCAGTATCTGACCTAGGCAGAATGTTTTCCATTCTGTTCACTGGGAAGTGATGAGTTCTTGAGAACTCTATAACTATGATACCATAGCTGCTTGCTGTGTTGTAAAGACCAAGGGACAGATATATTAAATTAAAATTCTGTCTGTTTTCCAAAAGTTGAGAAAAATTATCAAATTCACCAATTCATCAAAGCAGATAGATGTGTCAATCCATTAGAATGTGTTTGACTGATTTGAGCAGTCAAAATATTCATTCTTAATATGTTAATACTCTGCACTGCTCAGCAACAGTAGTCTGCACTAACGCCCCTCCAGATCGTTACTCATTGATGGAGATACTTTGTGGCCAGTTTTGAAGAATTATTTTGGAAAATAAACAACTATTTGTAATTTTTTGCTCAGCATGTTACTGCTCAATACAAATTAGTGATTACAATTAAAACAGACCCTAAGGACTGAAAATGTTCAGGAGTCAATAGGAAAGGTCATTAGACCAATCCATTTGGTCAGAGAACCCTGCTGTTAACATATCAGTAATAATCCATCTTTCCTTTGGGATTATAATCAACACACAGTAAAGGAATCTCAGCATAGAAATGTATGGTAATGCAATAAAACAATACGTTTTTTTTATGCCAAACACAAATGATTTTCGCAGTGCATTTCCTATCCCACAGCATTAACTAAGAAATAAACAAATCCATAGTAATCTTATTGGAATCAAGTAATTTATGACCTTGGCTCATGCTGTTCTTGACTTTGTGTTGCTGGCTGCAGACAATGTAAACCACAGCATAGAGAACTTGAATTATCTGTTGTGTTTTATTTTTAGTTTATTCCTGTAAAATGGCTATAGTTTCCAACTATAATGATAACCATAACACCAATAACCATATGTGACGACTGTAACATAAAAATTGTTAAATGAGGAAGAACAAACAGGAGACTCTGCTCATGTCTAAGAGAAGAAGGAAAAATGAATTCTCTTCTACGCTGACTTTTTTTTTATAGATTTCCCTGTGTTATCAGTCGGACGCATTGCCATTCATTACTTTGACTATGATTTTTCATTTTCACAGCGATATTAGCAAGAATCAGATATCTGAAATTGCAGCAGATGCTTTTAGCGGATTGAAGTCTCTCACATCGCTGTAAGTACCTTTCCGTCATATAAATGAATTGGAGTATTTTTTTGTAATGTTTCTTCTGGCTTACACGTTACATAGATTCATTTATTTTGCAAGAAATGGAAATGCTCCGTGTAACTGTAATTGGAAATGTAACTGCCATCAAATTCATGGAGATTCCCTGACTTTGAATCAGTCTCTAAATCTGTTCCTTTAGAAATGTTGCAAATAGAACTGAGGATAGCTAATACAACTTGTGGCCTTAAGGTAGCAAAGACCATAGCCACGGCATAGTTTTCAGCACAGAAATGGAGTCTGACACCAATTTAAGGGCAGAGACACATGCGAAGATTCGGAGAGATTTAGACACCCAGTGACAAATCACCTCTTCTTCGGGCGACTAATCTCCCCAAAAAGCCTTCCCACCGCCTAGAATCTAAATCACTGGCTGGATGGCACTCAGATCGTTTCATTTTCCGAAGTCGCCCGAAGTTTCCTCGTGAGGCAACTGTGGACGACTTTCAGAAAACACCGTCAGTGATTTAGATTCTAGATGATGGAAAGGCAGTTTGGGCAGATTAGTCACCCAAAGAAGATGCAAAATCTCCCCTTGAATTTTCGAGTGTGCCTCTCCTGTTAAGAATTCAAATGCCTCTTGGCTAGCTTTTATTGTAAACACAAACAATGCTTCAGCACACTTGCTTCACATAGGAAATAACAGTCGCCCTTTAACAACCTCACTGGTGTTCACACAAACTCATGTTTCCAGCAGGCATGGATGTACACAAATCCCAGAATCCTCTCTGGGGCTCACTCTAGACACTCTTGTCTCCTCAGAGAGATTTCTCTCTTCCTCTCTCCAGTCCTTTTGGAGCTCTCTACAAGTATTTAACTCAGTGGGAACCACACTCTCTTTCCTAGCTACACACAAGTCTCCTTCCTCCACTCAAGAGGTTTTCCTGGCCCCTCGCCCTCCTCTACTCAAGGAGGTCTCAAGGAGGAAGCACTGAGGTGTAGCTCACACCTCCATTTCACTACAGCTGTAGCCTAATTATTTAACTACATTTGCCTGGGCAGCTGCGAAACACCTAATGGAGCAAGGAATGGAAGGCCCAACCTGTTATCTTCTATTCACTCCAGATACCTATTATACATCTTTTCCTAAGCCAGTTCAGAATTACAGCCACGATTGCTGCAGAAACTCCCTGGAGTTTTATATTCACCAGTCTTAACACTGGTGAAATATACATAATATTGAGCCTTTTTTACTCACATCTTACAAGCTCTAATATATATATATTTATTAAGAAGTCATTGCCAACCAAAGTAAAGACTAGGCATGGGGAATACAGTAACAATAAGGACTCTGCATGTGTCGAGGTTGTTTCATTGTTGTCAACAAACCATGAAGTATATTATGATACAGGGTTTCTTGCAGTAGTGCATGTGGTGCAATGTGGAATAACAAAAATTCTTAATAGAATTCAATGGAAACAAATTGCTGTAGGTAGTGCCTGCTTAGAAAGGAATATACATGAATAATTTTAATTATAATCAAGTATAAAGATCTTATATATTGCCCTCATTTTTACTTTTGAGTGCATTAAGATTGTTGTTGCAGTGTTAAATGCATCAACAGATAATCTTGTTGAGTTGTTTGCTAAATTCCTGCTTAACAGACTATAGTTGGCCTTATTAAAAATTTAATTGAGCATCTTTGTGCATGCATATGCTTTTTTATACTTATGAAGTGTTAAATAACATGCTAAGTTTCGCTGCATTTATGCCGGCTATTGTCATTTCTCTAAAGACAAACTAATCTCTCTTAAATTAGCAATTGATCATGCAGACAGCAGTCTCTGAAAATAGAACTCTCTGTATAACCATATTAAAGTTCTTTCTACATGATCAAACTAGAATTGTTTGATGATTAAAGACTTCGCTGGTGCCAGTACATCTAGTACACCAGCATCTGACTGTTTTTCTCGTCTCTGCTCCCAGAGTCTGGAGCAATTTAACATCCTCATTTGAGACACTTAATGTAACATCTTGATTATAATTCAAAGCCACCAGACAATATGACAGAACCGTGCACTGCATTTTTCTGCATATAGAGGCACAATCATCTGTAATTGCTGCTTGGAAGCAAATCTACCAAAATTATAAATGTTTTTTCATAGGCTTAAATATAATGTGGATGTTTTCGATATTTTTTTTTTAATTTAGTAAACTTAGTGTATAATTTTTTTTGGTCACCTTTGGTGCAAACATGTTTTTTTTTAATAAAAGTGGGTCTTGTTTTATACGTTGTAGTCATAATGGAGAATTATACCGGGGTGCCACAGTTACAGAGGTGCTATGTACTGGCTACCCATGTACAATACATTTACAGTAGTGCACATACCACTTGAAAAGCGCTAGAAAATGTTACTTTCATTGTACAGTGGGTTCCAGCTGGAACCCATTGGTAGATGGGTTCCATCATCACCATCATCGTGGAATTGCATCCATGAGCTAGCCATACCTTACACATGGCAGACCTCTTGCACATATCAGATCATAGTTGGTTTATCTGGGCAGAAATGTCAACATTGACATGTTTATGATGTCAATAAATGGAGCATGTTAAAGTTAGTGCACTGTTGACCCTGCTTCTCTTGACATGTGAAATTTGCAATGTAGTCACATACACAAGAAAAGTAAATTTCACATGTCAGGAGAAGCAGGGTCAACAGTGCACTAACTTTAACATGCTCCATTTATTGACATCATAAACATTTCAATGTTGACATTTATGCCCAGATAAACCAACTATGATCTGATATGTGCAAGATGTGCCATTTGTAAGGTATGGCTAGCTCATGGATGCAATTCCATGATGATGGTGATTATGGAACCCATCTACCAATGGGTTCCAGCTGGAACCCACAGTACAAAGAAAGTAACATCTATCCTCTTATCCTCTATTTGCTTTGCCAGATGGATGCAAAAATAGGAAATCTTGCTGTGTGGCCAGCTTTTGTCACAGGGGCGTTTCGGATACAAAGCAGCAGTCCCAATTTTTATGGGTAGTAGCAAAGTTGCCAGTGTAAAAGTAATTATCAATTGACAGTAATGAGAGTCACCCAGACCATGTTGTCTCAAGCAGAATGCCTTGGATTTCCCTACATAAGCATGCTTTCTGCCACAATAGTTCATATAGAGGGAGAATAAACTTTGATATAATTCCAGTTGTAATTCCTCCATGCAGAGGACATGTCTTCCTCACGGTTTGTTGTGGCTGATGAAGTTCTCCGTGAAACATCACAGGCAACAGTTTTAACTGTAAATGCAAATGTTGCTATCATTGTCTTTGAAACATGTTCAGGGTTACTTTAGAAGAAGAAATCCCTCTGGCAGCTCCTGCTAATGCTGTTAAAAAAAACAACGTTCTTTACATTAGATGTAATACTTTAGTGGAAGTTAACTCAGTTATGAATTCTGAAAAGTAAAAACAATTCTATAGTTTCAGTTTGATGTAGTGTTTCTTGCTCAGTAAAACAAGATTAGCTAGCATTGACCAATTTGTCTTACATGCTGCCATTTTTCATGCCGACCTGGCAGCCAGACCTTGCATTAACCAGAGTCTGCAGATAGAATGACATATAAAGCAGGTGCAAAGTAAGCTTTTCACCGCATATTTTGGAAATTAAGAGGAATATAATTTTAGCTTGATGCTTTTGCCAATAAAGTACAACCCTCCAGCTTTCCCTTAGATAAGTTAACCATCTCATTTTTGTACTACTAATATTTAATAACGTAAAAGCAGAAAGATACAGCATCACATGAATTACATGGCAGCGTAGTTCATGGAAAGAAAATGGGTAAAGTGCACATTGAGGTTAATTAACAACAAATCTACTACATCTCATTGGATGGTTTTATATCTCTTGCCTTTAGATTTCTATATCAAATTATGTTTTCAGTTATATAGATATTGTGCTCTTCAAGGCTTTATACCATTTGTTTTAGTCTAAATAACTAAAAATGCTGCAAGAATGATAATAATTCTCTCTATATAACATGGTATTTGATAGAATATTTTATAACAATAATTAGATCCATTGTTACACATATTTCTTTTCAAAATATCCTCTTTTAATTCCTTATCTCTGTCTTTACCCAATATATCTAATGACTGAACATTTTCCTGTTTGGATTAGTTTTTGATTACCAGCAGGGTATATAGTATTTTTTTTTTCTTCTTTAAACCACTAAATATTTTTAAAGAATGCCTTACACATCTGCTTTTAATATGTGTTATACAGTAGGTTTGAATGGATGCATTAGAATATACTACAACAAATACTGAGGCTTATGTATCAACACTGGGCAAATTTGCCCATGGGCAGTTACCTATAGCAACCAATCAGTGATTAGCTTTTTAACGCCAGCTGCAAATAGAACAATGAATGCAGCTATTTGATTGGTTGCCATTGGGTGTGTCATAGATGCAGGAGCATTCTAATATTACATATATATTTTCTGATTAATTTGCCCCTGTTGTACAAAAACCATGTAAAACTATTCTCCCCTAAGGAATTGCATCCATCCATAAACATCTAACCCCCATATGTAATAAAAAAAAAACACTCAGTTTGCCCAAGATCAGTAACCCACAGCAGCCAATAAGATGTTTGCTTTTAAACAGTTGACCAGTAAAGTCTACCTGTTCTTAGCAGGTTCTGCACAATACCAAAAATAGTTGCATCTCATGGATTGTAACACTGATTGAGACAGAACATAGAAAACCTTCACAGTCCATGTAAAATATCCTGTTTATTCTCAAAGACAAATGCCAACGTCAAGAGAAGTGATTTACTTCTACCAGAAAGAGCTATGCATAAATGCAAATACATGAAGAAGTCCCAGATTCTTCTGGTTGAGTTCCAAACTGTTGTTAGTTGTGACTCTGAGGCACTCCAGCTATGTATTTCGTTGTGAATTCATTAGTGGGGATGTTGAAGGTTTTGACGTTTGACAGTAGACCACTGAATCCTAGTTATCAAAAAGAACTCATAATAGTGAAACACTTATACCCCAAGTAAAAATTAATAAAATGTGAAAACAACACAACCAAATCTAACAGAAAATCTTTAATTTATTGCAACATGTAAAGTATTACGTTAAAAGAACATTTCCCAGAAATGTGTGGAATTGCATCCACACATGAAGTGCATTGGGTCATCTGTTTTAAATGTGTTTTCTACAACAGCCTGAGTATGAATCCGAACATCTCATTTAATGTTTTTTGATCCCTACGATGGAAATTAGATTGGTTGTTAAATGAAAGACCGCTTGTAGTACCACGAATCCTGAGCACAGTACCCAAAATCAATAAAAATGGTAATAGAAAGCAAAGAAACGTAATAAAGACAGCTGTTGTTTAACATTGTGCTCTTCTTTCACCAGAGTGTTGTACGGAAATAAGATCACAGAGATTCCAAAGGGACTCTTCGATGGCCTTGTATCTCTTCAGCTGCTGTGAGTATTGTTATGATGACTTCTTTTCTGTTGAACAAAGGTTGATTTATTGGATTTGTAGCTGTAGCATGACCTACAGGAAAAAACAAAGGCAATGCAACTATCACATATAGGGGGGAACAAATTGTGAACAACATGATTATCTTATGTGTACTGTATATATATATATATATATATATATATATATATATATATATATAAGCAGGCTTGCACTCACAGGATTTATGAATGAAAATAAAGGTGTTTATTTGGCAAAAATAACTGACGTTTCAGCTCACTAGCCTTTCTCAAAGTGCTAAACATAAAATGACAACAACCATTTAAAGCCCCAGTGGCGGGAAAAGAACTCAGGTCACTGCACCATACTAACGAAAAAAATATATATACAAAACGTGTAAATAGTACAAAATATGATGAAAAGTAAATAATATATATTTAATAAAGAAATAGAAAGTGAATGGACATGTCAATACAGCTCCGTGTACATAGGATATGTCAAAGTAACAATTAGGGGCAGATTTATCAAGGGTCGAAGTGAATTCGAGGGAATTTTCGAAGTAAAAAAATTCTAAATTCAAAGTATTTCTTTTTGGATACTTTGACCATCGAATAGGATACTGTCTCTTTAAAAAAGTACTGTCTCTTTAAAAAAACTTCGACTTCAATACTTCGCCAAATTAAATCTGCCGAAGTGCTATGTTAGCCTTCTACAGCATTTTTCTAAGTTTTTTGAAGTCGAAGTAAAATCGTTCGATCATATGTTGAAATCGTTAGAATCGTTAGATTCGAACTATTTAATCGATCGATCGAATGATTTTACTTTGACCGCAGAATACACAAATTCGATGAAAAAAGTTCGAATTCAATATTCGAATTTGAAGTATTTTAATTTGATGGTGAAATTTCGAAGTATTTTTTATTTCGAAATTTGACCCTTGATAAATCTGCCCCTTAGTATCAAATAACAGGTTCCGTATTGTTAAACTGCCTGTGTTAAAATCTTCAGATTGATATTACTAACATGAGTACCTCAATTGTTAAACCCTTAAATAAAGCATCCATATTTTGTGAATATAGATACAATTACAATGATAGAAGCCTATGGGATATAGTGTTGGCCGTGACGTAAGCACTCTCAGCATACAGGTTCAATTAGGGACGGACTTTGTTCTAAATTTGTTATTTAGGTAGAGACTATTAGAGGTGATGTGGGTAGTGAGAAGCAATAAAGATAGCAGATAATGGATCTCTATCATAGTCTAGGTTTCTGAACGCATATGGAAGCAATGCAGAGTCTATAGTGTTCAGAACGCAGTCTAGGCATACGGATGCTGTACTGTATATGCAGGGCCCCTGTGTGACCAGTAGATGCTGGGCTTGATGTAATGTGGGTGGCTGGAAATACAACATCTGGTGCGTTGTTAGGGTGGTAGGCCCTAGCAACCCCTATGGGAAAGTATATGAGACAACATGATGGCCGTGATATAGGTAGTTAGATGAATCAGTGGCAAACAAAATATATTGTATGGAGCATTACCAACATATATGGAACAAAAGTATATGGACAGAATTTGTGGGGGTTTGTTAATAAGGGGTTAGAAAGAAAAAAACGAGTTATACGATATATGTAGAATAAAGTAGGCAACTACCAAAAAAGATACATGGAATCAGTTTTTGCTAATTATGTTCCACGTTATTCAAGAACACAGATGAACTTCAGACAACAATGAGCCAATATTTTATGGTTACATCCTTTCAAGGTCTTAAAAGATGCTTACCTTCAAGCACACAAATAGCACTGCTTGATTTACACGCAAAAACAAGTTATTTATTGCCTGTGCCCATGTTCATGGAAAAGCATTCCACCAGTATGTTACTGTTATTATCTCAACCTGTAAGAGAGATTAGTAGTTGATTACAAAATCTTCCCTGCCTATTGACATTTACAAGGTCAGTATGTTGCAAATTATTCTTATAGTGGAAAGATGCCTATAACAGTGTTTCATTATTTACAGATGTGATTTATATCGTATCTATATATATATATATTGCTTCCTGCTCTAAAATTTGGAAATGCTTTACAGGTAGTAGTCAACATCTGCTAAAGTCATAAATTGATGCTAAGGATGCAAATTGCTTACATTTGTTTTCCTTCGACCTGCTGTTAAACAATTGGAAGTAGCACATCCTGATTAGAACTAATTGTGCATGCACAACACTCCAGATTGGATTTTGTCTTAATAAACATAAGACCTACTAATAAGATGACTCTGATTAGAATGCTTTCGTAGGTTGTCTCATTTCCCATTATTAATGCAAACTGTTTCTGATACAACATAAGTGAGAGTAGAAAGCTATGAAGTATACTTTGCAAATCATAATAGATTTTATTATAATGAACTGCTTATAAAATGTAGTAATTTAACGAATTAAAATCAATACATTTTATAAACAAAAAATAAGGTATTATTATGAACAGAAAAGATAATTAATATGTACTATGTACAGATTTTATAATATAGGTATACATTACAAAAAAAATTCTCCTTGATATATTTATAAAATAATTGGTATGGGCATGGCTGATGTTACGCTTCAGCTTCTGGTTATGGCTCACAAACACCAAAGCCTGTCCCTGTCTCTTTACTCCCAAAAATGAAAGAATAACTTCTTGAAGGGATAATGGCAACAGCATTATTAAATAATTAACCATTATCACACGTTATGCCAGCAGGACAGAAGGCACAAACAAAAAATCTAAAATAAAGAATCAGGCATTGTCTACCCTCTCCAGGAGAAATCACCCATCATATAGACAAATATTACCCAGCCAATGGCTCATGAGCAACACGTTGCTCACCAACCCCTTTGATGTTGCTCCTAGTGGCCTCAAGGCAGGTGTTGGAAGCAAGTTTTGGTTGCATATGGTGTACTGACAAATAAAGCCCCCTGTCAGTCCACATAGGAACTACTAAATGACCAATCACGGACCTTATTTGGCACCCCAGGAACGTTTTCATGCTTATGTAGCTTCCCAGCTCTTTTTACAGCTCATGGGTAAAAAAGGTTGGGGTCCTCTAATATAGATAAATGCAAAAGATCCTCTGCACTCAACCCGTAAGTTTCATTAAGCCACTAAAACATGTCATCTCCTGTAAACAAAAAGGATATCGTCTTCCTGCATATACGCTCATTCTGTGCTCGGAAACCATCAATAAAAACTTTGACAACCATGAAAAGACAAAAACTTAGATGTAGTAGTAGAAACATAGTAGTAACATAATGTTGTCCAATAAAAAGGAAAAAAACAAGAATAGACAATTTTACATTGGGGAAGGTGGAAGGGGATGAATTTATCTCTATAAGGCCTTAGGTGGACTTTTTGAAACTCTCAGGCCCTATCCAGAATCAGACCCATTTCCATGGCCTATCTACAGTCCATAATGTGAACTCTTAACTATGATTTTTTTTTAATTTTAAAAATAGAAGACCACTCATTTTAATAAGGTATGTGAATTCTTATGAGTAAAATCACCATTGTTTGAAAACTCATATCTTAGAAACCCTAAATAATAGCTTTCAGTCTGTATAACTGCTTTAATAGCTTGTCCCAAGTCTGGGATGGGATCCAGTGGTTACAGCAATAAAGATCAATACCATCAGTTCTTAGAATTCAAATAGATCCATGCCCAAACCTATCTTGTCTAGGGTGTAAAACAAATGGCAAAACATAGAGGAAAATGAAGCTACTGCAAACCACAAAATATATCCAAACTGTCATATTGAATGAAAACTGATGACCTAGAGTCTGAATTGATTCTATGAGATTGAACTATTCATGTAAACGTTAATAATTAAGATTTTTTTAATCTGTAAAGAAGTCAACATGATAATGAATAATGATAATGATAATGAATGGTAGTGTTACAAGCTTTCCCTGAGATCTATGATTGCCTAGAAGCATGCCAGTCATAACACAGTAGGCTAAAGCTAACACGTTGGGCTTATTATCAGAGAATGCTCCATGCATCCCTCCTTTCTAAATCTTCAAGATGACTTTGATTTGAATGGCTTTCATTTCTTAAAATGGTTAATGCGCATAAAACGATTCTTTGGTTGACTGGAGGGAAAGTACTTCTATTTGATAAAGATTAAATAACTAAGCCGGCTTCTATTATTGTACAGAACCGAAACTCGAAGATTGCACGTTAGAATCCCTTTATAGGAAATTGCTTTTAAAGAACAAACTATGAATTTGTTAAATTAATGAAAATCATTTTCAGTTTATAAAAGAGGCTTCTAGTAATAGTGGTAATTATAGGCTGCAGCGTTCCAAGTAGAATGTGTTGCGGTTGTCGGTACTTTAGGCTGAAAGAAAATTGCACTCTGAAATTGTTTTTCTGTTAATGCCATTCAATGTGCATGAATACAAAAACATGCCACATTACTATATTTTGTGCATTGTCAGGACAACAACGATGTGATTAAATAACCTACCATTCATAAAGTAGATCTACCTGGCCAATAGGCACATTTCTCCTATGATGTCAGACTTTGTAAAGGCATACAGACAGAGCAGGAAGCACATTATAATAAGCACTATCCCCATAGAGATTTTGTTTTATGTGTATATTTCCCTTCTTTATTATTGTACTGACGATATTGTAAAGCTAATGCAGGTATCCAATAATAGAGGTGACTTTTTATATAACTTTAAAACCACCCTTAATGTTTTGCTTTTATATGTATCAAAGGGAACTCGTCTTTTTATATGGAGTGACAGTTACTCTCATCAGCTTTGCTTTCAATTGTTTGCTTGCTATAAGCACTCCAGTTCCTCCTTAAAGGGATACTGTCATGGGAATTTTTTTTTTTTCAAAATGAATCAGTTAATAGTGCTGATCCAGCAGAATTATGCACTTAAATCCATTTCTCAAAAGAGCAAACAGGTTTTTTTTTATTCAATTTTGAAATCTGACATAAGGTTAGACATATTGTCAATTTCCCAGCTGCCCCAGTCATGTGACTTGTGCTCTGATAAACTTCAATCACTCTTTACTGCTGTACTGCAAGTTGGAGTGATATCACCCCCCTCCCCTTTTCCCTCCAGCAGCCAAACAAAAGAACAATGGGAAGGTAACCAGATAGCAGCTCCCTAACACAAGATAACAGCTGCCTGGTAGATCTAAGAACAGCACTCAATAGTAAAAACCCATGTCTCACTGAGACACATTCAGTTACATTGAGAAGGAAAAACAACAGCCTGCCAGAAAGCATTTCTTTTCTAAAGTGCAGGCACAAGTCACATGACCGGGGGCAGCTGGGAAATTGACAAAATGTCTAGCCCCATGTCAGATTTCAAAATTGATTATAAAAAAATCTGTTTGCTCTTTTGAGAAATGGATTTCAGTGCAGATTTCTGCTGGAGTAGCACTATGAACTGATGCGTTTTGAAAAAAACATGTTTTCCGATGACAGGATCACTTTAAAGAAATCTTAGACATGTTACCTACTTCCAGATAAACCCCCACTACTACTGTTGAACACCCACGTCTCTTCTAGTATGATTTAGAAAGAACACTTTGAAATGTGGAGACTTGTGTATAAGCCTTTTCCCATTTGATGTGGTGAATGTTGTGCTATGTTATTACAAGGTGACGTAATAACATATACAGTATATGCGTTCATTTTTTGTTATTCTGGTTCTTTTTGTTTAAAGTGTAATCTTTTTTAACAGACTTCTGAATGCCAATAAAATAAATTGCCTGAGGGTGAACACATTTCAAGATCTTCAGAATCTCAATCTGCTCTCACTTTATGACAATAAGCTTCAAACTATCAGCAAAGGTCTCTTTGCTCCTCTTCAGTCAATCCAAACACTGTGAGTATCAAAATGCATTCACCCACTGCTTTCATCATAGTTAAGGTAAAGGATTTATTATCTAGAATGCTGGGGACCTGTGGATTTCCAGATAAGGGATCACTCTGTAATTATTCAACAGTTTCCATTGCTAGGATATACATGACCATAACCTTCATCAAAGTTGTGGTTTAGCAATACCAAGCAAACTATGTACAATACATTAATATTAGGGAAAGTGAAGGAGGGAGCGATAAAAGTAAGTGAGGAAAATAATTAGAATGATTTTATTGGCAGTAAAGACGATCTAGAACCAATGATCTAAGAGGATAAGGAGTGACATGAAAATAAGTTGAAAATAACTGGAGCAACTTATGAGGTGTTAGTTTCGTGGGTAAAACAATTTATTGGGATACTTAAAGGGATACTGTCATGGGAAAAAAAATTAAATAAATGAATCAGTTAATAGTGCTGATCCAGTAGAATTCTGCACTGAAATCCATTTCTCAAAAGAGCAAACAGATTTTTTTATATTCAATTTTGAAATCTGACATGGGGCTAGACATTTTGTCAATTTCCCAGCTGCCCAAAGTCATGTGACTTGTGCTCTGATAAACTTCAATCACTCTTTACTGCTGTACTGCAAGTCGGAGTGATATCACCCCCCTCCCTTTTCCCCCCAGCAGCCAAAAAAAAGAACAATGGGAAGGTAACCAGATAACAGCTCCCTAACACAAGATAACAGCTGCCTGGTAGTTCTTAGAACAGCACTCAATAGTAAAAACCCATGTCCCACTGAGACACATTCAGTTACATTGAGAAGGAAAAACAGCAGCCTGCCAGAAAGCATTTCTCTCCTAAAGTGCAGGCACGAGTCACATGACCAGGGGCAGCTGGGAAATTGACAAAATGTCTAGCCCCATGTCAGATTTCGAAATTGAATATAAAATATCTGTTTGCTCTTTTGAGAAATGGATTTCAGTGCAGAATTCTACTGGAGCAGCACTATTAACTGATTCATTTTGTAAAAAACAATTTTTTCCCATGACAGTATCCCTTTAATAATAAGTAGAGAAGAATCTACTTTATGGACTTGAAAAAATAACGTGTTGCAGTTTGCTAGGACTTCTCAGATTTCCCTCTAACTACAACAAGCAGTAAGCTGAGAAGATGTTGTGGTTATGTTATGTATTGTTATGTTGTTCATCAGTATTGTTGAGTGTAAAAGGTTGCACTTTTTCTATAGAAAGGTCAACATATGGCTTGAAATAAGTTATAAAAAGGGGGTCATTTTATTCTGTAAAAGGCTGATGAACAGCTGAATGATTTGTTATATATAGCAGCTGTGCTGCAGAAGTGTTCATTCATGAGCAGGTTCATTTGGTTTTGGCCAAGGTCCGGCCTCTGCCAGACAATGGTTTGTTCAATGATTCTTTCAGTGCTTGAATAGAAATATAGCCGAAAGATAGGAAATGGGAATAGCTCCTCTGTGAGTTAACTGCCTATCTCTCCTACAGACATTTAGCTCAGAACCCGTTTGTGTGCGACTGCCATTTGAAGTGGCTTGCTGATTACCTGCAAGATAATCCAATAGAAACCAGCGGCGCCCGATGCACCAGCCCACGTCGACTGGCCAACAAGAGAATCAGCCAAATTAAGAGCAAGAAGTTCCGCTGTACAGGTAATTCATTTAGAGATCCACCAGCGCTGCCTTTTCCATTCAAATCTGAGCAAATCCAGAAAGCCCTTTAATCAGATCAACATGACAGTGTGCTCTGTAATGGTTATTATAAGATATCTTTCTAAATCACATTTGGTAAATGTGGTTAGGCACAGACAAAACCAATTATACAGAAGGGGGAAAAAAAGAGCAGAATCTGCTGCGTGCTGCTCTGTAGGTTTTACCTGCTTCAATATTTTAGTAGTTCTGTATTCCAGCACTGTGCTACTGGCTTTTTACCTAAAAGTATATATTGCATTTAAATGTATAGTTTACATATCTACCCTTGTTTCTTCTAGTGAATTCAATTATCTTATACGTTTTCAAAATGCTTTCATTGCACTAGAGGGAAATACACTCAGGGGGTGTTTTATCAACATTTGAATTAGAATTTTTGCCTTGATTCAGAATTATTTTGCACTATTTATTAAGCACAAACATGTGGCATAGAGGTGGGGCAGGCGATATATGATTGACAGCTGAGACTTTTAAATGAGTTTATTACAGGTATAGATGTTTTAATAAAAAAAAATAATTCTGGTTTCATGTTTAATTTTAAATTGACTTTTATTATACAGCTTTTTATGTCAGAGTGACAGGTCCCCTTTAAATAGGCCTTTAAGGATCTGCATCGGCAAAAGTGTCAGTATCACTTTAAAGCATAAATGTGATATTGAGAACAGTTGCCTAATATACTGTATTTTGGGTTTTATTGCCCTAAAATATGCATCTCTGGTAAAATAAAATAAACACACAGAGAACAACTGGCAAGATGTGTATCATTAGTGCCGTTAACACTGAACTATAACTGTCATATTAGCTCCAACTAGTGTTTATCTTCATTCATTTGTAACTCTCACTGCCAGGCATATATTCAATATCAACTACCACACTGTGACTTAAATTGCGAGTATCATATGAAGTAATGACATATATTTTGAAGTGCAAGTTCCTAATAACATTTATTGAGGGAGACATATAATTACTTGGCTTTTGAAGCCGTAGAACTCATTGATGCTAAATCTTCATAATAGAAGAGATTGAAAAAGCCAGTAAGAATATTTCACTATAAATACAAGCATGCTCCGGTTTATAATGGTTTAACGTTTTGTTCATGCCGTTGGGATCTGTAAGAGGCAATAAGAGGTAAATAAAGAGATATACTGCGTAGAGTGCGAAGATACATAACACACATAATATTATTTGATATATAATTTGGAAAACAGCCTAGTAACTTCAGAAACTACATGTATGGAATTCATTATTAAAATTAGTGTTAAACTTTTAAAAAACATTTTTTTTTGATTGTTTACGAGTTCATAATCCAGTGTCTGTTTCTCATTACTACAATGGCAAAAAAAAATTTAAAGGAAAAAGAAGAATTGTAGTATAAGAGCCCAAGAGGCAGCACTTTAGAGACCCATAGGGCAATGGTACAAGGAGTAACTGTGGGAGCTTTGAGAGATTCATTCCTAATACATGTATGGAACCTGTTATCCAGAATGCTTAGGGTCTTTCCCTAATGGATCTCTGTATTTTGTCTGCCAAAAAATTAACTTTCAACATTAAATAAACACAGTAGGATTGTTTTGCCTCAAGTAAGAGTTGCTTATATATTAGTTAGAATCACATACAAGCTACTGTTTTATTATTATAGAGAAAAAAGGGAATCAACTTTTAAAATGCAAATTTAATTATAATGGAGTCTATGGGAGATGACCTTTCCATAATTCAGAGCTGTCTGGATAACAGATCCTATACCTGTAGTCTGAGAACATGCCTGCAATGCCCCACCATTGATCTGTACAATCCAGTGTAATTCCGCAGGGGTGGTTTCACGTGCTTTTGGCCATGTGGTTTTTTTTTTGGCTTTTTAAAAATATGTCATTATAATGCAAGAAAGCACCCTTTGTGCCATGAGACTTGAATCCATGTACCTGAGGAACCCTTCACCCACAATTAATCTAACTTGATTATATTGTACCTAGGACTGTCAGTAGTTTCTGGTAAGAGCCACCAAGGTAGAAGGGAAAACATTGGGGTTACCCAACTTGCATCTCATACCATGGTATGCAAGCAATATTTCACATTAAGTTGAGACTTACTCTGGTGTTGAATTGCCACTGGAAGCTCTACTGACCTCTACCTTAATATTAGCCAAATATGAATGTCTTTGTTGCAAGAGAATCAACTTTTTCTCATACAAATACATGGTCTAAAAGGTCTGTGAATAGTATTGCATAAATTTGGTATTAACAAGTAGAAATAATGACAAAAAAACTTAGCAATTGTAACACCCTCTTGGTGACCCCCCTGGTTGTACATTACTACCGACTTACAGGTCGAAAGGGTACTGGGAATTCTTCTCCTGCAGTGCATCCACCTAATGGGATCCGGGAATACACCTGCAGGTGGCCCATTAGGAATAACATTCAACACACACTTTGCTTTTATAAAAAAACAACAACTTCATATAAAGAAAGTGCAATTTAAAGGGTAAGTAAAATGCATTTGCATCAATCAAATATAACCCACTCCCATGAGAACTTGTGGCAGTCCATTTCCTGGCCCTCCATGCCAGGCAAAGTCCTGCACCACTCATTTGCAGATTAAAGTCTCAATCCCTTATCCCAAATGAGCATACTTGGTCCCAGGCAGCACTAACAGCCCAAATACCTTTTCCTCCGGTTAGGTACTGGCTCCCTCATGGCAGGCATCTAGAAACAGCCTGTGTCATAAACAGAAACCATCCTGGATACTCTCTTTTTCTACCCTCCCCAGGGCACACCTTACCCTGGGGATTCACACAGATGGGTAGGCTCATCCAGAGCTGGAGCAGGCATCCACAGCGATAAATCCATTTTATGAAGCACATGCAGGTTGCTTGATCCTCCAGACATAGCTCCCAGCACTGTCTATAGGGTGAGCACACTGTTGCTGAATCTGTAGCTGAACTGTAGCTCCAAGCACTGCCTATAGTGCGAGCATTTCACTTCAGTTGGGAAAATCTGGAACTCCAAACCCTCCTGGTCGAGCTCCCAGGCATGGGGTCACCTACCCCAGCCTCAGAGGCCTTCATGCCTCTCCATAGTGGCAGCTGAACTCACTAACTCCTTAGTGAAGTAAATCAGCAGAAATCCTCCAGCAGTAATGGCTGCGAGCACATGGCAATCTCCTTTTATAGGGGCAACAGCGACACCTTGTGGCTGCCTTTGGGTTCAGCCATGCTGCACCTATCACAAGGGCTCTGCACCTTGGGAAACCCTGTATCTTAACCATGAGGCTCAGACTGAAAGGGAAAATTAACCCTTTGTGGTCCCTACACAATTATTTGCAGTGCACATAAAGGGGACCTGTCACCCCAGAAAATTATTCAAAATCCTATTTTATCACATTATTCAAGAAAAATGAACTTTAATTACACTATATAAATTATTTGACTCTTGTCTGGGAATTCATAGTTATAACAAGCAGGCAGGAGCAATTTTGTGGACACTGTTATTAACACAAGCCTTGCAACATCTCAGAATCCTGTGCACCAGAATGGGGGGCCAGATATCCATCCCCATGTCCTGGCTACACAATTAAATGACAGATTTTTGTGTCTGGGTGACAGGTCCACTTTAATTTCCTAAAATATTTACACGGGCAGATATAGAACACACCACAGGAAAATTCTGTCACTCTCTTTTCATTCCTATATCTTTTTGCATGAAAACATTTTGAGTTGTAATACAAATAGATTTGTGTATGGAAACAATGTTTTTCATCCCTGGCAATGGGCTCATATCAACAATGCGTATTTCTGTCGTATTCTTTTATAACAGAATAGCATTTTTTTTAAGCAGGAGAATTGTTATAACTAATGAGACAGGGAAACTTTTCTGACATTTTTATGTAATTGTGTTGGCACTGTTCATTCGAAATCTAAAATGGTTTATACATTAGAGACCTGTCAAGTCAAATAGAGTACATGTGTTTAATGTGGCTAAATACTCTTGCTTGGCAGATGTAAGTTTTGCTTCGGAAGGTTATCACTGGTGTAGAAAAACAAGGTTTCTAAAAACTGTGTGCGTTGTCATTGCCATTGTAAATGTGAATACTTTCCAACTTCTCAAATCTTAAGGCAGCATTTTTGTGTACACATATGAGATACATTGACGTAATGGAAAGGTAATGAACACTGTCTAACCAGATCAAAGTCATCACTTATTTTCACAAATACTGTTTATTATTTTATATTATACATTTTGAGATTATGATGCTAAAGTCTATGTTGTACTTCCTCAACCCAACATCTGCAGTACAAAATGCTGGAATCATACAATTACAGCAAAGTGACATCGGTCAATGATACAAAGCATGAGTGGGTGGGTTGCTTCTGGAAATCACTGAAACTATTGTTGTTGAGGAGCTTACAAATAAATTGTTAAATATATAAATAATTGTAAAATTATACCAGCAAATCTGTTTTAAGTAAAATGCCAATGAAAACCGCTAAGGGTGTAAACAAAATGGGAGACAGGTCAGAATGACCTACATAGATGACATCGTTATGACCAACATCTGTACATTACTGCTGTTGTTATTATATTATTTGATAACATTTCCAGATGTATCTCTGCCCAGGGCTGTATTTAGGTCCAGTGCCGCCCTAGGCATCGGACCTAAACACACCCCTATGTTGTGCACGCTGACGTCACGGGTCGTGCACGATAGAGTCATGTGTAGTGCACACTGACGTTACTTAACGTATTCAGCTGAAGTGACGTCAGCGTCGTGTGCATGACGTTACTTTTGCATTCTTTCTCGGCCCTTCACCCCCTTAGCTCCGTCACCTGATTTCCTATGGAGGGTGGGGAGGGTATTAAAAAAAGGAAAAAAATAGGCACCCAGAAGGCTGCCCCCAAAACTGTGCCACCCTAGGAACAGGCCCTCGGGGGCCTATATTTAATATACGGCCCTGTCTCTGCCATGTTAAGTGGTGGTGATGTTCCTTATACAGGTATTGAGTCTCTTATCTGGAAACTTGCTATCCAGAAAGATCAGAATTGCAGAAAGGCCATCTCCCATTGAGTCCATTTTAAGCAAATCATTTTAAAAAATTTATAATAAAACAGTAGCTTGCATATGATGGTAACTAAGCTGCATGAATCCATATTGGTGGCAAAATCCTACTGGGTTTATTTAATGTTTTTTTTGTAGGCTTAAAGTATGGTGATTCAAATAACTGAGAACCCAGGTCCCACGCATTCAAGATAATAGATGCCATACCTGAATATAAATGCAAACAGTCTTAAAGGAAATCTTCTAGTGCATTTAAATAATAGAGGACAGAGTTATATAACTAATGAACTGAGCGGTAGTATGGACGAGCTTAATTCTCTCTTTTTTGTCAAACAATCAAAGATTAGGAGCAGATTGTCGGGTCTTGGCTGGGGCAGAATTATTGTTCTTTAGATAATTAATACAATAAGTTCTTGAAATCCTTTGATCAATAAGAATTTCTAATCTGACTGTACTCGCAGGTACTTATTTTTCACATCAACATTTTGGTTTAAATTAAATTAAACATGGTGTTAGTTAAATGTAAGTTTTCTCTATGGTTACTCTCAAAATTGTAAGTGCTGTGTCTCTGGCGTGGCTTGTGGAACACATGTAGTCAACCAGTAGAGAACAAGTCAGACAATTGTCACTTCATATAGTCCCTTGGTGATCTCAGGATAACACCACGACCAGAGCACCATGGATAATTAACCCCCCTAATTATGCTGGAAATAGAGGTAAATTAACACACTGTAAATAGTAATTCTTAACTTTAAACTTCTTGACAGTATTGCAGTCATTACAGCCACATGTTCTTTGCCATGTTCAGCTTAGTAAACAGCATAACGTTCTGGTTCTGGTTTGAGCAATTCTACAAATCACAAGTACCTCTCTATTATATGTTTCCTGCTTTTTCTCACAGTTTTGGCCAAACTAACAGATTCTAGAACAAATTGATTGCTAAAAATCTATGACCCGCCCTGGCTATTTCTGCATGGTTGAAGTGGTCAGTAACTGTCCGAGCTTAAGCTTCTCCATGCTTCTTTTCTCAATGCTTTTCTTTCTTTGGTGCTGTTTAACACTGGCTATGACTCTTAATGGGGTTTTCCTTTGTGCTTGATCTAACCATGTGGTAGAACAATACATATTGAACATGGTTCTGTCAAGCACCATGGAAGGCCACATACTTTTCTGCCGCATGGCATGCTGGGATTCTTCTACTTTGAGAAGCATCAGAAGGTGAGAGGTGTTATTTTTCTTTACAAATAAAATCTAATTTGTTTTTTTTTCCAGGTACCTCTCTGAGCAGAAATCAAATTTCTTTAACAGTGTTGTAAGAAATTTGTTTAAAGAAGCAGCAAAAATACACATTAAGCCGTGTATAATTAAAGTAATTTCAGTAATGAGTGTGCTTCTAAACAGGCATTTGGGAAAAACTTGAATCCACATCTGTATTGTGCTGGTTTATATTATGTGTCATAAATGTTCTCCAGAATTGGAGAACCTTTCAGTAGAAATGTTGATTACACATTTTCCTTTTGACAGATTTCTCAGAATGTAGACAAACTAAACACACAATAATTTATTTCCTACTAAATATTCATTCAGTTTAATAGAATACAGTTCTTGAAAACGTTCAAAATCGCTTTCACTTTAGATTAATGGTAAAACATTTTTGCTGACCTGGTTCGCGTGTAGCTAATAGGAAGCTCTGAGAGAATAGCACATATGTAGGATTCATCGAAAGTGCCCGTCTTTGTTTTTTAATTTGCATATTAACTACTCACATTAGGGGTCATTTATGTTTCTAGAATGCTAAGGGGTAAGAGTAGAAAACACTATGCCCAAGGGAATGATGGACTTTGAGGAGCAGAGCGTAGAGTTAAAAGGCACTGCCAAGCTCTGCCATAGCACAGACCGTAAGAACAGGGTCACCTTCGGCTTGCACCTCCTGATGCTCCCTAACATGCATGTCTAAACGACAGGCTTTATTGTATTTCAAAACATCTTCAAGATCCAGAGGTCTATTCTCTGTATAGATTGATAAACATGAGATTAATTTAAAAACATACTTCACTTCATTATTTTTCTCAAGATATTGATTGTTCTGCTATGCTTTAGTGGTTCTCAGATATGAAGTGATGTAATGGAAGAAGTGATAAATTATGTATTAGCCCAACTTTAGCTTAAATGTGAGCTAATGACTTTGATATCAAGGCAGTGTACTTGTTTTAATCTCCAAAGAGTTGTGCAAGGCCTTCAATTAGCAAATGTATTTCTCGTCTTCATATACCAGTTTCTGTATATTCTTTGAGTAACAATAGTTAAAGCAGTCAAATCATGAATCAGGAAACAATTACATTTTACTCTTAGGGGGGAATGTAATTAAAATCACAATGAAAAAACATTGGCTGGTGATTATTGGATTGTGCGTTATCGCTATCACCTGCTCTGGAGTTTTTTTTAAATATTCGGTTTTAAAAAAAAAACCATTTGCGATTGCAAAATTTTATTACATACACTGCTAAAGTTCGCCATTTGGCCGCAAGTTGGGTTTAAAGGTTTGTAATCAGTCAAAAAGGATCCGAACATGGTCTCTAATGTTCGCTAAGGTGTCTGGCAAGGTTTTTTTTTTTTTTTTACTAAGGACACATATTACATTCTCCCATTGATATTTTTAAAAAATATTCTTTTCTTGTAGGTAAATCATCATGGAAATTAAGAGGTGAAATTACTTAAAATTTTTGGCAAAACTAGAGTATTTTTTCATCTATCTTGAAGTGCATTAAAGTAGCTAGATCTTCCTCAATCTTCTGTCACTTACATTATATTCTATGAGCCGAAAATGTATTAAAGTCCAAAAAACGCTGGCGTCTTTTCCTTATTTCAGCCTGATTGCCTGCAAAAGACCTAACTTGAACTTTTTTTGGGTAACTAGTTTTCCCCAAACATTTGCCAACATATGGAACATTAATTTTTCAGTGTGTAGGGCATTGGAATAACTCTATTGTCTTTATTATGGTTCCCTGGACATGTGTTTTAAAAAATATAATTTGTAAGTATATGAGCCAACATTTAACATAAAGGCGTCCATACAACTTCAAATTTCCCGCCTATGCAAATTGACCTGAGTGCAAGATCCTTAGCAAAGTCTCGCTAGGCAGTAAAAAATGCTAGCGCATCTTCACTATCAAATGATCGCATTGCCGAATTAACGCTAGCGAAAAGTTGCCAGGGTTCAGCGCCCTCAATGAAACTCTGCATTGTAGTGAATTAGCATAGTCGCCTGGCAAAGTGGTGCGCTGGGTGCAAAGTGGATGCTGGCGAGTTTTCGCCGGTTAGTAAATCTGCCCCTATGTGTTCAGCTGAATAGAATCCAAAATATGTGACATTACAGCTCTGGAACATGAAACAGAACATATTTTGTTCAATTATTTTGTAAAATATGCATATTGTTCTATTTGTCATTTGGCAGTATTTTTTGTGCAAGATTTGGCTGAATACATAACTAATACATTTGGTGCATCCCTTCTAGAAATGACAAATAAACATGCTTTAGGGAAGACATTTATTGACAAGTAGTGGGGCTGCCAAATAACTGCTAAATAACAACATAAAGCGTTTTAAGATAATCAAATATTTTTATTCCATTGAAGTATTTTAATGTAAGAAGGTTTTTTTAAGCAAACAGAAGGGAAACTATTATTATTTTTTTGTATGTGTTTATTTGCAGATACTGCCCTAGTTTCAGGGGCCCATTTACTTAGTTCGAATTTCGAACGTTTTTTTTTTGGCTATTTCGACCATCGAATGGGCTACTTCGACCTTCGACTACGACTTTGAATCTAACGATTCAAACTAAAAATCGTTCGACTATTCGATAGTCGAAGTACTGTCTCTTTAAGAAAAAACTTTGACCCCCTAGTTCGCCACCTAAAAGCTACCAAAGTCAATGTTAGCCTATGGGAAAGTTCCCCATAGGCTTAGCAATCTTTTTTTGGTCGAACAAAAATCGTTTGATCGATGGATTAAAATCCTTTGAATCGAACGATTTTTTGTTTGATTGTTCTATCGAACTAATAGCGCTAAATCCTTCGAATTCGATATTCGAAGTTGAAGGATTTAACTTCGACAGTCGAATATCAAGGGTTAATTAACCCTCGCTATTCGACCATAAGTAAATTTGCCCCTCAATGTCTTAATTTGATAAACCACATGCAATATATCCACAAATCTACGTTTTGTCTAATAAAATGTATTTTAGAATCCACTGCTGATTTGTGTCACTGTTCAGTCCATTTTGGATTAACAATGAAGTTATATATTTTTGGTGCATGATGCAGTGAATACATTGAAACCAAAATCCTTGTTTTACAGCATTATATTTGCTAAATCTGTCTAGCGTCATTTGGTTTTCAGCAGACCTTTCCATAATTTGCAGTATTCATAATACACATTATTTATGGTAGATTAGAATGCACAAAGCTACATTCATTTGTAATACATATTACGCACCCCAGAAGATGGAGATGTGGGATATTGCTGGTAATATTATATACTACAAAAGTGTATATGTAAGGCTATTGGATGTGTTAAATGTAACATGAAAATTATTAAGATTTAGAATATGTCTAAAATACAGAAATTTGTTGAAAAAAATGCATGCTTACTAATTTTAGTATCGCCTTTTCTGACTTTTGTTATGATTGATTCTGTTATGATAAGGGAAATAAAATAACAACATTTTGCACACGCTGATGGACATACACACTTAACCTGCCCTAAAAGCAGATGGCTGCATTTCATATTTGTTTCCCTGATGGGAATAGCTTCATAGATGAGCCACCTGTCTAAGTTGTTATAAGGCTCGTGTTTAAATTGTAAATTGCATCTTGGCATGCACTTTGATTTTCCCACTCTTGGGATCTATAATCTTGTAGGACATACTAACTTGGCCAGCGTCTTTTAAGTTACTCCTTTATAGCGTTGTACACAAAGACGACTCTACAATCCTACCACTACAAAAGAAAATAGACTATAACATGAAAACATTAAGGGGCAGATTTATCGAAATGTGAGATTAAGGGGGCAGATTTATCAAGGGTCGAATTTCGAAGTAAAAAATACTTCGAAATTCGACCATCAAATTAAAATACTTCGACTTCGAATATCGAAGTTGAAGGATTTTTCACGGAATTTGCCAATCGAACGATCTAAGTAAAATCGTTCGATCGAACAATTTTAGCGTACGATCGAATGATTTTACTTTGATGTGTAAAGACTTGTAAAAATGGACTAGAAGGTTTGGTGAAGTATTGAAGTCTAAGTTTTTTTAAAGAGACAGTACTTTGATTATCGAATATTCGAACTATTTTTACTTCAAATTGAATTTGAAGTAAATTCGAAGTTGTAGTATCCTATTTGATGGTCGACGTATCCAAAAAATTACATTGAATTTCGAATTTTTTTACTTCGAAAATTCCCTTGAAATCACTTCGACCCTTGATTGATCTGCCCCCAAAACTCACCACAGAAAAACTCACCCACTTTCTATTCATTCCTGTGGGATTTATAAAAGAATTGCTATTTACCTGATGAAAGTCATAGCCAACTGGTTCACTGCTTCAATGTCTCAATATGTTTTTCATTTCTAGAACGCATAATCACTACCATGATAAGTGAACCCGAGAGAGGTTTTTTTCTTCCAATTATGTTACTGAAATCACAGTAATACCATAGAGTAGAAATAATTTACGATATCTCCAATATATGATGTCGATGACTAATAACATCTACCAACATGCTAAGAACTTCCATACACAGTGACGTATGTGCAGCACTTGAGCCTCCAGCTGATGTGCATCATTCAGTATTCTCTGATAGACTTTCTTAAACACACCACATTTTTATTTAGTGCCCCTTACATGAACCAGTCAAATTATGGGCTGCTCATGGCTATCAGTTAGGTTTTCACCTTGTGGTACTGCACTTGGAATAAGTCATGAAAATTTGAATTTTTTTGAGGTGAAACCTAGTTTCCTTCAAGGAAATCAAGGAAGGAATAAAGGAAGTCTCGCAAGGCCACCAATACCATGGCTTGTAAATTCTGAAAACTGGGTAAAAAAAAAATGTTTTGCAACCACTTGAGATTTAAAGCATGTTTATTATTGTAATCTCTGTTTAGTTTTAGGAAATCGTTAATACACTGCTAGAAATCTTAGTAGCTTGAGGCAGCGTTTTAATAAATTACCTGGGATTTGCTCTAGTAACTGATTAATTTGTTTGTCTCAAGATGTGCAATTTAACACCAGTTCAAGTCATCTGATAGTAATTTGGGGTTATTAGACTCACAATTTTCCAGGTTTTACTTAAAGCATACGATTAAGACAAAATCAAATAATTATTGGTTTCCTTGTTGTTTAGTATTTTCATAAACTGTCTATACTGTGTGCTGCTTTGCTGATAGTCTAGTGGAACACAGCTTTTTCCTAAAAAAAATAAATATAGTTTTTGGAATCCATCGTCCCTCATTCATGTATATTCGACCATCCAATTAAAAAACTTCGAATTCGAATATCGAATTCAAAGGTTTTTCAACAAATTTGGCAATCCTGTGGTCTGTAAAGTCCCCATAGGCTAACATTGCACTTTGGTACTTAAATTTGCCGAAGTATGAAGTTGAAGTTTTTTTTAAAGAGACATTATTTTGATTATCGGATGGTCGAATAGTCGAACAAAGTACCCAAAAATTTACTTCGAAATTCAAACTTTTTTAAATTCGAACCCTCACTCTCAGCTTAGTAAATCTGCCCCTATGTGTTTATTTATTTATTGCACCTAAATATACTTAATATTTGGCTTCAGAGATTTCAGCACAGCCCCGTAGAAAACATTTTTTTTTAAAACACAAATACACCAGAAATGTTTGGAGTGTTCATCTCGCTCAAAAATATTCAGAACAGCACAATAATTCTCTGCAGTTTGCAATAACATGGAAACCAAATTGGAAAATACCCATAGAGAAGCCTTGTTTAACCCAATGCTTGTTTTTAAGGTCTTTCTGTAGAGAGATTATCACTAGAATAATTTTGATAGGATTACCCAGTTATAATGTTAGCATTACAGGACAATACTTATTATAATTATTTACATGAAACACTTGATTTTAATTAACTCAAAGTAAATGCATACATTCTTCATTTTAGCAAAATTTTGGGTAGTATAGGAGCCATACTTGTACTAGAGGAACTGGGTGAATGCTAAAATAAAAAAATAAAAAATTGCTGTATGGCTCAATGCACCCCATTAGGTGTGGCAGCCACACCTTGAAGTAGAGACTGATCCCATGTACATGTAAACTAAAAACAATGCTATCATCTGCAAGCGAAAAAATTATTTCAGTTCTGCATGATACAAAACTGTCTCCGAAGACAAGTATCTGCCTCCTGTAGCTGTACTGGCTAGTACTGACAGTCACTACAATGCTTAGGGGGCAGATTTATTAAGGTTTGAATAGTAAATTTGTATTCTAATTTTTTTGGTGTCAAAATTGACACATTCGAATTTAAGTTTGAATGTGAGATGTATCACACCTTGACCATGGAAACAGTTCCAATTTGAATATTCACCAACCAAAACCTGGCAAATTCATTTACAAGTCAATGACAGAGGTCCATTGATCCATTTGAATATGTTAATAGCCTTCCTGACATTAGTTTTTTTCGGAGGAAAATTTGATTTGAGTTTCCTTTGTATTCGATTTGCATCCAGAACAAATGTTTGGCTTGTTCCCATTTGATCAAATTTTAGACATTACATTTTTTTTCATAAATAACCTCCCAATGTGCCATTGTAAATGGATTAGTGGAAGAGTTTATATGCCGAGAACTTCCCACACCAGTCAGTTGAACTGAAGAAGCTGCTCGGATGAGTAGTGAAGCGTCTTCATTGATTACTCAGCAAGTCCAGTTGTTTTTAGATTGACCTATACGAGATATACTATGACCTGGATGAATGAAAATCTTCATAGTCATATCCCATTCGGGTTGTCAGTACATATGAATTTATGAGAGTAAAAAAAAAAAATTCACATCAATACAAAATTTGACCTTTGATAAATCTGCCCATTAGCCAGTTGAGAACACTGAAATATGTATTCCTACAAGAGCACCTTTTATTTCTGCCATTCTTTCCTTTTTTCAACATTTCATTAGCTTTATTTACCTCCATATTTCCAACAGGCTCGGAAGATTACAGAAGCAAGTTTAGTGGGGATTGCTTTATGGATCTTGTGTGCCCAGAAAAATGTCGGTGTGAAGGAACAATTGTTGACTGTTCAAATCAAAAGATTTCCCGAATACCCAGTTATTTACCAGAATACACTTCAGACCTGTAAGTCGTGTGCCTTAATTTTTAACATGATCCCTGTTGTGATGTAGCAGTGATTTATAGAAAAATTCTTTTGAACTTCTTAAGGCTCACTTCCTTCAAACCAGCACAGGTATCCTGGCAGAAATAATTACAGCCGTACATATATCTGTTTTATATGCCATAGCAGTTTTTTTTCCCGAACTGCTCCCATTATGTAAGTACTCACAGGGGCACAGAGCACTGAAAGTTATAGATTTAACATTTTCAGAGAGTATTACAAGGGAAGTGCAATTTCATTATAAGCCTATGGAGTCCAGCACTCTCTTGAGCACTGAAATTCTATTCTATATGCAAGCAGTTCAGAACTAGCTTGGGTTTATTGTATTTATCAGTATTTTGCTGTAATGGACATCAATTTTCCATATAACTTTAAATATAGAGTTAAAGCTATATTATAAATTTGCATTATGAATTTGCATCAAGCAGTGTTGGACTGGCCAACAGGATACCAGGAAAACTCCCGGTGGGCCCAGGTGTCAGTGGCCATAATGTTGCTAAACTTTTGGCCTATTTCATGGCCATTCCTTATTTCTATGAGAACAAAGAGGCTAAATAGATGAAATAATTGATTATAGTATAAAGAAAACAGACTAGGAGAATAGAGGTTGAACGAGGAGATGAAGAATATTAGTACTGAGAGTGGGCCCCTGGTCTAAGGTTTTATGGTGGGCCCCTGGTCTAAGGTTTTTGGGTGGGCCCCTGGTGTCCCAGCCTGACAGTGGCAGCAAGTTTTTGGGGTTTTTTGAAGACAGACACAGGAAAAAATAGTAGGGCTGAATATACATACTTGATGCATGTAAGTTTTTGACTCTGTTTGTGTTTATTAGACGACTGAATGACAATGAAATCACTGTTCTGGAAGCTACAGGAATATTCAAGAAGTTACCAAATCTACGGAAAATGTAAGTAGAACAGAACTTGATGATTTACTTAAATAGCATGGTTGTCATATTCCTTCTAATTTCAGACATACATTTTACTACTAATCAGTTTTTTATCATCTGTTTTCAAATTAAATAATAATTACTTTTAGGGAAAGTATTTTTTTTTCTGAACCATTTTAGTGTTCATGAACATAGCGTGGCTAAATCTAATCTCTAAATTAATTTGCCATAATCGATTTTTTTGTGATTATTCAATGTTATTGCTTCTCTGCTTGAAAGACTTTCTTCTATAGCCTCATACTATATACAATTGACTTTATAAGCAATATTAAATGAAGGGCGGATTAATAATCATTCGATACTCGGGTTCAGGTACAATGTCAGGAAATGCAAGTGACCAGGGACAGTAGTCATGGTGGTGTTGCATTACCCAACTGCTGCCTTTACTATTTTGCCTCAGAAACGCTTCAGTTACACACGAGCGTTTTTTCCTGCACTCCCCTGCGTTGCACTTTCTTCCATTCAGCCGCAGGGGAGCGCAGGAGTAGACACGCAATTATTGTGAAGGGGGCTGTACTCACACAGACGCATGTATGCGCCGAACGCAGGTGAAGTGCAACATGCTGCGTCCCACCTGCGTTTGGTGCTTACATGTGTCTGTGTAAGTACAGCCCCCTTCAAAATAATTGAGAGCATCTACTCCTGTGCTCCCCTACGGCTGAACTGAAGAAATCACAACTCAGGGGAGCACAGGAAAAAGCACCCGTGTGTAAGAGCCCTTAAGTTGAATAGTTGATTTTTCTCACCATATTGATACCAAATTATGGGTGAAAATTAAACAACAAGCAACAAGTAGTCATTTACTATATTTGTCATGGTTAGATAAGAAACATAGACATATATTTTATGCAGATCATACATTATTAATTCACACTTTGGGGTAAGTGTTGTCTAAAATTTAACTCACTACATATCCTTAACACTTAAAAACACAAGAAAACCACTAATACAGTGAAAATGAAAATTGAAATTAATCTCAAAAACCCAAATTAAAAAAAATAACTTACATTTCAAAAAAAACAATTAACAGACTTCGACATGAACTTGTCAAAAAAGTTTTAAGATGCCTAGTTATTTCATTCAAGTTTATTGCTCTTAATAAATCTCAAAGATTTGGTGACTTAAATTTGAATTTGTGATTTTTGCCCAAAAAATTTGACTTTTGGCAAAAATTCAAGTTTGAATTTTGATAAATATGCCCCATATAGTAGGACAATTTATCTGGATTTTCTTTTAATTGGGAAATGGTGTGCCCAACAATGCCTATTATAGGGTGTAAAAATCCTGGACATGAAAGCTCCTTAATTCTAAGAAAACTTTTATTGCAATGACTGTCTTAGTTTTTTATCCAGAATGATAGATTCATTTAAACACAAAATTCTTTGCCAGCACTTATAATAATTAAAGACTATAAGTACTGTAAAAAGATATCATACTGTGTTAATTAACTCACATTTCATAAATGAAGATGAACATGGAAACTTTTGTACTCATAAAGCTACACAACAAGGATGAATTGGATAATTCTGCAAGGCTGTTGGCAGAAAAGGACTCGGTAGCAAACATAAGCCATACATTTATGTGCATTTAAAATATACTGTCATGTAATTGCCTCATTTCCCTGTTTACTAATATTGCAATGACTCATGGAAATCAAAATGGCCTTTCAGCGAATTGCTGCTTTCAATGAAGGAATGAAAGCTACAAACAAAGCACACATTTTCTCATTACCAAGTAAACATTTTGTTATATTACAGAAGTTTATTGTGTTTAAGAGATTTAACGTATTCATTACTGTGGTTCCATTGTATAATTACTCTTTTAAGTGATTCCTGGTCTTCGTAAACCACAAAAATCAGCTCTTCCATTTGCTGCTGTTCCCTTGTACAGCTCTTATTTAATTGGTTGTAGTTTTACAACATTTGTGTGAATACATTTCTATTGGGGAAAAAAAAATGTTCCAGAAACAAAATAACACCATTTCCAAGTTGAGTGTCTGTTTCATGGTATTATTTTCTAAACATTATTTTTACTGCTGCTTTATAGAATATTTTATGCTTCTCTTCTTTTTTTTATAGAAATCTAAGTAATAACAAGATCAAAGATATCCGTGAGGGTGCTTTTGATGGAGCTGCCGGGGTGCAAGAGCTGATGCTGACTGGGAATCAGCTGGAATCTGTTCATGGGCGAATGTTTAGGGGTCTGGTTGGCCTCAAGACACTGTGAGTTGAATAAGTGTATATCTGTTGCAGGAGTGTTGACGGGGCTCGGTTGGATATGGTTAACTTTGTTCTAAACATCTTCTAAGCAACAAATAACAGACATATTATTTTTTAGAAAAGAAACAAGTGATGGCAAAGGTTTGGAGAACCTGCTGAAACATATGTACATATTCCCAGTGAGAGTTATGCTGTAAAACTGTATATGAAGAAAAACGTTTCTCCAAATCCAGTATTATTTCCCATACACTTCGGTAGAGTTTTCCTGTGATAAGCAGTGAGATACTTTTTTTTTCTGAATTGAATTGCCTTTCAAATTGAACCTCATCCGTGAGTTTTCACACGATAAACCATTTTCTCACGGAATTGAATCTGGCCCAAAGGTGAAATTGTTGTGAACGTTGTAATGAGATTTTGTTTTGCATAGATTAGAATAAAAAAAATAGCATTTTGCAATGTAATAATCTTCATTAGACATTGCAAATTTTTATTGCACATAGCGCCTTTTTAGGTCTGCTTAAAGGTGGTATGGTATATTCATTTGACTACAAAATAAGGACTTTTTTTTATTACACTGCTTACTAGTACAAATTGCAATCTTTCTACTACTGGGGGATGAGGTCATTAAATGCTTATTTGCTCAACCCAATAGTTTTTTTGATGTTGCAATTATTTTTTATGTTAATAATTATTACATTCTCCCCCCAAAAATAGTTCTGGTGCAGAATTCCAAAGAATTATTATGGGGCAGATTTATCAAGGGTCGAATTTCAAAGTAAAAAATACTTCGAAATTCGACCATCGAATTAAAATACTTCAAATTCGAGTATCGAAGTCGAAGTATTTTTCACCGAATTTGGGCATCGAACGATCGAAGTAAAATCGTTTAAATGGATTAAATCATTCGAATCGAACGATTTTAGCTTACGATCGAACGATTTTACTTCGATGTGTAAAGACTTAGAAAATGGTTGTAGAAGGTCCCCATAGGCTAACGCAGCACTTCAGCAGGTTTAATTTGGCGAAGTATTGAAGTCGACATTTTTTTAAAGAGACAGTACTTTGATTATCGAATGGTCGAATATTCAAACTATTTTTACTTCAAAACGAATTCGAAGTAAATTCGAAGTTGTAGTATCTTATTCGATAGTCGAAGTATCCAAAAAATTACTTCGAATTTTTTTACTTCGAAAATTCCCACAAATTCACTTCGACCCTTGATAAATCTGTCCCTATGTGTGTGGCATTTATATTTGTTGTTATATAATTGTTTTCCATCAAGAGTAGAAACCGAATACATTTAAACCTGCCTTGCTCAGCGTATATTTGGCAATACTTTCTAATCAGAAAAATGAACCTGTAAACTGAAGGTGCACTTAAAGTGGACCTGTCACCCAGACACAAAAAACTGTATAATAAAAGTCCTTTTCAAATTAAACATGAAATCCAATTTCTTAATTGCTTAATTTTTTATTAAAGCATTCATAGCTGTTGTAAGCTCATTTAAAAATCTCAGCTGCCAATCAAATATTGTCTGCCCCTCCTCTATGCCCTGGGCATAGAGGCGGGGCAGACAATTACTTTCACTTTCCATTCAGCACTTCCTAGATGTCACTGCTCTCCCCACATTCCCCCCGTTCTCTTCAGCATTTAATTGTGTAGCCAGTGCATGGGGATGGACCTCAGGTCCCCCATTCTGGTGCACAAACAAGATTCTGAGATGATACAAGGCTTGTCTTAATAACAGTGTCCACAAAATGGCTCCTGCCTGCTTGCTATAATTATGAATTCCCAGGCTGATGGAAACAAGATTCAAATAATTTATATTGTGTAATTAAAGTTCATTTTGCTTGACTAATGTGATAAAATAGAATTTGAATATTTTTTTTGGGTGACAGGTCCCCTTTAATGACAGTAAATTCTATACATAATACTCCGGGCATGTTACAATGTCCCTATACTTGCACCCGATTATATTGCAGCAATACACTGAAGCCTACACCCGATTATAGTTTAGCAAGTAAGGTTGAAAAAAGACACATGTCCATCAAGTTCAACATTTTAACTGCATTTTAATCTGCCTAACTGCCAGTTGATCCAGAGGAAGGCAAAAAAACCCCATTTGAAGCCTCTCCAATTTGCCTCAGAGGGGGAAAAAATTCCTTCCTGACTCCAAAATTGCCTATCAACTTGTACTATGAGCTATCTTCCATAACCCTGTATTCCCTCACTTGCTAAAAAGCCATCCAACCCCTTTTTAAAGCTATTTAATGTATCAGCCTGTACAACTGATTCATTATATTCATGTTAGTTGAGCAGCAATACACTGAGCAGTAGTTAGTAAAGGTGAAACAATAAATCATGTTCCTGTTGGCAGGAGCCTAATAGAAAAACATTTCAAAAGGGGAAAACTTGCACTGCTGGGCCCTCCTGAATAGCTAGTAAAAATGATATGCTAATGCATCTAAGGGCCCAGCAGGATAAAGGCTTGTGCTTAGTGGAATATAATATTTGATGCCTGAATTTGCTGCCAGTGGTACCAGAATTTCATGATTGATGTAAAAGGGCCAGTCATTTCTGGGTAAAGCAATATGGGCAAACAAGCCCATTGTGTGTTGTAAAGTGCCAGTGGAATGCTGCCATGTTTATATCAATTATCCGGTCACACTGAATAGGAAACACGGCTATTTCGTCAAAGACTCTTTTGGACAATACAACAGCGTTAAATATTTCATTCTATCCTATCCAATTGAATAATGTGTTTCCTGTTGGAGCAATTTGTTCCGGAGCAGAAAAGATTTGTCCTGATCATTAATCCCCATTTGCAGTTTTTATTGGGGATTAAGAATTTGGAAGGACACCACCGCTCAGCAGACCATTGAACAGAATGGCGTGTGACTGCTCAAACAATACAATAGATTCGGACAAATCGACACAAGCCTTTTTTTTTTTTTCTTTTTACAAATGTTTCAGTTCGTTAAACACCATTGTGATCTTTTGATTCCCCAGTTTAAATCTCAGTAAACCTGCGCACACGTGGTTCACATTATTCAGTGTCTGAAAAAGAAGAGAAGCCAAAGAGACAGAGCCCGTGTATATCCCTGTGAGCTGAAATGTTTCAGACAGAGATAACTCATTTCACTCGAGGATAGGTCTGATTCTGTACGACTGTATTAAATATTTATAGCCAATATCCCTTGTTGTATCTGTAATGCCAAGTGATGTGCTTGAAAAATACATGGTTTGGCTAAAATGAATATCTTACCAGGTGTATTGTGGTTCATTTAAGTTTGCTGCTCTTCTGACTTGTGTTGCAGAATGCTGAGGAGTAACCTGATGAGCTGTATAAATAACGACACTTTCACTGGCCTGAGCTCCGTCAGACTGCTCTCTCTCTATGACAACCGTATCACAACCATTACTCCGGGAGCCTTTGACACATTGGTGTCTTTGTCGACCATGTAAGTATTACTTCTTAATGAATATATCGTACAAAGTCATTTATGTGTGGCTTCCTTTCATTAGGAAATTACAGTAGATCTCTCATAAAGGTATACCCATCCATTCTTATTACAGGTATGGGATCTGTTATTTGGAAACCCATTATCCAGAAAGCTCAGAGTTACGGAATGGCCCATTTTATCCAAATAATCCAAAATCTTAAAAATGATTTCCTTTTCCTCTGTAGTAATAATAAAACAGTAGGTTGTACTTGATCCAAACTAAGATATAATTAATCCTTATTGGAAGCAAAACCGGCCTATTGGGTTTATTTAATGTTTATAGGATTTTCTGGTAGACTTAGGGGCCGATTCATGAAGCTCGAGTGAAGGATTCGAATTAAAAAAACTTCGAATTTCGAAGTGTTTTTTGGGCTACTTCGACCATCGCATGGGCTACTTCGACCTTCGACTACTACTTCGACTTCGAATCGAACGATTCGAACTAAAAATCGTTCGACTATTCGACCATTCGATAGTCGAAGTACTGTCTCTTTAAAAAAGACTTCGACCCCCTAGTTCGGCAGATAAAAGCTACCGAAGTCAATGTTAGCCTATGGGGAAGGTCCCCATAGGCTTGCCTAAGTTTTTTTGATCGAAGGATATTCCTTCGATCGTTGGATTAAAATCCTTCGAATCGTTCGATTCAAAGGATTTAATCGTTCGATCGAATGAATAATCCTTCGATCAAAAAAACTTAGGCAAGCCTATGGGGACCTTCCCCATAGGCTAACATTGACTTCGGTAGCTTTTATCTGCCGAACTAGGGGGTCGAAGTTTTTTTTAAAGAGAATCGAATTTTCTGCGCTAAATCCTTCGACTTCGATATTCGAAGTCGAAGGATTTCAATTCCTAGTCGAATATCGAGGGTTAATTAACCCTCGATATTCAACCCTTGGTAAATCTGCCAATTAATGTTTATATGATTTTCTGGTAGACTTAATGTATGAAGATCCAAATTACAGAAAGATCTATTATCCGGATCCCATACCTGTACCAAGCAATGCAATATGCCACACTTTTTTACCAAATTATCTTTTTACAGCATTAAGCATATCAACTTATTGTGCATTTTGCAATGTGTATACAAGCATATATATTAGTATAACTGTATGTAAGTGTGCTCAGTAGTCCATTTCCACATACATATACAGGTATAGGACCTGTTATCCAGAATGCTTGGGACATGTGATTTTCTGGATATGGGGATTTCTCCATAATTTGGAGAAACAAATAAAATATCATATAAGCATTAGAATTGTTTTGCCACCAATAAGGATTAATTATATATTAGTTGTACAAGCGACCGTTTTATTATTACAGAAATCAGTAACAGAATTCGGAAACCGAGCGAGCTTTCTGGATAGTGGGTTTCTGGATAACGGATCATAGGCCTGCTTTATGGAGTACAGATTTTTTTTGCAAGTGGTGAAAATGTATGCAAATCTGTGGTAGACTTTCACCATGCTTTTTGTTTCACAGAAAAAACAATACTTTTTTTGTATGTGAGGAAAAAAAAGCAACAAAAAAAGCCCATTGGTTTTTCCTCCAAAAATAATTGATACAAATACAGAAATCTCTTGCCTCTTTCAACATAGTGTAAAGCATAACCCAGTGCTAGGTTTTTCTTGGTATTAAACCTGGAACTGATTTAGGCTTCCGACAGCTAAACAAAATCAATTTAATGGCAATACTAGGCCAAGGGCAAGATGATCAGTGGTGTGTAATTCGGCCTCACACAGTAAAATTACACTTATTCCATCAATTCCCTTTGTAAGTGTTAGAGTGTTGCAATAGATGTTGTGGACTCGTGATCAAGGCTGGACCAAGCCTACAGCGCACCCTAGGCACCCCAGTTGGCTACCCCCACCCTCATTGTGTGTGCGCACGCGGGTGCTCATGTGCCACAATAGAAAAGAAGGGGGAGAGCAACAAAGGTGAAGTGAAGGTTCAGTGGAGTGATGGAGGGAGGGGAGTGACAGAGGGGGCGGTTATGAGAGAGGAGGGAGGCAAGAGCAGCAGGGGAGCGAACCCGAACTAGGGGTAGGCAGAAGACCTTTAAACAGGTACCTGCCCAGCGCACCCACATTGTTGTGCCTCTTCTGCCTACCCCTAGTTTGGGCCCTGCTTGTGATCCCCCTATTTATTAGATACATATTGCTCCAATTGCTTAGATACTTAACACCCTGATCATTTCTCCTTCCAGGAGGGAATTGTTCACCCGACAGGAAATCTATGATTACATATTGCAAATTTTTCTGATTCCATTCATTTCAGCTCTAAATGATATGTTTGTTACAGTGTGCATACTCATGAATTGGTGATGTTTTACTGATATATAAAATATGATTATACTGATAAAAATATGATATATCATTTTATATCTTTATTAGTGGCATTTTTTGACTTACTAATTTGCATCTCACTCTCTCTTTTTACGATTTTATTTCAGCAATCTGCTGTCAAATCCCTTTAATTGCAACTGCCACCTTGCATGGCTTGGAAAGTGGTTACGGAAGAAGAGGGTTGTAAGCGGAAACCCACGTTGTCAAAAACCTTATTTCTTGAAGGAGATTCCAATCCAAGATGTGGCCATTCAGGATTTTACTTGTGATGGTAAGATAAAGTGAGATATTAATCTATATAATCAAGTAAGATAAATACAAGGTCATTTAATGCTGTTCCAACAAAGTCTATTATATAGACAAAGTCTATTTAGCATTTAAAATGGATATTGCCCCCCAGGTGCTAATCCTAAAGTATATTTAGAGGAGTATTTGGGGCATTTAATGGTGTACATGATTCTGGAAGCCAAGTCTTAGAGGCCGATTTATCAACAGTCTTATTTTAGTGGTTTCAAAGGTTTTAGAAACCATGAATAAACTTGTTTTCTCTAAAACCGTGAATGTCCTGTCATTTATTAAATTTAAAAATGACATTTTTCAGACAATTACTAACGGGAAAAAAATCTGAAAACCTCAAAAAGTCCAGATGGCTAAAAAATGACCCGACAGGATCAGCACAATTCCCATTGACTTCTATAGGACCTTGACTTCTTTTACTTGTTGATGTTTTGTATTAGAGTTTTGTGTCATTTTTACACTTGGGGGCAGATTTATCAAGGGTCGAATTTTGAAGTGAAAAAAAAAACGTCGAAATTCGACCATCGAATAGGGCAGTCCGACATTCGAAGTCAAAGTATTTTTAAGATTGTACCATCGTACGGTTTAATCGTACGATTTTACCAAAAAATCTTTCGACTTCTCAAAACTTAGCCAAATACTGGCTATAGGTTCTAGGAGGTCCCCATGGGCTAAATTAGCAATTCGGCTGGTTTAAGGTGGCGAAGTCGAAAGTTTTTTTTAAAGAGACAGTACTAGATTTTCGAATGGTCGAATTTGTGAAGTATTTTCAATTCGAATCGAAGTCGAATTTGGCCTATTCGATGGTCGAAGTACCCAAAAATCACTTTGAAATTCAAAGTTTTTAAATTCGAAAATTCATTTTGACTATGGTTAGTAAATGGGCCCCTTAATAAATCTTGATTTTTTTTTCTTGTTTTAAAGAAATAAAGAAAATTCTAATTTTTTGAGAAAAAATGTGATTCAGGATTAAATTAGAAAGTTGAAAGTTAAAGGAAAACTATACCCCCAAAATGAATACTTAAGCAACAGATAGTTTATATCAAATTGAATGACATATTAAAGAATCTTACCAAACTGGAATATATATTTACATAAATATTGCCCTTTTACATCTCTTGCGTTGAACCACCATTTCGTGACTCTATCTGTGCTGCCTCAGAGATCACCTGACCAGAAATACTACAACACTAACTGTAACAGGAAGAAGTGAGGAAGCAAAAGGCAGAACTCTGTCTGTTAATTGGCTCATGTGACCTTACATGTGGTTTGTACTGTATGTGTACACAGTGAATTTTACGATCTCAGGGGGCGGCCCTTATTTTTTAAAATGGCAATTTTCTATTTATGATTACCCAATGGCACATACTACTAAAAAAGTATATTATTATGATAATGGTTCATTTACATGAAGCAGGGTTTTACATATGAGCTGTTTTACTCAGTATCTTTTAATAGAGACCTACATTGTTTGGGGGGTATAGTTTTCCTTTAATAAATAGTCTCCTTCAGGTGAACTTCTAAATATTTATGTAAATCTAGTAAAACAATGAAATCCTATAGCCTACATCTGCCATCATGTGAGGAGGTAAGGGAGCCCCTGACCAACTGCCTAGTTATCTTAGACTCTCATCTGTCTTTTTCACCACACATTCAAACACTTGCAAAATCTTGCCGTATTCAACTGCGCAACATTGCTCGAATACGACCCTTTCTCAGTTCAGAATCAACTAAAACACTGATTCAGTCTCTCATCATCTCCCGCCTTGATTACTGCAACTTACTCCTCGCAGGTATTCCAACAAGTCACCTTTCACAACTCCAATCTGTTCTAAACGCGGCCGCTAGACTCATTCATCTAGCTCGCCGCTCAACATCAGCTGCTCCCATATGTATGTCCCTTCACTGGCTCCCAATCTCTTCTAGAATCAAATTCAAATTACTTACACTCACATTCAAGGCCCTTAATAATGAAACCCCTCCCTATATATAATCTCTAATCTCCAAATACACTCCTTCACGAAACCTACGCTCTGCTTCTGATCTTCGCCTCACTTCTCCTCTGGTCACTTCTGCCCATTCTCATCTACAAGAATTCTCTCGGGCTTCTGCTTTTCTCTGGAACTCTCTGCCACAAGCTGTCAGACTTTCTCCTTCTTTCCAAACCTTCAAGCGCTCCTTAAAGACCCATCTGTTTAAAGAGGCTTATTCGATGTACCATAATTAATCATTGCTGTATCAAAAATTACAAAATGTTTATATAATCCTAAAGTCTCAATTGTACCCTAACCTTTAGTTTGTAAACTCTAATCTCTAGGTCCTTCTAACCCTATTGTACTCTGTAATCCTTGTTTGTTATCCACCATTTATTCCGTGTTTGCTATAACTGCAGTAAAGCACTGCGTATCTTGACAGCGCTATATAAATAAATGATGATGATGATGATGATGATGAATAGAAAAAGGGCACTTGAAACCTAAAATGTTCTAATTTACCAGTTGAACCACAAACAGCATTGTTATGGAAACATGAGGCATACTTATGGTGCTGTACAGCAATGCAGAGGCCCATATGAATGACATTTATAGATGCTATCAGTGAATCTGTAGTTCTAAGACAAAGGGTTACTCTGTTTGGGATTTTGTTAATGCAGCTCTGCAGACTTCAGACATAAATACAGGCATGTAAATAATGAATAAGCACAGTGCTTCTAAATATAATGCATTTACTGATGAAAGCAGAGTGCTGCATCTAGCTAACAAATGTGTAGAGGAAAATATGTTTTAGAGCTTTATATTGCAGGCAAATTCTTTCTGGAACCTTGTTGGAAGGAGAATTCTCCAGTCCAACCTATAATAAATACATTCCACAGAATTATAAAGCAGAGGGGGCGAAAGAAAGGAAAGTAAGCCAAGAATCAAGTCTTCTTAAAGGGTCTGTTCACCTTTAAATTAACTTTTAGTATGATGTAGAGAGTCATATTCTGAAAACAATTTGCAATCTGTTTTCATTTTTTTACATTATTTGTGGCTCCTGAGTTATTTATCTTTTTATTCAGCAACTCTCCAGCTGGCAATTTTAGCAATCTGGTTTTTAGGGTCCAATTTACCTTATCAACCATGCATTGATTTGAATATGAGCCTGGAATATAATCAGGAGAGAACCCCAAAAGAAAGATCAGTAATAAAAAATAGCAATAATAAAATATTTGTAGCCATACAGAGCATTTGCTTTTTTAGATAGGGTCAGTGACCCCCCACCTGAAAGCTGGAAAGAGTCAGGAGAAGAAGGCAAATAATTAAAAAAACTATAAAAATGAAGGCCAGTTAAAAAGTTGCTTAAAATTAGCCATTCTATAACGTAATAAAAGTTAACTTAAAGGGATCCTGTCATCGGAAAACATGTTTTTTTCAAAACGCATCAGTTAATAGTGCTACTCCAGCAGAATTCTGCACTGAAATCCATTTCTCAAAAGAGCAAACAGATTTTTTATATTAAATTTTGAAATCTGACATGGGGCTAGACATATTGTTAATTTCCCAGCTGCCCCTGGCCATGTGACTTGTACCTGCACTTTAGGAGAGAAATGCTTTCTGGCAGGCTGCTGTTTTTCCTTCTCAATGTAACTGAAGGAGTCTTAGTGGGACATGGGTTTTTACTATTGAGTGTTGTTCTTAGATCTACCATGCAGTTGTTATCTTGTGTTATCATATATCTGGTTACCTTCCCATTGTTCTTTTGTTTGGTTGCTGAGGGGGGAAAGGGAAGGGGTGAAATCACTCCAACTTGCAGTACAGTAGTAAAGAGTGATTGAAGTTTATCAGTCACATGACTTGGGGCAGCTGGGAAATTGACAATATGTCTAGTAGCCCCATGTCAGATTTGAAAATTGAATATAAAAAAATCTGTTTGCTCTTTTGAGAAATGGATTTCAACGCAGAATTCTGCTGGATTCGCAATATTAACTAATTCATTTTGAAAAAAATGTTTTTCCCATGACAGTGTCCTTTTAAAGGCAAACATTTATAAAAGTTGTTCTGTATTATAAGAAGCATTACAGGTTGTGCTCTAGGATGTTTTTTTTAAGCTAAATGCTGGAAAATGTAACATTGGATCATTTTGGCTTTACAGGATTACATCTAAAGAGTCTATGTATTTAGACACACAAAGTAAATAACAGGGATACGCTAAATCCAGGACTCAGTATGAGATTTGCAGGATTTCAAATTTGGCTGGTTCGTTTCTCAAAATTTTAACATTCAAAATAGTGTTTGAATTTTGGAATTTGGCTACATATTGGTTTTTTTTTTTTTTTTTTGAATATGTATTTTGGTGCATCCCTAGAAATTTATATTGTTTGTTTACCCAGTTAGTAAAATGTCAGTGTCTAAAAATATTTTGCTGAAGGGCCAAATGTTTTCAGATTTTAGTTTTCCATTATTGAACAGATAAACTATAGCAATCTGATATATCATTAGAAAACTCCAAAACTCAAAATATAGCAATATCTTTGTTTAACAAAAATTTAATGTATGACATTTTCCCCCTTCATAATAATAAGATAGTACATCATGGTTACTAAGCTAAAAATGATTAAAATACAAGAGTGTGCTTTTTGGGTTTGAGAACACAAATACACTCAAGAATATTTTTTGAAAGCTCAAATAGGCCCTGTTTATTAAACAAACAAAAAAAAAATGCCTATATTGCATTGCTTGCATCAGGGGCTATTCTAGTGTTAAAGGCACCTGAGGCGGTGTTTGCGATGAAGAAGTGGTGATCGTAGGGTGTTGAGGAAGGCAATAGATATATCAAACAGGAGAGAAAGAAGACATTAGAGAAAACATCAGAAGGAAATTATTGAGTAAAGGTACACAGTAGGTCTACACAGAGATAAGAGATGTGATGTAACTAGCAGCAGAATTTTTATGGGGTTTTCAACTTGAGATCAGAATTTGGAAATGAAGAGTATTCTCTGCATTAGAGGTAGCTAGTGATGGGCGAATTTCTCACGCTTCACTGAAAAATTCGAAACGGCAAAAAATTTGCAAAAAAATTATTGAAGCTTGAAAATTGACGCCCACGTCAATTTTGGACGCGCGTCTGAAAAGTCAATGGCTCTAAAGTCAATGGGCATCCGAATAGTGTTGACACGTGGTGATTTTGACGCGAGCGACTTTTTGGATGCTCATCCAAAAATTTCTTGACACAGGCGAATTTTTGGAGACAAATATTTAAAGGAGTTTCGCAAATTTATTCGACAGCGGCAAAACTCAGAAATTTGCCGCCACTTTGCACCAGGTGAATTTATTCGCCCATCACTTGAACTAGCTAGTGCGGAGACTGGAAAAGAGAAGAGGTGGTTATATAGAAATTACAGTGGAGTAGTCTGCATATGGTTTAGAACTTCAGCCATGTTTGACCAACTGGAATTCTGACATAGAGCATGCAATGTCCCTGTGGTGCATGAGGAGCCGAAAGACTGTGTGGTTTCTTAGCGGCAAATCAGATGTTTCATTTTCCTAACTATGTGACGCAATTGAATAATAGCTGCTGATTGGCTTCTGGGGTTGCTGGGCTGGAAAAGTGCCCAAAGTCATAACACGTTAAAGAAGGAACAATATCAAGGTCTTCTTGAGCATCCACTGCACCTAATCCTTATGTATCTAGCTTTTCATGGGAGCACTGATAGCTATTTTTTTTATAGCAGTTAAAATGTTTTTGTAATTCAAGCCATCTCTTCTTAGAAATTCAATTTGCAAGAATCCTAGAAAGACTGGTCACATTATTACAAACACACTGTTTTTTCTGGGAAACAAATAAGAACACATGATAAAACAACATGGGGTACACACAGTGTGCACTGATCACAATAAAATTATATACACGCTTATTATACTGTATACAAAGATTCCATCTGGACCAAAAGAGTAATTTTATTTTTGTAGGTTTACAGTAAATTGATAAAATAACTTCTCGTGGTTGCCTCTACCTGCAAGAATTTGATTTCCATGCATGCAGAGATAATATAAGAACTTAACATAGTCCAACTGGTAATTAAGATTCAGTGCTCAGGATAACCTTATGCGAGAAAAAGAGTCACCGTAATATAAAGGTGGTGGGTCGAGTTTATTTAAGTATGAGAGGAGTCCAGATCCTGGAATGGGAGGCTCTAATAAAGAGTGAGATACTGGTAATTTGGATTACCATACCTTAAGGGAAGTTATTTATCAAATGTAAAATTTTAGAATTTTTTAAATTTGATTTTAATTCACAATTCGGATTGTATATTATTTATGAAAAAAATTAGAACGTCTAAAATTAAAACATCTAAAATTTGATCACATTAAAACCCCCGAAAAAAAAACTCGAACGTTGCTTGTCAAATATTTTTGACACGCAACATTTTTTTTTCAACCCAATGGGCGTCATTTTTGCAGCAATTTTTGAAGGGTCTGACTGTAATAAATCTTGCATTCGAATTCAAATTTGAGTTGTTGGTTTTAAATTCGAAATTGTGACCAAAAAAAAAATAAAATTCTAATTTACCTTAGTAAATCTGCCCCTGAGTGTGTTAAATGTAAACATAAAATAAACCCAATAGGATTGTTTTGCACCTAAGAATTCATGCAGTTTAGTTACCATCAAGTACAAGGTACTGTTAAATTATTACAAAGAAAAGGGAAATCATTTTTAAAAATTAGAATTATTTATGCCATGACTTTTTATTGTCTAGATTATTCATTTATCTGCCATGAAGCAAATTGTTACCATTTGGCCTTAACATAATGGCTTTTAAAAACAGGAAGTGACTATGTTGTTATATGTTATATGATATAAAATAGATTTGTCTGCACCAAAAAGTTAAGTTGCAGCACTAAAGAAGTGACCTTACAATGATGAAACTGACATATGAAGGCAAACTTATTAGTTCAGTTTATGGAACTCCTACCTATGCATAATGGAAACAGATGAGATATCTGAAAAATCTTTATAGTATTTCACCATAATTTGTTCAGGGCGTCCCCACATGTAAAAGACTGTCTTTGTCGTATTGTATTATTTAGTTTAAATATCAACAAAGAACTTTCAGAATTTGGTATCTCAATCTCTATTTAAAAAAAAAAAAACACACTATGTGGGAGAAAATGTGAAACTGTTAGAGAGTGCCACATGTAACAAATGTATAACTAAATGAAAACTATAATGATGGCTAAATTTGAAGTAATTTGACATTTTTATTTCCACAATCAACATTGTATTTTATCCTTCTTCCGTTCCTTCTGCTTTATACTCCCAAAACCCCCACCCATGATTTTTCTTGTAGCTTTTCCTTAAAAATATCCATCTCCATCAATAGGAGAACTATGTATAGGCCTCCATTACAAGGTGGTCTAGGTTTACCACATTTATTAGTGTACTATAAGGCTGTGAGGATCTCCCAGACCACCCAATGGCATCTACCGCCTCACGAGAATAGATGGGTCCAGTTAGAGACACTTTTAGCACACCCTACTGACCTGTCTTTTTATTTGTGGGCAGATAGAACACAAGTTAAATCTGTCCCCGTGCTTAACTCTGTGCTGAAACACACTATTTGGTCATGGCACGACAGCCGCGGGAAATTCCAACCGGCCGGATCTCATAGTATTCTCACTCCATTACACAATAACCCGCTCTTTCTCCCTAACTATGCTACTTTGGCGTTTCAATGGTGGAAAGCAAATGGTATCAATAGAATACAAGATATGTTACTAACTATGGGTATTAAGTCATTTCAGTACTTACAATTTGTAAAATCTATGCCCGAGAGCGAGACTTATAGATACTCACAATTATTACACTTCATTCGCTCTGTTAACCCCTCTTTTAAATCTAGACCTCCAACCCTGTTGGAAACCTGCTCTCAACGAGCTGGGAAACTGCGAGGTACCATTTCGTTACTGTATAAATATTTAGTCTCTATGGATGTAGAAAAGCCCCTTAAATACATGCTGGACTGGGAGAAAGATTTAGGGCGTTCTATACCTCAGCAGGAATGGTCACTAATATGGAATACTGTCTCCAGGATTTCCCCTAATACTGCCATTAGAGAATCCACATATAAAGTGCTGATGCGTTGGCACCTTACACCAGCAAGGAAACATCGTTTTGATCCTTCCACTCCCGATTCTTGCTTCAGGGGTTGTACAGCAGTTGGGGATTATTTGCATATCTGGTGGACATGTCCAGTAGCACAACAATATTGGGCAGAGGTTTATAACTTACTTGAGCGAGTATTTCACACACATATAGTCCCCGAAGCCACTACGGCTCTTTTAGCCTGCCCGTCCAAGACCCTTACGAAACTCCAGAATACTTTGATGAGACAAATCTTAGCTGCTGCACGAACCAATTTAGCGGAACACTGGCTACAATAGACTATTGATACTCAAACACAGAATATGTTGTATTTAACGGCTTTATTAGAAGACAGGGTAGAGAGACATATGCAAATTTGGGCCCCATGGAATTCGTTTCTGCAACCTTGAGCAAAACAATACGTTTAATGTATGTTATACTACATAGAATTGTACTGATGTGTTCTAATTTCAATGTTCTGTACTAGAAAAGATATTTACGTTATCCTCTGTCAATGTATCTATTTTTGAAAAATAAAAGAGATTATAAAAAAAAAAAAATATCCATCTCCAAAGAGAAACAGAAGGATCTTGATAACTGAACTCCAAAACAACTAGCTCCCTAAGCAGAGGTAGAGAATTGTGAGTTAGGTAGATGTTTGTTCTGTTTTTTTGTGTTGCCATGTGTGCATTATTATCTAGCCTGTAAGGATTAGCCTTTTCCTGATCTTCTGAACCTTTCGTGTTAAACCTTTAATGTTTAAACATGTAATTGTGGGTTTGGCACCCCTGGGGATCTTGAAGGGTTGGTGGGGGCTTAGCCTAAAAGTCAGTCAGGGCCACTACCAGAGGGAATAGATGTTTTTCTCCTAGATGCACCTGAAATCCCAGCTTAAAGGTCAGTTATGGTAAGATTTGGGGTGAATATGTTTTGCAGTCCAATGTATTCCTGAAATCATGACAGAATGACTGAAAACACCAATATTTTCCTATATCCAGGGCTACTTCTGCCATGAGGCAAGTTGAGAACTTGCCTCAAGTGGCAGCGAGTGGCCAGTTACAAGGGGCGGCAAAAAGCTGCCTCTTGAAACTTTACGAGCCAAATTGCCGAGTTTTAACTAGGGATGCACTGAATCCAGGATTCGGCCAAGATTCTGCCTTTTTCAGCAGGATTCCTGGCCAAACCAAATTTGCATATGCAGATTAGGGGCGGGAGGGAAATTGCCTGACTTTTTGTCACAAAATAAGGAAGTAAATTTTTTTTCCCTTCCTACCCCTAATTTGCATATGCAAATTAGGATTCTGATTCGCTTCGGTATTCGCCAAATCTTCGGCAAAAGATTCGGGGGTTCGGCCGAATCCAAAATAGTGGATTCGGTGCATCCCTAGTTTTAACCCAGAAATTCGGCTCCACTAGTGCATAGCACTCAATGCACTAGCGATGTTGCCCCCTTTGACCCGCTCCGACGCTGATTTTTAAGCACGCGGAAGAGCATTAGGCCTCAGGCGGTAGCAGCCTCAGAATGGCCCCTACCTACATCTATACTTATTTCATGAGCTAAAGGGACCTTGACCATAAGTTGAACCTTCAAGAGGACCCTGGCAAAAGGTTAGACATTCAAGTTGGGCTTGATCTGAAATAGTTTGACAACCATTGGTTTGGTGTGTAGTTTAACTGGAGAAGATACACATCTGAGAACTTCTACTAAACATTTTATTAGCAGTTTTTCCAAATGGAAGAGAGTATTTTATTTCCTGAGCACATAATCTCGAGAGTGCTACACTATACACAAGTAATGACCTGTTTGTTTTATTATATTAATGTTTTCTGTCAGGGTGTTAAAATAAAAAAAAATATGTTTTATTATTACCGTCAGGAAATGAGGAAAGTAGCTGTCTTCCAGCATCCCGCTGCCCAGACCAGTGCACTTGTGTGGAATCTGTGGTTCGCTGTGGAAACCAGGGATTAAGAACTCTTCCTAAAAACATTCCAAAGGATGTAACTGAGCTGTAAGTATCTAGTTCTTGTTTAATTAAATGCTTTACAACTGGCATACACTTTAAAAAAAAATTATTTGAATTTCATTTTTTTATTATTACATTTTTTTTTTTTCAAAGCAATGAAGCAGCAAACCCGCCAACCTTTGCAAGCATTTTCTAAAAAATGCCATTTGTAATTGTTACATCAACTGTTATTACTGCCATATGCGGCAAATCACTTTATTTTATGCAGAAATAGAAAGATGAAGATTTCTTTGTTTCTTCCTTTTCATCTTGTTCTCAAACAACAGGTCATGACCTTGATCTGAAATCAACTAAAACACCAATTTATATTATCTGGCTCTCTTTGTAGTCTACTTAGGCAGTGCCGCTCGCTAATTTAAGATGTCCAAGCCAAGACTTTGAATTTTATAAGCAATTTCAACTTAAAGGAACAGTAGCACCAAAAAATTAAAGTGTCTTAAAGTAAAATGTACTGTTGCCCTGCACTGGTGAAACTGGTGCATTTGCTTCAGAAACTCTGCCTTGGTAAACTGCACAAATTAAGGAACAAGTTTTTTTAAAAGCAGTTTTGCATGAACGGAGTCACTTCAACGGTGTAACTCAGGGGCGCTACCACGCCAATGAGGGAAGTTAGAAAGCTCGCCTCAGGCAGCAGCTCCAAGCCAGTTACCAGGGGTGACAAATAGCCTCTCCTGGTAACTTTAAGAGACAATTTTCTGTTTTTTAAACCAGAAATTCTGCTCTTTTAGTGAAAGAGGGCACGATTATGCCCTCTGCACTCGCGATGCAGGCCCCTCTGGATCTCCTCTGGTGCATGTAAAGGTAAGCATTGAGAGGCGGCAATACAGGAGTCACCTCAGGCAAACCTCTCCTGCATGGGGTGCAGGACCATGGGTCTGCTTAATCTATAGTAGTAGGAGGTATCTGGCCACCTGATCGAGCTGGTGGGGAGTGGAGGATGCAAGTGGGAAGGGCAGCCAGTTATGGGGCAACTTGCTGTTGCAGAGTGCACCAGGCTAAGCGGGGGGTAGTTATGTTACAAGAACTTCACTTGCATGTGATCCATTAGCTGCAAGTGTATGATACTGCAACCAATTGGAAGTAACACCTCCTCATGAAGGTTTTAATTCCACAGTTCTCTTGTGTGCTCTATTCTTTGCAGCATATGTGCAATTAATCTGAGCTGGATAAACAGGCACATTAAGAGCCAATCATAATTTTGTTGTTACACACACACTCTTTATTTTGTAATGTGTTTGTAGCGCTATAGTAAATTGAGTGCACCTAACTCTACTATATGCTTCACTCCCAGTACATATGCTCCGGATGAGACCTTAAAATCTTAGGGAGTGAACCTTCACAGCGATATGGAAGCAGAGTGTAGTGCAACTGTAACTGTAGTCAGGGTACAATAATTGGGCGCCAGTGGTTGTTATAACTTAACCATAGAACAGATTTATTGAGCATACACTCCTCAGTGGAGTGTACATAAAGAGATGATGAAGGGTGGTTAAACCCCCCCGAAACGTTGATCTTTGTGGTGGCACAATAAACTGGGGTCAATCCCCATCTGCTTGAAGATATAGTGTGTGCGGATCCGTAATTCACTTCATTTGACTACAGGAACCTTGCCGGGTTCACGGAGACCCAGCACCACTGGAAGCAGAGGAGTAAATACACAGGAGTGCGGTGGTGAGAATTTTCGTGTACATAAAGAGAACATTACAATGGATAGGCAGTACTCACAGCACCTTTGGTCAGTATGATTCTCCTCAGAGATAGGAACAATACATGCATCTTTGAGGAGGCTTTCAGCCTTTTCCCTAAGTGGAACCTGAGGGGAATACTCTACCCTAGGTCTGTACATTTAAGGTGGCCATACATGGAGAGATCCGCTCGTTTGGCTGACTTTCGGGCCAGATCTCGATCGGTGAAGCCCGTCGGGGGGCCCCATACACGGGCCAATAAGCTGCCGACACGGTCTGTCGGCAGCTTTTATCGGCCCGTGTATGGCCACCTTTAGTCCCTACTTCTAGGCAATCAGTACCTGGGATCTTAATCCCACTCACAATCCTCAGAGGAGCTGCTCAGCTAACTAAACTAACTATCTGTCACTCCTAGAGTGACCTATTAAAGAGATAAACTATACTTACTAAAGCCTATTTAGGTTTAGGTTCCACAGGGGTACTGTCTGCTTGCTCAGACCAGGACTAGCACAAAATGTACACTGGAAGCATGGCTTCAGAGCCTTTTATATTCTAGTTTAAAGCAGGAATAGGAAACAATTACCCCTCCCAAATGTATTTTAGGACCCAGTTAGGTGTCTATAACACTAGGGAAACTGCCTGCTCAATAATACTGGGGATGGCTATTTTACACATCCCTACATGTTTAAAAATATTAACTTGTGCATTGTATAGAATAATGTACCCCACAGTAAGATTTATAAGCCCATTAAAATTCTCTGTGGAGTTCTGTATACTGGGTAATAGCAGTTACTTTGGTTTTATATTGTCACAGAACTCACAGGCTTCTAATATCCCTATAAATTACAGTAGCAATACCATGTATATACAGTATATATACAGATGCAGCCACTTTGGTTTGTCTGTTTGACACAGAATAACTAAACACAGATATCCCATTTATCTCATTTAACACAGAAAACTGCGTCACAACATCCCATCTAATTAAAGCATTCACCATTGCGAACAATGGAGCTTTGGTATGCTAATGAAAAGGTTAAATGCATTAAATGAGTTAAGATGACTTAAGATAACACAGTTTCTTCAATTACCCCTGAGTCATGACGCATTTAACTCACAAATCCAAGTGGCTTCATCTGTATATATATATTCATATCACTAAAACAATAGTCATATACCTTTCATATTGGCTACAGTGGCATCTCATTCAACACGCTAGTGCATTTGGTTATAGATGTTTTTTTTCATTTAAATTGGTATATGAAAACAGTGCCGCCTTAAATATTTTTCTTGAAATAAACAATAGAGCAGCATTATAAAAGTAGAAAACTAAAACTGGCCATTATATAAATCATGCAAAGCAATAAAGCAGTGCAATAAAGTGGAAATGCTATTTTCTATTGCAAACAGAAAACCTTGCCTCTCAGGAAATTTCTTTTTTTATTATTGTGTGTGTGATTGTAAACTACAATAAGCATTCAATAGTTTGCTATGGGACTGCCTTTAAAAACAGAGACATTTGCCTGTAAATTGTGTTGATTCTTAAGATAACAAAACAGTACTTTGTACTTGATCCCATCTAAGATATAATTAATCCTTATTAGAAGCGAAACCAGCTTATTGGGTTTATTAAGGGTAAGGCCACACTGGGCGTTTTGGGGAGATTTGGTCGCCTGGCCTCTTTTCCGCGACCAATCTCCCCAAACGCCTTCCTTCACTCAGCGCCGGCTAAAATAAAAAAACGCCAGCGCTAATCACACGCGGCGATTCGTTTTCTGAAGTTGCCTGAAGCTTCGGAAAACGAATCGACGCGTGTGATTAGCGCCAGTGATTTTTCATTTTAGCCGAAGCAGAGTGAGGGAAAGCACTTCGGGCGACTTCGGAAAATGAATTGACGCGTGTGATTAGCGCCGGTGTTTTTTTTCATTTTAGCCGGTGCACAGTGAGGGAAGGCGTTTGGGGAGATTGGTTGCCGCAAAGACGAGGCAATTAGTCGCCAGGCGACCAAATCTCCCCAAAACGCCCAGTGTGGTCTTACCCTTAATGTTTACATGATTTTATAATGGACTTTATGGATGAAGATCCAAATTACAGGAAAAACCCGAATTCCAGAAAACCCCAAGTCGCAACCCCATTTAATTTAAATAATTCAAAATCTTTAAATGATTACCTTTTTCTCTGTAATAATAACAAATGGTATGGAGATTATGGAAAGCCTCCTTATCTGGGAAAACCGATAAAGTCCTGAGCATTCTGGACAGGTTCCAAAGCTGTACTTACACTAATTACAGGTATAATTAAGTTTTGAAAGTTTTTATCATTCCCGAGTCCCGACTTCATATTAGCTTTGGCCACGCATATTCTAAATCTAGGTTTCTTCTCACACCAAGAGATGGGTTCATGGCAGCAGTACCTGAACCATTAGGTAACTCTGATGAGTGGGCATTGTTCAATTCAATAAATGCACATGTTGAGCATAATTTAGGCACATTTGACGGTTTCAGAGCATATGCTGCCAGAAGAAACCACATATTTTGTTGATCACAAGTTTAAAATCACTTTAGAATAGCTATTATATTGAACAAAGTGATTTTTGCTAGTAGGGTTTATGAAAGAAAAACAAAGACTATCTTTGAAGGGTTCTAAAGCATAGTCATTAATATGCCCTTAACACAATCACTCTACAACAATGCTTGAGGTCTTGTCTACTAGAGCACCGATTAGTTCTGCCTGTATATCGCTAATAAATGAATTTGCACGTCTTTTATTTGATGCATATCCAGAAGTCGCCATTGAACTTAGTCACAAAAACAATTCACCCTCTTGGTTGATTTTTAAGAATAACTAATATGTGTAACCCCACTTAAACTTGAAAAAATGCAACTTTACCCACCAAAAAAAACAACAAAAGTTCCAAAGCAGAAACAGCCCCATTATCCTCTGGTAACTAGAATTCAGGAGAATTGCTTTTTTTAATTTGTGAGGAGCCATTACTTTATTTCCAAGTGATGAAACAATTATGACAATTTGTTGTTTCTTCGTTTCAGTGCTGTTGGCTCTTATTAATGTGCCAAGGCTCTAAGGCTAATGTTGCCCATTTATTTTCATGACTAATAATTCCCTGTTGTTTATTACATTTAGTGTGATTTAGGATTTGCTTGCTGTTCCTAAAATGACCCTTTATTTATTTAGATATTTGGAAGGGAATCATCTAACATCTGTGCCAAAAGAGATCTCCAGTTTCAAGCATCTAACATTAATGTAAGTATCTTTTTATTTGAGCCGCAATAAACTTTCATTTTGCTTTTTCTAAAAACCTTCTGCCAGCAAGCAGCCAAGCATTTGATTCATTTTTTTTTCTGTAAAAGTGACTATTTTTAGGAGGCCAACATCTTTTATAGAAGAGTAAAGCAGATGTAGGTCATGTTATTCACTGCAAAGCAATGAAGATGCAACATATGTTCTGTTCCTAAACATTTTAATGAAAAAAGCAATAAACCAGTCTTTTTTTATGTTTTATATGTTTGATTTGATTGATATTGTGCAGAAAGTGAAGACACAAGGTTGTGTTTAGCTAGTGCCAAGGGTCATTGTTCAAAATAAATGCTCAAATCTTTAATATTCTTTTAAATATAAAACATTCTTTTTAAGTGATCTCATTTTCTGCAGTCCTTAGGTAGAATATATTTTTTAAGTGGTACCATAAATGCCAAGAACAGAGTACAGGCCTTGGACATTTTAGTTGTGACTACCATTGTCCAAACCAATGCCATGACAAGCCACTATCTCAGAATGTATGCCATATGTCCAATAGTAGCTTCAATTAGCCTCCCTTTGCTTATGTGAAATTATTTGAATTTGATTCAGAAATGTCAGTTTTTCCAGTAGACTATAGATTCTTGAAAAAAATATTTAAATGTTCAGGTATGGGATCTGTTGTCTGGTAACCTGTTATTTAGACAACTCCAAATTATGGGAAGGCCGTGTACCATAGACTCCATTTCAAGCAAATAAGTTTGTCTCCTTATTGGAGGCAAAGCAATCCTATTGGGTTTAGTAAATATATAAACCATTTTTAGTAGACTTAAGGTATGGAGATCCAAATGACCCCAGGTCCAGAGCATTCTAGACAAACAGGTCCGATACCTAAGCTTTTATGTCACATGCTTTTGTTATGGGGATAGTGATTTAGCTGGTGCTCAAATAATTCTTGGTCTAATGTTCACAGTGAAAGTAATGTGTTCAGAATGTAAATGACTGGCCTAAGTTTCTAACTTGTCTAGGAAGGCTCTATTGGGGGGATGTAATATGTTTTGTTGGCGCTAAAAACGTTCACAAACAGCTTTGTTAACACCAAAAGCTTCTTTCTTATGAATAAATGCTACTATGCTATTCTATCTTTCCTCGCCAAAATCATCCTTTGATACTTCCTTTGTTGAAACATTGAGCTTTACGTTGTACAAAAACTGTTGTAATCCTGTTTTGTTTAGTTTGTTGTTTTGTGGTAGCAATTTACGCATTCTTTGATCCGTGGCTTAAAACACATTTAGTTTGTTTTCAAAGGGTTGTTGCAGACATCTGCATTCATGTTTTCTTGTATATTTTTCCTAGTGACTTGAGCAATAACAGCATCAGCGTGCTCTCTAATTACACCTTCAGTAACATGACTCAGCTGTCCACATTGTAAGTATTAAACCTTATAATGAAAAGAAATAAGCTGCTGGCAATATCCTCTAAATGATTAGCTTATATGAATAACAACCCTGCAGGTGTCTGCCATTTTCAGTATATTTTTTTAGCAGTAATTTCAAGCTGAGAAGAATTTGCTCCTGTCCAAAGAGTTGACCTTATTTATTTAGATATGTCATGATGAACCTTTGTTCAATAAAACACTGAAGTTGGCCACATAGAGAGCAACATGGTGGGCAACTTTTCTGCTGTCCATTGTAAAGAGCCAACCATCAGAGCACAGTGGAGTATCTTTAGAGCAGGGGTCCCCAACCTTATATAACCCTTGAGCCACATTCAAAAATAAAAAGTGTTGGGGAGCAACACAAGTATGCAGAATAGTTTCTTGGGTGTCAAATATGGGCTGTGATTAGCTATTTGGTAGCCACTATGTGGACTGGCAGGCTACAGGAGACTCTGTTTGGCAGTGCACCTGTTTTTTATGCAACCAAAACTTGCTTCCAAGCCTAGAATTCAAAAATAAGCACCTGGTTTGAGGCCACTGAGAGCAACATCCAAGGGTTTGGGGAGCAACATGTTGCTCGCGAGCTACTGGTTGGGGATCACTGCTTTAGAGGTTCAGATCTTCACTGCTAAGGAGCTGTGGTCATCTTGGCTGGTAAAGGAGCTCAAACCAAGAGGTGTAGCATTTCCCGACTACTTCTTTTTTGAGCTAAAGATCTGCTTTAGCTCAGCGTTTAGATGATCCAGAGAAGGGCGAAAAAAAAAACATCTGAAGCTTCTAATTAACCTCAGTGAGGTTAAACAACTTGACTCCAAAAGGATAATCAGACCTGTCCCTGGATCAACTTTTATTTTCCTAATACGTAACCCAGCAGCTAGGATTGTGAGCTAGGATATAACTCGCACAATGATTTAGAGGCTGACTAAAGAATGTTTCAGAAGTGGCAAAGGCAGAAACCCCCACAATCTTAGTTACTGCACATACCGACACAATAAAAACATAATCACGTTTGTTTGCCTTTGCCATTCCTCAAATGTCAGGTACTGTATATACATATGGAATCAATGGAGAACATATTTTTAATGAAACACAATCTGCTTTATGTAAGGTCATGCAAGCCATCAGTGACTTCTCATTAGAATGCTGTCACGTGCAAACATCACTGCAAGAAGCAATTTTTCCAGAGCAATTTGGGGGGATTTGAATATAATGATTGTTCTGGTTCACATTATTTTAACCATCAGCCTGGTGTTTTTACAGAATCCTAAAGGAAAGAAATCAGATCTAAAAATAGCAATGATTGCTCACTTCCAAATGTTGTCTTACAGATAAATATAGAAAGCTTGGTAATCAGTTATACAATGGGACTAAAGGACCTGTTTATTAAAACTCAATTTTTTTCTGGTCGAGTTTTTAAAGGAAAAAAACTTGAATTTTAGAGGGAAAAAAGCAGAAAACCTTTCTGCTGCAGTGTAACTGGACTGGACTTTGGCCACTCTGGTGGTCCCACATCATCAGTATTTGCATCACCATCAATTAGGAAGACAAATAGAATTAATTCATGCTAGCTTTGCATTAGACTAAGTAGCAGTAAGGTGCTCCAACATCTAAAAATGGTTTCCCCACCAGAGGTTTGGGCTAACAGAGCCTGCTTTCTAAATGGGGGGAAACAATAGTATGCCCCCTTTCAAGTTAGGATCAGGGGACACATTGACTGAACTACGCCACATGCATGTGCATAACAAGCAAATTCTGTTATTATGCACCACTTGTAATGGGGACAATTTTTGTTGATACATAGCCTTTCAATTGATGCTTACAGGTCAGTATGAAATTGCGAGCTCCTGGGGCTGGAAATTAATTTTGAGAAATCTTGATATTTTTAGGCCACAGCATCCCAAAACTCCTCACAGATCACTTGTAAGGTGCCGAGTTGCTACCATAGGGTATAACAAGGAGCAGCCCAACATTTGGTGCTCTGTGATGACTCATGTCTGTATTTACCGCCTGCTTTAGTTCCCCAAATTCAGTGATTTGGAATAAACTGTGCCATCCTCAGGTCTTGGGGGTGACTGGACACTGACCTGACAGTATCACTTTAACAGCTTCATAACAGGTCAGTGTGTTTCCACTAATTGCTGTTGGAAAAGAAACCAATGGAATATTTAAAGCGATACTGTCATGGGAAAAACATTTTTTTTCAAAATGAATCAGTTAATAGTGCTACTCCAGAAGAATTCTGCACTGGAATCCATTTCTCAAAAGAGTAAACAGATTTTTTTATATTCAATTTTGAAATCTGACATGGGGCTAGACATTTTTTCAATTTCCCAGCTGCCCCTGGTCATGTGACTTGTGCCTGCACTTTAGGAGAGAAATGCTTTCTGGCAGGCTGCTGTTTTTCCTTCTCAATGTAACTGAAGTGTCTCAGTGGGACATGGGTTTTTACTATTGAGTGTTGTTCTTAGATCTACCAGGCAGCTGTTATCTTGTGTTAGGGAGCTGCTATCTGGTTACCTTCCCATTGTTCTTTTGTTTGGCTCCTGGGGGGAAAAGGGAGGGGGGTGATATCACTCCAACTTGCAGTACAGCAGTAAAGAGTGATTGAAGTTTATCAGAGCACAAGTCACATGACTTGGGGCAGCTGGGAAATTGACAATATGTCTAGCCCCATGTCAGATTTCAAAATTGAATATAAAAAAATCTGTTTGCTCTTTTGAGAAACGGATTTCAGTGCAGAATTCTGCTGGAGCAGCACTATTAACTGATTCATTTTGAAAAAAATTTTTTTTAACTATCTGCTAAAATCCAAGGCACACAGAATGGTCTGGGGCAATCTGCCAGCTGCAGTACTAAAACAGAATCCAAATGACTGAAATATTCCCCAGGGCCATGCTCAGACTGGAAGTTTGTGAAAACCACCAATGCTGGCTGTAACATGGTTCCTGTAAGCAGCAATGAAGGGAGACTGCAATTGATTTTTGGCATTTTGATGCTGCGGTACTCAAAGCAAACCCTGTGATGATGAACACACTTGGAACTACAGGCAGCTAGTTTCCAAGACCATTCAATAAAGCATTATATTGCCACTGTTCTGCACTGTCTCTGCGTGCATCTTCTGACTCTCATTATTACTGTTCTGCAAAGAAGGAAAAAAAAGGGTTTTGGTGGTTAGTTCTAGTGCACATGATATACAGTGCTCCATTTCCTCTGTTAAATTGTCGTTTTTTTGCTAGGATATTGAGCTACAATCGGCTGAGGTGTATCCCAGTGCATGCATTTAATGGCCTGAAGTCTCTGCGAGTCCTGTAAGTATCACGTGTTCTCTGATGTTCCAAGATATTTCCATTTCTAGATGACAGCAGGCACACTAATAAGCACAGTGAAACAAAATGAAACAGCTTTTAATATAAAAATACTTTATATATTGCTTCAGATATTAATATAAGCAGTCTGTGTGTCCTTAGCTAATCACTGCACTGCTGGTCCCGACTACATGTGTCATTCAAAACAACTTTGCAATAGATAGCTACAATCTACACATTCCTTGCATATGCTCCTACAGGCAGCTTTATGGACTTTTTGGAAATTGAAAAATGCAATATTGTTTGTAGTCAGGGCCAGCAGTGCATAGAATCCTATAAGACAGACATACATACCGTCTGGACATTTTTGATGTGTGACAGATGATAACAAACAGCAATGGTATGAGATCAATAGATGTGCCCAACTTCTTATTTGGAATATAATTGTGAACAGAGATACAGTAAGCTGATGCCTGGTTTCACAAGTTTTAAGATCTAAACATGATTAAGCTGGCCACTCATGCCCAGATTTGGTTACATTTTACCATACTTCCCAAACATCTGGGGCATGAATCAAAATTTCTGCCAGCCGAAATAAAATGAAATCAGAGCCACATCTCTAATGGCTACTCTTCTTTTTCTATTGTTATGATTGCTCATGCAGTGGACGTGAACAGAACCATGAAAAGACTATTAATGTGCATGGAGGGTTTACCCACGAGCCGAGCAGGTTCGGGCCTACCTTGGCACACCACTTTTGGGTTGCACTCTTCTGCCTGCTCTTGGGTTGAGTTTTTCCACCTGCTCTCCCAGCCCAAGACCTTACACTGCCGGCTTCTGGCTTCCAGTTTTATAGAAGTGTGTCTGTCCCCGCCCCTTTTGTGATTTCACCAATGGTGCGGGTCTATAAATGTAGAAGGAAAGCCAGATTCAGACAGGCACGGGTCAGAGTCGGGTGCGGGTCGAGGTTTTCTGGACCCGCACATGACTACAGTGGATGGCTTTGGGCACCCATGATTTGTAGTAGCGTAGGAGTCCACACCACATTAGAGTAGTTCCGATGCTTTTTTGGTGAATACCATAGCAGGAGACAAGTGGGCATAAGTTATTGCCTTAATGGACCGAAATGAAAATGAAGTGGAAAAAAACTGATTGAGCAAGAAATACTCCAACAAAGTATTTCTAAGTAAATGTGAGTTTTTATCCAACGTGAAAAATGATCAGCCATTATAACAGTTTCACATGGGAAAAAAAATCTGATAAATCTGCTTCTCGTTATTGCATAATTATTATTTACACAATCCAGCAACATGGGGGATAAACAAACTGCAAAAATGAGTGCAGTCGAGGCGTAAACAGCTTGGGCATTTCTTTGTGATATAGCTGATTTATACATTCCTCTGTATAATTTATCTTAGAATGTGAAAACGTTTACCAGACTTAGTAGCAGGAAATTACCAGCAGTTTAGTATGTCTGTCAGCAGTATGTTGCTGAATTAAATCATATGCATCTCCAACATACACCTACTCCAGATTGGCTAAAATGCAAACTGGAGAGATGCTAATAAAAGCTAAATAACTCAAAAACCACAAATAAAACTGAAATTAATTAAATTAAACAATGGAACCCATTTGCAAATCGTCTCAGAATGAATATCACTTTTTACATCATACTAAGGGGTATATGATGTGAGAGTGAAATTCTGCCACTCTCCATTCATTTCTTTGGGATATTTAAAAGAGTATTTATTAATAAGTGAAAGTTTATCCTTTGATAAATACCTCTTTCAAAATCCCATAGAAATGAATGGAGAGTGGCAGAATTTCACTCTAGAGGACTGTGGCGATCTCTAACTTCACTCTTTGATAAATATACCCCTAAAAGTTCATTCAAAAGCAAAACCCCTTTAATAATATTCGTATAGACAGTACGGATAGGGCATTTCATAGAGACGTTGTTTTGCACTGGGAAGTAGCATAAGACAAACAAGTTCAATCAAAGGGGGTTATTTATTAAAGTTCGAATGCCCAAAACTCAAAAATTTTAGTTTTTTTTAACTATAAAATTCGAATTTTTAGTGAATAAAAAAACTTGAATTTTTCATGATTTATTATATCCAGTGATGGGCGAATTGGGGGCGTTTCGCCGGAAAATTCGCGAATTTCCCGCGAAATCCGTAAAATGTCAAAAAATTTGTGAAATGGCGCTGGCATCAAAAATGGACATCGGCGTCAAAAACTAGATGCTGGCGCCGTTTCGCTAATTTTTTGCCATTTCACTAATTTCGCGGGAAATTCACAGCAAATTCGCCCATCACAAATTAATGTGGATGGTAAAAGTCAGAATCTGAAAATCCAGCATCTCAGACCTGCTGAGATTGTATATAAGTCAGTGGGGAAAGTCCTGAAGATATCCTGGGTTTCGTGAAAAAAAATCCAAAGATTTTGTGGTGGTCAGGCGGAATATTAAAAGACATTTGAACGATTCGAATTTTTTATGATTTTTTTCTTGTTTTTCAGGAAAATGTATTGATAAATAAGGGGAAATAACCCGTGTGGATTTGGTCGGAGTATATTTCAGAAAAAAATTGATTTTGATAAATAACCCCCTAAATGTAGACTTAGAGGTCAGAAGCAAATCATTGCTGCTCCAAATGCTCCTGATATTTATGGTGCATTATTGTTGTCTCTTGAGTCCTACAATCACAATGTATTCAATATACACACGTTACCACCACCAGTCTTCAACATGGACATTCATGGCTGTCTGTGGAATATTGCTCCATCTCCATTGGATTTATATTGGTCCGGCAGAGTGTAATGTCAGCCGCTAGTCTTGCCACAAGTCATCGATATTGCTATGAAAAAAAAACAATTCTCCGAAGAAGAGAAAAAATGTGACAACAAGATTGACAGTGTGCAATCTAGTCGTTGTCACTTATTCATCATCTGCGTTCTTATGAGAGCTGGAAAATGAAAGCATCAGCAAAACCGCTTCAATATCTCTTTTGTTGACTTTAGAGCACATCTGCCTGAAAATGGGTTTAAGCCACAGTGCCCATGCCCTAACACCGCCATCTAGAGGTGTTCCAGCATTCACTAAGCGCCGAAGCGCCGAACACTAGCGTTAATTCGCTAGCGTTTGGCATTTTCGCTACTGCGCAAATTCACTAACGAACGCTGGCGTATTTTCGCTAGTGTTACTTCGCATCCTTACGCCAGGTGAATTTTCGCTAGCGATGTAACTATGCAAATTCACTAACTTGCGCAGTGTACTGAACGCTACCTTTTACGCTAGACTTCCTTCGCCACCTCAGACCTGGCGAAGCGCAATAGAGTAGATAGGGATTGTTTCAAAAAAAGTAAATTTTTTTTCTAAGTCCCAAAAAACGCTGGCGTGTTTTCTACAGGATGGGTGATAGGCTGAAAAAGATCGAATTTTCTTTGGGGCTCCCCTTCCTCCCCCCTACATTTCCTGACTCATGGCAACTTACCTAGACAGTGGGCACATGTGTAGGGCAAAATAACATTTATATTTGCTGATTTGAAGGTTTTCTAGGCATTTGTAGTGCAGATACGTATTCCTCCATTAAAATTTGAATTTCGCGCCGTATGCAAATTAGCCTTCGCTAGCGTAACTTCGCTTTATATAACGAATCAACGCTAGCGCAACTTCGCAACCTTACGCTACCCCTGTGCGCAACTTCGGATTTTAGTGAATTTGCAGAGCGCTGGCGAAACTACGCCTGGCGAAGTGCGGCAAAGTGCGGCGAAGTTGCGCCTGGCGCAACTTCGCATCTTAGTGAATTTGCCCCATAGTGTTGTAGATCTAAAGGCAAAATATCCCAATGAATTTTAAAAGAAATTGTTATCCCATCATTATAACTACATTTCTAGAAATCTGTTACATACAAAATAAGTAACGGAGGATCTTAAAGGTGTTGTTCAGCGTTAAATTTACATTTAATATGATGTAGAGAGTGATATACCTGTAATTGGTTTTCATTTTTTATTATTTGTGGTTTTTGAGTTACTTTCTAGAATAAAAAGAGCAGGCACTTCCAAAGACCAATCCTCCAGGCAGGCTTGTCAAATCATAAGTAGTTTTATTACGGTACACAAGGATACAGCCTTATGCGTTTCATATCATTCAGATACTTAATCATAGGTATCCGAATGATATGAAACGCGTAAGGCTGTATCCTTGTGTACCAAATAAAACTACTGGTGGTCTGCTCCCTTAGCTGAAGGTTCAGGGCACCTGGACCTCTTCTCTCAACTGGTGAGTTTTACTGAGACCTGAGAATTTCCTACATATATATAGTACTACTATCAACGAGTGTTCATTGTTTATTTACTTAGCTTTTTATTTAGCAGCTCTCCAGTTTGCAATTTCAAACTACCCTAGCAACCATGAATTGATTTGAATAAGAGACTGGAATGTAAATAGGAGAGGGCCTGAACAGAAAGATTAGTACAGGTATGGGACCTGTTATTCCATAATTACAACCTTTATACCTTAAGTTTACTATTTAATCATGTAAATATTAAATAAACCCAATAGGCTGGTTTTGCCTCCAATAAGGATGAACTATATCTTAGTTGGGATCAAGTACAAGCTGCTGTTTTATTATTACAGTGGAAAAAGAAATAATTTTAAAAAATGTTGATTATGTGGATAAAATGGAGTCTTTGGGAGATGGCCATTCCGTTATGCAGAGCTATCTGGATAACTGGTTTCTGGATCACGGATCCCATACCTGTAATACAAAATAGCGATAACAATACATCTGTAGCCGTACAGAGGATTTGTTTTTAGATGGGTTCAGTCATCCCCATCCCCATGAAAAGCTGAAAAAAGCCAGAAGCAAGCAAATAATTAAAAACGAAATAGAAAAGAAAAAGCAAAGACCAATTGAAAAGTTGCTTAGAATTAGCCACTCTATAACATATTAAAAGTTACCTTAAAGCCTTTTAAACTGTGGCTAAAATATGGGCTTTAATGTTGTTTAAAATCAGGAAACCTGTGAGTTCCTGTTTGAAAATGTTCTTTTTAAAAGAATTATACTGTATTGTTTTTGCATCTTTAGAACACTTCATGGCAATGATATTTCAACGGTACCTGACGGCTCCTTCAGCGACCTCACTTCACTGTCACATCTGTAAGTAACTTGTCTTATCTGCATGGATTTGCCGAAACCAAAGCAAATATGTACGGGGCCCTGTTGGATTCCAGAGCTCTGATATATTTGGATAAGAATTCAGCCGACAGTTTGGCTGTATCCCTATTTATTGCAATGAACATCTATCTCGTTCAAGGGAAGATTATCCGGGACAGCACGAGTATGTTTTATGTCATGTTCTGCAAGGGAAAGTAATGGAAAATGCTGAGTTATAGTTATTTTTGCTTGCGTGTGACATTTTTCATGGGAGCTCTGTGCCATGTGGTTAACTATTTTCCATAGCAGATTCCAGCAATGCAGTGTTCCCCCTACACTCCGGTGGCCGGAGATGTTTCACACATCAGACAAGGAATTGTTTCATTTTGGTAAATAATTGGCTGCCAATTCAACCACTGAACTTTCAGCAAATGTATTTTTTTTTTGTTCACTGATCAGCGGTATTTGAAAGACGAGCTCCTTACAGTGCAATGATAATGTTTGCACAAGTCTGAATTAAAAGCATTTCCATAACATCGCTTCTGCCTTCTAGCTGTGTCAGTGGCAAAAAAAGCTGCTCCTATAAACCCAAAATTCTTTGTCTGTGATGTATAATCTCTGTAAAGCTTTGTGACTTATGTCGGCACTATAGAGGGTTGGAAATAGGGGTACGGGAGCAAGGCATGTGACTTGAGACTGTGGGTCATGGAAACAATCAGAAGAATCAAGGCCAAGTAGAATGTGTCTCAAGTGTCTGTCAATTCCACTTGGCGCGACTTTGATGCAATATAAAAAATAGTAATAAAGAATAATAAGCTCGGGGTTATTACAGGACGTACATAGACAGTTAGGGCCACTGGCACTGATCTTAAAAGAGTGCTCTTTGGTGTTTGATCCCCTTGAAACGTCTTTGAATTTCCGGTTTAAGATCACCTTGAACCCTTTCAGCACTTCTTACACAAAGTGACTTGACCTCAATCAAAAAATAAACCAGATCCGTAGAATCTACAGAGCTGGCAGTCATATCATGTGCATATCAATCAGCTTCATGCATTTTATTGCACACTCTATGGTGAATACAAAAATAAAATGGTTGCAGACTTTGCGTTTTGGAGCATGGACCTATTGAATGCCCCTGGATAGAGCACAGCCTGAGTTGTATTGCGCTGTATCCAAGAGGGATCAGTGGGAGAAGGCAAACAGGTGTCCCTGCGCGGCAAACAGCCATGTAATTCAGACGCATAAGTTATGGTGCATCAGGAGGCTGAGCCCACATTGAGACGCTGTTCTTACTGGCTGCACTATTACGATAATAAGTACAATGTTCTACTGCACCTCCTGATGCTGATTTTTGATTTGCTGCTTAAAGGGATACTGTCATGGGAAAAAAAAATTCTCAAAATGAATCAGTTAATAGTGCTGCTCCAGCAGAATTCTGCACTGAAATCCATTTCTCAAAAGAGCAAACAGATTTTTTTATATTCAATTTTGAAATCTGACATGGGGCTAGACATATTGTCAATTTCCCAGCTGCCCCTGGTCATGTGACTTGTGCTCTGATAAACTTCAATCACTCTTTACTGCTGTACTGCAAGTTGGAGGGATATCACCCCCCCCCAGCAGCCTAACAACAGAACAATGGGAAGGTAACCAGATAGCAGCTCCCTAACACAAGATAGCAGCTGCCTGATAAATCTAAGAACAACACAATAGTAAAATCCAGGTCCCACTGCGACACCTTCAGTTAAATTGAGTAGGAGAAACAACAGCCTGCCAGAAAGCAGTTCCTTCCTAGTGCTGGCTCTTTCTGAAAGCACATGACCAGGCAAAATGACGTAAGATGCAGCTACACACCAATATTACAACTAAAAAAATTACAGAATCCCTTTAAGACTCCAGTATGTTTTTTTTTTACAAAATCTCTTTTTCTTCTTTTAAGAGAATATTTTCACAAGTTCTCAGTAGATTTCATTCAGTTTTCTATTTTTATAACTTATTGAGTATAGCCATTCCCGCTAACACCACAGTTCTCTCGTACTGGTAAACGCTTGTAGGAAGGGATGGATTTGTGCCACGCACGAGTGTTTACAAATAAGAGTTGACAGCCCTGTCACTGCAATTTCTCCAAAGGTTGGAACCATTTTAAATATTAAAGATCACTCTCTTTTCCAAGAAAAATGGCTTCATTCTGGTTTTATACGCTGCTTTTATTTCCTCTCTTCCTGATTAAAAACTCAGGGAGCTTTTTCCATGCACAGTTCCTCCATGCAACAACATTTAATTAGATTAGATGTGGCTGTTTGAATTGCCATTGCCCTTTTCTTTGTTCTGGAGATAATGGGAGCCATTGTCATTAGCAGTACAATAAGAGGGCAGCATTGAGTAATTATTATTAGCACTGCTACTGCTAACCTTTTTCTCTCTTTATTACTTTATTTCAACTTCTAGCATATCAAAAAGTGGTTAATAATAGGCTTTTCACATAATGTTGTTTGGGGAATTGTTTACCGGACATGAAGCCATTGAGTCGTTTGTACAGTTAATATGAGATAAATTACATGCACTAATTAATGTGATTCTTTCTTTCCAGTGCACTTGGTACAAACCCTTTATATTGTGACTGCAATTTGCGTTGGTTGTCTGAGTGGGTTAAGGCGGGATACAAAGAGCCAGGCATAGCCCGGTGCAGCGGGCCCGAAGACATGTCTGATAGACTTTTACTGACTACTCCAACCCAGAAATTTCAGTGCAAAGGTATGAAGGGTACCTGGGGCTAATTCACAGTGTGTGCTACAGCGAATGTAACCATTAATAAAGTATATATTTATTTTGTTACCTGTGTCAATTGGGATCTCTAGCAAGAATCATTTTCATTCAAAAATGGCATCCATGTGCTGTTTTCTTTAACGCAGAATTTAAGCGGCAAAAGCAGGATTATCAATAAGGAGCTCAGTTGATTGGATCTAATGCCGTCTGAGAATGTACCGGAATTTCTAAATGTAAATGTATACTTAAAGCACCAGCAGTTTTTTTTTAAAACAGTAATCATCCAAGCTTTCAAAACATAGGAGCTCCCCATCTTGGATTTTGTTAGAAGTGTCAGTGACCCTGCACATGCTCAGAGCAGAAATCAAGTCTGTAGCTACAGGGCGGATTATTAGATTCTGATGCAAATTGCACTGGTTTCTGAGCAGCCAGGTAATGAAAATCTGCATTAATTACTAATTAGCCTTGTATTGTGACATTAATATCTTATAACTTATACCAGTGATCCCCAACCAGTAGCTCGTGAGCAACATGTTGCTCTCCAACCCCTTGGATGTTGCTCCCAGTGTCCTCGAAGCAGGTGCTTATTTTTGAATTCCAGGCTTGGAGGCAAGCTTTGGTGCATAAAAACCAAGTGCACTGCCAAACAGAGCCTCAATATAGGTTGACAATCAACATAGGGCTACCAAATGGGCAATCACAGCACTTATGCTAGTGTTGCTCCCCAACTCCTTTTACTTCTGAATGTTGCTCACGAGTTCAAAAGGTAGGGACCCCTGCCTTATACAGTACATACAGAAAGTCTTTGGTTGGATTGGAGAAAAAATGTAACTTTGATTAAATTTTAATTCAACATGCCAAGGATTTATCAAATATATTGATTCAATGTTTGTGCAGAGAGCTTCAATTATTTTATCCTTTTCAGCCCCATAGAATATACTGTAGATTCTACAGCACCCACATAAATAGGGCAAAGTGGCCTTTGACTGTAATCCTGTAGCATTTGCTCTGCTGTGTGTTGTAATGCGTGACAATTCACTGCCTCGGGGTACATTCTCTAACGTTTACTTTTAATATGTAGGGCTTAGAATAGTGATGGGCGAATAAATTCGGCAGGCGCAAATTTGCAGGGGGAATTTACGCATTTTGCCGCCGGCAAATAAATTTGTCAAAGTGCGCGGAAATTCACCAGTGTTAAATAGGTGGAATAGTGGACCACGTCAAAAATGTCACGCATCAACATTATTCGGACACCCATTGACTTTAATGTGGGCGTCAAAATTAACACGAACTGACGCGGGCGTCAAAATTCGTGTTTTGCTATTTTTTTTTCCGCAGGAAATTCTCGAAACAGGACAAATTCCCCCATCACTGGCTTAGAAGTATCATTTCTTTAGAGCATATTAGGGAGCTTTTGCGATTGCCCCAGCTAATAAATACAAGAGCACTAATTGGTGCAAAGGGTACAGAGTACTCATGTCTAGGGCTGCACCTTGCCCTGGTTTAAAATTAGAGCAATTAAACCAATTAAAGGGCTGCCTTGCAGACACAGGCAGACCTCTAATAACATTTACTGCTGAATGAGGCACAAACAAAGGGCATCCCAGGCCTCTTTTTAATACAGTAGTGCCAAATGCAGGCAGCACTGTTTCCAGAGTCAGTTATTTGTGCTCTATTCTAGGAGTGCAAAGAGCTGTGCCTTAGGGTACAACCTAAAGGGCAAGATGTAGTTTTTATTTCTAAATTACACTGCACATAATTCACTTTATTATGTAAAATGTCATTCCTGCAAGTGTATTTTTTTAAAAATTATAATATTGGTGTGTAGGCAGCCATCTCAGCACTTTAGGATGGAACTGCTTTCTGGCAGGCTATTGTTTCTCCAACTCAATGCAACTGAATGTGTCACAGTGGGACTTTCTTAGATCTACCAGGAAGCTTGTATCTGTTATCTTGTATCTGGTTACCTTCCCATTGTTCTATTGTTAGGCTGCTGGTGAAAAGGGAGGGAGGTGATATCACTCCAACTTGCAGTACAGCAGTAAAGAGTGCCTAAAGTGTAGAGTCACATGACTGGGGCAGCTGGGAAACTGACAATATGTCTAGCCCCATATCAGATTTCAAAATTAAATATAAAAAAATCTGTTTCCTCTTTTGAGAAACAGATTTCAGTGCAGAATTCTGCCCAAGCAGCACTATTAACTTTTATTAATTTTGAAAACATGTTTTCCCATGACAGTATCCCTTTAATGATCCCTGTAACCTGTTAGTACCTTGCTCATTCTGTAACCCACAGGACAAGATGTTCATTATCATGCATGTCCGCTGTGATCTGTATTTTGCAGAACAGAGTCCGGTTCCCTTTCCTTTAACGTACCCATTAAACAGCAGACTATTATATTATTTTATAAGCCATTTCATCGGTTGTATGTCATTGCAGAACAACTGCTTACATTAAATTACAAGGCAGTTAATTAAATATTCTTCACATAGGCAGGCTTGGCAGCCGTATATATATATATTAAATTAGAAATGTGCACAAATTATGAATGTTCAAATGCAAATTGCATTTTTTTACCATTTGGCAACAAGATCTTTTTTAAGTCAAAACACACAGGTGAAGGCTGTGCAGGTGAAAGTGTTCCAAAGGGAAACTGGCAGAAATAAGCAGAAGGCTTTTCCCCCATTCCTTCTGACATACATTCTAAATCATACTTTACACAGGCCATTTTTGTTTGCCTAAGAATAAATTGCAATTACTTCAGTTATATTTTATGGTATCTGACTCACGGGCAGGAAATGAAATGCGTTTATGTAGAAAGTGCATCTCCTTGGAATTAGCACCAGACAGGTTATTTTATTAGGAACTGGCTCTGCCTTCTCCTTCACTGATTATCAAACCCATGTTACCAGTGGAGTCTGATGAACAGTTGCAAATGTTTTAATCAAACTGACAGTAAAATCCATATGAGGCGAATAACTACACCATTTTAAAACTTTAACCAGGAAAAATCTGTTTTAGAAGACACAGAGGGTTAACTTGCATGCATATAAAGTACAAGGCCACCGTTCAGTATTTCTCCAAGGTGACTGTAGTATCCTCATATTTTAAGGTTGGTGGTATATTTTGGGGCAAATTTACTTAAGGTCGAATATCGAAGTTAAATCCTTCGACTTCGAATATCGAAGTCGAAGGATGTAACGCTATTCGTTTGATTCGAATGATTTTAATCCATCGATCAAACGATTTTTGTTCGACCAAAAAAAGCTAGCAAAGCCTATGGGGCTTTGGTAGCTTTTAGGTGGCGAACTAGGGGGTTCGAAGTTTTTTCTTAAAGAGACAGTACTTTGACTATCGAATGGTCGAATAGTCGAACGATTTTTAGTTTGAATCGTTCGAGTCGAAGTCGAAGGTCGAAGTAGCCCATTTGATGGTCGAAGTAGCCAAAAAAACCATTCAAAGTTTTTTTCCTCTAACCCTTCACTCGAGCTAAGTAAATGGGCCCCTATGTGTTATAATCAGGGCTGAAACTAGGGGTAGGCAGAAGAGGCATTTGCCTAGGGCGCAAAGGTGAAGGGGGTGTCGGGTACGTACCTCTTCCATCAGCTTACCCATAGTCAGGACCGTCCTCCAGACACTGAAGCATATATGTGTTCTCTGGTGCCCTGTGTGACGTTACCCTGCAACCGAGAGTGTGCCCACTCTGATTATAATAGTGTTATGATGATAACCGATAATGTAATAATTAAACTCATTGACGCCCATTCATCAAAACTCAAATTTTTAGTAGTAATTTGAAAAAACTCATTTTCAATTAACCACACATGCCAAGTAATTAAATAAAACAGCCTAATATAAAAAGCACAAAGAAAATCCAAATCTGGGTATGAACTTTGAAATCCTTGGTTTCTTAAGAATTGTCTTACAAATACATATGTAGAAAATCCCCAAACCCACTAAAACCACTAAGCAAAGAAAGATTTTCCAATTGGAAAAGGACAGCTCCCACTGACTTCGTGGCAAAGTTTTTTATTAGTGGATTTTTGTGGGGTTTTTTTTCGTTTAATAAATTATACATTTTTCGTGGTTTAGCGTAATAATAATCCATGATGTTTTAGCACTAAATATCTGTTTTGTAAAAAACGAATGGAATACAAAAGCTTGTAAATCTTCCCCATTGTGTAAGAGTATATATATATATATATATATATATATATATATATATATATATATATATATATATATAGCAAAAAAACTTCCGCACACATAGGTCTTGATAAGTGAAAAAAAGCTGGTAGATTTATTTCAACGTTTCGGCTTACAAACTCAAGCCGTCATCAGGACGTAATGATGACGGCTTGAGTTTGTAAGCCGAAACGTTGAAATAAATCTACCAGCTTTTTTTCACTTATCAAGACCTATGTGTGCGGAAGTTTTTTTGCTTTATAGATATGAATTTTTGTTCCAGCACCTAGGCATCACCATGGCTATCCGAGTGCATCTATCTATATATAGGTAAAGAAAAAGGTAAAGAAAAGAAGACCTTCCAGGGCCTTGCCCAACCGAAGAATCGTGAAAACATAATGCGTTGATCTTAAAAAAGGGAAAAACTGATAAATCCAGAATAGCAGAAATGCTTATATCTGAATAGAAAAAAATATAAATCGACGTGGTTTATATTAGTAGGCTGTAAAAAAAAAATGGCTCTGAGTTTTTCTGATCATTAGTGGCATTTATAATTAAGCAGGTTTACATTTTGCAATTAAAAGAATATTAATGGGAGTATTTATATTTAATAACATGACAAATGCAAAGTGGCACATCCAACTGGGGTGATGTGTTTAGCAGTCTGCATTTTAATCATTAAACATTAATATCGCATGGAATTAAAATGTGATTATATCGCTTATTAAAAGTGTTTACATTTATTCTGTCAAGTGTGAGTTGAAAATAATAAGGTCATTCTCTCATCGTTCAGTACATAAGGTTTAATCATTCTTCAACCAGATTTATATCCGCCTGAAGCAACCTAAAGGGTATATTTATCAAAAAGTGAAGTTAGAGATCCCCACAGTCCGCTTGAGTGAAATGCCGCCACTCTCCATTCATTTCTATGGGATTTTGAAAGGCGTATTAATCAAAGGATGAACTTTCACTGTCACTCATTGATAAATGATTTAAAAAATCCCATAGAAATGAATGGAGAGTGGCGGCATTTCACTCTAGACAACTGTGGCGATCTCTAAACTAACTTTTTGATAAATATGCCCCTAGGAGTGGCAGCACAGTTTTTAAAGGATAACTATACCTTCAGGATGGATGGTTAACTAATATATAATTTGATATTATAATAAGGTGGTATATGGTGACAGTAGATTTACTCCAGGACACACACCATTATTTTATCAGCCAGTCAAGTCAGTGGAGCTGAGGAGAAAATTTTTTTTAAGGGAAAATGTTGATTTACACCAGATTTTATACATATTTTTATTCCATAATTTACAGGCCATGACATAGCTTTGTAGCATTGAGTTGTGGTGATGTGTAAGGTATTTTAGGTACACTTTTTTTTGCACAGCTCTATACCTTTGACTTTAATTCTAGAATGCCCTGTTGTTTGCTAAATGTGTTTGCTAATTTGTTACTAAACAATTTAGCAACAAATTAAAAATATCATTGTCTTCATGTGGGATCCATGACAATTTTTACCTATGACCCTGATTCAGATGTAAAAAAAGAGTTGAGGAGCAAAACAAACATGAAAAAGATCCTGTGGGTGCCAAATAATACCTTTGATTGGCTATTTGGTAGCCCCTATGTGGACTGGCAGCCTATAGGAGGGTCTTTTGGGCAGTATACCTGGTTTTTATTCAACCAAAACTTGCCTCCAACCCAGGAATTGAAATATAAGCACCTGCTTTACGGCTACTGGGAGCAACATCCAAAGGATTGGCGAGCAACATGGTTGGGGATCACTGATCTACATTATACTATAAGTTAATTCAAAAGTCCCCTTTAATAATGACTAGAGTGCCCTTCCATCAATTTGTCAATGAGTCATTCCACGTTAGACTCTAATAAAGTATGTTTAAAATGAAAACATTTTAGTTTGATGATTGATTGCTACTTGATTTGCACTCGCATTAATCCTTTACAATTTACACTTATCCAAACTATATATACTGAAAATTCAGTAAAGTGTGTGAATTTGACCTGTTTCACTTTGCTGAGAATTAGCGAAACATTTAAAATTCACCCAAATGTCTTGAAGTCAAATTTTTGACGCACCAAATGTTTCCACCTGTTACAGTCTATGGGGCAGATTTACTACAGGGTGAAGTGGCTAACGTTAGCGACATTACGCCAGAAGTCCCATCTGCAGGAACATCGGCATTTTACTAATAGGTGTAGACGACAATTCGCTAGCGAACAGGACCGTCGTCGTTCATTCGCACTCTATCACCAGGCAACGTTTTGCTCTTGCGAAGGGTCATTACTCCGCAAACTCAGTAAAGTGTGAATTTTACTGAGCGTTATCTCTTCCACTCAGACCAGACGAACTGCTAAAATGAAGCTAGATCTTCCTTATGTCACTTACATCATATCCTGCCTGGAGGAAATGCATTAAAGTTATAAAAAAGCTCACGACATTTCCTTTTTTTTTCCTAAATAATAAACTTTTTTGTTAACATTTCCCCCAGACATTCGAGTGGCATGGAACATTTATTTTCGGATGGGCTCATGTGTAGGGCATTATAGAATTTATTTTGTCTTTATTCAGGTTCCTTGGAAATTTGTAATAAAAAGTCACCCTTCAAGCATTTGCACCAACATCTCCAATAATTTTAATGTATTTTATAATGACTTTAATGTACAAGCCCTATTCAAATTGATCAAAGCGTAAGAGGACTAATGAAGTTTTGCTAGACAGAAGCGATCACTAGTGTAATTTTGCTTTGAAACGTTCGCACTGCCAAAGTAACGCTAGTGAAAAGTCACCAGCAGGGATGGGCGAATTTGAACCGTTTCGTTTCGCCAAAAATTCGCCGCCGGGGAAATGTCGCAGACGCCCACAAAAAATTTGTTGCGCGGCGAAATTATTTTGTCGCGCGTCTATTTTTTAGACGCACGTCTCCATACAAGTCTATGGGCGTCATTTTTTCGGCGAAACGAGGCGAAAAAATTTGCCCATCCCTAGTCACCAGGTTTCGGCACCCAGGACGCAACTTCGTGTTTTAGTGAATTAGCGTAGTGGTAACGAATTTTCGCCTGGCAAAGTGGTGCGGTGTGCGTATTGGTTGCTGACTACAGCGAATCTGCCTCTATGGGCGTCATTTCTGCTGAAACTTGGAAAATAATTTCACTCATCACTAGTATTATATATTGATGAATATTATGATCATTTAAACATTATTAAATTAAAATCCAAGGGCAAGTTTTTGAGTTCCTACTTCACTTTGAATTTCCTTGAGATCCATAAGATCAAAGCATTTTACCTGATCCTAGACAAATGCAGAAGCTATGTATAACTAGATATGCTGGCATTTAGAAATACTTGTTATTAATTATTATATATATATATCCCTTTGCAGGTCCAGTAGATATGAGTATTGCATCAAAGTGCAATCCGTGTTTCTCAAATCCATGCAAGAACAATGGGACGTGTAACAGTGACCCAGTAGAACTGTACCGGTGTACTTGCCCCTTTGGTTTCAAGGTATTTATTTACTCTAATTTTTCCATAAACTTGCATTTAAAAATTTGCTACAGAATACAGTTAACAAAAGCAAGGTCAATAATAGTATTTTTTTTTTTTATTAAGCACAATCTCGATAAAGATTGCTTTGTGATTATCATGTGTTTTATTTTTTGGTCTCTAGGCTAAAACTTAGGGACTGATTTACTTTGAACGAACGGACACATTTATAAAATTCAATACCTGTTTCTATTTGTTAGAATTTGTTTGGTTGCTAAAGCAGTCAAATGCTTTTCTATTTCTATGGGGAGATATTGCTCAGTACAGGTCAGTAGTAATATCTCCCATCCAAATCCGGACTCCTGGATGTATCTTGCATCTGTGTAGGAACGAATCAAACAATTGTTTCTACACTGGAAAAAATTGCTCCAGTTGTGAAATGCTGATATATTTTTGTATCACTGAGTCCCAGATGTTGATGTGGTGCTTCTTTAGATGATTTCCATGGTCCATGCTGGCCAGCCCTTCAGGGTTAGTCATGGATTCATCATAAACTTGGAGAGCCACTTTCAGTTTGTTACATTTGTTGAGGCCGACAGTCTGAATGATCAAAATTGCAGGAAGTAAAGATAAAATGCGGCTCATGCAATTTGAGATAAAAGGAGTCTTATTTTGACCAAATGGACAGCATTTATGCATAGAAAACTTTGTCAGATAAACTGCATGCTAGTGCAAAAATCTGGCATTTTTTAGCAATGGAAATAAAACACAGATTTATTTCATCTTTCATTCCTAGTTAAAGGGATCCTGTCATCGGAAAACATGTTTTTTTCAAAACACATCAGTTAATAGTGCTACTCCAGCAGAATTCTGCACTGAAATCCATTTCTCAAAAGAGCAAACAGATTTTTTTATAATCAATTTTGAAATCTGACATGGGGCTAGACATTTTGTCAATTTCCCAGCTGCCCCTGGTCATGTGACTTGTGCATGCACTTTAGGAGAGAAATGCTTTCTGGCAGGCTGCTGTTTTTCCTTCTCAATGTAACTGAATGTGTCTCAGTGGGACATGGGTTTTTACTATTGAGTGCTGTTCTTAAATCTACCAGGCAGCTGTTATCTTGTGTTAGGGAGCTGCTATCTGGTTACCTTCCCATTGTTCTGTTGTTAGGCTGCTGGGGGGAAAAAGGGAGGGGTGATATCACTCCAACTTGCAGTACAGCAGTAAAGAGTCATTAAAGCACAAGTCACATGACTTGGGGCAGTTGGGAAATTGATAATATGCCTAGCCCCATGTCAGATTTCAAAATTGAATATAAAAAATCTGTTTGCTCTTTTGAGAAATGGACAGTATCCATTTAAAGGAACAGTTCAGTGTAAAAATACAAACTGGGTAAATAGATAGGCTGTGCAAAATAAAAAATATTTCTAATATAGTTAGTTAGCCAAAAATGTAATGTATAGGGACTGGATGTGTAACATAACAGAACAGACCACCTGCTTTTCAGCTCTCTAACTCTGAGTTAGTCAGTGACTTGAAGGGGGGCCACATGGGACATTTCTGTTCAGTGAGTTTGCAATTAATCCTCAGCATTAAGCTCAGATTCAAAAGCAACAGTTATGACCCATGTGGTATCCCCTCGTCATGATTGGTTACTGCCTGGTAACCAATAAGAGGAAAGCAAGAGAGCTGCAAAGCAGGAAGTAGTGTTCTGGCTATTATGTTAGACATCCAGTCACTCCAGCTTTTATACATTACATTTGCGGCTAACTTACTATATTTGATACATTTTTTTATTTTGCTCATACTATCTATTTACCCAGTTTTTATTTTTATACTGAACAATTCCTTTTAAGGTAAGTATTGTATAGGGAGGGATATGATATGTAGCCTGTTAGCTTCTCAAATGAGGGAATAAACTGATTTGTATTCTCTATAAATGCAAAAAAAAAAAAAAATCTATTAAAGAATTCTCATTAAAAGAAGTTAGAAAAAAGTTACAAAGTATATATATATATATATATATATATATATATATATATATATATATATTATATTATATAAACAAACGAAGATTCAGCACTCTATGTAAATAGCGAAATTATGTGCTTTTATTGATACAGCTTCTCATCCAACATTTTGTTCTCACCTGGGGACCTTTCTCAATATATAACACACACACATGCCTCAAAAAAAATCAACAATCTTGCCTGGCTCATAATTCATAACTTAATGGATTTGAGTGAAAATACAACTGTCAGCTCCGAATGTAAAACAGATGAGGGGAGAATTATATATCTACCAAGCTGTTCTCCAAGAGAGTCGGGTTAATTCAATAAAAATGTCTTGCTTCCTACTCACCAGGCAGCCACATACGATCCTACCATATGGAAACTATTCCAAAGCCTTTCTAAATTGTCCCAAATCTGCCCTCTGTGAATTTGTTTTTTCTTGTTTGATGCCAGTTTTGGGAAATCCTATGTGGAGCAATCCTTCAATTAAGTGGGGAAAAAAAGACCTAATATTAAGCAGCATGGCATCTCTGGAATTTATTACTTTCTTGCTTGGAAAAGAAGCGTTTGAAGTAAATTGTGAGATAAATGCCACTGAGTTTTACATCTGAATGTGAAGATTTACATACATGGAGATGTGTATTAGACCCCCAGAGAGTGATAGTAAGCTATTGAGTGGTTATTTAATAGTCCTTAAGAAATATGGTATGTACCTACAATTTGAATCAGAAGAAATTGAGATGGACCTGTCAATTTACCTACTTCAAAACTAGTTTTGTACAAATTGCCAGTGCCATCAAATTGCTTAGCAAGCTTTGTCACTACTTCATGATCATGTAGAAACAAATATGTGTGAAATACAATGTCTATGTAAGGACAAATTGCTGACCACTCATACAGAAGTGGCCTAAAATGCCAATCTGGACTCAGCAAGGATTGGAACCAGAGCTAATATGTGCATTTCTGTCTGCAAACTTTAGTTAAAGGAGCAGTAAACTTTCATATGTGTTGTAAAAAGTTATTCCATTTTCCAACACTGGGCCAGATTCAATTCAGTGTAAAAAAGTTCTCATGATTGGTCACGGGAAAAGTCTTGGACGAGATTAAATTCGAGGAGAAAAAACGGTTCTCCAAAGTCAGTTCCTGTTTTTTCGCCATAGAGTTTTCACGTGATAAACCGTGAGATTAGTTTTTTTTCTCACTGAATTGAATCTGGCCCATTGTCTGGTGTACTAATCATCACATGGAGCTGCACTCCGTGAAGTAAATTGTGTCAGTTGGGACAACAGGAGGAGTCGGCGCTTCTAATGACAAACAAATGCAGTCAACCAAGATTCATATCCCAATTACATAAGGGAAACTTTCCCTTTCCCTTATGTGAAGACACAAGCTTTATTATATCACCCCATTACCCGGTCTGTTTCTTAGTTTTGATAGGAGAACTATGTAGGCAAGAACAAGATGGTTTAAACCTAAAAGGCTTAACCTGACATGTAGCCATTGTTGTTAAGGAGGCTTGCAGGAAGCCTTGCACCACATACCTTTGAAATTACTTAAATTCATTTCTCTTCTTCCAGTAGCTGGGATTGAATTAAATAAGATAGGCATCTCCCAGAGTAGAAACATAAATGGAAAGACACTGCTCAAACTCATTGTTTTGTAGAAGATCCTGCAGGCAAGGTCCGGAAGTATATTACCAGGTGCAGATGTCCCTTGGCATCCCACACTGTGTAGTATAGAAGAGAGAAATTCACAGGAACGCGCATCGGATCATTTAAAGGAAAACTATACCCCCAAAATGAATACTTAAGCAACAGATTATACAGTTTATATCAAATTGAATGACATATTAAAGAATCTTACCAAACTGGAATATATATTTACATAAATATTGCCCTTTTACATCTCTTGCCTTGAACCACCATTTCGTGACTCTATCTGTGCTGCCTCAGAGATCACCTGACCAGAAATACTACAACACTAACTGTAACAGGAAGAAGTGAGGAAGCAAAAGGCAGAACTCTGTCTGTTAATTGGCTCATGTGACCTTACATGTGGTTTGTATGTGTGCACATTGAATCTTACGATCTCAGGGGGGGGCCCTTATTTTTTAAAATGGCAGTTTTCTATTTATGATTACCCAATGGAACATACTACTAAAAAAGTATATTATTATGATAATGGTTCATTTACATGAAGCAGGGTTTTACACATGAGCTGTTTTACTCAGTATCTTTTAATAGAGACCTACATTGTTTGGGGGGTATAGTTTTCCTTTAAATATTCTTATCTTTATTCATCAAACATTAAAATACACAAATGGCATTATGGGCCTGGCGCATTTTGGGCGCTTCCGCCCTTTATCTTAGGCCCATATTGCCATGCGTGTATTTTAATGTTTGATGAATAAAGGCACGAATGTTTAAATGATCTAGTGTGCGGTCCTCCGAATTTCTCTCTTCTATCTCCGAGAGTTGCCATAGAATACATTGAAATCCTTTTATTTAGTTTAACACTATACCATCTGTTCACAACATTATTAACCATGGCCTCATATTCTTAGCATAGTCATAGGCTGCTATAGAGTAGTAGATTTGAACAACTTTTGATCATTTATACATTCAAGTGTTGATGCAACTTCATTTCTACAGTAGCCTCTCCTTAAAGCCTCGAGCGGCTGGAGGAGATGGAGAGACAGAAATTGCAGATCTCAGTAATGATAGATTTAGGTGTACAACAAATCATCTACAGTGATTGATGCTACAAAGGAAAACAGGTGGCTGTCAAGGAGACACGTTGTATCAAATCTATTCAATTAATAAGGGCTCCAATGGGAGCTTGTGGTATTTAAGCATTTAATAATGAGGGTTAAATAGCAATTTTTTTTAAACGGGTGGTTCAGCTTCAAGTCAATTTTTGGATGTTATAAAATGGCCAATTCTAAGCAACTTTTCAATTGGTCTTTATTGTTAATAGTTCTTTTTTTAAATGTTTGGCTTCTTCCTCTTTCCAACTCTCAAATGGGGTCACTGACCCCTTTTAAAACAAATACTGTGCAAGGCTAAAAATGAATTGTTATTGCTACTTTTAATTGCTCATTTTTCTATTCGAGCCCTCTCCTATTTATATTAGAGCCTCTTTTTAAAATCAATGCATAGTTGCTAGGATAACCAGATGGCTCCAGAAACTGGAGAGCTGCTGAATAAAAAAGCTAAATAACTCAAAAACCACAAATAATAAAAAAAAAATGAAAACCAATTGCAAATTGTCTCAGAATATCCCTCTCTACATCATACTAAAACTTAACTTAAAGGTGAACAATAGTTTTAATACAAAGCATGAGTACTATAAATATTAACCTAATGCAAATAGAACTTTTTAAATATGTTTTTAAATGTTATTGCATTGGCTTCATGCTATTTAAATCCTTTCCTTTGTGCTTTATAGACTCCTTTCGGATTCTTTGACAGGTTTATTATGAATGTATTTTAATATATCATGCTGCCTTGCATCAAACAAATCATGTTGTAATGTCAAGGTAAATTGCAGTTCAGAGCTAATAAATCTTCGCCTCCACAAAGATTGCCATCGTATCTTGACTAGGAATGTTTTTATAACCACACTTTAGGTGCAAGGAAATCACACTTTTCAGGCAAGGAAAACAGTGTGAACATGTAAAGGAGTTGATTTATTGCATATTAGCAAACTGTAAAAATATTGTCTTTTTTTGTGTCCATGTTTACTTCTGCTAATCTTCTTCTCCCATACATCTCCTGTGACCTTGGCTAAAACAGCCCTGGGGCTCAGGATCCACTTGAGCTGAAGCTTTATGATATGATGTAATGGTCATTACGCTTCACGAAAAATATGATGGGGCTACATACGTGGTTAAAGGAAACGTGAATATCACCATCTAATGTTTATTTGACCAGGAGGGGACTTATAATGGCCAGATGACTGGATGTAAAATGGTCAAATTATCGCCATCTGTGGCGCTGGAAGACTTCCAGCAATATAAAGTTTATTCCATATGTTGTAGCTACTACAATGCCTAAGGCTACATCTCCAGCTGTCTCAAAATGGTGCATTCCAGTTGCAAGCATAGCAAATTTATCTGTCAAACCCAAACTGTTTCTCTATTACACATATTTTCCCATTTTAACAAACAAACGATCCATCAATATACACATGTATATTGTAATATTGTGTATATATCAGATTGAAGCCAATTGCCCATATTTCCCCTTCAAAGGCATTTCCTTACTGCTCGGGTTGTAAGAAAATGCAAGAGAAATGAATCTCTGGTTTTCAAGAGGGCTTTTGTGGGTGAAAACTTCCTAACGTGGAAATCTGGACAGGACTGTGAAGCAAATGATCTTGTGATCAACAAATTACTGCTCGCTGTGTCATAGCCTCCCTCCCTGATGTCACCGACACAAAGGGGCAGATTTATTAAGGGTCGAATTGTAAGTTTGAATTCTTTTTTGGTCAAAACTCTCAAATTCGAATTGGGAATAATCCAAACTCGATTCAAATTTTAACTTGAATTCCAAAATCAAGATTTATCAAACCTTGACCCTTGGAACAATTCTAATTCGACTATTCGCCACCTAAAACCTGCCGAGTTCATGTAGAAGTCAATGGGAGAGGTCCAGTAACCCATTTGAAGATGTTAATAGCCTTCCTGACATTCAAGTTTTTTTCAGAGAAAAAACTCTATTCGAGTTTAGTCGAATTTGATTTGAATTCAATTCAAATTTTCGGGTCGGTAATATTCGTTCAAGTTTTAGATATTCACTTTTTTTTTAATTAAGCTCCCAATCGAATTTAATAGGCAACCCTACTTACACTTGGTTTCTATGGCAAAGCTAAGCTCTCACATTTACTCTGCCTTTTTCATTAAGTTTTGTTTTGGACTAATATAATATATTTTTACACCTTTTTTTTACTATAGCTTTAAGGCAATAAAACTAATTTTAAAAAAAGCTAATTTTAGCAAAGATTTTCAGTTTGGTAGCCCATTCTAAATCCATCAGAGTGTGTTCTTTACAAAGTTATTAAAGATATGAGTCATCTTACTGTTACGGGCCATTTGGAGTTGCTAATTAAAGGATGCTTAAAGCAGTGCTTTGAAAATCAGGTACTATAGCGCTGTTGGTTTTGATCTATACCAGTGAGGAGTTTTCATAACACTATGGGGCCCATTTACTTAGCTAGAGTGAAGGAATAGAGGCTACTTCGACCATCGAATGGGCTACTTCAACCTTCGACTATGACTTTGATTCAAATGATCCAAACTAAAAATCGTTCGACTATTCAAGCATTCGATAGTCGAAGTACTGTCTCTTTAAGAAAAAACTTCGACCCCTAGTTCGCCACCTAAAAGCTACCGAAGTCAATCTTAGCCTATGGGGAAGGTTTCCATAGTCTTTGCTAGCTTTTTTTGGTCGAATAAAAATCGTTCGATCGATGGATTAAAATCGATTTTCGAAGTTGAAGGATTTGACTTCAACAGTCGAATATCGAGGGTTCATTAACCCTCGATATTCGACCTTAAGCAAATTCGCCCCAATACGTATTTGGAATTGAGTTGACGCTCTTTATACATGGGGCTTTCCAAATCTTCTGGAAATTTTGTGCATGTATTAAATTATGTTTATAACATATTTATCAGTATTACGAAAAATAAGTAATGCGTTCATATTTTAGGTATTTAGAGTCGTATATCTTGTTGCCGAAATGGAATTACAGCTTTAGAAAGCTTAGTTTGTCCTGAAAAAAAGAACAGTATATTTTTTTTTCCTATGAAACTTAAAGTCCTCCCCCCCCAGGAATAAAATGAAAGAACAGAAAATCTATAAATATTGACTGGGATTTAAACCAAATTAAATGTTAAAATCATCTGGCACCAAACCCATCCCAGTATAGAGATGATGATCCACTTTGGATCCCTTGGAACCCTTATTTCACATTAGTATGAAAAGGGATTATTTTAAGAAAAATAAATCCAGGATTGGGTTATCACTCTAATGACATGGGGTTGACTTCTCTGAGATAAGTCTACATTTTAAGGTCTGAATATTGGGGCCCCCACCAGGATAGTTCTAGAAATTCAGCTTCATTGTTATTAAAGGTAAAATTTGGAGTGAGACATTCTTGAATCGAAGGCTGAAGGACATATGTTATATGACCCACAAGAAAAAATACAATGTTTCCCATACTTGTCTATGCCTGCTGTGTTCATTCTTGAGAGCACCAGAGTTGTCAAAACGTATATATACTGGTATGGGATCCCTTATCCGGAAACCTGATATCCAGAAAGTACGGAAAGGCCTTCTCCCATAGGCTCCATTTTATCCAGATATTTGAAATTATTTCCCTTTTCTCTGAGTATAACTTTATGTTCTAAAAAGCAAACATTTAATTGGATGGATTTCTGCTTTGGATGTCCAACCTGTGGCTGCTGTTGCATCTCTCTCAGGACGGACACGGTTCATTTGAAATCTGTGTCATGACACACTGTAGAAAAAAATTTCTGTCATCTAGAGGAGGCTTTTCTGAAGGTCTTCAGAATAATTCATTTAAAAGAACTATAGAAGCATAATGCTCTTTACCACAAACAGTTGGCTTAAATGCACTTGTAGGAACCAAAGAGCAAAACAGAAGTAATAGTGAACATTAGCATTTTTTTGGCATGTCTCCTCGTGTGCTGGTTTGCGCCATCAAAGGGAATCTGAGTAACAGTTTCTAAAATTTGCCAGAGGCATCTGATTTATAACACTGATTATGTTTAGTAATGCACTTTGCATTAGGCTCCAACCATATTCCCCATATGGTTGTTGAAAATGGCTGCCGTGTTTTAACTGTATTATTCATTGTTTTGGAAAGGACTGATTTTAGGTGTGCGTGATTACTGATAATTTTAATTACTTATGTCTGGCACTGATCCATTATCAGTTTACCAACAAAAATGTTGCAACAATCTTGTGCCACAAGGACAGTCTATGTTTTACTGTACATTATATTATAATACAGAATATTCCAGATTAGCCTATTTTCTTATAAATGGTGTTTGGTAATGTTAGAAATTATAAACAGTGCATGGTGATTCCATTGGTGTCATATGACTGAAATTGATGTGAGAGAAACCTTTGTGTATGATAAAAAGGCACCCCTGTTCTAAAATATGAGGTTATTAGCAGTCCACTTGGCTTACTGGCCTTGGATAGATACACAATGAAACATGTAGTGAGGCCAGACATTCCAAAACCTTCTACACGTTTGATCCAGAGGAAGGGTAATTCATCCTTGCAGATGGAAAAAAATATCCGTATTTGTAGCATAATAATCCTGTCTGTTTATACTGTTTATTTTTTTTAGTAGCATCAAAACATGGTGCTACATATTATTTGAAACCCCCCTGATCCCAGGCCTGTATTTGTATATGCTGATCATATTCAAAGACATTTCTAATGAGCTGCTACTATTTTATTATTATTATGTGTGTTTTACTTTGGCACACAGTGCTGTTACATTGACCCTTTCTATGCCACGTGAAAATCACATTAAGGTATAAAAAAAGTTAGAAATAGTGATTCAGGCACAAAAAGATTATTTTACTTATTATTTTTAATTCCCATTAAGATAGTTTTAGGAGTTCTCCGCGGCTTTCCTACTACCCTATGCGGAAAATACAAGATGGCAGCGCCCATGGTCACATCGTGGGCGCATGGACGTCAGAGCGCAAACTTGTTATGTCAAGACAACGCATTTGGTGCCAAATTCAAAATATAAGGATGCCGAGAACGCCGGTTCAATGCCCGATTATAGAATTTGTTTTAAGCATTCCTGGGTGTTCCTAAATTTGTTTTTATTGTATTCCTGGACTTTTGACCCTGCCTGAACCTTGACTTTGCTATTTATCTGCCTGCCTATTGAACTATTGCCTGGATTTGACTACACTTATTCCTGATCCCTTGTCTGTTTCCGCAAACTTGGACTTTTACCTGAAGCTTCCTCCTCGGTCCGGACTTCCCCCGCTGGGAGCCAGTAGGCCCCTGACAGCAAGATTTTTATCTGTAAATGATTTGAGGAACTCCTATACTGGGAGGGTATTTACTAAAACTTGACTTTTTCTCACTATAATTAAAAAAAAAAATTCAACCAAACTCCCAAACCCAAATCCCTTAATTATTCTCGAAAAAATTGGTGCAAAAAAAATGTTGCAACAAAATTGTGCGTCTGTTTGAATGGTGCAACATTTTCGATTTGACACTCGAACCGTACAAGTTGACTCCCGAAAAACATGTTCCAATTGTTAAAGGGACCATCTGCCATTGACTTCTACATGATTTGACAGGTTTTTCATATTCGAACTTTTAGCAGCTTCAAAGCACAAAAAAAATCTTGAAAAATTTGACGGTTTTCCCTTTTAAAACCTTGACCAGAACAAACTGAGGTTTAATAAATAGGCCCCCAAATGTGATGTGACATTTATTAATTGTGGGTTGAATGTTTATTATTTATAGTAGATATTTTTCCACAATTGTTCTATATTGTCAGGCAATAATATCCTTGACTACACATCATCTGGTGGTCACAGTGTGTCAAACTAAAGTGTCTGCAACTGCATCTGACATCATCCTACATATGTATTCTGTTTTCCACAGCTAAAATCTGCATTACAAGATAAAACAATAAAAAAAAACAATGTATTAGTCTCAGGGTGACCATAAATCATTTTGTTATAAATAAAAATGAGGGTTAAGGGCTAAGGGTGCCAAGTAGGTGTAAATTACTACCAAGCAGAAATCCATGATTTATTAACTAGGACAGGGAAGTCACTAAAAATTGCTGCGGCTGTTTCTAGCCCTTATTTGATTGCATGTCAGATAAAGTCATGCTGGCCTAAACCATAATCGTAGATAATGTCACAGAGTGTCTTGTAGAAATAGATCTAGCCATATTACAAAGACCAAATCCTGTTCAAGCAGGGAACAAATGGATAATTGGGTTTTGTATAATGAATTACTTTCAGTTTTCTTGCAGTCCCTTTGTGCTGTTTAACAGTTTATATTTGACAACATCTTGGATATAAGTAAGAGAAAGTACTTTCTTGTCTATAGACACAGCAAAGTATTTCCTAGGGGTGGTCCAGGCATGAAGCAGGTTGATTACCCTGATTACAGAAAATGAAGGAATATATCTCTGTATTAGAACACACCCTATGACCGCATGTAACTTTCAGCAACAAATAAATGTATTTGACAACAATAGTTTGAGTTGAGCTTGAGTTCTCAAATAATCTTTTAGGTGACTATTTTTCTGCAGGTAGACTATAATTATGCCGGAACCACATCACAGTGTTCTCTATGGGCCACTATAGACTTGGAATTTTCAAGTTGTCCTCATCCCTTACTATGGTTTATAACATCCTTCTGATCCTTGGCCTTTAGGAACTAAGTTGACTTAGCAAGAAGGCCCTTCCTTAAAAAAAAAAAAAAAAAAAAGGTGGGAACTAAGAAGTATCTGAGCTTTTCCATTAACAGAAACATGTCTTTTTTTTTTTCAGGGCCGAGACTGTGATATCCCAATCAATGCCTGCATTCAAGCTCCATGCGAAAATGGTGGTACCTGCTTCACTAACGAAGCAAATAAAGATGGATTCAGGTAATTTAACATTTGGCATGAAATTGTAGTTTTGTAAAACAAGGTTAATTTACCTGTTCAATACAAATACTATACAAAATACAATAGACTTGCAAATTGCATGCTAACGCATGTGCATTTGTGTGGTGGATACGACGCATTTCCATGCTTTGCTTTACTTGCCCATAAGTCACAGCATTAGCATACAAAATCCAGAAAGTATTTTGTGACCCCATTCACCAGTAGATAGTGATGAGCAAATCTGTCCTGTTTTGCTTTGTAGAAAAATTAGCAAAATAGCAAATATTTGCGAAAGGCATTGCAATCATTGGATTTTTTGTGCAGTCTTTTTCTCTGCATATTTTTTCCACGTTAAAATACATTCAAGGCTTTTGCCAGTTTTTCATGGTGACTTTTTCTACTGCACCTTAAATTTTTTTTTGGTGACTTTTGCAAGAATGCAAAATGCTGTATTTTGCCACAAATCCATACCTGGTGAAAAATCTTGCTTATCACTACCAGTGGACAAAAGATTGCAAAATGTATAGATTGCTACCATGTGCCACGGACTAAAACTCATTACTAAAAATGTCATTATTTTTGCATAAAAAGAGTTGCTGTGTGCAATTAAAATTCACAACGTAATAAGAATTTTTTTTTATTTCATACTTTAAGGGGCACATTTACTTAGTTGAGTGAAGGAATAGAATAAAAAAAACTTTGAATTTCAAATAATTTTTTTGGCTACTTCGACCATCGACTTTGACTAAAAATCGTTTGACTATTCGACCATCCGATAGTCGAAGTACTATCTCTTTAAAAAAAACTTTGACCCCCTACTTCGCCAAGTAAAACCTACTGAACATCAATGTTAGCCTATGGGGAAGGTCCACATAGGCTTTCTAACAAATTTTTGGTCGAAGGAAAATCGTTTGATCGATGGATTAAAATCCTTCGAAACGTTCGATTCGATGGATTTAATCGTTCGATCGAACCATTTTTCCTTCGATCGTTCGATCGAGCAAATTGCGGTAAATCCTTTGACTTCGTTATTCGAAGTCGAAGGATTTAACTTCGACAGTCGAATATCGAAGGTTAATTAACCCTCAATATTCGACCCTAAGTAAATGTGCCACTAAGGGTCGGATTTATCAAGGGTCGAATTTTGCATGTGATGGGAGTTTTTTTAAACTCCCATTAACTCGAAATTCGAATTAAAAAAGACCAACCGAAATTTATTTTAAAAAATCGAATTTTTTAACTTTGAGTGAATAGGCTGTATTTGATCGTTCGAATTGGATTTGGATCGTATTTAATCGAATTCAAATCCATATTTCAAAGTCCACCAAATGATTCCAAATAGATTCTAGGAGGTCCACCATAGGATAAAACAGCATTTTGGCAGGTTTAGTCGAATTTTTAAAGGAGAAGGAAAGCTACGGAGGCATTTTATTGCCAATAGATTAGCTGCAATAGTGCAAGCTAGAATGCTATATTTATTCTGTAGAATGTTTTACCATACCTGAGTAAAAAGCTCTAGAAACTCTTTGTTTATTTAGGATAGCAGCTGCAGTATTAACATGGTGTGACATCACTTCCTGTCTGAGTCTCTCCCTGCTCTGGGCTCAGATTACAGCAGAGAAGGGGGGAAGAGGAGCAAACTGAGCATGCTCTTGCCCAGGGCAATGAGGTTTAAGCTGAAGGCAGGAAGTCTGATACAGAAGCCCATGTGTACACAATAGAAGGAAAGAACTGCAGTGTTTCTTTTGACAGGGGACTCAGAGCAACACTACTTTGGGGGTTTACTGGTATATTTAGATGGACCTTTCTGATAAGGCTTACTTAGTTTTAACCTTTCCTTCTCCTTTAAAGATTGTAATTTAAAAATTAGATTTTTCCATTCGACCCTTGATAAATCTGACCTAAATGTATACATTTTTCTACTTCTTCAATTCTTATTATCCTTTGGTATTAAGACACAGTTTAAAATCCCCCTGCCAAGAAAAAGACTTCTTACATATTGATGCAAGGTGGTAATTGCATAAATGCCCTGTTCTGGAAAAGGCCAAACCCATTTGTTGTTCAGTTAGGAGAAATGATTTGTTTCCCTGAAAACATTGCTTAAGCACAATCAGATTATTCTATAAATAAATAATGTTATTGGATCTTACAGCCTTCCCAGTTCCCTGGAAATTATCAGAACATATTTCTGTGAAGTTATTTTGAATAAAGGAACATAATACATTGTGAAACACTAAAAAAAAAAACTTAGTGTAATGTACACGTTGTAATTGAATTAGGTCTTGAAGCTGTAGTGTTTATCATTCATGGACACCTCAGAAATGCAGGCACTGACATCTGCCCAGGCTCTTTTGTTTAGAACAAAGTCATTGAGATCATTAAGCAAAAAGCAATAGTAACAAGCCTGGTAATAAAAGGCATTAATAACATTTTGTTTACAACTTGACACCTTCCTACTGATGGCATTTAAAGATGGCTGCCAATATAAAATCAAACTCAATCAAAACAGCAATGTCTAGTTTATTTTGAATGATGATTTCTTGATGTTTTGCACTCCTGCAATATGAATTCCGATGCAAATGACACTGGTTTCTGTGCTGCTATAAAACAAGGATCTGAATTAATTACTTATCAGCCTTGTATAATGTCTTGTGTGACATTGTATCCTATATAATAAAGTTGAAGTGTCTCTGCGTCCAGTCCCTGTGTCCGTGGGATTGCGCTACTGCGCATGTGCCCCACGGACCGTATATGTTCTAGCGCCCGTTAATTTAACGGGCTTAATGTCTAGTACTGTATATTATGAGTCAGCCCCTTAGCTCAGATAACTGACAGCCAAAAATCAGTGTATTGCCTTGTCAAAGCTCATTATCAATTTTAATTTGATTGGACTTGTAACTTTAAAGGGATAGTGACATGCCCAGAAATGTATTTCTATGCCTATATATGCTTCTGGCAAAGTAAAGTCAGGCTTGGGGGGATGGGACAAAGACCCAATAGGCTTGGGCCCTATTTAAATTCGTCCACCAGCCTAGTGAGACTTTGTCTTGCAGGGCGCTGGGTAATAGCGGTTTGGTATTTATGCCAGATTTGTCTCTGACTTTTGTCTGTCCAGCTGTTTGACATTCATTTTCCTTCATAGGAGCCCTTACTTATTTGACCAGGATCCATTTTTTTCTAACTCTGGAGCTGAGAATTATAATTAACTATACACTTAGGGGGTTATTTATCAAAGTCCGAATTTATCTCAATATTTCTAATATCCAACTCCGAGCAACTCTGAATTCCTGAATGGGCCTTATTTATGAAAGAAGAAGCCCGAAAAAATATGGTCAGGCAAAACCCCGAAAACGCCAACTCCAATTTCCGCTGATTTGTTTGTGCAGAAACCCCAAAATCATATGATATCGGTACAGACATCAGCACAGACACTGGGACCTTACCCATTGACTTATACAGGACCTCGAGAGCTTTTAGATGCCACTAGAGACCACTAGACTTTAATAAATCTCAAAATCTCTTTTTTTTTTGCTCCCAAAAACTACGAATTATTCAAGGTTCAGATATTCGGAGCTTGAAAAATAACCCCCTTAACCTATGGTGGAGTATTTACTAAAACTTCAGGTTATAATGACACTACTTGCTGATGCTACTATTTTAAAAGCAGCATGCTGACTGCCGCATTATTCCCATCAGTGCACCTCTAATCATTTCGATAGCTATTTCAGGCTGTACTGCTATGTGTCAAAAGAAGCTAAAAATGTTTTCCCAGCTTCTCCAAGTAGCTCACTCAAACCATCATAGAAAATCCAACTGGTTCTATTGATGGATCAGGTTACATTTTTAATACTGATAGCTGCAGTGTACCAAAACAAAAAGGTAAATTTAAAGGGACACGTGAATGTTTGTAACCATTTACCTGTTTAACTCTACAGTTGCTCTTGTCCTTTGGGTTTTGAAGGCAAAAAATGTGAAATAAATCCGGATGACTGTGAGGACAATGACTGTGAGAATTATGCCACATGTGTTGATGGTATAGACAACTACATCTGTCTTTGTCCGCCTAACTATACAGGTAAGAGGCATCATTGTGAACAAGAAAATATAAAAAGGTTATTTTAGAAAAGATTTTGCGTGTGCGTGCAATACAATAGGGAATGTCATAAAACGAAGGGAAAAAAACATCTGAAAAATGAAACACTCCACAGTTCTAGGTAGCTATTGTCTTTCCTTAGATGATAAGTATGAATTTTTGCTAGGTAGGTCACCTACAGGTAGTTTTCTTTGACTTTCAGGGGGTTATTTATTAAAGTCCGAATTAAAAAAACTCAAAAAATTCAATTTTTTTTTTAATCTATAAAATCCAAATTTTTAGTGGAAAAAATGTAACATTTTTAAGATTTATTATACTCCGAGAATGAAAAATGTCAGAACCCGAAAATATATCCGTCTCAGACCTGCCGAGGTTGTATATAAGACAGTGGGAGAGGTCACTATCCTATTTGGAAGTTTATGTGGTCATGCGCTGGAATTAGCCGGGAAATCCGACTATTTTGTGCTTTTCGGGAAAAAATCTGAAAATTTTGATATTTCGGGAAAAAGTTCAAAAAAATTCAGAGATTTGGGAAAAAAATCCAAGTTTTTACCCGATCCAATTAAATTGTGATTTTTTAATATCACGTTCCAATCGTGCATTCTAGTTTGGACTGACTCAGAAAAATTTGGATTTTAATAAATAAGGCCCTAACTGTAATTTGTTCTTTTCACCATAATTCCATAAGGCATGGAAGGAAATCTTTCCTTCCAGCAGTCTGTTAGAACATATAATTAGGATTTATTGGGATGTACAAATGAAATAATGTACTCATTTTTAATTAGTTTTACTGTTGACATTTTAGATTTTCAAATGTTTTAAAGTTCATCTGTATTCACAAAAATTGCTTTTTTATAATTGTGTTTAATTTTTACATGCACTTCTCAGCAATGGCACGTGGAGCAGGTTTGGGTCACGGGGCACTGTTTAAAACATTAAATTGTCAGATAGCCTATAATAATGCTTGCTGTAAATTTTTGAGATTGTTCAATCCTTGTATCCAACCAAGTGAGAGCCTGATGCATCTTTTTCAGGTGAACTGTGTGATGAAGTGATTGATCATTGTGTTTCCGAGCTGAATCCTTGTCTCCATGATTCCAAATGTATTTCAACAGACAAGGGGTACACGTAAGTCACATTATTACCACTGTAATTACTATATCACATGAAATGAATACAGTTCGTTCTAGTCCTTTCTTTACTTAGAGTGAGGTCTGATGTTTAACAGGCTTAAAAAAAGCCAGACTGAATTATCAGTGAATGGGTGTAGAATAGCTGCAATGAAATGGATTCTTTAAGTAGGGGCCACTGACACTGAAATTGCGATAAGCCATAATCCTTGTAATTCGGCCAAAAGAAGCACATTAAGAAAAGGACCAGCGTTTTGGTATTTGGTCTCTATATATCTAGCATATTAGTCATCTGTGAGTTTTGGCCAACTTTCTTCATCAGCTTTCACCTAGTTTGCAGTATGTGCTACCTGTAATGCACGTTTTCATCAGGGAGATGAAACCACTGCATTCCTAAAATATGCCACAAAACCCTTTCTGGGTCAGATTCTTCAAAACTTCTCATGCTGCAAACCTGTTGGGTTTTTTCATAAAGGTGCGTACTAGAATATTTAAGTAAAAGAGGGTTACAAAAGCCTTAATGTATTCATTGATACTAGTGAGAGATGTGTGGTTTCAGCAGCTGGCCTGCGCATAATGCAACAATGCAGTGGGCAAAAGGTTTGAGTTTTCATTTCCAGGAACTCAATTTTATAAACTGGTGTGCTGATACTTTTCATTATGGCGATGGATTCCAAGTACTGTATGAACGTGACCAACACTGAAATCGAGGAGTCAAAAAAAATGTAGTGCTCAGATTTTCTAGCTAAATAAACATTTGGTTTATTGTGTCTTAGGGGTCCGTTTACTAAAGTGCGTTAAAAATATTCGCACAATATATAGACAGAATTTTCGCCAAATATGTTATCGCCAGTTTACTAACCTGCGGTAAATATAAATTTGCGAATTTTCTTGCGCAAGAATAATTGTTCGCCAGTTATCGCATTCGCTGAAAATAACACTACGTACACATTAACGCCTGGTTTACTAAACAGCGAAATGTGCTAAAGACAAAATTAACGCCAGAATATTCGCAAACTTTTACCGCCACCTATGTAGTGGCGTAAAAGTATTTTTTTCCCAGAAAATTCTCAAGGGGCAGGAAATATCCCATAATACAGTTTTTTTTTACCCATCATTCTTTGCTGACAGGAGACAGATCTGTAGCTATTGCTGGCAGGGTGTTTTGGCTTCTGCTTCTCTCTGGTGCAACAGCAGCAGTTTCAGCTCAGAGTCGTATTATTGGCAGCGGCATCACAGTCCAAGGATTCATCAGCCTCTACACTTTTTTGGTTTCATTGTGATTGGCTACATTAAACTGTGCATTTCTATGAAGCAAAGAGATTGACTGGTATAATTTCTTGTTCCTCTGATTCTATTGGCAGAAGGGTTTATATGATGCAGACATGTTTGATTGGTGTTACTCTGGTGATGTTGTTGGATGGTTTAATCATCAGTCAATAAAGTTTATGAGTTTTGAAGATGCATTTCTGGCCATAAATGTCACAGTAAAAATTGCCATAATAACCGCCATAAAACAAGACTATTTTATAGCATAAATATTCGCAAAAACTTAATTTTTTGCCAGAAAATTCGCAACTCGCTAAAATTACCACTAACGTAAGCTGGTTCCTTAACGTAGCTACCGCAAGTGATCGCAATGACTTCTGAGCGCATCGCTGTTTAGTAAACTTAGTCGCTGTGAATATTCTGGCGTAAAAATATTCTCAGCGATAACATGCGGAAACTTAAAGTCAGATTTACCGCACTTTAGTAAACGGACCCCTTAGAGATAAAATGATATCAGGCAGTTTTGCCACAGGGAAGGTAACATTCATGAACTGATTAAACACCTATAAACAGTAATAGGTGAGTGATTGTGCTTCATTTCTATTGTTCGTGATATGGATGGATATATAGAGGTAGCACCACTGATAACTCTCAATTTCAATCAGGGGAGTGCTCAAATTCTACAAATTCTATAGAAGCTCCATAGGTTTTATTTGCCAGTGTTTTCCAGTATATCAATGAGGAGTGTGAAATACCGTGCCAGGTGATCTATTTAGTTTAGTATAGGTATGTTGATATGTAACTGTGTATGTGAACCTCCTGAAGTTCATAGCTTTGCAGTATGATCCAAATGTATGACTTGGGTGCTAAGTTGCCCACAGTTGCTTGTGTGTTTGTCTTACCTTTTGAGCAATAATGGGCACTTGGGTTGTATCAAACCTCAGGGGATTTATCAATGCATATACACTGTCTTTGGTAATAATTTATTCTAATCAAGTGGATTAATTTTGTTTTTAGTTACAATTTTATGATCATAAAGTTACCAAGCCACCATATCATAATAATCAAAAGAATCAGTATATATCTGTTTATTAATCTCATGTTTTTATGTTCATTTTTTTTTTAGATGTGAATGCTCGCCTGGCTTTGTGGGTCAGCACTGTGAAACAAATGAGGATGACTGTGCCAACCATAAATGCAGACATGGGGCACAATGCATAGATGATATTGGAGGTTATACCTGCATCTGTCCATCTGGGTTCAGGTAAAAAAAAAAACCTTGCAAACATAGAGTAGTTTCTGTGTAATAAAAGAATCTGCATAAATATTTCCTAAACACAATACAGTGGCTCAAATAATATGATCAATCATTGCACAGGCCAGTTGAATTGTCAGATAGCTACAAGAATATGTGATACTATATTATTCATGTTAATATGTTAACTCAGGACAGAAATAAATAATATCTAATAATCATGATTAATATGTTTTTAGAAGTGACAGCTCTACCACAAAATACATTAGGCTAGATTGTTAGCCTTAAAATAAGATTTGGCATACGGATATTTATGATGGAGCACATACCAGGAAATGGACACTGTTTCTGCAGTTGGATGTTTACCAAGTCCTGCTATTTATTCTCATTTCACATTTTAGTACATTTAAATGAAAGAAATAACTAAAAGCAAGGGCAGAATGATATTTGACAGACTGGAGAATGACAGTGCGTTGCTCCAGGTTTCTCCTGTATATACTTTTCTGGGTGTAGGTCTAATTTTTCAGGCAGCGGAGAATCATCAGGACATGGCGGAATAGGCTGTCATTTCATTGAAAGAAATTAGCAAGACACAAGCAGTAGCAGGCTGATTTTTTCCAAAAAACACACTTCTGGGTGTTTATGGCAAAAATCCCCACACAGGGAATATGTCCTTGTCCCATGGGACTTAGATCAGGTGATCGTCCTTCATGTGCAAATCCATTCTAAGATCAAAAACACCTTTTAATAGATACACTATGATTCAGGGTCGAACTGGGTGGCAGGGCACTGTGACCATCAGGTCTTTGTGGGGCCCCAACCCCCAAGGGGCCAGAAGATGGCTAAAGGTATGAGGTTGGGCAAGAGGTTCGGCCCTCTGATCATTACCCAAATGTCCCAAGCCTGGTCACTTGATATGGATAATATCAAACACCTTTCTGTGTTTTAACTTCTCTCTAACAGATTTGTCAAATTCCTCCATAAAGAAATTAACATAGAGCTTTAGAAAATCTTGAACTTCTTTAAATTCTGATAGTTTTTTATATACACTAGTAAGTGAGATCAATAAACAAAAAAAAACACCAATATGTATAGAAATTCAAAATGTTCAATATACACAACTGAGTGATAGGTGGAGAAATCACTGTTCTAGGGGCAACTCAAAGAAGCTGTTACATTTAAGATACGTATATTGATGTACTGCCACTAGAACTATATTACTACTATAAGGCATGACACATGCAATACAGGCTAAAAGTTAATTTTTAACTTTTTTTCCCCTTTAAATCAGTGGTCTCTTCTGCGAAATTTCCCCACCCATGGTTCTTCTCCAGACAAGTCCCTGTGATAACTATGAGTGCCAGAATAAAGCCCAGTGTATAGTTGTCCGACAAGAACCCGTCTGCCGCTGCTTAGCAGGTTTCGCCGGTCAAAGATGTGAAAAGTTGATCACAGTGAACTTTGTTGGAAAGGATTCGTATGTTGAACTGAGTGGTTCCAGTGTTCGTCCACAAGCAAATATTTCCCTGCAGGTATGCAAAGATGTAAAGTTGGATAGTTAACACACTCAACATAAATATGTGCATATAGATGGGAATACCATTTTTCATTATTAATTATATTTCTCCTGGTCTTAGTTCAGTATGTATAGTTTTATACTTCAAGATTTCAGGCTTAACAGGTAAAAGGTTTCCATGCTGAATAATCCTTTGAAAATTGTCTAAATCCTTAATTCTTAATTAAAATTTGCATAATAATAGGCATTACTCATAGAGGTAAAAAAAATGATTTATTGCAAGAACTTTTGACTCCAATTCCCTAATGAATCGTGTGTATAGCTAATATAAGTAGGTCATTTAAAAAACTGGTACCCATCAGTCAACCTCAAGGAATGGCCATTACAAACTATATATACTGTACATTATGGAACTCATTTATGCCTTCAAGTGCTGGAAAAAAATGCTCAGGCTGCCATTTGTGTAACAAACTTGAAAAATACTGTTTACTAAGGTCATGACAGAAAACTGAGGATACCCTGGGGCACTGGCATTGTTGGTTAAATATAGAGTTCCTTTGTTAAGGACAACATAACTTCTCAAATGTTGCTTTGTCTCCCAGCATCTCAGCTCACCATTTGATATTAAAGTTATCTTGAAGAAAGATATCAGACTGGCTGCTTGTCTCTGTTTTAACTGGTCTTGGGTCTCAGGTACCGATAGACAACTGAAAAGCATGAGAATCAGTAACGTTAGATGGACTTCTTAAAGAACACTATCCTTTTATTAAGGCTTTTCCACAAATCAAAGCCCCTCATTAATCAATGCCTGTCTTTATTCACAGTAACCCTTTGCGTTACTTACTCTTCCTTTGTGCTGTACAGCTACCTGGCATTATAAATCTTCAAAAATGATCCCCAAGGTCTTTCAGCATATGTGCAAAATACATTAAGCTTTACCACATTGTTACCCTCTAACTAGTTTTTCATACGGCAGCCTTCATTTAATTCACTTCTGATATGTGGACCTGTTAAACCAGTTTATTTCGGGTTTTTTGTAATTTCTTACTAAGGAAAATGAAAAAAAATAATAATAAATTCTGTAGGTAGGGATAGGATATGGTTCTCTCAATTCAATCCATAAGATTTTTTCTTTTCACTAGCTAAGCAAAAGGTTGCACACTTTAGTAGATGTGCATATCCTGTGCAATCATATTAGCTTTGCAAATGAATAAAAGTATGGTCTCAATTTTTGCATATGGTAGCTGCCTGTATAGTAGTAAGTGCCAACGCTGGGATACAGCTAATCCAATCTTGCATAGTCAATCTAAATGAAAAAGCCATTTATCTATCAAGACTAACCCTAAGATGCATCAAATGTAAAAATCTGAACAGAAATGAGACCTGCGGATGCAACTTTGTCATCAGACTTTTTAACTTATTACCTTCCCAACAAAGATGGATGAAGCTAATCAAATCTGAAACAAGCGTGAACAGATATTTCAGCAACTGTTGTTCTAAGTGTTAATGAGCCCTAATGGAGCAGACATAGAGACTCAGGGCAGTTGAGAGTTCATAGCTGTGCAGTCTCTTTAAGGATATGAATAGCCTTCCTGGCAGCCAGAAATCTGACATTAGACACCCCTGTATTCCCCAGGCTTTACTAAGTAAAAAGACAGACTTTCATTCTTGGATTTTAGTTCTTCTTTTGCCTAAACGAAATGACCAGTTAGCTAGGAGATATATAAGGCAAGATGGTATGTGCATTGTTTTATGAAGCATAATACATAATGAAAAACGTATTTTTGTGGTTTATAGTAAGGATTAGAGTTTGAAATAGTTTATACGCCAGAGCTGGCAATCAGGAAAAGTTTATTCAACTTTTTTAGCAACTTGTCATTTTAAGTATTAGTGCTGGCTCTGCAATCTGAAAAAAAGCCACTTGCCTATAAAAATAATAACCTATATTTATACTTATAAGAATGTTCTAGAGAATCCGATATAGATATGAATATATGCTGTGCTTTGAAATGCTTTTTATTGATAGATATAGGGGGAAGGCTACACAAAAACCCCTACTTTATCAGCATCACTCAACTCTATATCTGAGGCACTTTTAAATATTTTAAGCAATCTTTTACTTGTGATTTTAGGTGTCATTTACAAGTACAAACGTGCTAAGGAGTGCAAAAGTGTGCTCCTTATTCAAGACGTACTTCTGTACAGGTCTGGCAGCATTCAGACTGATTCCCAAGTTAGGGGGAGTGTTATTATGTGCAGGTGCCTCCCCCTGCCGACAACTCATGAATACAACGCTTCCAAATGCAGGCAGTGCTGTATTCATAGGACATAGGCAGGTCTCTCCCCTCAAAAATAAAGCACAGAGACCTTTAAAAGTGCAAAAAACATAGTAGATTTTTTGCACCTAGTCCAGCAGTTAATAATTATGTTTATCTCTCTGATATTATTTTGTGAATAAACATGTTCCGCTACAGGCTAAAATAATATGCTGTGAATGTCAACATAAAAAAAACACATTCAAACATTAAGGGGCAGATTTATCAAGGGTCGAAGTGAATTCGAGGGAATTTTCGTAGTAAAAAAATTTGAAATTTGAAGTAATTTTTTGGATACTTCGACCATTGAATAGGATACTACGACTTCGAATTTACTTTGAATTCGATTTGAAGTAAAAATCGTTCGAATATTTGATAATCAAAGTACTGTCTCTTTAAAAAAACTTCGACTTCAATAGTTCGCCAAATTAAACCTGCTGAAGTGCATATGGGGACCTTCTAGACCATTTTTCTAAGTCTTTACACATCGAAGTAAAATTGTTCGATCGCACGCTAAAATTGTTCGAATCGTTCAATTCGAACGATTTAATCGCTTGATCGAATAATTTTACTTTGATCGTTTGATGGCCAAATTCGGTGAAAAATCTTTTGACTGCGATATTCGAAGTCAAAGTATTTTAATATGATGGTCGAATTTTGAAGTATTTTTTACTTCGAAATTAGACCCTTGATAAATCTGCCCCTAAGAGGCAGATTTATTAAACGTCAAATTTTAGTGGTTTAGAGCTTTTTGAAACCACAATTAAACTCTATTTCTCTAAAATCACAAATGCCATGAAAGTTATTAAAAGATAAGATTATAAAAAGTGCTAGCAGCGGGGGAACAAAAGCTGAACATTGAGGGTAAAAATATGAATATCTCTAAAACCTCTAAAAATTCAAGTTTTTCGGACAATTACAAATTACAAAAAAAATTGAACACCTCTAAAAGTCTTTGACTTCTATAGGAGCCCGGCTACTTTTACTACGATAAGTTTTGCATTCGATTTTTTAATAGTTTTTACACTTAATAAAACTTGAAATTTTAGCGTTTTAGAAATAAGAAAAACATAAATTTTTATAGAAAAAAATGTTATTCGTGAATCCAAAATCGGAATTTTAGTAAATCGGCCCTTAATATTCAAACAGTAAGTAAATGTTATATACAGATAGCCAAGAGGTTAAGAGGTCTCGACTAAACAGAGAGATGACCAACCTGCAACCAGCTACTTGTTCTCCTAGCATGTGTTTTGTGGACAACCATGGGAAAATGGTATTGGAACTTTTAACAGTAGCTTATTCTGTTTTGTAGGTTGCCACTGATAAAGACAATGGAATCTTGTTATACAAAGGGGATAATGATCCACTTGCATTAGAACTGTATCAAGGGCATGTACGTTTAATCTATGACACATTGAACTCGCCTCCAACTACAGTCTATAGGTAAGTACTTTCACAGTTCGATAAGTATAGATAAATAAAAAAACTTGGCTTTCAAATTCACTGATTTATTTTTGTTTTCTCTTGGAGGCAAAAATGTATGTAAAGATGAATGAATGAATGAATGAATGAATGAAAGGATAAATGATTAAACCACAAGAATTCATGACATGGTCTCATCTATAATAGCAGTGATAGGGGACTAGTTTGACTGGGTCTAAATTGTTTATAGGGATAATTAAAACAGAGAGAGATAGAGTTAGGACTGAAAGAAAGGATGAAGAGAAGATGAAAGTGTTGGAAAGTTACTCCGCCTGCTCTCTTTTCATCTCATGTGCAGAAAATCTGATTGCTAGCCCTAAAGTCCTAAAAAATCCAGAATCTTCCTACTGTTGACACAGAAGAATGCAGATTAAACCTGCCTAGACACCATTCAAATTTGAAGGAAATCCTCCATTGATGGAAAGATTTGTTGCTATTTGTCTCTAAATCTGTATACCGTGTGCCACAGATAAAATTTTATAAATGAATTTGTAAACAAAATAGAGTTCAAATTGAGAAAAATATTACTATGCTTGTTAACATGTGAAATATACTTAGAGGCCCTATTAATCAACATTTTTGTGATTTTGGAGTCTCTAAAACTACGATCAAACTCCATTTCTTTAAAATCATGAATGACCTGAGATGGCTGTCTACACACCAATATTACAACTAAAAATTAAAAAAATATACACTTGGGTTAAGAATTCCATTTTACATGGTAGAGTGAATTATTTTTTTATTCATCATAAAAATCATGACAGAATCCCTTTAATGAAGCATTCATGTACATAAGATTAGAAACTAATTAATAAGAGTCTATAACAGTAGACTGGCATAGACACTGTATCATGACAATTTTCATGTCAAAAATTATCTTAAATATTTCTACTTATACATAGGTTTCAACTTGCCTTATCTTTTTCTGATAAAAATTCATAAAGGAGAGCTGCCATGAGTCCTTTCTCATTGGTGTCTTTTGAAAATTGGTGCTAATTCATTTTTGCTGCATGCTTGATTGAATACTGGATGATAATTATAAACGATAAATGCAATAGGACTGTGGTCTCTAACCTCAGTGATCTGCATAAATCCAAGTGTTCTTGAATTTCTTTTCTATTTTTTGAACTTGATGGATTACTGGAATCCTAAGGCTCATAGTATTTATGATAATTATATAATATTCCTCCAACATAGATTTATATCATTTCATAAGAGTTTAATTCTTTCTGTCCAGACGTTTTTACTACATGTGTTTTTTTTTTATTGTTTACTGTGATTTGAGCAGAAGTTAGAATTTCTTTTTATACAACAAAATTGCTGCTTCTAGTATTCTTGTGTTGGACTGTGAACCTTTGTATTTTTCTTCACATTGTAAGTGAGGCCAATATTTGCAGCCATAATTAGTTCAGGGAGCTGTCTGGCTCTATAGAACTTCACTTGGAAAGACAACAGGGCTTATTTAAAGTATGACACAAAAGCAGGGTGCAAAGTGTAGTTTTGGATGTAACCTGTTATTTTCTTTATTTTATTACCCACAATAGTGTTTCCACAAAATTCCTGCATAATTGTAGGTGTAGTGGTAGGGATACACTGAATCCAGGATTCATATGTTGCATTGCATATGTAAATTAGGGCGGTTGGGAAATCTCGACTTTTCGTCACAAAAGAAGAACACTTTTTCCTTTCCTGCACATAATTTGCATATGCAAATTAGGATTCGAATTTGGTTCGGTATTCGGCTGAATCTTTCACCGGGGATTCGGCTGAATCCCAAATAGTTGATTTGTTGCATCCCTAGTATGTGGGTTAAAGGGCTCATTTATGTCTGCAAGCACAGCGAGCATGTTTGCGCTTTTCCCCATAGTGAGTTGTGCCTAAAACCACTTTAATTTGTGCCAGAATGCAGTCTTTGCACTTCCATATAGTTGCTGTCGGTGCACTCTTTGCCTTTCATTCCAAATTGGGCACTGCCTCACCCTTTGAAGCAGGGGAACCTGCTTTCACTTATTGATGAATTGAACGCAAATGTCCTGAAAAAATTCGTCATAAGTGGAAAATTATTTAGGCAAAATATTGCTTTTGCAACCTTCCTGGGTACCCCTACCCCTTATGTCAATATGCCAACTTGCTCACTATTCATCCGAACATACTGGGCAGATGCAATGCACAAATAAGTGCACGAGCAGGAAATGTGTATAGGTCCAACAAGCTTTAACGAATAGCATCAATGCTTGCAATGGCTGCATCAATTTTTGTAGTCGTAAATTAGCCCTAATATAGAGCATTGATTCTGCTGTGTTTTAAATGACATTAAAGCATCAACAAATAGTATTGCAGGGTATTTGATAGAAACTGAAATCTGAGTAAACAAGATTCGTAGTTGCAGTGTTTTATAAAACAATTTATATAAAGATTTCTTGCATTCTTCTGATCTAGAAGTCAAGCAAAACCTTTTAGCGCCCCGGCTGTCAATGTAACTTTACAGTTCCAATGGGGTTGTTCTTCTCATATGAGAAAGAGAATGTACAGATGCAAGGGTTGTTTTATGATCCCGATTACAGCTGTTTAGGGGCACGATGGAGCTGCAAGAACAGCACATTAAAATGGCATGGTGTGCTTCTGAAATAGACAAGTATTGTTCACTCTTTATATGAATATATACAAGAAAACAGGGATTATAGTCCCCATTAATGATAGAATGGTCATCCATTAGACTTGTGTCGCAGAAGTAATTGAAGAAGGAGTGTCCAACAGCTGTTTCAACTTTGTTCAAACTAAACACTTGAAATAGTTTTTAAGCAAGATCTGCGTGAAGCTTATTTTATAGGGAACTATTTGTCCAAAGCATAGACATAAGATCCTTGGGGAAATGCTTGCGCCTAAAATATTTCTTTTTCTTTTAGACTTTGAAGGCCATGCCATTAGTGGTGAAAAACAGTTTCTCTAAGACCAATATCCATGTGTGAAATAAACCTTTCTGTACCCAAGTATGGCAATGGCATCCAAAAGACTGAATCCTAATGGATTCTATGACATTTTATACATCAGCCCAATAGTGTACTGATCCTGGGGGACAACCCCCAGCAGTGAAAATGCCTGTAGATGTGATCTCTTTGAGGGATCATTAATTGGAATTGCATAATTTTACATAAGCGTTTTATTTGATAATCAGTCCCAAGGCACGTTAACCACCTTATGGTGACAGTAATGAGAATGGACTCCAGATGTCCTTATCATTATAATTTTCCCTAGAGGAAATAAATGTTATAATCAAAACATCTTCCAATGATTTGACGTCTATTTCTATATCTTTACTAGTATAGTATAAACAGTTCAGTAATTACAAATTAAGAGAGTTATGGGCAGATTTATCAAAGGTCCAATTTTGAATTGATGTGAATTTTTTTTTTTACTCTAATATATTAGAATATACTCAAAACTTAAATGGGAGATTATTATTAAAATTCAATCGAATGGGAACAATCCTAAAAAATGTTTTGTATTCTAATGAAATATACGAACAAAAAAAATTTCAGAAAGGCTATTAACATATTCACATGGGTCAATGGACCTCTGCCATTGAATTGTAAATTAATTTGGCAGGTTTTAGGTGGCGAACATTCGAATTAGAACTTTTTCCATGGTCGATAAATCTCGCATTCAAATTTACATTTACAAAATTAGAATGTGTGAATTTTGACACCAAAATAAATTCAATTTTGCTATTCGACCCTCAATAAATCTGCCCCTTAGAGACAAATTTTGAGATTTTTACGTCTTGAGTAGCATACAGTCTAAGGAAGGAATCATTCAGTAATAAAAGAGAAATAAAGTGCATAAATCATATCTATTGCAACTCTGAGGCACCAGTGCAAGGGCTCTTTAGCATTTAGTAAGAATTTTTGACAATAGGGTTCATGTAGAAGCTTGTCTGGTGCTAGATGGTTGGGAAGTTCCACTGATGTGGGAAATGAGGCAAAATGGTTTTATTAATGAGTTTCTAGTGCTTTTACATCATGGAAGTGAGCCATTATCTATGGCTTTCAACTTTGTTTTGAAACAGCGTCCACAATGTTTGAAAAGTTAGATTATCTAATTAATGTCGCTCATTAAAACAAAATTGCTGTAATGGAATTTTTGTGCCTTTTATGTAAATCTCCCTGTAATTAATTCCTCTCTGTTCATGTCTACTAGTTATGGCTTGTTACATGAACCTAATTAACATTGATGGAGGCTGGGCCACAAGAGATAGCCAAGAGGTTACAGATCAGGATGTCCCTTATCCTCAAGTGTCAACGAAGCAATAATGCAGGGACAGCATCATTTCCCTCCTCATCGGCCATTATGGATCTGCTTCCTAAAGCAGCACAGTATTAATTATTCCCCTGCCCTTTGTACTGATCAAGACGGAGGTCTTCATTTGAACTGACACCTCGTTACTGTAAGATTTATGGCTTCCCGGCTACCTTTGCCACCCCTGAGCTCTAGACGGCTACAGCTAAATGTGGTGGCCTTTTCTGAAATGTCACCCTAAGCTTTTGTTGGTTAAAGAAGCACGGCAAAAAAGGATTAGCATATGGTTGGGTACAAAATGGTTAGGAGGAGTGTGAACAATATACTTTTAATGAATTTCATAGTGACTTCTTAATAAATGATGCATATTGTCCTGCAAACGAGATAAAGCACAAAATATATTAGTACAAATGCTGAACCAGAAGGATCAGAAGTTTACACTTAACCTTTTAAATCTTCTAAATAGCATTATGTTTCCATTTTTATTTCAGTATGTATCCTCTTTGTATTTGAAGTATCTGACTTAAAAGCACATTCTAAAGATAACAGGAATCCTATTTATGCAAAGAGAATGTGAAGGACAGGGCTCCTGTTCCATTTACCTGTGATTTAGTTGTACTATTACAAGGCTTATTACTCTGGAGGCGTTTATATACTGTACATCCTGTCGGCACTATATACATAAGAAGAAATAGATTTCCCGTAGTGGTATTAATTTAAGGAAGATATTCAGCAAAATGAGGCATTATGATATATATATATATTTTCATTTTGATTTCATTAGTTGTACATGGACGATATACACGTACCGTAGCACAAATATATTATTTCCAAGTCACTTATACCACATTGCCACCTAGAGGAAGAATAGGGTGAACAGATGCTGATTCAGTGTTGTTTTTTGCTGCATATGGCAATAAAACAATAGTAAGGGCAGTAAGGAGAATGATAACATACAATAACCTTAGAGAACAACAGAAGGGATCTTTACTGATTAAAGAAAATCGTGAAAATGATAAAGAGATGTGTATGACTGTTTCATTATCATCCTCTGTACAAGTGGAAGTAGGATACCTGGGCAAGCAGCTATAGAAAACCATTTACCTGGGTGATGATAGACTTTTAGCAAGTGGTTTATAAAAATGTAACTCAGCTGGGAACTGTTTGTACTGTCCTTACGGGAAAGGAGCTTTAGTGACTTTATCTGCACAGCAATAACTGTTCTGATTTAAGTTACATAGGAATATAGTTGCAATACGACTTATATGCAGTCTATAACACAAATCAGTATGTATCCAAGTTTAAAATATAAGAGAGAAAATGTAACACATTCACGCGTGTAGCGATGAGCAAATCTGTCGCGAAAATGCGAAAAATACACGAAACACATTGAAGTCAATGGGCGTCAAGACGTGCGACAATGGTTGACGGCGCTGCAGCAAATTTTTCCACTGCAAATTTTTGAAGTAGTTTGCGAAAACATTCTTTGCCCAGAAATTTGCCCAGAATTCATGCCTGGCTAATAAATTCGCCCATCACTACACGTGTGTGATAATGTACCCCTCTCTAAATTTAATTGAGCAGGCCCCCATTACCACCTTTATCAATCAGGTTTTTCTTGCTTTCACAATGATACACCACTAATTGATTTCCACAATTCTTTTCATATATGACCTCATTCCTTATTACTTAGGTCTTAAACACAAATATCACAATATAGTGTTCTGTTTGTTTTTCTTTTAAAGCGTGGAGACGATCAACGATGGGCTGTTTCACACAGTTGAGCTGGTGGTGCTGAACCAATCGCTGAGCTTGGTCGTAGATAAAGGATCACCCAAAAGCCTTGGGAAACTTTATAAACAGCCATCACTTAACCTTAACACTCCTCTGTATCTTGGAGGTAAAACCTTTCTACATTACTACTGTTAAATGCTAACTTTGATGCAAGACCATTGAATAAATATAGTGAATAAAGTATCCCCTCTTGTAAAATATAAGGATATTATAAGTTACCGTGGAGTTTCATGACCATATAAAAACACGAGGCCGAAGGCATATTTTGCAACTGGGGGTACTTTATTTATTATAATACACAAGTTTTAGTGAGTCATGTGACAGAAATGACATCAGAACTCACCGTTTATAACTGATGACATCAGAACTCACCGTTTATAAGGATATAATTTACAGGATATTCATGGCTCTTGTGTATTATATATATATATATATATATATATATATATATATATATATATATATATATATATATATATATATATATATATATATATTATATATTGTTTGTGTACTCCTGACGAAGATCCCTGTGGGGGATCGAAACGTTGAGATTAATAAAGATTTCTTTACTTTTGACTTGAAATCCTGTGAGTGCCGCCTTTCTGCATATATATACTTAACTAACCTGGCAGGCACCCAGGTATGTACCGAAGTAAACGGTGTGCACCTTTGGAATTGTGAATATATATATATATATATATATATATATATATATATATATATATATATATATATATATATATATATATATATATATATATATACACACATGAAAGATACCTTCAACTAAACCTTTTGTCTTTACAGGGATTCCACCAACCTCAGGAGTGTCTTCCATGCGGCAGAGGACTGACCATATTCCGACTGGCTTTAATGGCTGCATACATGATGTCCGAATTAACAATGAGGTGCAAGACTTTACCTCCCTGCCTCCAATTTCAATAGGTGTCTTTCCTGGATGCAAATCATGCAACATATGCAAGCATGGCTCCTGTCGTTCCATGGAGAAAACAAGTGTTATATGTGAATGCTATCCTGGATGGACTGGCTCTATGTGTGACCAGGAGATTGGAGATACCTGCATTAACCACAAGTAAGCTGGAGTAAATTCCCAACCTCTCCACAACCTAACTACTTACTGCAGGTGGAGGATGCATTTATGGTCACAGAGCAGCTGTTACGAGCTTAAGTTGCTAATTTAGTATCGTTTCTGGGTGAAATCACGACTAACCAAAGATGCATTTTTCTAAAACTAAAGCGATCATTTACTGGCACCAGACACAATTGTGCAAAAGCACGAATGGATGGAAAAGTGTGCTCCATGGTGCTTATTTAAAAAGCATTTGTATTGGGGCCTGGCTGTGCTCTGATCCTAATGCCGCATTGTAAATGTGGTGATAGGTGCAGAACGCATGCCTCAACTGAAACAACCCAGTATGAAATTATACTAAAAGTGGCCATAGACGCATTGATAATATAGTATGAAACTAATTTTTGTACAATATTCGGTGCGTGTATGGTGACAAGCCAACTGATATCGGCATTGGACTTGGATATCAGTTGACTTATCCGTTGGGTCGGCCGGAAAATTTTAAACAGGCCTCTTTGAAGGCACCAGAACATTGGCCATTGTTAGTGCTGAATGGTCTGATATAGGTAGGATTCTATTGTTTCTACCTGTATATCTGAAGATTCAGCTCTACACGTGTGTATTGAAATGAACGATCTTTCTTGGAAAGATCTTTTCCAGGAAAGATCGTAATTGTAACGTCTATGGCCACCTTCAGTGTGTCTTTATGGATGTGATCTTGATAAAGAATAATAATATATCTTGCACTTGTTTGGTTTTTTTCAAGGTGCATACATGGAGAGTGTGTTGCAGCAAACAACGCTTACATGTGCAAATGTGCCGAAGGCTTTACAGGACAGTATTGTGATAAGAAGAAGAACGAGACCCTCACCTCTTGTAGAAACTTCAAGTGTAACCAAGGGCAGTGCAAATTGTCAGAGAGGAGTGATCCGTACTGTGAATGTGACCCTAACTTCACAGGAGAGCACTGCGATAAAGGTAAGAAAACACAACACTGAGAAAGTATTGCATGTGATTCCCACCTATCCTAACTGTAAACTCTGAATGAATTGGAAAGCAAGACTGACCGGTAGTTTAGTTTCTCTTTGGCTACGGACACACAGGCTGTTGTCAGTCCATGTATTTCTGCAGAGAGAAGCAGATCTGCTTGGTGCAGCTGCTCCATTGATTTGAATCAGATCAGCCTGTGTGCGGTCACACACTGACTGCATCTTCAGCTCCGCTGCATGTGACTGTACACAGGCTGATCTGATTCAAATCAATGGAGCAGATCTGCTTCTCTCAGCTGCAAAAATACGCCGGCTGACAACAGCCTGTGGGGCCGATTCACTAAAGGTCGTTATTCCCTAATGCACTGTTTTGTGTGTTATTTAAGACGCGCTATTTAAGGAACGATTCATCGAATTACACTCTGGCTTGCCTGATTTTAGCATTGGTTAATCACAGGTCTGCAGTCACATTTTAACAAAACTCGTTTAACAAATTTCAAAAATCCAATACTGCCCCACAGGCTGTTGTCAGGCTGCCTATTTTTGCAGCTGTGTACAGTCACATGCGGCGGAGCTGAAGATGCGGTTGTGATTGTGGCAAAAGCTCTTCTTTGAAATTGAATAAATTCAAATAAATTTGTGTTTAGCAACTCTGGTAAATTGATTTTAACGTTTGTCAAATAATAGCAGCATGTAATCTCTGGCATACACGTACCTGTAGGGCGTACAATTTGCTTTATTTTATTATAGGAAAACAAATAGAGGTAGAAATGCTACATTTTATATGCCACACTTACTGCACCTGCCTAAAGTTTTCAAACCTCTAGGATTTAGTAACGATTTAGGTCTTTATAGTTGTGCACAGAAGCCCACCATCTTGGATTTTGTTAGGAGTGCCAGTGATACACAAATTTTCAGTGTGTTCTGAGCAGCTGTTGAGCAGCTAAGCTTTGCAAATAAATCATCGAGCAGAAAATAAGGTTGTGCTGGTTTCTGAGCTGCCATGAAATGAGAATCGGAATTAATTACTAATTTCCCTTATATTCCAATGTTATATTCTATAAATACAATAGCACAGCAGCACAGAGCATGTGCAGTGAATCAGCAGAAAAGAAGATGGGGAGCTACTGGGGCATCTTTGGAGACACAGATCTTCACTGCTAAAGGGCTGTGGTTGTGGTATTGGACCAGTTATCCAGAATGCTCAGAACCTGGGGTTTTCTGGATAAGGGATCTTTCCAGAATTTGGATCTCCATACCTTAAACCTACTAGTAAATCATTTAAACATGAAATAAACCCAAAACCCAAACCCAAATAGGCTGGTTTTGCTTCCCATAAGGATGAAATATAACTTGGTTAGGATCAAGTACAAGGACCCATTATCCGGAAACCCGTTATCCAGAAAGTTCCTAATTACAGAAAGACTGTCTCCCATAGACTCCATTATAATTTAAATAATACACATCTTTTTCTCTGTAATAATAAAACAGTACCATGTACTTGATCCAAAGTAAGATACAATGAATCCTTATTGGAAGCAAAGCCAGGTTTATTTAATGTTTACATGATTTTTTAGTAGACTTAAAGGAGAAGGAAAGGCTAAAATTAAGTAAGCTTTATCAGAAAGGTCTATATAAATACACCAGTAAACCCTCAAAGTAATGCTGCTCCGAGTCCTCTGTCAAAAGAAACACCACATTTCTTTGCTTTTATTGTGTACTCATGGGCTTCTGTATCAGATTTCCTGTTTTCAGCTTAAACCTCCAGGGCACGGCCTTGAGCATGCTCAGTTTGCTCCTCTCCCCCTCCCTCCTCCCATCCCTACTGTAATCTGAGCTCAGAGCTGTTAGTAAGCAGGGAGAGACTCAGGCAGGAAGTGATGTCACACCAAGCATATATGGCAGCTTCTATCCTAAACAAACAGAGACAGTGTCTAGAGCTGTTTACTCAGGTATGGTAAAGCATTCTGCAGAATAAATATAGCGTTCTAGCTTGCACTATTGTGGCTATTCTATTGGCAATAAACTGTCTTGGAGCTTTCCTTCTGCTTTAAGGTAAAATTTAAATGACAGAAAACCGGAAAACCCCAGGTCCCGAGCATTCTGGATAACAGGTCCCATACCTGTACTGTTTTATTATTATATTATTATAGTGAAAAAAAGGAAATGATTGTTTAAAAATTAGAATTATTTGCTTATAATGAAGACTATGGGGGACAGCCTTTTCTTAATTTTGAGCTTTCAGAATTAAGCTGGCCACAGACGAAAAGATCTGATCGTACGAATCATCATACGAGGATTCGTACGATTTTCGGACTGTGTGTGGAGAGTGTGTCAGATCTTTGCGTCTATGGCCAGCTTAATAAGTTTTGGATCCCATAACTACAACATTTTTTTAGCCAACTTCTTTGTTAAATTTTACTTCTTATTTTAAGCTTCAAGCCCATTAGCCCATTTGTACAAATAGCAGCAATGGAGTCCGGACACAAATGTTTGCATTGTAGAACAGGTATGTTTGGTAAGTTTGCCACACATCTAAGCAATGTTTTATGTGTCTTACAGAGAATGTCTGTCAAGGAGAGATCATCCGAGAGATTGTCCACAAACGGCAGGCTTACACATCATGTAGCAGCACAGTCAGAGTTCCCAGAACCGAGTGCTCCGGCAACTGCTCAAGTGGGGCGTGCTGCGTCCCAGTAAAAAGCCGAAAACGAAAATATACCTTTCAGTGCACGGACGGCACCTCTTTTGTAGAAGAACTGGAGAGATATATTGAATGTAGCTGCTCACAATGCTTATAAGACGATCTACAAAAAAAACATAAAAAGCAATCGGAGACTCAACGCTGCAACAAATACGAACTGTGTCCTATCAGAGAAGAGCTCAAGAAGAAGAGATTATTAACTATATTGTAAAATAAACAAAAAATAGAACTTATTTTTATTATTGAAAATGACTATTTTCCTCCTTTATTATATAAAACATCAGGCCACTTTGGTATATGTATAATATAGTGAGCTATTTTTACTGTTTGTTTGTTTTTTGTATTTTTAAAATACTACCAAGTGTTCATAGATTAACAAACAGATCATGGGTATGTTTATATCATTGCTTTTTGTTTGGATGTGCCTCAGTCTACAATAGTAATCCTATAAAATGAATATGTTCAATCCTCTTTCTTAGGGAGATTTTTCAGAACTGTGAATAATGTATGTTACAAACACCAAGGGTGTTATTCATTAAACTCCAAATGCCAAAAATCCGTAAAAAAAAATTTACTATAAAATCCGAATTTTTAATGGAAAACAAAACTTGAATTTTTCAGGATACCCCGAGGATGGAAAAAGTCAGAATCCGAATATCCGGCGTCTCAGAACTCAGGTTGCATATAAGTCAACGGGAAAAGTCCCGAAGATATCTTGATCTGTGCTGAGTTACGGAAATTAACTGAAGATTTAGGGGCCGATTCACTAACTTCGAGTGAAGGATTCGAAGTTAAAAAAACTTCCAATTTCGAAGTTTTTCTTGGGCGACTTCGACCTTCGACTATGACTTCGAATCGAAGTAAAAATCGTTCGACTATTCGACCATTCGATAGTCGAAGTACTGTCTCTTTAAAAAATACTTCGACCCCCTAGTTCGCCATCTAAAAGCTACCGAACTCAATGTTAGCCTATGGGGAAGGTCCCCATAGGGTTGGCTAACTTTTTTTGATCGAAGGATATGCCTTCGATCGTTGGATTAAAATCCTTTGAATTGTTTGATTCGAAGGATTTTATCGTTCGATCGATATTCGAAGTCGAAGGATTTCAATTCGTAGTCGAATATCGAGGGTTAATTAACCCTCGATATTCGACCCTTAGTGAATCGGCCCCTTAGTCATTCTCGGGCAAAAATCTTAGTTTTCAGGTGGAAAATCCGAAAAATTTGTACGGATTTGTTTTTTTTTACAAATTTTCTGGGAATTTTGCCCGCACAGGAAATTTTCGGGAAAACGCATTGATAAATAAGGGGATTTGATCTGAGTATTTTTCTGAAAATAATGAGCTAAATTCGGACTAGGGCTCCAAGAATTGTACCCATGACACCCCCTTTTCATTCTGACACATGTTGTGAACATACTACATGGCATTTACAGTATATATGCCGGTGTGCTTAGGTCATGTGAATATTTTGATGAAACAATGAGGCACGTTAAACTTACCAATGCAATATGGTGGCTTCAACCGGCCGATGCAAATGGCTATAGCCGATCAATGTCAGAATATACCTGATCAATGTCAGAGCAGACTAAAAGACAGCAATGTTTTCTTCTAGTGAACCAAAAAAAATGTTGTTGATTACGACTTGCTGAGAAATGACAATCAGTATGATTTCTGTTTTACAAGAAATGCAATGTTTTTGCACATCGTATTCATGGTTTTCAAGAGATACATATTTGGTAAAACTGAAAATAATATTTTTCATTAAAGGGAAACTATACCTTTAGAAACAAGTCTATAGTATTTTTCTTTATGGAAGTAGTTAACGCAAGAGAAGAAAGTGGGAGAAAAAAATAAGCAAATTAGAAGCAATGGAAGATTATGAGGGTGCTAAGTCTAAGTCTAAGTGCCTACTTTAAAAAACAAGAGGGAACTCAGTTTTGTCACGCCTTGGCAGCCACACAATATTTTGGGTACTGAGCTATTGCCTATAATCTAAATGCTTCAAAAGAAGCAGCAAATGAATCTCACACAAGGCGATAAATGGTCTTTGTAGATGTATTTAAAAACTGCACCAACGATACCCTTGATAATAGTTCAGTAGTTTTATCCTTAAGATTAAAGCAGAGGTCCGGCCGTGGTCAGTAAAGTACAATTAGTTAAGTGCAAAGAGAAAAAGTACCCCGCTTAATCAATTTAACTCAGTCACAAATTTGGTCAATTCGTATACCTTATTCAACAACCAAATAGGTTGAGATTTAAATAAATATATATATATATAAGTAACCCAATAGGAAACACCAGTGGTTATCAATCTAGTTTAAACAATCACTTAATAAATTAATCATGTTTTAAAGTGCAGTGCAGTGGATTAAAATCAGTTAATCCAACTAAATCAATTGAAAATTCATAGAGACCAATCCCACAATTATTAACAATAATTAAAAAGGTCTCCTACTGGGGTTTCATCCTCATTAAGTTAATGTGCAGCAACGTTTACCAATCAGTTAATAAGATCAATTAATTTAATTAAAACACCAAGAAGAACTTTAAACAATAATAGAAATAAGTGATTATTTCATGAACCTTTTAGTCACTGAAAGTGCAGTGCCAATAAATAGTAATAAATTATCTTATGAAGTTGATTATGTTATAATTAATTTAGAGTTACCATTGATTCATTGGATAAAAACTTAAAGGGATACTGTCATGGGAAAAAAATTTTTTTTCAAAATGAATCAGTTAATAGTGCTGCTCCAACAGAATTCTGCACTGAAATCCATTTCTCAAAAGAGCAAACAGATTTTTTTATATTCAATTTTGAAATCTGACATGGGGCTAGACATATTGTCAATTTCCCAGCTGCCCCAAGTCATGTGACTTGTGCTTTGATAAACTTCAATCACTCTTTACTGCTGTACTGCAAGTTGGAGTGATATCACCCCCTCCCTTTTCCCCCCCAGCAGCCAAACAAAATAACAATTGGAAGGTAACCAGGATAACAGCTGCCTGATAGATCTAAGAACAGTACTCAATAGTAAAAACCCATGTCCCACTGAGACACATTCATTTACATTGAGAATGAAAAATAACAGCCTGCCAGAAAGCATTTCTCTCCTAAAGTGCAGGCACAAGTCACATGACCAGGGGCAGCTGGGAAATTGACAAAATGTCTAGCCCCATGTCAGATTTCAAAATTGAATATAAAAAAAATCTGTTTGCTCTTTTGAGAAATTGATTTCAGTGCAGAATTCTGCTGGAGTAGCACTATTAACTGATGTGTTTTGAAAAAAACATGCTTTCTGATGACAGGATCCCTTTAAATGATACGCACCCAGATACACTGAGAAACTGAGCTTTTTTTGTTATTATAGGGTCAATGTCAGATGGAGAAAAGCACCCAAGAATGACTCTGAATGTTGACAGAACTATGCTTGGTGGTTTCAAGAACAAGAACAATCTGTAAGGAATTTATCATGAGGCTCTGGCCCTGAGGCAATACAGAAAAGGAGATTTTTATCTTGAAAACAGATTTGTCCAATTTTTTTTCTAGAATTAAATTCTTTTTTGACCACCATTTAAGTCCTTAACCCTTAGGCAAGTCCTATATCTTTGGCAACAAACACAGTGAGGCTCATTTATAAACCCTGGGCCAATTTGCACCTGGGCAGTAACCCATAGCCACCAATCCGTGATTAGATTTTTTTTTCAGCCAGCTGCACGCAGAACAATGAAAGCAAACATCTGATTGGTTGCCATAGGTAACTGCCCAGGTGCAAATTTACCCAGTGTTTATAAATGACTCCCAGTATGTAAGCTTTACAGGACATTGGCACTTCTGTGAACTGCACAACATGTAGTTTGTAGCAATAAAGTAGCCAACATCCATTCATGATCCTATATGTCTTTGCCATTCAGTAACAATGACCATCCTGCCAAGAAGATTGTACCCTGGCGGTCTAGCAGGCTGGTGGGGACGACCGATGCGTTGCTTTGCTCCTCTCAAGTTAAGAGCTTGCGGCATCTAAGTAGCTGAGGGCTCCCCCGAGGCCAAAGGCGGCAGAAAATTGAGTAGTGACCAGGGAGCCTAGCACTTGTTCTAAATTTAGGGAGCCGTACGTCATGAAGATTATCCAGTAATGATTAGTGCCGTAAGGCCGGCGAAGGAGTTAAAAGAAAAAAAAAAAGGAAAATAATAGAAAAAAATATATAGTGTAGTATTTATGTTTAAACTCAATCACCACTTGTGTTACTTAAAATGAAGGATGTCAGCAGACTTTTGGGTTTAGTTGCCCTTTAAACACACAGACATGAACATTGCTGTATAAGGGTTAATTAAAGTTTTGTCTCCACAATGTGCTTTTTCATCTATTTGTATGGCAGGAGTGCCTACTCACAAACTAGTGCTGTCTATGAGTGGCTATCAGAGATTAGTCGGCTACTGAATCATCGCAGGCGGAACATCTTACTGGCCAGCGCTTAACTGTGACACAACCATTTTTTAGCACAATTGCTTTTCTACTTTTGAGCAAATAAAAGGTTTTACACTATGGGCAATGCGCTTCTCTCCTCTTAACTTCGTTATCAGATGAGAGGGAATTTTACAGCAAGCAAGACTAATCTCTGAAAGGCACTGAGAGAAAGTACAGGCATGGGACCTGTTATCCAGAATGCTGAGGACCTGTGGTTTTCTGGATAATGGATCTTTCTGTAATTTGGATCTTCGTACCTTAGGTCTACTAGAAAATCATGTAAACATTAAATAAACCCAATAGGCTGGTTTTGCTTCCAATAAGGATTAATTATATCTTAGTTTGGATCAAGAACAAGGTACAATTTTATTATCACAGAGAAAGTACAGGTATGGGACATGTTATCCAGAATGCTGAGGACCTGTGGTTTTCTGGATAATGGATCTTTCTGTAATTTGGATCTTCCTACCTTAAGTCTACTAGAAAATCATGTAAACATTAAATGAACCCAATAGGCTGGTTTTGCTTCCAATAAGGATTAATTAAATCTTAGTTTGGATGAAGAACAAGGTACAATTTTATTATCACAGAGAAAAAGGAAATTATTTTTTAAAATTTGGATAAAATGGAGTCTATGGGAGACGGCCTTTCTGTAATTACGGAGCTTTCTGGATAACAGGTTTCTGGATAACAGATCCCATACCTGTACTAGTCTGTGAGTAGTTACTCCTGCCATACAAATTGGCGATAAAGCACATTGTAGAGACAAAACTGTAACGAATGCTTATATACCATTGTTCCTGGGCTGTGTGTTTAAAGGGTAACTAAACCCAAACAACTGGTGACACCACTTTAAGTAGCACAAGTGATGATTACGTTTATACATAAATACTACACTATACAGTATATATTATTTTCTATTATTTCCCTTTTTTGTTGTACGCCAGCCTTAGGGCACTGATTATTATTGGATAATCAGTTTCTTTGTTGCATTTTTGTTGTACTTGTTCGCCAGCCGTAGGGCACTGATCATTATTGTATAATCTGCTTTTTTTGATACGGAGAGACTGTATAGAGATCGACAGAAGGAAGAGGACTGAAAGTCTTGAGCTATCCCTAACTTCATCCTGCAGAAAAGTTGATGGTGGATTGTTAATTGATTTTAATAAACTACTAAAAGGACCACTCTCTTTCCTATATAAACGCTCTATTCCAGTTGTCCCTTGTTTATTGTCAGTTGACTTTATTAGAGCTACCACAGTCTGAGAAGGAAGCACAAATGCAAATGAAGTCACTGGGTGTTGGTGCTAATGTCAGAGACAGGGGGGCTCATTTATAAACTTTGCGCAGGGCAGAATGATTCACACAGTGAAAATATTTGCCCTTCACATGGTTATATTTATAAAGCTGGATAAGAGTGGTGTACTTTATTTGTAAACAGAATTGCAATTTTTTTTCACACTGCGAATGCCCATAAGAGCTTTTTAAATATGGCAAATAATCCAAATTGCGAATACTCTGCGCCTGAGTTACGCCACAACTTTGCAAAAACCGGAAAGACGGGCACAGCAATGCAATATTTTAGCGTTTAGGAAAAAACATAGGCAACACAACCATTTGCGAATAAATATGCGATGCGCAAACTTTATAAATGACCCTGGGTGTGAATAAAAAAAAGGTGATTTGCATATGTCTCACAATAGTCGCTATCTAGAGTAAATGTAAACCATCAAATAATTATCCACAAGGTAGATTTTGCGGTCTTTACATGCCGTTTACTTCAATAAAACTATGTACATTGGGTATCAAACTGTTCATTGGACCCCTGGCATTCATATTTAGGGTGTTTTATCATGGCACTGTCACGTTCGGTATCCCACAACCCAGAGTTAACCCCTATGTCCCGGGCTCGGCTCACGCTTCTGCCTCAAACCACCGCCTTTCACTTCGGGATGAGCCCTCCGCTACTCGGATGCCGCCAGGTCTTAAAGTGAGGGGACTAAGAGGACTACAACTCTGAGCGAGCAAGGGAACCTTACGTAAACGTATATCAAAGTCCAGAAACAGGCCAAGTCAAAACCAATCGGAACAAGGTACAGAATCGGTAAGAAGCAGAGTAGTCGAGGTCACAGGCCGGGTCAATAACAATCTTGGTCGAAGTACAAAATCGGGATCCAGAAAGCGTAGTCAGAGGATAAGCCAAGGGGTCAGGGCAGGCAGAGATCAATTACAGGGGTCAGGACTAGCCGGAAGGACAGGGGAAATCAAGCAAAATCGCACCCAGGAACAGAAAAACTAGAACCTACGTTGGGCAATGCACACACTGTGCATTGCCTTTTTATTTTAAATTTTGGCGCCATTGCGTCCGCCGCAATGACGCCAGCGCGCGCTCCCTAAGGAGCCGGCGCCTGAGGCCTAGAAGCGGCGGCTGCCGCTCGGTGCGGCGGGCGTCCCCGCCGTGGGGGCGGCAGGCGTCCCTGCCGTCCTGTACGAAGAACAGGTAAGTTTGTTACAGGCACCTAATGATATGTGGGAGATAAAGTGCTGCAAATTGGAAGTTTTGCTGTGATTTTCAGAAATATCACCAAAATCACCAAATTTAGGAAAGCCTAGCGGCTTGGTACTTTGCCTACCCAATTTGGATTTGGGGAATGTGTACTTATTTTAAAAATATACAAAAATATATGGCTTTCTAGGGTAAACATACTTTTTTGTACCTTTGCTCCTCATAAAGTACTTTAAATGTGTTGATTTTTCAGTAGCTAGAATTACAGAACTATAGCTTGTATAGGGGGGTCTTCATATTGGAGCCCCTATATGCCACATATTTAGGTAAACCCATGCATATCAGGCATCAAACTATTCAGTGGACCCCAGGCATTAATATTTATGGCCTTTTATCTTGTGACCGAATGATATGTGGGAAATATGATGCTGTAGACTGGAAGCTTTGAGGGAAGTTTTAAAAAATGTCACATTTTTATAGAAAAAAAAAATTATAATTTTAGGAAAGAATTGCAACTTGGTAGTTTGGAGTACAAAGATATATTTACCTATTTTGGATTCATTAGAATCTTTTCTTTCCACAATAATGTGTCATTTTCTAGGTTAAACCTACTGGTAGTGAAATGTTTGTTTTGTGGAGCAGTGCTTTGGAAATTTGCTAGTGTGATGCCAAATACCTATACAAAAGAGAAATGTCCATAAAACAATATATATGGTATTGGCGTGTTAAGGAGAAATGGAACTTTCAAAATCTGCTGTGTATATCTATTTACAGAAGCAAAGTTCTCGCGTATTTTGAAAGCTTAGGTTGCCCGAAAAAAAAAAAACTATATTGTTTTCCTGGGTAAACTAAAAGAAAGGCCCCAAAGTGATGAAGTGCAAATGGTCTTGCAATAAAAGTATCAAATCGGCTGGCAGTGAAAGGGTTAATACACACCTGACTTTTGAAGGAACGCAAGTGCAGTAGCAGATGTAAGTGACCCCTAATGTGCTTCATTGAATATGTCTCACTTTGCCAGTAGCACCAGCAACTCTAACATTTAGGTTTTATAATCAAATTGCTCCCTCTGGTGTTTGCTAATCAGAATTCATACTATAAAAACACAAACGAAAATAAAATACACGTGTGGGATCTGTTATCTCAATCAGGACCAGAACTAGGGATAGGTAGAAGAGGAATGTGATAGGGCACAAAGGTGCAGGGGTCACTAAGCACGAACCTCTTCCATTGCTCGTCCGGCTCAATCTCTTCCAGTCGGTTGGTCCAGTCCTGCCATTACATATGTGCAGGCAAGAGCGAGGTGGCCGACAGGGTTACCTAGGGCTTCCGGTTGACTTGGCCTGGCCCTGATCTCAAAATCTATTAGGGTGGTGGTAGACCACCTCTACTGCAGGCGACTAATCTCCCCGCACTGCCTTACCGCCGGCAAGAATACAGATTGCTGGTGGGGTTGCGAGGCAACTTCGGGCGACTTTAGAAATCTGAATCAATCCCACTGGCGAATTGTATTCTTGCGGGCGGGAAGGCAGTGCGGGGAGATTAGTCGCTGCAGTAGAGGAGATTTGTCACTGGGCGACTAATCTTCCCGCCTGCCACAAACCTTATACAGAAAGATCTGAAATACAACAAAGCCTATTAAGGGCAGTGGCACACGCTGCTACTGGGGGAGATTAGTCGCCCATCGACAAATAGCCTTTTCTTTGGGCGACTAATCTCCCCTCTTCCTGTCAACTAGAATGTAAATCGCCGTCAAAATGGCACTTGGAATGCTTCGGTTTCCGAAGTCGCCCGAAGTTGCCTTGCTAAGAAACTTCGGGCAACTTCAAAAAGCTGAAGCAATTCCAGTGCCATCCCGTCGGCGATTTACATTGTAGCCGACTGGAAGACATTTAGGGAAAATTAGTGGCCAGAAAAAGATACGATTTGTCGATGGGCGACTAAACTCCCCCAGTGTGCACTGCCCTTAAACAAGCAATTCTTATTATTTCCAGATTTGCTTTTTATCTGTAACAATTAGACAATGCCTTGTACAAAGCACTTGATAACCAACATAGCACAACTCCATTGTAGTCTGATGCTCCTTTTTCCAAGCCTACAAGTCATATGGACAATTAAATAGATAACATTTCAAATGGATTTGCAACTGATGAAAACAATTGTGCTCTGATAAACTTCAGTCATTATTTACTGCTGTACTTTTCCCCAGTAGCCTAACAAAAGAACAATGGGAAGGTAACCAGATAACTGCTCCTTAGTACATGAGAATAGTACTTTCTGAAAGCACAGGATCAGGCAAAATCACCTGAGACGGCTGCCTACACACCAATATAACTAAAAAAAATATACTTGTTGGTTCAGGAATAACATTTTTTATGGTAGAGTGAATTATTTGTAGTGTAAGCAATGTAATTTAGAAATAAAAAGTACACCATACAAATCATGACTGGTTTCCTTTAACTTTCACTTGTGAACTGTGAGCCTCTTCCCTTATCTTTGTTTACTTTCCAATTGGACTGTGATACAGTAGGGTAGTCTCTCTACTTGATTTTTTTTGCTTTGGCATATTGCACCATTTTTATTTTTTTGATTATAGGACAACCAAGAGGAGAAAGGTTTTATGATATTGATCACATAAGATAACAACCAAATGAAGATCAGAATTTTAATATATTTTCTGATCTATTTTTTGTGCATAAATTTACTGAGTCATCCAAACTAAGGGGGAAGACACACAGAGAAACTAGTAGCAGCTACTTGTCACGGCTACAAAATAGACTATAACGATATTTGGCTTTGCTAAGACACCAAGTTAGAGTCCTGCATCGGGTCGGGTACCAGTGGAATACCCACAATATGATTGTGACTCGGGCAGATTATTCTTCATTTGTCCAGTGTGCGGGTGCCCCACGGGTACCCGATCCTCTGCATTGGGGGGCTACAGGTGGCCAATGCAGGGAAAACAGCTAAAAATATAAGGAGCCGATTCCCTAACGTGCGCAGGCATCACTTCACTAGCAAAGGAGATAGACACTAGCGTTGCTTCACACTCTAACGCCAGGCGAATTTTCGCTCTGGCGAACGGACGTAACTCTGCAAATTCACTAAGATGCGCATTTTCATGTGTAGGGCAATATAACAACTCTTTTTTATTTTATTAAGGTTCCCTGGGCTTGTGTAGTGTAATGTATTTGCTGCAACATATACGTCCATTCAACTTTAACTTCCCGCCGTATGCAAATTAGGCAACGCTAGCGCAACTTCGCTTTGCTTGCCAAAGTAACGATAGTGCAACTTCGCCAGCATTCGGCACCCTGGACTCAACTTCATATCTTAGGGAATTAGTATTGTCCTGGCAAATATACGCCAGTAGGTGAATCGGTTGCTAGAGAATTTGTTCCGCTTAGGGAATTTGCCCCTAAGTATCCTAATAGTTAAAAACGTTCACTGTTAGACGTCACTTCTGGTCAGCGGGACGTCACTTCCAGTCGGCGCAACAAACACTTCGGAGAGCGGGTCAGGTGAAAATTCATGGAGTTGCCGAGGCAGGTCCAGGTCAGGCATGGAGAAAGCAGGTACAAGTTGGGTGCGGGTTTTAAAAAAAACAGAACCGTTGAGGTCTGAACACCAAGGGGCAGATTCCCTAAAGGGTGAAGTGGCTAACGCTAGCATTAATTCGCCAGGGTGACGTCATTTCGGTACTTCGCCAATTCCCTAACAGGCGCTGCCATAACTTCACCAGCAAAAGACACACGCTGGCAATCATTCGCACTCTAATGCGAAGGGGCTTTCTCCCACTTTCTCCTGGCGTAAATTCGCCAGGACAACGCTAATTCCAATCCCTAAAATGCGAAGTTGTATCCAGAGCGCCGAACTATGGAGAAGTTGCGCTAGCTAATTTGCATACGGTGGGAAGTGAAAGTTGAATGGACGTATATGTTACAGCAAATACCGTATATACTCGAGTATAAGCCGAGTTTTTTAGCCCCCAAAATATGCTGAAAAACTCTACCTCGGCTTATACTCGGGTCAAGCGCAAAAATGGTCGCCGGCGTCTAAGAAAAGTCACCGGCGTCTAAGAAAAGTCTCCAAGAATATTCGCCAGAGTCTAAGAATGGTCGTCGGCATCCAAAAACGAGACGCCGGCACCTCCAATTGGAGCAGAAACCCTCAATTTTTTGGTTGAAACTTACCAGGAGCTGCTGCATTTCTCACCCTAGGCTTATACTCGAGTCAATAAGCTTTCCCAGTTTTTGGAGGTAAAATTAGGTACCTCGGCTTATACTCGGGGCGGCTTATACTCGAGTATATACGGTACATTACATTACACAGGTCCAGGGAACCTTAATAAAATAAAATAGAGTTGTTATAATGCCCTACACATGAGCCCAGTTTATAGTTAATGTTCCATATGTTAGGAAATGTAGGGGCCGTTTCCAGGCTATCACTCTGAAAAGGAAAAGACACCAGCGTTTTTTGGGATTTTTTCCACTAAAAATTGAGGAAGTCCTATGCACTCCGTTTCACTTCACCTGGTCTAAGCTGGAGAAAGCAAGTCTGGCGTAAGTTCAGTAAAATCCGCATCTTCGGGAATTTGTGGAGTTACGTCCATTCCCCAGAGCAAAAATTCGCCTGCCGATGGAGTGCAAAAGATCTCTAGCATCTGTCTCTTTCGGTAGCGAAGTGCCTGAATGACGTGACGCTGGCGAATTTTCGCCAGCGTTAGTCACTTCGCCCTTTAGCAAGTCTGCCCCCAAGTGTGTTATAGCAGAGTAAAATCACAGTATTGTTTATGTATTTTGTTATGTTATTTTGTAGCCACAACAAGTAGCTGCTACTTGTAGCTCTGTGTGTCTTCATCATAAAAGGTGTTACTAAAGATCTGTTAATTCAAATCTATGTTTTATCTTACTGCATGAGGAGGTGTCTGTTTTTGCAAACTGTAAATCTATTAAAAGGGAAGTTCTCCTTGAAGTAAACTTCTGGTATGCTATGGCAGGATATATTATAAGGAAGTATAATAAGTTATTACAAAAGTCATTATTTACAAGTTTTTAATTATAAGTCTTTTCTGAAACTGTATTAAGGCCTTCAGCTTGTCAGTTTAACTACGCCTCTGGAGCTTCTAATTGTATTGTTATTGTTGTTTGTTTGTTTTTTTATTGCAATGTGGGTGTGATAATAACAGGGACATTGAAAGAAGTTTAAGTGAGGGACAGCAGGATACTGAAGTATTTTAGATATGGTAAATAATGATCGTATGATTCACAAACAGGTTGTTGTTCAGAATCCAGCTTCTATGCTGTTGCCCTGGCTGTAGGTTTTCTGGCTAGCACAGAGATTTCCCTTATAATACACAAAAGCCATGAATATCTTGTAAATGATATCCTTATAAACGGTGAGTTTTGATGTCATCAGTTATAAACGGTGAGTTCTGATGTCATTTCTGTCACATGACTCGCTGAAATTTGTGTATTATAATAAATAAAGTACCCCCAGTTGCAAAATAAGAGGATATTAGAAGTTACCTCGGAGTTCCATGACCTGTATAAAAACACTCGGCCTTTGGCCTCGTGTTTTTATATGGTCATGAAACTCCTCGGTAACTTATAAAATCCTTATATTTTACAAGAGGGGGTACTTTATTCACTATATATTACACCTTTCTGAGGTCTGAGTTTTGGACAGAACGACTAGTGCTAATTTTAACTATTCGAGGACATGCCAACTTAATTATTTATTTCCAGTGGACAATAAACATTGTTTTAATGTATTCATCCTTTATTTTTACATATGGCGGGTTGTGCAGTAATGTAACAGGAGGGTTGCCAGGTCTAGTTTTCAAAACCAGACAAAATCAGCTACAAAACCAGCCAAGAGGCACTTCAAAAGCAGCCCAAAAATAGCACAATATGTTCAGTGAAAAGAAAATCTAAAAAAAAGAAATATATGTGAAAATTTTCACTGATTTGCAAATTTTTACATGAAGCAAAATGTGAAAGATTCGCCCATCACTAGGGGCGTAACTATAGAGGGAGGTATAGTGGCCCCATAAGGCCCTAATTCATTTACAATTTCAATAAATATTACTAAAACAGGTCAACCTCTAGACATTTTGGAGGCAGGCAGATTTTTGCCCCAAAATTGTCTGAAATTGAGAAAAGTCACCAGAAAACACGAGAATGCTTAAGAGTGATGGGAGACTGGGGTACAGAGCCCAAAATCTAGTAACTCCCGACTTCTACACAAGTCAGTCCCATTGCATGCTCGGTATTGTAGTCTTACATTAAACGCGGCAGTCTGCAAATTGTTAAAAACTACATTACCCAACATGCATTGGGGAACACAGGCTTGGCACATTCTTGCTCCCCACTAGCCCATATTCTTGATCCTCACTAGACTGGCCCATGTTCTTGCCCCCCACTAGCCCATGTTCTTGCGCCCTACAAGATCATGTTCTTGCCCCCCACTAGCCCATGTTCTTGCTCCCCACTAGATCATGTTCTTGCCCCCCACTAGCCCATGTTCTTGCTCCCCACTAGATCATGTTCTTGCCCCCCACTAGCCCATGTTCTTGCCCCCCACTAGCCCATGTTCTTGCTCCTCACTAGATCACGTTCTTGCTCCCCACTAGCCCATGTTCTTGCCCCCACTAGCCCATGTTCTTGCCCCCACTAGCCCATGTTCTTGCTCCCCACTAGCCCATGTTCTTGCCCCCACTAGTCCATGTTCTTGCTCCCCACTAGATCATGTTTTTGCCCCCCACTAGCCCATGTTCTTGCCCCCACTAGCCCATGTTATTGCTCCCCACTAGCCCATGTTCTTTCTCCCCACTAGCCCATGTTCTTGCCCCCCACTAGCCCATGTTCTTGCCCCCCACTAGCCCATGTTCTTTCTCCCCACTAGCCCATGTTCTTGCTCCTCACTAGATCATTTTCTTTCTCCCCACTTGCCCATGTTCTTTGTTTAGTAATAGCTCAGGGAGGATTCATATATGTAGGGTTTTTTTGCTGTTTTCCCATAATAACTGCTGTGGAGAAGTGAGATAATATGAAGTAGAGTCTGTGCGGGTATAATCTCGTATTGAAATGATTGTTTTTTAGCCACTTCACGATTCATTGATAATGTACCAATTACCAAACCCCTCCTAATAAAACGTTGTATAAACAATTTAATCCAAGCCTCACACGTTTTAATTCGGACACGGGATGGGTCTTATATTTTATTTGTGTTCAATTGCTTTCTATTTATTTTCGGCTCTTGTGTAGGTGACGCCATGAAACACAGGCTGTAGAAGAGGGCTGCGCCATTTTGTGTTTCTCTGCGAGCGATTTCCTACAGTCCTGTTTATACAAAGGCCGTTTTCTCCGCCTGGGCTGTAAAACCAACGCCTAATCGCAACTTTCACATACGGGTCCTTTCCGTCACGTGACATTACGTCTCCATTCATGTTCAACGTTTCCCCAGCTTTACTCGCTTATGTCACTACACGACTCTTCCTCTCGCTGTTCCGGACATATCACGTGGTGCGATCAGGTGACTGGCGTGATCGGAACGTCCAACCCACAGCTAAGGAACTCGATGCTTATATAGAGGCTGGAGGGTGGAAGCTCGGGCCGGAGGGGCAGTGAGCAGGTAGCATCAACATCGGTTTCTAAGCTACCTGTGCCGCAGTTAAGCCCCTCCTCCCCAGCTTTCTCCATCAGTGCTGTGACTGTGCGTCACCTATTGCCCGGGGAGTGAGACAAGCGCCGTGGCCGCACACAGACATGAAGATCAAGGATGTAAAGACTCCGTGTAAGTGCGGGGGGATCCGTGGGAAACGTCTCATCTGCTTTATCCCGAGCAGGCCTTTAGGCTCTCCCGGACCCCCCTCTATAGGACTCGCTTTCTATACTGTTTCTACTCCCAGGCCACTGGCTTATTCGAGTGACATTAGATTTAAAGGGCCAGTATCACAATATAGGCTAATGATGTATTTTATCTGTTTATCTAGAGACTAGGACTAAATGATTTAACTGCAACAAATATGCAGCTTTGTAAGATAATTTTCCGGTTTACAATTTAGTTCTATGAACTAAATGTATGAAAAGCATTTGACTCCTGTGTCGGTGCAAAAATGTGTGGCCCCCTTTAGGCCAAAATCAGCTGCCCCCCTTTTAGGCCAAAATCAGCTGCCCCCCTTTTAGGCCAAAATCAGCTGCCCCCCTTTTAGGCCAAAATCAGCTGCCCCCCTTTTAGGCCAAAATCAGCTGCCCTCACTTTTCTATTCAGGCCTTTCCTATTCATATTGCAGTCTCTTCTTCAAATTAATGCATGGTTGCTAGGGTACTTTGGACCCTAGCTACTAAATTGCTTAAAATGCAAATTAAAGAACTGCTGAATAAAAAGCTAACTTCATCATACTAAGTTATCTCAAAAGTGAACAACCCCTTTAAAGGAGAATTCAACCCGTAATTAAAAAAACAAAACAAAAACCCTTCACCCCCTACCCTGGGTAGACCCCCCCTGACACCCCCTCCCCATGGGCAAATGCCCCTAATTTTTTACTCACCCCTCGGTGCAGATTCTGGCCTCGGAGTTCACTGGCGCCATCTTCTTTCTTCTGTATTATTCGGAAGGGATGCGCTGTTGGAGTAAATTTCTGGTGCTGAACCACTGCACATGCGCCGAAAGTCACTAAAATTTACGAAAAACTTTGGGAAATGTTCGTGACTTTCGCCCATGCACAGTTGTTTGGGACTGGAAATTTAGTCCAACTGCGCATGTGCCGGAAATGCCATCAAGACACGACGATTACCAGAGAAGAGGAAGATGGCTGCTGTGAACTCCGAGGCCAGAATCTTTATGGAGGGGTGAGTAAAAAAATTAGGGGGATTTGCCCGGGGGGCAGGTAGGCTAGGGGGAGGAGGGAGTGGGCTCTACCCAGGGTTTTTTTTTTTTATTACGGGTTGAATTCTCCTTTAAGTAGCTGCTACTAGTAGCTCTGTGTGTCTTCACCCTTTGGTTGAAGGCACATGGAGCAACTAGTAGTAACTATTTGTCATGGCTGCAAAAATAGACAATTCTGATCATTTACTAATAACTGTCTCTACGCGTGGTTTAGCAGAGGTAATTCTCAGAATCGTTTATGGCAGGGTATTTTCAGGTGTTTTTTAGCCGTGGCAAGTAGCTGCTACTAGTTGCTCCATGTGCCTTCATCGTAAGGGTTGGGACACGGGCAGATTCGTGGAGATTTAGCTGCCTGGCGACTAATCGCCTCTTTGTCTGGGTGACAATCTCCCCGAACTGCCTTCGCGTGTCTTCCCGTCCGCTATAATGAAAAGTTACCTGCGCTAGAGCACACGCGGCGCATCGTTTTCTGAAGTTGCCAACTTCGGGGGCGCTGGTTTAAAGGACCGTTAATCAAAAGCTGTATTTTACTTCTACAAATAAACCGTTTCTTGTCAACGGATGAGGGTTAATCTTCCTGTGTAAGTACTAAACCCATTGTATTCTGCAGGGCTTGTTTGTTCTATGTAAACTTCAGCCTTGCAACCCTCTTCACCTTGAATGGCTACCCCAGTGACAACATATTGTCATATGTATCCATGGTAGTAGTGTTTCTGAAGCAAACACCATTTTTACCAGTGCAAGATAGTAGCCCAGTTATGTGCTGTATGGCTTAGGCCTTCTGGGAGGTGGTGCAGTTGTTTTGTTGCTACACTCTGGAGGAGAATACCTAGTATTTTCACCTTGAGGGCCACTTTTCACTGCTTCATGTTCGGTCAATTGTCTTTAGTTCGTATGAAACAAGTAAAGAGTTATGACAGTCAGAGGTGGGAATTTTATTTGCAACTGCTCTCCTGTCTACCAAGTGCCTTTGGCTAATATCACTCGTGGTGTTTTCTCAGCCGGCATAAAAACAGCAACACCACCTACTGCTGCCCTGAATGGGATCTGCCTGGCACTGTGCACACAGGCTAAATCCATACCTCCCAACTGTCCCGATTTCCGCTGCCACTCCCGCCGTCTCGGATATTAAGTGAAGATGTCCTGCGGTGCCAGCTTTAGTCTTTGTTCTTGTTCGGGTCTTCCTGGCTTCTTCCAACAAGTTGTCTTTGCTTTGGGTTTTCTCTGCACTTTCCGGAGAAGTTGCCCCCCCCCCCCGCGTTCTCTCTTTCCGGTCCGGGTGGTGCTTTGCGCCTTCTCCGCTCAGACCCAAATCCTCGCGCAAGAAGTGAGCTGATCTCTCTCTGGATGCCAGCAAATTGATGTCTCCTGTCTGCTCTGTGACGCCATTGTTGGCGTGAGCGAAACTTTGAGCAAAACGGGGCTAGATTTGGATGTGGTTTGTCCGTGTCATTTTGAAAGGTAAAAAAAAAAAAATATAAAAAAGGGAAATTGCTCAATTTCCATTTTTTTTTCTACCTTTCAAAATTACATTAACGGTTTGCTGACCTTGTTCAGGCCAATGAAGCACACTCAATGCAATAAACTAGTTAAGCCCAGCATGCCAGGCACTTAGGGTAGGAGTAATAAGGGGCGATCCCGCACGCTGCGACAAAACGCATGCGACAGAAATAAGATGAGTAAATAATGTCGGATGAAGTTGCATCGTTGATCCAACGCGACATGATGCATCCGACACTCTTGTCACGTTGGATAAAGACTGCGACTTTCTCCGACATTTCTATCGCTTACCTTATTTCCGTTGCATGCGTTTTTTGTCGCAGCGCGTTGGATCGCGCCGAAAACGTCTGTGTAGTCCTACCCTTAAAGTTTAACTCATTTTGAGGCAGCCCTGATACTGCTGTGAGGTGTAACTAATAATTGCAACTGCCCCCTCCTCCACTCTCTCCCCCTAGTAACTTCAGCAAAAGCAGTACTACAATGAATGAGCAGGGGGGAGGCTCATTGTAGATTCCTTGTAGTACACTGTATCTCTGATGCTGCCATTCCAACCAAGAGAAAGGGGTGTGTTTTTGTAAAATAGGCGTTCGTTTGGGGGTGTGGCCAAAACATATTTCTATGCGCGAGAATTGTTTGTGTCCCTCTTATTCTAAATGTTTGGAATGTATGTAAATCCAGTTCATGTCTCTAAATACATACAAGTGGTAGCAGGTCAAATCAATGTTTTCTGTGCCAGTGTTTTACCACTGTTGTAGGACATGCCATGTGTACATTTTCCATAGGGGTCACTATGCATAATATCTATTAAGCCATATTCGTTCTAATGTTGTGATTCATGACGGTCATTTAATGGCATTCAGTTAGTGGTATTCAAAAGACTTTTATTTGCCTATAAATATTCATTTTATTACTCACCATTTAATATCTAACTCCCTCACCTATAATCAGATGTTCTGTAGATTTTTATGAGTGTGACATGTAGAGCAGAGTTTAAAGATCAGTTGTTTCTAATGCCTTAAAATGACTACAGTTGAGGAGACATTCCTTGATGTACATGATTAAGTCAGCATTGTTGCTGTATAATGTTACATTCCTAGGAGAAAAGATTTTCTTCTTTTATAGTTTAAACAGTTCAGTGAAAAAAAAAAAAAATTCTAATAAATATAGTTATCCAAAAATGTAATGTATAAACACTACTTCCTGCTTTTCAGCTCTCTAACCCTGAGTTAGTCAGTGACTTTAAGGGGTTCCACATGTTAAATAACTGTTGAGTGAGTTTGCAATTGATCATTAGCATTCAGCTCAGATTAAAAAGCAAACATTTGACCCATGTCGCCCCCACTCAAGTCACTGATTGGTTACTGACAAGTAACCAATCAGTGGAAACCAAGAGAACTGCAAACAGGAAGTAGTGTTCTGGCTATTATGTTAGACATCCAGTCACTCCAGCCTTTATACATTACATTTTTGGCTAACTAACTATATAAGAAACATTTTTTTATTTTGACCAGGCTGTTTACCCAGTTTTTATTTTTATACTGAACAATACCAATCTCAGACCTGCCAAGGTTGTATATAAGTCAATGGGAGACATCCCGAAGATATCCTGATTTGCGCTGGGTTTTGTGCAAAAATCCGAAGATTTTGTGGTTTTCTAAAAGTCGTACGATTCGAATTTTAATTCGAGTTTTTTCCCGCACTGATATTGCACTGAAAATGTATTGATAAATAAGAAAACAGATTTGGTTGGGGTATATTTTAAAAAATAATGAGATAAATTTGGATTTTGATAAATAAGCCCCCTAGTATTTTAACCTCTGTGTGGAATTTTTAAGGGTCTGGCCACACGGGCAGATTCAGGGAGATTAGTCGCCAGATCTCCTCTTCTTCGCGGCGAATAATCTCCCCGATCTGCCTTCCGCTGGCTTAAATGTAAATCGCCTGGGGGCAGGCACATGGAACGATTCGTTTTCCGAAGTCGTCTGTAATTCGGCCGACTTCTGAAAACGAAGCACTACGTGTACCAGGCTCCAGGAGATTTACATTTTAGCCGGGGGAAGGCAGATCGGGAGATTAGTCACCGCGAAGAAGAGGAGATTTGTCGCCTGGCGACTAATCTCCCCGAATCTGCCCTTGTGGTCAGACCCTAAGGGTTACATTCTAAGGAGAAAAAAAAGGAAAATTACATTGACATTTAATTATGTTTTTAATCGCTTTATAATGTTCTAACTAACCCTAGTTTTTTTTCTGCATTTAGCCTTTCCATGGTTTGGCATGGATATTGGTGGAACTTTGGTAAAGCTTGTTTATTTTGAACCCATCGATATCACGGCAGAAGAAGAACAAGAAGAAGTTGAAAGCTTGAAGAGCATTCGTAAATATCTGACGTCCAATGTCGCCTATGGTTCCACAGGCATCCGAGATGTTCATTTGGAGTTGAAAGACTTAACTCTTTTTGGTAGAAGAGGGAAATTTACATTTTATCCGCTTTCCAACTCAAGATCTCCCTACATTCATTCACATGGCCAGAGATAAGAATTTTTCAACGTTGCACACAGTCTTGTGTGCAACAGGAGGGTGGTGCTTATAAGTTTGAAGAAGAGTTCCGAATGGTATGTCTCTTACTAACGTTTACACAAACGCACACACTGATGGAACTTTAGCTTTAGGTTGGAATGGGATGCACAGGGAATGTCTTGCCCCTAGTTAGACCTGCACATGGCAACTTGGTAAAATCAAAAAATATTTGACGTTCCTTATCCTTTGTTGAGTATCACTTTCAGCTAATGGAAAAATGGGTCTTATTTTGGCCATGTATCAAAATTGAGGTTTAATACTATATTGTTTGATCAAAATCTGTTTCTCCTCCAAACAGATTGGGAATCTTCAGCTACACAAAGTGGATGAACTTGATAGCCCTTGTTAAAGGCTTGCTGTACATCGACTCTCTCAGCTTTAACGGGCAAGCAGAGTGTTATTACTTTGAGAATGCCCTCTCACCCAGAAAGATGCCAAAAGATGCCTTTTAACCTTGATGACCCATATCCTTTACTGGTTGTGAACATTGGATCTGGAGTCAGCATCCTTGCAGTTCAGTCCAAAGATTCTTATAAAGAGTTTGTGGCACAAGGTACTAAAGTTATTCGAAGATACAAAAAATGTACTTTTTTGTTTAAAAAAAATAATAATGTTACAGTGCATAATACTCATTTAGATATAGATGAATTGTGCTTAAAAAGTAGTGTTTCAGGCTGATTTATGATTATTTCAGCAAAAACCCTATTAATCCTTCTCTTCCACTTCCTGCTCCCTGAATTCCCAGGCTTTACAGGGGAGCCGGCGGCACTCGGCTCACTACTCTGTGGACAGGAACCAATCGGCAGCTAGCAGTACCTGATAGGGAACTGAAGTTTCTCTGTTCATGTGTGTCTGCAGGGTTGTGATTGGCTGTCCCCCTCCTACTGTGCTTCCAGCAGGGACCGTTAGGACACTGCACCCCTCATTTGAAACGGGGAGCAGAGAACATCTATAGCAAACTCCAATAAAGGGGCGATTTTTAAAGATAATATAAATTTTTAGCACCGTGTAAAAAGCAACATCATATATTACTCCTAATTGCCTAGACAATTAGGGATTTTTTAATTTATCTATATGTCTCCTTTAAGATGTTGGCTTTCAAACTACTATAGTTTGAGGCACATTGGTTTGTATGAGCTCACAAGAGCTTCACAAAGGGATTGTATTGAAAGAATAATTTCCACTTAATGCTTTTACTGAATAATATTTTTTGTTATTAACCATCATAATTCTTTTTATACACTTGCTCCCTACTTCTTGGCTCTTGCAAAGCCAAAGAAGTGGATCACATACAATTTGTGCTAGGTCAGATTTCAGCAGACCACAAGGTCACACCAAGGGTCCATGCAATCAAACCATAGCTGGAGCATCGTCCCTTTTCAGTTGCGGCTTGCTTAATAACTTGCCTTCTTATGCTGGGTCGACTCCGTGGTTCTAAAATCTGATCTAATAGATAACACCATCCATGAGTCAATGGTATTACACTCCAGACTAAATCACACTGCCTTCTGTGGGGGTCCCCATATATGGTGAAATGCAAATATTTTGGCTAGAGTGTCTGACTATATCAACCCATTTGTTATCGTATATTTATTCAGACTTGGCATGTCTATTGAAAATATATATATGAGGAGAGAGAGAGAGAGAGAGAGAGGAGAGAGGAGAGAGAGAGAGAGAGAGAAGAGAGAGAGAGAGAGAGAGATGGAGAGAGAGGAGAGTGAGAAGGAGAGAGAGAGAGAGAGAGAGAGAGAGATGAGAGAGAGAGAGAGAGAGGAGAGAGAGAGAGAGAGAGAGAGAGAGAGAGAGGAGAGAGAGAGAGTGAGAGGAGAGAGAGAGAGAGAGAGAGAGATTTAAGTAAGTATTGCCGTTTTTACATCTCTTGCCTTGTGCTTGCCTCAGAGATCACCTGACCAGAAATGCTGCAGCTCTAACTGTAACAGGAAGAAGTGTGGAAGCAAAACACGGAACGCTGTCCTATTAATTGGCCCCATGTGACCTAACCAGTATAGTTTGTGTGCACCGTGAATCATATGATCCCAGGGTGCTGCCCTTATTTTTTTTAAAAATGGAAGTTTTCTTTTTTATGATTACCCAATGACACATACTACTAAAAAAAAGTTATATTATTATGCAAAATGGTTTATTTACCTGAAGCAGGGTATTACATATAAGCTGTTTTATGCAATATATTTTTTATAGTGCCTTATTTTGATTCTTATTGTCTTGAACTATAGTTGTTCATAAGGTGAAGCACTGCACATTTACTTGCGTATCTGCAGGTTTAGGTATTATATACTGCATTAAATGGAACCCAGTGCAGGAAGACCTGAGACTTTATATTTATGCTTGTGCCACTTATAGCCTAGGTGGTGGGACTTTTCTTGGCCTCTGCAGTTTACTGACCGGCTGTTGAAAAGTTTTGAAGAAGCCTTTAGAAATGGCCTCCGCTGGGGACAGCACCAACGCTGATAAATTAAGTCCGGGACATATATGGTGGGAGACTATGGAAAGATTTGGACTCCCTGGTTGGGCGGTTGCATCCAGGTAATAATTTTAAATGTCTGTGTCATTTCTGCATTTAATTTGTATTTGGTATAGTGTACTTTACTTTGAACTTCACAACTGGATCAAAATTCTGCTTCTTTCTCTTTATAGCTGTAGCTTTATTTTTGACTTTATTTTTTCTTCTTGATGCTACTTATCTGTATTGTTAACTTTTGCATTTTCAAGTGATTTTGCACATTTTATAGCATTCAATTTATTATACTAAGATTTGAAAGTAAAGCAAAATGTTTATAAATTCAGCTCTGATTTATTTATATTTTTGGAAAAGAATTGCATTCAGTCAATATATTAAAGCATCAAACTTGCAATATTATTGTAAACCTATTCATGGGAATTTATCATGTTCTTTCACTAGAATTTCATTGACTTCCATAATTTTTAAATCGGTTAGTTTAAAAAAAAAAAACTGTCAACCTCTGCAAACTAAATGATTTCCCTACTTTCACACTTGAGGGCAGATTTATTATTTTTACCATTAATCATTTTTGTTTTCCTTTTGTTCTGTAAACATAAAAAGATATGTTTACAGATAACAATCACTATAGAATTTTTCCTCACTATTTTTCATCCAGTTGCGACAAAACGGGAATGCGTATATTAATAAAACCTGACATTGTATACATAAGTCCCATTATATTTTTATTTGGGAGTTTGTGAGCTCAACATTTTGTTCTGCTGCAAACAGCTTACAAAATGTGGGAGACAAACTGATTTGATTGGTTTATTAGGCTGCTTTCAATGTGGAATCAGCAATAAGGAATGCCCTTCTGATAAACCTTGTAAAGTTGTTTGAGAAAGGAAAATGTAATGACAACTTTACTGTAAATCTAATAACCCATGTCTCAACAATCCGATATTTAAATGGATACTGTCATGATTTTTATGGTGCAGTTTTTATTTCTAAACTACAGTTTACACTGCAAATAATTCACTCTACCATGTAAATTTCCCAACACAACAAGTGTATTCGTTTTTATTGTAGTATTGATGTGTAGGCAGCCATCACAGGTCATTTTGCCTGGTCATGTGCTTTCAGAAAGAGCCAGCACTTTAGGATGGAACTGCTTTCTGGCAGGATATTTTCTCCTACTCAATGTAACTGAAGGAGTCGCAGTGGGACATGGATATTTACTATTGAGTGCTGTTTTTATATCTACCAGGGAGCTGTTATCTGGTTATCTTCCTATTGTTCTGCTGGGGGGGAGTGATATCACTCCAACTTGCAGTAAAGAGTGACTGAAGTTTATCAGAGCACAAGTCACATGATTGGGGGCAACTGGGAAACTGACAATACGTCTAGCCCCATGTCTGATTTTCAAAATTAAATATAAAATAATCTTGTTTGCTCTTTTGAAATACAGATTTCAGTGCAGAAGTCTAATGGAGCAGCACTATTAACTGATGCATTTTGAAAAAAAAAACGTGTTTCCATGACCATATCCCCTTTTCCAGTAAATGCTATGTGGTGATTAGTTCTTATGGGTTACTGGAGTAAACTATTGCAATTATGTCTCCAAAGATCTGAATTATGAGATGGTCATTTCCCCATAGAATACATTTTAAGAAAATAATTCAAATTTTTAAAAAATTATTTCCTTTTTCCTCTGTAATGATAATAAGGCAGTGCCTTGTACTTGATCCAAACTAGGCTGCATGAATCCTTATTGGTGGCAGAAAAAGAGCAAACAAGATTATTTTATATTAATTTTGAAATCAGACATGGGGCTAGAACGTATTGTCAGTTTCCCAGTTGCCCCCAAAATGTATTTTTAGCAGACTATCCATACCTGGATAGATTACAAGATGTTCAAAGAATTGCAGTAATGTCAGCCATTATTCATTGCAGATGCTTACTGGTTTTGTTAAGTAGCTTTTCTGTTCAAGATATATTGGGATGTAATCAGGTTTTCTCTTAATTTTCAGTTTTGGGAACATGATTTATAAAGATAAGCAGGAATCAGTCAGTAAGGAAGACCTGGCTCGTGCCACTTTGGTGACCATAACAAATAACATTGGATCAATTGCAAGAATGTCTGCTGTTAATGAGGTGAGTTGTGTTTTGCTCAGTTTTAATTTCATGAAAATTTTAGATGTTTATAATTTTAAAACTCTCATTTTAATTGTAACTTAAAAAAAGGGGCGTTGTAAAAGTGAGACACAGAGTTGAACCCTTGAATGGCTGGCCAATAGGTTTTTATGTAGTTTAGTATGTTTTAACTTCCATTAAAGTAAAATTTCAAATATTAATGTAGGCATTCAGTTCTCAGAACAACCAATGCCCAATGTGTGTTATGTTGTTCATAGTATTGAAACACTTTATATTTAAAGAGGTATTTTTTACACGTGATGGCCCTGTGACTCTTAGGGGGTTACTTGTTAAACTCGATTTTTTTTCTAATTGGGCTTCATTTTTAGTGAAAAAACTCAAATTTTTCGAAATTTATTATGCCCAGAAGCTGCTAAAATTCTGAATCCAAAATTACAAAGCGAGCTTAGCTCTGATTGGCAAACATCTTTACTTTTTCAGGATTTGTTGAGCTCTGGCGCGGTGCCGAGAGACTGGCGAATTGCTAATGTGGTGCCGCCATTCAAAAAGGATCCCGCTCTCAGCCTCAAAACTATAGGCCAGTTAGTCTGTCATCAGTGGTAGGAAAGCTTTTCAAAGGGGTATTAAGGGATAAGATACTTTACTTTATTGCAAATAATACAATAAGTTTGTGCCAGCATGTTTCTTTACATAATAGATCTTGCCAGACTAATTTAATTTCTTTTTATGAGAAGGTGAGCAGGGACCTCAATTCTGGGATGGCAGTGGATATGATTTACTTAGAATTTTCTAAAGCATTTGATACAGTGCCACACAAAGGTTACTGGTTACATTAAGGAATGTTGGCCTTGAACATAGTATTTGTACCTGCATAGAGAACTGGCTAAATGATAGACTACAAAGAGTGGTGGTAAATGGAACATTTTCTAATTGGACCAGTGTTGTTAGTGGAGTACCGCAGGGCTCTGTACTAGGTCCCTTGCTTTTCAACTTGTTTATTAATGACCTGGAGGTGGGCATTGAAAGTACTGTTTATTTTTTATTTGGCTCATACAAAATTGTGCCAGTTTGCAGAGTGATTGAACTAAATTGGGAAAACTGGGCAGCAAACTGGAAAATGAGGTTCAATGTTGATAAATGCAGGTTATGCACTTCGGCAAAAATAATATAAATGCAAGTTATACACTAAATGGCAGTGTGTTGGGAGTTTCCTTAAATGAGAAGGATCTAGGGGTTTTTGTAGATAACAAGTTGTCTAATTCTGGGCAGTGTCATCCTGTGGCTACTAAAGCAAATAAAGTTCATAATTTTGCCTCTTTATAGGTTCCTGGTAAGGCCTCACCTGGAGTATTCAGTGCAGTTTTGGACCCCAGTCCTTAAAAGGGATCTAAAAGAGCAAGAGAGAGTGCATAGTTGTGCAACCAAACTTATTAGAGGGATGTCAAAGTTGGGGTTGTTTTCTCTGTAAAAAAAAAAAAAAAGGGGGGGGGGACATGATTACACTTTACAAGTACATTAGAGGACATTATAAACAAATAGCAGGGGACCTTTTTACCCATAAAGTGGATCACCGTACCAGAGGCCACCCCTTTAGACTAGAAGAAAAGAACTTTCATTTGAAGCAACGTAGGGGGTTCTTCACAGTCAGGACAGTGAGGTTGTGGAATGCACTGCCGGGTGATGTTGTGGCTGATTCAGTTAATGCCTTTAAGAATGGCTTGGATGATTTTTTTGGACAGACATTATATCCAAGGCTATTGTGATTCTAAAATCTATAGTTGGTGTATGAGTATTTATAGATTTTTGTGAGTGTATAGAGGGGTGTGTGTATGGATGCTGGGTTTCATTTGGAGGGGTTGAACTTGATGGACTTTGTCTTTTTTCAACCCAATTTAACTATGTAATTATGTAACTATCCTTAGCAGAGATGTTCAACCAAGAATCTTTTCTATTGCTTCCTAAGTTGCTAATAGCAATCTCAAAAATATAAGAATTTAAAATTAATTGATGTAACTCTACTCCGCTGCTTTGCACAAACTGCTTGGTATTAGAACTGTAACTGGCAAATACCTCAGAAACCGCTAAAAATAGAAAACTATTGTATCTTGCAAAACACTCAGAAAAGCACCCGGAGTAAGTTTACATCAATTGGATCCCCTTAAATGTTTGTGCAGAGTCTCATTCATCCAGGTCATGGTATATCTAAGGGGGTCACCTTAAAGTGTACAGCAGGGATCCCCAACCTTTACAACCCGTGAGCAACATTCAGACGTAAAAGAAGTTGGGGAGCAACACAAGCATGAAAAATGTTCCTGGGTGGTGCCAAATAAGGGCTGTGATTGTCAACCTACATTGAGGCTCTGTTTGGCAGTACATCTGGTTTTTATACAACCAAAACTTTATTCCAAGTCAGCTTTCAACAAACATGTACTCCTTAGCCTTTAGGTCTGTCTATTATTAATGAATATTACAGGTTCTGTACAGGTTTTAATTTAACTTTTGTGTAGGTTGTTCTCCAACAATAAGGCCTATTTCAGTTTCCCACAAGAAGTGCATGAATATTCTCATTTCGTTCGGCTTCTTTACAGTGCTGCCTTGTTGCATATGGATCAAGCAGCATTGTACAGGGCTATGAAGGATCTGAGGAAAAACATCACCTGAAAAGATGATAGTGCCTATGTTTTCTATTTGCTGTACAGTTAAGTTCCACTTATAAATGAATGGGAACGCTATATATGGATTTGTGAAACTACCAAGGACAAGAAAGTTGCAGGAGATGAAAGATACGTCTGATTGGGCAAAAGTAGTAGTTTACCAGGCCCTTTTGTCCATACTATACTTCACATTCGTACCTTAAAGGGCACCAATCATAACTAAAATCATTTACTAAGTAAATACACTATGGGGCAGATTTATCAAGGGTCGAATTTCGAGGGTTAAAAAACCCTCAAACTAAAATCCTTCAAATGCGAAGAATTTTAGCGCAAAATGTTAGATTGAACAATAAAATCCTTCAAATCTAACTATTTTAAACAATCGATCAAAGGGTTTTTATTCGACCAAAAAAAGCTTAGAAAAGTGCTGGGGAAGGTCCCCATAGGCTAACATTGTACTTCGGTAGGTTTAAAGTGGCGAAGTATGAAGTCAAAGGTTTTTTTTTTAAAAGAGACAGTACTTCGATTATCGAATAGTCGAACGGTTTTTACGTCGAATCGTTCAAATCATTTGATCGAATTTGACCAATTCCATGGTTGAAGTACCAAAAAAATGACTTCGAAATTCGAATATTTTTTTATTCGAATTATTCATTCAAGCTTAGTAAATCTGTCCCTCAGTGAAAGTTCAAGAAATCCGATTTTTTTAAAATGGTCAGAATTGTTTGTTTGGTGTAAATCATCAGCTCACTATACCTTCTGCAAGATCTCCCCTATCTCTGCAGTTCTAGCTGAGGCAGCCATCTTGGATTTCACTGGCTCCTCCTACCTATATCTTCCCAGCCAACTGCAGCTCTGAAATCTTGCACATGCTCAGTTTAAATTCCTTGGTTGCTTAGCAACCTTTCTAAGCAGTTTTCAAATCAGCCAAACCTCTGTTAGCTGCTGTTCAGCAGTACTGCCACTGTCTGGAAGTTAGTGTGTGCCCTTCATTTGCATAATAATATCGCCAGCAAGGGACGAGATCTCGTGATACTTCTAGTGGAGGATTTTACTAAAACAAGGCATTCTGGGTAGAATACTCAAGGCAGTGCTACAACCTGAGCATGCTCCGGAAATTTGCATGTTATAGTCTATGTATGGACTCCCTCAGTAAAAGAGCCCATTTGACAAAGTATGATTTTAAAACCTGCAGTTTTTTGTCAAAAAAAACTGTCGTTTGATTAAACGTGTTTAGGTTGTACTGGTCTGATTGTTATGTTTGATTTGGCTGTGGTAGATGCCCTTTAACATCATTTCTGGCAAATAGAACCTCTATTTATTTTGTGTAATATTGTACAGATATGGATACAGATATCAGGAAACTTGGGACATGGGGTTTCAATCTACTAAAAATCACAAAAGGATTATTTTGCCATCGATCTAGAAATCCCACCAATGTGGATTCAAGCAAATTAGTTTTTAGTTTTATTATTATTTCTTCTATGTCTTCTAGAAAATAAACAAAGTTATTTTCGTTGGCAATTTTCTCCGAGTTAATACACTTTCTATGAAGCTTCTCGCATATGCACTGGATTATTGGTCGGATGGACAGCTCAAAGCATTGTTCTTGGAACATGAGGTATGTAATCGAGTATTCCGATCTAGTATTTTCATGGGTTCATATATTTATGGGAAGTGTACACTCTGTTTTATAAGGGTATTTATAAGGGGGAATGTATATATGAAAGTCCAATAAGCGACTGTAGCTTTTGCTTTTACTATGGTAGTTAGGGGTACAAGATCACTATAGGGAGAAAGGACTTTTTTTTTTTTTGTTGCTTGTTTTTAACCTGTCCCCCAGACACAAATCTGTATAATAAAAGTCCTTTTCAAATTCAACATGAAATCCAATTTCTATTTTTTATTAAAGCCTTCATAGCTGTTGTAAACTCATTTCAAAATCTCAGCCGTCAATCAAATAATGCCTGCCCCTCCTCTATGCATAGAGGCGGGGCAAGTAATTACTTTCACTTTCCATTCAGCACTTCCTAGATGTCACTGCTCTCCCCACATTGCCCCAGTTCTCTTTACCATTTAATTGTGTAGCCAGTGCATGGGGATGGACATCAGGTCCCACATTCTGGTGCACAAACAAGATTCTGAGATGATACAAGACTTGTCTTAATAACAGTGTCCACAAAATGGCTCCTGCCTGCTTGTTATAATTATGAATTCCCAGACTGATGGAAACAAGATTCAAATAATTTATATAGTGTAATAAAAAGTTAATTTTGCTTGACTAATGTGATAAAATAGGATTTTGAATATTTTTTTGGGGTGATGGGTCCCCTTTAATATAGTGGTTTGGGGTAAACAATCACTGCTGAAAAGAGTGATCAAAGAATCTTCATTTTTCTTGCTGTCCTAGTCTATGCTTTCTTGAATGTGTAGACCACATTTTGGTAGTGGCAAAAAACATAGAACCTGTGTATAGAAAGTGTGCTAGTGTCTGTTATTTACTGGTTCATGTACTGAGAAAAGCTTTGATTTTGGCAAATAACTTCACCTTTGTTTCCCCTTTGTAGGGTTACTTTGGTGCAGTTGGTGCTCTCCTAGGAATGCCGAATTTCTCCTAACTTTGCATTACCTTCATGTGTTTGTTCATTCTACCTGTGAAGTTTTTTTTTTTTTTTTTTTTTTTAATCCATCTATGGGTACCAAAGGATAAAATGCCACCGTTTCTTCATTCATTGTGAGCTGCTTAATGAGACCAAGGAAGATTGACAGTGAGCCTGTTTTAATCTACATCCACCTCACAACACAAATGTGTTTAAAAATATTCTTGTTTCCTCATTATAAATGAAGTTGTGTGTGTATATAGAGCCAGTATTTAACAGAAGAATATTTATCAAAGCCCAGCTATTTTTATGCCTATAAATGCTGCTTTCTTTTGTTCTCCATCATCAGCAGATTCATCTAATTCACTACAGTACGTGGCTTCTGTTGTTTCTTCTGCAGTGGCCGCTCTCTTTAATAACTGGCATATCGTAAATGCCTGTCCTAAATGTTTAATTTTTTCTTTTTTTTTTTTTTTTTTTTTAATGCAATTGCTGTTTCTTAAAGTTCCATGTTTTTAACCTGATGGGTAACATATGACAATTTTGTCTTTTGTCTGATGTGTTCATAGCAAATCCCTTCAACATCAACTATGTAATGGCCTGTCGGTTGACCAATTTGAGGTTTTTCCAGATCAAATTTCTACAGAATACGACAGATGGTTTCTTGGTTTCACTTAAGGTGGCCATACACACTGCCGATATCGGCCATTTAGACCAATTTGACATCTTATCTGCCTGTGTATGGGGGCTTCCGACGGGTCTTCCCGATCGATATCTGGCCACGATATCGATCAGGAAGGTTTGATTTTTTTTAACCGACCCGCCGGAGCCCCTTGGCGTATCTTATTTCGTTCGTTCGGCCATACAGCGAACTTTCGAATTACCCCCGATAAAGCCGTGCCATTAGTGGCATATCGGGGAAAGATCTTTGAGTCTATGGCCAGCATAAGTGAAACACGTTTCCATAAAATCGATTTGGTTTCTTAATATAATGAATCTTTAACATTTTAAATCGCACCAAGGCATTCTATTTATTGACATGATGTTGCTGCCATGTTGGACAGTTATTTATAGGGATACACCGAATCCACTATCTGGGATTTGGCTGAATCCTTTGTGAAATATTCGTCCGAATACTGAACCAAATCCATCTTGTAATTTGCATATGCAAATTAGAGGAGGGAAAGGAAAGTTTTTTTACTTCCTTGTTTTGTGATGAAAAGTCACGCAATTGCCCTTCCTGCCCCTAATTTACATATGTAAATTCGGATTGAACAATTCAGCCGAATCTTGCTGAAAAACGCAGAATCAGTGCATCCCTACTTATTATGCTAAAGTACCCCTTGTTGGAAAATATGAGGATATTAGAAGTAACCTCGGAGTCACCAACTCCTCGGTGTCTTATAATATGCCATAGCAATGTAGTGGAGCAGGGTTGTGCCTGCCACAAGTACATAAATATATACTGTATATACTGTGTACATAATCTGTAACTTTTTTTTTTTGTTTTTTGTAAATCAATTATTACAAAATGTAAATGCAGCAGTTTTGACTTAAGAAAAAAAAAAAAACAGTTGGTGGGGGTCTAAAGAAGTGAGACACTAAAGCAGAATATAATGAAATCAAACATTGCTCTGCCATTGGTGGAAATGACACTGTTGGAAGGTTGATTCACTTGCCTTTGATGTACTGTATTTGTTTATAAGCTTAATAGCATTATATGAGGACTGTGATTGAGCTGAAATGTTATCTGACCGTATCTGTGTCCTTAACGTGTGCCATAACCATGCTGAAATAAAGGTGGCTTTATGGGTAGTTGCACATGGCTGCTGAACAGTGTGAACCCAAAGGCCTTCTAACTGGAAACTGTATAAGTGAATTGCAGATATTGTTATATGAAGTTATCATTTTACTTAGACGAGCCAAACTGTTTTTTTTTTTTTTTTGTTTTTTTTTTTTTATAAAGAAGTTGGCTTTTTTTAAAGTTAAGCTTATTTTTATTAACACTGTTAATAAAACCTAAAGTTCATTGGCTGAGTTTATTTTACATTCCCATTTTGCATATTTAGGATATTCATGACGGGTGCTACCTTTCTGAATCGGAGACTTCATTCTGTGAATTTTCTTTTTTATGTATTTATTTATTTTAAATAACAAAATTTGCCCAAGCACATGTTTGCTCTGTAATTAAATATACCACTCTAGTATTTCATTGTTAATATCTAGGATAGCCTTAAAGCGATACCGACACATTCCTATGAAAACCATAGGAATGTGTCCATGTCAAGTAGGTGCTGCAGGCGGAATAGTTTTCACTCAAAGCCGCCCATCAAACCTTTGTGAAGCCAAGCCTCTGACACTACTAACTTATCTTCTGCGTTGCTTCAGTGACACTAGGCTGGGGGCGGTGTGATCCTTCCATAGGCTGAAGTCCTATTTTTATTTGTAATTAGCCTGTGGAAGGGTCACACTGACCCCAGCCCAGTGTCACTGAAACAACGTATAAGATTATTTTGCAGTGTTGGAGGGTCGGCTTAACGAAGATTTGCGGGACCGGGATGGCACTCACGGGCCTTCTTTTTCCGAAGTTTCCTTGTGAGGCTAATTCGGAAAACAAAGCGCTGCAAGTGCAATCCTGCTGGACATTTTTCATTGTAGCCGGCGGGAAGGCAGGGGAAAGCAATTCGGGATGATGGTCGTCCAAAAGAAGAGGCGATTAGTCGCCTGGTGACTAAATCTCCCTGTGTGACCTTACCCTAAATCGGGATGCAGTGATCTTTGAGATGCGTAAAGAGGTTTTGTTAATATGTGCTGTGCTAGCTGTTTTACAGATACTAAGGGGCTTATTTATTCTTACATATTCCCAAAAATTTGCTTTGCAGGGAAAAAAAATAGATTTCACGAGTTTTTTCCGGATTTTTCACACTATTTTTTTTTTTTTTTTTGGATTTCTTATGCTTTTTGCCCCAAAACTACAGGGTATTGCACGATACCCAGCGCATATCAAAAAAATGATTGTGACTTCTCGGATTGGCTTATATGCAACATCGACGGGTCCAACATGCCGGATTTTCAGATTTTAATTTTTCCATCCTCGGAGTTTAAAAAAAATCACACATTTTTTAGAATTTATTAAAGTCCAATTTTATTTAAAAAAAAATTTTTATTTTGCTTTCAAAGTTTAGTAAATAACCCCCTATGTATGTATTTGGCACAAGGCTGCTGAGTTTGAGTCTCATATCCAGCTAATCGGTTTTTAATGGGACTGTAGGTACAAGTATATTGGGATCAGAAATAATGGCACGTTCTCTGAGCATAATCAGTTGCACCAATGTTGCAGTGTTTTTTGTCTTACTGACTTGGATAAGTATTACACACATGTCTATAATAAACATAGAAGCATATGTTTATATGTCCTGAAAGGTGATACAGCAAGGTGGTAAAGCAATTTAGTCAAGATTGTGTGTGTGTGTGGGTCCCTCGGACAACTTTTGCGTGATCAGAGCTGGACATTTGTCCATGTCAAATGTCCAGGAGACCATGTCGCAATAATAGTATTTATCACTGAAATGTATAGAGAATTTGTATGGTAACTTGTATAAGGTCTCTCTAATATGGTAGGGTACCTGTTGGTGTTGTCCTGTTCTGATTTTTTTTTTCTTTTTCTCAAAGCATACAGAAATTACATGTGTGCCTCTAATTTTTTTTTATAAATATGAAGATTGGTCTAATCATTGCTGCTGTACAGGACTTGCAAATGACAGATTGGGACCAACAGTTTATGCTGGAATTCCTACATTTCCTTTAGTCACATTTGCGCCCCCTGTTTGACCATTGCCGGCATTGGGGCCATAGTTGAACTACTACTTGTAATGAAGAGTGGCTTTTACCAGCTCCAGTGTTTGTGTAAATTAAGTTTACTTTGCTTCACTAACATCATAAAATAGGATTTGGAAATATTTCTTTGGGCAACATGTCCCCTTTAAGTCTACTAAAAAAAAAATTAAACCTGAATCAAATCAATAGGATTGTTTTGCCTCTGATTAATTATATCTTGGTTAGGGATCAAGTTCAAGGTACTGTTTTATTATTACAAAGACAAAGGAAATCTGTGCATTCAATTTCATTAGTCTATGGGGGATGGATCAGTTATTCAGAAAGCTCAGAATTACAGGAAGACCAATACCTGCAGCTGACTGCAGAGTCCTGTGCAAGGTAACTCTGTACTGATGCTAATAATGCTGTGCAAAAACTATTGAATCACAATGTTACCTGTGCAGCCACACCACTTATTATTAAAGGACCAGTAACACTAAAAATTAAGTTCAAAATCTATTCTATACCCCTCTAACTGCATCTGCCCTGCACAATCTTACATATTTCAAGTGCTTTATATGAAAATTCCATTAAAAAAGTTCTCTACCTGTTCTAAACAAAAGGCGATAGGGCGACTTAAGCTGTGCCAGACCCTATGTATGCGCTCCACAGCAGCTCCCGATGTCGCCTTCTCAAACTGAAAGCCAGTTGCTGCAGCTTTACAAAGTATTTTCTCACCCCTTTTTAGCTGCCAATTTCTTCTTTAACATTCCTGCAAATTATGTTCCAAAAAAGAGAGGCTTCGTTACTTCCTAGTTGCTGCGAGCAGATGAAGGAATGCGTGGACTAACTGGATTTATGGCTGACTTGGGCGATAAGTACCCTGCTTGCAGCACGTACAGAAATAAATCACGCTGAGTTTAAACACTAGGGGCTAGTAGGGTCTGGCACCGCTGAAGTCGCCCTATCGCCTTTTGAAGAGAACTTTTTTAATTGGTATTTTCACATAAAGCACTTGAAATGTGTAAAATTGTGCAGGGCAGATGCATTGTTAGAGGGGTATAGAATTTATTTTGAACTTAACTTTTAGTGTTACTGGTCCTATAAGACAGTTGCTGGTGGCTGGAAGGAGGAATTTCTGGGGAGAGGCTGAATTCCTCTACATTGGAAGCTATGGCCAGTGATGCACATATAGTATTTATTGACATAAGATAAAAGAATCCCAATGTTTTAGCCATGCAGTCAGGTGCTGTTAGCAATTCATGATGCATCACAATTCATTTCTAGCTTGTCCCACTGTATTCCACACGCTGCCTGATCCTCTGTAGCTTGCTCTTTGTGTAGCTGCCTATTTTTTGGATTGTCTGGATTTTTTAAATTAATGTGACATTGCTTTAAAAGAACATCTGTCATATATAAATAGTTTTTTTCCCCAAGGTGTCAGCTTAAAGTAGAAGGAAAGGTAAAAATGAAGTAAGATTTATCAGAAAGGTCTATAAAAAATACACCAGAAAACCATCAAAGTCATGCTGCTCTGAGTCCTCTGTCAAAAGAAACACTGCATTTCTTTCCTTCTATTGTGTACACATGAGCATCTATATAAAACTTCCCGTTTTCAGCTTAAACCTCCAGGGCTTGAGCATGCTCAGTTTGCTCCTCCTCACCTCCCTGCTGTAATCTGAGCCCAGAGCTATGAGCGAGCAGGGAGAGCCTCGGGGGGGGGGGGGAAGTGATGTCATAGCAAGCAAATATGGCAGCTGCTAACCTAAACAATCATACAGTGTCTAGAGCTGTTTACTCTGGTATGGTAAAACATTCTGTAGAATAAATATAGCTTTCCAGCTTGCACTATTGTCTCTAATCTATTGGCAATAAACTGTCTCTGTAGCTTTCCTTCTTTAAGTGAGCGTTGTGCCCCTTGCTTACTCATTATATTCATGCATGTGTTGTTTGATAGTGTTCCCTGAGCTTACGTTACATGCAAAATAAGTTATTATTATGCATGTGCCCCAGTATGACAGCCCATATCGGGAGCTATCTCCCAGTGTGTGGGATGCGTGATGCTCATGGGGGGTTGGCATTTTCTTGAAAAATTAGTCTTTCCCCCATCAGAATTCAGTAAGCCGGTACCTTTGTTGGGGGCACCAGTTTTTAATATAAGGCCACTATAGATAATAGAAACCCTAAAATAAAACCATGGGATTGTTTGCCATCATTTTATTTTAATGCAAATTAGCTATCAAATCAAATTAGGGTTTTTATCAACAAAGAAAGCAAATGAGTAAAAAATAAAATGATTTAGTCCATATAATATATATATATATATATATATATATATATATATATATATATATAAAATTATATTATACATTTACTCTCACAGGACATAGTTTGATCCAAACACTGGTACATATTCTCATAAGCAAAAGTGCCCTATGTTCATGTTGCCTTAGGAACATTAATCCATTTGTGTTCATAATTTAAAAAGGGATATTCGTTAACTACAGCTAATGGGTTTTATCTGTCAATGATTTTGGCTGCCTTGATTCCATGTTCTTCACTGATAATCTATTGTAAGATTGTTCCTCGTTTTACTTGCAATGAAAATATTCTAAATTATAACTGTTGAACCCCATATTGTAAATGAGCTAATTTATTTCATGTTCGTGTCTGTTTTGAATGTAAATACTGGGTTTATATAAGCTGTAATATTCATGTTTTGTTGCTGATTGATTGAATCCAATGCTTCATTGCTTAAAGTGACCCTGACACTAGTTTGTGCTGTGTTCGAATTTGTTTTCTGATTAAGTGATGTCAAACATGGCTGCTCAGTATAAATCAGGAGGCTGTTCTAGCTGCATTCAGAAGATTTTGTCCTCATTTGTTCAAATGAAATGCATTTAATAGTGTCTCTTATGCCAAACACACTCTTGGCCCTTTGTCTGCTCTACTATGAAACAGTATAGGTATGGGACCTGTTATCCAGAATGCTCGGGGCCTGGGGTTTTCCAGATCTTTCCATATTTTGGCTCTTCGTATAGAAAATCATGTAAAGATTAAGGGGCAGATTTATTAACGGTCAAATCTAAAATTTGGATTTTCAAAATCTTTTCATGGTCAAAACTGTCAAGTTCGACTAGGGAATTATCCAAACTCGATTTGAGTTTTTTTGTTTTTTTTTTTTTAAATAGATTTTCGATATTTACCTTTAAGAATTCGAACGCGACTATTCGCCACCTAAAACCTGACGAATTACTATACAAGTCAATGGGAGAAGTCCACGGATTTGGTGGTTTGTAGCCTTCCTGACATTCAAGTTTTTTTCGGAGAAAAAACTCGTTTTCTGTTTTGGTTTTTTTTTTATTCAAATCTAATTCGATTTAGAGTTTTCAGATCAGATTTTTAACAATTCGATTGTATTAATAAATTTCCCCCAGTCACATTTAGAATTCAATCGAGGGAGTTTAAAAAAAACTTGCACTAGTTGGAATCAAGTACAAGCTACTGTTTTATTATTGCAGAGAAAAAGGAAATTATTTTTAAATATTTGGGTTATTTCATAATGGAGTCTATGGGAGATAACGAGTTTCCAGATAACTGATCCTATATGTGTATCTTGACTGCTGGGCATACTGACCCTCCAAATGAAACCATACTCCCATTGCAGGGCTAATAAATCAAAATGGGTGAGGAGCTTGAATAGTTCACATGTGCCATTCTAGCAAGAGGGAGCATGAAATGGTTGTATTGGATTCGAGGTTGGGAGTTTTTTTGTTTTTGTTAGAACAGAGCATCTGTAGAGCTCTCCTAATTCAAAAAAAATAAATTAGATATTATTTAACTTAGGGCAAATATTAAACCAGTGGTTGGAGTAAAATGCAGGAAAGGTGCAAAAAGGTTTGTATTCTTTGTAGTTAGCTGACTTACTTGCTGTTATTTCTGTAAATAGTTGTAACCATACTGGTGTCAGGGCCACTTTAGGCTCTAGTATTTGTTAATGTTAATTCCATAACTCTCCTACTTTCCCTTATATTGCCTTCAATAAAAAAAAAATTATACGTTATCGGTTTTCAGTTTTTTTTTAATGGATCTGTATTCCCATGGGTATGTGTTGGTTCATTGATTGGGCAACTTTGAAAATTTCATCTGCCAATTCATCTCGTCGACTGGTGAAGAAGAGCTGCGTATCCGATTATCAGGGTTATATAATAGAACACAAAAATAGAAAGGTGGCCATACCATGAATGGTGTCTGTCCATTAGCTCAGCAGTTCCATTAAGCTGCCCTTAGATGTTGAGATTTTTAAAAGATCAGATCCTCTTCGTGAGACCACGATTTTCTCGGAACGATCGTACGAATTGACCATTAACTAAAAAGACCAATTTGCCAGGAAAACAAAGGGGAGCTGCCTGGCACAAGGGTGTTTCTAGCAGCTGGTCAACAACCGCATGGGTTACACCGAGCGCTGGAGATTTTTTTTTTCTGTTTTGTCGCACGTAGAAGCTGATTGCTCATGCTGTTGTTGACCAGCTGCTAGAAACACCCTTGTGCCAGTGCTTGGTCTAACCCACAATCTGGAGTTGAGCAGCTGCTATAAACGATAAAAAAAAAATATTTTACAAAGTAAGATTACCATTGCACAGTGCTAGCAATCTTTTTTTCTTTTTGTGCATAAACAAATCATATCTGTCTTATCCCTCTCAATGGAGGACTGCCGAGTGGTGGGATTCATGAGTAATTTAAGGACTACAGGCTGCCAAACCTTGACAAAAAGGCCCTCATTTTTCAAGCACCTACAGAGCCTCATTAAAGGTGCAAACGCTGCATGTTGCGTCTTCATCCGACAGTCGTGTTGGATGCAATCAGCTTCTACATGCGAACTTTTTATTACTTGCATTTGATTTGGCGCATCCGGCATGACGCCTGCGATTTTGTCCCCGCATCGAAAAAGCAATGTATCGCAGGTAAAATTTCCAGTGGAGTTCTACCCTAAAAGCTCCTTGCTTTCTCACTAGAGCTTCTGAGTTAAGGTTAAGCGCACCATATTCTTGTTACCGAGTTACATTTTTTTACTGGGGGACTTGATTTTAAAGGAGAATTCAACACCCCCCCCCACACTAATAAAACCCCCGACCCTACATAGTTCCCCCGCACAGATATTCTTCTTTCCGGCACATGCACTGTTGTCACAAACCCGGCAGACTGCTCCAACAGCACATGCACCATTCATGCACATGCAAAGAAGAACAACAAGCCAAAGATGGCAAAATTCATTCATATTAAAGGATGAATCAGTTAATAGTGCTGCTCCAACAGAATTCTGCACTGAAATCCATTTCTCAAAAGAGCATGAACATGTTTTTATATTCAATTTTGAAATCTGACATGGGGCTAGACATATTGTCAATTTCCCAGCTGCCCCAAATCATGTGACTTGTGCTCTGATAAACTTCAATCACTCTTTACTGCTGTACTGCAAGTTTGAGTGATATCACCCCCTCCCTTTTCCTCCCCAGCAGCCTAACAACAGAACAATGGGAAGGTAACCAGATAGCAGCTCCCTAACATAAGATAACAGCTCCCTGGTAGATCTAAGAACAACACTGTCCCACTGAGACGCATTCAGTTACATTGAGAAGGAAAAACAGCAGCCTGCCAGAAAGCATTTCTCTCCTAAAGTGCAGGCACGAGTCACATGACCAGAGGCAGCTGGGAAATTGACAAAATGTCTAGCCCCATGTCAGATTTCAAAATTGAATATAAAAAAATCTGTTTGCTCTTTTGAGAAATAGGTTTCAGTGCAGAATTCTGCTGGAGTACCACTATTAACTGATGCAATTTGAAAAAAACATGTTTTCCGATGACCGGATCCCTTAAACAGTACATGTATCCCTTAATATCTTGGAATAAAAACAAAATAAATAATGAATGTACATTACAAGGGTGCTTAGAATAGCACTCTCATCAGTTTTACATTTACTTGTTTTAAATGTTTACTTATCCTTTAAGCAATCTGGTAGCTAGGATTGAAATTACCATAGCAACCATGCATAATAAGAGGCTGGAATATGAATAGTAGAGGGTCTGAATAAAAAAGATGAGTAATAAAAATGAGCAATACCAGTACATTTGTAGCCTTACACATCATTTGTTTTTTTAGAGGGGGTCAGCGAGGCCCATTTGAAAGCTGCAAAGAGTCAGAAGAAATAATTAAAAAACTATAAAAAAAATAAATAATGAAAACCAATTGAAAAGCTGCTTAGAATTGGCCATTCTTTAACATACTAAAAGTTACCTTAAAGGTGAACCATACCTTTAAAGCATACTTGCATTCTCCAAAATCGTCACAAGGTGACACTTTGGTTAAACAAGAAGAGATCGTCACTAATATAATTCTTACCACAGCGCTTTAAAAGTACAGTGCTGCAAAGTGAAAAAAAGATAGAAGGCAAAGCAGTAAAACATGTACAGTAAATGGTACCAAGGGGAAGAAACAACAGTCTGAATTTTCCTCTGTGGCTGCATATTCATGGACAAAAGGTAAAGTCACCTTAAAATTCATCCTGAAATCAGCCTGAGGCAATTGAGGCTTTGAAAAAATATTGTTCTCTGCTTTTATTAGTCGGTAACTTAAAGAGGTTGGTCACATTAAAATTAACTTTTAGTATGAGATAGAAAGTGCTATTCTAAGGCAATTTGCCATTGGTTTTCATGTTTTATTCGTGTTTTTTAATTATTTATTAATTCTTGTTAAAGGGATCCTGTCATCGGATTTTTTTCAAAACACATCAGTTAATAGTGCTGCTCCAGCAGAATTCTGCACTGAAATCCATTTCTCAAAAGAGCAAACAGATTTTTTTATATTCAATTTTGAAATCTGACATGGGGCTAGACATATTGTCAATTTCCCAGCTGCCCCGGTCATGTGACTTGTGCCTGCACTTGAAATGCTTTCTGGCAGGCTGCTGTTTTTCCTTCCCAATGTAACTGAATGTGTCTCAGTGGGACATGGGTTTTTACTATTGAGTGTTGTTCTTACAGTAGATCTACCAGGCAGCTATCTTGTGTTAGGGAGCTGTTATCTGATTACCTTCCCATTGTTCTTTTGTTTGGCTGCTGGGGGGGAAAGGGAGGGGGTGATATCACTCCAACTTGCAGTACAGCAGTAAAGAGTGATTGAAGTTTATCAGAGCACAAGTCACATGACTTGGGGCAGCTGGGAAATTGACAATATGTCTAGCCCCATGTTAGATTTCAAAATTGAATATAAAAAAATCTGTTTGCTCTTTTGAGAAATGGGTTTCAGTGCAGAATTCTGCTGGATCAGCACTATTAACTGATTGATTTTGAAAAAATGTTTTCTCCCATGACAGTATCCTTTTAAAATCTCCAGTTTGGCATTTTAGTACTTACCTGGTTGCTAGGGTCTAAATGACCCTAACGATCATGCATTGGTTTGAATAAGAACCTGGAATATGAATAGAAAGGGGCCATAAAGGAGAAGGAAAGGCTGGAGACACTTGGGGGTGCCAAATGTTAGGCACCCCCAAGTGATTGTAGCGACTTACCAAAAACCCAGGGCCGGTGCTCCTATCAGGAGAAATCTGCACCGGCCCTGGGTTATAGGAGCGAGCACCACGGAGATATCTACTTCCGTCTTCGCGCAGCTGCGCATTTCCCCGGACTGAAGCATGCGCATTTGAACGAAAAAGCCAACTTTAAAGTTAAAGTTTGGCTTTTAGTTCTAATGCGCATGTGCAACTGCGCGAAGACGGAAGTAGATATCTCCGTGGTGCTCACTCCTATAACCCAGGGCCGGTGCAGATTTCTCCTGATAGGAGCACCGGCCCTGGGTTTTTGGTAAGTCGCTACAATCACTTGGGGGTGCCTAACGTTTGGCACCCCCAAGTGTCTCCAGCCTTTCCTTCTCCTTTAATAGAAAGATAAATAATAAAAAATAACAATACATTTTTAGCTGCCAGGGTTGGTGACCCCCATTTGAAAGCTGGAAAGATTCAGAAGAAGAAAACTAAAAAAAAAATTGAAATTGAAGATCAATTGCAAGATTTCTTAGAATTGGTCGTTCTATAACACTAGGGGTCAGATTTATCAAGGGTCGAATTCGACCCTCGAAGTAAAATCCTTCGAATATCTAATTAGAAGGATTTTACCGCAAAAGCTTAAATCGAACGATCGAATAAAAATCGTTCGATCAAGCGGTAAAATACTTTGAATCAGAAGATTCGAACGATTTTAAGCGATCAATTGAAGGATTTTTATTCGAACAAAAAAAAACTTAGTGCTGGGGCAGGTCCCCATAGGCTAGCATTGCACCTCGGTAGGATCAAAGTGGCAAAGTATGACGTCTAAGTATTTTTTAAAGAGACAGTACTTCGACTATCGAATGGTCGAATAGTTGAACGATTTTTACTTTGAATCGTTCGATTCAATCGAATTCTATCGAATTTGACCAATTCGATGGTCGAAGTACCCAAAAAAATACTTCGGAATTCGAATTTTTTTCCATTTGAATTCTTCACTCGCGATTAGTAAATCTGCCCCTATGTGTTGCCTTAAAGGGTAAGGAAAGATATTTGATTGGGGTGCTAAATGTTAAACACCCCAAAGTGATTGTATTTACGTACCTGAAACCCCGGGCCGGTGCTCCTATCAGCAGAAAACTATACCAGTCTGGGGTTATACCAGTGAGCACCACGGAGCGTCTTTTCTCTTCTTTCTTCAAATCTCCTGGGGCAGACACATGCGCTGTAAAGCGACATAGCGCCTTCTTGCGACTCCGGTGGTCCCCAAGTGGAAACGGGTGCAATTGTACCCCCATGAGTTATGCCACTGGGGCCCGTTTCTGACACAACTCAAGGTATATAATTCCACACTTTATTATTTATCGAATTCAAGCTGCATTCCCATAGGCTCAGTGTCTCTGACCTCCTAAGTTGTTAAGGGGAGAAAATAAGAAAAAATGCAAAGTTGCTAAGAACATGACTTTCTATAACTTGCTCAAAGTTAAGTCAAAGGTGACCCGCCTCTTTAATAACGATAACCTATTTTAAAGGAGAACTAAAGCCTAAAAATGAATGGCTAAAAATACCATATTTTATATACCAGCCTAAAGTTTCAGCTTGTCAATAGCAGCAATGATCCAGGACTTCAAACTTGTCACAGGGGGTCACCATCTTGGAAAGTGTCTGTGACACTCACATGCTCAGTGGGCTCTGAGCAGCTGTTGAGAAGCTAAGCTTAGGGGTCATCACTAATTATCCAGCAGAAAATTAGGTTCCCCTGTAATATAAGCTGATGCTACAGGGCTGATTATTAAATTCTGATGCTAATTGCAATGGTTTCTGTGCTGCCATGTAGTAATTAGTATTAATTACTAATCAGCCTTATATTGTGACATTTCTATTCTATATGTACTGTATATTGTGAGTGGGTCCCTAAGCTCAGTAAGTGACAGCAGCACAGAGCATGTGCAGTGAATCAGCAGAAAAGAAGATGGGGAGCTACTGGCAGGGGAGATTGTGGCCGCTCTGCCGCCAGAGAAAGCTCGTGTTGCTGCCGATAGGAGCACCAACCTGAGGTGTCAGGTAAGTAAAAGTTGTCACTTGGGGGTGCCTCACTTTTTGCACCCCCAAGTAAAAAATGATATTCCTTCTCCTTTACTGCATATCACATTGTTATTTTCTAGTACTGCATAAATCTGTTGGCGTGTGACCACTAACTCCAGTGCAAAGATTAGCCAACATCAAACTAAAATAATCTCGGCTCTTGGCTCACCACTATTGCCTTATAATGAAGCAGAATGGGATAAACGAACCGTGAAGTTTTACAAACGCTGCATCTTGACAATGCGCCACGACTCTGACAGAAGTTTGTTATTCCTACACTTGAATTGTGCATAAACAGCCAGAGTGCTGAGAAACCCCACAACAAATAAAAGGACTTGGCACAACGCTGGCGCTTTGAGAAGGGAGGAAAACAAAGTGGTTGGCAGCAGCTCTGCGTAGGACCAGCATTTCTAATCGCTTGTTTGCTTCTTTCAACCTAATGATTCACAGCTATTCCTGAGTCAAATGAAGCGCAGCAGATCCTTTTTAATGCACAAACCGACGGCTAATGTATCTCTCTATAAAACAAATCGTATATTTGGGATTCACCAGAACCAAACATCAAACCATCTTGAGAATCTGTTCCGGGAATATGGGAGGGCGCATATCTTCATAGCAGGATTACTGGGAATAGATGCCAATATCAAAGGAAGGTTAGGGGGTAGGCAGCAGGGAATGTCATGTACAAGTATGGGATCCATTATCTGGAAACCCTTATCCAGATCCAAGATCTAAATTACAGTAAGGCCAAGTAAAATAGTAAGTAAGTAAGTAAGGTAGAAAAAAGACACGTCCATCGAGTTCAACTTTTTTTTTTTAACTACCTATCTGCCAGTTGATCCAGAGGAAGGCAAAAAACCCATCTGAAGCCTCTCCAATTTGCCTTAGAGGGGGAAAAATTCCTTCCTGACTCCAAAATGGCAATCGGACTAGTCCCTGGATCAACTTGGACTATGAGCTATTTCCCATAACCCTGTATTCCCTCACTTGCTAAACACCATCCAACCCCTTCTTAAAGCTATCTAATGTATCAGCCTGTACAACTGATTCAGGGAGAGAATTCCACATCTTCACAGCTCTCACTGTAAAAAACCCCTTCCGAATATTTAGCCACAACCTCTTTTCTTCTAATCGGAATGGGTGACCTCGTGTCAGCTGGAAAGACCTACTGGTAAATAAAGCATTAGAGAGATTATTATATGATCCCCTTATATATTTATACATAGTTATCATATCACCCCTTAAGCGCCTCTTCTCCAGCGTGAACATCCCCAATTTGGCCAGTCTTTCCTCATAGCTAAGATTTTCAATACCTTTTACCAGCTTAGTTGCCCTTCTCTGTACCCTCTCTAATACAATAATGTCCTGTTTGAGTGATGGAGACCAAAACTGTACGGCATATTCTAGATGGGGCCTTACCAGTGCTCTATACAGTGGAAGAATGACCCCCCTCCTCCCTTGACTCTATGCCCCTTTTAATACAGCTCAAGACCTTATTTGCCCTTGATTCTGCTGACTGGCATTGCTTGCTACAGTCAAGTTTATCATCTACAAGGACTCCAAGGTCCTTTTCCATAATGGATTTGCCTAGTGCAGTCCCATTAAGGGTGTAAGTGGATATTTTTACATCCCAGGTGCATGACTTTACATTTATCAACATTGAATCTCATTTGCCACTTAGCTGCCCAGATTGCCAGTTTGTCAAGATCATGTTGCAAGGATGCCACATCCTGGATGGAATTAATTGGGCTGGATAGTTTTGTGTCATCTGCAAACACTGATACATTACTTACAACACCCTCCCCTAAGTCATTAATGAACAAGTTAAATAAAAGTGGACCCAATACTGAGCCCTGGGGGACCCCACTAAGAACCTTACTCCAAGTAGAGAATGTCCCATTAACAACCACCCTCTGTACCCGATCCTGTAGCCAGTTTCCTATCCACGTGCAAACGCCTTCATTAAGCCCAACGGACCTTAGTTTAGAAAGCAGTCGTTTGTGGGGCACAGTATCAAACGCTTTGGCAAAATCCAAATAGATCACATCTACTGCCCCCCCCACTGTCCAGAATCTTACTTACCACATCATAAAAAGCAATCAAATTCGTCTGACATGACCTATCCTTCATAAAGCCATGCTGATTGTTGCTCATAATGCCATTCATTAGGACAAAATTTTGAATGTGATCCCTTAACAAGCCTTCAAATAATTTGCCTACCACAGATGTCAAGCTTACTGGCCTATAATTGCCAGGCTGAGATCGTAATCCCTTTTTAAATATTGGAATAACATCAGCTTTTCTCCAATCCATAGGCACCATAACAGATGACAGTGAATCTGAGAAAATCAGAAATAAGGGCTGGTCTTAAACTGAACTAAGCTCTTTTAGAACCCGGGGGTGTATGCCATCAGGCCCTGGAGCCTTGTTTACATTAATTTGTATTAAAGCTTTTTGAATCATATCTTGAGTCAGCCACTGACTAGATTGAGCTGAACCATTCGTGCAGTTATTAAGTGAGCCTGTGAACCCAGACTCCTCTATTGTATACACTGAAGAAAAGAACTGATTTAACACATTTGCCTTATCTGTATCTGTTACAACCATACTGGTACCATTATTTAATGGAGCAACACTCTCAACCTGCATCCACCGCAATTAACTCTTCATTTCTTTTCTTAGCCTTCCGGATTGCTGATTTACATTTATTAAAGTGTTTATATTCATTAAATGCAGCTTCTGTCCTTACAGATTTGTAGTTTTTAAATGCCTTTCTCTTCTTTCCCATTAACTTCTTTACTTCTGTATTAAGCCACACAGGATGATTCTTAGAGCTTCTACGTTTAGTCCTTAAGGGAATAAATTGAGAACAGTAATGATTTAATATCATTTTAAAGGACAACCATTTCTGTTCTGTGTTTTTAGCTGAAAACCTAATGCCCCAATCAATGCTCTGTAGGGCAGCCCTCAAGGCACTAAAATTAGCTTTTCCAAAATTCATGGTTTTTGTTGCCCCAGTATATTTTTGTTTTTTGCACCAGACATTAAAAGATATAACCTTATGGTCACTATTACCCAGGGGTTCAATGACTTGCACATTTGCTAGAAGTTCTGGGTCATTTGAGATCACTAAATCAAGAATAGCATTTTTTCTGGTTGTTTTTTTCAACAACCTGTGCTAAAAAATTGTCGTGCAATAAGTTTATAAACTTCCCATTAACTGATCTAGCAGTACCGTTGCTCCAGTCAATATCTGGGTAATTAAAATCCCCCATTATCATTACTTTACCTAAACTAGCAGCCTTTTCTATTTGCATTAGGAGCTTTGTCTCTTCCTCCTCACTTACATTAGGGGGTCTATAGCATACCCCTACAATTAATTTGCTGGATTCTTTACAATTGGTGAAGAACTCCACCCATACGACTTCTGCCCCCTCATTTTCTAACATAACCTCCTCCTTTATATGAGCTTTTAAATCCTGCCTAACATACAGAAATACCCCTCCTCCTTTTCTATTGCCTCTATCCCGCCGAAACAAAGTAAAAAGCCACTGATATTTACTGCCCAGTCATGTGACTCATTCAGCCATGTTTCAGCCACACCAATCACATCATATTTTCCTTCCAACACCAGCAGCTCCAGCTCTCCCATTTTACCAGTCAGACTTCTTGCATTTGTAAACATACATTTAATACTGGCACCATATTGAACTTATGACATGTGGTCCTCCCTATCCTTAACAGTATCCCCAGACAAATCTCCTCCCCCATTTTCCCTTTCTTTGCCCACTATCTCATCTAACCTGTCTTCCACTGAATCTTTTACTGAACCCTCCCCCCCCAACACCTAGTTTAAAATCTCCTCCAACCCTCTAGCCATCTTCTCTCCCAAAACAGCTGCCCCATCATCATTGAGGTGCAGCCCATCCCTAGCAAAGAGCCTGTAGCCGACTGAAAAATCAGCCCAGTTCTCCAAAAACCCAAAACCCTCCTCCCTACACCAATCTTTCAGCCACGCATTAATCTCCCTACGCTCCCGCTGTCTCCTTAGTGTTGCTCGTGGCTCAGGTAATATCTCTGAGAAAATTACCTTGGAAGTCCTCGCCCTCAGCTTTGCACCTAGTTTTTTTAAAATCATTTTTGAGGACTTCGCCACCTCCTCTAACTTTGTCATTGGTACCTATGTGTACCAAGACCGCTGGGTCTTCCCCAGCCCCTCCCAATAATCTGTCCACTCGTTCCACCACATGCCGAACCCTAGCACCAGGCAAGCAGCAGACTGTTCGGCATGTAGGGGCCTTGCGACAGATTACCCTATCCACCTTTCTAATAATTGAATCCCCTATAACTAGAACCTGCCTTTCCTTCCTTGCACTCCTTACACCACCCGTATTAGAGCCACTGACTCCCGGGGTGCTCTGAGAGTCAGCCTGCTCCATACATGCCAGTTCAGAGTTTTCCTCCCCAGCATCTTCAGCCAAAACGGCGAATTTGCTGTTTTGGACAAACTGTGGACCAGCCCCCCTACTTCCCCTCATTAGCCTCCACTGCCCCATCTCCTCCCCCCGTTCCACTAGCCCCTGCCAGTGGTTGCTCTGCGAGCCTCCTGTCATTCCCCTCGTTTGCCGATGCTCACAGTGCTGCAAGTTCACCCCTTAGAGTCTGTAGCTCAGATTCCAAGATGAAAACCCACCGACATCGCTCACATGTAAATACTGCATGGAACTGCTGCTCCAACACCACATACATGTGACAAGACACACACTGAGTAATACCAGCAAACCCACTCATATTTACACTGGGTACTTACAGTCTCCCAAATGTAATTCCTCACCAACGCCTTAAGGTTTTTAACGCTGCTTAACACTTAATTCACATGCAACACTCGCTAAGCAGCTCCCACACTCGCTTTGCCTTCACAAGTTTAAGGTTTCAACCAGAGCACACAAAGCCTGTTCAGAATTTACCTGATTAACCCCTCCCCCTTAATTAGAAGAAAGAGGGAAAGGAAAGAAAAAAAAAATGCTATTTGCTACCAGCAGTAAAACAACCCCTTATTAACTTTTTTATTATTATTTTTTTTTTTTTAAATGTTCCCCTTAGACCTCTAAAGCTAAAACACAAAAAGAAAATAAATGCACTTAATGTATCAACTAGTTTACCCCAAAGAGAGAAAAGAAAAAGCTGTTTGTCTCAATCAGATAACTCACAGAACACACAGCAGTCAGTTATTTGCACTTACTCCCTCCTTGCACCCAGCACTCCCAGCATGCACAGCAAACACCAACGCCTTAAGGTTCTTAACGCTGCTTAACACTTAATTCACATGCAACACTTCGATCACATGCAACACTCGCTAAGCAGCCCCACACTCGCTTTGCCTTCACAAAGTCCGATAGACTCCAAAGCATTGGTATATTCTTGCTCACTTATTGGGACCTCCCTGGGCCCTCTGCGCTCCTGGTCCCTCCCAACTGCAGGCAGGGCCGCCATCAGGGGGTACAGGTGTCCCCGGCCTGGGCCTGAAGGGGGGCTCAGCAGTGCTGCACTTTCGAAAGAGCCCGGGCCCCCCTTGACATCGTGGAAGACATGCGGCCATTTCCGAAGTCACGATGAGCCGAAATGCGGGAGTGCCGAAAAGCCAAACTCCCGAAGCAGCAGCCGAAGTGGCGAAAACACCTGAAGTCACGAAAATAGCAGAAACTGAGTCCTGAAGTGCCAAAAAGACCCAAAGTCACGAAAGGAAGTCCTGAAGCTATGAGTTCAATTCTACTGAACACCAATGTGTTTTTTATCCCATGGCAACCAATGTATTATTTTGATACTATAAAGGCCCTTGCTACCAATGGTTTTTTGAAAAATATTCTCTTTAACTTGTTAGGGGGGCCCTGGCGCCAATGTTTTTTTAAAAAATATTCTTTGGGGCCCCAATTTTTTTTTTAACTTGTAGGGGGGCACTGACCATCAATTTTTAAAAAAAAACTTTTAAGGGGGGGCCTGACCATCAATAGCATTTTATAACGTGTGTGTGGGAGGGTTACCTTTTTTAGCACTGATGTCTGTGTGGTCTTTTAACTGTTGTGTGGAGTGGGTGGGATCTGGGGTGGTGCTTCGGGGCTGGGCTACTAATTTTGTAGTACAGGGCCCTGTGATTTCTAATGGTGGCCCTGACTGCAGGGTTTCCTATTTAGTTACACCCCTGACTGCCTTTACATTGTTCTCATCATTCCTGCAAAGAGCACAAGTGATCAGAACAGCAGGAATTGACATGGAATTGACATGGGACACATCTCCTTGCCACTGCCCAATCCACCCATGTACATGAACTGGCCCACGTGGTGCATCACCACCACATGTTCAAATCCTGCCAACCATTATATTGTACAAAATAGGGATGCACCAAATCTAAGTCCCTGGCCGAACCTAATCTGAATGCTTATAATCACACACAGGGCCACCATCAGAATTTTGAATATTTTCTGGGCCCCCCTTCAAGTTAAAAAATTGGTGTCCAGGGACTGGAACAAGTAAAGAAAAATGCTTGGTGGCTAGGCCAGCCCCCCCCAAGTTTTAAAAAAAAAAAAAAACATTTTTGACCAGGGCTCCCCCAAGTTAAAAAAAAAAACTTCACGTGCTTCATGCACAGTTCTTTTTAACCACTCCTTACCATTCAGTTCGGGATTCAGCCGCATCCTTCATGAAATATTCGGAATTCCCAAAATTCGATGCATTTCATGTACAAAACAAATTGGAACACATATGGCCAGTTGATCCTGAGGAAGGTAAGAAAACAAAACAAAAAAACGATATTTAGAAAGTTATTCTTCAAGGGGTACAAATATTCTTTCCTCATTCCACAAGTGCAGTAGAACCAACATGAGCCAACTTTGTGCTGAGAGCTAAAAAGGCACCTCACCGTTTCTTCAAAAGATTTTGTGTATGTGGGGGGAAATTGTAATGTTACACAGCTCTAATCTTAAAATCAAACCTTCATTATTCCAATCTCAAGAAATGCCCTTCTGCTTCACCTGTCGTAATCACATTTACCTCAAGTAGAAAGCCATGTGCAACATACAAATACCAAAAAGTGGCAAGGTTGTTTTTTATTTTTTTATTTTTTTTGTTTTTTTCACTTCTCACATGGCCCACTAATTTTTTTTAAGGTGCAGAAGGGGGGAAGTACATTCCTCCAGTGGCGTGCACAGAATTGGCATACAGAGCGGGATGACACAGGTATGGCTCCTACAATGGCAACATTTTGTGGTTTAGGGTTGGGTGCGGGTTAAAGTTTTGCGGGTTAGGGTCGGGTGGGCGGCTAATTTTTTCTGATCCGCTCATCACAATGGACTACCCTCCCTTTTCTATTTACCCAGTTCCATAAAAGCTATCCATTACCTTCTACATTTACTGGCCAGGTATCCGTTCAATCTTTTTACCTGTCAAAATTCTTGTATTAGTAAACATTAGTGATGGGCGAATTTATTCGCCAGGAGCAATTTCACGGCGAATTTGCGCGATTCGCCGCCAGCGAATAAATTCTCGAAAATTCGCGTCAAAAATTAGCCGGCGTCAAAAATTAGCCGGCGTCAAAAAAATTTTTTCCGAAAAAACGGGCGCCGGCGTCAAAAACGGGCGCCGGCGTCAAAAACGAGACGCCGGCGCCGTTTCGCGAATTTTTTGCCGTTTCGCGAATTTCGCAAATTTTTCGACGAAGCGAAACGGCGCAAATTCGCCCATCACTAGTAAACATAGATTATATAACATTAAAAGTCCGTAATCTATCATGTTTGTTAACCCCAATACAATTCTATACTCTCAATACAGGATACAAGGAGGGAGGAAAAAATGGTTTCTTCAGGCCTAGCGTTTTGGGCAACAAGAGAAGGTGTCCAACATTTTCCATCAAAGAATACTAAAATTGCCTTCTTATTTAATGCTATGATCCCATATTTGTGCAGCTTTATTTCATGTTTTTTTTTATTTTTAAGGGCTGATTTTCACTGATGGATGCCAATCCCACTAGTCAATAGAATTAGCCTGGTTTTGGTCAATGGGCTGGTGTTCCTTATAGAAGAAACTAAACAGCAGCACCACGGTGCCATCTTACCTTGCTTACCTTGTTCTCCAGGTTCGACTGGGATTTAAGTTCATGCAAGCTTCCCAATGCTATAGTCCTGAAATTTTACACTAGGAGCAGATGAAAAACCTTGCAATTCTGTTCACTGGAGTACTTTCCTTGTTCTTTAAAGGATATGTAAACCTTTAAAATAAGTGAATGTAAAATTGATGAGAGTGCTATTCTAAGCACTTTTGTAGTTTACATTCATTATTTCTTTTCTTTTAATTCCAGGATATCAAGGGATACTTGTACCGTTAATATGAATGAATTTTGTTCTGACAGTGCCACCTGCTGGTCAGTTTCTGACAACGAACTAGTCAAGGAAGTTGTCAGGAGAAAGAGGCTGCTCTGATGTTCTTCTGCTTAGGAATAAAATTAGAAACCTTTCTCACATCTTTAATAAGCAGAAGAACATTAGAGCAGCCTCTTTCTCCTGACAACTTCCTTGACTACTTCGTTGTCAGAAACTGACCAGTAGGTGGCGCTGTCAGAACAAAATTCATTCATATTAACGGTACAAGTATCCCTTAATATCCTGGAATTAAAAGAAAAGAAATAATGAATGTAAATTGCAAAAGTTCTAAGAATAGCCCCCTCATCAATTTTACATTCACATATTTTAAAGGTTTACTTATCCTTTAAGTCTGTAACAAGGCAGCTGCTACAATCAGAGGCAGTACTTAGAAAAAGCTTGGAGCATGCTCAGTAGGGGCTGAAACTGCTGCTGAGAAATGTATAGACTAATGGACCAAACATTGAATTCTCCTGTACCTGGTGGTCAATATCCTTCATACAAATCAAGTATGGGTCCCCTTTAGTTACATACTTCAAAAATAAGTTTCTGTATGCTTGGGAATTCTTGCTGACAAATGAGACACGTTCCAGTCTGTGAGAAATGTGGAATTGTGTGGAGAGAGTAGTGAAAACTTATGGAAGAATATTATGAAAGTAAGACTAAAATAAGCAGCTGAAATAACAGTGGCAGTGGCTTGTGTAAATATTTGCACAGTATGACAACAAATGATGGACGTTGCAGGAGTTTGAGATGAGTCTGGTTCCAACACAAAATAAGAATTTCAGTGGGGGAAAATACTTTTTCATCAGAGGTTGTGAGTGGGAATTTTGAATGGGATGAAATATAAAGTCTTTTGATTGTATATTTGTTTGGCTGAACCTGTAGAGATGTCAGTGTCTTTATGGTGGATCAAGATATACTGAAGATCTACTAGTTATAGTTGTTAGATAGTGCACATAGATGCATCATAGACAAGGTTTAAAAAGACACATCCATCAGGTTCAACCAGGGCCGCCATTAGAAATCACGGGGCCCTGTACAACAACATTTTCAGGGCGCCCTAGGCACCACCGCCCCCAAGCCCCACCCCAGATCCCGCCCACTCCACACCAAAGTTAAAAGACCACACAGACATCAGTGCTTAAAAAGGTAAACCCCCACACACACATAGAAAGCTATTGAAGATCAGGGCCCCCTTATAAGTTAAAAAAAAACTGTGGTACCAGGCCCCTCCATAAAAGTTTTTTAAAAAATTGGTGGTCAGGGCCCCCCTACAAGTTAAAAAAAATAATTGGAGACCAGGGCCCCCCTATAAGTTACAAAAAAAATTGGCACCAAGGCCCCCCATAAAATTTTTTTTAAAAAAAAACATTGGTGCCAGGGCCCCCCTTAGAAGTAAAAAAAATTGGGGAACCAAAGAATATTTTTTGAAAAAACATTGGCACCAAGACCCCCCTTAAAAATTAAAAAAAATTGGGGTCCCAGAGAATATTTTTTAAAAAAAACATTGGTGGCAGGGGACTATAGAGTATTAAAATAATACATTGGTGGCCAGGTGATTAAAAATAAAAAACACACAAAAAACACAGTAGAATTGAACTCGTGGCTTCAGAACTTTAACTTCGACTCCTATTGTGGCTTTGGGTCTTTTCGCCGCTTCAGGACTTTGGCTGTTCAGCTTTTCGGCACTTCAGCATTTTGGCTGTTCGGGACTTCGGAAGGGCGGCATGGCTTTGGCGCTGTAAAGGGGGCCCGGCTCTTTCGAAAAGGTCAGCACTGCCAGGCCCCCGTTCAGGCCTGGGCCTTAAAAGTATGGTGCATAAAGGATGACCATAACCAATAAATAAAGCATTAATATTGTTTGGAAAATCTTTGAATGGTCAAAAAGTGGCCTGCCGGGTTATGAGCAGAGGCTGGCTGGTTTTTCTTATCGAAATACTGGATAGCTTACAGTATGTTTTTCTTTGGTATACTGTTGTGTTTAAAATGATATTCCAATAAAACAGTGCTGCAGCCTATTCTCCAACCAAAATCATTTATTCGGTGTCGTGTGCAATTATTTATATATATATATATATATATATATATATATATATATATATATATATATATATATATATATATAGTTACATAGTACACAGCATAGGTACATCGGCATGTACTGTTGTGCTGCACTGGTACAACTGGTGTGTTTGCTTAAGAAGTACAACTACAGTTTATATAAACAAACTGCTGTGTAACCATGGGGGGCAGCAATTCAAAGCTGAAAAAGGAGAAAAGACACCGGATACACAGCAGATAACAGATAAGCTCTGTAGTATACAATGGGATTCTTCAGAACTTACAGTATATTTTATCTACTGTGTATCCTGTGCTTGAATGGCTGCCCCCATGGCTACAAATTATTTATATAAACTATAGTCGAGTTTCTGAAGCAAACACATCAGGTTTACCAGTGCAGGATAACAGTACTTTGCATTGTCATTCCTTTAAAACATTTTTATTTTTTGGTGTTACTGTTCCTTTAATCAGATCAACACCCCTATATACTAAAGCTAAACTCATTATCCACAAGTTCTCCATGTTCCAGGGATTCACCTACAAGTCACATATGTATCTTAAATGTTTTCGCCCAGTGCATAATGTACGCATTTATCATCTGCCCAGATTAGCAGTCTGTCAAGATTTGGCTACACAGCCTGTATAGAATAAATTGCATAGTTAGGTGGCTTTCAGTGCTTTCTCCAAAACATGAACCCTACTGCACAACACTAGTCCAATTAGAGCATGTACAACTGGCAGATACTTTTTGTCCATGATCCTCCAGTTCTCTCTTAAAAAGCTTGCCCAGTACAGATGTCAAGCTTACAGGACTTGAATTGCTAGACTGAGAGCGTAAATTCAATTAGCTCAGCTTTACTTTGGTACCAAACTAAAAAGAAAAGACAAAAGTAGTGTCCTGGCTAAAACTAAGCACTAACTAAGCTCTCTTTGTTATCATGGGTGGATTCAGGGGGGATCCGCCAATGAGGCAAGCTGAGGCGCTGGCCTCAGGTGGCAGCACCAGCTAGGTTTCCAGGGTCGGCAAAAAGCCGATCCTGGTGCCTTTAAGAGACGAATTTCCGTTGTTTAAACTGGAAATTCGGCTTTACTAGGGCGAGAGAGCGCAATTGCGCTATCCACACTAGCGTTGCTGCCTCCCCACCCAGAAATGTAATCAGGCTTTGGGGCGGCGGCATTACTGGAGCCGCCCCAGGCGGAAATTACCACAGGATCGGCGCTGGCTGCATTCCATCAGGCTCCATGTAACTCCATGTTAATGTTACTTTGACATTATTTAAATATTTGAGTACCGAGTCCTGTGTCAGCCACTTGCCTTGAGTTCTGTAACACTTGCATAATTACTGAAGTCTAAATATTTCCATTTTTATTGACCCATACTTTAATATACCCGCATTCTCAAACCTCGTCTTTCTTTTGTTGGCAGCAGAGACAGTGGTTCAAGGCATTTTATGGCACATCTGTTAGAAAGAAATTACTTTCAGGAAATCCAGGGTTTGTGCTCCTGATACCAAGTTATGTGTGTTGCAGGACTGGGTCTCAAAGGTGCTAATTTCAACCTGTGGTCATTTTTGAGGATGTGCAGCTATTGTGTCTGTCTCTATGTTGATACAGTTTCATGTTTGACATATGATTGTCATGACTGTTCCCTTTGATACAATAAATAAATTTACTGTCACTGGAAAGCTGTCAATGTCCTGAATACACTAGGGGTTATTTATTAAAGTACAAATTTTTAGTGGAAAAAAACCTCAGATTTTTCAGGCATTTATTAAAGCACGATGCTGCAAAAAATCTGAATCCAAAAATTCGGCATCTCAGACCTGCCATATATGTGTATATAAATCAATGGGGGAGGTCCCTATTTGGAAGTTTCTAGAAAAAACGCTAAAAAAGATCTGATTGAATCGTGCCTTTTCGGGATGCACCGAATCCACTATTTTGGATTCCGCCAAACCCCCGAATCCTTCACGAAGGCTTCGCCAATTACCGAACCGAATCCTAATTTACATATGCAAATTAGGGGTGGGAAGGGGAAAACATTTTTTACTTCCTTGTTTTGTGACAAAAAGTCACATGATTTCCCTCCCTGCATCTAATTTGCATATGCAAATTAGGATTCGGTTCGGCCGGACAGAAGGGCCGAATCCGAATCCTGCTGAAAAAGGACGAATCCTGGATTCGGTGCATCCCTGCTTTTTAACAATAAATAAGGTCCAAGCGTGGATTCTAGTTTGGTCAGACTTTTTTTTTATTTAAATACGCAGAAAAATGCGGAATGTGATAAATAAGGCCCACTAAAGTTATGTTTCACACACACAAACTCATTTATTAGATGCAAACAATTTATAAAATAAATATTTTGAGTATGTAAAATTCATACCACACCAAATGACAACAGGGCCTCCTAGTGTTGCATGGTCTCCAAATGCCTCCATCCTAATACATATTTGCTCCACTGGATCTGGCCTTTTAGGAACTCCATGATCTCATGTTGCTTTGGGCAGAACTCAACAACACCGTTTTCCATTTTTTTTAAACTTTTTTTAAACATGTCATTTTCATTTCGGACTGCCCATCTTAGGAGTTTTAGAATAGTTTTAGAATATTTCAGTGTCACTCTTGGGATAGGCCAATTATTGCCTCCAGGGAATGTTCTTGATTATGCATATTAAAGAACAGACTTTGATCTTGAATACCTGATGAGAAAAAAATGTGTCCTATTTATTGGATCCTACGTGTGCTATGCCCCTCATCGATGTCCCGCATAGCTTAGTCCATTTCATGCATATTCAATTAAAGAACAGTTGTAGTAAGTATAATCCTTTTTCCAGTAAATGGTGCAGCCTGACATTTCAAAATAGTTCCTTGACCTTTCTATGAGATTCCTAGCAGTTGTTTGCATTTACGTTCTCTTGCCCAAATGGGTTACATATGCAAGTAATGTAAGTTATACGAGTCCATCATACATCAAAGCAGTGCACCTAAAGGGGAAGCCGTTGTGAAATGTGGTCTTCAAAATAGAAGTGTCATGCTTTAATATATTGCCAAATCACACACTGTTTCCGGTTCTCAATCCATGTAGTATTGTTACACATGTAGCTCTTCTATTTCCTCTTGTGTTTTTTATTTTGTTCTTGTACTATACAGCATTTCTTTCCCAGTTTTGTGCTAGAAATGGTCTGAATACTTAAACCATGGCGAGTGAATCTAGAAGGCAAACTCTATTGTAATTAGAGATGGCGCGAACTGTTCGCCGGCGAACTTGTTCGCGCGAACATCGGGTGTTCGCACTCGCCGGAAGTTCGCGAACGTCGCGCGATGTTCGCCATTGTTGGCGCTTTTTTTTGCCCTCTCACCCCAGACCAGCAGGTACATGGCAGCCAATCAGGAAGCTCTCCCCTGGACCACTCCCCTTCCCTATAAAAACCGAAGCCCTGCAGCGTTTTTTCACTCTGCCTGTGTGTGCTGAAGAGATAGTGTAGGGAGAGAGCTGCTGCCTGTTAGTGATTTCAGGGACAGTTGAAAGTTTGCTGGCTAGTAATCGTTTTGATACTGCTCTGTTATTGGAGGGACAGAAGTCTGCAGGGGTTTGAGGGACATTTAAGCTTAGGTAGCTTTGCTGGCTAGTAATCTACCTTCTACTGCAGTGCTCTGTATGTAGCTGCAGTGGGCAGCTGTCCTGCTTCTGATCTCATCTGCTGACTGCTGCAATAACAGTAGTCCTTGTAAGGACTGCTTTTATTTATTTTTTTGTTCCAATACAGAGCAGTATCAAGCAGATTACTAGCCAGCAAACTTACTATCATCTGTCCCTGAAATCACTAACAGCTCTCCCCCTACACTATCTCTTCCAAGCACACACAGGCAGATTTTTCAGATACATTTTTGCCCTTGATCCCCCTCTGGCATGCCACTGTCCAGGTCGTTGCACCCTTTAAACAACTTTAAAATCATTTTTCTGGCCAGAAATGTCTTTTTTAGATGTTAAAGTTCGCCTTCCCATTGAAGTCTATGGGGTTCGCGAACCGTTCGCGAACCGCTCGCATTTTTGCGCAAGTTCGCGAATATGTTCGCGAACTTTTTTTCCGACGTTCGCTACATCCCTAATTGTAATACATAATAAAAGACAAACTATGAATATGTTCATAACCTCTACAATGTGCGTATTGCATGTGTATGTCATTTGTCATCTGCTGAATCATAAAGTACTGTTCAGATGGGAATTAAAAGTCAGGCAGGAAAGAATTAATGGGTCAAAATACAGCAGGTACCGAATGCTTTTTCAGTGTGGTAAGCAGAGAGCTTTGCAGAGGCAAACGGTGGAATTAAAGTTCCCATTGCACAATAAAAGTAAACAAGGCAAACCTTGATTCTAGGACTTTTTGCTGCAGTTTTTTCAAATGGTGGCAAAAATGCAAACCCTTTGGTGTTGCCACCTTCAGTGAGTTCTGTTACTGGACCATGAAGCCAGGATGTGGGCTATGACATTGAGGAGAGAAGTTATGATCTATGTGGGAATTGCATGGATTGGATATCCTAGTGGCACATTTTTTGGTTTGAACTAGACAGCCCAAGGCTGAAAACCATACTGTCTACTTAAAAACAGCAGATGGACAAAGGTCTCCTTTACCCAACTTTAGCCATTTTAACTATGTTAAATTGGGACTAATTTTAACCAGCTGGAATAGCTTTTAATTGTATCCATCTAAAGTAACTATTTATTGCCTATTTAACTGAACTACAATACAGTTCTTCCTTGCAGTGGCACAGATACTGCACCCTTAAAAGCCAAGACCTTCTACTGTTTTGCTTTGAGCACAACAAAATAAGCACCACAACTTGACATTGGGTGTTTGGGGTCAGAGGACTTGAGTATGTAGTAAAAGTTGTGAAAAAAAAAATACACCACCTTCTAGAAGACTTCACATACATGATAGTAATATAAACATTATTATAGGTTGTTATCTGTCAGACTGAGAAATAATACAACTGAGGCTGACGTACATTATACCTCCTGGTTATTTAGGTCATATCTGAGCATTGTGGCATTATTCCAAGTCTGGATATTATAGGTAATTGTAAAAAAACAAAAATGTTATTTGCTTGAGAATTATTTATAGACAGGGAGCCCATTCCATATAAAGTATCCTCAAAAAGGGAAGCGCTTTACCCATACCACCATTCAGTCTAATCGCTATGTATGATAGCACTCATGGAATGCAGTATGTAGGTTAAGCCTTTATCTCTGTGCGATGACTTTCAAGACCATAGTTATCTCCTTTACTATATGTCTAAAAGAAAACATGTCAATAGTTTAAGGGCTGGGACACACTGGGCGATTGGGCTGGGACACACTGGGCGATTTGGGGAGATTTAGTCGCCTGGCGACTAATCGCAGCGACTTTTCTCCCCGAATGCCTCCCCTCGCTCTGCGCCTGGCTAAAATGAAAAATCGCCTGCGCTAATCACACGCGGCGATTCATTTTCCGAAGTCGCCCGAAGTTGCCTCACGAGGAAACTTCGGGCGACTTCGGAAAACGAATCGCCGCATGTGATTAGCGCAGGCGATTTTTCATTTTAGCAAGGCGCAGAGCGAGGGGAGGCATTCGGGGAAGATTGGTCGCGCAAAGTCGCGGCGATTAGTCGCCAGGCGACTAAATCTCCCCAAATCGCCCAGTGTGTCCCAGCCCTAAGGGTTCAATGCACTCATGGTTTGTTGGAACGTTTCACACACTTCCTTGTCGGTGCCACCTTCAGATAATCACATGACTCAACATGAAAGTAAACTGGAAATGGAGAAAGAAGAAGATGCACTTATACATTTCGATGCAGGGGAACCCAAAGTACCTCCAATCTTTATTGGTGCGGAATACAAAAAATCAAAACGTTTTTTGTGCGGAATACAAAAAAAATCAAAGATTTTTTGTACTCCGCATCAATAAAAGATTGGAGGTACTTTGGGTACCCGCATCGAAATGTATGAGTGCATCTTCTTCTTTCTCCAGTAAAAGAAAACATGCACTGAACCAAAGAAGACTCTAAACATCCTGAAAGCAAATGGTAATACTTTGAGATCATTCATTTGGTGCATAAATTGGGACAATGTTTTCACTTTTAGAAATATAATAAACTTATGTAATGTTAAAGGGGAAGTTCACCTTCACTAACTTTACTACTAGATGAACTGTAACTAATGGTTTCAAATGGTATTATTAGCCTAAAATTTCCACCATCTGCGCCTGCAAACAAACCACAGTGAGCTCATTCTGGGTAGAGCAAAAGCCTTTGACAGGAAGGTGCCCAATCTTTTTTACCTTTGAGCCACATTTCTAGTGATGGGTGAATTTACTCGCCAGGTGCGAATTTGCTAGTTTCGCACTGGCAAATAAGTTTGCCGTGAAAATTTGCTGCAAAGTTTTTTTTACGCCGCCAACGGTTCTCAGGCCGGCAGCCAATTAGTTGCCAGCAACAATAAATGGATGCCCATTGACTTTAATGTGCGCCATCGTCAACTTTGACGACGACTCCCATTTTGACGCAGGCAAATTGTCGCCTGCATCAAAATCGCCATTTTGCAAATTTTTCGTCAGTTTCGCAAATGGAGTGATATCACCCCCCTCCATTTCCCCCCAGCAGCCTAACAACAGAACAATGGGAAGATAACCATATAGCAGCTCCCTAATACAAGATAACAGCTCCCTGGTAGATCTAAGAACAACACTCAATAGTAAAATCCAGGTCCCACATTCAGTTACATTGAGTAAGAGAAACAACAGCCTGCCAGAAAGCAGTCCCATCCTAAAGTGCTGGCTCTTTCTGAAAGCACATGACCAGGCAAAATGACCTGAGATGCACCTACACACCAATATTACAACTAAATACACTTGCTGGTTCAGGAATGACATTTTACATGGTAGAGTGAATTATTTGCAGTGTAAACAGTGTCATTTAGAAATAAATACATCATAAAAATCACGACAGAATCCCTTTAAATTCTGGTTATCCAGTCACAAGGGTTTTTAGTCTGAGATACATCATTTTGTTGTTTTGAGCAGTTGCATAGCAACAAAATTGGTGACTAAGAAACGTTTGGGTTTATGTAACTAAAGGCGCTAAGTTTGCCCAGTTGCAGTGACCCATAACAACCAACCAACAGGTAGCATTTACTGGTCCATCTGTTTAAAAGCAAATATCTCATTGGTTGTGTGGATAACTGCTCCTGGGCAAACTTAGCAGGTTTTATTACATATAGGGGTCTATTTTTAGAAGTCATCATACACTTCCACAGCGGGTAACAATTTGTCATTCTTTAGGCTTTACTAGTCACTAATGTTATGTTGTGGTCAGCAGAGGTAGTTTTGGCGACTATTTGATTGAATGTTTTAGATTTTTTGATAATAATTAATAATCGCTGTTGCAGCAGCGTAACAAACCCAAACGAGTCCCCCCAGAGAAAAATCTATGAAGGAGCCCAATGCGGACTGCGGCCTCCCTGCTGCATGATTGAAAGATCAGCTTTATGAATATGTTTTTTAGTTGCGACTTCTCTTTTTCAAAACTTCCTCTCTGTTGCAATTTGAAGGATTTTAGCATTGGTACCTCTATAAATGGATATCCTGTGGACTGTTACAGCTGGAGCCAATTTGTTTGACACTGCAGTCATAATCATCTTTTTCTAAACAAAATGGCACCGGGGAACTGGCCTCTGATCTCAATGTCTATATAAAGTTTGCTAGAAGTCATTCCAAGTTTGACCGACAATAACCAAATGAACCTTTGTCATGCTTACGGAATCTAGAAACCTACACTAAAGGACAGATTTATCAAAGGTCGAGGTGAATTTTCGAATGAAAAAAATTAGAATTTGGAGCTATTTTTTTTTTATAAATTTGAATATCGAAATTTATCATGTACTGACTCTTTAAAAATTTGACTTCGACCATTCACCATCTAAAACCTGCTGAATTGCTGTTTTAGCCTATGGGGGACCTCCTAGAACCTATTTGGAGTCAATTGGTGTTCGATCGAATGCGCTATTCCTTCGATTCGTATGATTCAAATTCGGCTGAATACGGCACTATTCGATAGAAAAAGGACCAAAAAAACTTCGACTTAATTTCGGTTGGTCTTTTTGAATTCGAATTTTGACGTTTTTTCAATTCGAAATTCGACCATTGATAAATATGCCCCTAAGAGCCATATTGTGCTGGAGAAGAATTGCACTAAGCTCGGTATCACGCGGAGGATTATTTATCAAAATCTGAAAATGTATGATAATTTTCGGTAAAATATTTCAAATCTGTATTTCAAGGATTTTCCCCCTTATTTATCGATACATTTTTCCAAACTTTCCTGTGCAGGAAAAAACTGTATAAAATCGTGAAAAAAATTCAAATTGTACAAATTTTTTTCGGATTTGACACCTGAAAACTGATTTTTTTTCCTGACTTTTTTCCTGACTTTTTTTCCTGACTTTTTTTCCTGACTTTTTGCCCGAAAACCACAAAATCTTCGGATTATTGTACAAAACCCAGCGCAGATCAGGATATCTTTGGGAATTCTCCCATTGACTTCTACGTGAACTTGGCAGGTCAGAGTTGGAGTACTTTTTTTATTCTGACTTTTAACACCCTCAGAGTTTAATAAATTCTGATGAATTTGAGGGGTTTTTATCCACTAAAAATGTAGATTCTTTAGTAAAAAAAATCTAGAATTTTTCAAGTTTTTCGCATTTTAATAAATAACCCCCTAAATGTTGAGAAGTTGTTACTGATTCCAAAACAGGAGCTGGAATACTTTGATGACTGTTACCCAGTATGTAGAGAAAGAAACCTCACAAAATTCAAATCATATAAAGGTATGACGGCATCTGCATTCTCGGCCATGACAGATCAGCTAAATGTTGCCTTGCTTTGTATGTTCTGTTGTTATATCAACATTGCTAATCTCCACGGCCTCTGGGGAGTGTTTAATAAAAATAAAATTCTAAGTGGGGTTGCAAATCTGTCTTCATGTTACTTTAGACAAACAATATCACTAGAAGCATCTGCAGTTAATTAGCTGACCTCCAGTTTTCTCTGTAGAAGAAGGAGGGCATATCCCAGTAACAGATTTTGAAGGCACATATTAGGAGCGCTCACATATTAGGGGTGCAACATACATTCGGTATACCAAACTGTTCCATTAACCAGTTACAGGAGCATTAAACACTTGGGTTGGAGCCCAGTACAACTGTACAATACTCTGCCTAAGGCTTTAATGGACCAGTAACACCATTAGTGAAGATGCTCTAACAACGTTTGCACATAATGTTCAATTAGTCTCACTTTAGACTAATTAGGTTTTTATACATGATGTATGAATAGAAAAATATGTATCAGTTTAATTCTGATCGGATTTTGGGCCATTATGTGAATATGTATTAGTTAAAACTCCATTATAGTGAAACATGTTCCTGACAGTTAAGAATAATATAATATAATAATAATAAGAAGAATATAATACTAAAAAAAATATTTCAAAGGAGTGGTTCACCGTTAACTTTTAGTATGTTATAGAAAGACTAATTCGAAGCAACTTTTGACTTGGCCTTAATATTTTTTATTGTTTTTGAATTACCTTCTTCTTCTAGCATTGAAATGGGGGTAACGGTTTTCCTTATAATGGATCCCATACCCGTATAAGATAATATCTTTTTATCTTTCCGGATTCATTGCTGAAGTTGCAGATTTGGCAAATAGTTACATAGTTAGTTACATAGTTAAATCGGGTTGAAAAAAGACAAAGTCCATCAAGTTGAACCCCTCCAATTGAAAACCCAGCATCCATACACACACCCCTCCCTACTTTTAATTAAATTCTATATACCCATACCTATACTAACTATAGAGCTTAGTATCACAATAGCCTTTGATATTATGTCTGTCCAAAAAATCATCCAAGCCATTCTTAAAGTCATTAACTGAATCAGCATCACAACATCACCCGGCAGTGCATTCCACAACCTCACTGTCCTGACTGTGAAGAACCCCCTACGTTGCTTCAAATGAAAGTTATTTTCTTCTAGTCTAAAGGGGAGGCCTCTGGTTTGGTGATTCTCTTTATGGGTAAAAAGGTCCCCTGCTATTTGTCTATAATGTCCTCTAATGTACTTGTAAAGTGTAATCATGTCCCCTCGCAAGCGCCTTTTTTTCAGAGAAAACAACCCCAACCTTGACAGTCTACCCTCATAATTTAAGTCTTCCGTCCCTCTAACCAATTTAGTTGCACTTAGTCTCTGCACTCTCTCCAGCTCATTTATATCCCTCTTAAGGACTGGAGTCCAAAACTGCACTGCATACTCCAGATGAGGCCTCACCACAGTAGCCACAGAATGACACTGCCCAGAATTAGACAACGTGTTATCTACAAAGACCCCTAGATCCTTCTCATTTAAGGAAACTCCCAACACACTGCCATTTAGTGTATAACTTGCATTTATATTATTTTTGCCAAAGTGCATAACCTTGCATTTATCAACATTGAACCTCATTTTCCAGTTTGCTGCCCAGTTTTCCAGTTTAGACAAATCACTGTGCAAAGTGGCAGCATCCTGCATGGAACCTATAGTTCTGCACAATTTAGTATCATCTGCAAAAATAGAAACAGTACTTTCAATGCTCACCTCCAGGTCATTAATAAACAAGTTGAAAAGCAAGGGACCTAGTACAGAGCCCTGCGGTACTCCACTAACAACACTGGTCCAATTAGAAAATGTTCCATTTACCACCACTCTTTGTAGTCTATCTTTTAGCCAGTTCTCTATCCAGGTACAAATACTATGTTCCAGGCCAACATTCCTTAATTTAACCAGTAACCTTTTGTGTGGCACTGTATCAAATGCTTTAGCAAAGTCTAAGTAAATCACATCCACTGCCATCCCAGAATCGAGGTCTCTACTTACATTCTCATAAAAAGAAATTAAGAATTGGATTCTCTTCAGCAGTTTTTTTTCTTGTGTGTGTATATATAGAAATTTCTTTCAAGTTCCATTTTCCATTGTGGTGAAAATATTTGTTCCCTTTTTGTTTTGGTTGATCTGACTTTATTTTTTGTTTTTCCTTATAGTGTATTATATAACCCATGACGCTCTCCGTTTAGGGCAGAGACCAACGCAAAGATTGTAGGAGATTTAGTCGCCCGGCAAGTAATCGCCTCTTCTTCGGGCGACTAATCTCCCAGTGCCATCCTGCCGGAGATTTCGATTCTAGTCAGCTGGAAGGCTTTTCGGGGAGATTAGTCACTTGAAGAAGAGGCGATTAGTTGCCGGGCGACTAAATCTTTGCGTCTGTCTCTGCCCTTAAACTGTTGTACCCCAGAAATATATATCCCTCCTACTGTGTAACAACCTCTTGATGTAATTAATGTTTATTGTATATTGTGTTCGCCGAACAGTCCATCCCGGCACCTGCTGTTAGTGAGTCGGTAGGACAAAGGAATGGTGTCACACTAACCTGATTTCATGATCTATTTTACTCCCAGGTTGGAAAAAATTGCTAATCCAAAAAGCCGCCATCTCAGACCTGCCATCTGTGCTGGGTTTCGTGCAAAAATCCAAAGATTTAATTGTTTTCTGGCATAAATCTGAGAAAAATCTGATTTTTTTGAGTGTAAATTCGAAAAATTCATTGCGATTTGAATTTTCAGACGATTTTCACGATTTTTTCGAGTTTTTTTCCCAAACTGGAATTTGCAAAATGGATTAATAAATTAGGGGAAATAACACGTGCGGATTTGGTCAGAGTACATTTTAGAAAATTCTGAGATAAATTTGGATTTTGATAAATAACCCCTTAAGAGTTTGCTGCTTTGTGTGTCATTGTGTTTGGGGACTTGTGTTGCGATTGACACCAGTGAGTTTGTGTTTATTTAGGTTGTTGTTGTGATTGTGAGGTCAGAGGAGGTTTACATTTTAAACCTGTTTTCATTGCCCAGAGTTCAGGAAGCTAAAGGTGTTCTGACCTAAACTGAGAGCAACTATGGTCATTTTCTGGTGATTCCTTTGGGTAATAAATTGCATAAATATTTGCATTGTAATATCTTTTGGTTATTACAATTCAATTTCTGTTTTTAATACCTTCATCAAGATGGTGTTTTTTAAGCCAAAAATAACTTTTTGTAAAACCTTTTATTCCATTCACTGGTCAATCTTTTTCCTACTGGAAGATGGCTTGCTAGATCATTTTATAGATCCACAATAACTTTATTAAGCGCACGCATAGGAAAAACTGTACACTGTGTGTATTGTTTCCAGTAATGACATTTATTACTCATACGCCCCCATTTGAGGGTAAGCAGGGTGTTTATCTTGAGTTGCTTTAAAATTATACAGCATTACCTTTTAAGAGATAGTCACTAAAGTGTAATGCATGCCTTCACAGTCCACCTCCAGGGGTTATTTTATGACCACCATAGTGGATTTTTGTCATGTACGGCTCCCTAAATTCAGAACATGTGCTAAGCTCCCTGGTCACGGCTCAATCTTCTGCCTGTAGCAGCCACCTTTGGCATTGGAAGGAGCCCTCAGCTACTCAGATCTTACCTTGAGAGGAGCAAAGCAAGTGTTCTGAACAAGCAAAGGGGCATGTTAGTTTCCAAGGTTTAGGATGGAAGGCAACACCAGGTTCTCATGGATTAAATGATAAAGCATAGTCAGGCAGGCAGGGGTCGGTGCAGGCAGAGCTCAAGGATAGTCAGGCAAGCAAAGGTCAATATCGGCAGAGTTCAGACAGACAGGGACCAAAACCAGGATATTCACAGACAAAATGCAGCCAGGAAACTAATCAGATTAGACCTAACAACAGGCAACGATTTCCAGCCCAAAGCCCTTTAAAAGGTTTGCGCCAAAACGCGATGACGTCATGACGATCGCTGTGCCACCTTTAATGCCATGGGAGAAACCGGCAAAGAGAGAGAGGATCACCTCAACTGCTGTCCCCACTGAAGGCGTGGCAGGCATCCTCACATTTTTAGTAGATTTTGAGGGCTTCAAATCCCAGCCACAGACATTTACAAAGCCCTTAAAACAGGAATTTTACAATGCTGCGGACACAACGTAGTCCTGTACTCAAAATCTGCCATAGATGGAGACAGCCATTCTCCATAGCACCTAGAGCATAGAGAGGCATTTAGCAAGGGTCCAGCAGGACAGGGGACTGCCATCAGATGTTTCACCTGTTACAGCTTTTGGCTAAAGTATTCAGCAGAAATGCAATAACTTGATTAACTTTCTGTGAATGCAAGCAGCACTGTGTTCATTGGGGAGGCCAAGATATTTAAGCTTTATTTCGAAATGGTAAAAACTAAGAGCCCCTGTATCTAACAATATGTGATGTTTGGTTGCTAGGACATTAGCAACCAGATAGCATTTATATTTCATTGTGGAAACTTGGGTCAACAGGATCCAAAGTTAGATGTAAACTCTTCAGGCAGTGTTTCAGGAAAGGCCATTAATAGAAAAATTATAAAACTCTAATCCCTTAGAGATGTAGAAGAAGTTGCAGAGTTTGAACCAGTCCTAGTAGTCCCTAGAAACTAGTTGTAGCCAGTTGCATTGACCGATCATACAACAAACAGCTGACTGGTTTCCATGGCTTACTAAAGGCAGTATGTGGTAAATCAACTGGACTTGCTATGTAACTGTCATGTACGGCTCCCTAAATCCAGAACAAGTGCTAAGCTCCCTGTCACAGTTCAATTTTCTGCCTGCAGCAGCCACCTTTGGCCTGGGGGGGGTGGCTCTTAGCTACTCAGATGCCGCCAGGTCTTGACTTGAGAGGAGCGAAGCAGATGTTCTGAATTAACAAAGGGGCATGTGCATTCAGGGGAGTAGACGAAAAGAGTAGTCAGGCAGGCCAGGGTCGGTACAGGCAGAATTCAAGCAAAGTCAACCAGGAAGGGGTCAGAACAGGCAGTGTTCAAAGAATAGTCAGGTAGGCAAGGGTCAATATCGGTAGCGTTCAGAATAGTCAGACAGGCAAGGGTCAGAATTGGCAGAGTTCAGGATAGTCAGGCAGGCAAAGATCGAAACTGAAATCAAGCAGGACAGAATCACACCCAGATACTAACGAATTAGACCTAACAAAGGGCAACGATTTCCAGCCCAAAGCCCCTTTAAATATTTCAAAGTTCGCTCCAAAACGCGATGAAGTCATGATGCTCGAGACGCGTAAAACCTGGCAGTGCGTTCCATAGGAGAAACCAGCAATGGAGAGGAAGGATCACCGTGGCGGGCGTCTCAGCCAGCCCACTAGCCCACCAGGGTGAGTCCCCACAGTAACCTTGAACATTTCAGGGGTAAGTTATTCCTTGGTATTGTATGGATAATACAGTCATGACCATATTACTCTTAATGGTTTAAAAGACTAAGATAAGTAGCAAAATTGTTCAAGGACTCTGCAAGTCCAGGAGATCTAGACTTAACATAGTGATACTTACCATAGTGATATACATCAAAACCTTCACTGACAAGTATAGTAAGTTACTTTCTAGTCATATTTATCCATCATCCCTTCTATTTTTATATATTTTTGCTGAGTAGAATGTGAAATAGAACTGGGGTTTCCAGGAAAACCAATGAAGAACAAGCTTGCAAATTAAGGTTTCTCAAGTCAAGGACTGTTTTAGCAAGTAACTTTTCTAGAGGAGTAGGGTTAATTAAGAATATACGTGTACGCTGTTATTCATTTTAACTGGCTCTAATTTGGAATAATTTGATAAATGTTTGTTGTTTTTCGAAATGGGGGATGGAAAAATGTATGTGTATATATATATATATATATATATATATATATGTACTTGGTTTTATTTGAAGGGGTTGAACTTGATGGACTTTGGTCTTTTTTCAACCAAACTTATCTATGTAACTATGAGTACTAGTAGACATACTCCGACATACTCAGGGCTGCTGCGTTATATATGTATTATTTTTAAACCAAAATAACAGACTTCCCAATTCAGTGGTATCTCGGAAAAGCTTGGCTGTTTGAATTAAAATTTTCAAATATCCAACCTACTTTTATTCTCTTAATGTCCAGAGACTACAGCTGCAAATTCACAGATGAATCATTCAGAACCACAGGATATTCATGTTTTGCTTTCCCTGAGAGTGACCATCTCAACGCTGCACATCTCAACGACCCTTCTTGTGTGGCCTTGATCTTTACAGAATTGTTCCAAAACACAAACAAAACTTTTATAAAAAAATAAAAAAATGAATGGCATTCCTTTAATTAATAATAACGATAAAAAGAGTAAATCTGTCTCAGAATAACCGTCTAAATTCCTCCAATATATGTGGTTACTCCAGATGTGGTAAAATACAAAGTATAATTGTGCCTTAGAAAATCGAATCTTCCGTGTATTACCATGCAGATATTCAAAGAATTTTCTTTATAATTTAGAATGATACTGGGATCAGGGAACACTGATACAGATGGGCAGGTCAGTTTTTTAACCTGTTGACCCAGTTGGAATTCAACATAAATGGCTGGGCCTTGGTGGCCCAGCATTAGGAAGCTCTTGCTCAAAAAATCCTTTTGACAGGGAGGACTTGGGTGGTAGTGGCTTGACTTATGTATGACAACCCCATGTGCATTAATGGAACACGAGCATGGGGCATGACCAGAACAAGCAGAAGCAGCATAGGAACCAGCCAATATTAGGTTTAAATATTCAACGGAATGAAGAAAATCACATTACTCTCCTGTTAATGAGCAGAGTTTAGCTTGGTATGTACATGAGAGGGAAGACAACAGTCACCATTGAAAGTTACCTGATGTACAGCATACCCTCTTGCACCAAATATTGCAAAGTGTAAAAACATGGTGCTGTGTTGCTGTTTTTAGCACTTTGCACAGTGCCCTGATATTGGTAAAAGTAGGAATACATAGGAAAAAAGAAGTCCAATGGGGTTTGATCCATAGGGGGATTTTCATCAAGAATACAAAAATAAGACAATGTTTGTAGCCTCTGATGAAGACCTTCTATGGGTCAAAACGCATCGAGCTTCTTTTTGTTGCTATGTATCCCTACTTAATAAATATTTTTTGCTACATTGGAGTGTGCAATCCCCTTTTGATTATATGCACAAATGGAGCAGACTTCATCACATAGGCACAGTATGGGAGGCACAGTGGCCCTGTCGGGGTGTGACAGAGCTGGAGGTCGCCTAAAACCCCCCTAGCTCCAGGTGTGGGATTGTGCAGTTTAAAGGAGAATTCAACCCTTAATTAAAAAAAACCCTACATAGACCCCCCGCCCTGCCCCCCCCCCCCCCCAGCCTAGCTGTTACCCTGGGTAAATGCCCCTAACTCTTTAATTATCAAACTGTTCAGATTCAGGGCATCTTCTTCTCTTTGATAATCTTCGGAATGAGAGCGGTGTATCGTCGCATGCGCAGTTGGAGCAATCTTCCGTTTTGCGATAACTGCGCATGCACCGAAAGTCACGGAAATTGCAGAAGTGAAGGAAGAAGACCCAAAGATTACTTAAGATCATCCGTGAACGCCGATGCCCTGAATCTGCACCGAGGGGTAAAGAGTTTACCAGGGGTAGCAGCTAGGCTGGGGGGGGGGGAGCAGAGAGGTGGGTCTATGTAGGGTGTCGGGGATAGGGTTTTTTTTCATTAAGGGTTTAGTTCTCCTTTAAAGATTGCTAGGCCAGTGACATAGGTTAAGCTTATAAAGGGTGCAGAGAATTTCCCTCTTCCCACTCTATATTAGGGAACACAGTAAAACACCCTCCCTCCCTGTAGGTGCATAGGGTTACTGTAGCGGGGTGTTTGAGTCCGGGAAGCAATGGGTATGTTAAGATGAGGTTTGTATGGTTAATGGGTGGCTGATGGCCTTGCCCTCAGGTGTAAATAAGCCCCAGAAATTGAATTTGGTTGGGTAGGAGATGGGTTCCAGGCGACTATGGAAGCAGGAAGTGCTAGTTGTGTTGTGCAGTTATAGTGTTGTGCAGTTATATGGTTGTTCAGGAAGTAATTGTTTATTATACAAATATTCATGTTATGCTGTGCTGTGTTTATGATATGATATTGTTGATTATGGTATGTTTTACACTAAAACTTCACTTATTATAATACATTTTCTGTGGCCTTTTCATCCCAAAACAGGTGCATGTTTATTGGATTTAGGGGGAGTGCATAGCATACCTCCCAACATTTTGGAAATAAAAAGAGGGACAAAAAAGTTGGCCACGCCCATTTTGTGGCCAAACCCCTTAATTACCATGTTCATTTTAAAAAATTATGCAGGTTATGAAAGTTTGAACATATTTCTGTTTTTTTTCCAGTTATTACAGTTTTGCTAATGAAGGTGAATTGCCAGTTAAACTGTGAGTCTAAACTCTCCCAAGGGACTTGTTATCTTATATTGTTACAATTACTTATTTGCTTATCTCAAAATTGTTACAAAAGTATCTGAAGCTAATCTGTAGCTGTGCTGGGCTCTCTGCCAAAAGCCAATTAAGTTAGAAACTTTGTTTCTTTTTCAGGCTGTTCAGTGCAGAGAAAAATGGGACTTTCCAGTACAAACGAGGGACTGCTGGTTGAGCTGTCAAAAGAGGGAATGTCCCTCTAAAACCGGGACAGTTGGGAGCTGGCATAGGCTGGGCAGGTCCCAACGACGTCTTTGTCATACATCATTATAGATATCATTGGACTACTCGTACCCCCACCCAAACCCTTTTCTAAACTTTTTATTTCCACCACTTATTTTTTTATTTAAACTCAATTAACGTAATTATCCTTCTTCACTGTAAAAAAAAAAAAAAGGAATAAATAATGTAAAGAAAAAAGAGAGGTCATTAGTGTAATGTTGTGAGATAACAAACTACACGTTGCTACGAAGCCGAATAAATCTAGAAATGTTTTCACTATGCAAATATATTTGCTCATATGCACAACAGAAAGGCAACATTGAAAACTGTGATTTAAAATGCAGAAGTGACTGTGCAGCTGTTTGTGTGTTTATTTTTAAACAAGCCAAAATGCTGTTGTATCTGCATATTTTTCATAATCTGTGTGCGCAAGCAAATAATGAACAATCTTTGTAAAGCACTGTGTTAACTTGTCACTAGGGTTGCCACCCGGCCGGTATTTTACCAAGCCAAGGCCGGAGTCGGTATTACAAATTTACCGGCAATGTAGCTGTCGGTAAATTTGTAAGACCCCTCGGCCTGCCCCCAATCCCCAGGAAACTTTTGTTCTGTGTCTTGAAATCTCCATGCCGCGGTCCAGCCCCTTTTACATCATGACCCGCCTCTTTTCACATTACACTCCGCCCCTTTTTGTTCCCGTCCCCCACCAGCCGGTAAAAAATTTAGGAAAAGGTGGCAAACCTACGTGTCACTCATGTATGAATATACATAATAATATCCTTCTGTCAACTTTATTATCTATACAGGTATCCGAAAACTAAGGATGCACCGAATCCACTATTTTGGATTCGGCCGAACCCACGAATCCTAAGCAAAGGATTCGGCCGAATACCGAACCGAATCCGAACCCTAATTTGCATATGCAAATTAGGGGTGGGAAGGGGAATTTTTTTTTTTACTTCCTTGTTTTGTGACAAAAAGTCACGCGATTTCCCTCTCCACCCCTAATTTGCATATGCAAAGGATTCGGCCGAATCTTGGTCGAATCCCGAAACGAATCCTGGATTCGGTGCATCCCTACCGAAAACCCATTATCCTGAAAGCTCCTTATTACATTTTATCCAAATAATCTACATTTTTTTTTTAATGATTTCCTTTTTCTCTGTAATAATAAAACAGTACCTTGTACTTGACCCAAACTAAGATAAAATTAGTCTTTCCTTATTGGAAGCAAAACCAGCCTATTGGGTTTATGTAATGTTTACGTGCTTTTCTAGTAGACTAGATCCAAATTGCAGAAAGATCTGTTATCTGAAAAACCTCAGGTCCTTGGCATTTTGAATCACGTGCCTCTAGATTTACATGGAAAAGCTTCTTGTCCAGACAGGGGATACACTTGGAAACTTTGTTGTTATTCCTGAGTAGTAATGGGCGAATCTGTGACGGTGAAAAATTTGCGAAACGCATTGAAGTCAATGGGCGTCAAAATGATTTTAATGCGAGCGGCAATTTTTATACGCGTTATTATTTGGTCCAAATGCATTGAAGTCAATGGGCGTCCGAATAATTTTGACGCGGCGGATTTTTCGCTGGTGAATTGTCACCACAATTTCACAAATTAATTTGATTGTGTCAAAACATGGAAATTCAATGAAAATTCATGTCTGGTGAATTTTTTTCACCTATCACTATCCATAAACTTTAATTATTCAGTTGGAATAGATTATATTTGCTATGCAAGATTTTTTTATACGAGTTAATTGATGCTTTGCGATTATCAGTTAGGAGAGCCTTATTGCCCCAATGCCTAGCCCACCAGAAAGCCTTCTTATCTTTGTGAATGGCCCAGATAGTTTAGGGCTGAGTGGGGGGAAGAATGTTACTTCTACAAAAGAGACTGCATTGTGCTGTCCTACAATAGCAAGAGCCGAACTTCCTAATTAAAAGAGGATGTTAATGTATAGAAACTCTTTCTTCTCTCCACAGGAGCACATGTAGCTTCTCCTAAAAATATATTTCTTTGCTTTTATATATCTTGCTGACTGTCTCTAGCTGCTGCAGACACTCTTCCTACACAAAGTTCTATTATTTTAAAGTACTCTTCTCTATCTTTTCACCATAAAAGAATTTTATTTAGAACCACTTGGGTTATACAAATAATACATATTTCAAGCCATAAGTGCTTTACATGTACCCCGAATTGATAATTGATAATGTTGATAATTGATAATGTTACCAGTTGGCATAATGTACTTGAATTATAATAGAGAGGGTATATAAAATGAGTAAAAAAGGGCGAGTTTTACTATTTTGGGGAAGAACCCCTAGTTGGAGGATATTAAGGTAACCCCTTGATATCCCATACCAGCAGTAGTACAGTGTGAGCAGATTAGAACTATGCTGTTGACATGGCTGAACAGTAGAACTTGCTAAGGGCAGAGACACACGTGGAGATTCAGGGAGATTAGTCGCCCGGCGACAAATTGCCTTTTCTTCAGGCAACTAATCTTCCCGAACTGCCTTCCCGCCAGCTAGAATCTAAATCGCCAGCGGGATGGCACTTGGAGCACGTTGTTTTCTGAAGTTGCACAAAGTTGCCTCACAAGGAAACTTCAGGCGACTTCGGAAAATGAAGCACTTAGAGTGCCATCCTGCCGGCGATTTAGATTCTAGCAAGCGAGAAGGCAGTTTGAGGAGATTAGTCGCCAGAAAAAGAACCGATTTGTCACCGGGAGACTGAATCTCCCGAATCTCCACGTGTGTCTCTGCCCTTAAGCACACATGAAATACAGAAAGTGAAGATCTCCTAAATAACTGCGCACTAGAGATGTGTGGGTCGGGTTTTTCCCATCCCGCACCGCCCGATATCTGATGTCCCACCACCCGTGCCCGACTTCCGGTTTCCTTTTATAGACCCGCGCTGCCTCTCCGATGAGGTCACAAAAGGGGTGGGTTGAACAGGCTCACGGCTATAAAACTGGAAGTTGGAAGCCGGGAGTGTAAGGGGGCAGGCGGGGAGAGCAGGAAGAAGAGCTCCACCCGGAATCACCAACCGCAAATGGGGGTGTACGGTCAGGGGGTGTAAGGTCAGCCTGATGACCCGTGGGTCCTGCGGGTATCGGGCTGGCCTGCACATCACTATTTTACACCTTAGATTGCGGCTGGGCAGCATACTGCCCCTAAAATTTTGCCGCTCCCTAAACCTGGGCATTTGTGGTATTGTCTCAAATCCGGGCCTGTGAATTGTGTCTCTTAATTTAATTAACGTGAGCCAAGTTACTGTAAGTTGTTACACCATGTCAAACCTACGTTCAGATGCACACTGTTATTTCCATAACTGTGTTATACTGTAGGTGGGTTAAATAAGAACAAAGGTGTGCCCAAATGGAAAGTGCGCTATGTAGCTCAAACCTGCCTTCCCATTATAACATGTTTCTATAGGAGAGTCTTAAGTTTCATGTCAGCTATCCAACCCCATTGCTGATTTCATATAAATATAAATACATACAGGCTCCCCGAAAAGCCTTGACCCGCCAGCTAGAATCTAAATCGCCCATGGTATGGCACTCGGAGCGCTTCGTTTTCTGAAGTCACCCAACGTTTCCTTGTCAGGCAACTTCGGGCATCTTTGGAAAACAAAGCGCTTCGAGTGCCATCCCGCAGTGATTTAGATTCTACCTTTTCGGGGAGATTAGTCGATGAAGAAGAGGCGATTAGTCGCTGGGTGACTCAATCTCCCCGAATCTTCTCGTCTGTCTCTGCCCTTAGGCTGCTAACTCAGTAGTGTTAAGCCCTGGAGAATGGTTTATTGACATCTAGTGAGAAGGAACTGTAGTGGCAGGGCCACTAAAGTATAACAGGCCACCAAAGATATCCTACGAATGTGAGAGACATGTCTTATTCTGAGTCCACAAAGAAGTAACAAGATCATGAGTCTATAATGAGACAATAGTCAAAAGGATCAAGGGTTATGACGGAGAGATTATGTTGAAAGACAATCCAAACAATTGCATGCATTCAGGCAGGATCATTAATGGAATTACCACTTCACCACAGTAGACAGACCTCTGAGATAAAATTACAGAGGGCTGTCCTTTATTATAAATGCTGAAGTGTGCATAGGTTCACCCAGACAGCCCAGTTTTTTAAGGGCTGCCTTGGTCAAAACTGCCTGCCTGTTTTTTCAAATTAGGAAAACTGGGCAGGAATCCCTATGATTGACATTGACATTGCTGATCAGCCAATTGAGGATTGCCATTTCAAATCCCCGCCCTTGATGTCACTACCTGCCCTCCACATCATCACAACCCTGCGACATGGCCCTGCCCCCTGCCTGAATTCAACTGGGCCAAAAGGCGAAAACTTTAAGGGGCAGATTTATTAAAGGTCGAAGTGAATTCGAATGAAAAAAAATTTAATTTCGAGCGAATTTTTGTGTACTTCGACTTGGGAATAGTCCAAATTCCATTCAAATTTCTGTACTGTCTCTTTAAAAATTCAACTTTGACCATTCACCATCTAAAACCTGTCGAATTGCCGTTTTAGCCTATGGGGGACCTCCTAGAACTTATATGGAGTTAATTGGTGGACTATGAAAAAGTTTTTTTTTTTTGGGAAAAACTTTGATTCATTTGATCGATGGATACTATGCCAATGAAAAAAAATTACTTTTTGGTTGGCTACACCAAGTGCAAGGGGCACATTGATGCAAAGACCTTTAATGAATGTGATTTTTCATGTAAATGACTGCAGAGAAATTTTCAGGCTGATTATTGCGGTATGTAAGTAAATGACCCCTCATGTGGACTTAATCATTTGCCATTTAATGCAGAACCACATTTTCAATTTTGGTGACCTATTACTGTGTCGATGCGGAAGTTCTGGTATTTATAGATTCATCCAGAGACCCCTAGGGATAATACACTAGCAAACCAGATGTTTCCTTCCCACCAGAGGGTTTGTAAAATGTTAATCTTTTCAAACATTAATTACAGTTATCCCAAAGTATTCAAGTAAGTAGTGATAGAGCACTGTTATAATGCAGCCAGTTTTTTTCACCTTATTATTATTCCTGCACTAGGGTTTACAGTGGTAATCCATTATCACAGTTAAAAGGGATCCTGTCATCGAAAAACATGTTTTTTTTTTAAATGCATCCGTTAATAGTGCTACTCGAGCAGAATTCTGCACTGAAATCCATTTCTCAAAAGAGCAAACAGATTTTTTTATATTCAGTTTTGAAATCTGACATGGGGCTAGACATTTTGTCAATTTCCCAGCTGCCCCAGGTCATGTGACTTGTGCCTGCACTTTAGGAGAGAAATGCTTTCTGGCAGGCTGCTGTTTTTCCTTCTCAATGTAACTGAATGTGTCTCAGTGGGACATGGGTTTTTACTATTGAGTGTTGTTCTTAAATCTACCAGGCAGCTGTTATCTTGTGTTAGGGAGCTGCTATCTGGTTACCTTCCCATTGTTCTTTTGTTTGGCTGCTGGGGGGGAAAAGGGAGGGGTGATATCACTCCAACTTGCAGTACAGCAGTAAAGAGTGATTGAAGTTTATCAGAGCACAAGTCACATGACTTGGGGCAGCTGGGAAATTGACAATATGTCTAGCCCCATGTCAGATTTCAAAATTGAATATAAAAAAAATCTGTTTGATCTTTTGAGAAATGGATTTCAGTGCAGAATTCTGCTGGATCAGCACTATTAAGTGATTTTTTTTTCCCATGACAGTATCTCTTTAAGGATCAACACTTTACATTCATCTTAATATATGTGCAATCCGTTTGCAATCCGTGCAGCCCATCAACTTGCATTTATTAGATATGGCCCTGATACTTTAAAACAATCTAGTAAGTTTATGGTCTAGTTTATTACTAAATTACACTGTGTACATTGCACGTATTTCATTCTACCATTCAATCATATTTTTTAATGCCAAGTAGAGCCTCCTGTAGGCTGCCAATCCACATAGGGGCTACCAAATAGCAAATCACAGACCTTATTTGGCATCCTAAGGGACTTTTTTATGATTTTGTTGCTCCCCCAACTCTTTTTACATTTGAATGTGGCTCACGGGTAAAAAAAGTTAGGGACCCCTGGTATATACTCTATGTACAATATTAGTACAACTGTGCAGAGAAAACAAAAGATCTATATTATGGGTTCACAATCATTTTTCATTGCATTTGTTAGTACTCTATGACTGAAATTACAGATAGAATTCAGGTGGCTACAGTCTTTACTGCTCTATAAAGTATTCATTCCTTCTACAGGGCAGCGGGATGATGAATTGATTAGGAGCTGTGGAATTCTCTGCCTGAAGTGGTTGTACTGGCAGATACATTCATTTCAAGAAAGGGTTGGATGGTGTTTGAGCAAGGTTGCTGGAAATAACACTTACAAAGTCGATCCAGGGAATTGTCTGATTGCCCTTTCAGAGTAAAGAAGTCCATTACTTGCTCATAAATATATAAATAGTAAGCATTACATATCTGTGCCTGTATTTTCTCTTCATACAGTTATGCTCCAGACCAGTTTAATCATACGCAGTCTTCTGGTTTGCTGATAATAATCCAATTTATGCTTATTTTAATGAGGGCAATATCCACACAGGAAGTGACCCTTGAAAAAAAAAAACAATGTAAATACTGGAGGAATTTAGCATGGGAATATAAGATACCCTGTATAGAAGTTTTTCGCTGAATGCCCAACCATCTATAAAGAATTGTAAATTAACAGTAGAATATTAATTATCTTGTTACTGAGTGAAATGAGTAGAATAATAGTGTAGCTCCCTGCATGGTCGGACTGGGCTGGCGGGACACGGGGAAAAAACTCGGTGGGCCCAGCCGGCCCAGAACCACTCCCTGCGCAAACCTGGACACGTGACCAGGAAGTTGGTGGCTGTCAATTTAAAGGACATGGAAAGTTAAACTAAAGAAGTAAGTAGAAATGTTCTACATTATGTTTTGTGCTTCTGTACCAGCCCAAGGCAACCTCAGCCCTTTAGCAGTAAAGATCTGTGTTTAAAAAGATGCCCCAGTAGCTCCCCATCTTCTTTTCTGCTGATTCACTGCACATACTCTGTGCTGCTGTCACTTACTGAGCTTAGGGACCCACTCACAATATACAGTACACATAGAATAGAAATGTCACAATATAAGGCTGATTAGTAATTAATACAGATAATTACTAGATGGCAGCACAGAAACCGGTGCAATTAGCTTCAGAATTTAATAATCAGCCCTGTAGCAGACCTGCCGAATTGCTCTTTAAGCCTATGGGGGACCTCCTAGAAACTTTTTGGAGTCAATTGGTGGACTTTGAAAACTTCAAATCTAATTTGATCGTATGTGCTATTCCTTCGATTCGTACGATTCGAATTCGGCCGAATATTGACCTATTCGATTGAAAAAGGACCTATTCGACCCAAAAAAAAACCTTTGACTTGAATGTGACCCTTTGAATACACGTATGGCATCCATTATCCAGAAACCCATTTTCTAGAAAGCTCAGAATTATGGGAAGGCTGTCTCTCATAGACTCCATTTATATTCAAATATTTTTTTTCTATGTAATAATAAAATAGTTCCTTGCACTTGATCAAAACTCAGATTTATTTAATCATTATTGGAGGCAAAACAAGTCTATGGGTTTTCTTTTTAAAGTTTCAATTATTTTAGCCGACTTAGGGCATGAAAATCTAAATTACAGAATGATCATCTGGAAAACCCCAGGTCCCAAGCATTCTGGATAACATAACTATATATGCCTGAATATACTGGTAGCACCCAAGTATTAAAGGATTGATCCTGCTGAAACAATTAGTGTTTTGGGAACAATAAACACTATTTACCTCTCTTCTTTATGGTAGCTCATCATGTTTTTTGTATATAGTTTCTTACCAGAGATTTCAGATAGAGGTTAATGTTCCCAAATTTGTGGAATTCAGAACTTCAGTACTTTTAACCACCGCTGCTGTATTTGTAGTCATATTATAACGAAGAGCTGATCTTTGTAGAATAATTCTTGTACTTCTTCGCTTCTCTTTGAGGTTCAAAGTGTGCAAGTTGCCTTGCAAACCCGTAATTTATATCCCTAGATGATATTCTTTCTCTTTTTTATGGATGATACAGCTGATAATTGCACTTGCATTACACTGGAACTGAAGCCTATCATCAGGAGCATAGTAAAGGAACGGAAACACCAAAAAATCCAAGTGTTAAAGTAATGAAAATATAATGTGCTGTTGCTCTGCACTGGTAAACCTGGTGTGTTTGCTATAGAAATACAACTAGAGTTTATATAAACAAGCTGCTGAGTAGCCATGGGGGCAGCCATTCAAGTACAGGATACACAGTAGATAACAGATAAGAAGAAGAACCCTATTGTATACAGAGCTTATCTGTTATCTGCTGTGTATCCTGTGCCTTTTCTCCCTTTTTCTGCCCCCATGGTTACACAGCAACAGCTTGTTTATATAGACTATAGTAGAGTTTCTGAAGCAAACACAACGGTTCTACCAGTGCAGGGCAACAGTACATTATATTTTCGTTACTTTAAGACACTTTGATTTTTTGTTGTTACTGTGCCTTGAAGCAAATGCAAAATAATTAAAGTGGTAGGGATTAAATATAATGTAATACGTGGAGTTGTGTTTGCATTTTAGCAATCCTGTAGTTTTAATGTCAATTATCTGTACTTATAAACCTCAGGGTTCCAATACCCATATTCATCTGTATTGTAACAAAACAAAAATCATGGTAATGACTAATTACCCATGTCTAGCCATCACAAGTGTGAGTATGAATGAGATGGGGGAGGAAAGAATAGGCCCAATCTTTGCTTAGGGTTTTTTGCGTTATTAAATAAAAATCGTTAAACTTTTTAACAGGTTTTCTAAAAATTAGATTTTAAAGGAGAAGGAAAACTACCGAAGCAGTTTATTGCGAATAGAATAACCACAATAGTGCAAGCTATAACACTATAATTTTTCGGCAGAATGCTTTACCATACCTGAGTAAACAGCTCTAGAAGCTCTCTCTGTTTGTTTAGGATAGCAGCTGCCATATTAGCTTGGTGTGACATCACTTCCTGCCTGAGTCTCTTGCCACTTTTCCAAAAGTTTTACAGGCTGGTGGGGGGGGGGGCCTGAACAAAAAGGGGCTTTCCATGATGCAAAAGGGGCAGAGCCAAGAAATGTGCCGCAAAAGTGAGTGGAACCACGTCGAGCGATGGCTAGAAGGCTGAAAAAAAGGTAATTTCCAAGTGAATTGAGGGCGGGCCAAGGGCTTTTTTAAGGGCCTTACAAATTTGCCAGCACTACATTGCAGGTAAACTTGTAATACCACCCCCAGCAGGTGTTAAAATACTGCCCGGGCGGCAACCCTACACTCATTGCTCTTGGCTCAGATAACAGCAGGGAGGGGAGGAGGGATGGGGAGAGGAACAAACTGAGCATGCTCAAGCCCTAGCCCTGGAGCTTTATGCTGAAAGAAGGAAGTCTGATACAGAAGCCCATGTGTACACAATAGAAGGAAAGAATATGGTGTTTCTTTTGACAGAGGACTCAGAGCAGCATTACTGGTGTATTTATATAGACCTCACTGATCAAGCTTACTTAGTTTTAGCCTTCCCTTCTCCTTTAAAGTACAGACTGAAAATGAGCTAAAAATAAACTTATACTTTATAAACTTATAAAAAATGATTTGTTCATTATTTGGTGATTCCCCCCTCCCTTGCAGTTCTTCTTTAGAGGACAGTTATAGTGATTTGTGCTTTTGGGTTTAGACTTTCACTAGGGCCCCTATTCCTCAAGGCTGGGACCTTTACAACAGTAGAATATCTTCTTCTTTTTATATGGTTTCTTGAATGTTGCTAAACATCTGTCCTTTAGATCACTCTAGTTAAACCCACTTTATTTAAACTTCATGCACGCTCTACTGCACTTTTTTCCTGAATATAAAAGGAGGGATGTTTGTACCATGTGAATCAAATGAGAAAATAAATTGTCAGGTGTTGCCAAGAATAGATCTCTGAACTCCTGCATCCTGCCCACTGCAAAACAATTCATAACCAAGTGTAAAAATTCTAGGTGGGTTGGACCACCTGTTTTGACCCCGATGATATAGACCGTATAGTGGACTTTATAGATTTTATATTATTTTTAATTGGGTAGAGACACATAAGTGGCCCCTTGCTTCTGATTTTACAGAAGGAAATTACCACCTTGCTATGTGCTATTTTAGAAAGCTACTTCTCCTGTAAGGAGAGTTTTTCATAGTTGTACAGATATGGGATCTGTTATCCAGAATGCTTGGAACCTGGAGTCTTCCAGATAACAGGTCTTTCTGTAATTAAAGGACCAGTAACATCAACATTTTTTTTAAAAAATTAGTTCCTCTTCAGAAAAGGCGTCACGGTGATGATCCATGCGTGCGGCACTCGATTTCTCCTCCCTGGCTATCTCCTATAAGGAAGGCAGGGAGGAGAAATCGAGCACCACACGATGGATCGCCCGATCGATTTCTGAAGAGGAGCGCAAGCGGAGTTTCTATAAGTTATTTCTTAAAGTGGACCTGTCACCCAGACACAAAAATCTGTATATTAAAAGTCCTTTTCAAATTAAACATGAAATCCAATTTTTATTTTTTATTAAAGCATTCATAGCTGTTGTAAGCTCATTTAAAAATCTCAGATGTCAATCAAATATTGCCTGCCCCTCCTCTATGCCTTAGGCATAGAGTCGGGGCAGACAATTACTTTCACTTTCCATTCAGCACTTCCTAGCTGTCACTGCTCTCCCCACATTCCCCCTTTCTCTTAACCATTTAATTGTGTCACCAGGGCATGGGGATGGACATCAGGTCCCCCATTTTGGTGCACAAATAAGTTTCTGAGCTGATACAAGGCTTGTCTTAAAGGAATTGTTCAGTGTAAAAATAAAAACTGGGTAAATAAATAAGCTTTGCAAAATAAAAAATGTTTCTAATATAGTTAAATAGGCAAAAATGTAATGTATAAAGGCTGGAGTGATTTGACGTATAACATGTCAGTCAGATCACTACTTCCTGCTTTTCAGCTCTCTTGGTTTACACTGACTGGTTACCGTGGTTACCAGGCAGTAACCAATCAGAGACTTGAGGGGGGGTATTCTGAGAATCAATTGCAAACTCACTGAACAGTAATGTCCCATGTGGCCCCCCTTCAAGTCGCTGACTAACTCAGAGTTATAGAGCTGAAAAGCAGGAAGTTGAATTCTGGTTGTTTTATTAGACATCTGTTCACTCCAGCCTTTATACATTACATTTTTGGCTAACTTACTATATTAGAAACATTTTTTTATTTTGCACAGCCTATCTATTTACACCGTTTTTATTTTCACACTGAATTATTCCTTTAATAACAGTGTTCACAAAATGGTTCCTGCCTGCTTGCTCTCATTATTAAGGAAACAAGATTCAAATAATTTATATAATGTAATTAAAGGTAATTTTGCTTGATTCATGTAATATAATAGGATTTTGGATCTGGATCTGGAATCTGGAAATTCCACCTGTTTTCACCAGGAATTCACTTCCTTCTGGGTTTCTAGCTCAGCAAGAGGCTGAAGGGAGGTACCATTTATGCGCATTTAGGCTGTTTTGGGGGTATTGGAGGCATTTGGGGTACACCCGTGCCACAGGCAATATAATGTGTTAATTTATGCTTTCTGTGAATTCTAGGTACAATTTACAGTATATGATCTTAATTAAATGCTTGGATTTTTTTAATCAATCATTTGGCCACACAAGCTCTGCTGTCACTGCCTCAATAGCCACCAAAGGTTTGTTATGGCCATAAGAATATTTTTTCCTGAGAATGTACAGATATGCTATACAGGTATGGGACCTGTTATCCAAAATGCTCTGGACTTGGCGTCTTCTGGACAACGGATCTTTCTGTAATTTAAATCTTCAAAACTCAAGTCTACTAGAAAATCATTTAAACATTGGTTTTGCTTCCAATAAGGAATAATTATATCTTAGTTTGGATCAAGTACAAGCGACTGTTTTATTATTACAGAGAAAAATGACATGATTTTTAAATATTTGGATAATTTGGATAAATGGAGTCTATAGAAGATGGTCTTTCCATAATTCGGAGGATTCTGGATAACGGGGTTCCAGATAACCAATCCTTTAACCGTATTAGATAATTTATGTAATATTGTTTTTTTGTATATTTAGGCGTACTTTTTTCATGGAAGACAAAACTTGCTTTTGAGACCCTGCTATAAGCAGCTTGCTGGGTTTTGGGCTCTGTTATCCAGAATTCTCTGGACCTGGAGTTTTCCGCATAACAGATATTTCCATAATATGGATCTTCATCATATGCCTGAGAAATGGAATGGAATGGCTGGGTAAAGCAGCTGCAAATGGAACATTTGAAAATCAGTGCTCCCTCTGCTTTCTTTTTAGCTGCACATGGCAAAAAAAATGTATGCACAGTTTTAAAAGAATTGGGTCCATATAAGTATTAAAATATGTGTTTTGACACAAAATTTTCTCTAAACAACAAGTTTTGTGCACTAGCCATGAAATTTACAGGTGCACCCAAGTGGCGCTGATATACAAGCATTTTCCTTCTATTTCAAGCTAAATAATACAATGGCAATAAGTTCCGTAAAAGTATTCCCTGGAAAACCCAAAGTTTCTTTAAAAACATCATTATTATTATTATTATGATCAGACCACCTTTTACTCCTATGCAGGGGGGATTCAAAGGGGTAAATTTACTAAGCGGTGAAAATTCGCCAGCAACGGCTTCACAGCCATCGCACCACTTTGCCAGGCAAAAATTTGCTCAGAAAACACTAATTTACTAATATGCGAAGTTGCGTCCATGGTGCTGAACGCTGGCGAATTTCTGCTAGTGTTACATCAGCAATGCAAGCAAATCAAAGCAAAGATGCGCTAGTGTTCAAATCTGCCTAGCGCACCTTCGTTAGATGTCTTTGCTTAGGCTAATTTGCATACGGCGGGAAGTTAAAGTTGAATGGACGTATATGTTGCAGTAAATACATTACACTACACAATCCAGGGAACCTTAATAAAGACAATAGAGTTGTTATATTGCCCTACACATGAGCCCACTGTATAGTTTATGTTCCATATGTTAGAAAATGTATGGGGGGAACTGGTTACCTGAAAAAAATTTAAGGACTTTTGCAGATTATCACTGTGATAAAGGAAAAGACGCCAAAGTTTTTTGGACTTAGAAACTTTTTCCACTAAATATATGATGTAAGTAACAGAAGAATGAGGAAGATCTATACACTCCATTGCACTTCGCCTGGTCTGAGCTGGCGAAAGAGGTAATGTTCAGTAAAATCCGCATCTTAGTGAATTTGCAGAGTAACGTCCATTCGCCAGAGCGAAAATTCGCCTGGCGATAGAGTGCGAATGACCGCTAGCGTCTGTCTCCTTCGCTAGCAAAGTGACGTCTGCGCCCGTTACTAAATCGGTGAAATCCCTTAAAACGCCAGCGCTAGTCACTCCGTTCTTTAGTAAATCTGATCCTACTTGCTCTATTCTTGGAACTTTTACTTTGTTCGGTTATTCATAAGGATCTTTACCACATCCAAGATTTTTATAATATAGTGAGAACTAAGGATGCAGCATTCCTATGTGACATGTGCTTTGCATTATGCTTCTCTAAACGTTACCACTGCCCCCTATTCCATCCGTAAAATGCACAATATGGTTTCCCGGGCGGCATGCCCTTAAACATTCTTTATTAACAACATTGCTTTATTAAAAAAAACATTGTATGGAAGCAGTTCCTTGGAAACCAAGCTTGGGCTCAGATAGGCAGCTTCTTAGAAGCATTAGAAAATGAATTGATTGTTTAATACATATTAATAAAAAGAAGCATGAAGCTGCAGGCACCTTTTTTTTTTTTATTGTGTCCTGCCCACATGCCGGAGCCTTTGCAATTATATCTGATTTCTGTTACACAAAACAGTCTCAATTCCTCCTTTTTTGACAGCAGTAGAAAAAAAAAGGGAAGAAGTAAAATGAAAGAGAGACGGGACGTTTATTATGGGCACGGATATTTTAACGATGGCAAAAGGGAACTGAGAAGTGGGCTGTCTTGGCATTTCAGCTGGGGCTTTGTTGCTGGACCTTGTGTTTACAGATCTGATTGGAAAAATTAAATGAATTTGTTTAGAAAACCTGTCAAATGCAGCAAAGCAGGGGGGAACCAACGGGGATATTTCCTTTCCAGCCTGGCCTGACCCCAATGAGTATAGAGGGAGGTTCGCTCTGTCTCTAACAGAAAGGGGTGTTAACAAGGTTTTTTTTTTTCCTCCAAGCCAGAAGTTCTCCCTCTCTAAAGGATCAGTGTGTATAATACTCTGGTGATGCACTGGGATTTGCAGGCTGTTGGATTCTAATGGGATAACCCGACTGTGGATTGTCCAGCAGTTATGGAGGATACTGGGAAGACTCGGCTGAAAAGATCCTTGAGTGAACATATTAGGGTTTCCACCAACAAAGCTTGGGATGTGTTCTGGAAAAGTGCAAGAGAAAGAAGACTCTCAGGTCAGATTTAGGCATTTATTTTGCTGATGTTGCTGCATATCTGCCTGGACCTCACAGAAGGATGCGTTAGAAATCAATTACCGGTGACTTTAGCCTCTCATAGTATTGCAGTCTCATTCGGATTTGTATATTAAGGGCCACGCGGGCAGATTCGGGGATATTAGACGCCAGGCGTCAAATCTCCTCTTCTTCGCGGCAACTAATCGCCCGATCTGGATTCCGGCGGCTTAAATGTAAATCGCATAGGGGCAGGCTTCGTTTTCCCGAAGTCGCCCATAGTTGCCTCACAAGGAAACTTTGAGTGACTTCGGAAAATGAAGCGTTTTGTGTGCCTGCCCCCAGGCTATTTACATTTTAGCCGGCGGTAGGAAGGGGAAGGCAGATAGGGGAGATTAGTCGACGCGAAGAAGAGGAGATTTGTCGCCTGTTGACTAGGGATGGGCGAATTTCTCCTGTTTTGCCGAAAAATTTGCTAATTTCCCGCAGAATTCACAAAATTCATGAAACGGCAAAAAATTTGCAAAAAAATGGTGAAATCGGACAGTTCACGAAAAAATCTTGAAATGTGAACTTTTTTACGGAAAAAATTGTGAAATTCAAACGTTTTCACGAAAAAAATTTGAAATTCAAACATTTTCACGACAAAATCATGAAAATCGGACAGACAAAATACGTAAATTTGCCGCAAATTCGTGCCAGCCAAATTTATTCGCCCATCACTGCTGTCGACGAATCTCCCTGAATCTGCCCGTGTGGCCAGACCTTAAAGGGGTGGTTCTCCTTTAAAAGGGTTATTCACCTTTGAGTTAACTTTTAGTATGATGTAGAGAGTGATATTCGGAGACAATTTGCATTTGGTTTTCATTTTTTATTATTTCTGGTTTTTGAGTTATTTAGCTTTTTCATTCAACAGCATTCCCGTTGGCGATAACAGCAATCTGGTTGCTAGGGTTCAAATTACCCTAGCAACCATGCATTGGTTTGAATGAGAATATAAAACATTAATAGGGGAGGGTTGGAACAGAAAGATGATTAATAAAAAGTAGCAATAACAATAAATTTGTAGCTTTAGAAAACATTTGTTTTTAGACTGGGTCAGTGACCCCATTTTGGAAGCTAGAAAGAGTCAGGAGAAAAAGGCAAATAATTCATGAACTATAAAAAATAAATAATGAAGACCAATTGAAAAGTTGCTTAGAATAGGCCATTCTATAACATACTAACAGTTAACCTGAAGGTGAACCACCCCTTTAAGTTAACTTTTAGTATGTTATAGAATGGCCTATTCTAAGCAACTCTAAGCAACACTGACCCCATATAAAAAGCAAATGCTCTGTAAGGCTACAAATGTATTGTTATCGCTACTTTGTATTGCTAGTTTTTCTATTCAGGCCACTCCTCTTCATATTTTGGTCTCTTATTTTAATCAGTGCATGGTTGCTAGGATCATTTGGATCCTAGCAACCGGATTGCTGAAATTGCAAACTAGAGAGCTGCTGAATAAAAAGCTAAATAACTCTGAAACAAATAGTAAAACAATGAAACCAATTAATTAGTTGAATTAGCTCACAATTTCACTCTCTACATAATACGAAAAGGTGAACAGCCCTTTTAACATGTTATTGCTGTAATATAAATCTTGCACTCAGTGTTATTCCTCCAGCTGCTATTGAACTACTTCTCCCAGTATCCCCTGAGAGGTAAAGGTAGTCGCAGGTTTAAGGATATACAGGTATGGGATCTGTTATTCAGAATGTGTGAGACCTGGGGTTTTATGGATAAGGGATCTTTCCAGAATTTGGATCTCCATACCTAAAAAAATTTAAACATGAAATAAGTTCAATAAGATTATTTTGCCACCACTTCAAAGCTACCACAAGTAAATATACTGTTTTATTATTACAGAGAAAAGGAAAGAATTTCTAAAAGTTAGATTTATTTGCTTAAAATGGACTCAAGGTGAGATGGCTTTCCCTTAATTCTGAGCTTTCTGGATAACAGATCCTATACTTGTGGCTTCCATCTTTGCTTTAAAAAAAAAAAAAAAAAAATATATATATATATATATATATATATAGATATAGATATATATATATATATATAGATATAGATATATATATATATAGTATATATAAATTGTCAGTTTCCCAGCTGCCCCAGTCATGTGACTCGTGAATGCACTTTAGTATGGAACTACTTTCTGGCAGGCTGTTATTTCTCCTACTTAAAGGGATACTGTCATGGGAAAACATGTTTTTTTCAAAACACATAAGTAAATAGTGCTGCTCCAGCAGAATTCTGCACTGCATATTGTCCATTTCCCAGTTGCCCCCAGTCATGTGACTTCTACTCTGATAAACATCAGTCACTCTTTACTGCTGCACTGCAAGCTGGAGTGATATCACCCCCCCCAGCAGCCTAACAACAGAACAATGGGAAGGTAACCAGATAACAGCTCCCGAACACAAGATAACAGCTGCCTGGAAGATCTAAGAACAACACTCAATAGTAAAAGCCAAGTCCCACTGAGACTGATTCAGTTACATTAAAGCAAGGGTCCCCAACATTTTTTACCCGTGAGCCACATTAACTGATGCATTTTGAAAAAAACATGTTTTCCCATGACAGTATCCCTTTAAGTAAGCTTTATCAGAAAGGTCTATATAAATATACCAGTAACCCCTCAAAGTAATACTGCTCTGAGTCCTCTGTCAAAAGAAACACAGCATTTCTTTCCTTCTATTGTGTACTCATGGGCTTCTGTATCAGACTTCCTGTTTTCTGCGGAAATCTCCAGGGCCAGGGCTTGAGCATGCTCAGTTTGCTCCCCTCTCCCCTCCCTTTCCCCCTCACTGCTGTAATCTGAGCCCAGAGCTATGCATTAGCAGGGAGAGACTCAGGCAGTAAGTAATGTCACACCAAGCTAATATGGCAGCTGCTATTCTAACACACAGAGAGAGCTTTTAGAGCTGCTACCCAGGTATGTTAATGCATTCTGCAGACTAAATATACTGTTATAGCTTGCACTATTATGGCTAATCTATTGGCAATAAATTGCTTCTGTAGCTTTCCTTCACCCCCTTCTCTCTGCTTTTGGTGCATGCGCTGAAGGTCCTGTTGTCCCACACACATGCTGATCAGAGGTGGGTTCCCTATTCCTGACTTTATAACTGAAAATAAACCATACTGTTCCCTCTCAGGGGTTTACTGACTATGGAAGCTCTATAAAGTGAGTCAATAAATTGCAATGCAGCTGTACTACTGTAACATACCAGTGTGGCATTTAGTGATACAGCTGCCAGTAAGGAGCAGCATTCCAAGGCTTAATGTCCAACAGGAGTTTCTTCACCTCAGTCATTAAAGGTATTTTTGCTTAATGATGGGAGCCAAACTGAGTCTGGTATTAAAACAACGTAACAACTTAATAAGCAACAATCTCATTTCAATAGTTGTTTTAAACATGTGGATTCATGTTGAATTTTTTCATTGGTGCCTTTCTCCATGTGGAACTCCATTATCTTTATCTGTAACTTATAACTGCCCTTATTTGATTGGCAGGGCTGTGTGTCTGCTTATTCTCCAATGACTGCCATCATGCCCAGTATAAACTTAGTTACACAAACAGACTGTCCAGCTCTGAACTATGTTTTGATAAACCCCCGAAATATAGTGATTAGTTACGTTTTTAACAGTTCTATAAAACTCTGCTTTACATAATGGTGCATTATATATCCGGCATGTCTGTCCGACACAGGTGATTGGAGCAACAACACATAGGGGGTTATTTACTAAACTCCGAATGCAAAAATCTTTTAAAAAAATCTTTTAAAAAAATCACGAATTTTTCAGAATTTATTAAGCCCCGAGGATGGAAAAATCCAAATTAGAATATCCGGCATCGCAGACCTGTCTAGGTTGCATATAAGTCAATGGGAGAAGTCCCAATGATTTTTTGATGTGCGCTGGATTTTGTGCAATACCCCGAAGTTTTCTGAGTTTTCGGGAAAAAAAAGCATAAGAAATCGGAGTTTTCGAGTGAAAAATCCAGAAAAAACGCTAAAATCGGATGAAAAATCCGACTGTTGCTTTGAATCATAATGCAAAATAAAATTTGTATTATTATTTAAACACTACGGACTCCTGGTACAGGTATGGGACCTGTTATCCAGAATGCTCGGGACCTGGGTATTTCCAGATAACAGATCTTTCCGTATTTTGGATCTTCATACCTTACGTACATTAAATAAACCCAATAGGCTGGTTTTGCTTCCAAAAAGGATTAATTATATCTTAGTTGGGATCATACTGTTTTATTATTACAGAGAAAAATTTGGATTATTTGATTATAATGGAGTCTATGGGAGACAGCCTTTCTGTAATTTGGAACTTTCTGGATAATGGGTTTCCAGATAACAGATCCCATACCTTTTCCCCCGAGTATGGAAAAAGTCAGAATCCGAAAATCCAGCATCTCAGACCTGCCACGGTTGTATATAAGTCAATGGAAGAGGTCCCTATCCTATTTGGAAGTTTCTGTGGTCTGCGCAGGAATTAGCCCAAACATCTGACTATTTCGGAACTTTTCAGGCAAAAATCCAAAAAATTCTGACTTTTTGGTAAAAACTCGGAAAAAAATATACAATTCGGATTTACGCTCTATTTTTTTTTCATGTTTGTCCCCAATCCAATTAAAACGTTATTTTTTAATAATAGATCAGGTCCAAGATTCTAGTTTGGTCTGACTTTTTAATAAAATACTAAAATAATAAATTTGGACTTTGATAAATAAGGCCCTAAATGTTATTTTCTGATCAGAACTAGAATTATTTATTCTTCTATATCAATAAAAAGGCTGTGCAGTAATAGTTTTACTTTCCTACGTTTTCAGCTTTGCAGTAGGGCAGTGATCCCCAACCAGTAACTCGTGAGCAACATGTTGCTCCCCAACCCCTTGGATGTTGCTCCCAGTGGCCTCAAAACAAGAGCTTATTTTTGGCAAGTTTTGGTTGCATAAAAATCAGTTGTCCTGCCAAACAGAGTCTCCTGTAGGCTGCCAGTCCACATAGGGGCTACCAATAGCCAATCACAACCCTTATTTGGCACCACCCAGGAACATTTCTGATGCTTGTGTTGCTCGCCAACTCTTTTTACATCTGTAGGATGCTCATGGGTGGAAAAGGTTGGGGACCCCTGCAGTAGAAGATGCAACACAGTCAGTTGCGATCCTGGTCAGTCAAATGACGCCCCACTCCCACTCCGCTCTTAAAACATCTACGTGGGAGCAGGTCAAAGGTGGGGGGAGCATTGCTATTGCACTCTCTGCACTAGTGGAGCCGAATTTCCGGTTTAAAACGGCTTTTTACCGCTCACTTCTCAGCTTGCCTCATTGCAGAAGTGGCCCTGAACACAGTAAGATTTACCAAGTGTGGTGCAAAGGTGCACAGAGGTACATACTTCAGTATTATAGTCAGAATATGTAATAGATCAGGGTCATCCCATTTAAATGGGTTGAAAAGTTTCAAAATATTATGAACAGTTTTCAGAATGTTAGGAATATTTCCGAATGTTGGGAAAAGAGTTAATAAATTTGAAAAATGTTCAATCCGCAGCATAAAGGCAAAGTTTTACTTGGAAAATCCATCAGCCCATTCATAAATGTGCCCCTGTGTGTGGCTACTGTTTTCTGAACTTCTTACTTGGCAACATTATCAGTAACAGAAATGACTTGAAAGTGCAAATATTTCCCTTAGGGCTGAAGTTAGAAGTTAGAATTGCGCAAGGGATATTTAAACGAAGGCAGATTTCAGGCCTATGTTTGTATACTGATCAGCTACAGGCTGTGAAATGATAATGTAAACAAGAAATCCTAGCTGAATGGAGGATTATCCACTTTATTTCTCAAAATGGGAAAACGGGCAAACATCTTAATGAAAACAGACAGATGTTTTGGATTACAATATGTTTATTGTAGAGCCACAATGGTGACACCTTATTACATACCTCCCAACATTTTGGAGATAAAAAGAGGGACAAAAAATTTGCAGCGTTGTTATATACACTCAGGGCCACCATTAGAAATCACGGGGTACAACTAAATTTCTGGGGCTCCCTGGGCCCTGCCCACACCACAGTTAAAAGACCACACAGACGGTCAATCCCCCTCACATACAAGTTATAAATATCCATTGATGGTCAGGGCCAGGGGGCCCCAAAAAGTTTTTTTTAAAAAAAAAACATTGATGCCAGGGACCCCATAAAAGTTTTTTAAAAATCATTGGTGGTCTTGGCCCCCCATAACTTAAAAAAAATGTTGGGGCCAGGGCCCCCCTTACAAGTTTAAAAGAAAAACATTGGGGCCCCAGAGAATATTTTAAAAAAAACAACATTGGTGGCAGGGGCCTGTGAGTCAAATTGCTGCCAGCGTCGGAATATTTAAAAAATAAATATTTGACACCGGCATCAAAATTCGCATTTCGCAAGTGAAACGTGAAAAATTTGCCCATCACTATATGGAAGCATTGGTATGTGTCTATGTGTGTGTGCTTGGTTTCATTTGGAGGGGTTCGACTTGATGGTCTTTTTTCAGCCCAAATGAAATGAAATGTAACTTGTTTGTGACGATTCTCATTCATCCAGGTCATGGTATATCTGTAGAAGTAAGTCAAATCAACTGCAAGTCCATTTAAAGGAACAGTAACACCACAAAATGAAAGTGTTTTAAAGGACAAGGAAAGGCAAAAAAATAAAATCCCATTTTTACTTTCTTTAATGAAAACGAAACCTGTCTGCAATATACTTTAATTAAAAAATGTGTACCGTTTTTATAAGAAACCTGACTGTATGCAATGAAATTTTCCCTTCATTTACTGCTGTGGATAGGAATTGTCAGACGGTCCCTAACTGCTGAGCAGGGAAACAATCATACTTATGAACAGCAGGGGGAGCCCCCGACTTACTTCCCAGCCATGCAGAATTCAAGCAGCTTTGTTTATGACGGTCCCTCAGCAGCCCATACCACACTGAGCATGTGCACAGTCTTAGTCTTGCAAAGATGTTTAACAAAGTTACAAGATGACAGCCCCCTGTGGCCAACTTTGAAAGCATAAATAATTTGTTTGATTAGGCTTGTGGTGCAGTAAGTTCATGCTTATGATTAGTATACAAAAAAACAGCATTTCTAGCCTAATTCTATTTTAGACTTTCCTTCTCCTTTAAAGGAATGACAATATAATGTATTGTTGCCCTCCCTTGTGTGTTTGCTTCACAAACACTATTATAGTTTATATAACAAGCTGCTGTGTAGCCATAAGGGCCGGCCATTCAAGCACAGGATACACAGTAGATAACAGATAAGTTCTGAAGAATCCCATTGTATACTACAGAGCTTATCTGTTATCTGCCAAGTATCCTGTGCCTTTTCTCCTCTTTCAGCTTTGAATGGCTGCCCCCATGGCTACACAGCAGCTTGTTTATATAAACTATAGTAGAGTATCTGAAGCAAACAAACCAGTTTTACCAGGGCAGAGCATCACTACATTATATTTTCATTACTTTAAAACACTTTTATTTTTTGGTGTTACTGTTCCTTTAACTTTGTATATACCCTTCTGTTCCATGGTTCTGACTCTTGAAACAATGGAAAAAGTCAGGTTTTATTCAGGGCTGTTTATCATCTGCAGGAGACAAAATATATATATTGATACGGATATTGGTATGTATAGTTTATGTGAGTGTATGGACGTAGTGATGGGCGAATTTTAGTCAAATTTCCACGTTTCGCCCACCAGTGAAAAAATTTGCAAAATTGCTGTGACAATTCACTGGCAAATTTTAGTAGGCGCAAAATTTGTTTGACGTCGGCGTCAATTAAAACCTCTTATTGAATTTAATGCGCATCAAATTGTTGCTGGCCTCAAAATTCGCATTTCCGGAATTTTTTTTCCGTTTTGAGAATGTCGCAGGGAATTCGTACATTTTTCGGCGAAATGTGAGAAATTCACCCATGACTATATGGAGGCATTGGTATGAGTGTGTGTATGTATGTGTGCTTGGTTTCATTCAGAGGGTTCGACTTGATGGACTTTGGTCTTTTTTCAGCCCAAATGAACTATGTAACTTGTTTGTGACGATTCTCATTCATCCAGGTCATGGTATATCTGTAGAAGTAATTTCATTTGACTTATTTCCAAAGGTGAACTATTTAACTTTGTATATACCCTTCTGTTCCATGGTTCCTCAGTACAGATGACAAGTGAATAACTGGATTTAAAGAGGATTGTGGTTCTTTGTCGTCCCATAAGACTTAGGGCTTGATCTGTTACATCTATGCACAAGTGTTTCCTGACAGAACAGAGGGAAGAGATTCGTTGTAAACAAGTTCAACTCCAAAGCTACGTTATCTTTCTCTATGGCAGAAGTGTTCCATGGCTTATGAGTCAGGACAGATGCTTCGCACATGTGTTTCAGAGAGGCAAGCAGTCACGTTTACTAATGCTCTTATCAAAAGAATATGTTGCAATGTTTGAAACAATACGCTGGCAATTACATGGCATTCCAAAGCGAAAGGCTGCCGTGTCCAATAACAACTCATAATTGTTCCTCTTTGGTAACCATTATTGTACACTTTTATGTACAACTTTGCCGTTCCTATATCAAATTTAGGTTCCTTTTTTGTTTCAAGGTCTCTTATAAACCGGAAACACATTCCTGGGGACATTTGCCAAGGCGCGGTGTCCTTCTATTACAGCTTGTTCCACATCATCATGGTAGACGTCATCAAGGGGATGACGGGGCAGGGATTTATAACGTCCCTTATAATAGAGAGTTGGTGCAGACATGAAAGGGGTGGTTAACTTCCCGTATGTTATAGAATACCTAATTCTAAGCAATGTTTCAATTGTTCATTTTCTTTTTCCAGTTTTTGAATTATTTGCCTTCTTCTGACCCTTTCCAGCTTTTAAAAAAGGATCACTGACCCCATCTAAAAAAGCAAATTCTAATTAAGGGTACACATTTATTGTTATTGCTACTTTTTATTACTCCGATTTTTATTCTGGCCCTTTCTTATAAATATTCCAATCTCTCATTAAAATCAACACACGGTTGTTAGGGTAATTGGAACCCTGTGGAACCCTGCAGGCTGCAGGTAGACGTTTTGGGAGCGGGTATAGATGCGGGCCGGCGATTCTCCAGGTTTGCGGGTCACAGGTCAGGTTGTGGGTCTTCTCAATAGTGAGTTTTAGCCCTTTTTTTCTGATCACGTCTACTTCTAATGATGTCACTTCCGGGTTTACAATGACAGCACTTCCTGTTTAACTCCTTTTTGTTCTGATCAAGCCTACTTCTAATGATGTCACTTCCAGTTTACAATGATAGCACTTCCTGTTTCTTGATGGTCAGCGGGTCGTGGTTCGGGTTGTGGATAAGGTACTTGTGGGTTGGGTAGAATGCCTAAGTGGGTCCGGTGCAGATTTAACAAATTGGTTCCACGCAGGACTCTAACTGCAATGACTCATAATTTTGTAGTTACACATCACTGTTTCCCACCGGTACCTTGAAATCTGGTAATTTCTGAGTTCATGAGCTCCCACCGGCCCAGACCCTCTACCCTGACCTGTTGGCCCCCACAATAAAAACAATAATATGCATCAGTACGCCATTGTTCACGCATGTGCATCATGCGCCGGTGTTCATGCATGTGCAGGGGCCCCAGGAAATCTGGTGGGCCCTGAGTCCTCCAGTCCAACCCTGCCTGAGTTGGGTTTTTGCTCCCCTTTATGCAGAACATCGGCACCAAGTTTAACTATATAGAAGTTAAGGTGTGGCCTTAGATGCAAGTACCTTTAATGACTAGTGACAAGATTTCAATGATTTACAACCACTTTTTGTTTTAACCTATTATAGATTTGTCCATAATTATTACAGTAAAGTATTGAAAGGCCCATGGGAGAGATTATTGAACAGCAGAGTGATGATAACTGGAATATGTTTTTAAAAAAATGTATTTTGTTTATGACTATTTTCTGTTCATGTATATACAGTATGTAAATTGTATTACATTTCAAACTTTTTTCATATTTGTAAAGCAGGATCCTCCCCAACTAAAATCTTTAGCATGGCTGCCTGTTAAGCAAAAGATAGCATACAACATCCTTCTAGAAACAATCAAAGCCCTTCACTCTTCTGCTCCTCACTACAGTTCTTCACTTGTCTCATTGCGGGGCAGATTTACTTAGGGTCGAATATCGAGGGTTAATTAATCAAAGTCGTAGTCAAAGGTCGAAGTAGCCAATTCGATGGTCAATGTAGCCAAAAAAAACCATTCGAGTTTTTTTTCTCTATTCCTTCACTCGAGCTAAGTAAATGGGCCCCTGTATGTTCCGGGCCGTATTCTTCACTCCTCTCAGAACCACCTTATTTTCACACCATCCACATCCATTGCCACCTCTCATCTCAAACCCTTCTATCTTGCTGTTCCTTATCTCTGGAATTCCATCCCTGAATTCCTACATAAGGAGTGCCCTCTCAATCTCATCAAGAAAAAACAAAAAAATCTACCTTTTGGAGCACTAGAACATTAGTCTAGTCATGGTACTTATTGGAAAATACCTTTACCTTGTGCACTTTTCCCCCTCCAATATGTGCCAACCACTTAAAGTGGCCATACATGATAAAAGCTGCCGACAGACCTAGTCGGCAGCTTATTGGCCCATGTATGGGGCCCTCCGACGGGCTTCCCCGATCAATATCTGGCCTAAAATGTTGGCCAGATGTCGATCAGACAGGACTAAGAATCCCATTGGTTTGAAGACCGCATCTGTTCGTTGATGTGATCCGACTGCCCGTTTACCCTTCGTTATGATCAGATCGTTGGGCCCTAGGGCCCACGATTGTGTCAGCCCGATATTTCCCACTTCAAGGTGGGCATATTGGGGAGAGATCCGCTCGTTTGGCAACATCACCAAATGAGCGGATCTCTCAGTGTATGACCACCTAGAAATGAAAATTCACTAAGATTCGTAGTTGCGCCAGGCGTAACTTCGCCGCTCTTCGCCACACTTTGCCAGGCGTAGTTTCGCCAGCGCTTCGCAAATTCACTAAAATCCGAAGTTGCGCTCAGGGGTAGCGTAAAGTTGCGAAGTTGCACTAGCGTTGATTCGCTAAGTGAAGCGAAGTTACGCTAGCGATGGTTAATTTGCATACGGCGCCAAATTCAAATTTGAATAGAGGAATATATAGCAGCACTACAAATGCCTGGGAAACCTTCAAAACATCAAATAAAATTTTTATTTTGCCCTACACATGTGCCCACTGTATAGTTAAGTTGCCATGAGTTAGGAAATGTAGGGGGGAAGGAGGGGAGCCCCAAAAAATTTTTTGATCTTTTTCAGCCTATCACCCATAATACAGAAAAAACGCCAGTGTTTTTTGGGACTTAGAAAAAATGTTAACTTTTTTTGAAGCAATCCCTATCTACTCTATTGCGCTTCGCCTGGTCTGAGGTGGCGAAGGAAGTCTAGCGTAAAAGGTAGCGTTCAGTACACTGCGCGCGTTAGTGAATTTGCGTAGTTACGTCCGTTGCGCAAATTCGCCAGGCGTAAGGGTGCGAAGTAACACTAGCGAATTTACGCCAGCGTTTGTTAGTGAATTTGCGAAGTAACGAAAATGCCCAACGCTAGCAAATTGACGCTAGCGTTAGGCACTTCGGCGCTTAGTGAATTTGCCCCTTAGACTGTAAGCTCAATGGGGTAGGGACCTCCTTCCCACTGTGTCTCTTACCACACAGCACTTATATTTTGTCATTGTATGATCTCTGTGTACTGTGTATATTTATTGTATTTATTGCGTACTTTAATATAATGTACTTTTATTTTAACAGCGCTTTACAAATAAAGTTATAAATACAATAAGGGCCATTTTATCAAATATCAAATGGGGGATCTTGGGGGATTCGTTCATAAGAAGTCATCCAGGAAGCGTATAATATTTACATCACATCCCAATGTATTACTGGAGATGCTTTTAACACAGCTGATTTAGATAAATAAACACTGATATGGTGATTAAGATACGGCAGTAAGGTCAATGTAAAAACTAGTTACCAGCAGGGTATATTGTGTATAACAGGCACATGTGAATCCTTTTTTTAATGATCACACATCATTTTCTTTTCTGTATATGTATTAATTCCCCAGCATGATACCATATGAATTGTTTTTTTTGGCTGATTACATTCAGAGACATGACTGATTTCTTTGGGGTCCTGCATACATGCCTAATTACTAATACTGTTGAATAGGGACTACACCCTGGAATTTTTGAATAGTGTCTACTTTTTAACGTAAAAACAAAATAAACATATGTTTGTTAACAGGGGCCTGTCATTTACAGTATAAACAGTATTTCCCAAGCTGTGTGTCAGCCAGAGCTATAAATTTTCCCACGACTTTTATAATCATCACAATTCAAATGTTTAAATGTTACAGTTTTGCATTGCTTTAACGTCCCTCAGGCCATGTACCCAGTGCTCGCACATCTGTAACCTATACTCCTTTCTCTCAATGCTTTTTTTCTCTCTTTTCCTTAATTTACTTGGCTGATATGTAGCTTCAGCTGCTGTTGATCTTCTTCTCCCCAACATCCTCAGCCACCAAGATTGTGTAAATTGTGGCGTAGCAGCCGTTGTCAAATACTAATCATGCCCACGTTGGAGTAGCACTTTAAAGGAGAAGGAAAGCTACGGAGGCATTTTATTACCAATAGATTAGCTGCAATAGTGCAAGCTAGAATGCTATATTTATTCTGTAGAATGTTTTACCATACCTGAGTAAAAAGCTCTAGAAACTCTCTGTTTGTTTAGGATAGGAGCTGCAGTATTAATGTGGTGTGACATCACTTCCTGCCTGAGTCTCTCCCTGCTCTGGGCTCAGATTACAGTAGAGAAGGGGAGGGAGGAGCAAACTGAGCATGCTCTTGCCCAGGGCAATGAGGTTTAAGCAGAAGGCAGGAAGTCTGATACAGAAGCCCATGTGTACACAATAGAAGGAAAGAAATGCAGTGTTTCTTTTGACAGGGGACTCAGAGCAACATTACTTTGGGGGTTTACTGGTAAATTTAGATGGACCTTTCTGATAAAGCTTACTTAGTTTTAACCTTTCCTTCTCCTTTAACTCCAGTTATGCAGTTTAGAATCAGTTTTGTACAAAACCCATTTATGTCAAACCTACTACACTCTTTTGAATTGTGCTGGCACAATGCTGAAAGGGAGACTTGTTTAATTATATTTGTACATTTTTGGCAAAGAAAGACTCTTTCTCTATTATCCATTATCTAACTGCTGTTGCTCTTCTTCATGACAGTTTGGCTGTATTCGTAATAAGCAATCTTTTTTGAGTTGCAATAACCTCATGTAGATCCCTGGTGTGCATTTACATGAATTACATCTTAATGAATTAAGAGCAGCAGGAGCAAATACTGATAAGTGCCTTATATCGTTGTTTGTACACGGCAAGATTTCAGTTATAATTAAGTACTTCAGTTACTGACAGATGCTGCATGCGCAAGGACGCACTGCCGTGTTGTTCTTTTTCCCATTTATAATTTTAGTTTTTTTGGGGAATCTGAAGATGACCTTTTAAAACGTTTAAAACTTTTAGCATATTATAGAATGGCTAATATTAAGCAACCATTCAGTTGGTCTTAGTTATTTATTTTTTACCCTTTTCTTTTAACTCTTCCAGCTTGAAAAGTGGGGGTCACTGACCCCATATAAAAAAACAAATCATCTGTAAGGCTACACATTTAAGCTGGCTATGGATGCAAAGATTCGAGTGTGTAGAGTCCCGACATTTTTCGTCCCACGGAGATCGGTCGTTTGGTCGATCGGCCAGGTTAAAAGATTTCTGTCGGCTGCCTATAATATCTCTGCATTTATTGCCGATCGTATGATTTTCAGAGGGAGACTGTCACTAGCTTTGGTCGGACATAACTTTCGTACGATTGATGTCAGGGCAGAACATCGGCTGATCTGTTCTTTTACTATTTTATTTAATCTGAATGGTTAGTGGCAGGTTGGGAGATGGGGAAGTCCCGAACATTCGAGGATTCGAACGATCGGATCTTTGCATCTATGGCCAGCTTTAGGGGGTTATTTATCAAAATCCGAATTTTGTGGATTTTTTTTTTTTTTTAAAAAAGTCCAACCAAACTAGAATCCACGATTTGCCCTTATTCATCAGTAAAAAAAAAAAAAGACGAAAAAATCTGATCGACAAAAACACGACTTTTTTGGAAACCACCGCTTTTTCTGATTGGCGCTGCACGCTGTGTTTTCATCCAACAGTCGGATAAATGAAATTCTTACCTGCGATTTCTCCTTCACTTCCTGTATCTCCAGAACATTCGACACGTCGTGTGCGTTTCGTCGCATGGCGAAGTGTCGGCTCGAAAAAGAAGGAAACAGCGGCACATCATGGGTAATGCTAGCAGGAAAAGCCTTGCTCGTTTATTGCGGATGCAAAACAATGCAATAAACGAGCAAGGCTTTTCCTGCTAGCATTACCCATGATGTGCTGGTGTTTCTTTCTTTTATGCTGCATTTGTGGCTGCCAATTCCTCTATCACCGAGCACCTGGGATTCGCAGTTATTCGGACGGCCAGGGTGTGCGAGGGTAATTCTCCTTTTTTTTCGAAGTGTCGGCTCGAGCCGCATTGTGGAGTTCCTCCCTTGAATGTGGCTCGTGGGTAAAAAAAAAAAGGTTGGGGACACCTGGTCTACTGTATACAAACACTGTATATTTCCTAAACACGTGCATTGTATATTATTGTGTTATAAAAGGCTCCCAGTGGTTTGCTGTAGCTTTATTTTCTGAAATGCAACGATTACAGGCCCAGCAAAAACAAACCGTTCCTTCTCAGTTTCTCAGAAAACATGACCTCATGGGTGGTCAATCCCTGTTTTATTTCAAAGGACATATTTGTTCTGTCTTCGGTTCAATCTGAATTTTGTACAAGTAGAACACCTTCTTATCATTCTATAATTCCACCCTTTCCCCCTTATGGTCCTGCAGTTAACTATTTTACTGTAAGGATCTATTTCTATTCTACTGCACAGGCCAAGCCCAGACTTGTGACATTGTTTTTCTGTTAAAGTTAAACACACAATTCTTCATGCTGTTACTTGACTTGGTGAAAAGCACTAAAAGGTCATGTGTTTATCATAGGATAACCTTGTGAAATAGCCTCATTGCACAATACAAAGACATGTATAACTAACAGGAAACCTGAAACTCTCTTCGCACTGGTTTTCCTTCCTACCTTGCCTACTGAGCTGCAGTAGCACTGCTTACACTGACGCATGGTCCTGCTGATTTTGAATTTTTTGGGGAATGGTTATGATCACGGCACTATTATTATAAGCATACATTTATTTGGGTGGAGTTGTTCTAGAGCAGAAACATTGCCGATGTAGCCTACACTTGCACATTGCTTGGCTCTCATGGAACCTTGTCTAGAAAAGGAGAAAAAACAATAAACCCTTTGAGATATCAAACTTCATCATCTGGAATTCCTCCCTTGTTGTGTCACATTCAGATAGACAAGCTAAAGAGCACTGAAGGCTACATCCGCTAAGTAACAGAGCTCCCTTGCACCTGACAGTGCTGCACTTTGCACCTCTGCCACCATGCATGGTTCCTAACAGATAGGGCTCTAACAATAGGACATTCTATAGCATACTAATAGGTGAAGTACCTATTATCAAACATAATGATCAATTTTTCCACCCACACAGTGGACCAATTGGGCTGATCCATTCTTTGGTCTTGCGACCAATGATTGACAGTGGACCAATTGGGCTGATCCATTCTTTGGTCTTGCGACCAATGATTGACAGTGGACCAATTGGGCTGATCCATTCTTTGGTCTTGCGACCAATGATTGAATTATATAGACAGAGACCCGCATCAGCTGCCAATTTGTCTCTTGCTTGATGGGATATTCAAACCTGCCCAGTAGAAATCTGGATGATTTTCTAGATGATTTTCAGCTAAGGGCCCCATACATGGTCACCTTAAGGCACAATGGATAGGATATATGCAATCAACTTTTGCTTATAAGAAAAAGAGCGACTTCTTACCTGCTATGTTGTATACATGCATTGCCACTTTGAGACTCTCTATATATATATTTGCATAAGTGGCTTAGTTGGAAACTGCTTGTTTGCGATCCCATCAAATCTACCAGGCCGGTGTTCCCCACATCTGTTTTGCATCTGCGGAAAAACCTGCTCTGTCACTTTCCCAGCGCTCAACTCTGTTGTACATCAAAAACATCTGTGCCATTCGCTTTTCTCTTGAGTGTTTATTATAATTCACAATTCCAGGAAAATAACACATTGCAAATTATTCCCAATGTTCTCCTCCACTCTACACTGAAATGTTAACATTAGTTCATGATGCGTAATGAACACCAGATGGCCTTATAGGCGGGTGATAGCGAGATTTTGGGTCTTTTTTTTTTTATAAAGGTGTGTAAAAAAAAAACCAAGAGGTTGATTTCCACAGTCACAAATGATGGTGTTAATTCACATGTTAAAAACTGCAATGGAGCTTTATAAAATTGCCAGATTGATGTCAGTGGATTTCTCGTAGGGATTCAGTCCATATCTAGGCTTTTTTACCACCTCATTTATGTGTAGATGACATGACATAGTACGGCTGTAGTTACCCATCATGTCAGTACCTACACCAGTTTTTAAATTTGTGATATAAGGGAGTAATTATATACACAACTGCCAAATACATCATTCGACACTAATCACAAACCAATTTGATCGTTTGCTGTTGCAGAACTATGTTTATGTGGACAAGTAAGTTGGTGTAAAGCCATTTCACTAATCCCCTCATTTCCATAACACATTCAACAAAATGCCCCATAAACTGATTATTCATAGATTTTGCGCAAGGCTCATGCAGTTCTGCCACGTGCAACATAAATATAATATGAAACAGAGAGTTTGGAATAATTTTAAAGATGGCATTTCAAAAGGTGTAATGTTTCTACTTTTAAAAGTATTGTTTAGCAATATTTTACGTTTTCAAACAACCTTACCTCTTAGGGCAAAACAATTAGAGATGCACCAAATCCAGGGTACAGTTCGGAATCCAAGTGCCTGGCCAAACCGAATCCAAATCCTTAATACCACGTGACTTCTCAACAAGGACGTAACATGATTTTAATCACATGATGATCACATGGTCATCTTTGCCCTCCTCTGCCCTGATTTGAATATGCAAATTAGGTTTCAGATTCAGTTTGGGATTCGGCAAATCTTTCACAAAAGATTTGGGGCAAATTTACTAACCTGCGGAAATTCGCCAGGTGAAAATTCGCTCAGACTTACGCTAAATGTAACGCTAAAATGTAACGTTTCATCCTGGGCATCGGACACTGGTGAATTTTCACTAGCGTTAGTTCACCCATGCGAGCAAATCAAAGCGAAGAATCGCTAGCGTTCAAATCTGCCTAGCGCAACTTCGATAGAGGTCTTGCGCTCAGGCTAATTTGCATACAGCGAGAAATTTAAAGTTGAATGGACATCTTTATGTTACATGTTGCATCTAATACATTACATTTACACGGATAACTACACCATAACTATGCCAATGGAATTGATACCTGCGCCCGTTAGTAAATTTAGCGAAGTCCCTGAAAGCAGTAATGCTGGAGAATCATCGCCAGCGTTAGTCACTTTGCCCTATAGTAAATTTGCCCCTTCGAATTCAGCGGATCCCTACATACTATAGCAATGAAGGGTGACCCACTGCTTTTCCTCATTATTGATCTTAAGCAGATTTGAGTTCGTAGTTTAAAAGCAGAACCAAATTAGTGGTGTATCTATGCCAAATGACAGAATACAATTTGTTGAATGTAGATCTGTGAGCCTAAACTTGTATTTGCCTATATTTAACTCTGCTTGTGCGTAGAGCATGGAGATCTGTAAATGTATTAACAGACACACCAACACTTCCAGTTTAGGCAGGCACCATAAGTGGCCTGTTGAACTCTATTCCTTAGGCATAGAGGTAGGGCAGGAAATTACTTTCATTTTCCATTCTGCACTTCCTACATGTCATTGCACTTCTCACATTCTTCCTCCCTCCTCACTCTAATTGTGTAGCCAGTCAATGGGTATGGGTATCAGGTACTAGTGATGTGCGAGCCGACCCGATACCCACAGGTTGGGCGGGTTCGGGTCGACCTCGCAGTGCTCCTCGCGGGTGGCAGGTGGGTGCGGGTTGAGCTCTTCTCCTGCTCTCCCCGCCCGCCACCTTCAAATGCCGGCATCCGACTTCGGGTTTTATAGTGTCGCGTCTGCTCGCCCTGGCCCTTTTGTGATGTCATTGGCACGCGGGTCTATAAAATGACCCCCGGAAGCGGGTGCGGGCGGGTGTGGGTGGGTGCGGGTATAAGCAGGGCAGGTTAGGGTCAGTGCGGGTCAGGGAAACCCTGACCCGCACATCACTATCAGGTACCCTATTCTGGCACATAAACAATATTTTGGCATGATGCAAAGTTTGCCTTAAAGGGATACTGTCATGGGAAAACATGTTTTTTCCAAAACGCATCAGTTAATAGTGCTGCATCAGCAGAATTCTGCACTGAAATCCATTTCTCAAAAGAGTAAACAGATTTTTTATATTCAATTTTGAAATCTGACATGGAGCTAGACATATTGTCAGTTTCCCAGCTGCCCCAGTCATGTGACTTGTGCCTGCCTGTGAATCAGTCTTGGTGGGACTTGGGTTTTACTATTGAGTGGTGTTCTTAGATCTTCTAGGGAGCTGTTATCTTGTATTAGGGAGCTGTTATCTGGTTACCTTCCCATTGTTCTGTTGTTGTGTCTGCTGGGGGGGGGTGATATCACTCCAACTTGCAGTACAGCAGTAAAGAGTGACTGAAGTTAATAAGAGCACAAGTCACATGACTGGGGGCAGCTGGGAAACTGACAATATGTCTAGCCCCATGTCAGATTTCAAAATAAAATATAACAAAATCTGTTTGCTCTTTTGAAAAATGGATTTCAGAGCAGAATTCTGCTGGAGCCGCACTATTAACTGATGCGTTTTGAAAAAACGTGTTTCCCATGACAGTATCCCTTTAATAACAGTGTTAACAAAATGGCTGCTGCCTACTTGCTGTGATTGTGAATTCCAAAACAAAAAAACAACAACATTTTAAATAATTTTTAAAGTGCAAGTGAAGTTTATTTTGCTTGACTAACATCATAAAATAGGATTTGGAATTATTTGTTAAGGTGACAGGTCCCCTTAAAATATAGTCACTTTAAAAACCTGGCAGTTATAGAAAATCGTCATTGCAGACTGGCACATACTGGACCAATGTAAAAGAAAACCAGGAGCCATAGATAAAGATTTAAAAAAAGATTTAACACTTATTTTCCATTATGGTTAAAACAAAATGCCTTACGCGTTTTGTGTCAGCAGAGGACACAATCATAGGCTGTCAAACATTTTAAAAATGTTTATCTATCTATCTAACCTCCTGACTGGTTATTTTATGTTTTGAAGATTTATTTTCTGGCAATTATAGACCAGTAAGTTTGACATCCGTGGTGGGCCTGTTAAAGGAGAAGGAAACCCCCTGGGCGCAAAACCCCTCCCCTGTTTTGCCCAATTCTCTACTTGGATAAAGTTCTTAGTGGATTCCCCTTAGGGCTCGGTATTAGGTCCACTTTTATTTAACAGTCAGCAGCTTTAAAGGCAAACAAAGTCTTCAACTGTATGATAACTATGTATAAATATATAAGGGGATCATATAATAATACTTATATATAGACTAAAAAGGTTGAACTTGATGGACCTGTGTCTTTTTTCAACCTAATTTACTATGTTACTATGTTACTATGATAAGTGCTCTGTTGTGGCCAGTCTATTGTGTTTAGTTATAGGAAATGTATGGATATGTAAAATGGCAATTTCTGGAGATATGTGGCTTCATTTAGTTGCCATTCCAGTTAGATGTAGTTAGAAACTAAAATGATTTCACTTTGACGTTTTGGGTGAGTAAGATTAGTTCATTCCTCAACACAACTAGAAAATAAGAATTAACCAGAGTATTATGGAAAAACAGCAGTCACACATTTGCTTCCTATAACTTTTGATTAGCCCTATCAGTCCCAAGGCTCCAGCAATTATAGAAACATTTTTCTCACTACTTGGATTCATCGTTGTTAACGTCAGTGAAACAAACACAAGATGAAAACAATAACTAAAAACACATTTTTATTTGGAAATCTGGTTTGTTAAAAAGAATCTGAGTAGGAAAAAAAAAAGAACATTATCTTGTACTCTTCTAGTTCCAGGGTTAAAGACTTGTATATTTGACTCCTTTAAAGGACAAGGAAAGTCTTTCCCCCAACATTTAAGGTGCAAATTTATCAAGGGTTGAAGTGAAAATTCGAAGTAAAAAAATTAGAATTTTGACCTAGTTATGTGTACTTCTACTATCGAATAGGCCAAAATTAGATCAGATTTTAAAAAAAAATTGACTATTCGAATATCGAAATTTATCATGTACTGTCTCTTTAAAATTTAGACTTCGACTATTCGCCATCTAAAACCTGTCGAATTGGTGTTTTAGCCTATGGGGACCTCCTAGAACCTGTTTGGAATCATTTGGTGGGCTTTAAAAAATCAATGTTTTTTTGGAGCAAATACTTATTTTGGAATTCGATCGAATGCGCTAAAACTTCAATTAGAACAATCTGAATACAGCCTATTCACCCGAAGATAATAACTTTGATTTTCTTAATAAATTTCGATGTGTCTTTTTTTATTCGAATTTCGAAGTTATGGGAGTTCGAAAAAACTCAGAGTGAGCACAGTGGATGTGGGCTTGTTGAAAGCTCCCTTACAACTTGATTTATGATGCGCAGGCACCACAGATTGTTGGAATTTTTAACAAACAGGCTTGCTTTTTTTTAAAAAAAAAAAATATTGTGCTGCCACAGGCAAACACTTTCAAAATCTTTTAAAATGCATATAATTTAGAAGAAAGATATTTTGGAGCATACACTAGAGTCTTGCATGGAACCAATTTTTGAGAGTGGAACCCACAACCCAACATTTTTACCTGCTTGTATCTGCTACTCGACCCGACCCACGCCTTATCCACTACCCGATCTGCAACCCGCTGACCACCATTAAACAGGAAGTGATGTTGCTGCAAACTGGAAGTTACATTATTAGAAATGTGCAGGGACAGAAAAAAGTTTTAAAAAGGTGTTAAAAGGAGTAAAATACTGAATATACAATAAAACCCCCATTTTACATTTTTCTAGGGACCATTAAAAAATGGTATAAAATCTAGAGAAATTTCAAATCTGGGAGATGTATTATGCATAAGATATAGGTGGGACCACCTATAACAATGTAAAATGAGGGAAAACTTAAAATCGGGGGATGTAAAATTGAGGTTTCACTGTATAGATGAGACCCACAACCCAACCCACAGACCCACATCTATACCCGCACTTAAAATCCTACCCGCAGCCCACAGAGTATACATTTTTTTGCAGGTAATCTGAGGGTAACCACAGGTACCTGACCTGCTGCAAAACTCTAGAATACACCATTGAAAAGAATGAAGGTGACTGGTAATATATCTATCCCATAGGAAGAATCATATGAACATATAACAAATATATCATTAGATTTAAATCTATATCTATAAACATTGCCTGTTTATAACCGAATAATGAAATGTGACTAAATAATTATTGCGGAAAATACCAACTTTCGTCTCACAGTTGGCCTCACTGGTGCAAAATGCTGAAGCAAGAATCTATATGATAAGGCAGAGGGTTGAAATGGCTGTTAGGGCAGAGACACACGGTCAGATTTGGGGAGATTAGTCGCCCCGTTGACAAATCTCTTCTTTGGGGCGACTAATCTCCCCGAACTGCCTTCCCACCGGCTGGAATGTAAATCACCGGCTGGATTGCACTCGGAGCCAGAGCCGTGCCAGGCATCCTAGGCAACCTGGCCAATCGCGGCGCCGGCTTAGTTGCCGCTCACACACGCATGCGCTCGTTGGCACTCGAGCACATGCGCGGAAGCAGAAAAATATGAGGAAAGAACGGAGAGGGGGACTGGACATGGGGTATGCGGGGTAGGCTACAGAGCAGGTACGTGGCTGGCGCCCCCCAGCTTTGCTCCCTATTCATGTGCCTAGGGAGCCTACCCCTAGTTACGGCCCTGCTTGTAGTGCTTTGTTTTCCGAAGTCGCCCAAAGTTTCCTCGTGAGGCAGCTCATGATAAAGCACCACTGGCATAGAAACTTGTTGCGTTAAATTGTTTGTTTATTCATTTCCTTCAAGAAGATTTCAATTTGCTGGAATGGAATCCTCTTTGTGCATCTTCCACTGGATCATTTTTATAAATTAACTGAACACAGTCATGATGTCAATTCACTTTAAGAGAATCCCAGATCTCAGTTCTGTCTGGCAGCTTAGAATTCTATGCTTTTACTGCTCTCACTGATTCCCAGAAATGTCTCTTTTTTTTTTTTTTCTAGCCCAGTTGAAGAGTTCTAGGAACTTGACTTGTAAATAATTATTTTCTATAAAAAAAAAATCAACATGATGTGAAAATAAAATTACTATTATATTAATAAATTGTATTACTTTTCTCTACATATGTAAATTCAGTACAATTCTTGTAAACCTCAGCCCCAAGTTGCATTGCTTTCACAATGTAAAGTTTTAGCGCAGGCGACTTTGCATTGTAACCTAGGGGGAAAACCCCGAGGCAGTTCGGGGAGATAGACGAGGCGATCAGGCGACAAAATCCCCCCGAATCTCCTTGTGTGGACTAGCCCTAACAAGTACATTAGAGGACATTATAGACCAATAGCAGGGGACCTTTTTACCCATAAAGTGGATCACCGTACCAGAGGCCACCCCTTTAGCCTAGAAGAAAAGAACTTTCATTTGAAGCAACGTACGGGGTTCTTCACAGTCAACCCGATTTAACTATGGAACTATGTAATTATGATGCTGCCGCAAGTTTGCAATGTATTCCTTATGTGGCTAAATGTGAACAGTTGTTATGGTATACATATTAACGGAGTTAGGTGTTCAAGAGATAAAATGCAGAGGGTAGTAATAAGTAATAATATGTAAGGAAATTAGATATCAGGGCCAGAAAGGAGTAATGAGTACAGTATAGGAGGTGAGTAAACTATTAGGACAGAAGAAGATTTAAGGTGAAGTAACAGTGATAAATGCCTGGAAGTAAGAATTCTAAAGTACAGTAAAGTACAGTATAGGTTAAGCTGAATGGAGGGATAGAAGACGGATTATAGAAGGTTATTAGAGGAAATTTTTAGAAGTTTATTACATACATAATGTGTAAAATAGCAGATCAGTTAGTGCCAGTTTTCCATAGGTGACGGAATTTATAAATGCTTCATTTCCCACTGGTTTAGTAATGAAATAATCAGATAATGTTGAAATTATTGGGCAGAATGTGACATCTCTAAACAACAGAGCTGAGTGCAAATTGTGTTTTTAGAATAGGTGCACTGCTGTTTGTGTGTCCATAGTATGAACTTGTTTCTCTCATGTGGCGTTTCAATAGACAGAGTTGCTCATCATTGGTATCACTGCATATTGTAAATATAAGAGGGCCTAACTGTATTTTCTTATAAATCTATGGTTAAATGTGATTACTCGTTTGTCACCAGATGGCAGCAACTCCTAAGGTTGACTACAAGGATTTTCTTAGAAGATTGTCGGAGACAGAAATGTCCTTAAATTGGTCCTACATGTAACAATAATACTGTAAGAAACAAAGTTTTTTGCAACTTTTTGTATATACATGCTGGTCAGCCGAAGCCAGTCTGTATCCATGTACAAGAGATATTGGCTGGTCCAAGGATCAAGATAATTAAAAAATTAAATGCAATTGCCAGCTATATCAGCCAGTTCATGGGGAATTGGCTTTTCTTCCTGCTGTTCTGATTTTTCACATGTGGCTCCTTGAACAGCCACCATGTATGGGCACCTTAAACACCTCAAGTCTATAACAGGAGGGCCGGGAAATAGAAAAGCTGTTTTTGGCTTCATAGAACATCTTGACCAGAGACATGACAAGCTTAGAAACAAACATCTTCCCTCAGCAAAGCCCAGTGGGTGCAGGATGTCTATGGCAAAACTGTGAAAACATGAAGCTGTGTGGAAATGCAACCAGGGACTTTTAATGCTGGGAAGGTTGTAGCAATTTAAGGTACTGACATATAAAAATATGTTTGTTCAGTTAATGCAACTCTGTAAAATAGTAAGGGCCTAAACTACTCTACTCTGTACTCAAGAGTAAACAGTGTTTGGGGGAAGTTGTTTCAAATAGAGGTAAATTCTCATGCTTCTGGTCTTCTTCATGTCATAGCCAGTGGCATAACTATAGTGTGCCGGGCCCCCTGCAAACAATTTTTTTGAAGGGCCTAACACACTCCGATCCCCATCCTCCCATCCACTTAATGCCCTGCCTCCGCCCCACTAGTGCCCACCTTGGCCCCACCCACTCTCCACCGGACTTGCGTCCCTGGTAAGGGCAGAGACAGACGATAAGATTTGTGGAGATTAGTCACCTGGTGACTAATCGCCTCTTCTTTAGGCAACTAATCGCCTCTTCTTCGGGCGACTAATTTTCTCCCCGAACTGCCTTTCTCGTGAGGCAACTTTGGAAAATGAATGGCTCCGAGTCTATTTAGATTCTAACCGGCTGGGAGGCAGTTCGGGGAGATTAGTCGCCCAAAGAAGAGGCAATTTGTCGCCGGGCTACTAGATTTCCCTGATTCGGGGAAATCTAGTCTATCTCTGCCCTATGAGAGTGGAGGAGGGGGGGTTTTATTAGCTATAGAGGAAACAGACCCTACAGTCTGGGCTCCCCTGTTCTCTGGGTCCCCCTGTGACTGCTTAGTCTGTCTCCTCTATAGTTACGCCAATGGTTATAGCTCTTTTTTTTCTAGTCTTCTTTTATTTCTATACAAGATGCAACCTCATATTTACTATACATTAGTATGTTATACTAGGGTATAATGTAGAAAACTACTGTATAGAGCATGCTGTGTGGTTATTGTTACAGCTGTTTAGTTGTATTGCACACCTGACAAATAACTATAGTACAAAGAAGTACAAAGATTGGGCTGGGGGTTTGCTGGATACAGAGTTTCTCCATATTTAAAAGCACCAGGCTTCAAAGCTGCTATATTTAAAAAAAAATCATCAGGTACAAATACCATACATAAATGCATGTTTAAAAAGAAAGTCAAATTTATCCCTGGAAATAGTGGATAGCTAGTAGCTATGCTCTTTATTTTAGTGTAAGTATTCAGTATGAAATTTAAAACATATGAAGAGCTAGTATCATTTTTACTACTCTGATTGACTCAATACTGCCACTAGGTGTCACCCTGAGTTTAGGTGTGACAGTTTTTGAGCTTTATTCATTAATTAACATGTGCAAGTACTGAGTATGCAAAACAACGCATGCAAGGTGTTGGACAAACCCCCCTTGTACATGACTACATACAATGAATTGATCACCGATAGTTCTTAAAACATTGCCAGCATTTTTTTTTTTCTGGGAGTTAATCTCTAACGTTGCATAGTTAATTAATAGGTGGAACACAGTTAGCTTCATGTAGATAATAAATGCTACACATGGTATTAGTTAGTCAGTCTGTAGTAGATGATCACAGATCTCTTCTCCAAACTACAAGGCATTTCAGATTTGCTCCAAGGAATTCTACTCTAAGCCAGTGTGAGTTCCCACACTGGTTGATCACCCCCCAGGATACTTACCCTTCTACTCTTCTTAATGGAGCTTCTGTCTGCTCTACAAAGAATTTTGTTAATCTCTTCTACAATGATCTGAATGCACACCTAGCATTAACTAGTCTTTGTTCACAAGATCTTCATTCCCACATTCCACTGAATGTTTATTTCTTACCTTAGGGCATGGGTTTTCACCTGTGAGCAACATTCAGATTTAAAAAGAGTTGGGGAGCAACACAAGTACGGAAAATGTTCCTGAGTGGTGCCAAATAAGGGCTGTGATTGGCTACTGGTAGGTAGCCGCTATGTGGACTGGCAGCCTACAGGAGACTCTGTTTGGCAGTACATCTGGTTTTAAGCAACCAAAACTTGCCTCCAAGCCTGGAATTCAAAAATAAGCACCTGCTTTGAGGCCACTGAGAGCAACATCAAAGGGGTTGGAAAGAAACATGTTGCTCATGAGCTACTGGTTGGGGATCACTGCCTTAGTGTCTTCTGTTGACACCTTCTCTATCCATGCTTGGAAAGGCCTAACCTGGCTACTTCTCCTACCTCTTTACTGCACGGGAAGCCATCAGATATCCCTGCACCAGTGGGAGTTTCCTACCTCTTACAGGTCATGTTTACACCTGGATGGAGAAGACCTCAGATCCGAGTTTCAATAACATTTGCAGATGAATGGATCTACTGTTGATTAGCCTCCAGGGTAGTCGATCAGATTAGTAGAACCTGTTTATGGAACTGTGAGATCAAATTTCACAATACATGTCCAAGAGGCCTTTGGGCCATTTGACGGAATATTAAAAAAAAGTGAGTCCATAATGTATGGTCAGCATTAGATTCTTTTATATGGCGATATCTGGACTAGTGAAAAAGAATCTCAAGCTTTTGAAGATTTGGTGAAAGATCAAAGTCCGGGGTAATTTGTGCAGAATACATTTCTAGAAGTATTAGTCAGCATCATTGATAAGAATCAGGCAAACAAATATAGTTGATATTAATGTAGAACTGAGCAGAAATGAAACATTGGTGTTGCAGTACATCTGGCACATTGTATAAAGTAAAAATTAACTTATAAAGAATTTTCTGTTGGTCTTACAAGATATGTTTGCAGAGAGTTCATTTGGGACTCATGAACAATGTGGGTGGATTAGAAATACAGCAAATGTCAGCTGTTTCTGAGCATTGCAATATGTTGTGCTATACTACTACTTAACATTGTTCCCTGGCCATGATTAAAACAAGAGGCAAACTAAAAATAAATGTAATCCCGCAATTTACAAAGTGCAATTAACTTGGCTGGTCTGAAAACAACATTATGTAAATATTCCATATCTGAAACAATTGGTTCGGTTTATGAAAATCATTGGGTGTAATATGTCTCTTTTATTAGCGGAGGGCAAATGATGTGACACAGGGTTATGTACTGGGGCCATTATAACTGAACTTGTTCATTATAACTGTAATAAAATGTGCAATTAGCTTTTACTTTGCTTTTAGCATGCAGTAGCGTGTGAAATGGCACCCCTATTGGCAACCATAGACCTGAACCTCTGCTAAATAAAGTGCTGGTGCCTCCACTGCCTTCACAAATGAATCCACAGCAGATAGGGTTGCCACCTTTATGCGGCTTACGATACGAGTGGACAGTGATGTTATGGGTTGGGCATGCTATGGGCGGGGCTATGATGTGTCGATCACCAATTGGCTGATCACCACCAATCAGGGGAGATCCTGCCCAGTTTTCCATTTTTGCAAAACAGGGCAGACTGTCTTGACCCAGGCAGCCCTTCTGAAAACCGGCTGTCCGAGTCAAATCCGGACTGTTGGCAACCCTAACAGCAGATCCAGTATAACATTAAGGGGCCAATTCACCAAGCTCGAGTGAAGGATTCGAAGTAAAAAAACTTCGAATTTCGAAATGTTTTTTGGGCTACTTCGACCATCGAATGGGCTACTTCGACCTTCGACTTCGGATCTATTCGATAGTCGAAGTACTGTCTCTTTAAGAAAAAACTTCGACCCCCTAGTTCGCCATCTAAAAACCTACCGAACTCAATGTTAGCCTGTGGGGAAGGTCCCCATAGGCTTTCCTAAGTTTTTTTGGTCGAAGGATAATCCTTCGATCGTTGGATTAAAATCCTTCGTATCGTTCGATTCAAAGGATTTAATCGTTCGATCTAAGGATTATTCCTTCGACCGTTCGATCTAACTATTTGCGCTAAAATCCATCGACTTCGATATTCGAAGTCGAAGGATTTTATTTCCAGTCGAATATCGAGGGTTAATTAACCCTCGATATTTGACCCTTGGTGAATCGGCCCCTAACTGTGTATTATCAGATTAATAAGAGCAGATATGGGAAACCTCCTTATAAGATTAGGAACACGCCTCATCCAGTTATTACTTCCTCTTCCTACTTCTTTCTAACTCTGGGAGGAGTCTCCTTTCCAGACCTGATTGCAGCCATCTTGGGGAAGACAAATCAACTCCTGCAGGTAAAAATCAGGGGTTAGATTCCAACACTTAGACTTGATATAGGTTAATGTGAGGCTGCAGAAGTATTTAGTGACACATTTGCCATTGTGCAGAGTATGTAATAAAGCTACTGAAAAAGTCATAATTTTTGCACCAAAAAAAAAAAAAAAAAAGCCAAATCCTCAAGTGTCTCCCTGACAACTCAACACAGGTAAAAAGGGAGAATGGAGCTGCACTGTGAATTGAGTGGGTCAGTTTTCAAATCTCCTGCCTGTCTAGTGCAGCTCTATTGTACCTTCTTTTATCATCTGTGGGCAGTGGAGCAGCCCCTAAACATTTCCACCCTAGACCCAAGCCTTTGTGTCCTTTCCACAAATCCTGTATAAAAACAATGTCTCTGTAGAGCCATTGTTCAGTACAACAGACATTGCATGATCTGCAAAGAGAACATCAACTTTTGCCTTCAGCAGGATGCATGGATTTTATATCCAAGTATGAAGTATATTTTGTAAGGTAACAGGTCTTGGAAATTCACATTTCAGGTAACAAAAGGACATATAAAAAGAGATACTTGTACATATACACAATTGAAATAACTATGCCAGTTCCTACACAGATTTATTGAACCAGCACCAGTTTACTTTAATAGACAACGACAGTTCCATTATAGTGTGTTATTGATATAGTTGTTAACACATTTTTATTACGTGTCAACATATTTCACAATCCTATACTATAGAAGAGTATACAGTCATTAATTTCTGGTATAAATTCATATTTTTTTTCTTTCTAAATAGCAAACGGGTCCTTTTTCACTGCAGTTTAAACTTAGGGGCACATTTACTAAGCTCGAGTGAAGGATTCGAAGTAAAAAAACTTCGAATTTCGAAGTATTTTTTTGGCCACTACGACCTTCGACTACAACTTCGATCTGAACGATTCAACTAAAAATCAATCGACTATTCGACCATTCGATAGTCGAAGTACTCTCTCTTTAGAAAAAACTTTAAAACAGTTTAAACCTACAATGTTAGCCTATGGGGACCTTCCTCATCAGTTTTCTAAGGTTTTTTTGATCGAAGGAAAATCATCGTTCGATTCGAAGGATTTCATTGTTCGATTCGAATGATTTTTCCTTTGATCGTTTGATCGTAGGATTTGCGGTAAATCCTTCGAATTCGATGTTCGAATTCGTAGGATTTTACTTTGAGGGTCGAATTAGACGGTTTATAAACCCTCAATATTCGACCTTTAGTAAATGTGCTTCTAAATGTGTCATTAGCACTATCAGCACAAACCTTGTTATTTACACCGTTACAGGTACATTCCTGTGATGCTAACCTCTGAGTTCTCTGAGTCCTGCAGCAGGTCGGGTACCCGCGGGTTACCAGCAAAAGAAGTGGGTACCCTGTGGAATGATGGTAGGATTTTAAGGTGTGGGTATAGATGCGGGTCTGTGGGTTGCAGGTCGAGTTGCAGGTCTCATCTAAATTATCTTATTTTATATTGTATACATTTTACAAAACTTGTTTTAATGATGTCACTTCCAGTTTGCAGCAACATTACTTCCTGTTTGATGGTGGTCAGCGGGTTGCAGGTCAGGTTACGGCTAAGGCAGTTGCGGGTCAGGGTCTGGTACCTGATCAAAGTGGGTAAATTTGTGGGTTGCAGCTCCGGTCAGGGGTTGCAGCTTTGGGTCGGGTCCGGTCTTAAAAATTGGTTCCGCGCAGGACTCTACTCTGAGTACTTGCATTAACATATTTCCCTGATTTTACATTTTATAAATAGGAGTTCTATTGTAGTTCGTATTTGTTACACACTCTTAGGGGCCGATTCACTAAATTCGAGTGAAGGATTCGAAGTAAAAAAACTTCGAATTTCGAAGTGTTTTTTGGGCTACTTCGACCATCAAATGGGCTACTTCGACCTTCGACTACGACTTCGAATCGAAGGATTCGAACTAAAAATCGTTCGACTATTCGACCATTCGATAGTCGAAGTACTGTCTCTTTAAAAAAAACTTCGACCCCCTAGTTCGGCAGATAAAAGCTACCGAAGTCAATGTTAGCCTATGGGGAAGGTCCCCATAGGCTTGCCTAAGTTTTTTTGATCGAAGGATATTCCTTCGATCGTTGGATTAAAATCCTTAGAATCATTCGATTCGAAGGATTTAATCGTTCGATCGAAGGATTTAATCGTTCGATCGAAGGAATAATCCTTCGATCGTTCGATCGAATTTTCTGCGCTAAATCCTTCGACTTTGATATTCGAAGTCGAAGGATTTCAATTCCTAGTCGAATATCGAGGGTTAATTAACCCTCGATATTCGACCCATAGGAAATCAGCCCCTTAATACCTTCAAATGTTTATTATTAAAATGATGGCAATAAATGTGCCATGTCAAAAATGTTCTTATCTTCATCTGCCCCTCATTCCTGTCTCTCTTTAATATTTACTCACCAGTTTTACCCTACATTGCTTATTGGGAGGAATGTCATACCCTGATGTCATTTCATAGCAACAGTAAATGGTTTGCTAACAGACATTTATTTATGTGCAAGTCAAGTATTACAAGCATGTGTGGAATACCATATTACACATTAGTGTCTTTCTGTTTGATTTAGCATAGCTTTTACTAAAGATCATGTTTGATCTGCCAAATGGGCTCAACCACTTTGCCAAGATTTCACTCTTGTGATCTCTGCGTAATGCTGAAAAAAAATGTAATGTATATAGATATGTCTGCTGAAGACGGCAAACACTTCCAAACCGGCTTCTTATTGTCGGTTAAGAAGATCACATATTTTATATATTTTGGCACTTTGTATTCTGAATGGTTTTACAGGAACACCTGTATTATTTTACAGTGCAAAATTGGATCATGAGTTGAAATGGCTTATCAGGACTGCTTGCAGCTGACAAAATGAATATTTCAAGCAAAGATGAACAAGTTCTTATTCTAAGAATCGACATTTACATTTTAGAGCTAAAAAAAGAAATATCAAGGTATCAACTTAAAGGGGACGTTTACACAAACAGTTTGAATAATAAAAGCTAATTCAATTCTAAGCAACTTTCAAATATATATAAAAAAAAAATGCTAGGCACACCCTGGTGAGTTAAAAAGTAGTCGGAAATACCTAGCCAGTCAGCAGATACTTTCAAATAACTTTAAAGGACAATGAAAGGCTGTAGTACTGGTGCCAATGGTTATGCAACCCAGTAAATAAAATAACCTTTTTCCCTGAGCCAGTGCTCCTTTTTCAGAAAAAACTGCACTGGTCCCAGGAAAAAACCTAAAGCAATGTGTTGCTGCCATTTTACTTCTAATTTCATGTGCAGACTTCGCTATATATTGTAGTAAAAGTTCCCTATTTTTGCACACGACCCAAGTCGACACAAAAGAGTAAAATGGTGGCACCACACTGCTTTAGGTTTTTTTTTTCTTTTTTGACCAGTGAAGTGTTTTTCTGAAATGGAGTAATGCCCAAGGGGAAAAAAGTGATTTTAATGGCTGCCTAATCTTTTGACACCACTCTTACAGTAAAATAGCCTTTATAACTAATGTGTTAAAATCATTATTTTTAAATAAAACTGGGTATTGAAGAGTTTCTTACTAAAGGTTGTGTCACAAACTCCAGCCCAGTAGAAAAGAGCCTTGTGTGCTTCATCAGGGTTTGTTTATTATGTTCAATTTGTCATAATAACATCCTAAGTGTTGATGAAAATGTTCATCTCTGGCTTTCAAAATGGGTTGGAGGTCATTTTATGAGTTTTGTTATCACTGGAATAATGTGGAATGAGCTAGGGAATGTAGCCATCTATAGACAGCACATGAATAAAGATGGCCACATGGGCTGATAAAAGCGGTCAATGGACAGCAGCTTATTAGCCCATGTATGAGCAATGTAAGAGCTATCTGACCAAAAATCATCTAGATGTTGATTGGGCACGTGCGAGAATCCTGTCAGAGCTAGGAACATATCATCTCATTGATGTGGCCCTCTCCCCAGCAGCCTGTATCCCCATCATTGTGATCTAACCTAAGGTGAACTTATCATTAGGTAGGATCTGCTCTTCTGATGACCTCCCCAAATGAGCATATCTTTCAGTGTATGGCCCCCACGTATGGATACACAAAAATACTCCATCAGGACATTGCAGCTTTGCTCATTTGCAATTTCTAGTATTCTTGACAGATTCTGTTGGGGATATTTTTAACTGGAACTGCAACCACAGAAATTTCTTCAGTATTTTACCACTTCCATCTATTTTGCTTACCATGTGGCACATCATTTCTGTTTTTTTTATACTTATTTATTACAATGCATGTTTGCCCCTTTGTACTTTTTTATATTATAAAAGCTATATCTTCTTTATTATATAGGACTGCATATCCTAGAAGCACTGTGCGTTTATACATAAATGTTCTCCTGCTAAATTATTAATCCCCAACCATTATTTATGATTATCCAATCCATGCTATATAAAAAGAAATATTAATTTTAACATATCAGTCATCTTTCTACCAGCATATGAGCATGCCAACTAGAGTATGCAACTGACTAATTAAAACAGAAAGTAACCTATAATTTGCCACCCCCTTGAAGTGCTGAGGACAACCACATTATCGATCCTTTGTGGAACCTGGTTTTTACTCATTTTCAGCATGCTTGACCCTCATGGAGCATCCTGCAGCTATATAGAGAAAGTTCAACATTTATTTGTTAGAAAGTGTGGAAGTGGCTAGATTTGTAGCTCTTGGTGGTCTAAGCAAACCTGTCAGAACCTCACATTTAACACTAATTACAATGATATTTCACATTCCCAAATATCACTATAAAAATACAATTTCACAAGCTCTCCAGCAATTACATCATAGTTTGAAGTCTTTGAAGACTAATTAGTTAAAATGGATTAAGTGATGTAATTTAGCAAACTAATTTAGTGCAGAAAATGGCACGAGAAATTCCATATATGTTACCGACAGGAAAACAATACTGTCAAGTACTTCCTGTAGGCTATTATCTAATTGTAGATCTATATATTGCATCAGACACACTTCCTTTCCTGTATAAACCATGTCAAAGAAATTCAGCATGGAAAACATTACAGCCAATGATGACTTTAGTTAAAAAACAAAAATGGTCATTCTTCAAATGACTTCAAAGTCTCTGCACTCTCTCCAGCTCATTTATATTCCTCTTAAGGACTGGAGTCCTGGACTGGATAGTAACTTGATTAGTTACTAAATGCAAATTGTGTTTTTTGTTGAAAATTCACAAAAATGACAATTAAATCTCATGCCACATTTGTTTTAGGGTAGGCTCATTTTTAGGACAACAGAGGATCTCTTTTTTTTTACTTTATTGTGCTTCCATGAACATTTTTAATTTCACCATCACTAATAAATACATACATATGACCTCTGACCTTTATGTAGCCACCAAAATGTATATTGACGTAAGCATAAGAATGTTAAAGAAAGTTGCCAGAAATAATGTAAAGCTAGAGAAAATTCACTAAAAAACTTTCCCGTTGACTAATATTCAAAAAATTAATATACGTCATCATTCATTTGCCTAGAAAAATTTTCACATTTTGATGAATACGTGTAGTCTTGGCGACTGACGTAGTTGAGCAAAGTATGGAGAAGCTTTCCAAAGGGAAAATTCGGACCTATGTTAAAATGCCCCTGAAAAAGAGAGATGATAAATAAAAACATAGACATGAAAAAAGATAGCTGTATTAAGTAAACATTAACTAAAAGCAGCATTTTGGCTTGAATCTCAGCATAGATTTCTTAATATTAAGGTCTCCTAGGTCTTTGATACAATGAAATGTGCCATATAGAAATCAATGGAAACCTATATGAGCAGTCATGCAATGTTGCTCTGAAAGTTGTTTTGTAATGGATTTCTAATCTACATCAGTTCCTTTGTTCACTGGGTCATTGCCCCTCTGGCTGAAGTTCTTTGTTGGACCTGTACTGGTCAGGGAAAGTTATCAAGAAGCACTTCCTCCACCCTTCCTGGCTGCACACTATTTTAAGTTCAATTAGCTTCATTTCCCATTGCAGCCTGTGATTTGACAATTATGTGTTAGCCACAACTTTAACCTTGAAATAGAAAATAAATGTTCCTACTTCACAGTAATCACAAAATATTTCAAGGGATATCTATTGCTCACATTGTTTTCTTTGGTACCTGTTTCAATAATAGTAAATCCATTTCTCTTAAACTAAGGGGCAGATTTATTAAGGGGCAGATTTATCAAGGGTCGAAGTGAATTCGAGGGAATTTTCAAAGTAAAAAAATTCTAAATTCAAAGAATTTTTTGGATACTTCGACCATCGAATAGAATACTACGACTTTGACTTCGAATTAGATTCAAAGTAAAATCATTTGAATATTCGACTATTCGATAATCGGAGTACTTTCTCTTTAAAAAAACTTTGATTTCAATACTTCACCAAATTAAACCTGCCAAAGTGCTATGTTAGCCTATGGGGACCTTCTAGAGTATTTTTCTAAGTTTTTGGAAGGTGAAGTAAAATCATTCGATCGATCTCTGAAATCCTTCAAATCGTTCGATTTGAAGGATTTAATCATTCGATCGAACGATTTTACTTTGACCGCAGGATACCTAAATTCGCTGAAAAAAACTTCGAGTTTGATATTTGAAGTTGAAGTATTTCAATTCGATGGTCGAATTTCGAAGTATTTTTAACTTCGAAATTCGACCCTTGGTGAATTTTTGTTAGGGGTCAAAATTCACACATTCGAATTTTAATCGCCACCTAAAACCTTCTGATTTCATTTACAAGTCAATGTTGAACCATTTTAATTAGGGATGCACCGAATCCACTATTTTGTATTTGGCCGAACCCCCAAATCCTTCCCGAAAGATTCGGCCGAATAACGAATCGAATCCCAATCTTAATTTGCATATGCAAATTAGGGGTGGAAATGGGAAAACAATTTTTACTTCATTGTTTTGTGACAAAAAGTCACATGATTTCCCTCCCTGTCCCTAATTTGCATATGCAAATTAGGATTTGGATACGGTTCGGCTGGGCAGAAGGATTCAGCCGAATCTGAATCCTGCTGAAAAAGACCGAATCCTGGATTCGGTGCATCCCTAATTTTAATATGTTAATTGCCTTACTGACATTTTTTTCGGAGGGAAAACTGGATTTGAAATTGATTCGAATTCAATTCGAACTTTCGGGTCAGGACTATACGATCGAATATCAGACATTCAAATTTTATCTTAAATAAACTAGTCTCACCATTGAGTCACTGTGCTGCCTGATCTAAATAAAAAAAATAATCATATTTATAACACTTTCCTATAATCAGGAAGTCTCCATAATAAATTTCATAAAGCTGTAAAAAAAGTCATTACGGGTCAACAGGCACAAATGTGAAAGCCAACAATTATAGTAATATGCGAGGAAGCATTTACCTAAAAGATAAAAATAAAGAGAAAGGCTTGATCCCTGGTTATGGAACTGAATATGTTCTATACTGGGAAGCAAAAGGAAACCAATGGAATGTTGTGTCTGCTGGTTAACTAGTAATTTCCTTTAAGTATTTGGAAAACATAGTTTTAGGCCCGAGAGAATATTTGAGTGGGAAATGTGAAAACAAAAATACCCAACATGACTCATATTTTTATTATAAGTGTGAGCCCACAAACACAAAATTAGTTTATGGTTAGCTGTTTAGGCCTGTTTAGCTGTGGAAATTTCACATGGATATACATTCTGTAGGAAAATCCCTTTTAGCCTGTTTCGCTTCATTTTTAAACAGTGACCCCTTTTAGAGACATAACTGATTTAGGGGTTATTTATTAAAGTCTGATTTTTTCTGGTCTGCGTTTTAATGAAGAAAACACCATTTTTTTGGAGGAAAAAAACCCCTAGTTTTTTGTGATTTATTAACGTCAATGGCAGACGTCCCATTTACAATTGGAAGATATCATGATCTGCGATGGGTTCGTACAGTGATCTGAAAAATGTGTGGTTTTCAAATTGTTTTTCCTGCCGAATATTTGCATGGAAAAATGTGGAATTTTGCAGCGAATCTATGCCTGGCGAAAAAAAATCGCTCATCACTAGTGTTGGTTGAATTTCTCCCGTTTTGCTTCGCTGAAAAATTTGCGAATTTCGCACAAAATTAGCGAAACTGAGTAAAATTTGCGGAAAATATGCGAAATTTGAAAGTTTTCAGGGAAAAATCGAGCAATTCAAAATTGAATATAAAAAAATCTGTTTGATCTTTTGAGAAATGGATTTCAGTGCAGAATTCTGCAGGAGCAACACTATTAACTGATTCATTTTGAAAAATTTTGTTTTTTCCCATGACAGTATCCCTTTAAGAGGAATATGCCACAATTTGCAAGGAAATAAACAGAGCGTACGTAAATACTAAGTACATTTCTGTCTTCAATGGGACCACCCTGAAGTATTTATTGCACAGTGCAAGAATGATGAATTTTTATATTTAACAAATGCACCCTCTGGGGCAAGGGGCCCGGGTTGGTTTCTGCTCTATATCTTAAACTGGCCATGATTAGTGAAACAGGTAAAGGTTTTTAAAACTATTTTGGCAATATTTTGGCATTCCATATGTATTTTATGAGATTTCAATTTTTTTTAATAATGTAAATGGAAGTTCACGCGGCGGGTTTCGGAATGGATCTTGCGCTGCAAAGTACAGTAGGTTCTTTATACAGTATGGTATGTCTATTCAGCAAGCTGTGTAAATGTTGGATTATGAAAGAGAAAGACTGTCAGAGTTTCATTAGCCAGAGACATAATGTGGCGGGTTATGTTATGTAATAACAGTTCATGTCTGTTAAAATTAAGACCTAAATAAAAAGCTTGACAGTTAATAATAGATCAAGGGGGAGAACAGCACCTGAGGTATTATATAAAACGTGCAATGCGTGAGTGCTATTCATTAACAGATTCCAATTGAAAACATGCCCCCCTTTAGGCTAAGGAAACGCTGGAATGGTTCAATTTTGCATCCGCAAAGGTATTTGCCAAATGCTATTTCTAGCATTCCTAAGACAAACCCACAGAATGTTCTTTTCTCATTTTAGCACCTTGCCAGACCTGCAAGGCACATTATATTAAAAAGTGATGCTTATGTTGAGGCTATAGGAATATAAGTGACACCCCAAGCTTGTATTGTCTCCCTTGCTGCCAGGGAAAGGTACTAAACATACTGAAGCACACGCTGATACCTTAGATCACCTTTGTTGAAGTTAAAAACTAAAATGCATGCTATTTTTGGAAACAATATTTGTATTTCTCCCAGAAAACAAAGAGAAATATTTTGCAAGTTAGATTTATTTATAAACATCAGTTTATATTTATTTAGAGATGTAGATATGTCCCCTTGTTCTAGTAGCATCATACATATTTCAAAACTAGATTGCAGTCAGATCAGGAAACATTCTGCTCTTTGGGCAACCTTCCATGTATGGATGGGCCACAAGTATTTAAAGGGATACTGTCATGGGAAAACGCATCAGTTAATAGTGCTGCTCCAGCAGACTTCTGCACTGAAATACATTTCTCAAAAGAGGAAACAGATGTTTTTATATTTAATTTTGAAATCTGAAATAGGGCTAGACATATTGTCAGTTTTCCCAGCTGCCCCCAGTCATGTGACTTGTGCTCTGATAAATTTGAGTCACTCTTTACTGCTGTACTGCAATTCGGAGTCATATCACCTCCCTCCCTTTCCTCCCGGCAGCCTTACAACAGAATAATGGGAAGGTAACCAGATAACAGCTCCCTAACACAAGATAACAGCTGCCTGGTAGATCTAAGAACAGCACTCAATAGTAAAAGCCAAGTCCCACTGAGACGTGAGTTACATTAAGTAGGAGAAATAACAGCCTGCCAGAAAGTAGTTCCATCCTAAAGTGCAGGCACAAGTCACATGACTTGGGGCAGCTGGGAAACTGGCACTATGTCTAGCCCCATGTCAGATTTCAAAATTGAATTTAAAAAAATCAGTTTGCTCTTTTGAGAATTGCATTTCAGTGCAGAAGTCTGCTGGAGCAGCACTATTAACTGATGCGTTTTGAAAAAAAACATGTTTTCCCATGACAGTATCCCTTTAAGACCCTTTTTGAGTGAGAGTGACCTAGAATTAAGTCACTGGTATAAACTAGATATAAAGCTTTTTGTTATGAATTACTTTTGACCCGTGGTTTTCCAGATATGAGTTTTTTCCATCATTTAAATCACTACGCTTCAAGGCTTCAAAAATATAAATATTTTTTAAAAAAACAATAGAACATTTCACTATTAGTATGAATTTATGCTAGGTTAGGTATCATCAAGTAGAAGGATTCAAATGCTTAACGGGATACTGCCATTATTTTTATCGTGTAGCATTTATTTCTAAATACATTGTTTACACTGCAAATAATTCACTCTACCATATAAAAATTTTATTCCTGAACAAACAAGCATATTTTTTTTTAGTTATAATATTAGTGTGTAAGCAGCGATCTCAGGCCAGCCATAATATCACTCCAACTTGCAGTACAGCTGTAAAAAGTGACTGAAGTTTATCAGAGTCATGACTGGGGGCACCTGAGAAATGGACAATATGTCAAGCCCCATGTCAGATAGCAAAATTAAACGTAAAAAATTCTGTTTGCTCTTTTGAAAAATGGTGCAGATTTCTGCTGACCAGCACTATTAACTGATGCATTTTGGAAAAACACGTTTTCCCATGACAGAATACCTTTAAATAGGCCTCTGTAAGAAATACAATGCCATATTTTGGAGTTTTCCGGAATGGCTATAACATTTTCTAACATTTATGTCATGCACTAAGCCATGTACATTGTGTCCTTTTAAATAATGGCACAACTAGTTAGTAGTATGTAAAATGTTCATGCTTACAAGGAGTCCACATGCTTTTTCTTGAATGCCAGGAAAAAGATTCTAGAACAACAGAAGGAGGAATTAGGGGGCAGAATTCAGAATTTTCAACTTTTTTGTGTGTCATAACTCATTTAAAACACATTTAAAACCAACAATTTGATTAGAATGCGAATCAAATTTTTGGGTCGTTCCCATTCGATTGCATTTTAGACGGTCACACTATTTCAAAAATAGCCTCCATTCGAGTTGTGTGTACATTCAAATTTATTAGAGTAAAATAAATTTCACATCAATTTGAAATGTGACCTTTGATAAATCTGTGACTCATCGTTTTTCGTAACCCTAATAAAACTTTTCTAACCCATAAAAAAAATCTGAAATGGACACTCTAAAAAATCTCTGTTATATAGTTGGATAAGATTAAGATTCTAGTCTTTACAGTGGGGCATAGGCAGTTGGAATTCCAAGTTATAGACCAAATGTCCTTTTGTTTCCTATCATAAAAAGTCTGGTTAGAATTATGCTCAGTTGTCATATAAAGTAAGGGGTCGATTCAGCATTTTTCAAGATAATGTTTGTATTTTTTTTTCCTATATAAAAATCACAACAAAACTTGAAAAAACAAATTCACAATTGAATTAAATAGCGGGGAAACTATTAAATTGCACATGGAAATCATGCTGTTCCGCTTATTTTTAATTAAAATGTGCCATCTCAAATATAGAAACCCATTGCCATTTTTGTACCACTACAGAGAATTTCACCAATGACTGCTAAAGAAAATGCATATAGAAAAAAAAAAAAAAAATATATATATATATATATATATATATATATATATATATAAAATATTTAAATGGAACTAAAATTATTATCTGTCAACATAGAGTAAGTGAGTTTGGCACCCAAATGAACTATGAACTTGAGAATGTCAACTGAATTATGAAATACAGTTCTATGTTTGAACTTAACAAGGTCAATTTCACTTATCTGAGGAAATAGGAAACTTCTAAGTCTGAAAATAACAGCCTAGGAAGTTCAGAAGTTGATGTTTCTTGAGTAACATATACAGTTTATGAAGTTAGAAAACCAGAGGAAAATATGTTCACTGTTTCTGGATAATGTAATGTTTGGCATCAGTTTTCCTTGACATTAATGGAAAATGTACCATATTTATAAGAATAATCTATTTTTATCTTTTGCCAAGCGTTTAGCTAAATATTATTTGGAATGAAGCAAAGTAACTTAAACTACAGGTTAAATTCCCAGGGTTATTCTTATAAAGGCCGTCTAAAAAAAAGCAGCCAAGTCATGTAATATGTAATGGTACTCCTTACACCACTGTAAAAATATGTGAAGTTATAAGGCTGTGATGCTGTGGTGTAGAAAGCTTATGCATAAACCAGTATAGTTAGTAAAACTATTTCAATATTTCTCATACCTTATTATTATTATTATTATTATGAATAATAATAATAATAATAATCATAATAACTGTGCTGATTTCTGCTCACTTTGTCTACTAGTGGCTTTTTTGTTCAAGAGACTTTAAAAAGTTCATTGACTTGTAACATTTTGCCATTAATTCCAACTCACTTTTATGAAAGACATGCTTGGGGTCTTATGTATCAAAATCCTAATTTTAATCCTAATTCTAATGAAAAAAGTCAGACCAAACTAGAATCCATGATTGGACCTTATTTATTATTCAAAATCCACAATTTAATCAGATCGGGGACAAAGAAGGAAAAATCAAGCGAAAATCCGATTGTATGATTTTTTCAAAGTTTTTCCCGAATCACTCAATTTTTTCGGAGTTTTTTCTGAAAAGACAGAATTTTTTTGGATACTTGCCTGGAAAGTCCGAAATAGTTAGATTTTTGGGCTAATTTCAGCGCAAACCACAGAAACTTCCAAATAGGATAGGGTCCTGGATTTCCATCCTCGGGGTATAATAAATCATGAAAAATTCAAGGTTTTTTTTCCACAAAAAACTCGAATTTTATAGTAAAAGAAAAAACTCACATTTTTCAAGTTTTTGGCATTCTGACTTTAGAAAATAACCTCCTAGATTTTAAAGGATTTACGTGCAAAGTTACGTGTGATTTGAAATGCTGCAACTTTTGAAATGTGGTTAATATTACACCAGCCTTTAATTTGTTGCTGTTATTATTTGCTGTTGTTATAAGATGTGTGCATTTTTTTGTTTCTATAAATATGCTCCATGTTGTGTGAATTTAAAGTATTCCAATTACACAATGTCTTAAACGGTGATGACTGTGTAATGGTAATTATCTAAGTCACTAGTTAATACAAATGTAATTAATAATGCAGAGGACTGGGAATAATTCCAGCCACACATTGCCCAGACTGGTGAACCAAATATTTTACCTGATATACAGTAAATTGGTTCTGTATCAAACAGTGTGATTGGATGATGACAACACCTTCCTCTCTGTATAATCAGAAGCTGCATAGTCTTCCTGCTATCTGGTTATTTAGGCTGCCTGAATCTGTGTAATTCCAACCACCATAATGGTCTTAATGGCTGAACTTGATGTATATGTGTCTATTTTACATCATCCGCATTTATGTTCCCATGTATGTTTTGAGTTTTTTTTTGGAGGGGTAAAAACTCCATCCAAACTTTGTTTATTTTAGGAGTAAGTGGGTGTTGTTTATTTTAAGGTTGGGTGTTGGAAGCTTGGGACATCCAAATAGACACAGAGACAGATTGATCAAAGGTCGAATTTCAAAGTTATTTACTCTAATAAATTTGAATGTACTCACAACTCGAATGGGAGATTATTTATGAAAAAACTCGAACGTCTAATATTCGATCGAATACAAATGACCCAAAAATTTGAATCAAATTCAAATCCGATTCGAATTGAGTTCCCCCCCCCCCCGAAAAAAAAAACTTGAATGTCAGGAAGGCAATTAACATCTTCAAATGGACCTCTGTCATTGACTTGTACATGAACTCAGCAGGTTTTAGGTGACAAATATTTGAATTAGAACTGTTTCCAGGGTCAAGGTGTGATACATTTTCAAATCTGAATACAAATTCCAGTTGCGGATGGTGCCTAGTAGTGATGGGCGAATAAATTCGCCAGAATTTATTTGCGAAACTGCGGCGACAATTCTCTGGCACTGAAATCCTGCACGTAAAAATAATTGACGCTTGTCAAAATTGGGTGCAAGCATAAAAATTGGCGCACATGTAGGGGCCGATTCACTCAGCTCGGGTGAAGGGTTCGAATGAAAAATACTTCGAATTTCGAAGTATTTTTTGGGTACTTCGACCATCGAATTGGTTAAATTCGTTCGAATTCGATCGAAGTCGAACGAAATCGAACGATTCGAAGTAAAAATCGTTCGACTATTCGACCATTCGATAGTCGAAGTACTTGCCCTTTAAAAAAAACTTCGACCCCCTACTTCGGCAGATAAAACCTACCGAAGTCAATGTTAGCCTATGGGGAAGGTCCCCATAGGCTTGCTAAGCTTTTTTTGATCGAAGGATTTTCCTTCGATCGTTTGATTAAAATCCTTCGAATCGTTCGATTCGAAGGATTCAATCGTTCGATCGAACGAAAAATCCTTCGATCGTTCGATCGCAGGATTTGCGCTAAATCCTTCGACTTCGATATTCGAAGTCGAAGGATTTCAATTCGAGGGTCGAATTTCGAAGTATTTTTAACTTCGAAATTCGACCCTTCGTGAATCGGCCCCTAAAATTACTCGGACGTCCATTGACTTTAATGTATTTGGACCAAATAGTCATACGTATTAAAATTTTAACGCCCATTGACTTCAATGTGTTTGGCAAATTTTTCGCGTTGCGCAAACTGCACAGATTCGCCCATTACTAGTGATTAGTTCAGAATAGAACTCTGCACTTAGTCCATAGGGAGACCATTCCTATATTTTAGGTGATTCCCCTTGGAATTTAAATATTGAAGGGAAGTTGCCCAATATGCATTTCTTGAAAAGAGATTCCCAGGAGCAATCCCACCCCCCTCCAGCTCTGCGTTTTAAACTTTAGCCTTGAATCAGGGCCAGTTAGCTGGTGCAATGAGAGCTATATGTCTGCATCACATAAAATAAATAATAATAATATAATATATATATATATATATAATATAATAATATGTGTGACTTTTTTAACTAGAAATATATGATCAATGTGTTATTGCTAAATATTTAATGGTGTTATAAATTCTTGCTTTACATCATGAAGATCTTTTCCAACCATAAAACGTATTAAAAAGGGTAAAGTATCGTAAGCAGCTGATGTTACCAAATGGGGTGCTACCATTGTGTAGTCTCCAAATAACAAGAATATTTAAATATAAGGGGAAAATTCTGTAAAAAAAATTGGGGTGCGGCCTGCATTTCAGGGCTACTCCTTTTACCTCTATCAGTTTGGCAAAAGCATTTAGCTCCTCTATCCTGTATATGCAAAACACACGCCTTTCGGAAATCTGTTGAGGTCATTTTTAGGTGAAGATAACAAACTGTTTATAATCCAAATGATCTCAGCCAAGCATCAATGGCAAACAAAAAAGTGCCACAAATTCATTACCGGACTGCAGATTATCCCTCGGGTTTTCCTCCACTTGATTTAGTGATTTATTATAGTGTTTGTTCCTGCTTCATTCTCCATGTCCAAGATATTCAGTTGGAATTTCCAAAATTAAAACAGATACACCATTCACTGTGCCATGGTGGTTTATATGAAAGCCCCATCTAAAAAACAAATGCTCTGTAAGGCTACACATATATTGTTATTGCTGCTTTTTATTACTCATCTTTCTATTCAGGCCTCCCCTATTCATATTCCAGTCTGTTATTCAAATCAGCGCATGGTTACTAGGGGAATTTGGACCTTTATGTACAATGCAGAAATTTAGAGGGTTAGTTATCATAATCCGAAAAGTTTTTTTCTTAAAACTACTCCGACCAAAGCAGCACTGACTTTTTCCCCACTATTTATCAATATATTTTTCTTGTGTTGGGAAAAACTCGATATAATCATGAAAACATGTCGTACAAACATTTCAGATTTTTCACCAAAAACTGCAATTTTTTTTATTTGTTGACAATAACTGTGACCTTTTCTGATTTGACGCCCGAAAACTACAAAATCCTTGGATTATTGAACGAATCCCAGTGCAGATCAGGGTATCAATGGGACATCTGCCATTGACTTCTACATGAACTTCACAGGTCTGAGTTGAAGCATCTTTTTTTTTGGACTTTTCACACCATCGGACTTTAATAAATTCTGAAAAATGTGTGGGGTTTTTGTACGAAAAAATGGTGGTTTTCCCCTTAAGGGTCAGGGCACACCCTCAGATTTGGGGAGATTAGTCGCCCGGTGACAAATCTCCTCTTCTTTGGGGCGACTAATCTCCCCAAACTTCCTCCTGCCAGCTAGAATGTAAATCACCAGCAGGATGGCACTCGGAGCGATTTGTTCTCCGAAGTCGCCCAAAGTTTCCTCTTGAGGCAACTTTGGGCGACTTCTGAAAATGAAGTGCTCAAGTGCCATCGTGCCGGTGATTTACATTCTAGCTGAAGGGAGGCAGTTCGGTGAGATAAGTCGCCCTGAAGAAGAGGAGATTTGCATACGCTCATATTCGGGACTAATCTCCCGATTATGAGCATATTCCCTGTCCCTTAAAAATCCAACCAGAAAAAATCAGACTTTCTCAGATAAATAACCCGCTTAATGTCTGAATTTAAGGTGTAAACAATGCAGAGACCAGTTAATCTCAGTACTGATACTTTTTAAAGCTTACACAAGGTAAGGCATCACAGCAGGCAGACTTTCATTTGGGGGCCACAGGGGGGGGGTCGCAGGCCGCCAGTCTGGGGTATTCCATGTACTGTAAATGAACATTTCAAGACTGCCCTCAGTGGGTAACATATTTTGGGAATAGCAGATGATGATGGCTGCACAATATACAAAATCATTGGAGTGTTATTGGGGTGCTCTGGCAAACTTAATAAAGATGACTATAGGATAAATAATAATAATTGCCTGCACATGTTGAGCCAGAATCTATCCAGTGAGAAAAAGTTATCTTGTGATTTATCATGTGGAAACTCATGGCCGAGATTCAAATCGAGGAGAAAAAACGTTTCTCCTGATTCAGTTCAGTTTTTTTCTGCATAGACTTCAACAGAGCTTTCACGATACACCATGAGATACATTTTTCTGAATTGAATTGCATCTCAAATTGAATCTTGTCCGTGACTTTTCATGCGATAAACCTTTTTCTCCCTGAATTGAATCTGGCCCCATGTATGTGTGCATAATAGAGAGCCCCAATGGTTTATCCAGTTTGCAGTAGTCACTTAGCTTAGTAATTGCTGCACAATATACCAAAACATTGGTTGTTATTGTTGGGGCGGGTTGCAAGTCTCATCAACGAGGATCAAGCGAATAGTAACTATTGCCTAGATATAGTGTAATGATGCATCATCCACCATTGTTTTGTTTTTTTTTTCTTGTTTTTTGGAAGGAAGATGAGAAATTAAGACAAATATTAATATTAATGATATATCCAATGTTTAAAACTTGTGGTACATTAAATACCTAAAAGCAATAAAAACATTTCCTTCAAACCGCACAGCAATGGGTCATATTACTCGTAAATATTTCTCTGGCTCACTCACAGGTTTTTTTGGTTTATTTTACTATATCTTTTTTAGCAGATATACAAGTCTGGGCATCGCTGATATTAACTGATCCTTCCTTGACCCTAACCAAGGTTGCATAAGCAACTACAGAATAAACATGATCTTCCCCAACTAAGGTACAATCTGTACAATAAATCCTTCCTTTCCACTTTAACTTAAAAACTATGAATACTACGAGGAGGTACAGATTACATTGCATTCTCCAACATGTTTTGTTGTGAAATGAGCATTTGGCACTTAGAGATGTCACCATTGCCAAACTTGAAGAGCACAGAATGTTCATCTGCATTGACTCAAGTTTTCTCTTGCTTTACATTGTTTTCAACACTCTCTGCAAGAACAATCTTGAGCTGCTTTAATTGCACCAGTGCAGTTGCCCATAGTCAAATGTTTGCTTTAATTTCCTAACTGGTAGTAGGATTCAGCACCTACATTACTAAAGTGCCTATTTACTAATATTCAAATTTCTATTTGTTTCCCAAATTTTATTTGTTTAAACTTTATTTCTCTAAAACTCTAAAAATTCTATATTTTCAAAGGGGATTATTTATCAAAATATAGTCTGACCAAATCCGCCAACATTTTTTCCCCTTATTTATCAATCCATTTTTCTGAAAATTTCCTGTGCAGGAAAAAACTCGATATATTTGAAGAAAATATAAAATTTGAAAAAGAAAAATTTTTAAATTTAAAATTTATCATACGCATTTTCCGGATTTTAAGGGACAGAAAACCACAAAATATTTGGATTATTGCACAAGACCCAGCGCAGATCAGGACTTCTCCCATTGACTTATACATAAACTCAGCAAGTTTGAGTCAGAGTACTCTTTAATTTAGACTTTTAACACCCTCTGGGTTTGATAAATTCCGAAAAATTTGATTTTATTTTTTCCACTAAAAATTCATATTTTATGTTTAAAAAAACTCTATAATGTATAATGTATTTGTAATACAAACCTTCGCCAAATAAAAGCAGTCAGGGTCCCATAGAAGTTGAGGGGGGCTGGACTGATCCTATTGGACCATTTTTTAGCTGTTCAGACTTATGGGAGTCTATTTATTAAACCTCAAATTTTTCTGGTCAAGTTTTTAAAGGGGAAAAATTAGAATATTTAGAGGGAAAAAAACCTAGAATTTTCAAGATTTATTATACTCCAAAGCTGCTAAAAATCAGCATCTGAAACCTGTGGAAAAATGTAAAAGTCAATGGCAGATGGTCCCTATTTCAGTTAGTAGACGTTTTTGTCGAAAGCTACGGACTGTTTGACGCTGATTTTTGTTCAATAATCCGAAATGTGGTTTCCGTTCGATCAGATTTTTGGGCAACAATACGGAAAAGTTGCATGATTTGAATTGATGCAAGATTCTGTCAAGGCTTTTTCCGCATGGTCAATTTTCGATCCGAATTTTTGGTTTGGATTGTTGTTGGCAGTTAGATCTAATTTTTATTACTAATATAATGGGAAAAATGTAGTTTTAATAAAAAGCCCCCTTAGATGTTGTCAACAGAATTTTTGCTACAGTTGCCAGAAAAACTAAAAAAGGTTTTTGTATTTTTATTCAGATGGTTTTAGAGAAAATGAGTTTATTTGTGGTCTCAAAAAGCTCGCAAACCACTAAAATGAGAATATTGATAAACGGGCCTTCCTGTAAGCCGTATAACGAATCTAAATTCACAACATGCCAGACAAACCTTGGAATACCAAGAAGTAGGAAGCACTGCTAAGCATGCATACTGATGTACCCTTTGTATTACATTACTTTGATATAAGACCAATAAGCCACAATCTTTTGTTAACTAAATTGAAAGCACTAGACTTTATTGAATTTGATATAAATGCAGGAGTAATAATAGAGGCTACTTTTTAATTTAAAAATACGAGTGAAAAAAAAGTCAAATTTAATTAATAATCCCCATAAAATTCACATATTCTAATTTTGATAAATAGGCCTCCCTATGTTACATAACTTATTTGAACCTGCCCTATTGAAATTGTCCTAAGCGTAAGAGTACTAATGAAGTTTCGCTTGACAGAATTGAACGTTAGCAAAAGATCTATATGAAAAAACTGTTAGTGAATTTGCCCCATGACCGTTAGATAATCTTATTTTAGATGAGACAAAGGTTTTCCCCATCTGCTCTATATTTATGAATGTAAGAACACAGTATTTCACCCAATAGGAAAGTTATATCAGTGTTCCTATCATAATTCAGCATCTAAATGATAACAACTAGAGCCTGACAAGTTTGTGCAACTTGTGAAATACTTGGGTTGTGAAACAAGTAGTATGGGAAAATTCCCTTAGCAGTTCCACTGATTCCATATTCATCACTGGGAAAGTTTAAACATCATTTGTCATAATTCAGCTCTTTTGATTTCTCTTTATTTCTTGACAAGTGATCATGATAAGCTTTTCTTCCACAACAACGGTTTTCATTTCCGAGTGCTAATGCAGTAGGACGGTAAACTATAATAAGCCTTCTTAAAACCCACAGGAATTTGCCATATTAGTTGGCTAGAGGTAGTAATATTGAAATTCTACTCTTTATTATAATTCAATAATTTAAAGGGATACTGTCATGGGGAAATTTTTTTTTTTCAAAACGCATCAGTTAATAGTGCTGCTCCAGCAGAATTCTGCACTGAAATCCATTTCTCAAAAGAGCAAACAGATTTTTTTATATTCAATCTGAAATCTAGACATATTGTCAATTTCCCAGCTGCCCCAAGTCATGTGACTTGTGCTCTGATAAACTTCAATCACCCTTTACTGCTTTACTGCAAGTTAGAGTGATATCACCCCCTCCGTTTTCCCCCCAGCAGCCAAACAAAAGAACAATGGGAAGGTAACCAGATAGCAGCTCCCTAACACAAGATAACAGTTGCCTGATAGATCTAAGAACAGCACTCAATAGTAAAAACCCATGTCTCACTAAGACACATTCAGTTACATTTAGAAGGAAAAACAGCAGCCTGCCAGAAAGCATTTCTCTCCTAAAGTGCAGGCACAAGTCACATGACTGGGGGCAGCTGGGAAATTGACAAAATGTCTAGCCCCATGTCAGATTTTAAAATTGAATATAAAAAAATCTGTTTGCTCTTTTGAGAAATGGATTTCAGTGCAGAATTATGCTGGAGCAGCACTATTAACTATTAGCGTTTTTTTCCCATAACAGTATCCCTTTAATTACAACCACAGAATTCAACCACCAATAAAGATGTAGGGGATAGCAAACGATGGCTTTTTAAAATCAATCTCGAAGTTCAAAAATTATATTGTATAGTGTTACTTTTTTTCTGAAAAGAAACAGTTTGACCAGCAATATTTAGAAAGGCGCACACGGTGCCTGCTAACAATTACCTCCAGCCATCACTGTCCAAAACCCATTATGATTTTAGTACTATAGGGTCGTTTGTTTTCCAAACATCACTGCCAGATTATTGTAATTTTCTCTTTGTGGTTTTACACATTAGTGTCTTGGTAACGGGTATTTTGTTTTTTAAGACTATGTAGAATTGGCCAAAAACAATAAAGAGAAAAAATTTGTTGCTGTCATCAGTATGTATCCCAAACCCACCTACAATTTAAAATAATTACATATTTCACAAATGTAACAAATGGACTTGGCACACATGGTACTTACAATCTCTCCCTCTTTCTTCTATCACTCAAATAATTTCTATAGCTAAAATGTAAAGGTGAAATGCTTCCCTTATCTGTTTTAATAAGAGCCAACGTTAATTTAAACTGCCCCTGATAGATTTTAATATGAAGCTGCCCATTTAGAGGTAGCGGATCCCACAGTCGTGAGGGAGGGCTGGTAGACAGGGGGGCCGAAACTTGGGGGTTTACTTCCTCTATAGCCAGTCTTCTCCTTGAAAATTTGGCAAAGAAAAGTCATCTGGGAGAATGCAAAAGAAATATTGATAGAAAAAAAATCTGAAATGCAAACATTTTTACTTTGTGTACAAAGTATCAAAATTCTAATTTGTGAAATTCCATTTTTTTCTTAGATTAGGAAAACCTTGAAAATTACCCAAAATTCACATTTTGTTAGGACAAATCCCCTTGACTTCTACAAGAATTCTCCAGATTTTTTTCAAGTTTCTTGCTCTTAATGAATCTCAAACAGAGTTTGCTGGAAATCCTAAATTGCTGGAAATCCTAATTTGTTTTAGTGCAACAAACTCAAATCACGGTGACCTTTGTTAAAATTTTAATAAATCGCCCCCTAAATATTGCCGTTTGCAAACACATGAAAGTATTCAACGTCCCATGCGCCAATGGAAAAAAGATTGCAAATTTTTTTAGTATAAAAGCTTCTTGGCTTGCTCTTACAGATATGGTCTCCTTTCTCAGCCAGCAACCTCTAGGGGGCAGATTAACATAGGGTCGAATGTAAATCCTTTGACTTCGAATATCGAAGTCGAAGGATTCAGCGATATTCCTACGATCGAAGGAATAATCGTTCGATTAAAGCCTTCTGATCGAACAATTTGAAGAATTTTAATCCATTGATCGAACGATATTCCTTTGATTAGAAAATTGTTAGGAAGCCTGTGGGGACCTTCCCCATAGGCTAACATTGGCCTCGGTAGGTTTAAGGTGGCAAAGTAGGGGATTGAAGTTTTTTTAAAGAGACAGTACTTCGACTATCGAATGGTCGAATAGTCGAAAGATTTTTAGTTTGAATCGTTCGGTTCAAAGTCAAAGTAGTAGTAGAAGGTCTAAGTAGCCTATTCGATGGTCGAAGTAGCCATATTCGACCATTCGAAATTCGAAGTATTTTTTCTTCTGTTCCTTCACTCGAGCTAAGTAAATGGGCCCCTAGATGTTTCTCTATTTCCCTAAAACTATGTGAACACACAAGAACTTAAATTTTGCTCTTAGTGCTTAGCATTTGCACTTAGGGACGGGTATAAGCAATTTCCTGGGCCCCTGTCACCTTCATGTTCCAGAACATTGTATTATAATGACATCATGGTACAATGATCCCCCAAAGAATCCATTGTTCTTGAGAACTTCTAAGCAGCTACAATGAGATGACATAATGTCCTAGTATGGTGATTTAGATAATCCTGTATCATTAGTGCGTACTGCTTAGCGGAACATTTCTGAGCTCTTGGGCAGCTCCTGGATGGCTTCCTGCGAGCCCTGAAAAGTTTTTCCACAACATTATTTCAGAAAGTAATGTAACTTAGACGTGATTTCCATCTACACTGTTAATGTGGTCATCAAAAAATCCCAAACAATTCAAAGAGGTGCCTACTGAATAGGTGCCTACTGAATAGATAGGTCTTTGCATAAAATGTAATTACTCCATTTAATGATATTGTGCATGAATTATGCTGGGTGGCTTTGTAGTATTTATTCCTGCACGTGTCTTCTTGAGCAATGTGTAATAATACTTAAAAGCAGCCATTAAACATTCCAACCAAAGTTGGAAATTGCAACACACTCATCTACCCAATGCAATGCCAGGAATGTTTAAAAGTTTTACTTTGAGAATCATCAATAATAAGTGTTTACAAAAGCTTAAATGCATTTTTCTGGCTACTATAAAATCACTCAACAGATGGATCATCCAGTGAATTCCATGCAAGTTCATTACATTCTGAGGAAAAGCATCTAGAATTAAGAGGAGACCTATAGAGACAATTGTTTTGTGCCAACACCAGCGACTTGAAAAATTGAGTAGCAGAAATGGCATTTATACAGCACATTAATTTGTGAAAATCACATGAATTCAATTAAATATGTAATAAATAAGACTTCTGTGCATAAGCGGAAGAGCCCTAAAATGTTATCTTCATCAAAACATACCTTTTTTTTCTATTTATATAAAGACTCACCGCATAAATAAGGAGGCCCAGGTACTCTGCCCCGAGCTTTTAGCATATGGGATCGGACATCACTGTATTGTTTGTAGGGTAGGTACTCAAAGAGCAAATACTCCAGGCAGTTGTAGTAAAAACTGGTCTTTATTGAAGTACAAGTGTGGATAACAGCCTTGTGCATATTGTCTTCTCACAACACTTAGGGTAACATTGACTTCGGTAGCTTTTAGCTGCCGAAGTAGGGGGTTGAAGTTTTTCTTAAAGAGACAGTACTTCGACTATCAAATGGTCGAATAGTCGAACGATTTTTAGTTTGAATCGTTCGATTCGAAGTCGAAGTAGTAGTCGAAGGTCGAAGTAGCCCATTCGATGGTCGAAGTAGCCCAAAAAACACTTCGAATTCGAAGTTTTTTTAATTCGAATCCTTCACTCGAGCTTCATGAATCGGCCCCTCAGTGTTCTGAGAACACGAAATGCGTAAAGGCTGTCATCCACACTTGTACTTCAATGAAGACCGATTTTTACTACAACTGCTTAGAGGTTACTCTTCATGTCCTTTGTTTGGAGCCTTCTGTAGGTAGGGCTGTATTTAGGTCAGTTGGTGCACAGCCAACCCCCTACCATATTCAGTTGTTTCATACACCTGCTGTTTTGCAACTGCACCGATAGCAGAGGAGCAAAGAACCCCCCTTAGCTCCACTGCTGGATTAAAATAATATTAACACTAATAAACTTTTCAAAATATTCTGAAACAATTCTTCCTTTGTGTACACTGGGAGGCCTATTTATCAAAAGTTGAATTTCTGAGTTTTCCATTTTTTATTCTGTGCAATACGAATTTTCTTTTTATCATTACTGAATGGTGCAAAGCTGACAGTAGATTGCATAGTTCCCAAGATTTTAGAGCAGTGCAGATTGCGAAATTTATTCACATTATAAGATAAGAAAATAGTAGGGGAAGGTGAAATGGGGATAGAGGAGGGGAAGATCTAGAATCAAACACTTGGGAAAAGGTTATGACTACTTCCCTGAATTTATATATGGGGGTAGTAGAATTTTTATATTTAATTTTAAAATCTGATATGGGGGCTAGACATATTGCCAGTTTCCCAGCTGTCCCCAGTCATGTGACTTGTGCTCTGATAAACTTCAGTCACTTTTTACTGCTGTACTGCAAGTTCGAGTGATATCACCCTCTCTCGTCGCCCTGCAGCCTAACAACAGAACAATTGGAAGGTAACCAGATAGCAGCTTCCTAACATAAACTAACAGCTGCCTGGTAGATCTAAGAACTGCACTTAATAGTAAAATCCAGTTCTCACTGTGACACATTCAGTTACATTGAGTAGGAGAAACAATAGCCTGTCAGAAAGCAGTTCCATCCTAAAGTGCTGGCTCTTTCTGAAAGCACGTGACCAGGCAAAATGACCTAAGATGGCTGCCTACACACCAATATTACAAATAAAAAGAAAAAACACTTGCTGGTTCAGGAATGAAATGTTAAATTGCAGAGTGAATTATTTGTAGTGTAAACAGTATAATTTAGAAATAAAAACGACATGCAAATCATGACAGAATCCTAAACTATTATTGTGCTAATTATATCCTTAAAGTAGAGAATATAATAATGGTACATTATACTTGTATTGGATTTTGCAAACTCACAATGTTGTCTATGGTATGTTTGTGTAAAGTGAGGATACTCCCATCTCCAAGATTTTTCATTAATAAGTAATTGTTTATGCCAAGAAAGCATGCTATATTTCATGATCCTTTGGCCCATGGGATGATAGATCATTATAATTTGGTAGATGCAGTATCACGGCTCCAATTTCTAAAAAATATATTATAGAATGAAATATCAGATGTAAACATTACATTTAAATGGCTTCTTAATCACAACAGAGCTCACATTTGGGGCCAGAAATATGCAGAATATTTTATAAACACTGGACCTGATAAAAATGATGTTCAGCTATTTGAAATGTATCTCAGAATTCATGTTTTAGCTGATTAGCCTGGGCAGGATTCCAGCTGGAAGGATCCTTAAAGATAAAGCTTACTTATGGAGAAATGTAGTCATAAAACTCCCAACTAAAAGCTTATCACAGGTATTACACTGCAAATTCTAACTGTGCATAGACTAGTTTTTAGGGCAAGCCAAGAAATTTTGGGGCAAATTTTTCAGATTTTTCTGTTACATAAACACACACTGGCCCAAACTTTAACATGCGCAATCTCTTCTCCACTGGTGAATGTGCTATTAAAGGGATTCTGTCATGATTTTTATTATGTTGTTTTTATTTTTAAATTACACTGTTTACACTGCAAATAATTTCATTCCTGAACCAGCAAGTGTATTTTTTTAAATTGATAATATTGGTGTGTAGGCAGCCATTGCAGTGCTTTAGGATGGAACAGCTTTCTGGCAGGCTGTTGTTTTTCCTTACTTCCCTCTGTCGCCCACCCCTCCTTTATTCTCCGCTCCCTCCTGTTACCATGCCCTCCATCTTTCTCCCCTACCTCCTGTCACTCCCTTCTATCGCTCTTCCCTCCCTCCTGTCACCCTCCCCTCCGTCACTCTCGCCTCCCTCCAGTCACCTTCCCCTCCATTGCTATCCCCTCCCTCCTGTAACCCTCCCCTACGTCACTCTCCCCTCCCTCCTGTCACCCTCCCCTCCGTCACTCTCCCCTCCGTCACTCTCCCCTTCCTCCTGTCACCCTCCCCTCCGTCACTCTCCCCTCCCTCCTGTCACCCTCCCCTTCGTCACTCTCCCCTACCTCCTGTCACCCTCCCCTCTGTCACTCTCCCCTCCCTCCTGTCACCCTCCCCTCCGTCGCTCTCTCCCCTTCCTCCCCTCCGTTGTATTCTCCTTTTTCCCCTCTGTCACATTCTCCTCCCTCCCCTCCATCGCTCTTCCCTTCATTGTGGTTGGGCGTGCACATTTGGGGGGAGGGGTGGCTGGCCGGGTTGCCTAGGGTCCCAGCTGGCCTGAATGGATCATAAATCCTGCATACCTACCTCTCTTCTTCAGCTTTCTTTCTCTTTTCCTTTCCTCTTTAATCATTGTCTCCATTCTCTCTCTGTTTTTTCTTTCTTTTCTCTTCCTCCTGTTTATTTTCTGTCCTTTCTGTACCTCATACCCCCCCATTTCTTTAACTCCCTACTCTCTTCTCCATTGGCTTTTGTCCTCTTGTTGCACCCTTCAGCTTATGCTATAATTATGTATGGAGGTGCACTCTTTCAGTATAGGACTCGCTTGGAACTAGTGTTGAAAGAAAAATTTCGAAATATCAAAATATCAAAAATTTGCATTAAGGTCAAGGTGGGGTTTTCACTGCATTTTGTTCCCCACACAAAATAAGTTCAAGTCAATGGCCATTTTTTTGCTCATCATTACTTGAGCCAATCAGAATATGTAAATATCAGAGAGTGCTCCATTATTTCAGAATCTTTAATTTTTACAGCAACAATGAGCCTATCTTTGCTCTTCATAAAGTATCCCCTAGAACAAAAAGAATAAATTGGTTATTATTGCTATTCTTTGTCACTCTTAAGTGTGTCTGCTCTTCAAGGGTGCCACTGTTTTCATTCTAATTTGCAGCTTTCCACTACGCTGAAATGTTAAAAAACATGTGTTCATTTCAACATGTTTGTTTGTAGTGGGACTGCATAAGAAATTTTAGCAAAAATATCCGTGATCTAAGCATAAAAGCACTTTAATGAAAAGGCAAGCACTAAATGGTATAATCAGTCTAAAAGAAAATCAAGGAATGAGGGGGTTCAGTGAACATTTCTGACATTCTTTATAGGTACTTGCTGATAAATGTGCATGCCGTAATTAGAGATGGCGCGAACTGTTCGCCGGCGAACTTGTTCGTGCGAACATCGGGTGTTCGCGCTCGCCGGAAGTTCGCGAACGTCGCGCGACGTTCGCCATTTTGGGTTCGCCATTGTTGGCGCTTTTTTTTGCCCTCTCACCCCAGACCAGCAGGTACATGGCAGCCAATCAGGAAGCTCTCCCCTGGACCACTCCCCTTCCCTATAAAAACCGAAGCCCTGCAGCGTTTTTTCACTCTGCCTGTGTGTGCTGAAGAGATAGTGTAGGGAGAGAGCTGCTGCCTGTTAGTGATTTCAGGGACAGTTGAAAGTTTGCTGGCTAGTAATCGTTTTGATACTGCTCTGTTATTGGAGGGACAGAAGTCTGCAGGGGTTTGAGGGACATTTAAGCTTAGGTAGCTTTGCTGGCTAGTAATCTACCTTCTACTGCAGTGCTCTGTATGTAGCTGCAGTGGGCAGCTGTCCTGCTTCTGATCTCATCTGCTGACTGCTGCAATAACAGTAGTCCTTGTAAGGACTGCTTTTATTTATTTTTTTGTTCCAATACAGAGCAGTATCAAGCAGATTACTAGCCAGCAAACTTACTATCATCTGTCCCTGAAATCACTAACAGCTCTCCCCCTACACTATCTCTTCCAAGCACACACAGGCAGATTTTTCAGATACATTTTTGCCCTTGATCCCCCTCTGGCATGCCACTGTCCAGGTCGTTGCACCCTTTAAACAACTTTAAAATCATTTTTCTGGCCAGAAATGTCTTTTTTAGATGTTAAAGTTCGCCTTCCCATTGAAGTCTATGGGGTTCGCGAACCATTCGCGAACCGCTCGCATTTTTGCGCAAGTTCGCGAATATGTTCGCGAACTTTTTTTCCGACGTTCGCTACATCCCTAGCCGTAATTGCTTAATGTTTGCTAAAACAATAGCAAGATTGGCAAATGGCATTTTGCTCTGCAATAATCCATAACATGGGATATTTGAAGCCATTCTTACTGCATTAATCATTAAGTACTTCTGGCCTGTTGATTGTATGTTCCTGCTCAGTGAGGATAAAGAATTCCTTAATATTGAGAATAATATTCATTCGAGCAATGATTAAACAATGACATCTGGTTGTTTATAATGAATACAAATCATATTGCCTATCGGTTCTATAATGGTGCCAATAAAATTTGAATGGAAGAGTTCATCACACATTCTTTACAAAAGAGCCCCTAGTGCTGTATTTGGATGAGGGGTCATTCTGGGGGACAGAAAGCTTGAGTCAAGTAAAACAGAGGATGTGATGCTAGAGCTTTCCCATGGGTATTAAAGGAACTCAGACAAGTACACCACCATTAATGGAACTTTTCAACCAGTCACTGTTGGAATGAGTGGTTAGTAGCTCTTTCTGGAACTACTATATTTTCCTGTTTGTAAACTGGAGCCCAATATAGACGCTATGGCACCTTGCCAATGAATTAGTCTATACCCGCTCTAATTCAGGATAATATTTTTTTTGTTATAGCTTCTGCAGATTAGCATTGATTGTTAGAGCAAATTCTTTCGTAGACAATAGGTCCTATATATGTCTAAAGGTGGCCATACATAGGCCGCAGGCTACAATGAAAAGTCGCCTGCGGCATGGCACACGCTTCGCTTCGTATTCTGAAGTCGCCCGAAGTTGCCTCGCGAGGAAACTTCAGGCGACTTCGGAATACCAGCTGATGCGTGTGCCATGCCGCAGGCGATTTTTCATTTTAGCCGGCGCAAGACAAAGGTAAGGCATTTGGGGAGATTGGTCGCTGCAAAGACGAGGCGATTAGTCGCCAGGCGACTAAATCTCCACGAATCGCCCAGTGTGACCTTACCCTAAAAGTCTTGTTTATATAAAAAAAAATAGTGTACTTGCCTAATAGCCATAGCATCTCCTGAAACAAGAGAAACGACCCAATAAGGTATTTTGCACAATTAGGCCACAAAATGATTGTGTCATGTCATACCTGGCATCTCCCAGCAGTTCTTGCCTATATAAAGGCCTTTATAAACCTTGTACAAATGCAGGCAGTCCTTAATATCATCATAACTCACCAAGTGAAGGGAGAGGCCCAGGTGCACCGCCCTGAGCCCTCCGCAAAGGGAGTGGTTCAAAACTAAAAAATTGTAGAGCAGGCACTCGAATGAGCAATGAGCAATCTTCCTTCAGGAAAAAAAAAATGTCTTTATTGTGCCATTACAGCCTTAAGCGTTTCGTGTTCACAACACTTAGTCATTGGCTAACTGTTCACAATTTCAAACAAGATATTTAAACATACTGTAGGTGAACCAATCACATAACACTTTCAATATCCAATAACCAAACAATTAGTTAAGTACAATCCATACTACTGGGGCTAGAACCTCGCCCATTATGACATCATAGATGCCATTTTGGTACAACTCCAACTGGTGTCAATACAAATACAAACCAACTTTATTAACAACTTTATTAACAAAATGTATTCATAAATTCATATATTATCTTCATATATTATCTCAATGAGAAGGAAAGTACATAGAACATATGTACATATTATATGTACTTTCCTGACCCTTTCTTTCCTGTATTGTGGTTTGGATCAATGGTTTAGACCACCAGCATGGTTTGTCCTCTTCACAAACCTAATCTTGGACTCAATACTATACTTTCCATTCTCTTCTAAACTCCAGTTTCTTCCAACAAATATATTTGGCATCGATGTCCTTCTGGTCACTCTTTAAACGCAGTACTATATAACCTGCCCAAGTCAAGTACCTGAGAACACCCCCCAAAGTGAAATGAAATAGTTATAGGCAGAAGAGCAGGCCAAATCTATGTTGATTGAATACCTCTGGGTTTTAGGTTTTCTCATACACAAGTCTAATCATTGATTCAACACCCCTTTGTGTACCAGCAGGATCAGATGTGTGATCCGCACCTCTTATAGCCTGGAGTATTGAGGCACTATGGTGAGAGAGGTCCTGTTAGGTTCTGCTGGGATTCAAGTCAGGTACCTCCAGGTTCCTGTCATCATCTTTTACCTGGCTTTTCCCTCTCAACGTAGCTTTATTCATCAGCAATTGGATCCTGCTACTCCTTATATAAACCCAGCATCCACATCACTTCTTGACCTGAGCATATACAGTAGGTCGTTTTGGTTTGAGTACTGTGACTTGCCCCTAGCTCTAGCTTTTCCTTGATCTTGTCTTCCTTCCTTGTCTGGGTCCTGTCCTGTTCCTGTTCCTGCTTCTACATCCACTCTGTCCCACTCCTGACTTTTAGTCCAGCCTCGTTCTGCTCTGTCCCACTCCAGTCTTGCTTGTAAACTGGCCCTTACCTTAAGAACTCACCATCTATCAAATCTATGCATCTCTTCCTCTGTGTATGTGAACGGAAAGGACCCTTGTAGGTGTATAAATTATTAGGTTATATTGACCTTGGAAAAGACATGGCAGCTTCTTCATATGGTGAGCATAGTTCAACTGTCACTGGCATAATTCAGTTTCCAGCTATATTAAAGCAGTATATATTCTAGCAGTATATTAAAGGATAATTTTAATAACTTTGGGTCTGTGGTGTGCTTTTAAATGTTTAAATTAGAGTTAATAAAAATGAGTACTTATTCACAGTAGTTAATAATATATTAATGTTAGGTTTATTAAGTATGTATTGCTAGCGCCAAAATGTGCGTCCTACAAAAAATATGATTTTTCCTGCAACAAAATTACAATTTATTAATGCAAATAAAATAATTAATGGAAAGAAATCAAATTATAGGCTATATGACATCCTAAGACAGAAATGCCAAAATATTTAGAAATGTAAAGACTTAGCTACAAGCAAATGTTCCCATACGTTACTGAAATTCTCCATGAGCAAATTCATATAGCTTTGGGTAATTTACAGAAACCACAGATTTATCCCTACAGAGGAAGTGATAAAGACATGAAAACAAACAGAGGTTTTGGCTGCTCATCGGAAATGCCTCTGTGGGGATCTCACATACTTATCATTCTAGGGGAAAAGGTTCTGTTTATTTGTTTCGTTGCTTCATCAGATGTTTTCAGACCTGGGAAACTATCATTTTCTTCAAACCATTTTCCTTAGGTACATATACATTGTGAAAGAATCGGCATGGCTACTGGTTCATACTGTATATTTAGCTGCTGACATGGCTGGGCTCTTACTCACGTTAAATATAAATATCCTTCCCATTCTTCCTCTCAAGTATGTAGTTTTAACCCTGTTTGTGGTGGGTCAAGAGTTTGAAAGGACTTTGCTTGGAATGATAACTTACACCAAAGGATAACAATAAGCAACGATTACTCAAATTTGGATCCATGTTCTGACATCTCGCTGGTTCATGGATGTTGTCGTAACCATGAAGGAATCTCGACCAGCGACTCAGGCGCTACACGATGTAACATGTTGGTTCATGAGAGATACTTTTTGTAATCCAAATGAGATTAGGGGGCCCATTTACTTAGCTCGAGTGAAGGAATAGAATAAAAAAAAAATTTAAAATTTAGAATGTTTTTTTGGTTACTTCGACCATCGAATTGGCTACTTCAACTTCGAATCGAACGATTCAAACTAAAAATCGTTCGACTATTCGACCATTCGATAGTCGAAGTACTGTCTCTTTAAAAAAAACTTCGACCCCCTACTTCGCCACCTAAAACCTAGCGAGGTGCAATTAGGGATGCACCGAATCCACTTTTTTGGATTCGGCCGAACCCCCGAATCCTTCACGAAATATTCGGCCGAATACCGAACCGAATCCGAACCCTAATTTGCATATGCAAATTAGTGGTGGCAAGGGGAAAACATTTTTTACTTCCTTGTTTTCTGACAAAAAGTCACGCAATTTCCCTCCCGCCCCTAATTTGCATATGCAAATTCGGATTTGGTTCGGCCAGGCAGAAGGATTTGGCCGAATCCGAATCCTGCTGAAAAAGGCCGAATCCTGGCCGAATCCCGAACCGAATCCTGGATTCGGTGCATCCCTAGGTGCAATGTTAGCCTATGGGGAAGGTCCCCATAGGCTTTCCTATGTTTTTTTGGTCGAAGAAAAATTGTTCGATCGATGGATTAAAATCCTTCGAATTGAACGATTCAAAGGATGAAACCGTTCGGTCGAACGATTTTTCGTTCCATCATTCGATCAAACTATTTGCAGTAAATCCTTCGACTTCGATATTCGAAGTCGAAGGATTTACATTCGGCAGTCGAATATCGAGGGTTAATTAACCCTCGATATTCAACCCTATGTAAATCTGCCCCAAAATGTGTATAATAGGCCCTTGTCATCTTGGACTCTGTATATTTCCTTGGCACTGTTTATTGTAAAACAAAAAAACCTCTTCTTGGTTAAATAAAGAATATACCAAAAAAAAAATGATAACTTACATTAAAAGCATTTTTTTATCTGAATTTATACCATATGAGGAAAATACAAATGATAAAGAAATGCCCATTATTATTTATTCTCAGAGAGGAAATGGGATTTGAAAATGGAAAATATCCCAAAAAAGAATCATTTCCCCTCTCTAGAGAGAACCTGGTGCAACTATAGTAAATTCCAGTGCTTTTGGCTGTGCTATAAACTAAACGACTTGTCATTGAGAATTAGGAGATTTTCCTTCGTTTTAGGCTTTTCTCATTTGTTTGCAAGACTTGGAAGATACTTTCCATTTCATTCATTATGACAGAATAGCTGCTACGAGTTTTTTCCTGTCCGTCCAAAATGATTTTCTTTGTTCACTCAAAAAAAACAAAAAACATTTACCGTATCAAAGAACATTTTTTAGTCAAACTCCATAACCAATAATTAGTCATTTGGGGAAGTAGAATGAATAGGAAGTTATTTGTTTTCTGGAATGCTAATTCTTTGATGATTGCAGTTTGTTATTTAAACTGTTGAACAAGCCAAATGACTGTTTGCCATGTTTTACGCACAATGTATTGTTCCCTCCTAGAATTCCAGCACTCACTGCACAGGCACAGATATAATTAGATTTGGTCAGCGGTTTTGATATAGTGCCACAGAAATCTTTACTTTTCTATATTCTGTATAATGGGGTGGTTCACCTGGTTCACAGTAAACTTTTAGGGGGTTATTTATCAAAGTCAGAATTCATCTCATTATTTCTATTAAAAAAGTCCGACCAACTCCGAATTGCCGATTGGACCTAAAAGCTCACTACAATTGGTTCGGACAAAAAAAAAACAAAAAAACGGATTTTCACACCAAAAATCAGATTTCCTGCCAAAAAGTAAAAAAATCTGACTTTTGGTGGCAAAATTCGGAAAAATTTTTTTCCCGAAACTCAGCGTGGACCATGATATTGAAATGGAACCTTTGCCACTGACTTCTACAGGACCCTGACATTTTGGTGATGGCAGATTTTAATAATAAATGTAATTAATTTATTCAAAGTTTGATAAATAACACCCATAGTATGTTTTAGAATGACTTATTCTAAGCAACTTTTCAATTGGCCTGAATTTTTCTTTTTTTATAGTTTTGAATTATTTGCCTTCTTCTTCTTTCCAGCTTTCAAATAGGAGGTCACTGACCCCCATCTAAAAAAACAAATGCTCTATAAGGCTTCAAATGCATTGTTATTGCTAACATTCAGGCCTCTCCTATTCATATTCCAATCTCTGATTCAATACAGTGCATGGTTGCTAGGGTAATTTGGTTCCTAGCAAAAATTGCTTCCTTGCTGAGATTGCAAACTGGAGAGCTATTAAATACAAAGCTAAATAACTTAAAAAAAAACAAATGTAAAAAAAATTAAGATCCACTACAAATTATCACTCGCTACATCATAATAAAAGTTTATTCAAAGGTGAAAAACCTCTTTAAATTAGGAAGTACAGAAAACAAGCAGCATTTCTTCTACCTGCAGGGGATGGTGCAAAAGTGCAGAGGACATCATGGATTGCACCATTTTTTTTGCACTTTCCACTCTTCCCTGCTGGGAGTTAATGACCCTTATATAGTCATTTTACACCAGGGGATTTGTACATGCAGCTCCGCAACCCTGAATTTGCTGAACCGCGTTTAACACATTTATACAGATACATTTTAGCCGCTGAACATTTGCATCACTTATGGAGTAATGTTCAGCTCAGGATTGCAGGAAATGTAAACAGACGTCTGACTTGTACCTGTTTTAAGACAAAAGAATTATTATGGCATCTAGTTAGAACAAAAAGCAGTATAGAAAGCCATCCCATGTGAACAATAACATGACTCCCACTATAATACTGAGGGAAGGTTGCAGAATATTCCTGCTTCCCCAAACCTGCTGAAATATAGTTTATACAGTGTCATTATTCCTACTCTCTGTCATTGTATGTCATTAGCTAGATGGGTTCAAGCTTCAGCAGGCTATTTTTCATGCAAATCAAAACATTGCGCCTGGTGCTCAGAGGTTTCTGCGCCACAGAAACGTTTATTTGACATCCCGACAAATTGAACTCTTTTCAAAATCCTTTGCCAACCTTTGGTAATGATGTTTGCAAAATTCTTTCTCTTGCTTTTATTTTGAGAACCACGTGTGGGAGAGACTTTTCACCGGACGGCTCCGGTCTATTTGTCTGTAAAGCAAAATAACAAGGTGTTGAAGGTGCGGAAAGAAAAATAAGGGAAGGAAAGCAGAAAGGAGCACAGTTTGGTTATATAACAAAACCAATTGTAGCGAAATAAGGATCTAGGATAGACGATAGATACAATATATATTAGAGGAGACCCAAAAACAGCGATGCAGTAGACAAAATAATTATAAAAAGTAAACAATTATGTATTAGGTCATGTATAGCCTAACGCGTTTCGTGCCAAATGGGCACTTACTCAAAAGCTAAGGTTCCACCCCTGTACAAACTCTTTTAAAGGGGGGTTGACCAATCAACACACGTGCTTCACACAAGACATTATCCAATCAGAAAAAAGGGCACAACCCTAAACTAATTACAGATTCAGTGAGTAAACAGCAATCAATGAAAATGTATAAAAATAAATCATTCAAAAGTGGTAGAAGATAGATACACCTTCATTGATAAAAAAATACCTGTTATTAGGGTCTACATAAAGGTAGAGGGGGACCTCTAAAAGTGTTCACATAAAGGGGCAAATTACAAGGGTCGAATATCGAGGGTTAATTGACCCTCGATATTCGACTGGGAATTAAAATCCTTCAACTTCGAATATCGAAGATGAAGGATTTTAGCGCAAATAGTTCGATCGAACGATCAAAGGAATAATCCTTCGATCAAACGATTAAATCCTTCGAAACGAACGATTCGAAGGATTTTAATCCAACGATCGAAGGATTATCCTTCTACCAAAAAAACTTAGGAAAGCCTATGGGGACCTTCCCCATAGGCTAACATTGAGTTCGGTAGGTTTTAGATGGCGAACTAGGGGGTCGAAGTTTTTTCTTAAAGAGACAGTACTTCGACTATCGAATATTCGAATAGTCGAACGATTTTTAGTTCGAATCCTTCGATTCAAAGTCGTAGTCGAGGTCGAAGGTCGAAGTAGCCCAAAAAACACTTCGAAATTCGAAGTTTTTTTACTTCGAATCCTTCACTCAAAGTTAATTAATTGGCCCCAAAATCTCACTTATTATAAGATGGGTGTCGGAGAGAATCTATAAAAGCAAATACAGTAGATAGGCATTTACTAATCCAGCATCTCAGACCTGTTGAGGTTGCATATAAGTCAATGGGAGAAGTCCCAATGAATTTTTGATGTGCGCTGGGTTTTGTGCAATATCTTGAAATTTTCAGGAAAATTTAATAATAAATAAGTGTTAAAAAAAACCTGAGCAGAGTTTGTAGCAGAAAATGTTGAGAAAAATTAGTGATTTTTTTTTTATAAAATCTGACTTTTTATTTTATTAAATCATGAATTTTTCAGAATTTATTAAACCTCGAGGATGAAAAAGTCTGAATCAGAAAATCTGGCATCTCAGACATGTCGAGGTTGCATATAAGTCAATGGGAGAAGTCCCAATGAATTTTTGATGTGCGCTGGGTTTTGTGCAATATCCTGAAGTTTTCGGGCAAAAAAAGCATAAGAAATCTGAGTTTTCAGGTGAAAAATCTGAAAAAATCCGAGTTTTCGGTTGGAAAATCCGAAAAGATCGTGAAAATCTGATTTTTCCCACAAAACAAATTTTCAGGAAAATTTAATAAGTGTAAAAAATGAGCGGATTTGATCGGAGTTTGTAGCAGAAAATGTTGAGATAAAATTGATAAATACTTTGATAAATAACCCCCTTTGTGTTCCAGTGTTCAGTGTGCATTGGATAACGAAAGGTTGTGGTTGAGGTTGTACATTGGATAAGGGAAAGTTGCAAATGTATGCCTGCTTAATCAGTAAGGGCGTCAAAGGGACATCCCATTTAAACATAATACATATTTTTTAGTGGTCATATCAGTAAGGAGACATTTAAGCAACAGTCAGTGGATAGAGGACTGGGAGAGTCTTTGAAGGTGTGAAGTGTGACGAAGCCTTCGCAGGCGAAAATTCATCCTTTAGTGGATTCGTCCCATGGTGTTTACAGCCTCAGAGTTAGAGATAAGTGGTGCGAAGACCTTTGAATAAAAGTGATGTTTGTACAGTTCTAGGGGCCCTTGTAAAATGAAGAAAGCATGAAAGGAATTTCCTATGAAAATATTTACAGTCACCTTTATTACTGCATTTCTCACAACCCTCACTCACGTCATAACTATAAGGATTTGTACATTTCTGTTTAAGTCACTGATGCCAAATTCCATGTAGTCTTTGGCTAACTTTTATATAGACTTAAATAAGAATCATTTAAAGCAGAAGTGGTTCTCCTGTATAGTTTGTTCCAAGCGAGTTTGGAACCTCACACATCCCTTGTCAAATGGTATCTCCTGGTGCCCAGTGATAGAGGAATCGCCCACCTCACATCCAAGGTAAGAAGAAATTCACTGACACACAGGAATATCAGCAGTAGGGCACTGCATTAATAACATTGCAAGGGCTTACCCTGCTGCTGATATTCCTGTGTGCCAGTGAATTTCTTCTTACCTCCGTATAGTTTGATCAGGACATTGGCTGACAGAGCTTGTGGGCAAACTTCTCCTTCATTTTCAACGTAGGCTAGTTTGTATATGAGGTGATTTTAGGCAATGTTCCTCTGGGGATTCCTAACTGATAGTAGCCAAAGTCAAACTTCATGGTCTTCTAATTTAATTGTACATCTTACCAAGGTGACAACTGGGTGTCCACAGGTACTCAAGATAATCTGTAACCAGTGTTGGACTGGCCCACCGGGATACCAGGAAAAATCCAGTGGGCCAAGTGTCAGTAGACCCCATGCTGCTCAACATTTGGCCTATTTTATGGTCATTCCCTATTTCTATGAGAACAAAATGGCTTAATAGATGGAATAATAGATTATAGTATGTAAAGACAAGAGACTAGGAGAATAGAGGTCGAGTGAGGAGAAGAAGAATAATAGTTCTGAGAGTGGACCCCTGGTCTAAAGTTTTTCGGTGGGTCCCTGGTGTCCTAGTCCGACATCTAAATCTAAAATATATTAAATTATTTGTTATTTGGGCAAATTTCCTCTTTAATTAGGTTGGCTGTAAACTCCAAGAGGCTGCCGTGTTAGAAAGTGTTTGGTTTTTTAGTTAAGGTAGGTGTTGTTTGAATGCTGAGATGACAATTATATGCATATTATCAGTGCCAATAGCAACTGCATAGCATTCAGTAGCATTAACTGATGAAATCACAAAAACAATAATTAATATGTTCATCTTATAACCTTACATTTATTTTCCCATGCACCCTTGAAGTCTGCATTTCGTGATGTAAAAAAAATGCATACATGCATTCTCCATGCAAGCTCCCCCCAGTTAGCTGAAAGGTTGTGAGAAGTTACATGCTGTCTTGTTTAGACTGGCTGTAGAAAAATGATAAACACAGTCCTGAGACCATCAAGCATATATCAGCTATCAGTGCATAATGGCAGTAGCACTTGCAGAACAACTCTATGGTCAGCATGATATACTGAAAATAGATAAAAGCAACAGGTCGCACTGTAAAATTGGCTGAAAATTCAAATAGCCATTAAAATTTAAAAGAGGAGAAAGTGAAAGTGTTTGAAGGCATCTGACTCGTATGGTAATGTTTCTTCATCCGCCAGTCCAGCTCACTCATTTGCTGTACATGAAAGCAACCCAAAAAATTGCTATCACCCCTAACTCAACTTCCTAATGTGGATTTCTGATTCATACACTCTGGGGCAGATTTATGAAGGGTCGATTTTAAAATTCAAATTTTAGTTAGTTTTTTTTTTTATGTCCAAAACTCTCAAATTTGAATTGGGAATAATCCAAATTCGATTCAAATTTTAATTCAAATTCAAATTTAGAGAATTATCAAACCCTGGCCCTTTAAAAATTCAAATTCGACTATTTGCCACCTAAAACCTGCAGAGTTCATGTATAAGTCAATTTGAACATGTTACTAGCCTTCCTGACAGTCGAGTTTTTTTCGGAGAAAAAAACAGATTTGAGTTTAGTCTAATTTGATTCAAGTCGGTAAAATTAATTCGAGTTTTAGATATTCGATTTTTTTTTAAATAACCCCCCATTCGAATTCCGAGTATATTCAAATTTATTAGAGTTAAAAAAAACATGAATTCGAAATTTGACCTTTGATAAACCTGCCTCCCAATCTCCAAAAAATATTTGTCAGGGCCACAAGGTCATCAAGACCAGGAAGAAGGAAATAATGAGGACGGTGACCTTAGGAAGCAAGCAGAACAGGCCAAAGTCCAATGGCGTGGTATTATATCGGTTAAGCAGATTTGTAGTAACATCTCAAGGAAGAGGTCAGGGTAGGCAGCTACTGGAATATTCACACTCAAGCCAGGAGTAAAAAACTGGAGTATCATTATAGAGCACAAGTAGAAAATAAGCAAGTGAGATCTGCAATCTAGTGGTAAACCCTGCTCTACAAAGTCCTTATTCTTAATATGGTGGCATGTTTTGGCTTGGTGCAGCATGGTGATGATAAACCTAAAATGGCATTCTGACCTCTCCAGCCAAACTTACTATGAACTTTGTGGCACAATGATACTACCATTGATGAGACATGCAAGTCTCATTGTCAAATGCTTCTTTCTCCCACCCAACTCAATATGAGGGTCATTCTCTTTCTTTTTCTGTCAGCAAACTGCCCTCTGATAGGATAATATATAGAGCATATAAGCAAGAAGTTGAAATCAGGTGTCCTATAAGGTACAATTCTTATAGAGTATGTAAATTACTGAGATTTCCAAACTTTATATACAGTATACCAATAAAGCATCTGACTCCTATTTCCTATTTCTACCTCTAATGCTCAAAACAGGACATTTAGTAGACCAGGTCAAGTTGTTTCGGGACATCAGGAAAAAAAGGTGAATAACAATGATATTTATGGAAAACCAACAACGGTGAAGGAAGCCTCAGAAGCAGGTCTTCGCTGCAATTAAATTTAATAAGTTGTGCCACTACATGTTTCGGGCCTACAAGCCCTTTCCATTGAGAAAGGCTCGAAACATGTAGTGGCACAACTTAATAAATTTAATTGCAGAAAAGATCTGCTTCTGAGGCTTCCTTCACCGTTGTTGGTTTTAGCTATTGGAATTTTGTGTGATGACAACACGTGGTGGAGCCAGCCCAAGATTTTTTTCAGGCAAAGCTGGAACACTGGATATCCCTGATATTTATGGAAAGTCTGGGGTGATGGGGACCCTATTTTAATTACTGGATGCTATAAAAAGATATATATAACAAATTGTCCATGATCTGTAATCAAAATGTGGCAAATGAGTATAATATTGGGTAAGTCTGAGAAGAGGTTTTTCAATGACAAGATGTCCATCAGACAGAGAGTGGGGCTTTGTCAATATGTCCCCAGGACCTTTAGTCTTAGAACATTATGTTGTATTAGCCATGTTTCTGTATAATCAGCTCTTGAACAAGATTTCCTTGCTTTGGATTTTCACTTTTCCCCTATGGTGCAGAACAAGACATCAAAGGAATTTATCAGGGAAACAAGTTCTTATCGCAGTCTTGTAAGATAATATTCTTGGAGGTTTAGGAATATCAGTAAGTGGGATGAGCTTGGAAAAGCCCTGTCGTATAGCTTTGCAGCTTGTGTTTACCTTGAGAATACACAGCATATAGACATTATACTGCATCATGCCGGAAAAAACTGGAAAATGGGAAATGACCCCACTTGCCTGTCTTTGAAGCCATACATATGTGCAGAGGGGCATGCTTTCAGTATCTTGATCAGACTCACTGTATATCGCCACCATTATGCCGAATTCAGATAAAACAGTTACTGAGAAAACATTTACTCTCCACTTCCAAGCGTATTCTCTTTGTTGGATATCTCTTAGATTAGGAATGACGTTCCTCTTCATAACAAACCACTTTTCTTTTTTTTTCGTAGCCAGATAGATGTAAGCATTCCAACTGAAAAATAAAATTGCCAGCGCCTGTTGTGCAAACTCAAGAAAAGAAACATGCATCAAAAACAAAAGGCCAACCAATATAGTCATTTTCACATTCAGACCAGTGGGCTATGTTTTGTACAGGTATAGGATCCCTTATCCGGAAACCCGATATCCAGAAAGCTCCGAATTACGGAATGGCTGTCTCCCATAGACTCCATTTTATCCAAATAATCCAAATTTTTAAAAATGATTTCCTTTTTCTCTGTAATAATAAAACAGAAGTTGTACTTGATCCCAACTATATAATTAATCCTTATTGGACGCAAAACCAGCCTATTGGGTCTATTTAATGTTTAAATGAATTTCTAGTAGACTTAAGGCATGAAGACCCATATTACCGAAAGATCCGTTATCCGGAAAACCCCAGGTCCTGAGCATTCTGGATAACAGGTCCCATACCTGTAGTACAAAAGTATAGCACCAAATGCTGAGAGTGCCCACATAATTTTTCAGCAGGGTGGTTATTAATTCTTTTACCAGCACATTTTCAGCTTCTTAAAAAAGAGTTGTGCGGAAAGCATCTGAAATAGCTTGGTGTGCCATTGCACTTAAGATACTTCTATCCAACTGCATACATATGATGTGTATCTGGTCAACCTAGAAATTACTAAATGAATGAAAATTTCTAGTTTTGATTTGATCAGTGATTCCCTTTGTGAATGCTGTTATAACCCCAGTAAGCTGTTTATGTGAAAGGGGCAACACATTTCTGCCAGATGAAGTTTCATTGGTCCACCTACAGATGGTCCTCTAGTTGAAGGAGTTCCTATGGTCAACAAGGTGCAGGTTCTGGCCTTGGGACAGACTGGGTCTTTATTAAGCAACTGCCAGGATTCTGATAACCCATATAAAACTCAGTAGGTATTTTCATATCATATTATATGTTTGGCTTCCCAAATGTTTCCTTTGGTGGAATTAAAAAAAATGTGAAGTTTGGCAAAAGAGCAACCCTATTTTTGTGCAAAAGCAGCTGCTGTCACTGTCAGGGGCCTCCTCCCTGCTTTGGGACATATTAGTCAAAACAGAATATAGCCCACCCATGGGCTGATATTGTCTACATTCAGTCAAAGATCTCTCTCCCATCTATGTTTGGAACCATTGCAAGATAATCATCACTGCTTTTTCTGATGACACCTATTAAAATTCATAGTGATTTCTTTAAAGGACAAGAAAGTCTAAATAAATAAATATATATATATATATATATATATATATATATATATATATATATATATATATATATATATATATATATATATATATAGGCTTATACAATGTCTTACGTTTGCTTGCAAGTGTGTTTTGGTTCAGAAAAGATGATTGCAGAATCATAGCTCTTGCTATGAGAAGTCAGTGCCCATTCAAGATGGCAGCAATACTTTCTTCATGTGCACCAATACAATTTTATCTTCCTTTAATTTGTATGTAGAAGTAAACAATGTAAGCATTTCAGAAGACAGGAATACCCAATGCATGGAGAGACCAACAACACAGAAATACACAGTGGCTGCTTCATTGCACCTCATTGGAACTGTACTTAGTTACATGACACTCTCCCTGCTAAAAGTCAATCATCAGTGTAATTGCTACATGACTTCTTTTCACTCACCCTTGTCATTAACATTCGTGTTTTGCCAGTATTCCCCAACCATCTCAGTACATTACAATCCATTTTGCAGCTCTGTATTTCTTCACGTGTGTACTAAGGTGGCGGTATGTGCTGAGCGAATGGAAAGACTTGTCAAGAGAAATTATGTCAACTTGATGGAGCACGGGGTCCGTTAATGTCAAGGGGTATACTGTGTATATTATTATCCTTCACTTAAATTCACAATTAGCTGGCATGCAAACAGATACATTAATGGGACACATTATCCAGAATGCTCAGGACCTGGGGGTTTCCTGATAAGGGGTCTTTCTGTAATTTGGTCTCAATACCTTAAGTCTACTCAAAAATGATTTAGACATGAAACAAACTCAATATGATTGTTTTGCCTCCAATAACAATTAATTATATCCCAGGTGGCATCAAGTACAAGCTAGTGTGATATTATTACAGGGAAAAAGGAAATAATTTTTAAAAATCTGAATAATTTCACTTAAATTTAGTCTATGGGAGATGGTCTTCCTGTAATTTGGAACTTTCTGGATAACAGGTTTTTGGATAAGGTATCCCATGCCTGTATCCAAAACCATGCTTTATTTTAACTGAATACATCTCTGAACCCAATCACTGCCCTACCCAATAAAAAGGTGCCATGCTAAATACTAAGAAATCTCTGTTTCCCCCACAATGGTCCACCCCCTAGACGCTAGAAGTAATTTTCTAGTCCATACCTAGAATACTTCTCAGGTAGAATGCATTTTCAACAGTACATCCTAAAAAAAAGTGCTCCACTGTTGTATAAACCTATTCCCTACTTTTTTAGTTTAGTGAGGAACCAATTGGACCAATACCGTATATACTCGCGTATAAGCCGAGTTTTTCAGCACCCAAAATGTGCTGAAAAACTCTACCTCGGCTTATACGCGGGTCAGCTAAAAAAGGTTGCCGCTTACTCACTGATTGAAGTGTGCAGTGACTCCTCCGTGCTGCCCATACTTCTCCCCGCTCGTGGCTTCCTTAGCCCTCAGCCCCTCCCCTCTCAGCTCTCGTCACTCAGTACTCCTCAGCCCTTCCCCTTTGGGAAAATGTGTGCGCATTACCGTATTGCGCGTAGGAGCGCACAAGAGTTTAGAAGAGGAGCGCTCGAGACGTGGATGAGGTGCGCACTCACTCTGTGATACGAGCACGCATCTGTACAGGGAGCGGAGGCGCGCGTCTTCTCCCTTTGTGACGTGCCCTGGGACTGATTGACAAGAGCTGAGAGGGGAGGGGCTGGAGCAGAATTAAGCGAGGAGGGGGGAGAAGTATGTGCAGCAGCATGGAGGAGTCAGTGCATGCTTCAGATCAGTGAGTAAGCAGCAACGTTAAAGCTTTAAATTGGCCATGTCCTAAAATAATTTCTCACCCCTAGGCTTATACACGAGTCAATACATTTTTCCAGTTTTCTTAGGTAAATTAGGTACCTCGGCTTATACACGGGTCGGCTTATACACGAGTATATACGGTATCTACACAATGTATTGGAGTGTAGCGCCATACATAAGCCCAGTCTGTTCAAAGGATGAAACGATTACCATTCTGTCGTTATTAATTTTTAGGAAATATGACATAGTCATACAGGTGGTCTTGATAGAGGTCTCTTGAGAGGCCAAAATATTGATCATTAAATAAATTCTATTTTCATTGTCTTTGTAAAAGGGAGTTTTATCAGCACACAGACAAAACCCTTTGTTTCTGAGAATGCAACCCTATGAATGGAACTGCAATAATAATTAACATTTAGGTCCTTGATAAGAGCCTTTATCAAAGTTAATGTAGATAAAACATTTTCATAACCCTAAATATCTTTATTTCCTTTTCCTACATATGATATAACATGTAGTACAATATGTGTAATACTCCAACACAGGTCAAAGGTTGATTTCCAAGAGATCTAACAGTGAAGGGCTTAGACAAGGACTATTTGTGCCAAACTGGTTTCTGTTCAGTATGCCATAACCATCAAATTTTAAATGTGCTTTAAAGGTTCTCTGGTAGAATGGTTGGCACAACTGGGGTATGTTTTAGTACTAGTGGTAGCAAGATGGAGCCAATGAGCTAAAAATGACAGCAATGAAGACTAATGAACACTATTATTTCTTCCAACAAGCTTAATGAGCCTTCAAGTTGCCAACTTTGTAGACCTATAAAAATGTAGCTTTCTGCATCACTAGATCTCTGCTGCCATATATGATCTGGATTGTACTTGTATATGCCCCTATGTTCTAAAAATTGAAAGAACATGATGTACATTTATTCATGAAACCCTGACAGTCTTGAAGCTCTTTTTGTCCATCTGGCATTCCATTTACAGTCTTTGTGTGTCAGCTGTTGTTTGGATGGAACATGTCTGGAAAATGCCTCTGAAATCCCATGCTGTAAATGTAAAGCTCTAGAGAGGTTTTTGCCTGATCTTCAAATTTACGCCATGCTGGAAGATGTTCTGCTCAATGGGAATAGAAAAGCTCTCTTGTCTTAAACCCATAAATTATAAGAAACATTGGTTCCATTTTAGGCCATCCACTTCTATAGAACAACAGAAGGAATTTCAGATATTGTGAGCAGCTCATTTTTCTAATGGAAACGAATGAAAACATATTGACATAAATACTTTCATGATGGTTCGACTGTAGACATTTTTCAGCCTTTTGTTGATAAGCAGCTTATTGTTTAGTAGTTATTTGTATTCATTAGATATATATCACATTTTTTTTCCTATTTTAGTGTAAAACAATCAGAGGGCTTAAGGACAGACAATTTATTCTGAAATACATAACAATGCCAAAATAATCTAATTGTAGGGTGGGCAATGAACAAATTCTAGAGGGAAAGCAAGGCTGAACCTTGGAAAGCCTGCAGATCAATTGCTGAAAGATGAACAACTAATCAATAATATATTAGAAGTAGGGATGTAGCGAACTGTTCTGCTCCGAACTAGTTCGCGCGAACTTCGACCGTTCGCGTCCGCCGAATGTTCGCGAACGTTTGGGAACGTTCGCATTTTGAGTTCGCGTTCGATTCGAATACAAATCGTTCGACCATTCGACCATTCGAATTCCTTCGACCGCTAAAAATCGAACGATTTCCATTTGTTCAAACGATGTAAGCATTCGATCGAATGAAAAGCATTCGATTGAATGGCTTCGATCGTTCGATTCGAATGAAAATCCTTCGATCGAATGATTAAAATCCTTCGATCGTTCGAATCGAACGATTTTAGCGGGTGTTCGAAGTTCGCGAACTGTCCGCGAACGTTCGCATTTTTTGCCGGTGTTCGCGAACGGCGTTTGCGAACACCAAATAGGCAGTTCGCTACATCCCTAATTAGAAGGGTCATTTACAAACACAGCCAATAGTGCCGTTGCGCTAAAATGAATGCAAATTATTGATACCTTTCATTAAAGGTCCTTATATCCAAATACACTTTTTGCACTTCTGTTTAGTTGCTGTAACATAAATTGTATCTGTTGTGCACCTAATGACACAGAATCCCTGGAGCTGCCACCCCTCTGAGTTGTGGTTGGAATTCCAGTGGGTTATGGCTATAGGCTCAGCAGTCATGCCATAAGAACATACTAATACCATTTTAATGTCCCACACATAAGTGACGCAAACCCTACCATGAAATGTTTGCCATAACTTGCTCCCAATAAATTGGGTTCAGCTTCTTGTGATGCAGAATTATAGGGGCAAATTCACTAAAGCGCAAAGTGCCTAACACTAGCACAAATTCGCCAGCGTGACGTCATTTCGTTACTTCGCCGATTTACTAATGGTGTAAATTCGGTAGCGAAGTATACCTACTCTAGCGCTACTTCGCACCCTTATGCCAGGCGAAGTTGCGCTATGGCGGAGGGACGTAACTACGCAAATTCCCTAACTTGCGCATTTTATTGAACGTTGCCTCTTGCACCAGACTTGCCTTCGCCACCTCAGACCAGGCAAAGTGCAATAGAGTAGATAGGACTTGCTTCAAAAAAAGTCCCAAAAAACGCTGGCGTCTTTTCTTTTTTTAAGCGTGATAGGCTGAAAAAGATTGTACATTTTTTTTTGGGGTACCCTCCTTCCCCCCTACATTTCCTAACATATGGCACCTAAACTATACACTGGGCACATGTATAGGGTAATATATCAACTCTATTTTATTTTATGAAGCTTTCCCAGCTTGTATAGTGTAATGTATTTGCTGCTACATATACGTCTATTGTACTTTAACTTGGTGACATATGCAAATTAGGCATCGCTAGCATAAATTCGCTTTGCTTGACGAATTAACGCTAGTGCAACTTCGCTACCGTTCGCCTCCCTGAGCGCAACTTCGGATTTTAGTGAATTAGTGGCGCCCTGGCGCCAGCTTAGTGAATTTGCCCCATAGTGTAACTTCTGTAATTTGAGTGCCGAAGAAACATGTCAATTTGCATCCAAAAAGAGAAATCCACATAGAGAAACATGCCCTCTGTTTCTACTTTTGCTTTAAAATAATCAATAGCTTGAAACTTGTAATTGCCTTTTTTACACTTAGCTGCCTTTTGTATGTATTCCCCTGAAAAATGTAAATAGTAGTTTTACCGTATTATTCAGAGGTCAGGTTAAAACCAATGTTTGAATATTGAATGTAAAGGTCATCTAAGGGGTATTCGGTTTCTGTAGCAGAAAAGTAGTATACAGAATATTTATATATAAATAGTGTGGGACCAGTCTGGAATCGGTTATGTTTAAAAGACAAAAAAGGAAGACATTCCCTGGTTTAAAGTTGGGTTTCTCTGATATATATGAAGTTGATCATTGTCATGGCCAAGCTTTTTTTTTCTGTTTGCAGTTATAAGTACGAGTAGAACCAGACCTCTGTCTTGTTAATCTCAATGTAAAGACACAAAGAACACTCACCATTTTGATATAATCAAGAATAGAATGATAATCAATCACTGGGCAAAAGAGTCTGTGACAATCTAATAAGATCTTGTATAAACCAAGGGCCCTGGCATACTGGACGTTTTGTTGCCTACGATAAATTCGCACTACCAATGGGTGACAAAACATGCCTAGTTTCCTTCACTCTGGTAATAATGTAAAACCATTGGTGGGGAACATACACATCATTTTGGCTTTTCAGGCAGTATCCAGGCTGTTGCCTTATGAGGAAACTTTGGCTATTTGAGAAACCCCAAGCAGCGTGTATGTTACCGTGCCAGCGATTTATACTATTGTCGATGCAAAATCGTTTTTTGTTTGCTTGGGACTTGCCTAAATTTAAGATGAATTTATACTAGGCCATAGAAAAAACACTTGAAAACCTCCTCATAGATTTGCCTCCCATATCACAAGAACCTCTGTATACTGTACCTGCGATGTTTCAATTTTCCCTTCTTTTAATGAAAACTCTTTAATAGAACATGGGACATTTTATGGGAAAGCTACAATTATTCAGAGTTATTTTTAAGAGAAATATAGGCGCAAATTCACTAAGCGCCGAACGCTAGCGTTAATTCGCTAGCGTTTGGCATTTTTCGTTACTGCGCAAATTCACTAACGAACGCTGGCGTAGTTTCGCTAGTGTTACTTCGCACCCTTACGCCAGGCGAATTTTCGTTAGCGACGTAACTACGCAAATTCACTAACTTGCGCAGTGTACTGAACGCTACCTTTTACGCTAGACTTCCTTCGCCACCTCAGACCTGGCGAAGCGCAATAGAGTAGATAGGGATACTTTCAAAAAAAGTCAAATTTTTTTCTAAGTCCCAAAAAACGCTGGCGTGTTTTCTACATGATGGGTGATAGGCTGAAAAAGATCGAAAATATTTTTGGGGCTCCCCTCCTTCCCCCCTACATTTCCTGACTCATGGCAACTTACCTAGACAGTGGGCACATGTGTAGGGCAAAATAATTTTTTTTTTTGATGTTTTGAAGGTTTTCTAGCCATTTGTAGTGCTGATACGTATTCCTCCATTGAAATTTGAATTTGGCGCCGTATGCAAATGAACCATCGCTAGTGAAATTTCGCTTCGCTGGGTGAATTAACGCTAGCGCAACTTCAAAAACTTACGCTACCCCTGTGCGCAGCTTCGGATTTTAGTGAATTTGCGGAGCGCTGGCAAAATTACGCCTGGCGAAGTGTGGCGAAATGTGGCGAAGTGCCTGGCGCAACTTCGAATCGTAGTGAATTTGCTCCATAGTGTCTTCAGGCTCAATCAGTCCCAGACAACGTGCCAAGTGGGTACATGCTTACTCCAAAAGGCAGCCAAGGCGATTCCTCACCGATGGAAAGACAGCAGCAAAAAAAAAAAAAATGGGTGTAGTGACATGAATGAAGCCGTCTGTCACTGTGATATGCAGATTGTATTGCTGTCACTGCACACATACACAGATCAGTAGGGGGCATAGGTGAAATCACGAGGGCCCAATTCTGTAAATCCTGAATGATTGTTCAGGTTTGACTCATATTTTCATCGTTTCCCCTTCTCCTGAAAGGAGAACTAAACCCTAAAAATGAATATGACTAGAATTGCCATATTTTATATTCTAAACATATTGAACCAGTCTAAGGGTTCAGCATCTACATAGTAGGAATGATCCAGGCCGTCAAAGTTTTCACAGAAGTTTCCCATCTTGGATTTTGTTAGGAGTGTCTGCAACACGCACATGCTCAGTGTGCTTTAAGCAGCCACAAATCATCAAACCGAAAAAAAATATGCTGGTTTCTGAGCTGCCATCTATTAATAATCGGAACTATTTACTAATCAGCCTTATATTGATACATTTATATTATATATTCAGCATATTGTGCATCGGTCCATCGGTCAGTAACAGCACAGCGCATGTGCAGTGGATCAGCAGAAAATAAGATGGTGAGCTACTAGGGCATCTTTGGTGACATAGATCTTTACTACTAAAGGGCTGTGGTTGCCTGGGGCAGAGAGGTAGAGAAGTCCAAAACATAGTGTACAACATTTATGCTCTACTTCTTTAGTAAAGGTTTAGTTCTCCTTTAATGCAGTACTAGAGGAGCAGACAGCAGGCCTTTTTTTGCTTCTTGTTTCCCTTTAACTGGCATGGCAGCAAAGATGGTTTAGGTACAGTGCCTACCAGTGTCAGACTTGGAAACCAGGGGCCCACCCAAAAACCTTGGACCAGGGGCCCACCAAAGAACCATAGACCAGGGGTCCACACTCAGTACTATTAATATTATTCTCCTCACTCAACCTCTATTCTCCTAGTCTCTATTCTTTACATACTATAATATATTATTCCATCTATTTAGTCTCTTTGTTCTCAAAGAAATAGGAAATGACCATGAAATGGGCCAAATCTTTAGCAGCACAAGGGCCCCCTGACACCTGGGCCCACCGGGAGTTTTCCTGATATCCCAGTGGGCCAGTCAGACACTGGCGCCTACACAGTGCACCTAATTGTTGTTTAGATCTAGACTCTGTCAAGCTGCTTTTTTCCAATAGGACCCTCTCCCAAACTCAGTGTGATAAGCTCTAAGTACACATTCTGTAACCTACATGCCAAACTGCATCCACATGGCTGACTTAAAGTTACATAGAGACACAGATATCATTATTCTCAGTATTATAACCCCACTCTACACTAAAATACCTGCTTGTTTGTAATGATTGTTATGTCTCACAACATGACAGTTCATTTGACTATTGTATATAAAGCAGATTGCATGGGCTAGACCAACATACACTGCTTTTACATAAAAGGCAAAACACCACCACCAATATATCACTCCAAGTCCCTCAAACTGAAGATCCAAGTTTTTCCAACCTGTGAACGTGGTTCTGTCAGATGCTGATAAAATACCAAAGAAGATGAGAGAAGACAGAATCCAAGACGTAGAAGAGAGTCAACCTGGTGGATTCCTACTCCTCCCTCATAAACTTTCCTTAATGTTCTAGTTCCTCTGCCCATTGTCAGACCTTCCTAACATGATACTTCACATCACCAACCTCGCCATGTTTCAGGACATATGATTATGCTGTTTGTATGGTTTCTAAGAGCTGAAACAAACTCTTAAGCACTTGTTATGGATGACTACATTTTTAGAGCGAAAACAGAATCCATTCTCCAAGGACTCAAATGAATCAAGCAGATATATAGTAGGTAGGCTTGAGCCAACATAATATTAATTCCAATCTACTGACAAAAGAATGAAGTCAGGCCCGCTGCCCATTTCTCCTGTTAACAGCCAGAGAGATCACAATCGCTCATAACTCAAAACGTTATCTTTTTCTGCGTAGATTCAACAATTAATTATGCAAATCTTACAACAGAGAATGACTCTGGTCTTTGAAAAGGAGTTTTTCTTTCCCCTTTGGCGTTTATATCCCAGTTTCCTCTCTGATCCAGTTCCTCACATGTGGGAGTGTTAAGAAGAGAGAATAACATCTGTGGGATCTCTAGTGGTTACAAGTTTACACGGGAAGCTTTCCAATTACATGGGAGCTAAACTATGCCAAGGGTTCTTTTTAATAAGCCATGACTCTTTTTTTTGGAAAGCTGCCTGTTTCATCTGCATACACACGTTTCCCCTGTCATTTTTGGCAAGATACATAAAATATGTATAGTATATATATATATATATATATATATATATATATATATATGCCCCCCAACATAAAGGACTTGTACTGAACAGACATTTGCCTATTGTTTTAATTAGGTAACGCATATGGTTTTTGTTATTTCTTCCGTTAAACAGGGCAAATTCTGGAATTGAAACTGAATCCCAAATTATATGAGCAAAACCAAAACAGAGAAGCACTTTGTGCAAGCAAACCCCTTCCTTACCCCCAGCTGTAGCCTGTTAGGCTGTGAGATAAGAAGACTTTTAAGTGCATTGCTGGTTTGTTTGATTGTGCTCGCAGGAACCAGGAAGTAGAAGGTGACGTTAGTTTCAAATTTCTGTTTAACAAAAGAATTAAAAAAATTGTAAACTACTCAACTTATAACAACTATATTTTTCCAGGTACAACCCCCCCCCCCCCCCCTGGTAGCCAAGATGTTTTTAAACAGGTGACTTTGAGGTTGATATGGCTAATTAGACCTGTAGAAAGCTTTGAACCTTTTATTACATTTTAAGGTGGCCATACACGGGCCAATAATATATAATATATTTGCCATGTATATAGCCCTCCGACGGGCTTCCCCGATCGATATCTGGCCGAAAGTCGGGCAGATGTCGATCAGACGGGACTAAAAATCTCGTCGGATCGCGGCCGCATCTATTTGTTGATGTGGTCCCGCAATCCAACCGCCCGTTACTCATCGTTAGGATCCGAACGTTGCAGAACTTTTAAAAGGTATGTCTGACATTTATCCAAAAAGAAAGATTACACATTTCCTTAGTAATTGATAGGCGATATTTTTCACCAGGCTTTGGGGTAAATTTATCAAAGAGTGAAGTTCCGCCACTAGAGTGAAATTCCGCAGCTCTCCATTCATTTCTATGGGATTTTGAAAGGCGTATTTGTCAATGGGTGAAAGTGAAATTTCACCCTTTGATAAATACGCCTTTAAAAACCCCATAGAAATGAATGGGACGTGGCGGAATTTCACTCTAGTGGTGGAACTTCACTATTAACTTCACTCTTTGATAAATATACCCCTTTGTCTCCGAAAAATGCGCATAGACAAATTTTTCAGCGCAGTACTGTATATTGTGCACTGAAAAACTGCTTGCAAAAAAGTTGAGAAGTTTAGAAAAAGTACCTGTCAAAACTGCCCATTGACCTCAAAGCATTTTGACATTTTGCGAATATTTTAGCATAGCAAAATGGGACAGATTTGGCCATCGCTAGTGATGAAAAGTTTGCGGGAAAAATCGTTAAATCGGAAAGTTTCAGGAAAAAATTGTGAAATTCTGACATTTTCACGAAAAAATTGTGAAAATCGTACATTATCACGAACAGATCGTGAAAATCGTACATTTTCGAGAAAAATCGGGAAAATCGGAAAATTGACATACGCGTCCAAGCTGACAATGGCGTTAAAGTCAATGGACATACAAATAGTGTAGACTTGCGCTGATTGTGATGCAAGCGACTTTTTGGGCGTGTGTCCAAAAAAATTTTGATGCAGGCTGAAATGCGGAAATTTGCCTCGAATTCGTGCCCCTACACATCCCTATCCATTGCTATTTACTGTAGATTTTTGCACAAAAATGTCTTTTGATATACTGACATGTCAGTACAGGGAATCTTTTCTATGTACCAGGAAATAAAACCTAGAATAAAGGTTCTCTAGTAGTGATGGGCGAATAAATTCGGCCGGCGTTAATTCGCTGCAAATTTCCGTGATAAATTCGACAAACTGCGGCAAAAATTTTCCAGCAGAAAATCTGCCGCATCAAAAAAACTTGGGTGTGTGTCAGAATAGTATTGTGCATAAAAATTTGTCACAGGCATCAAAAAAAAATTTTAAAATGCATTTCGCGAATTTTTCGCTGTTTTGCAAATTTCGTGGTAAATTCGCAAATTTTGAGGCAAAGCGAAACGGAACACATTCGCCCATCACCATTCTCTAGGCATAAAGGTAAGCATAGCAATACATGAGGAACCTTTATATAGTAGGACATATGTATAATATAAAACTTATTTGTTATGGGTGCTGCATGACATAAAAATGACTCCAAATGCCTGCTTGAAAAGCTGCCTTTAATTACTTGTTCCTGTAAGTGGGTTTTGCAATAGACTGGCGGAGACCTATGGGAGGCCAACTCACTTCTCTTTGAACCAGATGTGATGGCAATCTGCGAAGAATGATTTGTGCAGAAAATGACAGGCCAGACATGGAACAATCAACTTGAAAGCATCGAGGGAGAAGCAAAAAGAGACTGCCAGTAAAGCAAAGGCTTCTTAGATGTTGTTGATAGAACCCAACACCTGCAATGTAATGAGTTCATTAAAGTGAGACATGTTCCTATGACTGTAAAGTATAAATATTACTAGACATGCAGCAACGCAATGTTCTCTTTTAACAAGGTTGTACCAAAGCCCCCAGCATAGCTCCAACAATACAATCAATGTTTTGCAACCACAGTTGTAGCTGTGAATGTAGCAATGTCATCAATGAGCTCTACAGAGATTTGTATAATGGATCCGTTTTATGGAAGCAGGAGTGTTTTAAACTTTGAAGCTTTACAAAGAAGAAACCCAGGGCCGCCGTTAGAAATCACGGGGCCCCGTACAACAATATTTTTTGGGCCCCACCCATCTCAAGCTTCACCCCAGATCCCGCCGACTCCACATCACAGTTAAAAGACCACAAAGACATCAGCATTATAACAGGTAACCCACACACAAGTTATAAAAAGCTATTGGGGACCAGGGCCCCCCTATAAGTTAAAAAAAACATTGGCACCAGGGCCCCCCCATGAAAGTTTTTTTCAAAAAGGCAATGGTGCCAGGGTCCCCCTTACAAGTTAAAAAAAATTGGGGCCCCACAGAATATTTTTTTTAAAAAAACATTGGTGCCAGGGCCCCCCTTACAAGTTAAAAAAAAATTGGGGCCCCAAAGAATATTTTTTTAAAAAAAACATTGGTGGCAGGGGCCTATAGAGTATTAAAATAATTTAATACATTGGTGGCCAGGGGATTACAAAAAAAATTAAAAAACACACATTGGTGTTCAGAAGAATTGAACTCAGGGCTTCAACTTCGCCTCCTTTCGTGACTTCAGGTCTTTTTGCCACTTCTGGACTTCGATTTCGGCTGTTTTCATGACTTCGGGTCTTCTCACCGTTTTGGGACTTCGTCTTCGGCTATTTTCGTGGCTTTGGGTCTTGTCACCGCTTCAGGACTTTGGATTGTCCGCATTTTGGCTGTTGGGACTTCGGAAGGAGGCGGCACGGCTTCGGGGCTGTCAAGGGGGGCCCGACTCTTTCGAAAGTTCAGCACAGCTGGGCCCCCATTCAGGCCTGGGCCGGGTACACTTGTATCCCTGTGCCCCCCTGATCCTGGCCCTGAAGAAACCCATAAGACTGATGGAGAATTGGAGACTTTTTTTTGTATAGATCTCAAAAAATATGAGGTAAATGACTTCCTAGTGAGTTTCCTCCGTTTCCTCAGGCATCTGTTTACGACTCTTGATCATTCTGAAAATACAATTAATTACGTCTCAATAACAGCCCCACTCAGTGATGGGCGAATTTGTTCCGTTTCGCTTCGCCTGAAAAATTCACAAAGTTCCCGCAAAATTTGCAGAATGCATTGAAGTCAATGGGCATCAAAACTATTTCGTCACGTGTCAATTTCGATGCCCGCAACAATTTTTATACGCGTGCCTATTTTGTCCAAATCCATTGAAGTCAATGGGCGTCCAAATCATTTTGGTGCACGACTGTTCCGATGTGCAACACATTTTTTTTGACAAAGTGGAATTTCCACCGGTGAAACGCGGAAATTCACCACGAATTTGCATCTTCTGAATTTATTCGCCCATCACTAGTCCTAGACTACAATTAAGTTCAAGTCATGAACAATTTGCTGTACTTTTTTAAATATCAAAAATACACTAAGGGGTGGATCACCTTCAGGTTTAATTAGTATTTTATAGACTAGCCTATTCTTAGTTTTCAATTGGGCTTCATTCTTATGTTTTACAGTTTTTGGATTATTTGCAATCCTCTCATAACCCTTTCCGGTTTTCTAATGGGGGTCACTGACCCCGGCAGCCAAAAAACTGTTGCTCTGTGAGGCTATAGTTTCATGTTATTGTTACTTTGCTTGCTTAGTTAAATTGGATCCTAGCAACCAGATAGCTGGGGCTGTTGTGCTGCGACTGCAAGCTCTTATGAGCATATACTTATGTCTATTTCATTTTTTCACACCTACTGTATGTTGCCCTATTAAAGATTTTCTATTAGATGACAACTTGGTCACTCTGGACAAAGTCAGATACTTATTGGCCCATGGCGTTTGCCAGAGAACTGCCGTTGGGTGTGCATGTGGTCCTTTTCTTGATGGGTCTTCTTAGGATCCTATTATGGTCTGATTGTAGATCTAGAGGTCAAATGATTGGCCTGAATTGGCCCACTTTCCATGTATGGCTGCAATTAAGGTCTGCCTGGCCAGACACTAGGCAATCAAGAAAATATTTCAAACTCTTCCCTCCAATAAATTCTTGGTGTTCTACTGCATAAGTAAATTGATGATTTGTTTCTTTTTTTTCCACGACATATGAACGCTTGTGGTTTTGTTTGTGGATATCTAACAGATGTCGCTGGACGTGGTAAAGACTGTAGGCTGATCCATTTGTAATATGCATTAGATAACAAAAACGGGTATCTTCTGTTTCACTTACATGTGGATATAGATATGGGAGGCTGAAGCATTCCCTATGAACAACAAAAGTGACAGCAACTTATTACTATGCCCACCAGATACAATTTAAGTCAGGCATGTCCAAACTCCGGCCCAATTGCGCCCCGTTTTCAATTTTAGACTGGCCCACAGCCTTAAACAAGGATTTGCCCATTCAAGGGCAGATACGGATAAAAATTGGCACGCAACTGGCCAGCCTGAGCCAGAAGTCGGTCGATGAGCAGTGGCGTCCAACTTTTTGCCGTTCCGACTGCACACAGTGACATAGTCGCACGTTAATGCAAGTACATGATGTCATGTCATCACTGGATTAGGCGCTAGTTCTCTGCGATTCCACCAATGAGCCTTCCCTTTTTTCGTGCAAATACACATCAGCATGGTCACCGACTCACCCTGCCAGGTGATAATGTTTATATAATATGCTTCCACATATCAATTAGAAAATATCTTTGCAACAGTATTACAAATACCCACGACTTACTAAAACTCATACAACCTGGATTTTCAAACTGAATGGACCATCAGTCTGGTTCTCACAGAGTATCTAAGGTCAGAAAAACAGAATACAGAAATCAAAGGAATAAGAAAAGAAAATATAGTCGAAATGAGAAAACAATTAAAGTTTTAAACAAGCAAGAAAAAAAAAACAGAAAAGGAGGAAAAACTGAAAAAAGATGAAAAGGGAAAAAAGAAAAAAAAATTGAAAAAAAAAGTGAAGGTTCAAGAAAATGATTTTATAGAGTGGCAAGTTCACTTCACATGACAACATATATGTGCAAGCCACGTGCTTAAAGGGATACTGTCATGGGAAAAAAATTTTTTTTTCAAAATGAATCAGTTAATAGTGCTGCTCCAGCAGAATTCTGCACTCAAATCCATTTCTCAAAAGAGCAAACAGATTTTTTATATTCAATTTTGAAATCTGACATGGGGCTAGACATTTTGTCAATTTCCCAACTGCCCCCAGTCATGTGACTTGTGCTCTGATAAACTTCACTCACTCTTTACTGCTGTACTGCAAGTTGGAGTGATATCACCCCCTCCCTTTTCTCCCCCCAGCAGCCAAATAAAAGAACAATGGGAAGGCAACCAGTAGGGATGCACCGAATCCACTTTTTTGGATTCGGCCGAACCCCCGAATCCTTCGTGAAAGATTCGGCCGAATACCGCACCGAATCCGAACCCTAATTTGCATATGCAAATTAGGGGCGGGAAGGGGAAAACATTTTTTACTTCCTTGTTCTCTGACAAAAAGTCACGCAATTTCCCTCCCCGCTCCTAATTTGCATATGCAAATTAGGATTCGGATTCGGTTCGGCCGGGTAGAAGGATTCGGCCGAATCCGAATCCTGCTGAAAAAGGCCGAATCCTGGCCGAATCCCGAACCGAATCCTGGATTCGGTGCATCCCTAGTAACCAGCTAGCAGCTCCCTAACACAAGATAACAGCTGCCTGGTAGATCTAAGAACAACACTCAATAGTAAAAACTCATGTCTCACTGAGACACATTCAGTTACATTGAGAAGGAAAAACAGCAGCCTGCCAGAAAGCATTTCTCTCCTAAAGTGCAGGCACAAGTCACATGACTTGGGGCAACTGGGAAATTGACAAAATGTCTAGCCCCATGTCAGATTTCAAAATAGAATATAAAAAAATCTGTTTGCTCTTTTGAGAAATGGATTTCAGTGCAGAATTCTGCTGGAGCAGCACTATTAACTGATTCATTTTGGAAAAAATGTTTTTTCCCATGACAGTATCCCTTTAATTTACAAAAAAAAGTTGCTATAGTGCATTTAGAATACAGGTATGGGACCTGCTATAATGGATGCTCAGTAACAGGGGGTTTCCAGATAAGGGATCTTTCTGTAAATTGGATCTTCATACCTAATTGTTCAAAGAATGTCAGGCTGAATGGTCGGCCCCCTGATTTAAGTACTGAGGCTGGATATGTCGATTTTCTGTTTTACGTGCTGGGTGCAAAGGTATATATGACTAGTACCAAACTGATTTACTGGAATACAGCACAGATATATAAGATCAATGGCTTTCCCGGTAACAGGGCTGCAGGTCAGACATTAGGTCGCCCAACTGTTGGCATTTAAATAACAAAGCACATTTATAAAAGGAGCTATTTCTATTAGAATTGTTCCCAGTTTGATTGTGCAGGGGCAGCTTTCCAGAGCCAGTATTATACTCAGGTATGTAAACAAGTAGCTGCATGAAGAGTTTCCTTTGACAAGGGCCTAATTGCCTTCAGACTGGAGCCTGATAACCTCTCGGAACAACCTTTCTGGCTCTGTCTTCAGACGTTTAAGACTAAAGAGCAGGTCAGCAGAGGTGAGGGACAATTGCCATTTAGCATATTCACCAGCGACATGCGCTTTTACTTTTTATTTTCTCATCCAATGAATAATAGCCCGTTGAATAATTGCGCTCTTCTGCTTGTCTGTTAGTTCTAATTGGACAAATTTGAAACATATTGCCTTCAAGTCAGGCTCCTTTTTTCACATACAATTAAAAAGTCATTATTTTAGCAGTAAAATTACTGGCATTCCCAAATCCAAGAGTAATAGAATAATGAAATGATTTAACATCCCTGCTCAATTACAACTATTTTATGTAAGAGAAGTCTCTTGACCCTCACATGAGTTATATCTTGACTCATTATTCTTAGCACTGATCCGCTGTTGATATTGGCTGTGCCATTTTTCTTAAATATCCCACAGCCAATAACGAAATCCTACATCATCCTGGATGGTAAGTCAAAATGCAGTAATAGACTATTCAATATAAAAGTTTGTCGGATGTTTCAGGGGCATTGCTAATCATTTCTAAGCAAGGTTATATTTATATTAGGGAGATTTAGTCGCCCGGCGACTAACCACCTCTTCTTCGGGCGACTAATTTCCCCGAAAAAGCCTTCCAGCCGGCTAGAATCGAAATTGCCTGCGGGATGGCACTCGGAGCTCTTTTTTTTCCGAAGTTGCCTGAAGTTGCCTCACAAGGAAACTTCGGGCGACTTTGGAAAACAAAGCGCTCCGAGTGCCATCCTGCCGGCGATTTAGATTCTAACCGACGGGAGCCCAAAAAATTTTGCTGTATGGGGCCCAGTGATTTCTGATGGCGGACCTGTTTTGGTGTGATTTTGGGGTGGGTGGGGCACATACACATCCCTCCTCCCCATACCGGTCACCTAAAGGTGGCCATACACGGATAGATCCGCTCGTTTGGCGATGTCGCCAAACGAGCGGATCTCCCTCCGATATGCCCACCTTCAAGGTGGGCAATATCGGGCAGATCCGATCGTGGGCCCTAGGGCCCAACGATCGGATCCTAGCTCTCACAAACGGGCGGTCGGATCGCGGGACCGCATCAACGAACAGATGCGGCCGCGATCCAACGGGATTTTTAACCCCATCCGATCGAGATCTGGCCGACTTTCGGCCAGATCTCGATCGGGGAAGCCCGTCGGGGGCCCCCATACACGGGCCAATAAGCTGCCGACACGGTCTGTCGGCAGCTTTTATTGGCCCGTGTATGGCCACCTTAACTTGCACATCATTTTGACTTGAAAGCTCAGGAACACAAGCAGCAATTGGGCCTCATACTTAATCCTCTATGGATCCAAAACAGTAAGGGCAACACTGCCTTTCTCCCAGTTGATCTGCCCTCAGCACTAGCAGCAGACCCCCTTTAGTGACCTTGCACTTGTATCTGAGGTGGTGTCATTAAATGACCCCTTATATATGTATATAATAATGAAATTAAATATTACATGAAGTAGTGCCTAACTAAACTAAAAGTAATACTTTTGTGACACCAATGCCTTTATAAATTGCAGACCAGATACGTTCTTGCTGAAGAAGTAGTTCCCAGGAACCTATATAGGGAGACAATATATAGAGTAGTACGGCTAAAATAGATCGCTTACAAACTTTCTATGGAACGACTCACATATTTGGTGTTTTAAATGCGTGTATATCGTCTCCGATGTAATCCTGCAATACAGAGGCTTCGAATGGTGTTATATCGTCAGAGCCGCAGGTATCAGCCCTGCGAGATGTTTTCCACTTACCAGATCGTAGTAAAAAGAAAGCTTGGAATCTAGCGTGTACTTCTCGAGGTGCCCCGTCATCCAATGTTGCGCTCCCTTGTCGGCGGACAAGAAACGGTGTCACCTATTCGGAGCAGCTGCTGGATCAGATGATTACGGCGTCTCTGCACGTATGTTGGCGTTTGTGTCGGTCTCGTCTTTCTCTGCTTTACTCACTTAGCGGTCCAGTATGTTAGGGAACAAACTTTTCAGCAAAGGTTTAGGGATCAATTTCGGATAAATTTTTATTTAGTTAATTCAAACCCAACGCGTTTCATATCTCCTGATACTTCCTCAGGGGCATGCAAACCTTTGCTGAAAAGTTTGTTCCCTAACATACTGGACCGCTAAGTGAGTAAAGCAGAGAAAGACGAGACCGACACAAACGCCAACATACGTGCAGAGACGCCGTAATCATCTGATCCAGCAGCTGCTCCGAATAGGTGACACCGTTTCTTGTACGCCGACAAGGGAGCGCAACATTGGATGACGGGGCACCTCGAGAAGTACACGCTAGATTCCAAGCTTTCTTTTTACTACGATCTGGTAAGTGGAAAACATCTCGCAGGGCTGATACCTGCGGCTCTGACGATATAACACCATTCGAAGCCTCTGTATTGCAGGATTACATCGGAGACGATATACACGCATTTAAAACATCAAATATGTGAGTAGTTCCATAGAAAGTTTGTAAGCGATCTATTTTAGGCGTACTACTCTATATATTGTCTCCCTATATAGGTTCCTGGGAACTACTTCTTCAGCATTTATTAGCGCACTCTACCCTATAATATTCACATTTGAACACAGTGGACAGGTGGATCCACAAAAACCAGTGGTGCAGCTTTATTACATATACTTTGGTGTCTGCGCAAACCTCAACCCCACATAGCACAGATACGTTCTTTATCAAGGGTCGAATCCATGTGAGTTTTTTTAAACTCCCTTAAATTCGAATGACTTCGAAATTCGACTGGCTGTATAAATGTATTAATAAAATTGAATTTCTAAAACTCAGACAAATTGAAATGACCCGAAAACTTGAATCTAATTCTATTTGAATTTGATCAAACTCGGTTCGAGTTTTTTGTCTGAAAAGAAATCCAATGTCAGGAATAGGGATGTAGCGAACGTCGGAAAAAAAGTTCGCGAACATATTCGCGAACTTGCGCAAAAATGCGAGCGGTTCGCGAACGGTTCGCGAACCCCATAGACTTCAATGGGAAGGCGAACTTTAACATCTAAAAAAGACATTTCTGGCCAGAAAAATGATTTTAAAGTTGTTTAAAGGGTGCAACGACCTGGACAGTGGCATGCCAGAGGGGGATCAAGGGCAAAAATGTATCTGAAAAATCTGCCTGTGTGTGCTTGGAAGAGATAGTGTAGGGGGAGAGCTGTTAGTGATTTCAGGGACAGATGATAGTAAGTTTGCTGGCTAGTAATCTGCTTGATACTGCTCTGTATTGGAACAAAAAAATAAATAAAAGCAGTCCTTACAAGGACTACTGTTATTGCAGCAGTCAGCAGATGAGATCAGAAGCAGGACAGCTGCCCACTGCAGCTACATACAGAGCACTGCAGTAGAAGGTAGATTACTAGCCAGCAAAGCTACCTAAGCTTAAATGTCCCTCAAACCCCTGCAGACTTCTGTCCCTCCAATAACAGAGCAGTATCAAAACGATTACTAGCCAGCAAACTTTCAACTGTCCCTGAAATCACTAACAGGCAGCAGCTCTCTCCCTACACTATCTCTTCAGCACACACAGGCAGAGTGAAAAAACGCTGCAGGGCTTCGGTTTTTATAGGGAAGGGGAGTGGTCCAGGGGAGAGCTTCCTGATTGGCTGCCATGTACCTGCTGGTCTGGGGTGAGAGGGCAAAAAAAAGCGCCAACAATGGCGAACGTCGCGCGACGTTCGCGAACTTCCGGCGAGCGCGAACACCCGATGTTCACGCGAACAAGTTCGCCGGCGAACAGTTCGCGCCATCCCTAGTCAGGAAGGCTGCAAACACCTCCAAATTGATCCCAGGACCTCTCCCATTGCCGTAAACAGTAATTCAGCAGGTTTTAGGTGGCAAATAGTCGAATTAGAATTCTTAAAGGGCCAGAGCATGATAAATCTCGAAAATCGATTTTCTAAAAAAAAACTCGAATTGAGTTTGGACAATTCACGAGTTTTGACCATAAAATTTTTTTAAAAAATTAGAATTTCTAAATTTCAATTTGACCCATTATAAATCTGTCCCTGAATGTTAGTACTGCACATAAAAATGTAGCTCATTATAGCATATAATAAAAAGTAGACACTACCCCCACGCACATACTGTCCATAAAATTTAGCTTCTCAGCTTCAAGTGTGTGAGGCTCGCTTTTTTACGGCCTATAACAAAAGTGTATTGCTGTGATTTAGCAGCACATGAGCAGGCAATTGTTTAGTCCAATAATCATATATAACCTCTTTAAACAGCATTAAAGTTCTGTGAATCTCAGTCTCACTAATGAGTGAATCTCATTGGGTCGCCCTATGAAACCACCATTATTGTGTGATTATTACTTGAACAGACTCGGCACGTTCCAATATTTAGTAGCAGCAATCACACAACAGCCCTTGAGTTAGAAATGTATAGTGCCGCAGTAACTATCGAAACTTTGTTAAACCTGAGTGGGAACAAGAGTTTGTAGCTTGACCTGGCCAGCCCATGTCTATGACCTGCTTCCACCAATATAACTGTAGCATGAGAGTGCTGCCATAAAAACTAAACTTTGCCCCTAACTAGTGACTCCCCACCCCACTTGCCAAGTATTGGTGCAAGCTTCCACAGTTCGTAGAAGAGGTCTAATGGTCCAAAGGAGTCCAACTAAATTGGTTAAGGAAATAGATGATTCCGTATCTCTTGGATTTAGCAGAAGCCCTCGCCAAAGATCAGATGCCAAATTAAAGTGAACTATCGTTGAAAAGCCTCAACCTAAGCTTTTATTCCAGAGATGACCATTTCTTTTTTTTTCCAGAAATATATATTTTTTTAAACCCTTGGTAATAAAATCCTGTTTTACGGGTCATCACGCTTTATTTATGGGAAGGCTCATCTAGTTTTATGGTACTACGCCCTGTACTTTTGTTCTTCTAGGCTCTCACTAAAGTGTGTGTGTATTTCAGCATCTGTGCATGCAGGTCATGTTTTCATATAATTGAGATATATCTTAAAAGCTACAGCTGCCAGAATTTCTTAGGTAAGATCTGGATATTTTGGACCACCCTCTAATCATGATTTTTTCACACTGTTCTCAGTTATCAAATGCTATTTGGGGCTGGCTGAAGTATGGGGGTGTTGCATCTCACTACTGAGATGAAATAATGTATTTGGCTTACTGTAAAGCAAGAAAGAGGCTTTAGACCAGGGGTCCCCAACCTTTTTAACCCGAGAGCCACATTCAAATGTTAAAAATGGTTGGAGAGCAACATAAGCCTGCAAAAAGTTCCTGGGGTGCCAAATATGGGCTGTGATTGGGAATTTGATAGCCCCTATGTGTACTGAAAGCCAACAGGTTGATCTGTTTGGCAGTACTCATGGTTTTTATGCAACTAAACTTTGCTTTGTAGCCTGGAATTCAAAAATAGTCATCTGCTTTGAGGCAACTGAGAGCAACATTCAAGGGGTTGGAGAGCAACATGTTACTCTTGAGCCACTGGTTGGGGATCACTCATTTAGACCATTGTTTCTCCATGTCTCAATACGTTACAATTAATTATGCATATAGCACTGATATATTCCTCAGCATAGAGATTATACATTATTATTACATTGGTTCCTACCTAATTCACACATACTATTCTGTGTATCAGGAGTGCAGTGGAGTAAAATAGGGAACAAAGGCAGCTCTATCTACCAGGCAAATAACAACTCAGCCAATGTACCTGTTTGTATGTTTTTTGGAGTGTGGGGGGAAACCCTCTCGTGCACCTTGGGAACATACAAACTCCTTGGAGGAGAGGACACATTGCAATTGTCCATTTATGTTAATCTTTTGAAAAAAATCAACATCTCCTCGCTTTCCTATAAAAACTGGTTTAATTCTTGGTTTACTCGCCAGAAACCAATTTTACTAATACTCCAGTTAGTAGAAGCCGTGTTGTTAAGTCTAATTTCTTCTTTAAGGGCTCTTACACACGACCGTTCCGACCTGCGCTCCCCTGTGTTCCGTTTTTTGGCGTTCAGCCGCAGGGGAGCGCAGGAATAGACGCAAGTAATTATTTGAAATGGGGCTGTACTCACTCAGGCGCGTGTAGGCGCCGAACGCAGGTTCAGACGCAACATGCTGCATTTTTCCTGCGTTCGGCGCCTACACGCGCCTGAGTGAGTACAGCCCCATTTCAAATAATTACTTGCGTCTATTCCTGCGCTCCCCTGCGGCTGAACGCCAAAAAACGGAACGCAGGGGAGCGCAGGTCGGAATGGTCGTGTGTAAGAGCCCTAATACAAAAGCAAGATCAAGCAGTGAAACACCATTGTTCAGGAAACAGAAGTGAATGGCAGCATTTTCACTATCACAGTTACATTACAGGGTTCCGTAGGCTATACTAGTGACTTGCACATGAATACTTCTCCTTTAAATGGTATGTCTTTTTTAAGGAAAAAAAAAAAAAAGGTGCACATCTGGAATGTGTTGGGAAAATGTATTCGTAGTTTATGGGAAGAAATCTCCAGCAGCCCTTAGCCTGCAGCTGACAGCCCCCTGATTCCAGACCCCACTCTTGTTCTGAAATATTTGCTGACTTTTCAAAATTGTGGTGTATCAACCAAGAATCAACTATAGTTTTAGAGGAAAGCATCTTCTAATACAGCCATTTATATACTGGCCATCCTTATGATACCTTTAAGTCGTGTCTTTCATACAAGGAAATCCCAGGTATCTACTGTATAAAAGAAAATGCTTAATAATAAATACTAAATAGATTTAGTTTGTGCTGTGACATCACACCTCCCCTCCATCCTCATAAACGTTTTCTAGATATCCACACCAAGGCCCTGGCAAGTAGTCTCCATCAGAAAGAAGGCATTGGGCTCTACAATACCTACTGCCAAATCATTTGCATTCATTTCCCTCACTCATTCTTATTTAATTGTATTTAGAGGGTCAAGATCAACATCAAATATTATAAGACTGGGCTAGAGACATTGTATGGTCCCCAAACAGCACATGGGCTCCCCCTGAAAAGCCGAACTTTAACTAAAAAGTCAGCGATTTCTTTCAACTGCCGATGCGTCTGCCCCAAGGATGGTGATCATCACTGGTATAACCCTGGGCTGCTGCAGTTTTCTGCTTCCCGGGGTTTCAGGTAAGTAAAAACATTCACTCGGGGGTGCCTAACATGTGGCACCCCAAATGCTAAACGACTTTCCTTCGCCTGTTAAGGTGAACCACCCCTCTCAGTTGGACAACCTCATCAGACTGGTGGTACAATTGGGCTAAATATATGGATAGCTAAGTGCATTTATCAGCAGGTCAAAGGACATAATGGATCTCATAGACTCATACCATGTCATTTTTTAGTCTCCACATCGTATTCAGTCGTTATCCACGAAGGGTGTACAGTCAACAGTAGACTTCCCCCCAGATCCGAGACCCCTTGTACCCATGACCCATGTGAGGGCTGCTGTATGGCAGTAACACCAGTGTTGGCCAGCGTTTGTATCTCTTTGACTTCAATGAGTTACACCAGGTAGGAGATCCTCTAAAATATTAGCACAGATATTGTTTCTATTATCCAGAATAAAGGGAATCAAGCAACGTGCCTGAATTAACATGTAAGGACCACAATGGAGACTTAAACACACTACATTGATTTTACATTTTATTTTACACTTCCCATGAGTTGGAAGCCCCGATGCGCCCCAATCCTCTTTTAAAAGGAACAGCAACACCAAAAATAGTAAATTATTATTGATTCATTTTTTTTTATATTTATTAATGAATTATAGTAATTAAAATATAATGGTACACTGCTATGTTTGCTTCAGAAAATCTACTATAGTTTATATAAATACCCCCCAAAATGAACACTTAAACAACAGTTTATATCATATTAAGTGACATATGAAAGAATCTTACCAAACTGGTATATATATTTAAGTAAATATTGCCCTTTTACATCTCTTGCCCTGAGCCACCATTTTTTGATGGTCTGTGTGCTGCCTCAGAGATCACCTGACCAGAAATACTGCAGCTCTGGTAATAACAGGAAGTAGGGATGCACCGAATCCACTATTTTGGATTCGGCCGAACCCCCGAATCCTTTGTGAAAGATTCGGCCGAATACCAAACCGAATCCGAATCCTAATTTGCATATGCAAATTAGGGATGGGAAGGGGGGAAAAAATTTACTTCCTTGTTTTGTGACGAAAAGTCACGTGATTTCCCTCCCCATCCCTAATTTGCATATGCAAATTAGGATTCGGATTCGGTTCGGCCGAATCCGAATCCTGCTGAAAAAGGCAGAATCTTGCCCGAATCCCGAACCGAATCCTGGATTCGGTGCATCCCTAATATAAATAAGATGCTGTGTAGCCATTCAATGGAGAAAAGGCTCAGGATACACAGCAGATTAGCTCTGTAGTATACAATGGGATTCTACAGAACACATCTATCTTATCGCCACAGCCACAAAGCAGCTTGATAATATAATTACTGTCATGACTCCAGTGAAACAAGATGTTAAAACAAAGTAGCATTAGAAATGTCATGTAACAAACAATAAACAGGAGAAGCAAAGGGCAATGCTTGTAAGAACTGACTGTGTAAAGCTTTCCTTCACACCCATATTTTATGCAGAGCCATAAAACAACTAGTTGTTTTCAGTAGAGATGGGCAAATTTCTCCAGCTTCGCTTCGCCCAAAAATTCACAAATTTTCTGCAGAATTCGCAAAACATCAAACAATTTGTGAAATTCAAACGTTTTCACAAAAAACCAAGCAATTCAAACGTTTTAACTAAAATCGAGCAATTTGAACGTTTTCACTAAAAATTGAGCAATTCGAATGTTTTCACTAAAAAAATCTAGCCATTCGGACGTTTTCACGGAAAAATCGAGCAATTCGGACGTTTTCACGTAAAAATCGAGCAATTCGAACGTTTTTACAGAAAAATTGGAAATTGCCGCTGGCGCATTTTCACCAGCAAATTTTCACAGGAGATTGGCGAATTTATTTGCAGACACGCGGAAATTCGCCTCGAATTCGTGCCAGGCGAATTTCTTCGACCATCACTAGTTTTCAGATAGATCACCAGAAATAATGACTTTTTCCAATGACTTCCTATTTCCTATGTGTCACCGTTTTTCTAATATTGAAGTGTCAAGTATCATTTTTCACCTTCTGAAGCAGCTCTGGGAGGGGGGGTCGCCGACCCTGTAAACTGTTCTCAATGGATACATTTAGTTGCTACATTTCTCATCTTTGTCCCTGCTGAGCAGAATCTCTGTGTTTCATTACAGGCAGCTGTTAGAATTGATACAATAGTTGTTAATACTCCAGAGATGCTGCTGAGAAATGGATCAACTAAGGGGCATATTTATCAAGGGTCGATTTTCGAATTGAAATAATTTTGAAATTCAAATGCAAAAAGACCAACCGAAATGAAGTTGAAGGTTTTTGTTTGGTCGAATAGGTCCGTTTTCGATCTAATAGATAAGTTCTCGGTCAAATTCGAATTTGATTCGAAATTTTTCCCCCTAAAAAACCTTTGGTTTTTCAAAGTCCACCAATTAACTCCAAATGGGTTTTAGGAGGTTCCCCATAGGCTAAAACAACAATTCGGCAGGGTTTTAGATGGCGAATGGTTGAAGTTGAATTTTTAAAGAGACAGTACATAATAAATGTCGATATACTCATTTTTCAAATTCGAATCGAAATTGGACTATTCCCTAGTGGAAGTACACAAAAAACATAGCTCGCGATTCGAATTTTATTCATTCGAAAATTCACCTCGACCTTTGATAAATCTGCCCCAAAATTGTCACAGCTGCCAGAGTCAAACACTAGAGACAGGGACATTCAACGTTAAACTCAGATTTTGGAAAAACAGTAACAAATAAAAAAATGGAAAGTAATTGAAAAAAAGCCTTTATTTCTAAAGAACAATCTGAAAACAACTGAGTTGGAAAAAGAGTTTGGAAGATGAACGGCCCCTTTAAAGCTATTTTCTTCCTTGATACAATTCCTTAGACAACAGTAAATGATATACAATATAAGGTGAGTGGGAATAGGGGAGCCAGTACCATCCAGAGCAGGGGGAGGAGGTATTTGTTACTGTGAGACAAACAATGAGACTGTGCAGGCAGCAATACTCTCAGTGATGTGGGAAATGGGCACATAAAGCCGCTAATCAAATGGGACGTTCCATCCCCGAAGTCAGGAAAGGAAATCTCCCCCCCCCCGCCGATTACATCAGTGCAGCTACATGGGCTGGACCGGAGTCACTGCAAGCTCCCACCCCCTCCGTGCTGAACTTGAGTCCGCCCATGGCTGTTTTACCCTATTGATCGCGATTGGGTGTCTTTACTTTGCCTGCTGCGCAGGGGGGTAGCGGACTGTGTGAATTCTCGTACGAATGAGGCGAGGGACTATGGACACCAGTGAGGATCTTGTTTGAATCATCTTTTTTTTGGTTGCACTGGGGACGATTGAGCAAAAATGCTTGTGACACGTGAGTGAGTTTCTTTTCTCCTTGAGATCGTATTTGGTATCAGCTGTGGAGGCAGGTGAGTGATTGTGGCACAGTCTTTCAGCTGATATATTAGGGTTTGGGGCATGTGTCAGGATCAGAGGGGTCGCAGACCCTGGTGCTCAGGTGCTTGTATAGGGGGCCCAGTGGGACACTGATTGGAGGAGCTTAAAGGAGAACTGAACCTTGCTAAACTACAAATGCCATGTTTTATAGAGTGAACTTATTGCAGCTTGTCAATAGCAGCAATGATCCAGGACTTCAAACTTGTCACAGGGAGTCACCATCTTGGAAAGTGTCTGTGACACTCACATGCTCAGTGGGCTCTGAGCAGCTGTTGAGAAGCTAAGCTTAGGGCTCGTCACTAATTATCCAGCAGAAAATGAGGTTCCCTTGTAATATAAGCTGATGCTACAGGGCTGATTATTAAATTCTGATGCTAATTGCACTGGTTTCTGTGCTGCCGTGTAGTAATTATCTGTATTAATTACTAATCAGCCTTATATTGTGACGTTTCTATTCTATGTGTACTGTATATTGTGAGTGGGTCCCTAAGCTCAGTAAGTGACAGCAGCACAGAGCATGTGCAGTGAATCAGCAGAAAAGAAGATGGGCAGCTACTGGGGCATCTTTGGAGACACAGATCTTTACTGCTAAAGGGATGTGGTTGCCTTGGGCTGGTACAGAAGCACAAAACATTATGTACAACATTTCTAGCTACTTCTTTAGTTAAGCTTTAGTTCTTGTTTGAATATTATTGCACCCCCCCCCCATAAACACACATTGGACTGAACAAGGACCAATCTGTGATTGTATTAGTAGCAATGGCAATCCTGCACCTAGATGTTGCTGAACTACTATTTCCCTGACTTCCGCTGTGGGTAGGTTACAATAACCTGGTGGGGCTTGCAGGTTGCCCGATCCAGAGCCTATTCCCCATTCTTCTCCTTTGCCCAGGATTTCAGCTCTTGTGCCCCGGCCTCTAGACTTGCCCCTCCATAGAAATTGCAGCAACCTTCAAATGTAAAGAGAATCCACTTGTTTGACTTTGGATTAGATTTTAGTCCTCTGGTTAAACAAACTCCTGCTGGTGTCTTTGTGCAGCTGCGACGTATCTGCCCCATTGTGCTGCTACAGTCTGTATGCTAATGTGAGAGTTATAACTAACATGAGGGCAATTGTTGGCTTTTATACAAACATCTAGTAGTGATGGACAGGTGTTGTATCTTTGCTGATGCATCTGGCGCAGGTAGGGGAGCCCTGTACATAACAATTGCCTCAAGCAGGGATCCCAAAGTTTCATCCGCCTATAAGGCACCCTCCAAGCGTCCCATTCACACCATTACAAAATAAATGGAGATATTTTTCTTTTTTGCACCTTGGCACTGTTCCTAAAAGACACTATTGGGGGGAATGGGGATATTTTATTAGGCAAATCCAGTCATTATAATCTCTAAACTCAAAGCCTGCTCCATACTTGGCTTTTCGGCAAAATGCACTCTCCCTTGGCACTCCCATCTTTTGCCTCGTCCTGGCATTTGTTGCTACTGAATTTGCAACAATAGTTGTGAGTCCCTGAAAAATGGTCAGGTTTATTAAAAAGGGATGCAAAAACATTTATTAGGACATAGTAGAAAATGGCCTAACGCGTTTCTTGCCTGTTAGGGCACTTACTCATAGGCTATCAGCAGTTCCCTAACAGGCACGAAACGCGTTAGGCCGTTTTCTACGATGTCCTAATAAATATCTTTGCATTTTTTTAATAACCTTGACTGTTTTTGGAGGATATGCACCTGTGGACTGGGGTGAACTGTGAGTATATCCCTCCCCCCACATACATGTTTTTTGCTTGTACGCATAATTTATTGCAATTTTTATTTTTTATTGGTCCCTGGGCTAATGATCAGATCACGACGAAGGCCGATGCAGGTATATCACTAGAGGACAACTTATAGATGGGTTCCTCGTCCGAGAGGATTTGCAAATCTGTCCAAATTTTGGCCAGAAAACTGTCTGGAAGGAAGTTGGGAAAGGCCACTAGAGGAGATAAACTGCCAGCTCAGTTTGAAGGGGCCTAATCAGCGACTTAAATGTGTGTGACCAGCTGCAGAACGTTTGTGCTACAGAGCATGTGCATAGCCTGGGGCAGCAGCAAGGATCTCAGAGAAGCAAGATGGGGGCATGGTGCTCACTAGAGTCGTACCCCAGGCTCAGAGGTTAGAGATTATAATCACTGGGGGGGCGGTGTCTATAAGGATATTTAGGAGGTTATTTATCAAGGTCCGAATTTATCTCAGTATAAGTTAGAAATCCGAGCAACTCCGAATTCCAGAATGGACCTTATTTATGAAGAAAAAAGCCTGTAAAAATAGGGTCAGGCAAACTTCTGAGCTTTCCCCGAAAATTCCGAATTGTTCCGCAAAAACAGCATTTTTTTCTGCGTTTTTTGAGCAGAAACCCCTAAATCATCGGATATCAGTACGGACGTCCCCGCAGACACTGGGGCCTTCCCCATTGACTTATACAGGACCTCGAGAGCTTTTAGATGCCGGGGTTTTGGATTCAGAGTTTTTAGACCATCTCGAAAAAATTCATCGTTTTTTTTTTTTTTTTTTTATATGAAAATTACAAATTAGTCGAGGTTGGGATATCCGGACCTTGATAAATAACCCCTTAATGATGAGCAGTTTTCCCTGCATTCAGGCTCTGGTGGATTCATTACTTTTTATTGTTTGTAGAAAAATCCCTGGTCCATTTGTGATAGTGAAGGTGACAGCTCACAGCAGGGTGTTTCTGCATCATATTCAGCTGCTGCTCACTTTAATAAAATCTATTGAATCCTGCACCCGGTGTAAGAAACCCGTCTATACCTGCCCTTAAGGCACCTAAAACCCTCCTTTTGTGCTCAAGTCTGACCTCATAGATGGGCTGTAAATGGAATTTTTCCCTCGTGTAAAGCAGATACACATACCATACATTTTTCTTATTGCTGGCACCATTCTTTGCTGGTTCCTTTAAACATTGGAGGCGAGGTCCTTGTTGCAGCATGTGAGCTACTAGATTCCAACCCCCCCCCCCCAACAGTAACTCAGTCACTATGTGGGGTAGGCAACTTGATGATATTGCTCAACCACAATACTTGTCTATATGTGTGAGATGGGGAGGTGTATTTTTCCTAAACATGTTATGATTAATCCATGTGTTCTTGGGTCCAAATATTATTGTATATGTTTTATTTTCTAATTTCTCTTATCTCGTGCAATTCTCCTTTCCATGGCCACTTATGGGTAGCCTAGCACTGGCGGGAGGTTTTTTTTTTATTAAAACTACTATTATCCCCAAGCAAATGCGGGCTGTATTAGCCCACACCTTTAGTTGGGGATAACATTTTTACTCAACAGGTGCCCTTTAACAGGAGCACCAGCCTGGGGTATCATGTAAGTGACTACAATCCTTGGGGGTGCCCTAACATTTGGCACCCCCTTGGAATGGTGCTGTCGTTCTCCTTTCAAGGACATCAAATTGCTGGGGGGTGTACCAATATGTAAGGAACCCCTTGTGCATGGGCTGAGTCACATTCAAATTTAAAAAAAGAGTTGGAGACCATGTCGGACTGGCCCACAGGGATACCAGGTAAACTCCCGGTGGGTCCTGATGTCAGTGGGCCTCTTGCTTTTAACCATTTAGCCTATTTCATGGTTGTTCCAGATTTCTTTATGGGAACAAAGAGGCTTAATAATGGAAGAATAGAATATAGTAAGTAGAGAAAAGAGACTAGGCTAATAAAGAGGTTGAGTGAGGAGAGGAGGTATAATAGTTTGGAAAATGGGCCCTCAACCTAAGGTTTTCTGGTGGGCCCCTGGCATCCCAGTCCAACACTGGTTGGAGAGCAAAACAAGCATGAAAAAAGTTTCTTGTGGGTGCCGAATAAGGGCTATTCGGTAGCCCCTATGTAGACTGGCAGCCTAAATGAGGCTCTGTTTGGCAGTACATCTGGTTTTTGTGCAACCAAAACTTGCCTCCAAGCCTGGAATTCAAAAATAAGCACCTGCTTTGAGGCCACTGGGAGCAACATCCAAGGGATTGGGGAGCAACATGTTGCTCTTCGGCCATTTGTTGGGTATCACTTCCCGAGGGAATCCAGTTGAAAAAAAACCTGCATAGACGCCATATAACTTTTTTACTGACTTGCGCAGGATAGTAAAGCCACACAATTTCTCTAAAGCACATGGGCAAGTGGTGACGGAGCGTTTGCTTTTTTTTTTTTTCATGGCTTGAATTTTTACCTAAAAGGAGCACTGGCCTGGAGAAAAGCAATTGGATACTCTGGAGGGGTGCCTAACATATTGGCACATCCCAGTGAATTAATTTAACTTGTCCGGTGATCATCCATATAATCATCCCAGTCATCAACCCCGGCTCCACTATTATATATATGTTTGCTGGGGATATTTTCAATGCAGTAGTTCTGAATACTTTCCCGCAGGAGCTGAGTGTTTGTGCAACCTCATATATATGTGCCATTGATCCCCTTTTTCTGAATAATGCAATCATTTACCCAAATTCCTTGGCACAGATGTGGGGAGCTAAAAGTGGAAGAATGTCTCTTCCTTTGGTACTACTGAGGGAACTTGCCCCAGGTGGATAATTGTCATTTCATTCAGTAGCCAACCCCACCTCTCGCAGAGAGACATTGTGGCAAGCGTGACTCACAACCAGAGACAGAGGAATGCGTCTTGTTCTGAAGTCACAAAAGCAACGGGAGGGGGAGCAATGCTCCTGTCATGGAGCCATTTCTACAGGATGGACGGGGAAATGAAAGCGTTTCAGGCACTTGAGAGGTGGCATTTAGGAAACCATGGTTTCCGGTTCCTGAATGAGCTGGAGTTCAGCTTTCTCCAGAAATGGCTAAAAATGCGGAGATGGAGAGGCATTGTGTGTGCCATGTCACTGAGGAGGAAGACAATAGCAGTGACGCAAGGAAAGTGAATTTATGTGGCAGTTACAGCTTCATCAACTCTTGCTGTGGAGACTATTTCTGTCCCCTCAACAATGTGATTGGAGCATTATATGTGGATAGAGTGGAGCGTATTTCTACGTGCAACACTGTGCTGTCATGCAGCTCAATTCTCATTACAGGTGAGGGATGTGCGGCCGGCCCGATACCCATAAACCCGTGAGTCGGGCGGGTTCAAAATCCCGACCTGCACATCACTATTACAGGTGTAGGACCTGTTATCCAGAATGCTCGGGACCTAGGGTCTCCTGGATAAGGAGTCTTGACGTAATTTGGATCTCCATACCTTACATCAACCAAACTTTCATATAAATGTTAATTAAACCTGATAGGATTCTTTTCCTTTTTAATAAGGCTTGAGCTTCTCTCAGTCTGGGTTAAGTACGGTATATGGTTTTACCAACATAGAGAAAAAGGAGATAGAGTTTTTAAAAATCTGAATTATTGAAGATGGAGTCTATAGGGGAAGGACTTCCTGTATTTTGGAGCTTTCTGGATAAGGGATCCTATACGGTATTATTTACACAGCTATGGGATCCGTTATCCAGAAAGTCTATTTTATCCAAATAATCCAATTTTTTAAAAATGATTTCCAATAAAACAGAGGTTTCACTGTACTCCGCAGTGAAACCTCAGTTTTGCACCCCCTGATTATAAGTTTTTCCTCATTTTACATTGTTGTTTTGTGGTCCCATCTATATATTATGCATAATACATTTTCCTGGACTTTACACCATTTTTCCGGTCCCCTGAAAAATATAAAATGGGGGTTCTACTGTAATGCTTATTGGAGGCAAAACCAGCCTATTGGGTTCATTTAATGTCTACATGATTTTCTAGTAGACTTAAGGTATGAAGATCCAAATTACAGAAAGATCCATTATCTAGAAGAAAGAAAAAAAAAACAGGTCCCGAGCATTCTGGATAATGGGTCCCATACCTGTACTATACCGTTTAGATTTGACATTTCTATTTTAACTGTAGAATTTATGTTGCTAATACAAATGAGGTGGCCCATCTGGTTTCCATAGCCACTCAGAACTACATACATAGAACCTTCCATATTCCCTTGGAGGCAGCAATTTCAGCCATGAATCAGGGATATTCACTGATGATGCCTTTATGTTGGCTCTTATTTCAAAACCATTTCTTTTTCCAGTGTGTTTACCCATAAATCATCCCCCTGATAACGATGCTATTTCTTTTTTCCCCTTAAATCTGTTTGCTCCTGCCAAAGTGGGAATGTTCCCTTGTTTAGACTTTAGACCTTAGTTAGGGTATAGCTTGTCCATGTTGAAGGCCAATAGTTAGAGTAAAGGAATGGGACCTGTTATCCAGAATACTCGAAACCTGGGGTTTTTCTGGATGATGGATCCTTCTGTAATTTGGAGCTTCATACATTATGGGGGTTATTTATAAAAATCCGAATGCTAAAAATACTGTAAAATCCGAATATTTAGTGGAAAAAAAAATCGATTTTTTTGGGATTTATTAAAGCCTGATGCTGCAAAAAGTCTGAATCCACAAATCCACTATCTCAGACCTGCCGAGGTTGTATATAAGTCAATGCGAAAAGTCCCATCCTATTTGGAAGTTTCTGTGGTCTGCTCTGGAATTAGCCCTGTAAATTCCGACTTAATTTGGGCTTTTCGAGGGAAAAAGCCCTGAAAAAATGGAGTGATTCTGGGGGGGAAAAAAATCTGAAACATTTTTACGATTCGGGTTTTTGCTCGATTTTATAGCGTTTTTCCCCAATCCGATTAAATCAAGCTTTGTTTAGTAATAAATAAGGTCACATTGTGGATTCTATTTTGGTCTACTTTTTGTAATTAAATAATCAGAAAAATTCAGATTTTGATAAATAACTACAGGTAGGGATTGGATCCATTATCGAGAAACCCGTTATCCATAAAGCTCAGAATTATGGCATGGCCTTCTCCCATAGACTTCATGTTATCCAAATAATCAAAAATTATTTCCTTTTTCTCTGTAATAATAAAACAGTACCTTGTACTAAGATAACTTATACTAATAACTAAGATATAATTAATCCTTATTGGAAGCAAAACCAGTCTATTGGGTTTATTTAATGTTTACATGATTTTCTAGTAGACTTAAGGTATGAAGATCCAAATTCTGGAAAGATCCTTTATCCGGAAAACCGCAGGTCCTGAGCATTCTGGATAATAGGTCCCATACCTGTACTAGAAAATCAGGTAAACATTAAATAAACCCCAAAAAAATCAAAGTTGGGTACAAGGTACTGTTTTATTACTTAAGTGATTGGCCTTTAAGCTGTAAGTCAGAGTTTCCCCAACAGACCTGCTTATCTTAAATTGTTACCATTGGTTCTATGCTTATCTTAAATTGTTACAAAAGTATCTAACTGCACCTGGCACTAGTGATGTGCGGGTCAACCCGTTACCCGCAGGTTCGGGTCGACCTCGCGGGTGGGCCACCTTCAAATGCCGGCATCCGACTTCCGGGTTCCGGTTTTATAGTGTCGTGTTTGCTCACCCCGCCCCTTTTGTGACGTCATTGTGACGTCATCACATGTCTATAAAAGGACCCCCGGAAGCGGGCGTGGGTATGAGCAGGGCAGGTTAGGGTCGGGTGCGGGTCAGGGAAACCCTGGCACGTATTCTGGGCTCTCTGCCAAAAGCCAATTACGTTTTGTATCTTTTTCTGGCTGTTCAGTGCAGGAGATCAAAGAGAAAGTTAGGACATTTCAGTAACAATCCGGGACTGTTGTTGAGCTTTCAAAATTGGGACTGTCCCGCGAAAAAACGGGACAGCTGGGAGGTATGCCATCCCAATGTTATAACAATGCGTAGGGAATTTTTAATGATCCTTGTCAGAAGCCCAGGAACATGTGAAATGAATAACTGGTCGATTTCCTATGACGAGAGGGTGTTTGTGTGAGGTTTATGTTTCCTTGTGCAACTGCAATGAGAGGTGATGGAACAAGCAGATCCTCTGAGCTTTTAGATTCCATGTCAAGCCTCTCTCCAATAACAAAGATGCTGAAATGATCCCACCAGCTGCCAAGCACATTCCCTGGGCATTCGCCACAACACCAAAGCAGATGTTAAATCAGGTGAAAAAGGAAAAAATCCAGAATACTGTTTTTTCTTTGTATTGGATTATCGCTTTACAGACACACAAAATGAATTCACATAAGCAGAATTTAGTGTTTTTGTTTCCCTGACTCTCCGCTGATTCATGCCTGTCCCTCCACCTACACTATATTTATTTCATATAATGAGAGGAGTTTGGTTTTCTGCTGCAATGGGAGATAATGGAACAGCCAGATCCCGGGACCTTGCACATAATATTCTCTTTATCTGCTATTGCCATGCAACCTCTTTCAAAATGATTTTTTTTTAACTTGTAAATTGTTTAGGATAAAATGTGCTGTAGAGGCGTGGCTACAGGTGGCCATAGACGTAGAGATCCGCTTGTTTGGCGATACGAGCGGATCTCTCCCCGATATGCCCACATTGAGGTGGGCAATATCAGGCTGATCTGATCCTGGGCCCTAGGGTCCAACAATCGGATCATAATGGATCCGATACGGGCGGTCGGATCGCGGGACTTCATACACGCACAGATGCTGCCGTGATCTGACGGGATTTTTTAACGTGCCCGATCGAGATCTGCCTGACTTTTGGCCAGATATCGATCAGGGGGAAGCCTGTCGGATGGCCCCACACATGGGCCAATAAGCTGCTCACTCGCTCTGTCAGCAGCTTATATCAGCCCGTGTATGGGGGCCTTTAGGGTCAAACACTTCGGAATAACAGTATACACTTCCTCAAGTGATAATTCCCGATCTTTATGACGTGTGTGGTCGCTTATTACTTGAAGAAGGACATGCTATTGTCCAGAAATGTTTGATAATATCTAGGGGGGTTCACCTTTAAGTACAAATTTTGTATGTTATATAATGACTAATTCTAAGCATCTTTTAAATTGGCCTTCATTTTTTTTTTTTTTTTTTTTTTTTTATAGTTTTTGAATTATTTGCCTTTTTTATCTACCTCTTTCCAGCATTTAAAAGTCACTGACCCCATCTAAAAAACAAATGCTCTGTAAGGCTATAAACATTTATTGTTATTGCTACTTTATATTACTCATGTTTGCATTCAGGCCTCTCCTAATCATACTCCAGTCTTTTATTCGTCAGTGCATGGTTGCTAGGATAAATTGGACCTTAGCAACCAGATCGCCAAAATCACAAAGTGGAGAGCTGCTGAATAAAAAGCTAAATAACTCAAAAACCACAAAGCCAACTGCTTTCTCAGAATATGACTCTCTATATCAGGGGTCCCCAACCACCAGGCTGCGGGCCGCGGGCTGTGCCAAACTGTGTGGCCTCTGGTTTGCAGTCTATAATTGCTGTAAAAACAATGAAAAAGGTCCTACCTGCAATCTCAGCTACCTGACGCGCCATTGCCATGACAACAGCTGTGCGAAGTCCAAGAAGCTTTCTACTGATCTTCATAAGGATATCCAATGATCTTCATTGGATACTGTTTAGACAGTTAGTAAGCCTGAAATGCACCCAGGCATCCTTGTAAAAATGGCCTTGCTTGAAACTGGTCTATGGTGCAAAAAAGGTTGAGGACTAGGGTTGCCAGTAGTGATTGGCGAATAAATTCGACAGGTGTGAATTTGCGTCAAATTTCTGAGTTTTGCCGCAGGCGAATAAATTAGCGAAAGTGGCACAAAAAATCAAAACATTTTGGACGTGCGCTGGTAAAGTCGCTCGTGTCAAAACAGTCACGCGTCAACATTATTCGGACGCCCATTGTCTTTTTCTGACGTTTTGCTGGAAATTCGCTCCGCTCCCTGACACGCCATTGCAATGACAATATGCAAAAGCCCAGGAAGCTTTCTACTGATCATCATAGGGACCAAAATACTGTTTAGACGTTTTTTTTGGTAAGCCTGAAATGCACCCAGGCATCCTCGTCTTGCTTGAAACTGGTCCATGTTGAAAAAATGTTGGGGACGAGGGTTGCCACTAGTAATGGGCAAATTTCCACGTTTTGCCGTTGGCGAATAAATTGGCGAAACTGGACCAAAAAGTCAAAAAATTTTGGACGCGGTCCGGAAAAGTTGCTCACATCAAAACCATCGCGCATCAATATATATTTGAACTCCCATTGACTTTAACGCGGGTGTCAAAATTAGCGTTTTGGTAATTTTTTGGCGAAACGGGACAAATTCACCCATCATTAGTTGACACCTGCTAGGTTTTGTCTCAGGCAGCCGGGTTTTTTGAAGTGATGCCCGGGTCAAAACTCCCTGCCCGGTTTTCCAAATTAGGAAAACTTGGCAGGATTTCCTATCGCCAATCGCTGTGTCAAAGCCCCACCCCTGGGGTTACGGCCCGCCCCCCTGCCTGGACTGCACCGGGCAAAAAGGTGGGACTTCTGCTCTACATTATATTAAACGTTAATTTAAATGCGAACATCCCCTTTAATAAATGTCGGGAGCCCCCTTCTACAATACCCCAGGAATCGCCAGGTTTTAATTCTTAGCTCTACAACAAAATGCAGCCTTTCAGGACAATATACCAGATTAACTGCAACCCAGAAATACATTGGAAAACAACGGATGTGACTGGTTTAACCACAAGAACAGAAGGCTGTGGATTTGTGTTGGTCTGTGAGTGGATTAGCTGGGGGGGGGGAGCAGAAATGAGCTCCAAAAATGACATTTCTTCTGGTATTTCAGACTCTGTCTCTTAGTAATGGATTAGCAGAGATTGAATCACATTGCCTCTGGTGCATAGGAAGCAATGAGTTGTATGCAGTGGGGATCCCTGTAGAATTGTAGACTGGGAGAGACTGAGGATATAAGGTGTAATTGTGTAGAAGTTCTTTCATTTTATCCCTTTTGTAAGAAGCGAATCTATGAATCACTGTATGAATAAATGCCCCTATCATCTCTCCAGCGTATCATGCTAAACAAATCTCAGATGAATGGAAGCCTTTGTAAGATAAACTGTTAGCGTTGATCCCTTTTCCATATTGTTTTCAGAGGCACACGCCTTGGTTCAGAGTTAAAGGGATACTGTCATAGAAAAACATGTTTTCAAAACGCATCAGTTAATAGCGCTGCTCCAGCAGAATTCTGCACTGAAATCCATTTCTCAAAAGGGCAAACAGATTTTTTTTATATTCAATTTAGAAATCTGACATGGGGCTAGACATATTGTCCATTTCACAGCTGCCCCCAGTCATGTGACTTGTGCCTGCACTTTAGGATGGAACAACTTTCTGGCAGGCTGTTATTTCTCCTACTTAATGTAACTGAATCTGTCTCAGTGGGACTTGGCTTTTACTATTGAGTGTTGTTTTAAGTTCTACTAGGGAGCTGTTATCTTGTGTGATATCTTGTGTTAGGGAGCTGTTATCTGGTTACCTTCCCATTGTTCTTTTGTTAGATTGTTGGGGGGGGAAGGGAGGGGGTGATATCACGCCAACTTGCAGTACAGCAATAAAGAGTGACTAAAGTTTATTAGAGCCACATCAAGTCACATGACTGGGGACAGCTGGGAAACTGACAATATGTCCGCTTTCAAAATTGAATATAAAAAAATCAGTTTGCTCTTTTGAAAAATGGATTTCAGTGCAGAATTCTGCTGGAGCAGCACTATTAACTGATGCATTTTGAAAAAAAAACATATTTTCCCATGACAGTATCCCTTTAAGCTGAGACTTATTTAGCTTTGACAGATTTAAGATAATTATGGCAGTTGCTGCACATAGGATTCTAAACACTCTCCCAGATTTCTGACAGATCTTGGGACCGGTATTTACATTAAGGAAAGGCTTGGCCTCTGCTCCACCTGACAAATAATCGGAGCGGTTATCACTGTCTGGTCCGACTTCAAAAACATCCGTCACTCTCAAGTCAAAAACACAGGAGACGGTGCCCATTGTTTGCAGAGCTGATGACTGTGGCCCTCATAGAAATGTGAAATGAAGGGAGAACTTGCTCGGTTTTGAGAGCAGATGACAGCGGAGAGATATTATTGATTAAGGAAAGCTTTGCTGCCATTTTTTTTTCATTTATAATTAGTGATGGGCGAATTTCTCCCGTTTTCTCTCTCCAAAATTTGCGAAACGATGAAAAATTCACGAAAGATCTTGAAATTGAAAAGTTCACAAAAAATCGTGAAATTCGGACGTTTTCACGAAAAAATTGTGAAATTCAAACGTATTCATGAAAAATAGTGCAATTCGAAAGTTTTCACTAAAAAATCTAGCAGTTCGAACGTTTTCACAAAAAATTTAAGCAATTTGAACATTTTCACGCTTAAATTGAGCAATCCGAACCTTTTCACGAAAAAATCGAGTAATTCGAACCTTTTCAAGAAAAAATTGCGAAATGGTCGGTGAAACGTGGAAATTTCGGCGTGAATTTGTGCCATCACTATTTATAATTTAAGGAGCAGTTCAGCTTCCCAAACTTTTTTCAAGAGGTCCGCTACAAACAGTGAGGGTCATTTATAAACACTGGGCAGTAACCCATGGCAACCAATCCGATTGCTGCTTTTATTGTTCTACTTGCAGCTGGCTTTAAAAAGCTAATCACTGATTGGTTGCTATAGGTAACTTGCCATGGGCAAATTTGCCCAGTGTTGATAAATGAGCCCCGTAATTTCTTTTAATTATATTCTTCTTTTTACTGATTTCAAAATAATTCCCTCCCTCGTGTTTTCCATTAGCAGCTCATTAAGCCAAGTTGCCGCCTCTTTAAACTCTTACAACTGATTGATGCCGTATTCCCGCAGTATGTTTCGATTGTTGGCTTCAACAGTTGGATCAGACCGATTTAGGCAGTTGGCCAACAGAACAGAGATCTGAAGGTTTGGCAACTTAAGATGGTTATACATTGAAAGATCCAGTTTAGGGATGCACCGAATCCAGGATTCGGTTCGGGATTCGGCCTTTTTCAGCAGGATTCGGATTCGGCCGAATCCTTCTGCCCAGCCGAACCGAATCCTAATTTGCATATGCAAATTAGGGGTGGGGAGGGAAATTGCGTGACTTTTCGTCACAAAACAAGGAAATTAAATTATTTTTCACTTCCCACCCTAATTTGCATATGCAAATTAGGGTTCGGATTCGGTTCGGTATTTGGCCGAATCTTTCACAAAGGATTCGGGGGTTGGGCCGAATCCAAAATAGTGGATTCGGTGCATCCCTAATCCAGTTGTTTGGGAAACAAATCTTTCCCAGATACGGGGGATGGGATCCCTTATCCAGAAAATGCCCGTCTCTCATAGACAATTTAATCTAATAATTCACATTTTTAAAAAAGTGATTTCCCTTTTCTCTGTAATATTAAAACAGTAGTTTCCAAACTAAGATAAAACGAATCTATATTGAGGCCAGAACAATCCTATTGAGTTTATTTAATGTACAGTTGTGCTCATAAGTTTACATACATGATAACATACACGCAACTTGACACAAAAGGGTTAGAATGGCTATTAAAGGTAACCATCTTCACCTGTGATCCGTTTGCTTGTAATTAGTGGGTGTGTATTAAAGGTCAATGACTTTCTGGACTCCTGACAGACCCGTGCATCTTTCATCCAGTGCTGAACTGATGTTTTTTGGATTCTAAGCCATGGGGAAAGCAAAAGAATTGTCAAAGGATCTGCGGGAAAAGGTAGTTGAACTCTATAAAACAGGAAAGGGATTTAAGAAAATATCAAAGGAATTGAGAATGCCAATCAGCAGTGTTCAAACTCTAAGAAGTGGAAAATTAGGGGTTCTGTTGAAACCAAACCACAGTCAGGTAGACCAACTAAAATTTCAGCCACAACTGCTAGAAAAATTGTTCGGGATGCGAGGAAAAACCCCACAAATAACTTCAGGTGAAATACAAAAAAAGACTGGTGGAAAATTTGCACTCAGCCAGGAAGCTGCGAATGGGACACACTTGGACATTCCAACACGACAATGATCCAAAACACAAGGCCAATGTCATTGGCTACAGCAAAATAAAGTGAAGGTTCTGGAGTGGCCATCTCAGTCTCCTGACCTCAATATCATTGAGTCACTCTGGGGAGACCTCAAACGTGCAGTTCATGCCAGACAGCCTAAGAATTTATGGGAACTGGAGGCTTTTTGCCAGGAGGAATGGGCAGCTTTACCGTCTGAGAAGATAAAGAGCCTCATCCACAACTACCACAAAAGACTTCAAGCTGTCATTTATGATAAAGGGGGCAATACGTGGTATTAAGAACTGGGGTATGTAAACTTTTGATCAGGGTCATTTGGGTAGTTTGTGTAGTGATTATGATTTAAAAAGAGTAAATTCAGTTGTTTGACAATAAATGGCCTCAACCAACCACAAACAGTGAGCGAAAGAAAAGTTATTGTGTTATCCTTCATATTCTCTGAAAAATGGTTAAGAAATCATAAATTCTGCCAGGGTATGTAAACTTATGAGCACAACTGTATAAATGATTTTCGTTGTTCGTACGGAGATCTAAATTATGGAAAGATCCCTTAGGGCAGGGGCACACGTGCAGATTCGGGGAGATTTAGTCGCCTGGCGACTAATCGCCTCGTCTGCGGGTGGCAACCCGAACTGCCTTCCGCCTGCTATAATGAGAAAACACCAGCGCAATGGCACTCGCGGCGCTTCAATTTCCGAAGTCGCCCAAAGTTGCCTCACGAGTAAACTTCAGGCGACTTCAAAAATCGAAGCGCCGCGAGTGCATTGGCGCAGGTGTTTTTTCATTGAAGCAGGCGGAAGACACGGGGAAGCAGTTTAGTCGCCCCAAAGAAGAGGCGATTAGTCGCCGGGCTACTAAATCTCCCCGAATCTCCAGGTGTGCCATTACCCTAAAGGGGCAATATTCAATGCTATACGTGAAGGGGGTGCTTACTCTTGTACAGAGGATTTTACCCCAGTTGGATAAACGATATAATATCTATGCTTGTGTAGCCACTAAGTGGGAGACTTGAACTTTAAAGTGTCCTAGATTGAAATGCCTTTATCAATAGAGTCTGCTTGGAACTATAACGCAGGCAATATAAGGGGCCAAGTATGTAGAAAACAGTATAAAAAAAAATAACTGTATGATCAGTGGATTCTTTGGAAAAAACTGAAAAATAAATGTGCTTGGTTGTTGTAGAGCACAGCGGAGAATGGAATGGCACATGTAACCCTAAACATACGCTAGTTGTTTGTTTTGGAATCTGATAGATCTGGGAACTGTGAGAAGGCGGCAGATGGAAAACAAGTGAATTGCTGGGACTTGTTTTTATTTCAGTGAATAAATCGGTTTGGAGACAATGAGGCTGGATATACTGTATGCTTCCATTGAACAACTAGTTGGTTTCAGATAGATCACCAGAAAGAATGACTTTTTCCAATGACTTTCTATTTTCTATATGTCGCCGTTTTTCTAATATTGAAGTGTCAAGTGTCTTTTTTATTTACCTTCTGAAGCAGCCCTGGAAGGGGGGGGTCGCCGACCCTGTAAACTGTTCTAAATGGATACATTTAGTTGATATATTTCTTATCTTTGTCCCTGCTGAGCAGAATCTCTGGGTAGTGTCCCGTGCGGGTCCATTTTTTGGAACCTGCACCCGCAACCTGCAATCCGTAACTCGGACCCGCATTCTTATCTGCATTCTTACCCCTTGGACCCGCTACCTGCAAGTGCCTTATCCGCAACCCGTGCCCGCTGACAATCAGGAAGTGCTGTCATTGTAAACCGGCAGTGACATCATCGGAAGTAGGCGTGATCAGAAAAAAGGGAGTCAAACAGGAAGTGCTGTCATTGTAAACCAGAAGTGACATCATCGAAGTAGGCGTGATCAGAAAAAAGGAGTAAAAATCGATTTTGAGAAGACCCTCGGCCCGACCCGCAAACCCGCAGAACTGCCGACCTGTGTCTATACCCGCACACGGAACTTCTACCCGCAGGTTTTTGCGGGTACCTGACCCCGCTGCAGGACTCTTATCGCTGGGTTTCATTACAGGCAGCTGTTAGAATTGATACAATAGTTGCTAATACTCCAGAGATGCTGCTAAGAAATGTATCAACAAAATGTTGCGAAATTGTAAAAACAACTGAATTGAAAAAAGTGTTTGGAAGATGAACAACCCCTTTAACTTTACAATTATGGAAAGCTCTGGAAAACCACGGGTCCCAAACATACTGGATAACGGGTCCCCATACCTGTCCTAATAAAAAGCCCATTTCATTTCATGCATCCAGCTTGTAGATATCTGTATGCTCTTTCTCAGAAGAATAAAAGCCAAGTACCGATGACGTCTGCACTAGATTGCAAATGGCTGGAGAAGTTAGACATCGCTGGAGAAGTCTGCTTTTTTTCTTTTGGATCCCCTCCCCCTTATTCCGGCCCCACTAAAGCAGATGCTCACTGGACAATGTGAAGCATCTTGAAGCGCCTATTGCGCCCGTTATGTTTTAGTGGTATGTGAAACCTACTAAACATGTTTACATTTTTCAGGCATCTGGTGAGTGTTTAGTAACTCTGCAGAGTTAGACTTTGACCCTGCTCCTGTGGGAATGCTTTAAGTGTTGGCTCTAGACCTTTATTAATTGCCACAAAATGAGCAGTTAATTCCCAACATCTGTTGCGCGTTGGCCTGAAAGCTCTCCCCAAAGTGACGTGATGGTTGGCTGGAGAGAGAAGAACTGAAATCTTGACAGCCACAATATACTAACCCTCCCCTCCCTGGAGTGTACACTGGCCACACGAAAGGACCAATAAGAACAAAAAAATTTAACTTTTCCTTTGCTCTGAGACACCAGTTACTCAGACATCAACTTAGTTTTGGTCATGTTTGGTTCCTGCTGGAGGCAGCGGGCATGATCTGGGCCGTACCAAGCTGTAAACATTTATTACCTCTGCTCGCAGTGATTTACGTGATCCACTATGTTTGTGTTGTTTGACTTAATGGGGCACTTACCACAATGTATGTGATTTCTGTATTAGCGTTGGAGGTTTCACAAGACGGTGACGTACGTCTTGAGTGACTTTATGTGCTTTAATGATTGATGTGGTTTTGTGTATAATAAATAGCCGGCTGTTTGTGTTTAGTAATCCTACAAACAATTGATTAAGGGGCTGTAAACACAAAAAAAAATCCTTTTTTAAAGGAAAACTACACCCCCCCAAAATGAATACTTAAACAACAGTTTATATTATATTAAGTGACATATTAAAGAATCTTACCAAACTGGTATATATATCTAAGTAAATATTGCCCTTTTACATCTCTTGCCCTGAGCCACCATTTTTTGATGGTCTGTGTGCTGCCTCAGAGATCACCTGACCAGAAATACTGCAGCTCTGGTAATAACAGGAAGTAGGGATGCACCAAAAACACTATTTTGGATTCGGCCGAACCCCTGAATCCTTTGCGAAAGATTTGGCCGAATACCGACTCCGAATCCTAATTTGCGTATGCAAATTAGGGGTGGGAAGGGGAAAAACGGTTTACTTCCTTGTTTTGTAGCAAAAAGTCACACAATTTCCCTCCACGCCCCCAATTTGCATATGCAAATTAGGATTCGGATTCAGGTCGGCCTGGCAGAAGAATCCGTCTGAATCCGTATCCTGCTGAAAAAGGCCGAATCCCGAACCGAATCCTGGATTCGGTGCATCCCTAACAGGAAGCAAAAGACAGAACTCTGTCTGTTAATTGGCTCATGTGACCTAACAAGTATGGTTTGTTTGGTATGTTTGTGTGCACCGTGAATCCTACGATCCCAGGGGGTGGTCCTTATTTTTTAAAATGGCAATTTTCTATTTATGATTACCCAATGGCACATACTACTAGAAAAGTATATTATTATGAAAATGGTTTATTTACATGAAGCAGGGTTTTACATATGAGCTGTTTTATGCAATATCTTTTTATAGAGACCTACATTGCATGAGGTGTACAAAGACACTCGTGGCACACAGGCGCATTCGCTGACATTTTTTAGCTGGTGCAAAAGTGGTTTCAAGGAGACTGTCATCAGCTATTTGTTTTAATGGATATCCCCATATCACCACTTTGCTTAATGGAGAACTTAACCCCCCCCTACCAAAAGCCACCCTAATATTGCAGGCATTGCCCCCTCCCTCCCATTTCCTTTCCCGCGATTTAGTGTTTAAAAAAAAAAAGACCCTTTTAAAAATCCTGACCCCTAAAAGGGTGGTTTACCTTCACGTTAACTTTTAGGGGCAGATTTACTAAGCTCGAGTGGAAAAATTCGAATGGAAAAAAAATCGAAATCTAGTGCCCCCCCCCCAAACCCATCTGGAAAAGTTTTTTCAAACAAAAATGTCATGCTGTTTAGAAATCCTGTTGAATTAATCAGACTGGGGGGGGTTATTTACTAAACTCCGAATGCAAAAATCCTGAAACATTTGTGATTTTTTTTAAATAAAACGGGACTTTTAAAAAATCACGAATTTTTCGGAATTTCTTAAACCCAGAGGATGGAAAGGTCGGAATTAGAAAATCCGGCATCTCAGACCTGTTGAGGTTCCATATAAGTCAATGGGAGATGTCCAAATGATTTTTTTGATGTGCGCTGGCTTTTGTGCAATACCCCAAAGTTTTCCGAGTTTTCAGGCAAAAAAGCAAAAGAACTCGGATGAAAAATCCAGAAAATCGTGAAAATCTGATTTTGCCTGCAAAGCAAATTTTCGTGAAAATGTAAAAGTAAATAAGCGTAAAAAAAGTTTTGTTAAAGGGGACCTCCACCCAAAAACTGTTTGCCTTATGGAAAAAAAAAACTTTTCAATGTACATTCAAAAAAAAAGTGGTTTTACCTTTTACAGATGAACGTCTATCATTGCACACCCTTTGTGGTGGCTAATGTTGCAATGAAAAACATTAAACACAAACTTCACGTATAAACTCTGTTTATGAAGAATTAATAAAGTGCCTTTCACCTTTTAGAAATTGAAGCCAAGGAGGCCTGTGACTGGCTGAGAGCAGCGGGATTCCCACAGTATGCGCAGCTTTATGAAGGTAACTATAAATCATGGCTTTATTAAGGCTACGCAATGTATATGTAACTTTATAATCAACTTTAGACTTTTAGTGTTCGGATCCTTCAGAGGACAATTCATAGGGAACATGTCACCGAGTAGCTGGACATTGAAATTAAGTAAACCATATCCAATTCTATTTAGCACATCTCAAAACAATTTAACATTTAGGGGCAGATTTATTAAGGGTCGAATTGTAAATTGGGGGCAGATTTATTAAGGGTTGAATTGTAAATTTGAATTTTCGAGTTGGATTTTAAGTTTAAAACTCACAAATTCGAATTGGGAATAATCCAAACTCCAATTCAAGATTTATCATACCTGGACCCTGGGAACAACTAGAATTCGACTATACGCCACCTAAAACCCGCCGAGTTTCATAATTTTTATTAGGGATGCACCAAATCCACTATTTTGGATTCGGCTGAACCCCCGAATCCTTCGCGAAAGATTAGGCTGAATACCGGGAAGTGGAAACATTTTTTACTTCTTTGTTTTGTGACAAAAAGTCACTTGATTTCCGCTCTGACCCTAATTTGCATATGCAAATTAGGATTCAGATTTGGTTGGGCCGGGCAGAAGGATTCAGCCAAATCCGAATCCTGCCGACAAAGGCCGAATCTCGAACCGAATGCTGCATTCGTTGCATCCCTAATTTTTATTGGGTTTTTCAAAATTGGCTAAATGCATATGCCATGCAGATTGCATTTTAATATTAAATAACCAGATGGTTATTTAATATTATATCTGGACTCTATTATATCAATTCAAAATCGGGAGTCCATATAGTTATTTAGCCAGGCCGAAGGGACCCGCCCCAGTTCCAAAGGCAATCAACTGCAGAAAAGTTTATATCAAAAACAATATAAGTCCCAAGGCCTCTTAAAGTAAAAACAGTCATAGGTGTAAGATACACCTATGACTAAGCGCCGGAGGGTGCGAAACTCGTAAGGTGGGATATGTGGGGTAGTATGTACTAGATACTTTTAATGTGAATATCAATAAATTAATTTTGTTTTTACTTTAAGAGGCCTTGGGACTTATATCGTTTTTGATATAAACTTTTCGGCAACTGGACTCTATCTGTTGTGTACGTGATGTGTAACCCACTATTGGTGTTTAAATGTGATTATGTCTCTTTAGATTTGCAGTTTCCAATAAACATTGAAATTGTGAAGAATGATCATGAATTCTTGGATCGAGATGCTATGGAATCCTTGTACAGGTCATTTTATTTTTTTTAAAGATTCTAGTTAGAATATTTAAGATTATACAAATTATTTAGTGACAAGTAATGATTGTTTTGTCAGTAGCAAGTATATTACTCTGTGTGTCTGTTGTGGTATCCTCATCTGCATTTATGAACAACAAGGCAAACAGGGAAATTGAAACTACTCCATGTTTGGTCCTTGCGAGGCAGATCATTCCTAATGCACAGATAATCCCCCTGCAGAATGGAGTTCTACTAACAAAACAGTCACAGCAAAGGCAGAAGGGAGGAGCTGTATACTGGGAATCCAATCATCTACCTAATATGGACCCTGTTTTAAATAAAAAAATATAGCTTTTTCATGATTAAAACAATAGACAAAAAGTATGTTCTGCCCTATTCATTGCAATCATGTTGAACTAGGGGGTATTTTCAACTATTATTTCAACTATTATATTATATTTCGACTATTTTAATAACTTGGTATTTAGATAAGCATCACTGAGATACCATGTTTGCTGCTATACTAACAGCTGCAGTACTATAAAAAAAATTCTAAGATAATCTAAGCAGGTTATTTATTAAATTCCTAATGCAAAAATCATGAAAAAATTCGTGATTTTTTTTCCCCATAAAATTGAACTTTTAAAAAATCATGAATTTTTCGGAATTTATTAAACCCCAAGGATGGAAAAGTCAGAATCTGAAAATCCGGCATCTCAGACCTGTCGAGGTTGTATATAAGTCAATGGGAGAAGTCCCAATGATTTTTTGATGTGAGCTGGGTTTCTTGCAATACCCCGGGTGAAAATTATGAAAAAAAACTTGAAAATGGGATGAAAGAATCCAAAAAAACACGAAAATCTGATATTTTTTTTCTCCCCGCAAAGCAAATTTTCGGGAAAATGTAATTAATAAGCGTAAAAAAACCCGAGCGGATTTGATCGACGTTTGTAGCAGGAAAATATTGAGATAAAGTCGAACTTTGATAAATAACCCTCGTAGTGTGGAGTACTAGGTAACAGAGAGAGGTGCGAATATAGAAAAAAGCAAAATCAAATAATCACAGGTTTAAATAAAACATTCAGTGACATTCCTATGTAAGGGAAACGTATACAGAAATCTTTTGCAAGGGCTTTTGGGCACACAGGATGTTTTCTTTGCGGTATTTTTAGGGAGTACCGACAGCTGCTTCTCTTTCACTTGAATGGGAACATTTCTGTCTACGTAAAACTCTAGTTTGCTGTGCATTGAGATGGGTAATGCTCAGAATGCAAACAGCAAAGCATGTAAAGCAGCTTTTCGTCAGCCAAGGGGATTTTTATCTCCACTGTTCTCTTCTAGGAGAGAGCACTGCTTCTTCAGTGTAACTGTGGGATTGTAGAATGATTAGGTTCTCAGAAATGGAGCCAACCAGGTGTTGTTTTCTCAAAAGAATGAAGAAAGTATAAAGTGACCACCAGTAGCAATTTAAAATTGGCCGTCTCTCCTATTTATTTGGTGAACATTCCATATACCTTCCATAAAGGCCACCAAACAAACAGATCTTTTCAGTTGAACCCGGGTCAAGTTTGGATCATAACGGAGGTTTATACAGGCCTGTAGGGAAATCAACAATGTGGATGTAACGGTCGGCACCCAACACCAGAACAAATGCCAAGCACCCTGGTCTCGGCTCGTGCTTCACCTGTAGTGTGACCGCCTTTGGCCTCGGGAGGAGCCCTCAGCTACTTGGATGCCACCAGGACTTAAACGAGAGGTGCAAGTCTATAGGTTCTGGACAGGCAGAGGGGCACGACTGTAAAGCAAAGTCTTTGGGCAGAAGGTCTTAGTACAAGGCGTTAGGCAATAGAGTAGTCAGATAAGGCTGGGTCGAGGCAGGCAGAGAATAGACGTAGTCAGGCAGGCAAGGGTCACACCAGGAAGTCAATCAGAGGGTTAAGCAGAAGAGGTATTCAGGCAAGGGTCAGGATCCAGAGGTCAGAATAGTCAAAAAGCCAGGCAGGGGTCACAACAGGAATCAAACAGGTTCAAAACAGGAATAGCAAAAGCTCAGGAAGCACCAGGAACAAACTCCTATCACGGGCAATGAGAAACAGTAGGAATGTCCCTTTTATACTTTAAAATTTCACGCCATTGCGCGCTGACGTCATCGCGCCTACAAAAACCGGAAGTGCGCGCCGTGCGTGCACTAAGAAGGAGCCGGCGCAGCAGAAGAGGAGCGGCTTGGCGGGGACCACTAGACCGCCAGGGTTAGTTTTTTTCATTACAGTGGACTTGCCCAATGGGATTTTCAAACTTGCCTGATCGATATCTGCCTGATTTTCAGCTGGAAATCTGTTGAGGAGGCAGCTGGGGAAGGCCCATACAATGGCAGATAAGTTCAGTCTGAAGGTGCAGTTCAAAGTTCAATTCTGTAGTTCAGTGTAAAGGGTCCAAACAATTTCAATATATATGATATTAATGCTCATTTTTATAAGTGATCAATTCAGTAGCCTTATGTTTAGCTTTAACTGCAAATGTATTGTACCAACATCAAACAGCACCCAAGGGTGATTCTGATCCTAGGTGAAGTTAGGCTTCAGTAGACTGAACATTATTCTCCACTACCACCCACTTAATGTTGCAGCCAAGTTGGGTTTTGACAAATGTTGTAAAACTTGATTTTTTTTTTATGTTAAAAGGCGATTGAATACCTTAAACAAATGCGGAGCAATGAAAATTGAAATAAATCGGCACAGGAAAAGGGTAAGTACAGTATATTTTGATTGTATTCGTTTGAAGATCTTTATTCCGTTCCTGTAGTCCATATATAGAGTAATATTCATATGAGGTTGGTTAATGAAAAGACATCAAGCTTTTGCTCCTTAGTGCTCTAGCACTTGCACACTGGGGTATGGTAAATGACCCCCATTGTTTTTTTTTTCTATTGCATATGTTTCAAGTAATTTGGCTTTGATTATTTTTTTTTTTAAAAGAGTGATGAATCAGAAGAAGATGAACCCTGTGCCATAAGCAACAAGTGGTCTTATCAAAGACAAAGTCAAAGGTGGTCCCGTCTGGAGAACTTGGAGTGTCCACTGCCTGATGAAGCATCCAGTTTATCCCTACCAAGTATACCAGTTCTGAATATTCCCAAAGAAGATGCAGCATTTTCAGTTCTGATTGACAAAAATGACACCTCTTCTCTACACAGCTCAAGTAGTGGTGAGAGTGACGGCTCCCCCAAACCTTATGAGGAGTTAGAAACGAGTAGAAGCTCTTCAAGATGTTCCTCCATCAAATTTGTTTCTCTAGATTCCACTTTTAGTCCTTCTCCTTCTCCCAGTGAAATGCTCAATATTATCAGCGAAGAAAAACTTGCCGACAAACCCCCCAATAAAAAGGGGAGAAGTCTGATCAGGAAAATGGAAAAGTTGCGTATAAGGAGCTCGACTGTAAAAAGAAACTCGCATTTAAAGGGTAAACCAACTATCAGCGGTCCTGTTCTGCTGGATGGTATAGATGAAGATAAACTGCGGAATCTTAATTGTGTAAATATCTCTGATCTGGCCGACGCTCATAGTAAAGCTGGGTTTTCATGTTCTTCTCAAACGTGCAGCAGCAGTAGTCCATCTGAAACCAGCAGCACTGTAAGCACTCCGAGTCCAGTTATAAGAGTTCGAAGCCATGGCAAAAGAGGTGGCATATACGCAGAAGACTTTGATCCTAACAAGCTTTCACTGTGGAATGATATCTCGGAACGTAATTTTAGGAATGAAAGGCACTTGCATGAACACCAGATATTTCAGATACCACAAGGCCACAAACCTGGCACCTTTCCTAAAGCTCTTACAAACAGTATTTTATCACCAATGGACAACACCTCTGTAAACTGGAGAACTGGAAGCTTCCACGGTTGTAATCGAAACAGGATGAGGTCTAGCAGTTCCAAAGACACCGAGATGCCTTCAAGTCCACTTTCACTCGTTGATAACAGACTAAGTATATATGACAATGTCCCAAACATCCCATTTCATTTCAGCAAGCTGGAGTCACCTGGAGATGACGATGATGTCTTTTCAGAACTAGACAATGTAATGGAGCATGTCAATGGTCTTCGAAAACTTGTCAGCGAATGGTCTGAAAAATTCTCCGATGACGGAGATTCTGATTTTGCCAATGACTCTGTTTCCCCGTGTCCATCTTCCCCCAAAACTATCCATCTTGAAGTCAATGAACACTTGCACAGCAAGTCAAAAACCGATGTCCGTGATGCGGAGAGGTGCACGCCGCGCACGGACAGTGATTCTCCAATCTTGCCGTATATAACGGTTTCTGAAATCGATTCCACTTTTACAGACTGTAGTAGGTGAGAAAGATAAAGGAACTAAATTAAAATGAATTGCAAAGTTGATTTTTATCTGACTGTGAAGTGAATGCTTCACATTCACGAAAATTAAAATGTAATATAAGCCTCATCATACTGAAATAAGAAACTTTTTTTTAATAAATATTCTGCATTGTTTCTGAAATAATCAAGTTTATGTTCACAATGCCTCTCAGCATCTGTTTCTTATTCTGTCTTCATGCAGCAGCTGGGTGTCAGATATTGACAGCTAGATCCAATGTATCTTATGGGGGGGGGGGCTTCCTTTCCTAGCAGATGTATTAGAGCTCATTCAAATAACTGATTCCAGTACAAACAAAATCTAACAAAATAACTGCCTTTTGCACAAATTCTGCATGTAGAGAGACATGATATCTGGTGATTTTAATAGAGTGAGCTCTAATACATCTCCTAGGCAAAAGGAGCCTCCCTATAAGATATAGATCATTCATCGGACACCCAACTCCAGAATGAAGAGAAACAGATGCAGAGAGAGGGATAGTGAAGATTAACTTGATTATTTCAGAAACAATGCAGAATTTTTGGGGTTTCTTCCCCGCTTTTAAAGGGGAACTATCGGGAAAATTAAAAATTAATATAAGCTTCAGCATACTGAAATAAACTTGTAAATACATTCAATTAAATATTCTACATCATTTCTGAAATAATCAAGTTTATCTTCACTATACCTCTCTCAGCATCTGTTTCTCTTCAGTCTGTCTTCATGCAGCAGTTGGGTGTCATATAGTCATTGACAATATATCTTATAGGGGGGATCCCTTTACTAGCTGATGAATTAGAGCTGATTCCAGTAAAAACAAAATCTAACAAAATAACTGTCTTTTGCACAAATTCTGCATGTAGAGAGACAGGATTTCTGGTGATAATAGAGTGAGCTCTTTAGGCAAAAGGTGCCCCACTATAAGATATATTATATATAATACCCAACTCCTGAATGAAGAGAGAATGAAGAGAAACAGGCTGAGAGAGGGACAGTGAAGATGAACTGGATTATTTCAGAAACAATACAGAAGTTTTAATTGATTGTATTTAGAAAGTTTCTGATTTCAGTATGAAAACTTTTATATTACATTTTCATGTTCATGATAGTTCCCCTTTAATATCATTTAGCTCAAACATTAAAGGGTAATGCCATAGTACAAAAATGTTGACTCTTGACCTTGCTAGGGGCTTCAGACAGGGGGATGGCAGGCAACTAGTAAGACATCTAGGCTGTCTAATAGCAGTTGGTTGTTGTATAAGTAGCTGTTGCCTATAGACTTGGAGGCCAACTTTAAGAACTTCGGTTTAACGTTTAAGCTACTCCATTTATTAGTATCTCCAGTGAATGTGTCAGCTTGGATCCCTAGCTAATGTGTCTTGATTCTAACTCTAAATCAGGCTCAGGGTCACTTCTATCCCTTCCCAGAAAAAGTAAAGGATCTATCCTAAATGGTGTTTCCTAAATACTTCTTTGCAGACAAAGCCCAGAGCCTGTGAACCTTTCTATGCAAGTTGACAGCCAATCAGCCGCCCATCTGAACAGGATACAGAGACTTGCTTTGTTGAAATTAACAGCATTGATGGATAAATACTCTCCATCAAGCAAGCAAGGATGGAACTGGTATGTTATGTCTGCGTGAGGCTGTTGTAAATAATGGAGTTTGTACAAAAAGTAAATCATAGAAAGAGTAGCTGAGTCATAACACTTAATTACGGTCTGTTTTTTTTTGTGTTCGTCACTAAAATGTAAGCTTAGAATAGACGATATCTTAATAACATTAACTAAAATGGAAAAAAATGAATTCCCTGACTATTCCAATAATATAGTAAAAAGCTATTTTATTGTTCTTTATCTGCTTCTAATGAAGCTTGTTGCCAATTTTACATTTAGGAATGTGCCAAAGTTCATCCGTAAAATCAGGGCTCCAGATTATAAGGATAAGAATGTGTTTGGTGTACCGTTCCTTCTGAATGTCCAAAGGACAGGACACCCTATCCCCAAGAGTATTCTCCAGGCGATGGAGTATTTACGGATCCACTTTCTTGATCAGGTATCAGTAATAATACTAATAATAATGTTGTTGCGTGCATCATTGTATGCTTGGGTCAAATATAAACCTTTGCTCTTCTTCTTAACCGTACATCATACACGTTGCGAAAGGACTTATATGGCACAATAACGGAGCCTTCTGCCGCTCGATAACTTTATGGACATTCCTATTTCGACAGGTTGGTCTGTTTAGAAAATCCGGTGTCAAATCCAGAATCCAGTCCCTGAGAGAAATGAATGAACAGGATTGCAAATATGTGAATTACGAAGGGCAGTCTGCGTTCGATGTGGCAGACATGGTGAAGCAGTATTTCCGGGATTTGCCCGAACCCATATTTACCAGCAAGCTCTGTGAATCATTTCTGCATATTTATCAGTGTAAGTGCACATTTCCACTGGGTTTAGATTCCCTGCAGTAAATTTATATATATTATTATTATTATTATTACATGATTTCGTTATAAAACATCTCGCTTCCAAATAGTTATGGTATGCAAGTCAGGAAACAGTCAGGTCTCCGGTGGGTCAAGATTGAGTAGTTCCATTGTTTGTGCAGAAGTAGGAAATGGAAGTTTGTCAAGTTCATCCTCTCCCGTGTTGAACTGATGCTTGTCTCTGGCAAAGCAGACCGAGACATAGAACCTTATTTTGTTGTTTGCCTCCCTCTACTGGTAGATCTACCGAAGGACCAGCAGTTTCGTGCTGTCCAGGCAGCCATCCTCTTGCTTCCTGATGAGAATCGTGATGCTCTTAAGATTCTTCTCTACTTTCTCAGAGATGTGGTTGCATGTGTAAAGGAAAACCAAATGACTCCTACAAACATAGCAGTGTGTCTCGCTCCCAGCCTGTTTCATCTGAACACTCTCAGGAGAGAGAGCTCATCATCTTCCAGGTATGTGCTTGAGTCAGACTGTGAGTTATACTGCTTCGTCAGCTATCTCACGATAACCGTAATAGGATCATTTATCCACTAGACCATGTATCTCCAGCCTGTTGGCCTCAAGATGTTGCTGAACAAAAATTCCCGGCATCTCCTAAAAGACAGTAGGCTTGAGTGCTGGTTTGAAGAGCCCTGCATTAGAGGATACTTACTTAAGCAAGATGAATGGAGATAGATTCTCCCTTTACAATAAAAATGGTCTGCAAAGTCCTTTTTTAGGCTTCTTTTACATAGTTAAATTGGGTTGAAAAAAGACAAAGTCCATCAAGTTCAACCCCTCCAAATGAAAACCCAGCATCCATACACACACCCCTCCCTACTTTTTTTTTTTTTTTTGTTCACTTCTTATTTCTATTTTTATTCAGATCAAGTCAAAGAAAATACAGTCTTGGAAAACCAGACCAGAAAGACCTGAGTGAGAACCTAGCTGCAACTCAGGGCCTTGCTCACATGATTGCAGAATGCAACAGACTGTTTCAGGTACCAAAGTGAATTCGTAATACAATTCAATAACTATGGATCTTCAATAACTGCCAGATAAATGTGATGTCATAAATGTTAGACGGCTTTTAATAAGACGTGACAGTTAGGGTTGATGACGGTTGTAGACAAAGATAAGTCATTTAACCTTGTTAAATGCCCACATTTATAAACTATCTTGGAGATTGGATTGGAGATTCCCAGACTCTGCTTTGAACTGTTTGCTAGTATTGTGTTTTGGTAGCAAATCCCCATCTAATGACAGTTAGGGTGGATGCCAGTTGTAGACAAAGTTAAATCCTTCAACCTTGTTAAATGTCCACATTTATAAACTTTCTTGGAGATTAGGTTGGAGATTCCCAGATTCTGCTTCAAACTGTTTGCTAGTATTGTGTTTTGGTAGCAAATCCCCATCTAATGGCAGTTAGGGTTGATGACAGTTGTAGACCGAGATAAGTCCTTCAACCTTGTTAAATGCCCACATTTATAAACTCTATTGGATTGGAGATTCCCAGACTCTGCTTCAGGGTCCGGGCACATGCTCAGATTCATGGAGATTAGTCGCCCGGCGACAAATTTCCTCTTCTTCGGGGCGATTAATCTCCCCCTGAACTTCCTCCCTCCGGCTAGAATGTAAATCTCCGGCGGGATGGCACTTCAAAATCGCCTGAAGTTTCCTCGTGAAGCAGTTGGTTCTGAATAATTAGGCTGTCTGTTCTATTGCACTACTGTTATGGATACATAGTTGGCCAGAGGGACATAAAGGAATAATTTGCATATATCCACCCCTGATTCCTAAACCGCCTCTGCACCTATTGTGTAGGGCACGTTGACTCTTTCAGCCCTTTTCATCCCAACATGATGGTTCCTCTGCCAGGCTGACCTATGAAATTCTGTTTCTTCCACAGTTACCTGATTACTGGTGTGACCTGTGTCCAAGCATTTGTGATGTGCAGCCTATCCACACCGAAACTTCTGTCAACACATCCACAAACTCATTAGCCGCTCATTGCAGTACCCTTGTTTCTCTGGAGAACTCCATGCAGAACCTCCTTCGGGATGCTAAAGACAAGTACAGAAGCTGGGTGGCATGTTCAGGATTTGAACACGTTGAGCTGGCTTTTAAAAAGGTACGTGTTATTTTTGTTTTCCTTAAAATGTAAAGGATCGTCTTCAGCTACGTAAGAGTTTGCTGTTTTATTGGTGTTGTTGGAGCAGTGACGGTAAGGTTGGCTGAAAAAAAAGACACACGTCCATTAAGTTCAACCTTTTAAGTTGAAGCAGTTGAAAATAAAGTAAGTAGAGATGCAGCCCTCTAAAAAAACCAATCATTCCTTCCTATTAGCATGTTTATGCATTTGTATTGGAGCTGCTTTATTGAACTTGAACAACAGTCTGTCTTTTTGACACAAGGGGTTGGTGCCCTGTTGTGTCTCGAGAATCTCTTTTTTTGATCACAATGATAGGACGACTATTGTCAGGGCCAGAACTAGGGGTAGGCAGAAGAGGCAGCTGCCTAGGGGTGCGTTGGGCAGCTACCTTTAAAATTGTGTTCTGCCTACTTCTAGTCCACTCCCCTCAGTCTTCCTCCCCTCCATTGCTCTTCTCTCTGTCCCCTTCTTCCCTCCTCTGTCGCCCACCCCCCCCTCTGTCGTTCTGCCCTCCTCTCCCTTGTTGCTCTCCCCTCTGTCCCTTTCATCCCACCCTTCTGTGGCTCTCCCCTGTCTTCTGTTTCTCTCCGCTCTGTCCCTTTCCTCCCTCCCTTCTGTCGCTCTTCCCTCCCCTCTGTCGCTCTCCCCTCTGTCGCTCTCCCCTCTGTCCCCTTCCTCCCTCCTCTCTGTTGCTCCCCACTCCCTCCTCTCGCCTCTCCCCTATCTCTCCCCCCTTCCTCCCTCCTCTCTGATGCTCACCCCTCCCTCCCCTCTCTCTCCCCCCTGTCCCTTCATTTGCAGGAATGTCAGACTTCTGCTACTGCTTGTCTAAATGCCATTGTCTAACCACCTCTCTTCTTACCTCCATTATGCAGGTAGAAAGTGACGAATTTCCAATAAGAGTGTGGAAAGCCTCCACAGAAATTGAAGCCACGCCCCACGCAGTCCTTCAGCACATCTTAAGGGAGCAACACACATGGGACCCAAACTTGCAACAGTCCAAGATCATAGAAACCTTGGATGAAGACACAGAGATTTATCACTATATAACAGAAAGCATGTCTCCATTGCCATGCAGAGAGTATGTGGTTTTAAGGTAGGAATGCCTAATAAATTCTAAAGAATCTGGAACTGTAACACCAAAAAATTAATTAATTAAAGTGTCATAAAGCAATGAAAACATAAGTCAGTTGGCCAGCTACCAAAATAAGAAAAAAAACCCCATGCACTACACATTCTGATGATCTATTAAACTATTATATAGTGTCAGGCTATTACTGTCTCGCTAAAAAAATATATATAGTATCTTATCGCATGCACTGAATTCATATAATAAGCCATTTATCATTAAAAAAACTCAGTGTATGTATGTCATTGTGAAATGGTGTATGTTGTGCTCAAAAATGTCTTTTCATGTATTTTGTAGGACATGGCGAACAGACCCCCAGAGTGGCACCTGCATTTTGGCAGCTACTTCAGTTGAATGTGAAGATGTTCCCATCAGTGGGATTCTGGGACATGTCATTTTGTGTCAGCACCTCATAGAAAATATTGGCACTCAGAAGTGTAAAGTCACTCACTCTTGTCGGACAGACACAAGGTGTGTTTTTCTTTTGTAATTTGCTAGCACAAATGTTCTTTACTTACTACAGGTAGAGGACCTGTTATCTAGAATGTTCAGGACCAGGGATTTTGTGGATAAGGAGTCTTTCCGCATTTTGGTTTACCATACTTTAATTTAGTAAAAAAAAAAAAGATTATGTATTAATTAAACAAAACAAACTTATAGAAGTCACGTGGAGTCAAGCATTGGGGACACACAGAGTAAAAACTATTCACATTGGGTCACAGAATGGCACGACTACCTTGTGTAGAAGTGTATGGAATCTTAGCCAATTCAGGCCCCATTAGTGTAGTGTAGAGACCGGGTCAGTATCACACCATGGGCCCCAGACCTTGTCAAATTTGGTGGGTGATCCTCTAAACCAGCTGCTTCCAAGTTCTGAGGGAGGGTGGAGAGTTACCCATCCAGTGCATTGCAACGGTTTTCTTTGCATAAAATTGTAAAATGCAGGATCTTAACCTGGCGTATTTGGCAGGGATTATATCCTTTATGACCCCCCCAGAAGGCAAATAGTTGGTGTCATTACTCTTTGGGAAGTCTAGCTTGTCTGCCAGGTCATTTATGACTCAGGTCCAAGAGTTAAGGATATTCCCACATCAAGTGCAAGAAGTCGGCTGCTGGTTTCTGGCACCTAGGACAATAGTCATCAGGAATTTAACCGATTTGCTTAAAAGAGGATTCTTTAGCAAAAAAACCCCCACCCCACGTAGACCCTCCTCCTCTCTGCACAGATTCAGGCATCGGAGTTCACCGCAACCATCTTCTGGGTCTTCGTGTCTTCTTCCGGCAATTTCCGTCCATTTTGTCGCATGCGCAGTTGTTGCAAACCTGTTAATTGCTCCAACTGCGCATGCGCCACTTTGCCGGTCTCCGTCTCAGCTTACCGAAGACCCGGAAGATGGCTGCGTGGAACTCTGATGCCTGAATCTGCACTGAGGGGTAAGTAAAAAGTTAGGGGCATTTCCTCCGGGGGAGGGGGGAAGTTAGGCTGGGGGGGAGGAAGGAGGGGGGTCTGCGTGTAATGGGGGGAAGGGTTTATTTTTTTTTTTTTGCTAAAGGGTTGAATTCTCCTTTAATTCGGATGGGAGTTACATAGAGATGGTGTCTGGTCTTGTATTGTACTAGCCTTTCCATACGTGAGATAAGACAGGTGTAAATGTTCCATCATCCCAGTTGTCTTGTTCAAGGCCTGGAGTCTTGCAGCTAGACCAGTACTCTTGCGCTATTCCCAAGGGTTTGGGGCCAGACAGAAGTAGGTTCTGATACAATCGGGATACCGACTTTATAGGTATTGGGGTCATGGAGGGTTTTTTATATTATAAGTGTAGAGAGTCGGGTAAATGAGAGTGGTAAATTGGTGAGAGTAAGTGAAAGTAAAAGGTAAAGTAAGTGAAAGGTAAGGTAAAGTAAGTGAAGGGTAATTAAGTAAAAGGTAAGTGAGAGTGATAAATTGGGAGTGGAAGGCGTGTCTAAAATGAAGGTATTTAAACTTTGGAATTTGAGCTGGTTTGACACTTTTGCGGAAGTGCAGGATACATAGGGAAGGTCAGGTTTTTAAAAAGGTACCCTGAGCATTTAACGTTGTGGTTAGGCCAGAAGATAAAATCTTGTAAATGCCGAAAGGGTGATAAATGAGTCTTCCCAAAGGAGGTGCAGGGATAGTATGGGTAGGCATTACCCTAGACATGTGAGAGCTAGAAAACAAGTTTTCTGGGGGTGGTAAGAGTAGTAGGTAGAGGGTTTGAGTCTTTGGGGTGTGGGAAGTTGCCGAGTCCCTCCCAAGAACAAACCAAAAGTGCCTGAAGTTGTGAGTTGGAGTTATAGGGGTCTGGGTTAAAACACCAATGAAGATTATACACGTGTGATTCTAGATAATACAAATAGGATTGGGAAAGGCTAACTCTCCCTCTTCGCATGGAGCACATAGTTTGGTTCTGGGTGTTTTGTTATTCCACAGGAATGTAATTAGAATTGGTTTAACTTTTTGAAAAAAAATTTTTAGGGATGTAGACGGGGGCATTGTGAAATAGGTATAGAAGTTTGGGGAGGTAGATCATTTTAACAATTTTAATACTACCCCATAGAGATAGTGGTAGTTTGGCCCAATAGCATAGGGTTGGTGAGAATTGGTTCTACCCCAGAGGTTCTGGGGTTGATTGGGGTCAATAGGGAACAGATTTCTCCCAGTTGTATCTGCAGGTCAGAGAAAAACAAAATTGGTCAATCACATTGGGGGGTCATTTATAAAATTCACGCAGTGAATATTTTTCACAAATGGTTGTATTGCGCATGTTTTTTCCATGAACGCTAATATATTGCACTGCTCTGCCTGTCTTCCCGGTTTTTTGCGAATTCACAGTGTGAATAAATTTTCGCAAATGAGATGGGTGTTTGCGCGAGCGCATCTAATCTGCGAGGTTCTTGTGTGCAAAAATAGCGTTGATAGTAACTTAAATTTGCAGTTTGCAAAACTGTTTTGCCAATATTTTATCTGCCACCAAAGTTGTGGCGTAGTTGAGTCGCAGAGTGTGCGCATAAATATTCGCAATTTGCAAATTGTGACATGTTTAAAAATCTGCTATAGACATTCACATTGTGAAAAAAAAAATCGCAATTCTGTTTGCAACCTCTTATTCGGCTTTATAAATATAACCATGCGCAGGGCAAAGATATTCACTTTGCGAACCAATCTGCCCTGCGCGAAGTTTATAAATGACCCCCATTGAGTAGAACAGTTAGGGAGTTAAAGGGATACTGTCATGGGGAAAAAAATTTTTTTTCAATATGAATCAGTTAATCGTGCTACTCCAGCAGAATTCTGCACTGAAATCCATTTCTCAAAAGATCAAAACAGATTTTTTTTATATTCAATTTTGAAATCTGACACGGGGCTAGACATATTGTCAATTTCCCAGCTGCCCCAAGTCATGTGACTTGTGCTCTGATAAACTTCAATCACTCTTTACTGCCGTACTGCAAGTTCGATATCACCCCCTCCCTCCCCCCCCAGCAGCCAAACAAAAGAACAATGGGAAGGTAACCAGATAACAGCTCCCTAACACAAGATAACAGCTGCCTGGTAGATCTAAGAACAACACTCAATAGTAAAAACCCATGTCCCACTGAGACACATTCAGTTACATTGAGAAGGAAAAACAGCAGCCTGCCAGAAAGCATTTCTCTCCTAAAGTGCAGGCACAAGTCACATGACATGGGGCAGCTGGGAAATTGACAAAATGTCTAGCACCGTGTCAGATTTCAAAATTCAATATAAAAAAAATCTGTTTGCTCTTTTGAGAAATGGATTTCAGTGCAGAATTCTGCTGGAGCAGCACTATTAACTGATGCGTTTTGAAAAAAACATGTTTTCCGATGACAGTATCCCTTTAAGAAGTTTTATTATTACAGAGGAAAAGGAAATATTTTGTTTTAATTTGAATTATTTGATTAACATGGGGTTTATGGGAGACGGCCTTCCCATATTTCCCACGAGAAAGAGATCAGTGGAAAAGATGTATTAGAAGCGTTCGAGTGTGTAAATGACTTCTCATTCCAAACTTAGAATCGTTACTAATATTTATTTTTATTTTCCCGGCAGGGGGCGTAGCACAGAATGGTACAACAAAGTGTGTGGCCACATGTGTGCAGCGGAGATCTTAAGAATAAAGGACACTTTTAATAATAAGAAAACGCCATGAAGATGCTGATATTGAAGTATAGAGATATATATATATATATATTTTGTTTAAAGACCAATTTAAACCATGAAAACAGCAAAAATCACCAGGAACGTGGAACCTGCTCCTTGCTCAGTAAATAGTTTGTAAATAGGGAATTCATTTATTTTTAACTGAAGTAAAAAAAAAAAAAAAAAAAAGGTACTTGAATATTTTTGACACATCCTTATATATAGTTATTTTATTTATGTTCAGATTTAGAATTCTACAGAGGCCTAGAGTATAAAATAAATGTACATATCTTATTCCTCTACAAAGTAAATTATTTATAGAAGCTATTGAATGCGTCGGTGTGCGAGGATACTGCGCCAAGTGACAGAAAACTATTTGCACGGGACGGGGGGGACGGTGTGAAAGTTGCCCTAAAGCCTGGAGCAGAGACAGTCTGGAGCAGAGACGGTCTGGAGCAGAGACGGTCTGGAGCAGAGACAGTCTGGAGCAGAGACAGTCTGGAGCAGAGACAGTCTGGAGCAGAGACGGTCTGGAGCAGAGACGGTCTGGAGCAGAGACAGTCTGGAGCAGAGACAGTCTGGAGCAGAGACAGTCTGGAGCACTCTGGCTGTTGCATATTGATTTCTTAACGCTGCATTTCATTTAATGAAGTTTCCATTTGTTTTTGGATTGCTCTAAAAGGCAAGTTTTTCAAAATGATTTGTGAATACAAGTATGGGAACCGTTATTTGGAAACCCATTCATTATCCAGAAAGATCCGCGTTACGGAAAGGCCGTCTCACATAGACTCCATTTTATCCAAATAATCCAGATTTTTAAAAGTGATTTCTTTTTTCTCTGGCACACGCTCAGATTCGGGGAGATTAGTCGGCTGGTGACAAATCTCCTCTTCTTCGGGCGACTAATCTCCCTAAACTTCCTTCCCGTCATCTAGAATGGAAATCGCCGGCGGGATGGCATTCAGAGCGCTTCGTCGTCCGAAGTTGCCTCACGTGGAAACTTCGGGCGACTTCTGAAAACGAAGCAATCCGTGTGCCATCCCGCGGACGATTTACATTCTAACCGGCGGGAAGGAAGTTTGTGGAGATTAGTCGCCCGAAGATGAGATTTGCCGCCGTGCGGCTAATCTCTACGAATCTGACCGCATGTCTCTGCCCGATTAATTAAGCAGTAGCTTGTACTTGATCCCAACTAAGATTTAATTAATCCTTATTGGAAGCAAAACCAGCCTATTGGTTTTATTTAATGTTTACATGATTTTCTAGTAGACTGAAAGGACAAGTAAAGTCTAAAATAGAATAAGGCTAGAAATGCTGTATTTTGTATACTAAATATAAACATGAACTCACTGCACCACAAGCCTAATCAAACATATAATTTATGCTTTCAAAGTTGGCTACAGGGGGTCACCATATTGTAACTTTGTTAAACATCTTTGCAAGACTAAGACTGTGCACATGCTCAGTGTGGTCCGGGCTGCTTAGGGATCATCATAAACAAAGCTGCTTGAGTTCTGCATGGCTGGGAAGTAAGGCGGGGCTCCCCCTGCTGTTCATAAGTATGATTGTTTCCCTGCTCAGCAGTTAGGGACCGTCTGACAATTCCTATCCACAGCAGTGAAGGGAGAATTTCACTGCATACAGTCAGGTTTCTTATGAAAACGGTACACATCTGTTAATTAAAGTATATTGGAGATAAGTTTCTTTTTCATTAAAGAAAGTAAAAATGGGATTTTATTCTTTTTGCCTTTACATTCCCTTTAAGTCAGGAGTGCCCATACTTTACTAATGCGAGGTCTACTTTCAGTGATATTGTCCCATTATGAGCTACATCCATAAAACCAGGATTCGGTTCGGGATTCTGCCGAATCCATCTGCATGGCCTAACCAAATCCTAATTTGCATATGCAAAATAGGGTAGGGAAAAACATTTTTACTTTTGTTTTGTGACAAAAAGTTACATGATTTTCCCTCCCCGCCCCTAATTTGCATATGCAAATTCGGATTTGGTTCAGCCGGGCAGAAGGATTCTGCCGAATCCTGCTGAAAAATGTTGAAAATTCACACACACATATATATATATATATATATATGTATGGGACCTGTTATACAGAATGTGGATATATATATATATATATATATATATATATATATATATATATATATATATATATATATATATATATATAGAGGTATGGGACCTGTTATACAGAATGCTCGGGACACAGGGTTTTCTGGATAAGGGATCTTTCCATAATTTGGATCTTCATACCTTAAATCTGCTAGAAAATCATGTAAACATTAAATAAACCCAATAGACTGGTTTTGCCTCCAATAAGGATTAATTATATCTTAGTTGGGATCAAGTACAAGGTACTGTTTTATTATTGCAGAGGAAAAAGGAAATCATTTAAAAAAATTTGGATAAAATGGGAGTCTATAGGATATGGGCATTCCGTAATTCGGAGCTTTCTGGATAATGGGTTTCCGGATGACGGATCCCATACCTGTATATGTATATAGGAGCAACATTTCCCAGCGCCACCCAAGGAAGGAGTTCTCTAATGGTATAAAGTATGTTGTACTAATAAGTGCAAGCTTATAAACCAAGGCAAACATGAAGCTGACTTGTTCAGATAAACAAAGCAAATTTAATGCTTGGTTTAGCTAAACAAATTATAAATATCCATCTTCATCTTCAGAGATTTAAAAAAAAAAATCAGTACAACTTTGAAATCAATAATATAATCGTTACAAAATATTGATTACCTATTGCAATTATCACTGTTTACACTTACTTCTCGTGTAAACCACATTCTGTTGTTATTGCGCAACTACAACTCTAGCTCTAGAACAGTAGGTGGATAGACACGTCGCAATTAAATCCTGACGCAAGAAGGAGGTGCATGCTGGGAAGAGACAAAGATTTGCAATGTCATAGTATTCATAAGCTTTATGCAGGCAGAAATGGCATATTTATATATATATATTTTTTATAAATGAAACTGTATATTTTGCACTGGATATGTTAAATCCCTTTCTTCTATGCACAATGGCTCAGCATATTTTTTTTTTTTTTTTAACCCGTTCTAAAGACCTTATTCGCTATAAAAATATTGTTATACTGAAAGTGATCACTGCTATGTAACAAAGACAATGTACAGGAATAAATGGTACAGCACTTGAAACAGAAATGAATTTGATAGTTTTTTTTGCTTGTCGTTAAAGGAGAAGGAAAGGCTAAAATTAAGTAGGCTTTATCCGAAAGCACTATATAAATATACCAGTAACCCCTCAAAGTAATGCTGCTCTGAGTCCTCTGTCAAAAGAAACACAGAATTTCTTTCCTTCTATTGTGTACTCATGGGCTTCTGTATCAGACTTCCTGTTTTCAGCTTAAACCTCCAGGGCTAGGGCTTGAGCATGCTCAGTTTGCTCCTCTCTCCTCCCTCCCCTCTCTGCTGTAATCTGAGCCCAGAGCTATAAGTGAGTAGGGAGAGACTCAGGCAGGAAGTGATGTCACACCAAGCTAATATGGCAGCTGCTATCCTAAACAAACAAAGAGTTTCTAGAGCCGTTTACTCAGGTATGGTAAAGCATTCTACAGAATAAATATAGTGTTCTAGCTTGCACTATTGTGGCTAATCTGTTGGTAATAAACTGCTTCGGTAGCTTTTCTTCTCCTTTAAGCCAATGGGTTCCGTTAAATTGGTAGTTGTTGCAATTCTATCTGCACCCGGGCTTCATTCTTTTAGTTGAATTAGTTACTTTTTAAACTGGTTGAGAAGGGTTAATTAACTTAAGGAAGCGGTTTACAGAAACCAGAATAGAAGAACGGTAGAGGGGTGAAAAGTGAAACAAACAAAAAATAAGCCTGAAGATAAACAATAAGAGTGCCGGCACCAATAAAACTAATGCCTCGCAATCAATTTTCTGGTTTAGCAACCCCTAAATTGCACTTTCAGCTGCACCCGGGAAAGAGCCAGAAAAGGACCACTAATAATGATAAATTAGGATTAAATAATGAGGGCAAATGTAAAAGTTGTTCAGAACAGTTCAAAGTCGTAGTAAAGATGAACTTCCCCTTTAATTAAACATGATGAGGGGCATATGTTGGGGAAGACATTATAGTGCCATGCGTTTGTCATTTTAACAACTCTATGACACAGATGTTGTTTAGTTGGTGAGACTGGATCACAAGCTACTGCTAAGTTACAAGTTTCCTTTTAAACACCTGAGTTTTAAACAGTTTTAGACACTTAGGGGCAGATTTATCAAGGGTCGAATTTCAAGGTGTAAAAAACTCGAAATTCGACTCGAATTGCATTACTTCAATATTCGAAGTCTAAGGTTTTTTTTTTTAAACAAATTAGGCCATATTCGGTCGAAGTCAAATCGTTCGTACGATGAAATCCTTCGAATCAAACGTTTCGAACTATTTAATCGATCTATCGAACGATTTTACTTCTAAAAACGTAGCCAAATTTTGGCTATAGGTTCTAGGAGGTCCCCATAGGCTAACATAGCAATTCGGCAGGTTTAAGGTGGCGAAGTGTCGAAGTCAAACTTTTTTAAAGAGACAGTACTTCTATTTTCGAAGTCGAACTTTTTTATTTCAATTCGAAGTCGAATTAAGGCCTATTCGATGGTCAAAGTACCCAAAACATAGTTTGAAATTCGAAGTATTTAACTTCGAAAATTCACTTAGACTCTTAGTAAATCTGCCCTTTAGGGTCTGGCAGATTCGGGGAGATTAGTCGCCCCAGCGACAAATCTCTTCTTCGGAGCAACAATCTCCCCGAACTGCCTTCCCCCTGCCCTTCCGCCGGCTAAAATGAAAATCTCCAGCGGCAATGCACTCGCGGCGCTTCAATTTCCGAAGTCACCTGAAGTTTCCTCGTGAGGCAACTTCACAAAACATTTCATTTTAGCCGGCGGAGGGCAGTTCGGGGAGATTGTCGCCCCGAAGAAGAGGAGATTTGTCGCCAGACCCTTACAACAAACTGTTACAGGAGGTACAAGATCTGTTCTCCAAATCATGTCTTTTTTTGGGGGGAGGGTTAAGGGAGAAGGAAAGGCTAAGATTAAGTAAGCCTATAAATACACCAGTAACCCCTCAAAGTAATGCTGCTCTGAGTCCTCTGTTAAAAGAAACACAGCATTTCTTTCCTTCTATTGTGTACACATGGGCTTCTGTATCAGACTTCCTGTTTTCAGCTGAAACCTCCAGGGCACGGGCTTGAGCATGCTCAGTTTGCTCCTCTCCCCCTCCCATCCCTGAGGTAATCTGAGTTCAGAGCTGTGAGTGAGCAGGGAGAGACTCAGGCAGGAAGTGATGTCACACCAAGCTAATACTGCAGCTGCTATCCTAAACAAACAGACAGTGTCTACAGCTGTTACTCCGGTATGGTAAAACATTCTACAGAATAAATATAGTGTTCTAGCTTGCACTATTGTGGCTAATCTGTTGGCAATAAACTGTCTTGGAGCTTTCCTTCTCTTTTAAAGGAAAACTAAACCCCCAAAATGAATACTTAAGCAACTGTTAATTTATATCAAATTAAAAGGCATATCAAAGAATCTTACCAAAATAGAATATGTATTTAAGTAAATATTTCCCCTTTACATCTCTTGCCTTGAACCCCCATTTCATGATGGTCTGTGTGCTGTCTCAGAGATCACCTGACCAGAAATACTACAACTCTAACTGTAACAGGAAGAAGTGTTGAAGCAAAAGACACAACTCTGTCCATTAATTGGCTCATGTGACCTAACATGTTTGTGTGCACCGTAAATCCTAGGATCCCAGGGGGCAGCTCTTATTTTTTAAAATGTCAGTTATCTATTAGATTACTCAATGGCACAAACTACTAAAAAGTATATTATTATGGAAATGGTTTAATTACATGAAGCAGGTTTTTACATATGAGCTGTTTTATGCAATATATTTCTATAGAGACCTTCATTGTTCGGGGGTATAGTTTTCCTTTAAACAGCTGCTCACCGCATGGCACCACCACGTGTAAGGCTAGCCATTGGCTGGACTGGTGTAAAGGTTGGACACCACTGGACCCTGAAAGCAGAAGAAGAGTTTTGGATGTCTTCACCATATGACTAGTGGTGGACGAATTTGTCCCGTTTCGCTTCGGCAAACTATTTGCGAATTTCCGACGCCGGCTACAATTTGACGCACGCCTATTTTATCCAAGTCAATGGGCGTGCGTTAAATTGTCACCGGCAGCGAAATTGTTGCCGCAAATTTAACTGAAATTTGCCACGAATTCACGCCTGGCGAATAAATTCATCCATCACTGCATATGACGTAGGGTCGCATCGCCAGTAAAGAGAGCGCAATTGCGCTTTCTCTACTAGCATAACCGAAATTCCGATTTAAAAATCGGAATTCCGGCTCCTAAAGTTATCAGGATCGGCTTTTTCCACCCCTGGTAACTTGCTCAAACTGCAAATCAGGCCTGATCCCATCATCAATATCCAGGCTCACTAATTCTCTTATGGAAGAAATCCAAAAAAAAAACCCATAAAAAATAGTGGAAGGCTAAAATATAATGGAAAGTTAAAATAAAGTGGAAAGCCATCCCAAGCAGGTATAGGCCATAACCTATGATTAAGCATGAAACGCGTTAGGCTTATATATATGTCCTAATAAAGTCTTTGGGCTACTGCTTTACTTGTAAATGGCTATCACCGCATTCTGGATCTTATACATTGAAGAAAACTGATTGGCAACCCTTGAACTGGGGGTTGCACTGGCGAGGAACCATTTCACAATTTACATTTTTTCCTTTCTTTCTTTATTTAGAATTTCTATACTTTTTAAAGATAGAGCCCCACACCATTGTTTGTATAGTCTTATAGGCCATACCAGTAGTAATGGCAGTACCAACTTCATTATGCCCTTTACAATGAGAAACGGAACCAGAAAGTTGTTCCAATATACTTTTGGTAACGGCGATACAGGTATGGGACCTGTTATCCAGAATGCTCAGGACCCGGGGGGGCAGGGTCGGACTGGCGGGTCCGGGGCCCACTGCCCCCTTCCCGCGCAGGCGTGACGGCCGTGTCTCTGAACAAGCATGTGTCTCTGCGCATGCGCACGGCGCCGCATTTATTTATTTTTTGCCGTGACCTCCGAGAAAGGGGGTCACAGAAGTAAGAGGCTGGTATGGAACAGACCTGGGCCGGCAGGGCCCACAAGAGCCGGTGGCCCACTGGGTTTTTTCCTGGTGTCCCGCCGGCCCAGTCCCACACTGCTGGGGGTTTTCGGATAAGTTGTCTGTCCGTAATTTGGATCTTCATACCTTAAGTTAACTAAAATAGATAAACATTAAATAAACTGACAAGGATTAATTTGCCTCTATTAATGAATGATTAATTACATCTTAGTTGGGATAAAGTACAAGCTACTGTTTTATTATTACAGAGAAAAATTATTTTTAAAAATTTAAATTATTTCATTAAAATGGGAGTCTACGGGAGACAGGCTTTCCGTAGTTCTGGATAACAGGTTTCTGGATCACGGATCCTATGCCTGTAACCATAAACTTTGTCTGCTGTGCCCGGAAGGCCTAATTTACAAGAAAGAAAAAAAAACGATTGGAGGTTTTCAGTAAATCTCTTTATTTGTCTGTGGAGTATTAGAAGAGTAAGATTGTGCATCATGGATGGGCCCTGAATTACATCTTCTGTACAGGTTTGAGACCCAGAATATCAAAACCTTTGGCCATAACAGCTGCGGCGGCATCACAAAGCAACAGCCGGCTCATGTTCACCTTAACGATCTGACCTGCAAAAATAAAGAAAATTCAGGTTTTAGTCCTACATGCATAGTCACATTCAAAAGGAAAATAAACCTTCCTGAGTAGTTCTGTTGAAGTTAAGCCGTAATAGAAGCTTCTTAAAGGAACAGTTCAGTGTGAAAATAAAAACTGGGTAAATAGATAAGCTGTGCAAAATAAAAAATATATCTAATATAGTTAGTTAGTCAAAAATGTAATGTATAAAGGCTGGAGTGACTGGATGTGTAACATAATAGCCAGAACACTACTTCCTGCTTTGCAGCTCTATAACTCTGAGTTAGTCAGTGACTTGAAGGGGAGCCACATGGGACATAACTGTTCAGTGAGTTTGTAATTGATCCTCAGCATTCAGCTCAGATTCAAAAGCAATGATAAGCAAAAATATGAAAAGTCACTTTTCATATTTTAGTGAAAGAAAAATACGACATAAAAATGGCGCAAAAAAAGACATTTTTAAAATTTTGCCTCACGACTCAACTTCGGAAATCGAAGCACCGCGATGTGCATTGGCTATGGCGTTTTCTCATTTTAGCAGCCGGAAGGCAGTTCGGTGAGATTGTCGTCCTGAAGAAGAGCCGATTAGTAGCCGAATCTGCCCATGTGCTTAAGCCCTAAAACCTGCTGAATTAATGTTTTCGCCTATGGGGGACCTCCTAGAACCTATTTGGAGTCTATTGGTGGACTTTGAAAAATCAAAGTTTTTTTGGGGGAAAACTTCAAATCGAATTCGATCGAATGTGCTATTCCTTCGATTCGAATTCGGCCGAATACGGACCGATTTGACCAAAGAAAAAAAACGACTTCATTTTGGTTGGTCTTTTTGAATTTCGAAGTTTTTTCAATTTTGAAATTCGACCCTTGATAAATATGCCCCTATGTCTACTAGAAAATCATGTAGACATCAAATAAACCCAATAGGCTGGTTTTGCTTCCAATAAGGATTAATTATATCTTAGTTGGGATCAAGTACAAGCTGCTGTTTAATCATTGCAGAGAAAAAGGAAATCATTTTTAAAAGTTGTGATTATTTGAATAAAATGGAGTCTATATGAGACGGCCTTTACCATAACTCTCTGGATAATGGGTTTCCAGATAACGGATCCCATACCTTGTCTGATTCTAGTTCACTGCTGTGCGTCTTGAACGGTTACCAAATGGATTTCACTTACCCGTCTGTCTGTCCTTTTCCACACAGTAACAGTTATCATAGAACTCAGTGAAGGTGGTGGCCAGTTCATAGAGGTAGTCACACAGCGTGTGCAGTAGGAGGTCCTCCAGGATCTTCTGCAGTATCTCCGGAAACCTTAAAATGCATTTGCTTAGTTTCCACTCCTTTTCGTGCTCTAGAGTGACCTCGGTTTCTTTGGCAGCTTTGTGCAAGTCGTCGTCGCTGATATTGGCCAGCCTCGCTATGGACCTAGAATTGTGAAATAGAAATATATTAGATGTTCATTTATACAAAATGCTTTATTGCCCCAGGGAAAGTGAACCTTGTACAGTTACTTCCACTGAAACACTGGTTCATGTTTGGTTTGATGGATCAGGCTGCCCTAACTTTCTTAATGGGGTTGTTTACCTTCAAACTAGTTGTTTCCGAAAATTACAGTATATACTTTAGTATAAGCCGAGTTTTTCAGCCCCCAAAATATGCCGCCGGCATCCAAAAACGAGACGCCGGCACCTCCAATGGGAGCAGAAACCCTCAATTTTTTTATTGAAACTTACCAGAAGCATTTCTCACCCTAGGCTTCTCGAGTCAATAAGCTTTCCCAGTTTTTGGAGGTAAAATTAGGTACCTCGGCTTATACTCGGGACGGCTTATACTCAAGTATATACGGTAAGACTTTTTCCAATCACTTTCTATTTTCTATGTGTGACCGTTTTTTTTCTAATACTGAAGTGTAAAGTGTCATGTTTCAACTTCTAAAGCAGCTCTGGGAGGGGGGGTCGCCGACCCTGTAAACTGTTCTAAATTGATACATTTAGTTGATACATTTCTTATCTTTATCCCATTACAGGCAGCTGTTAGAATTGATACAATAGTTACTAATACTCCAGAGATACTGCTGAAAGATGTTTCAACTCAATGTTGCAAAATTGTAACAGTTTAGAGTCTGCGCCTGAATTACTGAGCTGCCAGACTCAAACACCAGAGACAGGGACATTCAACTTTAAAGGAATTAATTGTTCAGTGTAAAAATAAAAACTGGGTAAATAGATGGACTTTGCAAATAAAAAATGTTTCTAATATAGTTAGTTAGCCAAAAATGTAATGTATAAAGGCTGGAGTGATTTGACTTATAACATGTCAGTCAGAGCACTACTTCCTGCTTTTCAGCTCTCTTGGTTTACACTGACTGGTTACCCTGGCTACCAGTCAGTAACCAATCAGAGACTTGAGGGGGGGGGCCACATGGGTCATATCTGTTGCTTTTGAATCTGAGCTGAATGCTGAGGATCAATTACAAACTCACTGAACAGAAATGTACCATGTGGCCCCCCTTCAAGTCGCTGACTAACTCAGAGTTATAGAGCTGAAAAGCAGGAAGTTGGATTCTGGCTGTTTTATTAGACATCTGTTCACTCCAGCCTTTATACATTACATTTTTGGCTAACTAACTATATTAGAAACATTTTTTATTTTGCACAGCCTATCTATTTACCCAATTTTTATTTTCACACTGAACTGTTCCTTTCAACTTAGATTATGGAAAAAATAAAAATAAGCAATTGAACTACCTTTTGCACAAATCCTGCATGTAGAGAGACAGGATCAGAAATCCTGTCTCTCTACATGCAGGATTTGTGCAAAAGGCAGTTATTTTAATAGCGTGAGCTCTAATACATCTTCTAGGCAAAAGGAGCCCCCCTATAAGATATATTGAATCTAACTGTCAATGAATATCTGACACCCAGCTCCTGAATGAAGACAGAATAAAGATGCCTAGAAAAGAACAGTGAAGATAAACTTGATTATTTCAGAAACAGTACAGAATTTTTAATTGATTGTATTTAGAACGTTTTTTTATTTCATTTATTTCATTTTCACGATAGTTCCCCTTTAATAACAGCGTCCACCTGACTGCTTGCTGTGATTGTGTAATTCCGTGACTGAATGAAAGAAAATTATAAATATAGTAATAAAGTATATTTTGCTTGGAATTATTTCTTAGGGTGACAGGCCCCCTTTAAGGTGCCCTACATTGAAGTCTTGAATACGGTGCCAGTGCGGGCAGTAGAGTGCGTAATTAAAGTGCACAAGCACAAAATAATGTTTGTGTGATCCTTTCCATGAAGCAGATACCTTATTCTGGTGTAGGCGTAAAGAAGGTACGCGGCTGTATTTCCTCGGTCGTCCAACATCTTGTCAAACGAGAAGATGTAATCATTCATTCTATTATGAGATAAGTCGGCATACTTTATGCAGCCAAAGGCAACAGACCGCTGAGCAGCTAGTAATTCTTCAGGAGTTAAAACCTTGACAAAATAAATAAATAAAGGTTTGTTTAGTACTTTTGCTAAACTAGAATTCAAATGTCTCCTGGTGGAGCAATAATTTAGCTATTTTACTGCTTACCTACTTGTTCATTGATCTATGGCATTTTCTGGGCTGCAAAATATTGCTTTTGCCCCTCTCTCTTAACTTCAAGCTTATAGTATTTGTTACTTTGGTATCTTGTACTATAAACACTGTGGCTGCTGTTCCCCTTCTCCAAGTCTGGACTGAGATTCAAAATAGATCCTGGCATTTCAAATACACAGAGGACCAAACAGACCCACTAAATAGAGACTGTCTACGGCATTCGGCAGAATCTATATTGCCGGTGTGGGCCTGGTATTGTTACTTTAGCTAGTACTACAGCTTACCGTATCCCTTCCTTTATCCTTAAGCTTATCCATTGAGCGCTTGAGCCCTTCCTCCAGCAAATCGATTAAGCGCACGGTGTCACCGGATCTGGTCTTAAATTTCTTCCTAGAAAACACATTTTTTTTATTATAGCTTACAAGAAAATAAACTTAAAGGGCTTGTTCGCCTGTGAGTCAACTTTTAGTATGATGTAGAGGGTGATATTCCGAGGCACTTTGCTATTGGTTTTCATTTATTATTATTTGTGTTTTTTGAGTTATTTAGCTTTTTATTAAGCAGTTTGCAGTTCCAACAATCTAGTTGCTAGGGACACCATTACCCTAGCAACCATGCATTGATTTAAATAAGAGGCTGGAATATGAATAGGGCCTGAATATAAAGATGATTAAAAGGGTCATTACATTACATTTGTAAACTTATGTATGTATATTTTTATTTGTAAAGCACTGTACAACAAAACAATAAATTAGTAGTAACAAACAAGGGGTCATTGGAATAAAAAGTAACAATAAGTGCATTATTAGAAAAACAATTCACAAAAATATAAAATATAATTACAATGCAGATTAAGTGCTCAGTGTCAAGGAAACAAAAGGCTAGAGGACCCTACCCCGTAGGGCTTACAGTCTAAATGCTTATAGAGCATTTACATTTTAGATGGGGTCAGTGACCCCCACTTATAAGCTGGGAAGAGTCAAAATAAAAAGGCAAATAATTAAAAAAACTATAAAAATTAAATAATGAAGACCAGTTGAAAAGTTGGTTAGAATTGGTCACTCCATAACATACTAAAAGTTAACTTAAAGGTAAACCGCAACTCTATTGTTAATAGAACACAATATTTTGTCTAATGGATTAATCTGTTTAATTCAAAAGGCAGCCTATAAATTGTATTCCCGAATTTTATTCCTGAACCAATAAGTATGTTACTTGTTAGTTGTAATATTGGTGTGTAGGCTCCATCTCAGGTCATTTTGCCTGGTCATGTGCTTTCAGAAAGAGCCAGCACTTTAGGATGGAAATGCTTTCTGGCAGGCTGTTGTTTCTCCTAATCAATGTAACTGAAGGAGTCGCAGTGGGACATTAATTTTTAATACTGATTGCTATTCTTGTATGTACCAAGAAGCTGTTATTTTGCGTTAGGGAGTGGCAATCTGGTTACCTTCCCATTGTTCTGTTGTTAGGTTGCTGGGGGTGGGGGGAGTGGGTGATATCACTCCAACATGCAGTACAGCAGTAAAGAGTGACTGAAGTTCATCAGAGCACAAGTCACATGACTGGGGGCACCTGGGAAACGGATAATTTGTCTATCCACATGTCCGATTTCAAAATTAAATGTAAAAAAATCTGTGCTCTTTTGAAAAACTGATTTCAGTGCAGATTTCTGCTGGAGCAGCACTATTAACTGATATGTTTTGAAGAAAAACATTTTTCCCATGATAGTATCCCTTTCATGTATCTTACTCACTTGTCTTCTCCAAGGACCACACCGAAGCCAGCGTGTTCAACTCTAGTCACTTTGGGATCATACCAACCAATCATTTGGCCTGCAGAAAACACGTTCTGCATATGAATGGCCTGCGGAAAATCAAAACCAAAACATTTTAGTACCTGATTTTCAGTCTACGTGATAACTGGACATAGATTGCAGTATGAGAATTTGTCAGCATTTTGTTTACACAATAACACCAGCCTAAAGTTTCAGCTTGTCAATAGCAGCAATGATCCAGGACTTCAAACTTGTCACAGGGGGTCACCATCTTGGAAAGTGTCTGTGACACTCACATGCTCAGTGGGCTCTGAGCAGCTGAGCTTAGGGGTCGTCACTAATTATTAAGAAGTTTGTCTGTAATATAAGCTGATGATACAGGGCTGATTATTATATTCTGATGCTAATTGCACTGGTTTCTCTGCTGCCATGTAGTAATTATCTGTATTAATTACTAATCAGCCTTATATTGTGACATTTCTATTCTATGTGTACTGTATATTGTGAGTGGGTCCCTAAGCTCAGTAAGTGACAGCAACACAGAGCATGTGCAGTGAATCAGCAGAAAAGAAGATGGGGAGCTACTGGGGCATCTTTGGAGACACAGATCTTTACTGCTAAAGGGATGTGGTTGCCTTGGGCTGGTACAGAAGCACAAAACATAATGTACAAAATCTCTAGCTACTTCTTTAGTTAGGCTTTAGTTCTCCTTTAAGATTCTGATATAGACCAGATTTTCTTCTTCCGTTGCAGTGGAAGAAGTATCTATAAGAAGAAGTATCTATCTAATAGGTGGATCTGCAAATCAGAGTTCTGTCTTTTGCTCCAACACTTCTTCCTGTTACAGTTAGAGCTGCAGTATTTCTGGTCAGGTGATCTCTGAGGCAACACAGAGAATATTATAAAATGGTGGTTCAAGGCAAGAGATGTAAAAGGACAATATTTACTTAACTATATATTCTGATTAGTATGATGCAGAGAGATATTCTGAGACAATTTGCAATTAGTAAACATTTTTATTAATTATTATATTTTTTAGCTTTTTATTCAGCAGCTCTCCAGTTTGTAATTTCAGCAAACTTGCTGCTAGGGTCCCAACCCCCCTAGCAACCATGCATTGATTTGAATAAGAGACTGGAATATGAATAGGAGAGGCCTGAATAGAAAGATGAGTAATAAAAAGTATCAATAACAATACATTTGTAGCCTTACAGAGCATTTGTTTTGAGATGGGGGTCAGTGACCCCCATTTGAAAGCTGAAAAAATAAATAATGAAGACCAATTGAAAAGTTGCGTAGAATTGCTCATTATGTCAACATACTAAAAGTTAACTTAAAGGTGAACCACCCCTTTGATATGATATAAACTATGTGTTGCTTAGATGTTCATTTGGGGGGAATAGTTTTCCTTTGATCATCAGTATAGACCATTATCTAAGATTATAAAGAGAAAATAGTGCTTTATTGAGTAGCCCACCATTCATGTAAAATAGCTCGATTTCAAATTCATGACTATAATTTGTAAAAATATAGACGTATTACCTGTCCACTGTCAATAACATAGATAAGCATATCAGCTTTTTCCTCCTGGAGTCTTTGCTTTAAGGCCGCTAAGTCTGATGTGTCATAGGTGAAGCCCCCATCAGATTTTACAATTGTTAAAGGTATGGAGCATCCCGGTGGAAACACAACCTTTCTGCCTTCATCAACCTGAACTAAACCTGTTGAGAGATTTAAAAAAAAAAAGCTTAGATTAGCGCAAAGAAGCAATTTTTTTAATGGCTGTACTATGCAGATTTCCAGCAAGTGATCTACTTAATGCAAATCGACTTTAAAACCTGTCGTTGTTCGCGGTTTTTTTTTCCTTAAACAAAAGTTAAAGAGTAAAAACATGTTGGATAAAATAAATTCTTGCATTCAAGTACAAACCTGGTGCATTGAGTGACAAATGTGCAAAGATGGAAGGGTTTGAAGTATAATAAATAAAAATAGCAGAGAAGAAAACGTAAACATCTTTGTTAAAATTCCATGTTAATGGCATCACATCTACCTTTTCATGCCATTTTTACACCCTTTTCTATATATTTGAAATCTGAACAACGTTCATTGCATATTAAAGGAGAACTAAAGCTTAACTAAAGAAGTAGGTAGAAATGTTGTACATTATGTTTTGGGCTTCTGTACCAGCACTAAAAGATCTGTGTCTCCAAAGATGCCCCAGTAGCTCCCCATCTTCATTTCTGTTGATTCACTGCACATGCTCTGTGCTGCTGTCACTTACTGAGCTTAGGGACCCACTCACAATATACACATAGACTAGAAATGTCACAATATAAGGCCGATTAGTAATTAATACACATAATTACTACATGGCAGCACAGAAACCAGTGCAATTAGCATCAGAATTTAATAATCAGGCCTATATCATCAGCTTATATTACAGACAAACTTCTTGATAATTAGTGACGAGCCCTAAGCTCAGCTTCTCAACAGCTGCTCAGAGCCCACTGAGTATGTGAGTGTCACAGACACTTTCCAAGATGGTGACCCCTTGTGACAAGTTTGAAGTCCTGGATCATTGCTGCTATTGACAAGGAGAAACTTTAGGCTGGTGCAGTAAGGTCAGTATATAAAACAAAACATTTTTAGCTCTATTCCTTTTTAGGATTTAGTTCTTCTTTAAAGTCTTCAACAGAATACCATTATCATAATACAAAGTTGCCTTTCAGAGAAACACACCTTTTTCTTCAAACTCCTTAACAACGCCAATCATTCGGTCCTGGTAGAATGATTCTCCGCGGTCTATGATGGAGATGTCCAGGTTGTCATAAATTTTCTGAAACTCTAAGAGGAAAGGAATAAATGCATTTTAAATTAAAATGAAACCAGGACATGCTGTGTTAACAAATAACACAACGTTTCAAACAGTGATCTTCACAAAGCAAATAAGATGATGTCCATTAAGTTTAACCTGACACTACCTACCTACCTAGCTTCCAGTTGATTCAGAGAAAGGTATAAAACAAAGCTCACTGCAACTGTTCCAATTTGCACCAGATGGGGTAAAAGAAAAACCCTTCCTGGAGCAAAAATGGTAATCAGGCCAATCCCTGGATCCGCTTTGTACTAAGTCCATGAGTGCATGCATGAGATCACAAACAACACAGTACATACCAGAGACATTTACATGCAAAAACTGTATTGTTCTCCCCAACTAGAATGCATAATAGATCTTGCCAGACTAACTTAATTTATTTTTATGAGAAGGTAAGCAGGGACCTTGATTCTGGGATGGCAGTGGATGTGATTTACTTAGACTTTGCTAAAGCATTTGATACAGTGCCACACAGAAGGTTACTGGTTAAATTAAGGAATGTTGGCCTGGAACATAGTATTTGTACCTGGATAGAGAACTGGCTAAAAGATAGACTACAAAGAGTGGTGGTAAATGGAACATTTTCTAATTGGACCAGTGTTGTTAGTGGAGTACCGCAGGGCTCTGTACTAGGTCCCGTGCTTTTCAACTTGTTTATTAATGACCTGGAGGTGGGCATTGAAAGTACTGTTTCTATTTTTGCAGATGATACTAAATTGTGCAGAACTATAGGTTCCATGCAGGATGCTGCTACTTTGCAGAGCGATTTGTCTAAGTTAGGAAACTGAGCAGCAAACTGGAAAATGAGGTGCAATGTTGATAAATGCAAGGTTAGTAAAGAGACGTGCAACTAAAATGGTTAGAAGGTTGGAAGACTTAAATCATGAAGGTAGACCGTCACGTTTTGGGGTTGTTTTCTCTGCAAAAATGACACTTGAGAGGGGACATGATTACACTTTATGTATAACAAAAATATTACATAATAAAAATAAAATCTTGAGATTTAAGTAGCAGGGGTCAGAAGAAGGGGTACTAGTCTGCAAAATTCACCTCTGCGGGAGACCTCACAGATCAGGTTCCAGGCCTGGATGATATCAGGAGTTTTATTCTGTAGCTGAACCACACATTGATAAGCTCTCTTCTTAAATTCTTCGTCTTCGTCAAATCTCTTTTTTGATTCCTACAGTTTAGGAGATGAACATAAAATGAAATTTAGAGCATTACTATTAATCTTCTAATAATCAAATAACTTGTTCCAATCCAACTTGCTAAATAAATAAATAAGACACAGACAAATACATTTATGGTAGGCGCAGGGCACAGTTTCTATATAGAAATATAAATGGTTTATGCCCATAGCAGCAGCTTAGAAGCGAGGCAAGCGATAAACAGCTCTCCAAAACAATTGGAGAATTTGCAATAGTCTTTGCACCCTTGCCAATTGTACTGGAGAGTGGGTAAGCTAGGAGAGAAGTCCCTGGGTAGAAAACAGTAAAAGGGGATAGTTCGTTAATCAGGTGTCAAGAGCAAACAGTGTTGTTATATAAGAAAACTGATGTTTAAAAGAAAGGGGCAGCAAAAGTAAATCCCTCTGTATAGGCGGATATGTGATCTGGGATTTGTTTCAGGGTTGAAGCAGTTGTTGCCATGGTATTTGCTAAACTGCATAATCATTAACAAAATTCAAGAAAGGCATTTAGAAGACACAACTGTGCTCATTGGTGTTAGTTTGTGTTGCCTCCACCCTCCCCCCCATGTTTGCTAAAGATGTCTATACCTTATAAAAAGACTGGAGATCTCCTATGGGTGGCGAGATGGTCAAATAATCTGGAAATTTATCCTGGAGATGAGCGATCAACATTCCAAATTGAGTTCCCCAGTCGCCTAAGTGGTTCAGTCTATAAATAAAAGTGTCAAGATTTAATTAAAATGAAAACCCAAAATATGTCTTTGGTTAATGGCACATGAAAATGGGAAAACATGCTTTTTCTCATCTGCTGTGTGTGCGATAGCAGGTTGATCCCATGCCTATCAGTGCACAAACACATACCAGGTGCAGAAGGCAGCAGATCGGCTTCTCTCAGCTGAAGTATAAATGTCAGCAGAGAAAATGACCTAGCCTAAGGGCAGAGTAACACATGGCAGATCATACATTTCCTCAGATCTGCTCTCATCCACAGTTCCTTGTAGCTGCGCAGACAGGTACAGCTTTGGCCTGAGTGCAGCAACATGGAGCAGAGATGAACTCATTGACTGAGGAATGCCGGAGAAGTGCCTTACAAAACATACATACATACATACATGTAGGTTGACAATCCACGTAGGGGCTACCAAATGGCCAATCACAGCACTTATTTGGCATCCCAAGAACATTTTTCATGGTAGTGTTGCTCCCCCATCTCCTTTTACTTCTGAATGTTGCTCATGGGTTCAAAAGGTTGGGGATCCCTGCATTATCCAATCCCACTATCCAAACAAGGGCCGGCATTCCTCAGCTAATTAGTTCATTTACAGTAAAGGGCAGAGGAGAGAAAGGTCGGCAATGATGAAGGGAACCATTATCCTGTGCGGAGTTGCAGTCACTGTGCTGGCTGTGCTCTCTCTGCTCTTCCCCCGCACCGAACCAACAAACCACAATGGGAGGTACAAATCCTTTCTGAGATCCCAGCCGAAGGCCGAGCTGCACAGGGAAATCCTGGAGAGTTGCGGAGATCTGCTCCTTTTGCTCACTTCACTTCTGTTGAAGTCGGGGGATGATGGGATCCCCCCCAAGGAAGGGTCGATGAGCTGTCGCCCAGGGATATAATGGGTCGGACAGGGGCTTTAGGCTGCGAGGATATCACCTATGTAACTGGCCTCCAGTATGTGGGCTCCGGATTCATTAAACTTGTCCACAAGAGAACTTTGCGTAACGGGAAGGACATTGCACTCAAATCTGTGCACAACGAGGGCAACAATGTGACTCGCTGCATGCGGTGCTACGGCGACCCCACTGGCTGCTGCACTCTCGCCACTTACAAACTTCACAAGGAGGTCACTCTGCTCCGGACCTTGCTCCACCCAGGCATTGTTACAGTAAGAGCATATCAGTTATGTAAAGAGACATTAGCGAAGCTGTCGCAACAAGAAACTGGACATTATCAGATTTTAAAAGAGACTAATTATTCTAGGAACTGGGAAACTGGCATGCCCCAGCTGCATCGCTTATAACTTCCGGTTTTGGCAGGAGTCCGGTTAGGGAGAAGATGTGGTGCGCAGAGCTGCAGAGTGAGTCGCCCTATCGTCATTTTCCAGTAGACAGGAAGTAGAGTTTTCTAACAATATTGTTTTAATAAAGCATTGATATTAATAAACTTTATGCAGGGTAGATTTATTAGTGTGAGTAGAATGGATTTTTTAATACATTTTTTTTTAGTGTTACAGTTCCTTTAAGTCTGCCCTTAGGGTCAATCTCCCTTCAATCATAAACTGTAAATCAGTATTATTGTATTGTATCAGTGTCTGCAGAAAGATCTGCTGTAGTGCCTACATATAGCGTCTCCGTCTATCTGAAACCATTTCATTAGTGGTGTGATCAGCCAAAAAGGGCTATAAATGACACTTTTCAAAACAGGAATCCAGAGAAAATGATCTGTGTTGTCTTATAGCCTGTTCAGAGAAATGCAGCTATTGTTACGGGTGTTATGTAGGTCTATGGTAGAATTGTTGAGAAAATAGTTGAGAATATTACCTCAGTACATCATGGCCCACAAACTCAAACAGGCGACATATACTTTCACCAATAATGGTAGATCGTAGATGGCCGACATGCATTTCTTTGGCAATGTTTGGAGAAGAAAAGTCCACCACAACCTTCAATATAAAAAATAAAACGTTTAGTTAGGTATGTTAGCTGAACAAATAGCATCAGATCATTATTTCCATAAAAGGCAATACTTATCAACAGAGGAGGCAGAAACTAGCAGCCATCCTTTGAATTTCAGAACTACTTATGTGTCGAAGTTCTGTTTTTGTGACACTGACATGATCCCTATCATTTATAGGAATAGAATTGCTTCAAAGGGGACACGTTTGTGCCAAAATGTTATATAGGAAGGAATTTTAACTGTTATATTTTGCACTGTTTCAAAGGGGATTTGTCACAAAATAATTGCAAATCCAATTCTATTGTGTTAGTCAAGCCAAATAAGCTCACACAATTAAATTACAGTGAAACTTGTAATTTATATTATTCGTACCCTGATTTTAAAATTTCCAGCATTTTACACCAATTTTTTTTGTGGTCCTACCAACTTTTTAGCATTTTGATGGGTGCTTTTCCCTGATTTTACACCAAAAGGTTGCCCTAATGTTCCAAAAAAGGTCTGTTTGCCTTCTGTGAATGTTAATATTAGTGAAATTAAGAGGTAATACTAATAGATAGGGATGCACTGAATCCAGCATTCGGTTCGGGATTTCGGCCTTTTTCAGCAGGTTTCGGATTCGGTCGAATCATTCTGCACGGCCGAACCAAATCCTAATTTGCATATGCAAATTAGAGGTGGGGAGGGAAATTTCGTGACTTTTTGTCACAAAACAAGGAACTAAAAAATGTTTTCCCCTTCCCACCCCTAATTTGCATATGCAAATTAGGATTCGGATTCCGTTCGTTATTCGGCAATATCTTTCACAAAGGATTCGGCTAAATCAAAAATAGTGGATTCGGTGCACCCCTACTAACAGATGCATATTTTGTCACATGCCCCCCTTTGTGTAACATTAATGCTACAATACTTGCCCTTCTACATTAACACAGTTAATATTGTATTTCACAGTAAAACTTACTCCTGTGCTTGCATCCTTTGAGAACTTGTAGAATAAGTAGCTTTTTACACTATTTATTTTCCAGTCCCATGAAAAACATAAAATGGGGTTCTACTGTTTTAAAATAATGTCTCCATTTTTCTTTTGAGGTGCACAATGACAACAAACAAGCAGGTGCCATTATGTGGAAACTATTATTATTGCAAGATTTGTATCATCCCATCTCCAAATAACACCAAGATTAGGGGCACTTATAGGTGTTATCACCTATCTGGGGGGGGGAAGCAGGAAGGGGGACTATGTAGGGAACAGGGTAAGGGTTTTTATTAGTGGGGGGTTGAGTTCTCCTGAGCCCATGACTGAGTGGGTGTGAAACGCATAGGGTGGATGGAGATGATATACATTTTTTAACTTTGTATAAATAAAAATATTATTTTGTTAACTAATCTTCTCTGGTCCTGTGGATCTGTTTGTGTGCCGATCGGCCCTGCTTCTTCATATCCTTTGCTGCACTGCTCCCTAAAGCTGGGGGTCTGGGGCACCCAGAACACATTTACTATTTGGTGAGTTATCTACTAACTATTCTGGGGCACCATGTTTCTCCTAACTATTGCAACACTGAGTTCTCCTTTAACAAGCTCCAAAAGTGAGTTATTCCTAGTAGGTTCTTGAACGAGCTGAAATAATGCCCACGCCCAGGCTACACAATTGTAAACTGTGAGGAGGGAGGAGGAATGTGAGGAGGGCAGTGACATACAGGTCACATAAGTGCAAAATAGAAAGTGAAAGTGATGGCTGTACCCAGGGCCGCCATTAGAAATAATTTATTTATTTTTGGGGTCCCCTGGGCCCCACCGACCCTGGCGCCCAAGCCCCGCCCACTCCACATCACAGTTAAAAGACCACACAGACTTCAGCGCTAAAAAAGAAACCCCCCACACACACACGTTATAAAAAGCTATAAAAATGCTTTAAAAAAAAAAAAAAAAAGCATTGGTGCAAGAGCCCCCCTTACAAGTAAAAAAAATTGGGGCCCCAATAAAATATTTATTTTAAAAAACATTGTGCCAGGGCCCCCCTTACAAGTTAAAAAAATTGGGGCCCCAAAAAATATTTTTTTAAAAAACATTGGCGCCAGGGCCCCCCCTTACAAGTTAAAAAAACATCAGCACCAGGGTCCTCCTTACAAGTTAAAAAAAAAAATTGGGGCCCCAAAAAATATTAAAAAAAAAAAAAAACATTAGTGGCAGGGGCCTATAGAATATTAAAATAATGGGAGTGGCTTGTGGTGAATGGAGTAGGACGTGTAGCTGTGGGGCTCCGGTCTTGATATATCACAAGCTCACAGTCAGAGATTGGCTCGGATTTACCTTTTCGGAGATTGCAGTGAACAGTGGACATGGGGAAATCCAAAAAGAAACAATCCCCGCTCAAGCTTACAACATTCTATGTCAAGCGCGGCTCTGATACACAGCAGGCGCAAAATGGCGGCGGCGCTGCTTCGGAACGCTCTCCGTGCAATGCCGAATCTTTGGAATCGGAGGATGAAAGCAGAGAGGGGAGAACTGCTGAATTCTCTGAAGATGGATATCCAAGCTGACTTTAAACAGATAGCAAAGGAGATCCGAGCAGACATAAAGGAATTGGGTGAGCATACTGCACATTTTTAATAATAAAATGGCAGAGATGGTCGCAGCTCATAACAATTTAGTGGATGAAAATGACATAACAAAAGGTGAAGTGCAGCAAATAAAGAATAAGTTAATGGATCTGGAAGACAGAGCTCGGAGAAATAATATCCGTATCCGGGGTATTCCTGAAACAGATCAATTAAGGGCGCACTTCACAGAGTTGTTACAAACAAATCTACCGGATATACCTAAAGAGCATTTATTAATAGACTGCATCCACAGAACTGTGAAAGCTAAAACAGCCCCTGCTTCTGCTCCCAGAGATGTACTGGTTAGACTACATTTCTTCTATGTCAAAGAGAAATTCATGGTCTTAAGCAGGGAAAAGGAAACTCTGCCAGAAAAATATCAAGCGTTGCAGTTTTTCACAGACTTATCACCAGCAACCCTAATAAAACGGAAAGGGCTTGCTCCAATTACCCAAGTGTTGAGGCAACATACGATCCCCTATAAGTGGGGTTTTCCAGTTAAACGATTATGTTCTAGAAATGGAACGACCTGTGCTATTAATACGATTGAGGAAGGATCCACCATATTGAAATCGTGGGGCATTAATCTACCGGATCTTTCCCTAACAGCAGAAAAGCTCTAATCAAGTGACTGACGACTGGAAAAAGATGCCCAGGAGAACTACAAGGAAGCCAATAACGTAACTATAGTAGCTACAATATAGGTGAAAATAGTTTCTATTGTCGGGCAACCGTTAACTACTTGACTTTATGACTGTGGCAAGTTAAACTATTACAAAGCGACAGAAGTATGCAGGCACAACGTCCGCTCCATACTTACTTTCAAACCTTTCCCGGTATACCGGTATATTTTACCGTGGTTTTTTTTTTTTTTTTGCCTTTGAACTAATCCAATGCGGTGGAATTTAGCTTCATATATATATATATATATATTAAGTGTAATTGTATACTCGTATTGAGTTTATCAATGCTAAGGTTTGGTGGTTCTCAACATCAACTTACCACCAGTGTTTGTTAGATATCTAAATGTGTATATATATATATATATATATATATATATATATATATATATATATATATATATATATTTTTTTTTTTTTTTTTTTTTTTTATTGGGTTTGTTTTTTTGTGTCTTATGCTCTGGGGAAATTATTATTATCAATTATTTTTCCTTTAATAATGTATATAAATGTAACTATAAGTATATTATACTATGGGGCGGCTACCCTGGGGAATCCACCTAAAATCTTAATTATCCTTTTTTATCTATGTCACTAAAATGTTTATCATTAAATGTCCATGGCCTTAATTCACCAACTAAACGGTCTTTAGCACTTAGAGAGGCGGCTAAGAATTCTAGTGATATTATATGGCTACAAGAAACTAATTTCTTAAGATTGGCCCAACCAGCAATGGGCAATAAATTATATCCAATTTGTTATACAGCATCAGCAAATACTAAAACTAAAGGGGTAGCCATATTATTGCATAAGAAGATCCCATTTGAGTTGGATAAATACCGTATATACTCGAGTATAAGCCGACCCAAGTATAAGCCGAGGTACCTAATTTTACCTACGAAAACTGGGAAAACTTATTGACTCTAGTATAAGCCTAGACACAACTACAGCCCTGTCTCCCAGCAGCGCACATTCTGCCAAAGCGACCCCCCCAGCGATCAACCGGACTTCTTTGCAAAGTTGATGGTGACAGAGAATTGCCAAACCGATTACTGTGTGCATTGTCCCACTGTCCCACTACCATGTGCAGAGGGTGCTGTTTGATATAGCCATCACTGTTAATCTTTCGTATAACCAACAGAGGGCCCTGTGTGATATTGCAGTCACTGTTATTCTTTCATATAACCAACAGAGGGCGCTGTGTGATATTGCAGTCACTGTTATTCTTTCATATAACCAACAGAGGGCGCTGTGTGATATTGCAGTCACTGTTATTCTTTCATATAACCAACAGAGGGCGCTGTGTGATATTGCAGTCACTTCTAATCTTTCATATAACCAACAGAGGGCACTGTGTGATATTGCAGTCACTGTTATTCTTTCATATAACCAACAGAGGGCGCTGTGTGATATTGCAGTCACTGTTATTCTTTAATATAACCAACAGAGGGCGCTGTGTGATATTGCAGTCACTGTTAATCTTTCATATAACCAACAGAGGGCGCACTGTTATTCTTTCATACAACCAACAGATGGCGCTGTGTGATATTGCAGTCACTGTTATTCTTTCATATAACCAACAGATGGCGCTGTGTGATATTGCAATCACTGTTATTCTTTCATATAACCAACAGAGGGCATTGTGGGATATTGCAGTCTCTCCCCAAGTGTACTGTTGGTATAGGAATGATTAAAAGGGACTGCAAGCTCAACTACTCAGGTCAATCTCAACTACTCGGGTCGGCTACCGCTGACCCGAGTATAAGCCGAGGTAGACTTTTTCAGCACATTTTGGATGCTGAAAAACTCGGCTTATACTCGGGTATATACGGTATATGGTGGATCCCTTGGGTAGATGCCTCATAGTTATGGGAACTATATATGGAAAATGGTACACTTTAGTTAATATATACGCTCCAAATGAAGGTCAAATAAAATTTATTAGACAGGTTTTCCAATATGTATCACAGTGTAAAAAAGGTACAGTGATAATTGGGGGCGACTTTAATTGTACAGTAGATAATAAATTGGATAGGACGACGATTAAACGGAAATCCCCTAAATATACCTCTATATCTCCATTGTTACAGACATATCACCTATATGATACATGGCGTACATTTAACCCAACACAACGGGACTACATTTTACTCCCATCCCCACTTGTCTTATTCTCGTATAGATTTGTTTGTAATTTCTCATTCAGATTTACCGAAACTACAACAAGCTACAATAGGTACAATAACTTGGACTGATCATTCACCTATTACCTTAACGCTAGCTCTAGATTTTGATGCGAATACTAAATCACCTTGGAGACTAAATGATCAACTTATTATAAACAATGAAACAAAAGTAGAAAAGGTAATTAAATCATTTCCAAATAAAAAAAGCACCAGGGCCAGATGGCTTCTCACACCAATATTATAAAACATATCAAGACATACTTTACCAAATTGTATAATGAGATAGCCAGTACAGGCAAGATTCCAACAGAAATGCTCTCGTCCATAATTACAACTATTCCCAAACAAGGGAAAAACCCGGCTTTAGGTCAAAATTATAGGCCGATTGCACTTTTAAATGCAGATTTAAAAATCTATTCCAAACTATTAGCTTTCAGATTACAAGAAATTCTACCTCATTTAATACATAATGACCAGGTGGGTTTTCTTAAGTGGAGACAGACCTATGATGGCACCCGTAGGTGTATAACTATTATTCATCATTTAGAAATACAAAAAATCCCTTCCTTAATTTTATCTCTTGATGCGGAAAAGGCCTTTGACCGCATACACTGGGGGTATATTGAGAAAGTATTAGGGAAATTTAATTCCCCCCCCCCAGTTTATTACAGCTGTCATGGCCCTTTATTCATATCCATCAGCTCAAGTGAATGTGGGAGGACACCTATCTCACAGTTTTCCTATAACTAACGGAACCCGTCAGGGGTGTCCGCTTTCCCCTATTATTTTTACATTGGCTATGGAACCTTTAGCTCAGGCAATTAGAGATTGTTCCACCTAAGAGGGGGTGACCATAGCCAATGTAACTCATAAAATTGGGCTTTATGCGGATGATATAATATTGTTTTTTTACCAATCCTCAATTAGCAATACCACCTTTGCTACAAATCCTGGAAAGATTCAGTAATATATCACGATATAAATTAAATAAATCTAAAACTCAAGCTTTGGGCATAAATATTCCTGAACACATTATGGAAGCGTTAAAGCGCACTTATCCATTTGAATGGAAACAGAAAGAGATCACATATCTGGGTATGCGCTTATCAAACACTACGAAAAATTTGTTACAAGACAATTTCTTTCCATTACTAGAGCAAATAAGAGACGAAATAGCCTCATGGAAAACTCAGTTTATATCTTGGATAGGCAGGATACAGGCCCTAAAAATATGTTTACCTAAGGTGCTATATTTGTTGCGGGTAGTACCAATAGTCCTGCCCCGATCGTATCTCCAGAAGCTACAAAGAATTTTTACAATATTTATTTGGAATTCAAAAAAACCCTGTTTATCACAGCAAATCTTACAACAAGAATTAAAAAAAGGTGGTCTAGCATCTCCAGCTATCGCATTATATCATAAAGCTATATTGCTGGATCAGATAGCTGAGCTGAACTTACCTAAGGGAATTAAGCATTGGGTTGATATAGAGAATTCATATTTATACCCTTGGTCTCCAAATCAAATTTTTACATCTGTCAATCCAGTAATAGTTTGTAATTTACAAACTATTCCACCCCATCTAGGGTGGATAATTAAGAATTGGCGAATACGTAATTGTAAATACATCTCACCATTTCCATCTCCATTCTTACCTTTAAGCACTATTTCTATGGATATACCCTCCTTACAACTTAATACATGGCTCTAAAGCGGGGTACATTATTTCCGACAATTAATGGAGGGTCATGGGTTAAAACCATTTGCCTCTATACAAAAAGAATTTCATCTGCCACACTCAGAATTTTATAAATATTTACAGATCCGTCACTATTCATATAAGTGGATCGACCAAATCAATAGGTTACCTACTCTTTGGGAAGAGTATTTTCAAAATCCAGCTTCTAAGAAGCAAGGTACCTCGGCATTGTATAAACACTTAGTACTATTAAATGAGCCACCAAAATCAATGGTATTTAACTCCATATAAGCTACATAAAATATATGGGTCATCTAATAAATGTTGGAGAAATTGTGGTGGTTCAGGCAACTTCTTGCATATTTGGTGGTTCTGTCCAGTTATACAAACCCTTTGGAAATCAGTGGAGATCATGATCCAAAAAATCGTTAAAATGAACATTTTGTTAACTCCATCCTTAGCATTACTGGGAATTATGGAACCAAATTTGAGGTTGCAGTGCAATCAAGCTCAAATATATTTGATATATCACTCTTTATTCGCAACTAGAATGGCAATTGCAAGGAAATGGAAATCTCAAGATACTCCTTCAATACAAGCAATTATTAGTGAACTGAATCAAACTGCAACATATGAATGTTCCTTTGCTCGCTCTCAAGGAATAAATTCCAAAATAGCAAGCTACTGGAAACATATATATGTATGTGATGATTTATATACCGAGGATTTATAAACCTAAGATTTACGTAACTACTTAAACAAATATGGAAAAGTCTAAGTCCCAGAGCTAGGTGATGGGTGGGGTTTTTTTGTTTTTTTTCGTTTTCGTTTTGTTGGTTGTTATTATAATTTTCTGTATTGTAACTTTGTAATTTCATGTGGAAAAAATGTAATAAAAAATATAAAATATAAAAAAAAAAAGAATATTAAAATAATAAATTGGTGGCCAGGGGATTAAAAAAATACCAAAAACACAAATTGGTGTTCAGTAGTATTGAAATCGTGGCTTCAGGACTTCAACTTTGCCTCCTTTCGTGATTTCGGGTGTTTTCGCCGCTTCAGGACTTCAATTCCGGCTGTTTTCGTGACTTCGGGTCTTTTCGCCGCTTTGGTACTTCTGCATCGGCTATTTTCGTGAGTTCGGGTCTTTTCGCCACTTTGGGAGTTCGGCTTTTCGGCACTTCCGCATTTTCAGCTGTTCGGCTTAATAAATGTTTAGGTTTGTACCCAATACAATGCGAGTACATTGAAGGCTACGAGAATTTTTTAATGTTTCTTTCCATGAATATATAAGGAATAAATGAGTCAAAATGTTGTGGTCCGTCATTTCCCAAATCGGAAAGGTTCTCTAAACATGTATAAATTAAGGAAAAACAAATCTGCAAGCAGTACCCCGGGCTGTTTTTTTTTTTTTTTAAAGGGGACCCGTCACCCAAAAAAATTATTCAAAATCCTAATTTATCACATTAGTCAAGCAAAATGAACTTTAATTACACTGTATAAATTATTTGAATCTTGTTTCATAATTATAGCAAGCAGGCAGGAGCCATTTTGTGGACACTTATTAAGACAAGCCTTGTATCATCTCAGAATCTTGTTTGTGCACCAGAATGGGGGACCTGATTTCCATCCCCATGCACTGGATACACAATTAAATGGTAAAGAGAACGGGGGAATGTGGGGAGAGCAGTGACATGTAGGAAGTGCAGAATGGAAAGTGAAAGTCATTGTCTGTCCCGCCTCTATGCCCAGCTGAGATTTTTAGATGAGCTTAACAACAGCTATGAATGCTTTAATAAAAAATTTAAATTGGATTTCATATTTAATTTGAAAAGGAGTTTTATTATACAGATTTTTGTGTATGGGTGACAGGTCCCCTTTAAAAGAGGAGGGACAGGGAAGCAACTAAATTAACTGGGGGATGCCCAACAACTGGGTACCCCCCAGTGATGATGCTTTTATTTTTCCTTTATCTTCATTTTTTCCTTATCATTTCGTTTAGTCATGTTGCAAGCATCTACAGTATGCACAACAATCTTCTTCTAAGCATGGAGCTGTATGTAATAACTGCCTTACTCCCCAACCCCACGCACACTTTATCTAACCTTAACCTCCCAAAGCAAACAGCACGTTCCATCCATTTGCTGCCAAATATTATCCACCATGATCCATCTGGTTTGGTAACAGTTTTCTGGGGAAGAACATGGGAATGCAGTCCAACAAGAAAAACAAGAAGATAAGACTACAAAGACAAAGAGTTCTCAATCTCTCTGCCATTGAATAGCTGCCTTTTAAATCCTCCCTGAACATTGTGTTGCAGGTCACGCCTTTTGTGACTTTCAAGTTGAGAATGCATTGTTTTTGCTGGATGGATTTACCAAGCCAATCAGAGATGCTGTATTTGTAAAAAGCATGCACACAGATAACTACTTAATGGCGCACTACATTTATATGAAGCGGAAGTGTAGCAAGAAAGAAAGAAAGAAATATATATATATATATATATATATATATATATATATATATATATATATATATATATATATATATATATATAGGTTAATAGCATACCCTTTTCTTTTCCTCAATCACAGGGGGCTGGACCCCATTCACAAGCAGTTTGGAGAGCTGTTTTGATATGAAATCTTTATGCAGATGCACATTAATAAAACCTGAAAAAGACATGATTATTATGTGGGTATAATAAGATGATAGCAGTAATACATTATATTTTATTAATTGAACATCACACAAGATTTGGTGGTACTGGCTAGATGTGTACTGGGAAGCAAAGTTATTTTAAAATAAATCCCATAACTTCGTAAACACTGGTAGAGATGTCAACTAGATGCGCATCACTAAGCAAGATCAAATCCTGACTTTTTACCTCTCATTACTCTCCTAATGAGGGTACAGAATGCTTATATTTTTCAATGTGAATGCACCCACCCCCTATTGTTTCCCTGAGGAAGAGCTGATAAGACATTCAACTGAAACAAACTCAGACTAGAAATGATCTAAAGGGAGCTTTAAGGGCAGGGACACACGGGCAGATTCAGGGAGATTAGTTGCCCGGTGACAAATCTCCTCCTCTTTGGGGCGACTAATCTCCCCGAACTGCCTTCCCGCCGGCTAGAATGAAAATCGATCGGCGGGATGGCACTCAAAGTGCTTTGTTTTCCGAAGTCGCCTGAAGTTTCCTCGTGAGGCAACATCGGACGACTTCGGAAACGGAGCACTCCAAGTGCCATCCCGCCGGCGATTTTTTAATAGCTTCATGTTCAAAATGTCTTAATATCCTCAATATATTGATAATAGGCAAGTACAGAGGATCTCTTGTCTGTGTCTAGATCTCTTGGTATAACATATCCTTACCAAGCAGGGATCCAATCTTTTTTTTCATCGCCATTAGGAATTTTGGATTCTGCAGATTACTGAAAAGTCACCCCCATCCACAGTTTTAGTAAGTAAAAATACTACAGCTTTGCCCATTGGAAAGCTCCCTGGATTCTATTACTTTCCTACATTCCTACATAATACGGGACTTACCTGGACCAGCAATGTCCACTTTTTCTACCAATTCATTGGTGGGAATGTTTTTAACAATTTTGTCGGCAATTTCTCTGGGACTCACTTTTTGATTCATTGCTTTGAGCATCTGGAACAGATTTTTTAAAGAATATTTTGATGGGTTTGCAAAGACCAAAGGCTTTCTTTTGGGTAAACGACATCATTCAGTAAGAAGTATCATTTTCTAATAGATATACACATATAGTTACAGCAGACTATAACAGTACATGACTGTTGATATAGAATAGTGTAAAAAAAAAAAACAAGTTTTAATATCTACAATCATTTGTCAATAGCTAGTTGCGGCAATTATCTTGAGACCCTAATGTCTGGACATATAGAAGAAGTCTCAAGGTTCATATTGATTCAGACAAGAACAAAACAAACAGCACTTGGCTGACATATATTGTAATGTAATGTTTACCTGAGTTATACCCATAGCACTGTTGCACTGATAATCTCCAAATTTTGGCTGCTGGCTTGGTGTGACTGCCAAAGGTGCATTCTGCAGTTCAGGATAGGCAGCTCTGATAGCGGTTCCAAAGACCTCCTGGAGCTGGGCATTGATGTTTATCATGCTTTTTGATGATTTCTTCTTTTCTTCCAGAAGACTCTGCAATGAGTACCCTTACATAGTCATGAGATTGCTATATATACATATGATTATCCCAATATATGTCCAACTCCCAATTAAAGGAGATAAAGCTTTAAAGGGATACTGTCATGCGGAAAACATGTTTTTTCCAAAATGCATCAGTTCATCAATTCTGCACTGAAATCCAATTCTCAAAAGAGCAAACAGATTTTTTTTATATTCAATTTTGAAATCTGAAATGGGGCTAGACATATTGTCAGTTTCCCAGCTGCCCAGTCATGTGACTTGTGCCTGCACTTTAGGATGGAACTACTTTCTGGCAGGCTGTTATTTCTCTCCTACTTAATACAACTGAATCAGTCTCAGTAAACACAACGTAGTGCTACACACACTCTCACCGCTCTTTGCAGCGTCGGGTGCCATCTGTGACTCTGTCTGCCCAGGTCTAATTCACGTACAAGAAAATACTTCAGCAGCACTCCGATTATGGGGAAAAAAGCTAAGCGACATTTCGAGCTTGATAAAGGGCTGGAAAAGCTCGAAACGTCGCTTAGCTTGAGGCACGAATAAAGCAACAATTTTTTCACAATAATCGGAGTGCTGCTGAAGTACCGTATATACTCGAGTATAAGCCGAGTTTTTCAGCCTCCAAAATATGCTGAAAAACTCTACCTTGGCTTATACTCGGGTCAAGCGCAAAAACGGTCGCCGGCGTCTAAGAATAGTCGCGGTGCTTAAGAATAGTTGCCGGCGTCCAAGAATAGTTGCCGGCGTCCAAGAATATTCGCCGGCGTCCAAGACTGGTTGCCGGCATCCAAAAACAAGACGCTGGCACCTCCAATGGGAGCAGAAACTTACCAGAAGCTGCTGCATTTCTCACCCTAGGCTTATACTAGAGTCAATAAGCTTTCCCAGTTTTTGGAGGTAAAATTAGGTACCTCGGCTTATACTCGGGACGGCTTATACTCGAGTATATACGGTATTTTCTTGTACGTGAATCAGTCTCAGTGGGACTTGGCTTTTACTATTGAGTGCTTTTCTTAGATCTTCAAGGGAGCTGTTATCTTGTGTTAGGGAGCAGCTATCTGGTTACCTTCCCATTGTTTTTTTGTTTGGCTGCTGGGGGGGAAAGGGAGGGGGGTGATATCACTCCAACTTGCAGTACAGCAGTAAAGAGTGACTGACGTTTATCAGAAAACAAGTCACATGACTGGCTGCAGCTGGGAAACTGACAATATGTCTCGCCACACGTTAGATTTCAAAATTGAATATAAAGAAGTCTGCTGGAGCAGCACTATTAACTGATGCGTTTTGAAAAAAACATGTTTTCCCACGACAGTATCCCTACTGTCTAAAAAAGTAGGTAGAAATGTTGTACATTATGTTTTGAGCTTCTGTACCAGCCCAAGGCAACCACAGCCCTTTAGCAGTAAAGATCTGTGTCTCCAAAGATGCCCCAGTAGCTCCCCATCTTCTTTTCTGCTGATTTACTGCACATGCTCTGTGCTGCTGTCACTTACTGAGCTTAAAGGGGTTGTTCACCTTGAATTAACTTTTTGTATGTTGTAGAGAGGAATATTTTGAGACTATTTGCAATTATACGCGGTTTTTGAGTTATTTAGCTCTTCAGTTTGCAGTTTAAGCAATCTGGTTGCTAGGGTGCTAATTAATTTGAATATGAGACTGAAATAGGAATATGAGAGGTCTGAATATACAGAGGCGTATTAAAAAGTATCAATACATTTGTAGCCTTAAGGTGGCTATAGACGCAAAGATCCGCTCGTTTGGCGACATCGCTAAATAAGCCGTTCTTTCCCCGATATGCCACTAACGGGCATGGCTATATCGGGGGTAATCTGAACGTTTCTGAACGATCGGATTACGATGAGAGCGCAATGGGCTCCGGCGGGACATAATCAAACCTGTCCGAACGACCGATCTCTGCCGGATGAAGTAAATTAATATAAATAAATAATCATGACCAATTGAAAAGTTGCTTAGAATTGGTCATTCTATAACATACTAAAAGTTAACTTAAAGGTGAACCACCCCTTTAAGGACTAACTCAAAAAATACAGTACACATAGAATAGAAATGTCACAATATAAGGCTGATTAGTAATTAATACAGATAATTACTACATGGCAGCACAGAAACCGGTGCAATTAGCATCAGAATTTAATAATCAGCAAACCTGTAGCATCAGCTTATATTACAGACCAACCTCATTTTCTGCTGGATAATTAGTGACGAGCCCTAAGCTTAGCTTCTCAACAGCTGCTCAGAGCCCACTGAGCATGTGAGTGTCACAGACACTTTCCAAGATGGTGACCCCCTGTGACAAGTTTGAAGTCCTGGATCATTGCTGCTATTGACAAGCTGAAACTTTAGGCTGGTGCAATAATTGCAGTATATAAAATATGACATTTTTGGCCAGATTAATTTTTAGGATTTAGTTCTCCTTTAAGGCATAGTACATATGCTGCCAATCTTTAAACACCAAATAAAGAACTGAGTAGAAAGCTGCAATATTTACCATAAATAGATGCACACAAATATTTAAATGGATATTTTTATTTTAAATGTCAGTGTGTGAGACATCATCGAACATAGAAATGCATTGTGACGCTATAACTGCAAAATGCTACAGTATAACAGTACAGTGTATTATACTTTATTGCAAATGAATTGCTATGGAAAGCAGTATTTATTTCTATGTAACAAGAGTCAGTTCTCCTTTAGATCTTTCAGCTTTAATCAGCTGGTTTACAATGTTGTTTCAGAAGTCAGAGGCAGGAATGCAAAGAATGTAGAACATGGCTCCCTAACAGGGACTGCATCCAACTGAAGGGTGGTTCACCTTTAAGTTAACTTTAAGTATGTTATAAAATGGCTAATTCTAAGCAACTTTTTTAAGTTTTTTTTTTAATTATTTGCCTTCTTCTTCTGTTTCCAGCTTTCACTGACCCCATCTAAAAACAAATTCTCTTCAAGGCTACAATATTAAAGTTATTGCTACTTTTAAATACCCATCTTTCTATTCAGGCCTCTCCTATTCACAATCCAGTCTCTTATTCAAATCAATGCATGGTCGCTAGGGTAATTTGGACCCTAGCAACCAGATTGCTGAAAGTGCAAACTGGAGAGCTGCTGAATAAAAAGCTACATAACTCAAAAACCACAAATAAAAAATTAAAACCAATTGCAAGTTGCAATATTACTCTCTACATAATACTAAGGTTGTTCACCTTTGAGATAACTTTTAGTAAGATGTCGAGAGTAAGCAATTGGTTTTAATTTATTTTTTTATTATTTGTGTTTTTTGCGTTATTAAGCTTTTTATTCAGCAGCTCTTTAATTTGCATATTAAGCAATTTGGTAACTAGGGTCCACATTACCCTAGCAACCATACATTGATTTGAATAAGAGACTGGAATATGAACAGGAGAGGCCAGAATAGAAGGATTAGTAATCAAAAGTAACAACAACAATAAATCTGTAGCCTTACAGAGCATTTGTTTTTTTAGAAGGGAGTCAGTGACTACCATTTGAAAGCTGCAAAAAACTATAAAAAAAGCAAATAACTTGAAAACTATTAAAGGACAAGTAAAGTGTAAAATAGAATAAGGCTAGAAATACTAAATATAAGCATGAACTTACTGCACCACAAGCCTAATCAAACAAATGATTTATGCTTTCAAAGTTGGCCACAGGGGGTCACCATCTTGTAACTTTGTTAAACATCTTTGCAAGACTAAGACTGTGCACATGCTCAGTGTGGTCTGGGCTGCTTAGTGATCGTCCTAAACAAAGCTGCTTGAGTTCTGCATGGCTGGGAAGTAAAGCGGGGCTCCCCCTGCTGTACATAAGTATGATTGTTTCCCTGCTCAGCAGTTAGGGACCATCTGACAATTCCTATCCACAGCAGTAAATGAAGGGAGAATTTCACTGCATACAGTCAGGTTTCTTATAAAAACGGTACACATTTTTTAATTAAAGTATATTGGAGATAGGTTTCTTTTTCATTAAAGAAAGTAAAAATGGGATTTCATTTTTTTTGCCTTTCCTTGTCCTTTAAATATAAATAATGAAAACCAATTGAAAAGTTGCTTAGAGTCGGCTGTTCTATAACATTATAAAACTTAACTTAAAGGTGAACCACTCCTTTAAATCTGAACAACCCTTTTTAATGTATATCAGTTGCTCAGCATTACATATTGACTGTACATTTTTTAGTCGGAGGACTCCATTAAGTCATAGCTTAATAGTGGCTGATAACAGATGATTAGTAGTAGACAGTATTCCGTGTATGAAAAGATTTCAATTGCTTTCTTGCATTAGAGCCCTTTCCACACCAGGATACACAACACAATATATACAGAGATGTAAATCAATTTTATCCAAACTGTCATGTGTTAAACAGGCAACTCATTAAAACATTGCAAGTATTGGATAAGGTAAACTGATAATAAGGAAATGAGAAGAAAAATGTGTCTGTGTAAAGCTCCCCTAAAAAACCCACTGTATTTCCATCTCTCCAATAAACATGTTTTACCTTACGCAGAATGTTCAGACGATATTTGAGCTTGGCGTTCTCTTCCCTCAGCCCCTCCAAGCTGGGTGTCTCGCTTTCAAAGCCACAGTTTTTCAGTCTTTCTATCTCTGCTGCCAGGGATCTGATCTCTGTCTCCTGAAGTACAAAAAGTTATATGCAACGGTTACAAGTTGAAAGTGAAACTTTGGACAATAAGTAATGCTGTTGTGCAAAAAAAAAAAAAAAATCAGTGGGAGTGTTTAGAAACTTTGGACACTAATGAAATACATGTTAGTTGTTGCATCAGATAATAATTTTCAGATTTAAAGGGGACCCGTCACCCCAGAAAATTATTCAAAATCCTATTTTATCACATTAGTCAAGCAAAATTAACTTTAATTACACTATATAAATTATTTGAATCTTGTTTCCTTCAGTCTGGGAATTCATAATTATAGCAAGCAGGCAGGAGCCATTTGTGGACAATGTTATTAAGACAAGCCTTGTATCATCTCAGAATCTTGTTTGTGCACCATAATAGGGGACCTGATGTCCATTCCCATGCCCTGGCTACACAATTAAATGGTAAAGAGAATGGGGGGAATGTGGGGAGAGCAGTAACATCTAGGAAGTGCTGAATGGAACGTGAAAGTAATTATCTGCCTAAGGCAGAGGAGTGGCAGACAATATTTGATTGACAGCTGAGATTTTTAAATGCGTTTACAACAGCTATGAATGCTTTAATAAAAAAATAAAAAAAATTTAATTTCATGTTTAATTTGAAAAGGACTATTATTATACAGATTTTTGTGACAGGTCCACTTTAAAAGACAAAGAAAGGCTTCATCACTAGGAGGGAAAGCAGAATTCTGCACTGAAATTCATTTTTCAAAAGAGCAAACAGATTTTTTTATATTTAATTTTGAAATCTGACATGGGGCTAGACATATTGACAATTTCCCAGCTGCCTCCAGTCATGTGACTTGTGCTCTGATAAACTTCAGTCACTCTTTACTGCTGTACTGCAAGTTGGAGTGATATCACCCCCCCCCAGCAGCCTAACAACAGAACAATGGGAAGGTAACCAAATAGCAGCTCCCTAACACAAGATAACAGCTCCCTGAAAGATCTAAGAACAGCACTCAATAGTAAAAACCAAGTCCCACTGAGACTGATTCAGTTACATTAAGTAGGAGAAATAACAGCCTGCGAGAAAGCAGTTCCATCCTAAGTGCTGGCACAAGTCACATGACTGGGGGCAGCTGGGAAACTGACAAAATTTCAATTTCTAATTGAATATAAAAAAATCTGTTTGCTCTTTTGAGAAATGGATTTCAGTGTAGAAGTCTGCTGGAGCAGCACTACTAGCTGATGCGTTTTGAAAAAAACATGTTTTCCCATGACAGTATCCCTTTAAAGTTCCAATTTTTATAGTGGTTCCAGAATTGAGGGGCTACCCCCTGCCCCCCCCTTCAGAGCAGCAGCTGATGGGACGAGCTTGAAAGTCTGCAGTGCCAATTGGTACTATAAAGGCAACTTAATATTTCTGACTTACTGGTCAGTCGAAAAGTTAATAATTACAGCGAGACAATTCCAGTCCGTGTTACAACATACTGAACGTGCACGTGAACTTCCCCTTTGTGCAGCTTTCTACAGGGAAGATAATGATTTCAAAATTTATTTCATTGATGTATTCCTAATTCCAGATAAAGCAGTTATACTGTCTTTGTCAGTCAAAAGGTTTCCAGAGAGTTCCAGTTCCATTTTCAAAGCTGGTTACAAAGAAGCTACAGTGAAACCTCAATTTTACATCCTCTGATTTGACATTTTCCCTTATTTTACATTGTTGTTTTATGGCCCCAACTATATATTATGCATAATACATTTTCCCGGATTTTACACCATTTTTTTCTGGTCTCCTAAAAAACGTAAAGTTGGGGGTTCTACTGTATACTGGTTCTGCTACATATAAATGGTATTCAGATTGTTTAAATCGTTTCACTATAATTTCACTTTCTAATTCCAATAAATGCAATACTTTTTACTGTAAGATGATTATGTTTTGTTATGAAAGGAGGAACCACACCATATTTAATCATGGGACTTTCCCAGGGAGGGAGGAGCCTGTGCCGCCTCCCTGTGACCCTGAGCGAAGGAAACAGCCCTGCATTGTGTATGATTTACAGGGAAGGGAACAAATATGCCTTAGTAATTCTGTTTATAGCACTAAACAGAAATACACTGAATTAAAATAGTAAAAAATAAAGATGATAAACATGAACAAACAACACTAATAAAAGTCAGTCCCTAAGGGCCGTGGCACATGGGTTGCCCAGGGGTAAAAAATGTAATGTATAAAGGCTGGAGTGACTGGATGTCTAACATAATAGCCAGAACACTACTTCCTGCTTAGCTGCTCTCTTGGTTTCCACTGATTGGTTACCAGGCAGCAACCAATCAGTGACTCGGGGGGGGGCACATGGGTCAGATCTGTTGCTTTTGAATCTGAGCTGAATGCTGAGGATCAATTGCAAACTCACTAAACAACTATGTCCCTTCAAGTCGCTGACTAACTCAGAGTTAGAGTGTTCTGTTCGGTTATTAGTATCACATACCTCCCTACATTTTGGAAATAAAAAGAGGGACAAAAGAGTTGCTGCGCCAGGCCCATTTTTGTGGCCACACTCCCTAATTACCATGTTAATTTTACAAAATTTGCCAGGTAATGAAAGTATAAACATATTTCTGTGTTTTTTTCCAGTTATTACAGTTTTGTTCATGAAGGTGAATTGCCCTTTAACCTGTGAGTATAACTTCTCCCAAGGGACCTGTTATCTTATATTGTTACAATTACTTATCGCGAAATTGTTACAAAAGTATCTTATCTGAAGTGGTGGCTGTTCTGGGCTCTCTGCCAAAAGCCAATTAAGTTCGAAACTTTGTTTTTTTTTCTGGCTGTTCAGTGCAGAGAAAAACGGGACTTTCTAGTACAAACAAGGGACTGTGGGTTGAGGCTCCATGAGGGGTTTTTGTTGATATTTGATAAGATGAAATAAAATTGTATTTTTTATCTTAAAGGACCAGTAACACCAAATTTTTTTTTAAAAAAAATTGGTTAGTATACATCGAAAAATAAACACAAACACAAGTTAAACTTTTAAATTGCAAAGCCTTTATTAAAAAATAACTCACTGAAACTCCACTTCCTGTCCTCTTGAGAAAAGGCGACACGGCGACCATCCATACTGCAGCAGTTGATTTCTTCTCCCTGGCTATTTCTCCTGGCCGCCCTATGTCTGGAGCGCTCTTCTGGAGTTTCAGTGCGTTATTTTTTAATAAAGGCTTTGCAATTTAAAAGTTTAACTTGTGTTTGTGTTTATTTTTCGATGTATACTAACCAATTTTTTAAAAAATTTTTTTGATGTTACTGGTCCTTTAAAAGCATGCTTCTGGAATTTTTTTTGCAAGTACTGCAGATTGAGCTGTCAAATGAGGGACTGTCCCTCTAAAAACAGGACCGTTGGGAGACATCCAGTCACTCCAGCCTTTAAGTAACTATATTAGAAACATTTTTTATTTTGCACAGCCTATATTTTTAGCCAGTTTTTATTTTTACACTGAAGTGTTCCTTTAAAGCTACACTATTGCAGGCGACAAATCTCTAGAAAATACTTTCCCTTCTGCAATAATGTAAACAGGAATCTGCTCATTAGCATGTGTTCATATAATAGGATAGGAAATCATTTTAAAGGAGAACTTAAGCTCAACAAACGTCACCCCTTACGTTTTGAGCTTCTACACCAGCCTAAAGTCCCTACAGCCCTTTATCATTAAACATTTGTGTCTAAATATGGCCCTAGTAGCTCTCCATCTTCATTGCTGCTGACTCATATCACACGCTGCTTGGGTATGGGGTTGCTAGATCTTGAACTGATATAGTAGGGCCAGAAAATAAATACAGTATTACTAGCCATATTATTTAGGCTTTAGTTCTCCTTTAAGGACTCCTTTTCTCCTTTAATGACACAAGGATAATAAGAAGTTATTTTAGATAAATGCTGCAGACTAGACAGCATTCTTTGGGCCACAAAAGCTTGCCTGTTTATGTATTTAATTATTGACGGCTCATAAAATATAAACCAATGTTTCATAAGTCAGCATTCCTCAGTATTCTGTGACTATTTACACTCAAACCTAATTTAACACTCCTCTCTGTCCAACATGCTCCCTCTACTGTCTGTATTGCCAATTACACCCTTGTTTAGAAGGGAGAAGGGAGAAGAAATGTGCCTTTAATGGAACAGTAACACCCAAAAAATTAGTGTTTTAAAGGACCAGTAAAATAAAAAAAAAAATTTAAAAAACGTGTTAATACACTACGAAAAAAAAAAAAAACACCAACACATTTTAAACTTTCAAATCGCAAACACTTTATTTAGAAATGACTACTGAAACTCCGCTTGCGCTCCTCTTCGGAAAAGATGACTATCCATCATGCGACGCTCGATTACTCCTCCCTGGCTATCTCCTATAAGAAGGCAGGGAGGAGAAATCGAGCGCCGCACGATGGATCACCCGATCGTTTTTTTTCTGAAAAGGAGCGCAAGCGGCGATTCGGTAAGTTATTTCTAAATAAAGACTTTGCGATTTTAAAGTGTAATATGTATTGGTGTTTATTTTTTGCACTATATTACCATTTCTTTAAAAAAAAATGTTTATGCTACTGGTCCTTTAAAGTAATGAACATATCATGCAGTGTTGCTCTGCACTGGTAAAACTGATGTGTTTGCTTCAGAAATACTACTATAGTTCATATAAACAAACTGATGTGTAGCAATGATGGAAATTGTAAAAAAAAGACTATATGGCACCGGTTAAATCGTGGATAACAGATAACACCATTATGTTCTACAGAGTTTATCTGCTGTGTAACCTGAGCCTTTTCTCCTTTGAATGGCTGCCCCCATTGCTTATTTATATAAACAATATTAGTATTTCTGAAGCAAACACACCAGTTTTACCAGTGCAGGGCAACACTGTATTATATTTGTAGTACTTTAAAACACTTTCATTTTTTGATGTTACTGTTCCATTCTAATCCATTGTGTGGATGAACAGATCAGAGCAATTTAAGCATGCATGCAATGCCAAATCAGCTGACAGTTGCCTGCTCAGCCATCAGACAGTCGGCTCGATTACCGCAAAGTCAGTCCGTGTACATTGTCTGTTTTTAAAAGCAGACCCAGACAAGACTATGCAATATAAGTAAAGACGAGTAATATCGGGCACTATCGAGAAAGTGGATTTTGCGTGGGCCTTCAGATTCAGGATAATGTCTTAAAGGGGACCTGTCACCCTGACATAAAAAGCTGTATAATAAAAGTCCTTTTCAAATTAAACATGAAATCCAAATTCTTTTTTTTAATGAAAGCATTCATAGCGGTTGTAAACGCATTTAAAAATCTCAGCTGTCAATCAAATATCTCCTGCCCCTCCTCTATGCCTTAGGCATAGAGGCGGGACAAGCAATTACTTCCACTTTCCATTCAGCACTTCCTAGATGTCACTGCTCTCTACACATTCCCCTGTTCTCTTTGCATTTAAATTAGGGATGCACCGAATCCAAGATTCGGCCTTTTTCATCAGGATTCGGCCGAATCCTTCTGCACGGCGAACCATAATCCTAATCTGCAAATTAGGGTAAGGGAGGGAAATTGCGCCACTTTATGTCACAAAACAAGGAAGTAAAAAATGTTTTTGCATATGCAAATTAGGGTTCGGATTTGGTTCAGTATTCGGCTGAATCTTTCACGAAGGATTCGGGGGTTTGGCTGAATCCAAAATAGTGGATTCAGTGCATCTAATTTAAATGTGTAGACAGGGCATGGGGATGGACATCAGGTCCCCCATTCTGGTGCACAAACAAGATTCTGAGATGATGCAAGGCTTGTCTTAATAACAGTGTCCACAAAATGGCTCCTGCCTGCTTGTTATAATTATGAATTCCCAGACTGAAGGAAACAAGATTTAAATAATAATATATCATAAAAAGGCAAGATGTAGTTGATGTCTTGGGGTAAAAAACATAGAAGATTGTTTCCTGTTGCTAACATCTATGGAACCAAAATGTTGTCCATGTGGCTTGCCCCATAGGAATCAATGAAACTCATTTCTTCCAGCATCAGGTACACAGTTCAATGCTGCCCTGAGGCAATGGCTGGCCAGAGCAAAGCATTATGTAATGGGAAGCAGACAAGGCTTACAAAGTTTCTTTGTGATGTTGTTCATTGCCACTGACTGGCCCCTCTACATAACAAGCTCCAATGGCTGCTCTTTATTACTGCAACACCATTTATTTCACACCAATCTGTGCTGAGCATTTGCTGGACAGTTAAACTACTTATAGAAGGAGGAGTCACGGTCTGACCTGCTCCCGCAGCCTCTCCTCATAGAAACAAACCGGCAGCTCCATTCTCTGCACACTCTCACACGCCGGGACAAGGAGGGAAGAGGAGGGCTCTAGGAACAGGAAGCCAATACCAGCTCTCACACAGGACCAAGGAGGAAGGCACCAAAACCGGAAGTAGACGTTAGCCCATAGAGCGGAAGCCGGTCATTGGATAGTTCCTCGACTCTGTTTACTTTGACTTCCGGTCCTTGGAACGCATGATGCAGCTTGACGCAAGATAGTGCTTGTGTCTCACGCGTTTACCACAGTGTTTAGCGCGTGTTCGGGGGAGGCGTCAGTACCGACCCCGTAGCGTGTGTCAGCGTCGTTATTTTTTAAAAAAAATAAAATGGGGATTAGAAGTATTAAAGTTTTTGTTAGTGTTTTATTCAACTTCCAACACAATTGAAGTTTATTTTATGGCTGCTGCGTGAAACACGCCCCACCTCCCCTGTTGAACCTGTTAAAAAGTCAAGTCAGAATGTGGCAGGTGTTTTAACTGGTTAATTAAAGTTTGTGGAAGATGATTGCAGTTTAGAAAGGATACAATGACACACTGCAGTGTAGGGAACTAATGCAAAACAATTGCACAGTATAGAGCCTGCGTCTTTGTGCTGTAAACTGTTACCTAGCAACCAGCTGTTCAGTGATCTCAGTGCAGCAGGAAGTGACTAGGGTTGCCACCTGGCCGGTACAAATGATGGCTGATTCCAATGTTATTAATAGGGAAAGAAGATAAATATATAGGAAGGCTGATATTTTTTCCTAGAAAAGGTGGCAACCCTAGAAGTGACACAGCAGCTAGTGAGTGGCTGACAGGAAGAGGAAGTCGCAGATTCTGGCAGAAGAGAAAAGCCTGGTGGGGGGGGAGTGAGAGCTCAGGAGCTGAAGTCTAAGGTTGCACTTGTTGTGCCTTGGTTTGTGCAATCGCTCTCTCTTAAAAGCCATAAATGCTAGCGGCATGGGAGGATCTAGCCGTGAAAAAACCAACGACCCATTAGACACTTCTCTATGTACACACACACTTATTGGGTTATTCATTTAGTTCTCCTTTACACTCTTTCAGTCTATACTTACATACATACTCCCAAATACACACACTTTCCCTTATCACTACCATTCACACCTTCACATTTCACCTACACTTGTATACACACTATTGTGCAACTGCACATATCACTCTACTGTTTTTAATTACAACACCTGACTTCTACTTTTCTAAAATGGGCGTTGGTTAAGGCAGTCCCTCCCTCTTAAAAGCCGCTCAGCAGTTGGCGGGGGAGGATTTAGCACAGAGTTTGAAACCAAAGCACAGGAGATGTTTACATAAAGAACTGTTTCTACACAGAGCGGTAATATTCCTTTTTTACTATGACTAAAGATAAATAAGTTAGGGACCACCATGTGGGGTTTTACCTTGACGTGGTATGGTGGCTTATCAATATTATGATCATAACTATGTAACAAAAAAAACCCTGTTTCAAAATTACATGCACTTGCATATTTACTTGAATTACTTAGACAGGGCTTTAAACTTTTTGAAACTGGCCTCAGGTGTGCAGCCACAACCCCCCCCCCCATAGTTAAGGTGGGAGGAGGGCTGAGAGCTGAGGAGGGAGGGCTGACGATGGAGACTGTTTGTACTGAGAGCTGAGGAGGGAGGGCTGAGGATGGAGAGTGTTTGTACTGAGGAGGGAGGAATGAGCGATGACGGATGATGAGATAAGTAACAGCATATGTGGGCTGCACGGAGGTGTGACTACAGCCTCTTGGGATCAGTGATTATAATAAGAGGCGAGTCTGCACTACTTCTTTGTTAGGAGAGCGCACGCAGGAGCATGTGTTCTCCTGATGATATCCTAAAATGCATTAAGTAGGCCCAGAGAGCTGAGAGGCTTTACCAAAAGCATCCATTTGGATCAGGCTGGCACATGGAAGCCAGATACTGTGCCTGGAAACAGGGCCGCAAACAGCCGAAATGCGGAAGTGCCGAAAAGCGAAGGACCCGAAAGCCACGAAAACAGCTAAAGCCGAACTCCGGATGCGGCGAAAAGACCAGAAGCTGTGAAAATAGCTGAAGTCTGGAGGTGGAGGAAAGACCCAAAGTCACGAAAACAGGCAAAATTGAAGTCCTGAAGCGGCAAAAAAAACGGAAGTCACGAAAACAGCCAAAATTGAAATCCTGAAGCAGCGAAAAGACCCAAAGTCACGAAAGGAGGCGAAGTTGAAGTCCTGAAGCCATGAGTTCAATTCTACTGAACGCCATTTTGTGGGGGTTTTTTTTAATCCCCTGGCCACCAATGTATTTTTTTTTTTTTAAAAAAAAATTTGGGGGACCCCAATTTTTTTTTCAACTTGTAAGGGGGGCCCTGGCACCAATGTTTTTTTTTTTTTTAATTATTCTTTGGAGCCCCAATTTTTTTTAACTTGTAAGGGGGGCCCTGACCATCAATAGCTTTTTATAACTTGTGTGTGGGGGGGTTACTTTTTTAGCGCAGATCTCTGTGAGGCCCTATTGCCACAGGTTAGGAGTGCTGCAAGTCTCTCCCAATACCACTGCGGAGTGGCTCAGGTTTGTTCCGTGCCATCAGGTAAGCACCACACGGGGAGTGTAACACTGACAAAGGGTGTCCAAAGGGTTACAGCAGTAAAGTGCAGGAGTCTGGTATCCACCAGTCGCAATCCAGTCCTTTCATTATCTAACTGATGTTAGGCTGTTGCTGTTGTTACTACTTGTGCAATTTAGTGCCTATGATTTTATAAACCAATCCCAAAGCTATTTAATGCTTATTAGGAAACAAGTACTGGCATGGGACCTGTTATCCAGAATGCTTGGGACCTGGGGTTTTCCCGGATAACAGATTTTCATTTATCAAATCCGAATTTTTCAGATTTTTTTATAATAAAAAAGTCTGACCAAACTAGAATGCACGTTTTGACCTTTTATTTATTATTAAAAAAGCACAATTTACTCGGATCGGGGGAAAAACTCGATAAAATCCAGCAAAAACCCAAATCGTTCAATTTTTTAAGAGGTTTTTCCCGAATCGCTCCATTTTTTTTCAAGCTTTTTCCTGAAAAGTCTGAATTTTTTCTGATTTTTGCCTGAAATATTTTCAGGCTTATTCCAGCGTAGACCACAGAAACATCAAAATAGGATAGGGACCTCTCCCATTGACTTATATACAACCTCGTCAGGTCTAAGATGCAGGATTTTCGGATTCAGACTTTTTCCATCCTCGGGGTATAATAAATCACAAAAAATTCCACAAAAAAATTAAAATCATGCAAACATAAAATAAACCCAATAAAGTGCTTCCAATAAAGTTTGGTACCAACTAAGCACAAGCTACTGTTTTATTGTTACAGAGAAAAAGGAAATCATTTTTAAATATTTGGATTAAATGGAGTCTAGAGCAGGAAGCCTTTTTGTTATTCTGAGCTTTCTGGATAACAGGTTTCCAGATAACAGATTCCATACCCGTAGTATGAAAATGAATAATAGGTCAGAAAAACTGGCAGTTATTGGAAGGAATCGGCTTGTGGACCAGTGGCGGAACTACCGGGGGAGCAGGGGGTGCGAGCGGGCCAGGGCTCACGCTCCACTGAAAAAAACCGGCAAATGCGGCCAAACGGAGGGGGGTGGGCCCGGCTGCGTGTCACGCACCAGGGCCCGCCCCCCTCAAGTGACGCTACTGGTGTGGACAAGATCTGCCGGCCATAAACTCAAAGATCTGCTTCTTTGGCAAGGTTGCCAGATGAATGGATCGTTGCCCAGTTTGGCCACCATGTGGAAAGCTGTCGGGCAAGGACTGAATCAATGCGACCGTTTGGTCTTGGCCTACTCAAGAACTCTGTACACAGGGCAGTAAGCTGCGATTGAGTCCACGGGCACCTGTGTGGCCACCCTCATTGTGCTCAACAATGTACACTCGGATTTTATTTTGCTATTGACTTTCTGACAACTGAATTATGCTGTTTTCAATGATTATTTTTTGCTATGACTGTGTACGTGCTCATTGCTAACACAATTCTCTATGTAAGCTGAAAAGAAGGCTATACATTCAATATACAGTACAATACCCCTTTTTTATTGTATTTCATGCAATATTACACAAATATTCTCCTTTTATGAAATGCTTGATGACAGTTTCACCAAGTGCAGGACATTTCAGAAGTAGCATCGCTATTCCTTCGTGGCCACACTGGGCTCCATCCCTGCTCAGATTGAGTGTCATCACAGAGACGAGAGCGTATGCTGAAACGTCTGAAACTTTGTCTCCTCCTCCAGACCTTGGGCTTTGTGTTCACCTGCAGGGAACAAACAGCACATTGTAGCCTCACAGTTGTGACATTACAAGAGCAAAGCAGAGCTTTGCAGAACACACACAGGTGACCTTGCAGTTGCCTTCAAGTGATTGGGAATACAAAAAAAAAAGACAATGCAAAAAAAAAAAAAGACGTGTAAATGCAGAAAGGTGCTAAAAGTAGGGATACAACAAATCCCAAATATTCTCCCAAATGATTTGACTGAATCCAAACCATATTATCATATACAAATGGGGGGGGGGAATCAGCACACAGATTTTTTGCCTTAATCATGTTTCTAAGGCCTCATGATTTTAAGGGTTTGGATTTGGGTCAGCCAGGCACTTGGTTTTGGCCGAATCTGAATTTGATGCATCCCCACTTAAAATGTAGTCATTTTGGAAAGCCCGACTTTCTCCAATCAGACGCAGGCCCAGACTGTGGGTTCTGGCAAATGCCAGAGGGGCTGCAGTAAAAAACCATAGAAAGTCACTATTTAGGGGGCTAATTGGGGGCTTTTTGGGCCTCTTTGTCCAGTCCAGACCTGCTCAAACGTTACCTGTTTACCCCTCAAATCTATCCATCTTCCTTACCAGTTGAAAGAAAAAAGCGCAGAAGGGTTTTCGGGCACCATCTCTTGTTACTGAATGTTCCAGTGTATTTTTTAAAAGGCTAAGGGCTCTTACAGACGAGCATTTTTACCTGCGTTCCGGTTTTATGCATTCAAGGAGCGCATGAGTAGACGCACTGAATTCTTTTCAATGGGGCTGTATTCACACAGACGCATGTAAGCACCGAACGCAGGTAAAATGCAACATGCAGCATCGCAACCTGCATTCTGCACTTACATGCGTCTATGTGAATACAGCCCCATTGAAAAGAAATCCGTGCATCTACTCCTGCGCTCCCTGCAACTGAACGCATGAAACCCGAACGCAGGGGAGCGCAGGTAAAAACGCTCGTCTGTAAGAGCCCTTAATTTGTCATTGCAGTTTATTGCCTACACGACTGCTTCTCAAAGCCTATAGTTGGGGGTTAAATGTGGTGCCAGTTTGGTTGGAGGGTTTTACAAAGCTCTAAGGACCACTGTGTTTTTCATGTAAAAAGAAACATCAAAATTATACTTTGGGGATTTTCCAATAGATTAATACATTCAGAATGTTTTCCAAGAGACAAAGATAATAAATAAAGTAATGCATGCTCTAATCACACATCCATGTTACCCGTAGCCAGAGCGTTGAGCTAATCTTCAGTGAATCCATACGATCATTAAGGTCATTGAGAAAGGCTGCATGTGCGGCTATGGACATCTTTAACTCCGAGCTGGTTTGCTGGATGTAATTGAAGCCAGTACTGGTGGTGCTACTGTTGAGTACCTGTTGCAGATGAAATAGTTAGAATAGCTCCTCACCTCCTTGGTATCATTCTGCTCTGTCTATTCTAGAGATGCCATTAAATAAACCAAATGTAGGCTTTTAAAATCACAGTGTAAAGCTGACCATACACTTAAACAATAATACACAACGTCTTTTGTACAATTATTGGTTTGGTAACTGTTATCCAAAGTGCTCAGGACCTGGGGTTTTCCAGATAACGGATCTTTCCGTAATTTGGATCTTAAAACCTTAAGGGGCAGATTTATCAAGGGTCGAATTTCGAATAAAAAAAAACGTAGAGATTCAAATGAAAAAAGACCAACCAAAATTCATTTTTTTTTTCCGGATGAATAGGCCATTTCTGTTCAAATTAGAATCATACGAATCAAAGTAACATAATATTCCATCAAATTAGATTCAACGTTTTTTCTCTCTAAAAATTTTTTGATTTTTCAAAGTCCACCAATTGACTCCAGATGGGTTCTAGGAGGTCCCCCATAGGCTAAAACAGCAATTTGGCAGTTTTTAGATGGCGAATGGTCGAACTCGAAGCTATAAAGAGACAGTACATGATAAATTTCAATATTCTAATTTTTTTCAAATTCAAAATCGAATTTGGACTATTCCCTAGTCAAAGTACACAAAAATAGTTCAAAATTGTAATTTTCACTTTGACCCTTGATAAATCTGCCGCCTTAGCCTACTAGAAAATCATGTGAACATTAAATAACCCCAATAGGCTGGTTTTGCTTCATATAAGGATTAATTATATCTTAGTTGGGATCAAGTACAAGCTACTGTTTTATTATTACAGAGAAAAAGGAAATCATTTTTAAAAATTTGGATTATTTGGATAAAATGGAGTCTATGGGAGATGACCTTTCCATAATTTGGAGCCAAATTGGTTGGATTAGCTCATTAAGCCTTGAACTTCATAGGCAGGTGTGTCCAATTATGAGAAAAGGTATTTAAGTTGGCCAATTGCAGGTTGTGCTTCTGTTTGACTCTCCTCTGTAGAGTGACAGCATGGGATCCTCAAAGCAACTCTCAAAAGATCTGAAAACAAAGATTGTTCAGGATCATGGTTTAGGGGAAGGCTACAAAATGCTATCTCAGAGGTTTAAACTGTCAGTTTCAACTGTAAGGAATATAATCAGGAAATGGAAGGCCACAGGCACAGTTGCTATAAAACTCAGGTCTGGCAGGCCAAGAAAAATACAGGAGAGGCATATCCAGAGTATTGTGAGAATGGTTACAGACAACCCAAAGATCACCTCCAAAGACCTGCAAGAACATCTTGCTGCAGATGGTGTATCTGTACATCGTTCTACAATTCAGCGCAATTTGTACAAAGAACATCTGTATGGCAGGGTGATGAGAAAGAAGCCCTTTCTGCATTCACACCACAAACAGAGTCGCTTGTTGTATGCAAAAGCTCATTTAGACAAGCCACAGTCATTTTGGAAAAAAGTGCTTTGGACTGATGAGACAAAAATGAATTATTTGGTCAAAAAAAAAGCGCTTTGCATGGCGGAAGAAGAACACTGCAATCCAAGAAAAACACCTGCTACCTACTGTCAAATTTGGTGGAGGTTCCATCATGCTGTGGGGCTGTGTGGCAAGTTCAGGGACTGGGCCTTTGTTAAAGTCGAGGGTCGGATGTATTCAACCCAATATCAACAAATTCTTCAGGATAATGTTCAAGCATCAGTCACAAAGTTGAAGTTACGCAGGGGTTGGATATTCCAACAAGACAATGACCCTAAACACACTTGGAAATCTACAAAGACATTTATGCAGAGGGAGAAGTACAATATTCTGGAATGGCCATCACAGTCCCCCGAAGCTGTCCAGTTCAGTTCCATCAACTTGAACTGAACTGGAGAGATTTTGTATGGACAAATGGTCAAAAATACCGCCATCCAGAATCCAGACACTCATCAAAGGCTATAGGAGGCATCTAGAGGCTGTTACATTTGCAAAAGGAGGCTCAACTAAGTATTGATGGAATATCTCTGTTGGGGTGCCCAAATTTATGCACCTGGCTAATTTTATGATGCATATTTTCTGTTAATGCAATAAATTTTATGTCACTTCTGAAATACTTCTGTTTCCATAAGGCATGTTATATATTAAAGGGATACTGTAATGGGAATTTTTTTTTCCCCAAAATGCATCAGTTAATAGTGCTGCTCCAGCAGAATTCGGCACTGAAATCCATTTCTCAAAAGAGCAAACAGATTTTTTTTATATTCAATTTTGAAATCTGACACGGGGCTAGACATTTTGTCAATTTCCCAGCTGCCCCAGTCATGTGACTTGTGCCTGCACTTTAGGAGAGAAATGCTTTCTGGCAGGCTGCTGTTTTTCCTTCTCAATGTAACTGAATGTGTCTCAGTGGGACATAGGTTTTTACTATTGAGTGTTGTTCTTAGATTTACCAGGCAGCTGTTATCTTGTGTTAGGGAGCTACTATCTGGTTACCTTCCAATTGTTCTTTTGTTTGGCTGCTGGGGGGGAAAAGGGAGGGGGTGATATCACTCCAACTTGCAGTACAGCAGTAAAGAGTGATTGAAGTTTATCAGAGCACAAGTCACATGACTTGGGGCAGCTGGGAAATTGACAATATGTCTAGCCCCATGTCAGATTTCAAAATTGAATATAAAAAAATCTGTTTGCTCTTTTGAGAAATGGATTTCAGTGCAGAATTCAGCTGGAGCAGCACTATTAACTGATTCATTTTGAAAAAAATTTTTTTTCCCATGACAGTATCCCTTTAAAAGAAAGTAGCTACTTTCAAAGCTCAGCCAATGATAAACCAAAACTCCTTTTTTCATATGCCTGTATTTATAGCTAATCTCTTCCGTTCCATAAGAATATCCCTTTACAAATATCAGTCTCTGCAAATGCAGAATGAAAGGATGCAGCAAACATAGAAATCGTTACCTCCATTACACTTAGTTTGAGGTGCTCCATTTTATCAATCTGGTTCCTCAGTGTCCCTTCCAAATCTTTTATGTGGGCGAGGCATTCTTCCCCCTGAACCAGATCATTCTGTGGGGTCATTACGGAATAGCTGTGAGTATTCTGAGCATCTAACAGCATTCTTCTGTGAAAAGTGGCAGAATGATTAAAATTTATCAGCACTGTCTGAAATGACTGTAAATGTTCCTTCTTAAAGGAAAACTATACCACCGAACAATGTCTCTATACAAATATATTGCATACAACAGCTCATATATAAAACCTGTTTCATGTAAATAAATAAATTTTTTAGTAGTATGTGTCACTGGGTAATCATAAATAGAAAACTGCCATTTTAAAAAACAAAGGCCGCCCCCTGGGATCCTACGATTCACTGTGCAAAGAAACATACCGAACATGTTAGGTCACATGAGCCAATTAACAGACAGAGTTGTGTCTTTTGCTTCCTCACTTCTTCCTGTTACAGTTAGAGTTGAAGTATTTCTGGTCAGGTGATCTCTGAGACAGCACAGAGACCATCACTAAAGGGCGGTTCAAGGTAAGAGATGTAAAAGGGCAAGATTTATTTAAATATATGTTCCAGTTTGGTAAGATTCTTTAATATGCCACTTCGTTTGATAAACTATGTTGCTTAAGTTGTAGTTTTGGGGGTATGGTTTTCATTTAAGGATATTTGGCCTAAAAGCAAAGATTTCTTCGATCAAGGGGTGACAGTACAATTGGTCTGTTTTTGCGCAGCACAATTTTTTTGTAGCCCCAAGCTTTTCTTTTTGTAGTCTACATGCCTCCCTTGGCTCATCGTATTCATTGTAAAGGCGATGAACCTTTATGAGTTGCTTCATGCCAGTGGCATAGCTACCGTAGATGTTACTGGGCCCCACAGCAAATCAATTCGAGGGCCCTCAACATAACCAGAGGTTGCCATTTTTTTTTACCAATATATGTTGAAATTGTTCATTATTTAGGGTATCATTGGGCCCCCTTGCAACCACAGGGTCTGCTTCCTCTGTAGTTACCCCTCTGCTTCACGCTGTATTGGCTAATGCTAGGCCAGGGAGAGAGGAGCATAGCATATTGAGGGAGCTTGGTACCGTACCTGAGATTATTATTATTTTATTATTACCATGTATTTTTAGAGCGCCAACTAGTGATGGGCGAATTTGTCCTGTTTCACTTCGCCACATATTTTGTGACTCTCCTGGGAAATTCATGAAATTAAAAAAATGCGCGGAACGCAGATTTTTGACGGCGGCGACGTCAAAATGGGGGGACATCAAAGTTGACGCCGGCGCCCATTAAAGTCAATGGGTGACCATTAATTGTAGCCGCCGTCGGAACAGTCACCGGCATCATAAAACCGTTAACGCTGGCGTCTAAACCGTCACCGGCGTCAATTTTTTTCGATGCCAGTGAATTTTTTCATTTATTCGCCGGTGCCGAAACTCGCCGCAAATATGTGCTGGCGAATAAATTCACCCATCACCAGCGCCAAACATATTGGGGCAAATTCGCTAAGATGCGAAGTTGCGCCAGGCGCAACTTCGCAACACTTCGCCAGGTGTATTTTCGCCAGCGCTCTGCAAATTCACTAAAATCCAAAGTTGCGCACAGGGGTAGCATTAGTTTGCGAAGTTGCGCTAGCGTTAATACGCCAAGCGAAGCGAAGTTTCGCTAGCGATGGTTAATTTGCATACGGTGCGAAATTCGAATTTCAATGGAGGAACACGTATCAGCACTACAAATGCCTAGAAAACCTTCAAATCAGCAAATATAAATTTTATTTTGCCCTACACATGTGCCCACTGTCTAGGTAAGTTGCCATGAGTCAGGAAATGTAGGGGAGAGGAAGGGGAGCCCCAAAAAAAATTTCGATCTTTTTCAGCCTATCACCCATCATGTAGAAAACACGCCAGCGTTTTTTGGGACTTAGAAAAAAATATGACTTTTTTTTTTAAACAATCCCTATCTACTCTATTGCGCTTCGCCAGGTCTGAGGTGGCGAAGGAAGTCTAGCGTAAAAGGTAGCGTAAAAGGTAGCGTTCAGTACACTGCGCAAGTTAGTGAATTTGCGTAGTTCCATCGCTAGCGAAAATTCGCCTGGCGTAAGGGTGCAAAGTAACACTAGTGAATTTACGCCAGCGTTCGTTAGTGAATTTGCGAAGTACCGAAAATGCCAAACGCTAGCGTTCGGCGCTTAGTGAATTTGCCCCATTGTGCAGTGCTGATGATAATAACTGTGCTAATATCTTCCCCTAGACTAGAAATCTACTGAGTAGTATAGCCACACAGATTTACAACATCAGTTCTATTCTGCAGTGTAGAACCAACATACTAAATGTTCATAAGCTATTAAAAAATAATCATTTTTCTTTTATTCCCACTGACTTTAATTTAGCCTACAGAGCAGCCATCAGTAACGCTCCATCTAGCACATCTCCGGGGAACCAAGGGAGACAGGACCCCATTATATTCAGTATATACTCTCAATATTGTAGATGCATTCACTTTACTGCATCCACACACTACCAAAAATGAAATGCCCCTATGGTATTGCTAAGAGGGAAGTATAATATTTTTATTAGCAGATCTGACATGGGTTTACTGTGCTCTAGATGTGCTGACAACATGACAAAGACTCCCTCACCTGTGTTCAGTCATCGCTCCTGGTGCTTGCAGGTCTGCTGGAGTGGAAGTGTCAGGCTCGATTTTCTCCACAATTGGCCAGGAATGATTGGAATCCCAGCTCTGTCTGAGACGAGGGAGGGAAGAGGTGGGAAAATCTCATATCCCCTCCCAATGGAAGGAGAACTGGAATTCGGCTGTTTAATTTCTTTACTCCTGTCCGCCAGGCACAGCATTCAGTCCTTTCAGTGTATTAAGAAGCATCAAGCAGAACTATACTTTAATCAAACACTATACTAGTGTCTTTGTATTACTCTATACTATATTATTGCCCGATCAAGTCCTGATAAACTGAGCATTAAGGAACAGCAAAACTAAAATATAAACACATTCGGTCCCTATAGCAGAACAGAGGAAAGGAATATTTTAGTCATTCCTGACTGTAATCCAGTATCCAGATGCTATTCCGAATATTCCAGTAGAAAGGAGACACACGTGATGATGTGGTTGCATTATGGCTACACTTCAGTATAGTACAATAGATATACAGTAACTAAATACTGTGGTGTGATGACGGTGGGACAAAAAAATAAAAAAAATAAAAAATCTGATGTGTAAACTACATAAAAAAGATTTACATAGTAAAATAGTAAGTTAGGTTGAAAAAAAGACACATGCCCATCAAGTTCAGCCTTTTAAGTCTGTGTATAACCTGCCTAACTGCCAGTTGATCCAGAGGAAGGCAAAAAACCCATCTGAAGCCTCTCCAATTTGCCTCAGAGGGGGGAAAAATTCCTTCCTGACTCCAAAATGGCAATCGGACTAGTCTCTGGATCAACTTGGACTATGAGCTATTTCCCATAACCCTGTATTCCCTCACTTGCTAAAAAGCCACCCAAACCCCTTTTAAAAAGTTGTGGCACACACTAAGGGGGTTATTTATTAAAGTCCAAATTTATCTCAATATTTTCAGTTACAAACTCTGATCAAATCCGCTCGGGTTTTTTACACTTTATTATTACATTTTCCCGAAAATTTGCTTTGCGGTAAAAAATCCGGTTTTCATGAATTTTTCGGACTTTTTCATCTGATTTTCGTAATTTTGACCCAAAAACTCTGAAAACTTTGGGGTAATGCCCGAAAACCCAGCGCACATCAAAAAATCATTGGGACTTCTCCCATTGGGGCAAATTCAATAAAGTGCAAAGCGCCTAACGTTAGCGCAAATTCGCCAGCGTGACGTCATTTCGTTACTTCGCTGATTTACAAACGGGCGCTGTTGTAAGTTCGCTAGCGAAGTGGGCCTACTCTACAGCTACTTCGCACCCTTACACCAGGCGAAGTTGCGCTATGGCGAAGGGTCAATGTAACTACGCTAATTCACTAACTTGTGCATTTTACTGAATGTTACCTCTTGTGCCAGACTTGCCTTCGCCACCTCAGACCAGGCGAAGTGCAATAGAGAAGATACGCTGGCGTCTTTTCCTTTTTTAAGGCTGATAGGCTGAAAAAGATCGTAAATTTTTTTGGGGGCACCCTCCTTCCCCCCTACATTTCCTAACATATGGCACCTAAACTATACAGTGGGCACATGTTTGTACCTGGATAAATAACTGGCTAAAAGATAGACTACAAAGAGTGGTGGTAAATGGAACATTTTCTAATTGGACCAGTGTTGTTAGTGGAGTACCGCAGGGCTCTGTACTAGGTCCCTTGCTTTTCAACTTGTTTATTAATGACCGGGAGGTGGGCATTGAAAGTACTGTTTCTATTTTTGCAGATGATACTAAATTGTGCAGTACTATAGGTTCCATGCAGGATGCTGCCACTTTGCAGAGTGATTTGTCTAAACTGGAAAACTGGGCAGCAAACTGGAAAATGAGGTTCAATGTTGATAAATGCAGGTTATGCACTTTGGCAAAAATAATATAAATGCAAGTTATACACTAAATGGCAGTGTGTTGGGAGTTTCCTTAAATGAGAAGGATCTAGGAGTCTTTGTAGATAACACGTTGTCTCATTCTGGGCAGTGTCATTCTGTGGCTACTAAAGCAAATAAAGTTCTGTCTTGCATAAAAAATGGCATTAACTCAAGGGATGAAAACATAATTATGCCTCTTTATAGGTCCCTGGTAAGGCCTCATCTGGAGTATGCAGTGCAGTTTTGGACTCCAGTCCTTAAGAGGGATATAAATGAGCTGGAGAGAGTGCAGAGACTAAGTGCAACTAAACTGGTTAGGGGGAGGGAAGACTTAAATTATGAGGGGAGACTGTCGAGGTTGGGGTTGTTTTCTCTGGAAAAAAGGCGCTTGCGAGGGGACATGATTACACTTTACAAGTACATTAGAGGACATTATAGACAAATGGCAGGGGACCTTTTTACCCATAAAGTGGATCACCATACCAGAGGCCTCCCCTTCAGACTAGAAGAAAAGAACTTTCATTTGAAGCAACGTAGAGGGTTCTTCACAGTCAGGACAGTGAGGTTGTGGAATGCACTGCCGGGTGATGTTGTGATGGCTGATTCAGTTAATGCCTTTAAGAATGGCTTGGATGATTTTTTGGACAGACATAATATCAAAGGCTATTGTGATACTAAGCTCTATAGTTAGTATTGGTATATAGAATTTAATTAAAAGTAGAGGGGTGTATGTATGGATGCTGGGTTTTCATTTGGAGGGGTTGAACTTGATGGACTTTGTCTTTTTTCAACCCAATTTAACTATGTAACTATGTAACTATGTGTAGGGCAATATATCAACTCTTATTTTATTTAATGAAGCTTTCCCCGCTTGTGTAGTTTAATGTATTTGCTGCTACATATACGTCCATTCAACATTAACTTGGCGCCGTATGCAAATTAGGCATCGCTAGTGTAACTTTGATTTGCTTAACAAATTAATGCGCTACCGTTCGCCTCCCTGAGTACAACTTCAGATTTTAGTGAATTAGCAGCGCCCTGGCGAAACTTCGCCTGGCGAAGTGCGGCGAAGGCGTCACTAGCACATTTTCGCTGCTTAGTGAATTTGCCCCATTGACTTATATGCAACCTCGACCGGTCTGAGATGTTGGATTTTCAGATTCGGACTTTTCCATCCTCAGGGTTTAATAAATTCCCAAAAATTTGTGATTTTTTAAAAGTCAGATTTTATATAAAGAAAATAACAAATTTTTCGTGATTTTTGCATTCAGAGTTTAGTAAATAACCCTCTAAAATTCCAGGGAGATTAGACAACCCCATTGACAAATCTCCTCTACTTCGGGCGACTAATCTACCCGAAATACCTTCCTGTCGGCAAGAATGTGAATCATCGGCGCGATAGCACTAGGATCGCTTTGTTTTCCGAAGTCACTTGAAGTTTCCTTGTGAGGCAACATCGGAAAACTGAAGCGATCCGAGTGCCACCCTGCCGGATATATATTCGGGGAGATTAGTCGTTTGATGACTATTCTCCCTGGAACACTCGGATCACTTCTGTTTTCCGAAGTCACCCAAAGTTTCCTTGTGAGGCAACTTCGGATCTCCGAATCGATCCGAGTGCCATCCCGCCGGCGATTCACATTCGAGGAGATTAGTCGCCGGAAGAAGAAGAGATTTGTCGTTCAGAAACTAATCTCCCCGGAACGATACGTGTGTCACCACTTTTAAAACCCCTTCCAAATATTTAGAAGGAACCTTCTTTCTTCTAATTAGAAGGGGTGGCCTCTCGTCAGCTGAAAATACCTACTCCTAATTTGGCATATGACATGACATGCCTGTAGAAAGGGAACACTGGAAGCTTTATATAAAGTTATAAATACATATAGACATAACTGCACTACATTTGTGCAAAGGCTTCACTAGCAGCGTATGTTTTCCAGAGATCAGCACAGGGGCATTTGTCCTTGGAAGGAAAATAATAGACATTCCACCTGTGCAACCGATGGAACAACCTAAGCTTCTGTTTGGTTATGCATTAAACATGCAGTCTTGGTAAGGCAGTTTATGCCCTTTATCCTGATTGGATCCTAGAAAGGCAGACGTGTAATTGTGAAACTAAACCTATCTGGTAGATTAATAGCTTATAACCATCTAATGCTGGAAATCCCAAGCAACAAGGGCTGTCCGGGTCAAAACTTTACAGGCGGTAACCTTATAGGTAAATGACACATAAGGAAGAAAATAAAAGTAAAGTACTTTGTATGAAACAAAAATAAATATACTTATAAAACTACAGAGTATTGTATTAATTAAGTAGGGAAAAATAAGAAATCATGTTGCTTATAAACGGTTTCCAAAAACACACATTTAACCACTACCTTTACCTATTTATTATTAAAAAAAAACCTTTTCATAAAGAACCAAACCATTTTGGGTAACATCACTTCTCATTGGCTTAGCGTATAAGTTGTACACACTACTTTGAAACAGGTGCAGATACAGCCGGTGCCTTTAGTGGGTGTATGGAAAAACCTATGGTCTAAGAAGCATTACATTCATGGCTATAAAAGATGGCGATGCAAATAATTTCAATGCTGGCAACAATTATATAGAACAGAAAAGTGGGTCAATTTAAATAAAGCCACTCTGTAGAAGACAGTATAATTTTTTTAATTGTAGTTTTCCCCGCTTGTGTGACCCCCCCACATAAAAGCCTGCTGTGTCTGCTTACCACGTGTAAAAGGTATCACTTCAGAGATTAACTGGCCCCTGCCAGTAATGTAACTATGGACTGTCGGGCCGGGGTGCAGACTGTGCAGCCAGACCTCACCAACCCTCTCTGGAAGCAGTTTTTTAGTGCATACAGGTTTGTGCAAACTGCCAGCGCTTGCGCCCCCTGCTCCCGCAGTAGTTATGCCATACTCTGCCTGCCCTATGCTCCATGTGTGTGCCATACTCTGCCTGCCCTATGCTCCCTGTGTATGCCATACTCTGCCTGCCCTATGCTCCATGTGTGTGCCATACTCTGCCTGCCCTATGCTCCCTGTGTATGCCATACTCTGCCTGCCCTATGCTCCATGTGTGTGCCATACTCTGCCTGCCCTATGCTCCATGTGTGTGCCATACTCTGCCTGCCCTATGCTCCATGTGTGTGCCATACTCTGCCTGCCCTATGCTCCCTGTGTGTGCCATACTCTGCCTTCCCTATAATCCCTGTGTGTGCCATACTCTGCCTGCCCTATGCTCCCTGTGTGTGCCATATTCTGCCTGCCCTATGCTCCCTGTGTGTACCATACTCTGCCTGCCCTATGCTCCCTGTGTGTACCATACATTGCCTGCCCTATGCTCCCTGTGTGTACCATACATTGCCTGCCCTATGCTGTGTTTTTTAAATTATTCAGCTGATCTCTAGTTTGGAAGTTCAGGAGCTAATCGGTTGCTAGGAATCCTTTTATTTAACCTAGCAACCAGGCAATGGATTTAATAAGAAACTAGAAAATGAAAAGGGGAGGGTCAAAATATAGAAATACTTATTAAAAGTTTCAATAACTATAAAATTGCAGCCTCAAGGGCCAATAGGTTTTTGGTTAAAGGGGTCAGTGAAACCCATCTTAAAAAGCTGGAAGGGTTAGAAGGGAACTGCAAATAATGAAAAAAACTATAAAGGATACAAAATGAAGACCAACTGAAAAGTTTCTAAAAATGGGACATTTTAGAACATACTTCAAGTTAAATTAAAGGTAAACTAACCCTTCAAGTACAGGAGAGCAGAAGGGAAGGAGAGTGAAGAAAAAGCCCAGCAAAGGGAGAGAATTGGAACTAAAACGTGTATTATATATATATATATATATATATATATATATATATATATATATATATATATGTGTATATATATATATAAAAAAGCTTGTGGTCTCCCAAATGTTTTTGTGCATTGCCATTTTGTTTCTTTTTATGACTGTGCACAACGGGTGCCAATACTACTTGCACTACTTTCTGGTATTTATTATCCAGGCACAATCATCTGGAAACCATAACCCATAACTGTGGAATACACCAACAGAACCCCATAGCAGAACCCGACATTCACATCTAAACACAGGTTAAAAATAGGCTTTTATTATGAAAATTCCATTTGACCGTAACTATGCGCCGTTAAAACGTTCATCACATTAATATTTTAGACCAATTTAAGAAACTGGTAACTCTGATTATTTTTTTTCTTCGTACGTCTTTCCCTGGGGGGAGGGGCCACAATGTGGTAAGTGCATTTCAAAATATATTTTCAACTGTATTATATCATAAAAATGTCTATTTAACACTTATGATCTATAACGCATTTGCTAAAACATCCGATACAAAATAGTCAATGGGCAAAAAGTTGTGTGACTAATATAGCGCACAATATATGAACTTAGTCTCTTTTAATTTAATTTTATTGCATCAAAAACCTCTGCAGCGGACTGTACAAAAGTGATACTTTGCGCACACACAACAACATCTGATTCTCTTTCTCTGAAAATACAGCGCTAAATATACAATCTATACAAACTTGGAATGCTGATTTTGTAATAATGATGAAAAAAAAATAAAAACATCCACTTATGTTGTCGTACCTAAATTGTAAGTGACATGGAACTCTGTACATTCATTACACCACACAATTTCAGCTGCACCAGGCGGCACTTTCCTTTGCCGTGGTGCTCAGAACAGAAAAAAAATATATATAAAATACTTTATGGTGATTATTAAACATCATCTGCTGTGAGTGTAGGAAGGTTCATTCTTGGCCGAGTGAAAAATGCCATCTTCTCTCTGAAATACAAAATAAATGCATGATTTTGAGCTGCACACACAACAGATTTTGCCATTTCTCTGATTGGGGGAAGGTAAAAACCTTGCTTCAGACTGCACTCTGTTAGGGGCAGTTAGCAAGTCCTTGGAACTACTAGTCCTGATGAAGGAAGGTGAACAATAGATTTAATTCATGGAATTAAGGCAAGATTTAGTTCACCCAGCAGGTGCCATCAACCCTTAAAAGAACTAATTAGTATAAAAATAAAAACTGGGTAAATAGAGAGGCTGTGCAAAAGAAAAAATGTTTCTAATATAGTTAGTTAGGCAAAAATGTAATGTATAAAGGCTGGAGTGACTGGATGTCTAACATAATAGCCAGAACACTACTTCCTGCTTTGCAGATCTCTTGGTTTCAACCGATTGGTTACCAGGCAGTAACCAATCAGTGACTTGAGGGGGGGGGGGCACATGGGTCATATCTGTTGCTGTTGAATCTGAGCTGAATGCTGAGGATCAATTGCAAACTCACTGAACAGTTATGTCCCATGTGGCCCCCCTTCAAATCTGACTAACTCAGAGTTAGAGAGCTGAAAAGCAGGAAGTAGTGTTCTGTTGGACATCCAGTTGGTCCAGCCTTTAAAGGAGAACTAAACCAAAAAGTTAAAAAAACCCTATCCCTCTACCCTACATAGACCCCCCTCCCTCTTCCCCACCAGCCTAGCTTTTACACCCGGCAAATACCCGAACTCTTTACTTACCCCTCCATGCAGGTTCTGTCCAATGAAGTTCACAGACGCCATCTTCAGCCGCTTCGGTAATTATTGGAATGAGACCGTCGCTTCGCCAATTTTCTTGAGTTTTGGCGCATGCGCAGTTGTTGCGAAACAGAAAATTGCTCCAACTGCGCATGCGCCAATATGCTGGGGTCATTCCGAAGATTACAGAAGAGGCTGAAGATGGCGCCCATGAACTCTGCTGGACAGAATCTGCACAGAGAGATAAGTAAAGACTTTGGGGCATTTGTCCGGGGTAGCAGCTAGGCTAGGGGGAGGAGGAAGAGGGGTCTATGTAGGGTTGGGGGGGGTAGGTTTTTTTTAACTTTTGGGTTGAATTATCCTTTAAAAATTACATTTTTGGCAAATGAACTATACTAGAAACTTTAATTTACTTTGCTGAGACTATCTATTTACCCAGTTTTTATTTTTATACTGAACTGTTCAGGTTGGCCTTTAGAGAAATCTCCCTGTATAAGAAAGTGAGGAGAAAGGGACTTCCTCTTTGGCCTAAGAACATCAACAGGCAGATACTGTACCTTGAACTAGGAAGAAGTTAGACAAATTGGCGCAAGCTCAGTAACACTCAGCTGGGAGAGTCAGTAAGGGGAGCCTGTGGCTCTAACAAGGAGGTAGTGCTTTGGGGTAGGACCCTGGGTGCACTGTATTCTGTACATGACAGAGAAGCAGGGGGAAAGATTTACAGGAGAGAAGACCCCCTCAAGCGCTTATAGCACTCTGCTAATGTATTTACACATGACAGTGGCACTGGAGGCTTATGAAGTGTTTATTTATGTATAACTATATTGAAACATCAGCCTTTCAGCCTATACTATACTATCCCTGCGAAAGATGCCATAATAAAGTCTGTGCCTTGTAAGATATCTACTTTTCACAAAAATAGGCCTGTTTAAAGTAGTAAAAATATAATGCAGTGTTGCCCTGTACTGGTAAAACAGCCGTGTTTGCTTCAGAAACACTATTATATATATATATATATATATATATATATATATATATATATATATATATATATACGATTTGAAAAGTACCTGCACTCGTATGCTGTTCAATGGTGGGTGCTTGGTCAAAAATAATCAGAGTGCTGGTCCAATTTCAACTAGATATATATATATATATATATATATATATATATATATATATATATATATAAACAAGCTGCTGTGTAGCAATGGGGGCAGCCATTCAAAGGAGAAAAGGCTCAGGTTACACAGCAGATAAGCTCTGTAGAACATAATGGTGTTATCTGTTATCCACTATTTAACCTGTGCCATATAAACTTTTTTCAATTTCCATCATTGCTACACATCAGCTTGTTTATATGAACTATAGTAGTGTTTCTGAAGCAAACACATCAGTTTTACCAGTGCAGGGCAACACTACATGATATTTTCATTACTATAAAACACTATAATTTTTTCGGTATTACTGTTCCTTTAAGCACCGTTTAGTCATGGGAGCCCACCAGACACAGATGTCCCTGGTTGACAAAGGTCATCAGCCCGACAACTGTTGTGATCCAGGCCAACAAAGTTGTCCAACATCTTGGATTTTGTCAGGTGACAGTGACAACACACATGCTGCACAGTGGGCTCTGGGCAGCGATTGAGAAACTAAGCTTAGGGCATAACTCCCAACTGTCCCGTTTTTTGCATGACAGTCTTGATTTTGACAGCTCAACCAGCAGTCCCGGATTGTTACTGAAATGTCTCGACTTTCTCTTTGATCTCCTGCACTGAACAGCCAGAAAAGATACAATGTTTCTAACTTAATTGGATTTTTGGCAGAGAGCCCAGAACAGCCACCAGGTGCAATTGGATAATTTTGTAACAATTTAACATAAGCAAATAAGTAATTGTATCAATTTAAGATAAGCAGATCTCTTGGGGAAACAGTGACTTGCAGCTTAAAGGGCAATTCACCTTCATTAGCATAACTGGAATAACACATAAAAACCACATAAATGTGTTCAAACTTTCATAACCTGCCAAATTTTGTAAATGAACATAGTAAATAGGGGGTGTGGCCACAAAAATGGGCTTGTCAAAAAATGTCCGCTGCACTACACGCGCCAAATTTTTTTGTCCCTCTTTCTGTTTCAAAATTGCTGTGAGGTATGGCTTCAAAAATCATCAAGCAGAAAGTGAGGGTTGTCAATCAAAGAGGCTAATGCTACAGGGCTGATTAATTATGATGCAAATTGCGCTGGTTTCTGTGCTGCCATGTAGTAATTATCTGTATTAATTACTAATCAGCCTTATATTGTGACATTTCTATTCTATGTGTACTGTATATTGTGAGTGGGTCCCTAAGCTCAGTAAGTGACAGCAGCACAGAGCATGTGCAGTGAATCAGCAGAAAAGAAGATGGGGAGCTACTGGGGCATCGACCAAGACTTTTGGTGCCAGGAGACCCCTGGACTTTACAGGTTATTATTTTATTATTTATATTATTATTATTTATTGTATAACATGTTCTGCAGCATTGTTGAGAAGGGATATACCACACACTTTTAAAACAATAAAAACACGTTTTGAGGATGCATAAGTAGAGAGGGTCCCGCTTGGAAGAATTCATCATCATTCATCATCATTTATTTATAGAATCGGGGAATTTCACCTTTAAATCATCTTTTAATATGTTACAGATTGGCCTATCCTTGTCAACTTGAATAGCCCTTGAGTGAAGTGCTATTCTATTCTAATGAAGGTCAATTACCCTTTAAGCTGTGACTCTAACTTTTCCCAAGGGAACTGTGATCTTATATTGTTACAATGACTTATTTGCTTATTTTGAAATTGTTACAAAAGTATCTTATCTGCTGCTGAGGCTGTTCTGGGCTCTCTGCCAAAAGCCAATTAAAGTTAGAAACTTTGTTAATTTTTCTGGCTGTTCCCAGTGCAGAGAAAAACGTGACTTTCCAGTACAAACGAGGGACTGCGGATTGATCTGTCAAAAGAGGGACTGTCCCTCTAAAAACAGGACAGTTGGGAGGTATGGTTTGATCATTGGATACAGTGCTTAACAATAAAAACCCCATGGGTGTATTTCAATCGACTCACCTGAATGACTGCACCTCCAAAGGCTCCTTGCTGCTCTGCCCTCGTAACCTGTGCACATCCTTTGCTGCTGCTCTCATCATCTTATTTGCCTGTATCTCATATTTCTGCTCGATCTTATGTACCTGGTTGGTGGATAAATAACCATTGGTCAGTGCAATGAGAAAACAGAAAGTGACAATTCAAGCCTTTGTAGGATTTTAATAAGCCAAACCCATGTAAAAGATGAATGTATGTTTCAGGTTTTGTTTTTTTTATACTTTCCTTTATCAGCACAGAGCTCTGTGTGTGCTTAAACTACAATCAGGTTATATTACCATATATTTTTATATTTCCATCTACTGAAAATAAAACAGCATTGCAGCAGAATTCCCCAATGTTGTATCTGTGTTAAATCTAGGGTTGCCACCTGCCCGTTTTCAGAAGGGCTGCCTGAGTCAAGACAATAATACAGGTAGTTGGGAGCACGTTCCATCACGGGAAGCAGGGAGTGGTGTGCAGGGTCAAGACAGTCTGCCTTGTTTTCCAAATAAAGAAACCCATGCAGGATCTCCCCTAATTGACATAGCCCCACCCATGTGACATAGCATACCCCACCCACAATGTCACTGACCCGCCCCTGTGGGTCATGGCCCGACCCCTGCCTGGATCGTGAGCCGCACAAAGGCGGCAACCCTAGTTAAACTAATGTGGTTTCCATATATGTATAGTGGGGGACATTCACCCAAAAGGTAGCCTCAGCAGTAATTTCTCAAAGCAGAAAGGCATTGACAACCAGGCAACCTCTTAATCCTGAGTGGGGACAGGACAATCTCCCCACCTGCCTTTACAGTGGTTGCCTATTGGTAACCTTGGTTTGTGAGTATATGTTATCTGCTCTTATTTCATTATCCCTTACCAATACATATTACAATATTGAGGCTCTTGGTGTTCCTTTTGTTTCTATCTATCTATCTATCTATCTATCTATCTATCTATCTATCTATCTATCTATCTATCTATCTATCTATCTATCTATCTATCTATCTAAGAAATTCCAAGAAAAGAAGGATAGCTGAAGGTCTAAAAGACTGCTGGCAAAGTATGTTTTAAGATGTTGTACCGTGTTAGCCATTGAAAAAATGCAGAAAATGTAAAGTTTGGTGATACCTTTTATTGGCTAACTGAATAACTAACAATTGCAAGCTTTCGGACAGTGGCATAACTACCAGGGGTGCAGGTGGTGCAACTGCACCAGGATCCATGGCCCGTGCACCACCGATGGGGCCCGTGGGAGGGAAAGTACACAGCCAAAAGTTTATTTTTGTCGTTTTTCCCCGTTCTTTACAGGCACTTAGAAACAGTGGGAGACTAAGAGGGGTGGGGATTTGAGCGTGCATGCGCCCATGAGATGCCCTGTGTGACCTCAGCTATGCAACGTCTAATGGTAGGCAGAGAAAAAGGTGCCAGTTTAAGTTAATGCATCCAGGACTCAGCTGACAGGCAGGATTTAAAGATGGTCCTTCTCTACTCTACATTGCAGATTCCCCCCCTCGCAGACTATCAGTGTAGAAAGAATGCCTTGTAAGGATACAAATCACATTTATTGCACTGACTTCTGGTGTTTAACCCTTTCCTTGATGTAATGTGCAAAGCTGCATTGTGTCATTTCCCTATGAGTTTTGGGTATTTATAGATGGAATTGCGACTGTGCCATCCTTTTATTAGTTTTGGGGTATTTATACATGGAATTGCGAATGTGCCCTCCTTCTTTTAGTTTTGGGGTATTTATACATGGAATTGTGATTGTGCCATCCTTCTATGAGTTTTGGGGTATTTATACATGGATTTGCTACCGCGGTATTCTTCTATTAGTTTTGGGGTATTTATACATGGAATTGCCACCGAGCAATCCTTCTATTAGTTTTGGGGTATTTATACATGGAATTGCCACTGCGCCATCCTTCTATTAGTTTTGGTGTATTTATAGATGGAATTGCAACTGTGCCATCCTTCTATTCGTTTTGGGGTATTTATACATGGAATTGCGACTGTACCGTCCTTCTATTAGTTTTGGTGTATTTATACATGGAATTGCGACTATGCCATCCTTCTATTAGTTTTGGGGTATTTAAACATGGAGTTGGGACTGTGCCATCCTTCTATTAGTTTTAGGGTATTTATACATGGAATTGCACTGTGCCATCCTTCTATTAGTTTTGGGGCATTTATACATGGAAATGCCACTGCGCCATCCTTCTATGAGTTTTTTTGGGGGGGGGGGGAGTTGCAAATTTTTGCACCAGGGCCCCTAGGTGTCTACTCCACTGCTTTTGAAGCACACAGACCCCTTCACCAGGCAAATTATGTAAGAGATAACTACCGATCCCTATTGTAGATAGATGTTACTGCCTGCAGTCTGTAATGTTGCAGGCTGTTATACACAGTATAATATCTGTTATATACAGTATCACTGCAAATGAGTTCTTTTAAAGAAACATGGCTTCTTAGCTATGATATGAATGTGACCGTCACAGGGTCGAGGCTATAGTGAAAGAGCGCCTTTTCCTCCTTACCTGTTTCTCCACTTGTCTAAGCAGTAGCTTAAACGTGTCATCATCCTTCACCCGCTCAGGTAGCTCATTCTCACCCAGGCGCTTTGCTTGCTCTAATTGTTCTTTCAGTTCCCTTAGTACAGAAATCTCTTGCGTCAGCTGATGGTTCCACATCCTTGAAGCTTGCAGATCTAACTCGAGGTCGAGAGATGTACGAATTAGTCGATCTGAGCCGCTGGACTTCACAGGTGGCTAGAACAATAGAGCGTTCTCTTATGAGTCACTTTTCAGGTTCAAAACTGTTACAAAGACTGAGATTATATGAAGCAAATAATGTATGTCAAAGGGGTTGTTCACCTTTAAAGGAGAACTGAACCCTTAAAATGAATGTGCCTAAAAATGGCACTTATTGCAGCAGCCTAAAGTTTGAGCTTGTCAATAGCAGCAATGATCCAGGACTTCAAACTCGTCACAGGGGGTCACCATCTTGGAAAGTGTCTGTGACACTCACATGCTCAGTGGGCTCTGAGCAGCTGTTGAGAAGCTAAGCTTAGGGCTCGTCACTAATTATCCAGCAGAAAATGAGGTTGGTCTGTAATATAAACTGATGCTACAGGGCTGATTATTAAGTTCTGATGCTAATTGCACTGGTTTCTGTGCTGTCATGTAGTAATTATCTGTATTAATTACCAATCAGCCTTATATTGTAACATTTCTATTCTATATGTACTGTATATTGTGAGTGGGTCCCTAAACTCAGTAAGTGACAGCAGCACAGAGCATGTGCAGTGAATCAGCAGAAAAGAAGATGGGGAGCTACTGGGGCATCTTTGGAGACACAGATCTTTACTGCTTAAAGGGCTGTGGTTGCCTTGGGCTTGTACAGAAGCCCAAAACATAATGTACTACATTTCTACCTACTTCTTTAGTTAAGCTTTAGTTCTCCTTTAAATTAACTTTTAATATGATGTAGCGATTAATATTCTGAGACAATTTGCAATTGGGTTTCATTTTTTTTTCATTAGTTGTGCTTTTTGACTTATTTAGCTTTTTATCCAGCACATCTCCAGTTTGCAATTTTAGCAATCTGGTTGCTAGGGTTCAAATGACCTTAGCAACCATGCACTGATTTGAATGAGAGACTGAAATATGAACAGGAGAGGTAGTGAGTACACAGAAAAGCTGTTTATGCCATGAATTGTATTAAGCATTGCTATCTTGCATTTCTTTTTAAAACGCCATAGATTATATGAAATTAATGTTACAGCTATAGTCCAATTACAAATGTTAAAAGACAAGCAGTTTTCCTCAAATGATGGCATTTAGGGATTATATTTCCATGGCGGGAGATGGAGACGCAACACAGAGTGTCTTGATCAAAGGACTAATCCACAGGCCCTGTTACACGTCCGAATGCCACATAATCTTCTTTCCTCTGCCACTATGAGATAAACTGGAGGATAAGAAGTAACAAAAGGAAGAAGAAAAAAAAGTGAACCATGTTATACACTTACCCGTTTGACTCTCACGCTGCGTCTCTCCATTGCACTCCTGACAAAAGGGGGCTTTTTACATAGAGTTGAGCTGTCACTATCACTGCGATTCAGCTAAAAGTGGCAAAACATTTAAATATTTTAATTCAAATGAAAAAGCCATTCTCAAAAAAAAATTACACTGAACTCTTGCAAAACAAATGGTATTTTAACAGTCTTTATAGGAGAAGGAAAGCTACTGAAGCAGTTTATTGCCAATAGATTAGCCACAATAGTGCAAGCTATAACACTATATTTATTCTGCAGAATGCTTTACCATACCTGAGTAAACAGCTCTAGAAACTCTCTCTGTTTGTTTAGGATAGCAGCTGCCGTATTAGCTTGGTGTGACATCACATCCTGCCTGAGTCTCTCCCTGCTCACTTATAGCTCTGGGCTCAGATTACAGCAGGGAGGGGTGAAGGAAAAGCAAACTGAGCATGCTCAAGCCCTAGCCCTGGAGGTTTAAGCTGAAAACAGGAAGTCTGATACAGAAGTCCATATGTACACAATAGAAGGAGAGAAATGCTGTGTTTCTTTTGACAGAGGGCTCTGAGCAGCATTACTTTGAGGGTTTATTGGTATATTTATATAGACCTTTCTGGTAAAGCTTACATAAATTTAGCCTTTCCTTCTCCTTTATACACTAGTTCAAATTAGCATACATTACCAGTATATATCCATGCTGCTGGCAAAATATCTTATTGGTTTAATTGCTACCTGGCAGCTATACTGTTAGCAAGGGTATTTAACCTGCCAGCAACATAGGATCAATGTTTGTGCATCCTTTTTGGCAAAGCACATTGCCTAGCAACATGCTCTTTCCAAAGTGGCGCATGCTTGTATATAGCTTGTAGGCATGGTGCTCCATATTAGCAGAAGATACCTTTTTGGAATAATTCAGGTCCCAATCATTATGGATGCAATATTTGTATACGCAGCTATATGGTTATATTTTTTTAATAACCGTAATCTGGATTTTATTGAAACAACAGTGAAAGAGAAGTAGGGATGCGCAAAATCCAGGATTCAGTTCGGTATTTGGCCAGGATTCTGCCTTTTTCAGCAGTATTATGATTCAGTTGAATCCTCGTGCCTGGCTGAACCAAATCTGAATCCTTAAAATCATGTGACTTTTTGTCATACCTCCCAATTTTCCCATTTTCAGCGGGACAGTCCCGCTTTTGGCAGCTTAAACCGCAGTCCTGTACTGAAAAGTCCCGACTTTCTGGACTGAGCAGCCAGAAAAAGAAACTTATGGGGGAATGTAATAAGTCGCAAAGAGCAAAACAATTATAACAAATAAGAATAAAAAGTCTCATTTCGCAATGTAATACTCTTCCTTAAACTGTCATTAAACTGCAAATTTTAATTGCGCATTGCGAATTTTAATTGCGCATTGCCCACTTTTAAGAAGTGTTTGAAGGTGTCGTAATCTTTTGGAGCAAACGTAACAACTTTTTCAGTAAGAAGTTTTATTACAATCACTGCGCATTGGTACAAACTATAACATATACAAACCTTCTTCCACTGTCGCAAGTGGTCGCTAAACGGTTTCCGGGTTCACAAGAGCTATATTAAATTCGCACAAAGACAAGATTGTTGGTACAGAGGCATAAATTTTCACGTTGTGAACATTTTTTCCGTTACCAACTTTTAGTACATTTCCCCCAAAGTTTCTAACTTAATTGGCTTTTGGCAGAGAGCCCAGAACAGCTGCCAGGTGCAACTAAGATACTTTGTAACAATTTTGCAAATAAGTAATTGTAACAATTTAGTTAAGAAGATCCCTTGGGAGAAGTTAGACATACAACTTAAAGGCCACCATCATTAGCATAACTGTAAAAATTAAAGAAAAACCACAGAAATATGTTCAAACTTTCATAACCTGCCAAATTTTATTAAATGAACATGGTAATTAGGGGGTGTGGCACAAAAATGGACGTGGTCAAAAATATTTTTTTGTCTTTTTTGTTTCCAAATTTTTGGGAGGTATGATTTTTTTTTTACAATACAAGGAAGCAAAATTCCCTCCCCACCCTCATTTGCATATGCAACTTAGGGTTCGGATACGGTTCGGTATTCGGCTGAATCTTTCACAAAGAATTCGGGGGTTCGGCCGAATCCAAAATAGTGGATATGGTTCATAGAAACAATCAAATTCTACCTGTATCTGACAATTCAGCACTAACAATGGGCAATGTTTGGTTGCCTTCTAAGGCACCCAATCAAAATCTTCCATCCAGCCTGATCAATGAGCCAACATCCAAGTCTTCTGCTGATATCGGTCGGCTCATCTCCCGCTATAGATTATATAGACCGAATATCGTTTCAAATGATATTATTGGTGTGTCTATTACTACCTAAAGGGGCTCACAATTGCACCTGTTCGGGCTCACGGATGGAGCAATTGCACCTGCTGTACAGGAATCCTACACATAGTTTGTCATACTAAAATCTTTTTTCTTGGCCCCTACTTACCCCCTACTGCTTTTTCAGTAAGAAGTTTTATTACATTTACGGCACATTGCGCAAATTATAAAATTCGCGAACAGTCTTCCATTGTCGGCAAATTTGTTCGCACAGAAGCATAACTTTTCGCATGGCGATTATTTGTACTTTGCCGACTTTTATTACATTCCCCCATTTATGTTTGCTCCAAAAGATTACGACACCTGCAAGCTCTTCTTAAGAGTGCGCAATTATAATTCGCAATGCAATAACAGTTTGAGGAACAATATTACATTGCGAGATGTGGATTTTTATTCTTATTGGTGCGAATTGTTTTTCCTCTTTGCGACTTTAATTACATTCCCCCGATAATGGAAAACAAAAGTTTCTTTTAACTCCACGCAAAGAGGAATTGTGTCCCTGTGGGTAAAAACTGATTAAAAAGGGATAAAAAACTTACTCCCAAGGATGGCTAAAGTTGTTAGACTGGTTAGAGGTATTTTTAATGATAATTTTTATCACGTGCTAATGTATTGGTGCCTAGTGGTACTGACTCGAACCCTTAGGCAATGAATTGGATTTATTAGAACATCTTGGAATGTTTATGTCTCTTCTGCTTAATGTGTAAAATGAAAATAAAAGCCTTGAAATAATCCAATACTGGGCAAAGCCATACGCACTACTATAATTAAATCTGTCAATCAATTTATTACGCTAATAAGCCAGTTTCACACTCGGGGATATAAAAATAAAATGTTAAAAACAAGTTAAAATGAATTGAAATCAAACATCTCCTAGAAATACTATACTCTCCTTTTCACTGAAAACGATAGCATGCAACTTGCCTATTAATAAATATAAGGTTATTTATAAAAAATCTTTTTGTTTATTACCCGGCAAATATACTGGCTTTGTGGTCCCGGAGAGAATGTCTTGGAACGTATAATTGTGCTGCCTCTTATGAATGGCGCCTGCATTGGATTGGCTGCTCTTTTGTCTTTCGGGCGAACGGAAGAGGAGGGCAGTGCAAGGCCTTCTGTGTTTGTCTCTTTGTCCACCTGTGAGGAAGGAATTACACATTACTACAGGTAGTACAACCACAGAAAAATTGGAAAAGGGGATGGGTTTGAGGAAATTTCACATAATAGTCATTATTTCCCAGAATAAATGAATAATGCTCCTCTGATTGCTGAATATGTTTAAGAGTAGCTCACCTTTAAATTAACTTTCAGTACAGTCTGCAATTGGTTTTAATTATTTCCGGTTTTAGTTATTTAGCTTTTATTCAGCAGCTCTTCAGTTTGCAATTTCAGAAATCTGGTCGCTAGGGTCAAATTATCCTAGCAACCATGCATTGATTTGAATGAGAGTCTGGATTATGAATAGGTGATAGAAGAGGACCTGAATAGAAAGATACTTATTAAAAAGTAGCGATAACAATAAGGGGGGTTATTTACTAAAATCCGAATTTAACTCATATTTTATTAAAAAAAAAAAACACAACCAAACTCCCATGCCTGATTTTTAGCTTATTTATTAATAGGGATGCACCGAATCCACAAAAGATTCAGCCGAATACCGAACCACATCTGAATCCTAATTTGCATATGCAAATTATGGGTAGGAAGGGGAAACTTTTTTTACTTTCTTGTTTTGTGACAAAAAGTCACGCAATTTCCCTCCCCGCCCCTAATTTGTATATGAAAAATTAGGATTCGAGGATGGCCGAATCCCGAACCGTCTCCTGGATTCAGTGCATCCCTATTTATTAATAAACAATAAATTGTTCGAATTATTTGAGTTTTTGCCAAAAAAGTCGGGCTTAATCCAGTGCAGCCCACGAAAACTTCAAATTGATATACCGTATATACTCGAGTATAAGCCGACCCGAGTATAAGCCGAGGTACCTAATTTTACCTACGAAAACTGGGAAAACTTATTGACTCTAGTATAAGCCTAGACACAACTACAGCCCTGTCTCCCAGCAGCGCACATTCTGCCAAAGCGACCCCCCCAGCGATCAACCAGACTTCTTTGCAAAGTTGATGGTGACAGAGAATTGCCAAATGGATTACTGTGTGCATTGTCCCACTGTCCCACTACCATGTGCAGAGGGTGCTATTTGGTATTGCCATCACTGTTAATCTTTCGTATAACCAACAGAGGGCGCTGTGTGATATTGCAGTCACTGTTATTCTTTCATAAAACCAACAGAGGGTGCTGTGTGATATTGCAGTCACTGTTATTCTTTAATATAACCAACAGAGGGCGCTGTGTGATATTGCAGTCACTGTTATTCTTTCATATAACCAACAGAGGGCATTGTGGGATATTGCAGTCTCTCCCCAAGTGTACTGTTGGTATAGGAATGATTAAAAGTGACTGCAATCTCAGCTATTCGGGTCGGGTACCGCTGACCCGAGTATAAGCTGAGGTAGACTTTTTCAGCACATTTTGGATGCTGAAAAACTCGGCTTATACTAGGGTATATACGGTAGGTGCCTCTCCTATTGACTTTTTACAGGACCTTGACAGGTCTGAGATGGCGGATTTGCAGATTCGGGTTTCTTTACAGCATCGGGGTATAATAAATAATAATAATAAAATTGAGTTTTCTAGTGAAAAAAATAATAAAAATTTTGCAGATTTTAATATTGGAGTTTTAATAAATAACCCCCTAAATATATAGCCTTACAGAGCATTTCTTTTTTAGCCCCTCCATTTGAAAGATGGAAAGTCAGAAGAAGAAGGCAAATAATTAAAAGACTATGAAAAGGTGAAGGCCAGCATAAGAGTTGCTTAGAACAAGCCATTCTATAACATACTAAGGGGCAGATTTATCAAGGGTCGAATAGGAGATTCAAATGCAAATTTTCAAATAGTTTTTTTGGTCAAAAAACACAATTTCGAATTTGGAATTAGTTAAACCCGATTCAAATTCAAAATTTGAGATTTATCAAATCTTTACCCTGGGAATAATTAGAATTTGACTAATCACCACCTTAACCCTTCTGAGTTTGTATAAGCCAATGGGAGAGGTCCAGTGACTCATATGAAGATGTTAATAGCCTTCCTGACATTCAAGTTTTTTCAGAGAAAAAACTTGATTCAAGTTTAGTCGAATTCAAATCGGGTTTTTGAGTCGCTAAAGTTTGTTCGAGTTTTAGACTTTTGAATTTTTCTTAACTAACCCCCCAATTGAATTCCGATTATGTTCAAATTTATTAGAGTAAAAAAAAAAAAATGTCACATGAATTCGAAATTCACCTTTTGAAAATTGGGCGTAAAAAAGGTGAACCATCCCTTTAAGCGTTTTCATTGCTCCCTCAAAGCTGAGTGGTTAACCTGAAAAATTAACGATACCCTAAAAAATGTAGGGAAAAACTCCAGGAACATTGGAAAAGATTAGGAAATATTTTTAAACCTGCTTATTAATTTTCGAAGTATCGCCTAGCAAAATGTAGTTCCTTTCCACCACTGTGTACTGGGCTCAAACCAACCCCTATATTAAATAAACCATCCCTTTCCCCAAATGCCTAGTTACAAATTAGGTCCAGCCTGTTCTACTACCTTTACAAAGTCAGAATCTGTAGCTGCCTGTTTGTCTGATTCTTCTGTTTCACATTGTACTTCTCCGTCAAATTCTTCCTCTCCTTCATTTTCACCAAAGCCATCTTCATCTGGGACATTATCTTTTTTTTCTGGCCTGATAAAAAAGAAAACACTATTAGCAACACCAAGAATAATATATGAGGGTAAGAAATGACATTACAAATATATCTGCTAAATTACTAGGGTTGCACCCAATCCAGGATTCGGTTCGGTATTTGGCCAGGATTCGGATTTAGCCGAATCCTTGTGCCTAGCCGAACCAAATCTGAATCCTTAAAATCACATGACTTTTCATCACAAAACAAGTACTGTAAGTAAAACATTTTTTACCCGCGCACTTCATGCGTGGCTCTCTTTTTCCCTCCCCCTCACTGATTTGCATATGCAAATGAGGGCTTTAAGTTCGTTATTCGGACAGAATTCGGCCATTTTCAGCAGGATTCCGATTCGGCCGAACCCTTATGCCTGGCCGAACCGAATCCTTAAAATCACGTGACTTTTCATCACAAAAAAAGTAAGTAAAACATTTTTTACCCGCGCACTTCATGCGTGGCTCTCTTTTTCCATCCCCTCACTGATTTGCATATGCAAATGAGGGTTCAGTATTCGGCCATTTTCACCATAATTCCGAATCGGCCAAATCCTTGTACCTGGCCGAACCGAATCCGAATCCTTAAAATCATGTTCATCACAAAACAAGGAAGTCAATCATGCGTGGCTCTCTTTTTCCCTCCCCCTCACTGATTTGCATATGCAAATTAGGGTTCCGATTCGGTAGTCGGCCAAATCTTTCACAAAGGATTCAGGGATTCGGCCGAATACAAAAAAGTGGATTCAGTGCATCCCTATAAATTGCACCAGTTCGGTTGGTCATGGTCAACAGCTCAAAGTTGTACTATGGAATTCAAGCATGATATTGAGACCCAGTATTATAGCTTCATGCCGGGCCAAATAACTTTCCATCTTCCTATTAACTGGACGATTTTCTATTTTTCAAGCTGCCAAAATACCCCAACCCACGTTCACACCAGTGAGTAAGCTCATCTTGAAGGCCACTGTCCCACAAGTCAGTGCAAGATCCAAACTTATAGCAAGCTATAAGCCTTATTCGGTGGGATTTTTTCTGGAATGATAAATTGAGCAACTCTGAGCATTACATGCCTGACAGTTGCAGTATCTGGCAGCGTATTTTTCATCCAAAAATAATGGGAAATCAATGCAGTCAAAGAAGGGCATTTTTAGGGCTGTCCCTGACATGAAACCATAAAGATTTATTAGTAGTCCCCGTCACATACACCCAAGTCAAGTAACCTGTTCATATGTTTTTTGGAGTGCAAGATTACCCAGAGGAAACCTGCAAAGACAGGAGACTGACTCAAACCTAGGATCCCTACATTGCAAGGCAACAATGATGTCAACTATTAATGTGCAAATTTATTTGCCTGGCATGGATTTGTGGCAAAATTCCGCAATTTGCCATTGGAGAATCTTTTCCGTGAAACTGTCAAAAATTTACAGAGAAATAAAATTTGCCGAACAAAAAAGTAACCAAGACAAAAATGTTGCAAAAATAGGCAGTGGCACAAAAACATTCATATGTAAACGATATTTGTCGCCTGTTGACATCAATGCTTTTAGCGAATTTTTCACAATTATTTTTTAGCAGTTTGCAAATTTTTCAGTGCAGCAAAAAGGGACAGATTCGCTCATCCCTAATGGCAACTGCCAACTAAGCCAACATGCTGCCCATATAATTATTAGTATTATTCCAAAGATAAATATTCCAAATATATCGAAACTTAGGTAAATAGAATGATTATAAATAAATCAATAAAAGGTGGTAAATATGTCACAACAGTATCCTTGTAGTAGTAACAAAAACAATACAAAAACAATGATTAGCTGCAAGGAAAAAGCTTTTGCTATTACCAGTTGTACTCCGGTGCTTCTGTGCTTTCTCCAATCTGCTTCCTGACAGCCTCTAACTCAGCAGCCGTTTGTTTTAGGAGGGCACTCACCGAGTCCTGGAAAGGGAGGATTGTCACCAAAGTCCTCAATGTTGCACTTTAATATGAGCTCAGTAGACAACACGCAATAGCCTTGCAACATTCATTCATGAGAACATCTATACATCCAGAAAGCTCAGAATTACGGAAAGGCTGTCTCCCATAGACTCCATTTTATCCAAATAATCCAAATTTTTAAAAATGATTTCTGTAATAAAACAGTAGCTTGTACTTAGTCCCAACTAAGATATAATGAATCCTTATTGGAAGCAACACCAGCCTATTGGGTTTATTTAATGTTTATATTATTTTCTAGTAGACTTAAGGTATGAAGATCCAAATCATCAAAAGATCCGTTAGCGGAAAACTTCAGGTCTCTCTCATTTTGGATAACAGGTCCGATACCTGGATTTTTGTGTGTAGGTCTGGACGTCATACATTGGCAGATTTTAGCTTTTGTATATTTTCTCCATAGATTTTTGTAACATTGGCATATACTTGTGGTTATTGTGCCAGTCTGGCCCACTAAACACCAGGGTCTCCTAATGTCATTGCACCCCCTCTTAATGGTTTAAAAATGAGTGGTGAGCACAACTTTCCCTTGTTTGTTATAGTTTATACAGGAGTAGTGGCCAGCTCCATGTTGTAGCTCCCACCCTTCCCAACTATAGTCAGGTTATCCTAGTGGTGGCCAATGGCAACTGAATTTGGGAGTTTTAACCTTGAAAGCAGCAAGTAAAGGTAGTCTTAATCAGTGGTAATGCAAAACCTGTGCGTGTATTCGGGTGGTGGTCAATCTAGAAACCTTGCTGCAAACCTTGGTTTCAGTAATCCATATATAGTAGAAAATCAGATGGCACACACACTGGCCAATGTGCAAAAAAACTTGTAGTTTACGGAGATCCACACACGACGTTTCTCAAGAGCACTCATGTGCGGATCTCAATTAGGGATGCCCCGAAACCAGGATTCGTTTCGGGATTCGGCCTTTTTCAGCAGGATTCGGATTCGGCCTAATCCTTCTGTCCGACCGAACCAAATCCGAATCGTAATTTGCATATGCAAAGTAGGGGCGGAGAGGGAAATCGCTTGACGCAAAACAAGGAAGTAAAAAATGTTTTTCCCTTCGCACCCCTAATTTGCATATGCAAATTAGGATTCAGATTCAGTTCGGTATTCGGCCCAATCCTTCGTGAAGGATTCGGGTGTTCGGCCGCATCCAAAATAGTGGATTCGGTGCATTCCTAATATCAATAAACTACAAGTTTTTTTTACATTTGCCAGAGTGTGTGCCATCTGATTTTCTACTATATATGCAAGTAAAGGTAGCCATAGAAGTAGAAGTTTGGCGACATCTCCAAACGAGTGGATCTCTCCCCGATATGCCCACATTGAGGTGGACGATATCGGGCTGATCTGATCGTGGGCCCTAGGGCCCAATAATCGGATGAGAATGGAGGCTATACAGGTGTTTGAATCACGGGACCGCATCAACGGGATTTACGGGCAGCAGCGATCTAACGGGATTTTTTACCCTGCCTGATCAGCATCTGGCTGACATTCGGCCAGATATAGATCGGGGACGCCCATCGGATGGCCCCACACATGGGCCAATATGCTGCCGGCTTGGTCTGTCAGCAGCTTTTATCGGCCCGTGTATGGGGGCCTTAAGTTGCAGGTAAAACTTAGTCCCTGTGTAAAATGTATAATGAAGCAATGCAATTCTTAATGAATCAGATGAAAGTTGAGTGTAGCACTGGCCAGATATGGGATGACTTTGACGTAGTTGGCCAGCTTAAATATATTGCAATATATGGACAAACAATCCCTGTTTTGTTTAAAGGGTAAGGCATTTTTCAGTAGCAGTATGCACAACATGTCTCTGTCTTAAATATATTGATAATGGGTTGAGTGCAGAGGACTCTTGTATTTGTTATGAAATGTGCCACAAGTAGAGTGAAAACCACAATGAAAAAGCCCACCATTGACCCACTGCTTGTCACTGGACTCTGAGACTGCTCTGCTTTAGACATTTATCTGCCATTTGCCTGCCTGTTAACTCTTAAGTCTGCGCCATTGCCTACTTTTTGACTTGCTTTGTTAACCCTGCCTGTGCTTCAACAAGGTTCTTTTTTGCCAAGCACTTGTCTTACCTGTTTCTCAGCTCTCCCTGCCACCATGTCTTCACTAAACCCTTTAAAGGGGCCAGGGACCCCCTGGTGGTCATAATAATAGATCCATACTCAAAAAATATATCAATAACTTGTTACTTGTTCAGTTCTTTTCCATCAGACATGAACTGTATTCATGGTATGGCCACAAGCCATTCTCAGTGCTGTGTATATAAGGTATTTTCTGTGCAACTGCCATGTGTGAAATGCATATCAGAAGTATTCTGGAACACCCCAGGGTAAATTAACTTAAAGGAGATTTTGAAAAGTTAAAAAAACCCTACCACCCTACCCTACGTAGACCCCCCTCCCTCCTCTCCCCAGCCTAAGTGTTACCCGGGGCAAATGCCCTATATGTTTTAATTCAGGCATCGGAGTTCACTGGCTCCATCTTCAGCCGCTTCGGTGATCTTAGTAATGAGACCTGGCGCTTCGGCAACTTTCGTGAGTTTCGGCGCATGTGCAGTTGTTGCAAAATTGCTCCAACTGCGCATGCGACACCATGCCGGTCTCATTCCGAAGAGAAGAAAATGGCACCCGTGAACTCTGATGCCTGAATCTGCACCAAGGGGTAAGTAAAACGTTAGGGGCATTTGTCCAGCTGGAGGGCATTTGTTAGGCTGGGGGAAGGCGGAAGGGGGGGTCTATGTAGGGTGGGGGGGCGGGTTTTTTTAACTTTAGGGTTGAATTCTCCTTTAAAGCAAGACCAACACCTAAGTCATCAATGGTAGGATCTTGCAATCATCTGTGGACTAAACTTAAGGTTGCCCATGAAAATTCTTATAATGCTTACTGGATTTCCAATGCTGCTTACTTCAGAAGAATGAATTTTCTGCTTGCTTATTTTGGATTGCCTCTTCAGATATCGGTAACTTAAAAGGTTGTACCAATGGGTTTCTTGTCCTTCAGAATGGCAGACATCAGCCAAGCTTATCTGTGAACCACCCTACAGAAAAAGATAATGTTATTAAGCACAGCACAAGAAACTGCCGGGCATATCTGCCATATCCTAAATAATATTGCTGTTTTGTATTGAGAGTGGAAGACAAATAATATGTAGGGATGCACCAAATCCAGGATTTGGTTTCGGGATTCGGGCTTTTTCAGCAGGATTCGGATTTGGCTGAATCCTTGTGCCTGGCTGAACTGAATCCGAATAATAATTTGCATATGTAAATTAGGGGCGGGAAGGGAGATCACATGACTTTTCATCACAAAACAAGGGAGTAAAAAAATCCCCTCCAATTTTTCCTTCATTTGCATATGCAAATTAGGATTTGGTTCGGTATTCGGCCCAATCTTTCACTAAAGGATTGGGCCGAATCCCAAAATAATATGTAATGTAAAATACATTGTTATTAACAATGTTCTAGTGAGTATGCCTACAGTTAGAAGATGCCAGCTAGTCGTGGTTATGTAATGGGGCATCTAGAGAAGCAATGGTGGTGCTCTCCCTGCTAGAAGTGAGAGGAGGATTAAAATATATGTTCCATTAAAATACATCACTTAAAGGAGAAGGAAAGCTACGGAGGCATTTAATTGACAATAGATTAGATGCAACAGTGCAAGCTAGAATGCTATATTTATTCTGTAGAATGTTTTACCATACCTGAGTAAAAAGCTTTAGAAGCTCTCTGTTTGTTTAGGATAGGATCTGCCATATTAGCTTGGTGTGACATCACTTCCTTCCTGAGTCTCTCCCTGCTCACATATAGCTCTGGGCTCAGATTACAGCAGAGAAGGGGGGGGGGGGGAAGTGGAGAAAACTGAGCATGCTCACGCCTGGGGCAAGGCGGTTTAAGCTGAAGGCAAGAAGTCTGATACAGAAGCCCATGTGTACACAATAGAAGGAAAGAAAGACAGTGTTTCTTTAAACAGAGTAGCATTACTTTGAGGGTTTACTGGTATATTTATATAGACCTTTCTGATAAGGCTTACTTAGTTTTAACCTTTCCTTCTCCTTTAAATGGCAAGTCAACCCCAAAATTAAAATTTGCCTAATAAAAAAAAACATAATTCTAAGCATCTTTCCAATATATATTTATTGAATAGTTTCAGTGCTTTTAAAGTTATCTGTAAAAACAATTGCTATTGAAAGCAGCATTTGCTTAGTTGTTACTTTTTCAACAATGGTGCAAAAGTCTTCGTTCCCCAGACAAGACAGGTCTGTTAATCAGCTGCCTTGTCTTACATTGTATCAACAGTCGGAGCCACCAGTGCAGAGAATGGAAAGGGACAAAAACTGCTTTCAATTGCAATCGATATACAAATAGCTTAAAAACCGTCGAAAATTTGTAATGAATGTATATTGCAAAGTTGCAGAATTATGTTTCATTTTATTAGGCAACAAAATATTTTGGGGTTGACATTCCCTTTAATGTGACATAAATTGTATTAAAACATCAATTAATTTCAAGCGGGTGTGGGAAGTAATAGCGGCAATATATTTTACAGCAGAATCTATAGGGAGCAGTTTCCATACTTTCACGTTGCCATATAACAAATCAAGGAGCCTTTTTTTCCCATAGGATGTGCTACAATGACTGATCTATGGTTTCCTCCATGGATAATCCCCACTTTCTGACCACTCAGTATGACTATTGGAAGAATAGTGCTGCTATATTATAAGTATATATTAAAAGGGTTAACTTTTTAGTATGTTATAGATTGGCTAATTCTAAGCAAGGGCCTCTCCAATTCATATTCCAGTCTCTTAGTCATAGCATTGCATGGTTGCTAGACTAATGTGAACCCTAGCAACCAGATTGCTGAAACTGCGACCTGGAGAGCTGCAGAATAACAAGCTAAATAACATCAAACAACAAATAATAAAACATGAAAACTAATGGCAAATTGTCTCAGAATATCACTCTCTACGGGGATTATTTATTAGAGTCTGAATGCCAAAAACTCAAAAAAATTCAGTTTTTATTACTATAAAATCCAAATTTTTCATGGAAAACAAAAACTAATTTTTCGCGATTTATTAAACCCAGAGGATGGAAAATGTCACAATCTGAAAATCCAGCATCTCAGACTTTCCCGAGGTTGTATATAAGTAAACGGGAGAGGTCCCTATCCTATTTGGAAGTTTCCCCAAACATCAGACTTTTTGGGCAAAAACCCGAAAAATGTGGGCTTCTTGGGAAAATGCCAGAAAAATTTGTGAGATTTGCAAAAAAACTTGTACGATTCAGATTTTCTCTTGATTTTTTTCATGTTTGTCCCCGATCCGATTAAGTCGTGCTTTTTTAATAATAAATAAGGTCCAATGGTGGATTCTACTTTGGTTGGACTTGTTTTATTTAAATAGTCAGAAAAATTCGGATTTTGATAAATAAGGCCGCTACAGTTAATTTAAAGGAGAACAACTCCTTTAAGCTTAACTAGTACAGGTATTGGATCCATTATCCGGAAACCCATTATCCAGAAAGTAACAAATTACATCTCCCATGGACTTAATTTTATCCAAATAATCCAAATTTTTAAAAATGATTTCCCTTTTCTCTATAATAATAAAACAGTAGCTTGCACTTGATCCAAACTAAGATATAATTAATCCTTATTGGAAGCAAAACCAGCCCATTGGGTTTATTTAATGTTTACATGATTTTCTAGTAGATTTCTAGTATATATCTAGTATTTCTAGTAGATATAAGGATCCAGATTACAGAAAGATCCATTATCTGGAAAGCCTCAGGTCCCAAGTATTCTGGATAATAGGTCCCATACCTGTACCTCTGCAAACTCTCCTTCCACAAAAGTTAATAGTTCTAGTGTTTGACAAAAAAAATAGGTTTGCTTTGGTGTACAAAATGCACTTTATTTTCAAACTGCAACCAAACTGAAAAAGATGGCATTTATTTAATCCCATTTTCCCTCACAGTGCAATGAGCAATTTTAAGCTCTACCCAACATACTGAGCCTCTTCCCTATAAACTACCAGTATTCTTAGGCATAATTAAAAAAAAGAAGGAGCTTGTGATAAAAAGAGTAACTCGGAGGCTAAAATATTGAGTAGAAAACACAGATTTAGGTGTAAAGTGTTTTACAGACCATTAAAGCCAGTTCCATAGCAAGTCAACATTACAACAGCAAAACAACCTTTAGGGCAAGGCCAGACGTGGTGTTTTTACATTGTGTTTTTAAAAAGCTCGGTCAGGCGTAAATACGATACTGAAACCACACGCAACCGTCAAAATGCGTTTTTCATACGTTTTTCAGCACGTAGGTTTCTTTTGCCAACATGCACTTCTCATTGTTCTCGTTCCCCATAATTCCGTTGGCTATAAACAGAAAAAGCTATTTACACGCAAAATGGAGCCGGAATGATCGTCAATACGCAGCATAATTACGGCCTAATACACCGTAAAAATGTATATATGCGTCATTTATCTAGCGAGAATGTGGACTCCACATTTAAAATACGCTGCGTATTTACGTAAAGTGTGATTTCAAACGTACAGATCCCATAGAGTCTATCAATTTGGTGGTTTCTTGACGTATTGGCGTTTCTGCTGAAAAACGCCAATACTGGCGGATTTCGGCTTGCAAGCGCCCAGTGTGAATTGCCATAGTGTGTTTTCCATTAGTTTCACTGGTAGTGCAGTTTATCCAAATTTACGCCTGACTGAGCTTTTTTAAAAACGCAACGTAAAAACGCCACGTCTAGCCTTGCCCTTAGTTTTTTCTGTTCCCAGTAAGTCTGTGTTGTCTACAAGTAAGTGTTAAAGGATTTCCTTTTCCATCTGTGCTGTTTAATACCACTCCAGAAAACCCTGTAAGAGATCCGCCATGTAAATGAATGTGAGTACCAGGCATTCTTCATGATGGTTGTTTTGTCTCGTGCATACATCTACTCTCAAGGTCTTCTGGCGCAAAGCAGTATGGGACGTAGCAACCAAAAACATCTCATTATACAAGAGAGTGTCAGACTGCTCCAGGGCTCTTGTCCGGAACAAACAACTTGTGCTTTCGGAACAGGGAAGAACTGCTACACGGATGTACCTTTGGGGGAAAAAAAATAGATGTGTCGAAATGTATTCGCCAACAACAGAAGAATCGAAGTGCAGAAACTTACTCAAAGGATTGCTGTTTCACTATTTCAATAATGGGATTATAAATACAGTAGTAAAGAAACTGAAAGTACAACTGAAACGGATGTTTAAATACCATTGTATTTAATGGGAATCTGCAGCTGAAATGGTTTCTGCGTTTTTGGGGGGTACTGACCACAGGTTGATTGTGGTGCTTCAATGGTAATTTTATTTTTATATTTTATTACTTTTTCAGGCCCTCTCCTATTGATGCAAAAAATCCAATTATAATGGGATGCTAGTGTTTTAAGGAACTGTCCAAAGGGCCCATATTTACTGGGATAAAACCCCCAGTTCAAAGGGTACACAAGTCCAAAATCAAATAATTATCCTGTGAATCTATATTAAGTTAAAAATATTCCTTTATTACAAAATCATTAAAAAGATAGGCATACAGACCACTTGGTATTCCACCTTATATGTTTCATACCCTCTAGTACTTAATCATAGGCATTAATGACCCCTTGTAGAAAAACATGAGGATATTAGAAGTTACCTCGGCATTCCAGGACCCGTATAAAAGCACTCAGCCTTCGACCTCGTGTTTTTATATGGTCATGAAACTCTACAGTGACTTATAATATCCTTATATTTTACAATAGGGGGTACTTTATTCACTATATAAACGGTGAGTTCTGATGTCATCAGTTATAAACGGTGAGTTCTGATGTCATCAGTTATAAACAGTGAGTTCTGATGTCATTTCTGCCACATGACTCACTGAAATTCGTGTATTATAGAAAAATAAAGTACCCCCAGTTGCAAAATATGAGGATATTCTAAGTTACCTCGGAGTTCCATGGCCTGTATAAACTCCTCTGTAAGTTATAATATCCTTTTAATTTACAAGAGAGGGTACTTTATTCACTATATACTATATATAGTGAATAAAGTACACCCTCTTGTAAAATATAAGGATATTATAAGTTACCGAGGAGTTTCATGACCATATAAAAACACGAGGCCGAAGGCCGAGTGTTTTTATACAGGTCATGAAACTCCGAGGTAAATTCTAATATCCTCATATTTTGTAACTGGGGGTACTATATTTATTATAATACACACGTTTCAGTGAGTCATGTGACAGAAATGACATCAGAACTCACCGTTTATAACTGATGACATCAGAACTCAGCGTTCATAAGGATATAATTTACAAGATATTCATGACTTTTGTGTATTATAAAGATATTATTAATCACCTTGGAGTTAAATGACTTGTTAACTCCTTGTTTCTTCTAATAAACTTTATAAATTTTAGTAAGGGGCACATTATCCACTATATATTCATGTACCTTCCCACTAGTTCTATTAACCACTGAAATTCTAACGATCATTATTTTTAGTACAGAGGTCTATGTATAATAGTTTAGCGGGGGAATTCAGTATTGTGGCTTCCAACATTCCAGCATATATAAATCAGTCATGTTTAGTGAATAAATTAAAATCAAATTCTACTTTAAAAAAAAAAAAGATGCATCTTTTCAGTTTATTTCAAAAATGCCTAAACAAACAGTATCTTTAATCAGTGCAAAGCTCCCCCATAGCAGCAATATATCATGTTTCTCATCTCACTTACAGTTTTTCATCCTGATCCAGTAATAAAGCTGCAGAGTTGTCCAGCTGAATAACAAATACAACAAACTGCTTGTTTTTCTCATCATACCTATAAATAAAAAAGAAATGCAAAAAAAAGCTTTCGTAGGTATCTTATACAATTTTGTATCCTATGCCAGTTTCTACCCAGGTCTTGTATGCCCAGATTTTCTCATTGACTGCAATAGTGTTTACCTCCAGGTCTTTAGCAGTGGAAACTTGTGTCAGACATTCCTGTAGACCTCCAGGCCCGGATTTGCGGCAAGGCCGCATAGGCCCGGGCCTAGGGCGGCAAAAAAATAGGGGCGGCATGCCGCCCAGCCGCATTATGGGTACGTGTGCGTCCCCATTCAATTACAGCAGCTGCGCCGGCGTTTTCTCGCCGGCGCGCTGGGAAGGGGAGGTGAGCTGGGCGCTAGGACCGCACGGCCAAGGGGCGCCCGTCATTGAAATCCGGCGCTGTAGACCTCTGGTGCATATACAGTTTTATTACTTCAACACATTCATATGCAAAGGGGAAATTCTGAACTATGCAAAGGGGTTACTTGCCACTCTCACCCTTTGCACAATATGTTTCTGCCCGCCCACTTTCGATGATGTCACTTCCGGTTTGCAGCAACATCATTTCCTGTTTGATGGTGGTCGGCGGGTTGCGGATAAGACAGTTTTGGGTCCAGGTCGGGTAGCAGATCAAAGTGGGTAAATATGCAGGTTGCAGTTTTAGAAATTGCTCTGCACAAGACTGCAACCTGCATATTTACCCACTTTGATCCGCAACCCGGGCCACAACCGGTCGACCACCATCAAACAGGAAATGATGTTTCTGAAAACCGGAAGTGACATCATTAAAATTGGGCAGGGACAGAAACATGTTTTGTAAAACTTTAGACCCGACCCACATCTATACCCACACTTGAAAATCCTCCACTCATTCCGCAAGGTGCCCGCTTTTTTTGCGGATAACCTCCGGGTACCCGACCTGCTGCAGGACTCTAACACCAGTTGAATAAGTGTCATTTTGAGCTCAATCGTAATTTTTTTTCCCCACAGTGCACTTTTTTGCAAGGATGCTGGTGCCATTAGGCAATTGCACTACGCCTGCCGCAACTATCGGATTTGTCAAAATTAATGCAACTGTACATTTGCTTCATCTTTTCCTGTGTTTGCCATTTTTGACAAGTCTTGTGGCGCAACTGAACTGCCTCGATTGAACAAGGGCAATAAGGGAACGCTAAAGCTACAGTCTGGTCCGGATACGGCAGTAGCTCCAGGGTTCCCCTGTGTTAAAAGGCACAGCTGAATTTGGAACGGAAGGCGGAAGGGCCTATCTGAACTATAAGGAAGTGTGAGGAGTGCATTTTGTTGCAAGTACAAGTTGCAAGTTAAAGGGGTGGGTCACTTTTAAGTTAGCATTTTATAGAATGAGCAATTTTTTAATAGGTGTTTTTGATTATTTGCCTTTTTCTTCCAGGTTTCAAATGAGGGTCAGTGACCCCATCTAAAAACCAAATCTGTGTAAGGCGACAAATGTATTTGCTTCTTTTTATTATATTTACTATTACTTTACTATTTATTATATTCCAGTCCCTTGTTCAAATCAAAGCCTGGTTACTAAGGTCATTTGGACCATAGCAACCAGACTGCTGAAACTGCAAACTGGAGAGCTGCTGGATAAAAATCTAAATAACTCAAAAACTACAAATTTGAAAACCAATTATAAAGTGTCTCCGAATATCACCCCCTACATAGTACTAAAAGTTAACTCAAAGGAATACAACCCCTTTAAAGAGAGGTGCAAATGACCGCAGGGAAAAGAGCAAGTTGCCCACCTCACTTGTGCATGTAAATGAGCCCTTTTATCTTCTCTTCAATCTAAATAGTCACATTATAAAGATTTCTAGTCTGAGAAACATCTACATTTAATTCTTACTTCATCCGTATTTTGATTTTAGCAGTATCCATTGTCTCCGAGTCTTCACCATCAAACACTGCATTTTCCATCAATGTTCTAAAAGAGAAACACACAGACACAAAAGCTGATAACTCAATACACAAAGCGTTATTTTCCAACATTTGGGGGGTTATTTATCAAGCTCAAGTTTTCAGAGCAAAATAAGAATAATAAGAATTTTTTAGAGATTTATTAAAGTCCAATGGTCAGAAATCCGAAATCCCGACATCTAAAAAGCTCTTGAGGTATTGTATAAGTCAATGGGGAAGGTTCCCGAGTCTGCGCTGATGTCCATACCGATATCCGATGATTTCAGGTTTTGGCACAAAAAAACTCAGAAAAAAAACATAGTTTTTGCGGAAAGCTCCGAAGTTTGCCCGACCCTATTTTTTCGGGCTGTTTTCTTCGTAAATAAGGTCCATTCAGGAATTCGGAGTTGCTCGAAGTTGGATATTAGAAATACTGAGATAAATTCGGACCTTGATAAATAACCCCCTTGGTTTTTTGGGCTTCTTTACTTAAATACATTTAAAAAAAAAAAGACTGCCATATTGGTGAAACATTATATAATGTGACCTGGTACTATATTTGCTCAAAAAACGGCAGCACTCCGGTTAAAAAGAAAGGTGGTTTATTGCAACAGGTCAATGACCAACAATACCTGATGCATTTCGGGAGCAACTCCTTTAATCATAATACCTCTGATTTGTTGCCTCATAGACTCCACTGTCCCCGGTTACAGATTCATCGGACACAGCAGCTGACACTCCAGCCACATTCAGACTGGACTCTCCCAAGCAGGTTTGACCTGTTAAAAACAAGCAAGTGTTATGCGGTAGCAAACAATTTCAACATGAACACTCTGTTCAGCTCAATTCATGCACCAAATCCACTATTTCCTTCGCGAAAGATTCGACCAAATACCGAACCAAATCCTAATTTGCATATGCAAATTAGGGGTGGGGAGGGAAAAACATTTTTCACTTCCTTATTTTGTCACAAAAAGTCACGCGATTTCCCTCCCTGCCCCTAATTTGCATATTCAAATTAGCAATCGGATTCGGTTCGGCCAGGCAGAAGGATTCAGCCGAATCCTGCTGTAAAAGGCAGAATCCTGGCTGAATCCCGAACCGAATCCTGGATTCGGTGCATCCTTAATTCATATACAGCTATTAATATATTAATCTTGTATGGGGATCTCTTATCCAGAAACCCGTTTTCCAGAAAGCTCAGAATTATGGGAAGGCGTTCTCCAATAGACTCCATTTTAATACAATTTCTTATTATAAATGATTTCCTTTTTCTCTGTAATAATAATAATAATAATAATAATAATAATAAAAGAGTTAGAACTTGATGGTAACTAAACTGCATGAATCCATATTGGTGGCAAAATAATCCTATTGGGTTTATTCCATGTTTAAATGATTTTAGCAGATGTAAAGGAGAGGGAAAGGTGAAATCACTGGGGGTGCCACCCCAAAGCAGCACTGTATTTAGGTCAGTTGCCACCCTAGGCTCCTGAACTCAGTACACTCCCCGCAGGAATGCACAAATGAGTATGTCACTTCTACCGACGAGCACCAAAAATTGCTCTCCTATCCCCTTGTTGCCACTTCGAAAAAAAAACCTGGGCCGGTGGGTCCCAAGTTAAAACATGAGTTTATAATAATTAAAATACATTTAATTAGATATAAACATTTATGGGTTTATTTACTAAGGCATGATTTTTTTTGCGACGTCAAAAACTGGAAAAAGGCGCGACTTTTCCCGCCACAATTTATTATGCCCCGGAGCTGTTCCAAGTTTGAATCCGAAAATACTCCATCAAAAACCCACCAAATTAATTTAAAAGTTCATGGCAGATGTCCCCTTAACCATTCGAAGATTTTTTAAACCTCACGGAGTTAGACGTTGGTTTTTCCATGGAAAAATCTAATTTTTCATTGTTTTCACGCGTCAAACGTGAAATTCACGTTTTTTGCGTGACAATCTAAAAAAGTCACAGTTTTTCCCTATTCGATTTTTTTTTATTGATAAATAAGGGAAAATTGTGGATTGTAGTTTGGTCAGACTTTTTTTTTTTTAAAAAAAATATCATTAAAATTTGGATTTTGATAAATAACCCCCTTAATGTCACATTTACACACCACACATGAATAAGCCTTCTTAAATGTTTCTGGTGCTTCAAAATGCTAACTGTATCCCTCCAGTAACATAACTAGCGGGGCGTGGGCCCTGGTGAGTGACGTGCAGCTGGGCCCCCCCTCTGTACACGTTTCATTGCCGCATTTCAGTGGCGCGTGAGCTGCCGGGGGGCCCTGAGGGGATGCGGGACCTGGCCCGCTTGCACCCCCTGCTCCCCAGGTAGTTCCGCCACTGTATCCCTCAAAGACATAAATGAGGCAAAAAATTCACATTTATGGAAACACGCATGGGACTGGTTGTTGGAAAACAACAGACAGAGATTGTTCTAATGGATGTTACTTAATGCAGGGAGGGTCTATTGTTGCTTAGCAACGTGATATCATGATTGACCTGTAACCCTGTGTGATTTTCTTCTTCCTCTTCCTGTGTATGATCTCTATGAAACTTCCTGTTGCAGACATGTTATGCTGATGTTATGCTCCATAGTTTATGCTGAGTTCTATAAAGCAACCAAGTTACTGTTCACCCAGAAGTTGGTGTGTCTGTCCTCACTTACATACAGTTCAGATCAGCTCTCTGCTAAGACTAATAAAATGGATTTGATTACATACATACCAATAAGCACACAAGACCAGGGCTGGGTGGATAACAATGGCCACAGCTTGTTTATTATCAATATAAACTGAACAATACACTGGATTAACTGTAACGTGAACCTAGCCAGCCAGAATAACAAATTCCATTGGCCTCCTGATTTTTTTTATCTCTTGGCTCCGCCATAATAAATGGCCAGTAATATTCTTATATCAAGTCATTTCCAATTACTTTAAAACCTCAAAGCTGCAACAATATTTTTTTAACTAATTAACTCCCTTGATTTAGATTTCAAAATTCTTTTACCTGGGTGGGTTGGAGAGACTCAAAACCGGTCCCTATCAGGTGAGCCCCTTGCCCCAAAAACTTGCAATTCGTTGCCACTTTACTCACCTGTGAAACCACTCAGCTGCTGCCTGTGTTGGACTGGCCCACCGGGATACCAGGAAAACTCCAGGTGGGCCCAGGTGTCAGTGGGCCTCTTGCTTCTAACCATTTAGCATATTTCATGATCCTTACCTATTCTTTTATGGGGAGAAATGCTTAATAATGGAAAAATATAGTAAGTAGATATAAAAGAGTAGAAGAATAAGGAAGTTGAGAAAGGAGAGGAGGAATAATAGTTTGGAAAGTGGACCCACTGTCTAAGGTTTTCTGGTGGGCCCCTGGAATCCCAGTCCGACACTGGCTGCTGCCTAATTTCGGTTCCTGGCCTTGTCCTAACCAGCTGCACAAAATAGTTTTAAACCTTTTACAGCCAACTCCCCAGCTGCAGTCCCAATTACTGGCCACTTAGGCCATCCATTCACAATATGTTGTAAATAGAAAACACACGTTATATGACCGTTTTCTTACTTTGTCCTGAAGGTTTTCCATCTGTTTGGTGTTGGTAGCCATCCCTGCCAGCATTTACATCAAGTTCAGTAAAGCTCAGTGGCAGGTCAATATCTTCAAAATCAATTTGACTCAGAAAAGCATCTACTGTTAACAGCGGATCTGTTACAAGAGGTGAACAAGGAGGAGATGGTGAGGATAGAGATGACCTCGGCGATAATGATGTCATTGACTTAGGTGTCCCAGAGAGAGACCTCAGTGCTTGCACGCGATTTGCCGGATCAGGCTTCCGAGGCCTTACCACCTCATTTTCATGAATGGTTGTGATGCACCCAGATGGTCTATAACCTATTGCTCCTTCCTGAATAAAGAAGTCCACTTTGTTCTGGTATTCGGAATTAAGATGGTCCAGCTGTTCGTAGTAAAGGTCAGAAACACTGGTGGATGTCGACGAGTCCTGACTGGATGTTGCTAGAGATCCTCTACTAGAAGCTAGAGATCCAGGGCTGCTGCCTGAGGAAAGGGACTGCATGCTGGTGGAAAGACTGAAATGACAAAAAAAAAAATCTTCATCTTCCAAATTAATACAGGCATTTGCCTAGAAGCAGAAGTTACCTTGTACTAAGTCATGAATCATGTTTCCCGATACGTGGTCTACTTGTACACAAACTAGGGATGCACTGAATCCAGGATTCGGTTCGGGATTCGGCCAGGATTCGGCCTTTTTCAGCAGGGTCCGGATTCGGACCAGCCAAACCGAATCCGAATCTTAATTTGCATATGCAAATTAAGGTCAGGGAGGGAAATCGCGGGACTTTTTGTCACAAAACAAGGAAGTAAATTTTTTTTCCCCTTCCAAACCCTAATTTGCATATGCAAATTAGGATTCGGATTCGGTTCGGTATTCGGCCGAATCTTTCACGAAGGATTCAGGGGTTTGGCCGAATCCAAAATAGTGGATTCGGTGCATCCCTAACACAAACAGTACAATCTAACAAAATTCACGTTAAGAATGACTACATCTACTGCCATAAGTAGTGATGGGCGAATTTATTCGACAGGAGCGAATTTGCAGAGAATTTACACGTTTTGACGGCGAAAAAAATCTCAAAATTGCAGCGAAAATTCACGGGCGAATTTTCATCGATTCACTGTCAATTCCGACAAATCGGTGAAAATTTCACAGGAAATTTGCGAATTTTTTGACGAAGCGAAACGGGACATATTCGCCCATAACTAGCCATAAGTCACCTATCTGAATGCCTTTTAGCTATTTAGAATCCTACTTGAATTTGATCTAGTATGACCTCAGCTCTGTGAGCTAAAAATTTTCTTCATAGATGCTTAAAATCGGAAAAATTATATCAATACACATTTGCTAGACAACAATATGCACAAAAGACCCTGTAACGGTCCTGTTAATCTATAGGCATGAATGCAGAAAATGAAAATGTATGCTAGACATACCAGTTGCACATCAAAGCTCACAAAGCTCAGTATCACTAAGGAAGTGAGACACACGCTCAGAATCAGGGAGATTAGTCGCCTGAGGACAAATCTCATGTTCTTCAAGGCGACTAATCTACCTGAACTTCCTTCCCGCCAGCTAGAATGTAAATCGCCAGCGGGATGGCACTCAGAGCGATTCATTTTCCAAATTCACCCAAAGTTTCCTTGTGAGGCAACTTCGGGCGACTTCCGAAAATGAAGAGCGCCGATAGCCATCCCGCCGGCGATTTAGATTCTAGCCGGCGGGAGGCAGTTTGGGGAGATTAGTTATCCCGAAGAAGAGGAGAATTGTCGCCAGGTGACTAATCTCCCCGAATCTGAGCGTGTGTTTCTGCCCTTAGGAAAGATTCAAGGAAATGCTGTGGATTGTTAAAGGAACAGTAACACCAAAAAATGAAAGTGCAATAAAGTAACTAAAATATAATGTACTGTTGTCCTACAATGGTAAAACTGGTGTTTTTGCCTCAGGAACTCTACTATAGTTTATATAAACAAGCTGCTGTATAGCCATGGGAGCAGCCATTCAAGCCTATGATTAAGTGTCCTATGGATACGAAACGCGTCAGGCGAGAGATGAATATATAAAGTTTTCATATTTTTATTTACTACATTTTTTGGTCTGATCAATACGTGAGTCTACCAGTGTGCCTTGCACCAACTTTTTGTGCTTCATTTACGGATTGTCCGCTCCCCTGAGCTGAGGGCCTGGAGCAGAAGCACGTGGGCCACATCTCTATTGTGGTGAGTGATTCCGCAGGATAACACAAGTTATGCTTTAAATGCTTTTGTTCCAGGCAGACATTCAAGGTTCAGGTTGCATAGTAGATAACAGATACACACTATAGAATAACATTGTATTCTATTACAGAGCTTATCTGTTATCTGCTAAGTATCCTGTGCCTTTTCTCCTTTTTCATCTTAAATGGCTGCCCCCATGGCGACACAGCAGCTTGTTTATATAAACTATTAAAGACTTTCTAAAGCAAACGCATAACTCTTACCAATGCAGAGCAACAGTACATTATATTTTAATTAGTTTACAACAGTTTTCTTTTTTGGTGTTACTGTTCCTTAAAAATGTTTAAAATGCATGCACTTATCCCATTTTAATAAATCTATTCTGGAAGAGTAAATAATGATAATCATTAAACAGAATCCATGCCTTTCTAGATAATAGGCCACACAAATGTTTATGCCTGAAAGGTCAAGAAAGCAAGGTTCGTCTAGACTCTTACGTCATCAATGTGCCCTGCAGGCATTCATTTTAACCATAAATAAAGCAATATTGTGAATGAAAGCAAATCCGCAGTACATTAACACAGTCACTGCTGTCATTACCAAGCAAAGAGTTTTTTCTTGTTACATGTTGACTATAGCTTTTACCTAAACCCACTAGATTATAAAATACTGCCAAAAACCCGTACATTCATATTATTTTTCTAATAAGGAAATCCCAGTATTACAGCAAACAAGAAGTGGCTATAAAGAGAAAACAAAGGATATATACAGTATCTATCTATCTATCTATCTATCTATCTATCTATCTATCTATCTATTTCTTTATCTATACACACACCCCATGTATTTCATATAGGTACAGTCATATGAAAAACTTTGGGAACCCCTCTCAGCCTGCATAATAATTTACTCCACTCCAATGCCACAGTCATTTTGATGAGACAAAAATTGAGTTATTTGGTCATAACAAAAAGCACTTTGCATGGCGGTAGAAGAACCCCGTGTTCCAAGAAAAACACCTGCTACCTACTGTCAAATTTGGTGGAGATTCCATCATGCTGTGGGGCTGTGTGGCTAGTTCAGGGACAGGTGCCCTTGTTAAAGTCGAGGGTCGGATTAATTCAACCCAATATCATAAAATTCTTCAGGATAATGTTCAAGCATCAGTCACAAAGTTGAAGTTACGCAGGGGTTGGCTATTCCAACAAGACAATGACCCTAAACACACTTGGAAATCTACAAAGACATTTATACAGAGGGAGAAGTACAATATTCTGGAATGTCCATCACAGTCCCCTGACTTGAATATCATGGAAAATCTATGGGATGATTTGAAGGACGCTGTCCATGCTCAGCAGCCATCAAATTTAACTGAACTGGAGAGATTTTGTATGGACGAATGCTCATCAAAGGCTATAGGAGGTGTCTAGAGGCTGTTACATTTGCAAAAGGAGCTCAATTAAGTATTGATGTAATATCTCTGTTGGGGTGCCCAAATTTATGCACCTGGCTAATTTTGTTATGATGCACATTGCATATTTTCTGTTAATGCAATAAACTTGATGTCACTGCTGAAACACTACTGATTCCATAAGGCATGTTATATATTAAAAGGAAGTTGCTACTTTGAAAGCTCAGCCAATGATAAACAAAACGCCAAAGAATTAAGAGGGGAGAAATTGCTTTTGCTTGGGGAGTTGTCCGACTTCGTAAAGAAAGTGGCAGGTAAATGGCAGACATTTTGTGTGGGAATTCTGAATGTGTGTGGAATGTGCCAAATCTAGGACAGTTGGGCAGTCTAACAAAAATTTCTGCTTTCACGCAAGTACATAGAACCACATATCTTAAAGGAACAGTGACGGGATGTCTAACATAAAAGAACAGAACACTACTTTTCAGCTCTCCAACTCTGAGTTAGTCAGGGGGGCCACATGGGACATAACTGTTCAGTGAGTTTGCAATTCATCCTCATCATTCAGCTCAGATTCAAAAGCAACAGTTCTGACCCATGTGCCCCCCCTCAAGTCACTGATTGGTTGCTGCCTGGTAACCAATCAGTGGAAAGCAAGAGAGCTGCAAAGCAGGAAGTAGTGTTCTGGCTATTATGTTAGACATCCAGTCACTCCAGCCTTTATACATTACATTTTTTGCTAACTAACTATATTAGAAACAATTTTTATTTTGCACAGCCTATCTATTTACCCAGTTACATTTTTATACTGAACAATTCCTTTAAGGACATTTAATATAATGGTAAGAACAGCGTGGATCATTAGTTGTTAGTTAATATAAATGCGTGCCTGGGTATCAGTGATGTTGCAGGATATATGTATGACATGTATCGTTTTTCTATGAGATACAAGTTATCTGAGTGTATCTTTAATAGTAATTCAGCTGGTTGTGGCCACATCCAAGCCACTGGGAAGGCAACAAGCTAAACTACAAGGATGTTTAAACACTTTGCAACTTCTTTTTACGTACCACTTGAGTTGTGATTGCAGTGATGCAATTAACCTTGTCGTCTCTTCTAGCTCTTTGACCAGTTGGTTTCTTTTACTACTCATCTTCAGCCTAAAAATACAAAAATACACTTTAAATAGTCGATAAGATCCACAGAAACTCACATCATATACATATTATATATATATATATATATATATATATATATATATATATATATATATATATAATTTATTCAAGTTCATTTATGTAAGTTATGATACACTATGTAGTCGGCACACAATAAACCAGAGTATTTTACATCGCCATCAGGTGGCCTGATACCCCCTCCAGGCCCATGGATTTATCAAAGCATGGTAGGGCTATATAACTGAAAAATGTACCCACCTCTAACTAATAAATGTCACCCACTTTTTTTTTATTTGAATGCACAAGGAAAGAGATTGATTGTTAGGGTCAGGCCACACGAGCAGATTCGGGTGTGATTAGTCGCCCCAGCGACAAATCTCCTCTTCTTTGGGGCGACAATCTCCCCGAACTGCCTTCCCCCTGCCCTCCGCTGGCTAAAATGAAAATCTCCTGGGGGAAGGCACATGCGGCACTTCATTTTCCGGAGTCGCTCAACAAGAAAACTTTTGGCGACTTCGGAAAACGAAGCGCTGCGTGTGCCTTTCCCTAGCTGTTTTTCATTTTAGCCAACGGAAGGCAGTTCGGGGAGATTAGTCACCCCGAAGAAGAGGGGGTGACTAATCTCCCCGAATCTGCTTGTGTGGCCTGACCCTTAGGTGAAATCCACAGGTTTCACTTGCACTTTTTGCCAGGCTGCAGAAGGGCAGCTCAGTGAAAGGCGATTAGATTACTATGGGAAAGTGCCAATTGTCTACGTTCAACTCATTAAACATGTACACATGGGACACAGAGATAATATCCCACATGAAATCTATCTGGTTAAACAACAAAGGAATCGGGATTCGTTTGAAGAAAACATCATACCAGAAACAGAATAATGCTAGCACCAATATTGACGGGCGCTCAATGTGTGTCCATAGAGATAGCGGGGACCCATTATTCAGAAACCAATGTATAAACTTTCTATTTAAATCTAAACCAATCTGCATTTCATTGTTGTGTACACTTGCACATAAACACACCCATACAACAGAAAAACAAACAAATGAAACGTGAAAGGAGATATCTTTCAAGAAAATGTTATTTTAAAAAAAAAAAAAGTATTCATTTTTTGACAAACTCACATATTCATAGTATCCAGTATTCTCCATTTCCCATGTTCCTATTAATAAGCATAAATTTGCTGTGTTTCACATTGTGTGAGAGTGTGAGTGTGTTTGTGCTGCACCACTTAAAGGAAACAACATGAAGCTCACATGAGCCTCACACACCAGGTAAACCAGGTCCAAATTCAATGCCCTTCTGCTTAAGATTGCTATTATTTAGGGGAGACAATCTGTAACCAATACTAGAAATGCGTGACATGGCCAAAATGAATATAAATAATATTGCTTTGTACTAAGGACAGACATTTGTTACATGACTTATGTCCTCTGACTTGATATCTCCCCATAATATTAATGACCGTGCAACCAAAACACCTGCAAAATCCACTGGTTGCTTACAGACAGCTGCAGACACACGGACGCAAGGTCTGAAAATCGTACAAACCTTCGATTCACAGGACTTTATCTTTGTGTCTATGGCCAGCTTTACATTGGGTTCGTTTTTTTTTTACATTGCTGCAGTTAAATGTGCAGTAACACCAAAAAAATAAAGAGTTTTAAATGAATGACCGTATAATTTATTGTTGCCCTGCACTGGTAAAACGTGTGCATTTGCTACTGAAATACAACTATAGTTTATATCAACAAGCTGCTGTGTAGTCATGGAAGCAGCCATTCAATACACATTAGATTATAGATACATTCTGAAGAATCCCATTGTATACTAAAGAGCATATCAGTTATCTGCTGTGCATCCTGTGCCTTTTCTCCTTTTTCAGCTTTAAATGGCTGCCCCCGTTCTTTATATAAACTATAATAGTCTTCAGCTGACCAGTGCAGCACAACAGTACATTATGGATTCATTACTTTAAAAGACTTACATTTTTTGGTGTTACTGTTTCTTTAAAGGAGAAGGAAAGCTACGGAGGCATTTTATTGGCAATAGATTAGCTGCAATAGTGCAAGCTAGAATGCTATATTTATTCTGTAGAATGTTTTACCATGCCCGAGTAAAAAGATCTAAAAACTCTCTGTTTGTTTAGAATAGGAGCTGCAGTATTAATGTGGTGTGACATCACTTCCTGCCTGAGTCTCTCCCTGCTCTGGGCTCAGATTACAGTAGAGAAGGGAGGGGGGTGGGGAAGAGGAGCAAACTGAGCATGCTCTTGCCCAGGGCAATGAGGTTTAAGCTGAAGGCAGGATGTCTGATACAAGCCCATGTGTACACAATAGAAGGAAAGAAATGCAGTGTTTCTTTTGACAGGGGACTCAGAGCAACATTACTTGGGGGGTTTACTGGTATATTTAGATGGACCTTTCTGATAAGGCTTACTTAGTTTTAACCTTTCCTTCTCCTTTAAACGTTACATATAAATCTATGTGAAACAATACAAGATTCTGTATGCACTTCAATGTGGTTCTCTACTGTATCTGCTGCATTTACCAATCCATGAATTATAATAGAAATCAGATGGCACACTCTTGTGAATTAGAATTATTTAGCACATATTTGGCAGACTGTGTGCCATCTAATTACCATTATAATAGTGATGGGTGACTTTGTCCCACTTCACAAAACTGGCAAAAAATTAGCGAAACTGCGATTTTGACGTCGGCGACCATTCGCCAGGCGTCAAAATGTGGTGCCGGCGATTTTCACGGCAAATTCACTCACCAGCGGCAAACGGGCAAATTCGCCACAAATTCATGCCTGGGAATAAATTCAATGTAATTTCTCCTACCGCACACCAGTAGTTCACCAATTCTGCAACTGGTGGTGAGTTTCTTCCATTGACCTGGCCGGGTCCCTTAGCAACGAATGTGTATAGAAAATGGATCCGCACACACACTGGTTAATGCAGTCGTTGAGTATCCCCTTTTATTCAGCCACCAAACATTGAACGTTTCGGGGGGGAACACCTGATGAAGGGTGGGTGTTCCCGTTCCCCCCCCCCGAAACGTTGAATGTTTGGTGTCTGAGTGTGCGGATCCGTTTTCTATACACATTCGTTAGGAATAAATTCACCCATCACTAGTGATGGGCGAATAAATACGCCTGGTGCGAATTCGCAGCAAATTTCCTCATTTCACCGCCGTCTAATAAATTTGTGGAAATTCACGGGTGAAAATTTGCCAGCGTCCAAAAATTTAGAACACTATTCGGACACCCATTGACTTTAACTTTAATTTTTTTCCTGCAAAACTCTGAAAAATTTGTGCTAATTTTTCAGCATTTCGCAAATTTTCGCAGGGAATTTTTTGTCTAACCGAAATGGGGGGAATTCGCCCATCACTAATTATAATTCTTACATATGAATCTACACTGACTGAAAGCTGAGAGGGCCTGACAACCCTACTAGAATGTCACTGATTTGTACCATTTTTATTCTTTCTGCCCTTTCTAGTGAGTCTGGTCTGCTACTCAGCAAAATGTGTGAAACTTGGGGAAACTTGGGATCTGAGATGAAACTTGGGATCTGAGATGATCTAACCGAGATGATAGGTTTCTCTTTGATGTTAACCCTAAACTCTTTAATCATGGTTGGAGCAGCGGCACTATTTATAGATGAAAACCAGGGAAAAATATATTTTACTGAAGATCTCAGAAATAAGTCAAATATTCTGCTTGAACAGTCTTTGATTTCTTTAGTTAGCAGGGAATCTATTCCTTCATAGAAATTCAAACAGAATATAAACTTTTCTTGCTTCTTAAAGGGAGTGGTTCACCTCTCAAGTTAACTTTCAGTATGTTATAGAATGGCCGATTCTAAGCAAATTTTCAATTGGTCTTTGTCATTTATTTTTTTATGGTTTTTGAATCATTTGCTTTTTTCTCCTGACACTTTCCAGCTTCCAAAAACAAATGCTCTGCAAAGCTAGACGGTTATTGCTATTTTTTAATTACTCCTCTTTCTATTTAAATCCTCTCATATTCATATTCCAGTCTCTTATTTAAATCAGTGCATGGTTGCTAGGGTCATCTTGACCCTAGCAACCAGATGGCTGAAATTGCAAACTGGAGAGCTGCTGAATAAAAAAGCTAAATAGCTCAAAAACCACAAATAATAAAAAAGAAATGCAAATTGTCATTATAAATCAACAGAATAAAATCTACCCATACAGTCACTGCATTGTTTCCCCTTTTTTGTTTTATAATAACCTATTAATTTGCCAGCAGCAAACATACAGTGGAATATATTCACTTTTAAGTATATGTTCACCTTCAAGTTAGTATGATATAGAATGGCTAATTTGAAGCAACTTTTCAACTGGCCTTCATTTTTTCTTCTGTATAGTTTTTTAATTATCTGCTGCCTTCTTTACATCTTTCAAATGGGGGTCACTGACCCCATCTAAAAAAACAAATGCTCTGTAAGGCTATAAGTTTATGGTTATTTCTACTTTTTATTAGAGATTCACTGAATCCAGGATTCGGTTCGGGATTTGGCCTTTTTCAGCAGGATTTGGATTCGGCCAAATCTTTCTGTCTGGTTGAACAGAATCTGAATTTACATATGCAAATTAGGAGTGGCGACTTTTTCTCACAAAACCAGGAAGTAAAAAGTGTTTTCCCCTTCCCACCACTAATTTGCATATGCAAATAAGTATTCGGATTCAGTTTGGTATTCGGGCAAATCTTTTGCAAAGGATTCGGGGGTTTCGGCCGAATCCAAAATAGTGGTGCATCCCTACTTTTTATTACTTATCTTTCTATTCAGACTCTCTCTTATTCATATTCCAGTCTCTATTTCAAATCAGTGCATGGTTGCTAGAGTAATTTAGACCCTAGCAACCGGATTACTGATGTCGCAAACTAGAGAGCTGCTGAATAAAAAGCTAAATAACTCAAAAACCACAAACAATGAAAAATGAAAACCAATTGCCTCAGTATATCACTCTCTACATCATACTAAAAATGAAATGAAAGATGAACAACCCCTTTAATAACGAAGCTGCAACTTGCAGCAGTTTTAACATTGTACAAAATAGTCATTTTTTCAAGTATGGAAAATATATATTAATGGAGATTACGTTTTTATTCTTTCTGTTATTTAAAATGACGGAATAAAACAATAGCCTGTGTTTTTTTTTTTTTTATGCAGGAAATTTATTTTATTAGCAGAATATTTTTTACAGACAATTTAACAGGAAATGGGTAAATAAAAGACTTATTCCTGTGGAGTTTTGCAAATCTCCCATCCCTAACACAGCCTTTTCAGTATATGGGTGTGGGGGACCCAAGAGCTGTTTCTCCAGCAACACCTGACATATCAGATGAGTTAAAACTTGCTAGATGTCTATAATGCTCAAAGTATCATCATTAATAATTAGGGATGCACCGAATTCAGGATTCGGTTCGGGATTCGGCCAGGATTCGGCCTTTTTCAGCAGGATTCGGATTCGGCCGAATCCTTCTGCCCGGCTGAACTGAATCCGAATCCTAATTTGCATATGCAAATTAGGGGTGGGGAGGGAAATCGCGGGACTTTTTGTCACAAAACAAGGAAATAAAATAATTTTCTCCTTCTCATCCCTATTTTGCATATGCAAATTAGGGTTCGGATTCGGTTCGGTATTTGGCCGAATCTTTCACAAAGGATTCGGGGGTTCGGCCGAATCCAAAATAGTGGATTCGGTGCATCCCTATTAATAATAACAATAATAATAATAATATACACATATTATGTCTATATACTCTATGGGGCTGATTTATTACTGGTCGAATTGAAAATTCTAATTTTTGAATTTTTTTCATGGTCAAAACTGTCAATTTCAACTAGGGAATTATCCAAACTCGATTCAAATTTTTTTTAAAAAAATTTGAATTCGATTTCCGAGATTTAACTCAGAGATTCCGAGATTTAACTTTTTCTTTTCTCATTGGCTATATTTTAGGACAGTAAAATTTAAAGATATGGAAGCTCCAGATCCCAGGTAGTTCTGGGGTGTCTGTCCCCTGAATTCAGCAACGGAACCAGAAAGAAAGAAAAAATTCTTTCCCAAGATATTTATAAAGAAACAGTAAGTAAGACGTTTTAGTACTGTTCAGTATCTATTGCTACAATGTTTTTACAACTTTTAAATGATTGTTACAATGTATTCACAATTTAAAATGATATGATATGTAGTATCTTTTATGGCTCACTGTATAATTATAAGGCACACGTTTCACTGTTTTATTTATAAACACTGAAATGTTCTACTGTGCATTATGGGTAATATGGAGGTGACTGATCATGGCCTCTCCTCATCCTGAGGGTATTTAAAAACGTGTTGGTAATGTTAATAAAAGGCTTGATAAAGGGTCATAAGGGCCCAAAACGTTGCCTTGAGGCACTTTAAGTAAAGACTCACTTTTTTTCAAATTACCAGAGTGCTGCTGTTTTTGTTGATCTGAGATTTAACTCTGGCCCTTTAAGAATTTAAATTCGGCTATTAGCCACCTGCCGAATTCAGTGTTAATGGGAGAGGTCCAGTGACCAATTTGAAGATGTTAGTGGCTTTCCTGACATTCAAGTTTTTTTTTGGGAGTTTGGTCAAATTCGAATCGAATTCAGTTTGAGTTTTCGAGTCGGTAAAATTAATCTGAGTTTTCGATATTCGATTTTTTTTTTAATAGATAACCCCCCAATCGAATTTCGAGGTATATCGAATTTATTAGAGTTTAAAAAAAATCACATGAATTTGAAATTCGAACCTTAATAAATTCTGTCTCTATGGGGGGAATTCACAAAAGTGTCGAAAAAATGTCTTTAAAATGTCGTAGAAAGTGTCGTAGCAACAGCCGACAAATTCACAGAGCATTTCTCCGCCAATTTTCCCGACATGTACGACACTTTTGAATTAGTGTCGTTAAAAGTGGGCGTGGTTTTTTCGGCGCCACTTTTCCCGAACATTTTTATGAATTACCCGTAAACTCGGTTTTTTTTACCGACACTTTTTCAGACACTTTAGGCTCTCCAAAATGAAAATGTCAGTCAAATTGTCTTTTAAAAAGTCTTGGTAAATGTCGTTTGTACGATGAAAAGATATACGACATTTTAGAAAATTGACAGACTTACGAGACATTCAGAGATGGTAACATCTGCCGTTCGTACGCCATTTTACAAATCTGTCGACCGCCACTTCTGGGTTACTTATTTTACCGACACTTTTGTGAATTCCCCCCTATGTGTTATAAGGACATGGCCAAAGAACATTCCTTCTTTGCAGATTTGCATTATACAAGGGGACTGCCATACTGCTTATCTTGGCAGAGGTATTCTCCGTACATAATCGTATTTATGTAAAAAGTCTTTATGCTGAGAAGGAACTGGTTGTTCATACGATAATTTATATGCCTGCACATTCCAAAACAAATGAATAGCGATGGGTGAATAAATTTGGCAGCCGCGAATTTGCTGAAAATTTCTGAGTTTCGCTCCGGATTTCCGAAACCTGGCGCGTGTCAGAATAGTCACGCGCATAAAAACTGGCGCGCGTCAAATTTATTTGGCTGCCCATTGACTTTAATGCATTTGGAAAAAACAGCAGCCCGTATAAAAATTGTTGCGGGCGTTGAAATTGACGCAAGTCAAAATAATTTTGACGCCTATTAACTTCAATGCGTTTCAGGATTTTGCGGGAAACTTGCAAATTTTTCAACGAAACAACAAATTCGCCCATCACTACAAATGAATAATTAGACCAACATTACACTGATGATGTTGATAAAGCAAAGTAAAGGCATAACGAGGACTCTTACCGCTCTGTTAGTGCTTTGCTTTGTGTCTCCCTCACCGCCTGTAAGTCTTCCGCTAGCCGCTTCTTTTCGCTTTCTAATCGCTCCACCTCGCTCTGACTCCACTTACGCGGGCTGATAAAGCGCATCTCTTTCAGCAGCTCTTCTTTCTCGCTGATTAGTATGAGGCGGTCTCTTTCAGAATCGAGGACTCCCGGCCATGCGTCTGTGTCGATCTTAGACAACTGGATCTTTATATTTGCTATCCTGCAAAAATGAAATGTATATATATATATCACTTACGGACTTGCAATATACTGCCAGGGCCACCGTTAAAAATCACGGGGCCCCGTACAACAACATTTTTGGGGCCCCGCCCATCCCGGCCCCCAAGTCCCACCCAAGATCCCGCCCACTCCACATCACAGTTAAAAGACCAAACAGACATCAGCGCTAAAAAAGGTAACCCCCCCCACACAAGTTATAAAAAGCTATTGGGGCCCCCTATGAGTTAAAAAAAAAACATTGGCAACAGGGCGCCCCATAAAAGGTTTTTAGGTTTTTTTGTGTCCATTAGTAAATCGTCAATGTCCCTGCCGGCAGTAATGTTAGTGAATTGTCGCTAGCGTTAGCCACTTCGCCTTTTAGTAAATCTGCCCCTAAATCTGTAAAAGACATAAGACAGGATGCAAAAGAAATCACACATCTTACATACTTGCTCATTCCCACCTTATGATTAATCCAAAGGCCTATTGACATAAAAAGTATACTTTGCAGGAAACATTCATTGCATGCAAAAAGTAATTACCTCCTCTTTGCCTCTTCATATCGAAGTTGTAACCTGACCTTCTCAGCCAAATGGTTATTACTGACCACAGAGGGCTGGGGAAACAATAGACCATCAGAGTCATCAGCTGAACTACACAAAGTACTGTACAATCAATTTGAATTGTACTATTTATCCTATGCCCACCATAAAGAGCTATGTGGCAAATGTTAATAATAGCCCCATGTCTTTTCAATGCAAAATAACAAGCAGAAATGCAATAATAATAATAATAAGTAAAATACACAAACATTTCCGTTGCTGGCAGGACTCCTTAACTTCACTTATTAAAATTTTACCTATAAGAAAGAGGAACTTCAGAGGCAGTAGCGATCCTAGAGGGGGGGTGGGGCCTGGTGCATGACGCGCAGCTGGGCCCCGCCCCCCTCCGTACGGCCGCATTTGTCAGTGGCGCACGGACTGAAGGGGGCCCTGAGGGGGGTGCAGGCCCTGGCCCGCTCACACCCCCTGCTCCCCCAGTAGTTCCACCCGGTGTTGGACCTACAGTATATGTATAAAGACACTACATAACCAAAACTATGAGGACACCTACCTTTTCAAAATCTCATCACAGAACGCAAGGTATTAGCAGTCTTGCTAGTCTGTTAAAACAGCCATTACCCACTACTCTTCTGGGAAGGCTTTTTACTAGATGTTGGAACATCAGCACTCTCATTCATCCCAAAGGCATTCAGTTGGGATCAGTCAACTTCTTTTCCTCCCTTTCTCTGCAATTCTGTATAGACCTTACTTTGGGCACAGGTCTATTATCCTGCTAAAACATGAAATGGTCTAACCCCTCCAATCCATCATGAACACGTCTACCTGACTCCCGCTGTCCCCCTCTGCCACTTCCTGCACTCGATAACTGGCATCCACAGAATTTACTTTAAGATTCTTGTACTCCTTTAGAAAGAACTCAGGAATGTTGCCCATCATACATCACTTCTCTGCAGATGTTTACCTATAGAGGAAGCAGATCCCGAACCATGGGGTCTACGCTAGTTACGTCACTGCTTCCCTGATAACCAAGTACTCCCTAAAACGTAACTTCCTGCACAACCTCCTTCCTCACATTCTCGTATCCAGGACTGTTCACATGCTATATCCATCCTCTAGAGCTCCTTCCTCCTACTCATTAGACCAAGGATCCCCAACCTTTTGAACCCGTGAGCAACATCCAGAAGTAAAAGGAGTTGGGGAGCAACACATGGATGTGATTGGCCATTTGGTAGCCCTATGTGGATTGTCAACCTACATTGAGACTCTGTTTGGTAGTGCATCTGGTTTTTTTTATGCAACCAAAACTTGCCTCCAAGCCTGGAATTCAAAAATAAGCACCTGCTTTGAGGACACTGGGAGCAACATCAAATGGGTTGGAGAGCAACATGTTACTCATGAGCTACTGGTTGGGGATCACTGCATTAGACTCTCCCAAAACCTCTACAAACAATCAGAATCCACCCTTTTATTCAGGACCATAACCTAAAAGTTCTAAGTTCAACCTTCAAGTCAATGTTTAGCATATGATACAATGCCCCATTCCTTTCAACTTTGCCATTAGTTTTCATTCTTTTTTTCTTATGGTTTTTGTATTATTTGCCTTCCTCTTCTGCCTCTTTTCAGCTTTCAAATGGGGGTCTATGATCTCAGCAGACAAAGACTATTGATCTGTGAGGCTACAATGTTGTTATTGTTACTTTTTATTTCTTATCTTTCTATGTTGTCCTTCTCCAATTCATATTACTGTCTCTAGTTCAAACTACTGCCTGGTTGCCAGGGTAAACGAGACCAGATAGCTGATGAACAACCAAACAGGAGAGCTGCTGAACAACCAAACAGGAGAGCTGCTGAACAGCAGACGATTGCAAACGGTCTCAGAATATCAAGGTCTACATCATACTAAAAGTTAAAGGTAAACTAATGGCTTTGCATTTTTCACTAATATCTCAACCAACAGGACCTCTGCAACCTCACCATACAGTATGTTTCACTTCCTCACCCTTTTAGATTGTAAGTTCTCACAAACAGGGCCCTCTCCTGCATTGTCTCCTAACAATATGCATTTATAGTTGAGCATCTATACTGGTGAAATGCTTGTCCATGTATGTAATGTGTTATGTCTTATATTTGTTGGCATTATCGATGAGTAATACTACTTTTAGTGGAACATTTGTCAGCAATGATGGCTGTGGCTTAAACAGACCATTTCAATTATCAGAATGGGTGTCCACATAGTACAGGTATTGGGACCTGTTATCCAGAATGCTTGGGACCTGGGACTTTCTGGATAAGGGGTCTTTCCATTATTTGGAACTTCAGATCTTAAAGGAGAACCAAACCCTTAATTATAAAAACCCCTACCCTACATAGACCCCCTTCCCTGCTCCCCCACAGCCTAGGTGTTACCCTCGGTAAATGCCCCTAATTCTTTACTTACCCCTCGTTGCAGATTCAGTGCATCAGAGTTCATGGGCGACATCTTCTTTTCTTCGGGTGTTCTTCCAGCGCTTCGGCAATTTCCGTGACTTTCGGCGCATGCGCAGGTGCCCGTGAACTCCAATGAGCTGAATCGGCAGCGAGGGGTAAGTAAAGAGTTAGGGGCATTTACCGAGGGTAACACCTAGGATGGGGGGAGCAGGGAGGAGGGTCTGTGTAGGGTAGGGGATATTAATATAAAGGGTTTAGTTCTCCTTTAAGTCTGAAAAAACATTTAATCATTTAGGGGCAGATTTATCAAAGGTCGAAGTGAAAATTCAAATTTAAAAAATTAGAATTTCAAGCCAATTTTTGTGTACTTCGACTTGAATCTGAAAAAAAATCCAAAATTCGAAAATCAAAATTTATCATGACTGCCTCTTTAAAAATCTGACTTCGACCATTCTCCATCTAAAACCTGCCAAATTGCTGTTTTAGCCTATGGGGGATCTCCTAGAACCTATTTGGATTCAACTGGTGGATTTTGAAAAATTTTAGTTTTTTCGCACGATTCGAATGAGCTATTACTTAGATTCATACAAATCGAATTCAGATGAATTTGAACAAATAAGGACTATTTCCCTGGAAAAGAAAAACTGATTTTTTTAAAAATAAATTTCGGTTGGTCTTTTTGAATTTTGAATTTCGAAGTTTTTCTAATTCGAACCCTTGATAAATCTGCCCCTAAATATACTGAAAAGGCTTGTTTTCCTGCCAAGAAGGATACTGTTATATTATTACAAAAAAAGGACATCATTTTTAAAAATCGGAATTGTTAAAAATTGAGTTTATAGCAGACAACCTTCCAGTAATGTGTGGAGCTTTCTGGTTAACGGGTTTCCAGAGAACGGATCCTATACCTGTATTGCCCTTATAGAGTATATTAAAAAAAAAAAAAAAAAACCAGCTCTTAGGCTAAGGCCACACTAGGCGATAGCGCCGCGATTTGACTCGCGGCGACTTTTCGCGGCGACTTTTAATCCGCAATCGCTGGGGAAACTTTTGCGCTGGCGTCTATGGGGAATCGCGGCGTAAAAACACACGCGGCGATCTTTTTTCTATTGTCGCTCGAAATCGCCTAGCGAGGCAATTTCGAGCGACAGTAGAAAAAAGATCGCCGCGTGTGTTTTTACGCTGGCGATTTGTCGCGATTCCCCATAGACGCCAGCGCAAAAGTTTCCCCAGCGATTGCGGCTTAAAAGTCGCGGCGAAAAGTCGCCACGAGTCAAATCGCGGCGCTATCGCCTAGTGTGGCCTTAGCCTTAGACATTTAAGTATCTGGAATTGAGCAACGACTTGAATGTTTTCAAATGGAACACTGCATAAAGCTCTTTTGTACATTAACAGTATGTACTATAATTATAAATATATTTTGTACAATGGACTGTCCCACGTTGAAAGAAAAACCCGGACATTACTGATGTATAAAAATAAATGAATCAGAAAAGAAACATGTTACTTACGTGTCCTGAAATATCCGTTTGAGAACTGACATTGAGATAATGCCTGGGCAGAGAATTAGCTGAAGATGCTAAAGAAGTATCGCTGGCCCAAAGGTCGGATTGTGATCCCTTGTCAATGAGGAAGCCATTTTTCAATTCCGCAAGACTCTAAGGAAATTAGCCCACAGTTTACTCACGGTCATTACATTTCCAGGCGGCTGCATTTTATAATTTGCTTTGCTTACATCTAGGGATGCACCGAATCCAGGATTCGGTTCGGGATTCGGCCAGGATTCGGCCTTTTTCAGCAGGATTCGGATTCGGCCGAATCCTTCTGCCCGGCCGAACCGAATCCGAATCCTAATTTGCATATGCAAATTAGGGGCAGGGAGGGAAATTGCGTGACTTTTTGTCAGAAAACAAGGAAGTAAAAAATGTTTTCCCCTTCCCACCCCTAATTTGCATATGCAAATTAGGGTTCGGATTCGGTTCGGTATTCGGCCGAATCCTTCGGGAAGGATTCGGGGGTTCGGCCGAATCCAAAAAAGTGGATTCGGTGCATCCCTACTTACATCCATAGTGGCCTATAATGCAGTTTTAATTCATAACCGGCCAATATGATACCGTTTGTGCAAAGTACCTGAATTAGGTCTTGTTTCTCTCGTTCGCCAGAAGTTATAGCCTTTTTGATCGCTTTCATCTCATTCAGTATGGCTTGGGCTTCGTCAAGTTTATAGGCACAATGTTTTCCTGACATTTTCAACTCAATCCTGTTTCAAATAAACACATTAATGGGATGCAGCAGTGGCTCTACCTGTATTTGTTAATGCTAGCATTAAAATGAGTACAGGTATGGGATCTGTTATTCATAATATTTGGGACCTGGGGTTTTCCGGGTAAGGGGTCTTTCCATAACTTGGATCGCCATAGTCAACTGAACTATCACATAAACATTAATTATACCCAATAGGCTGGTTTTACTTCCAATAAGGATAAATTATATCTTAGTTTGGATCAAGTACAAGCTATTGTTTTATTATTACAGAGGAAAAGGAAATCATTTTTAAAATCTGATTTATTTTATTAAAATGGAGTCTATGGGAGACGGCCTTCCCGTAGTTCTGAGCTTTCTTGATAACAGGTTTCTGGATAAAGGATCCTATACCTGTACAGGTTAATAAAAAATGCTTCTAATCAAAAAAAGACCGTCTCTCATAGGCGCAAATTCACTAAGCGCCGAAGGCTAGCGTTAATTCTCTAGCGTTTGGCATTTTCCATTACTGCGCAAATTCACTAACGAACGCTGGCGTAATTTCACTAGTGTTACTTCGTACCCTTACGCCAGGTGAATTTTCGCTAGTGACGTAACTACGCAAATTCACTAACTTGTGCAGTGTACTGAACGCTACCTTTTACGCTAGACTTCCTTCGCCACCTCAGACCTGGCGAAGCGCAATAGAGTAGATTTGAAGGTTTTCTAGGCATTTGAAGTGGTGATATGCTTGGCGAATTAACGCTAGCGCAACTTCGAAAACTTACGCTACCCCTGTGCGCAACTTCGGATTTAAGTGAATTTGCGGAGCGCTGGCGAAAATACGCCTGGCGAAGTGTGACGAATTGTGGCGAAGTGCGGCGAAGTTGCGCCTGGCGCAACTTCGCATCTTAGTGAATTTGCCCCATAGACTCCATTTTTTCCAATGAATCCAAATTTTTAAAAATGATTTCCTTTTTCTCTGTAATAATAAAACAGTAGCTTGTACTTCATCCAAACTAAGATATAATTAATCCTTATTGGAGGCAAACCCAGCCTATTGGGTTTATTTAATGTTGATATGATTTTCTAGTAGACATTAGGTATGAAGTTCCAAATTAGAGAAGATCTGTTATCCGGAAAACCACAGGTTCCAAGCCTTCTGGATAACAGGTCCCATACCTGTACTATTTCTATTTCTCTTAGCAGATTTTTTTTATTGTGTTCTCACTGCATCTTTGGGTTCAATGTAGACTACTTCTCATGTTTATTGATGGTATCATGGCATAAGGAATATAAAGTAACTGAGTCAAGTTGGGACATGCTTATCGGTTTAGGAATAATATAAATGTAACACCTGAAGTAGAAAGACGACAGGCTAACACGCCTATTGTACTATAACAACAAATTAAGACAGAAGCCTTCCTTAATCCCATAGGAACTTGCACCCACACAAACAGAATCTGTGCCAAATAAGATCATACTCCAAATCCAAGTGTCAAGCAAATTTGCATTTTACCCACTATAACGAATAATTTGTCTGTATATAAGTTGTGTTGGTCTTCCACGGGTTTTCAGTAAAGTGTAAGGAGGTTATTTAATAAAGTTAAAAATGCCAAAAACTTTTAAAAAAATTAGATTTTTTTTTTGCTGAAAATCCAGCATCTCAGACCTGCCGAGGTTGTATATAAGTAAATGGGAGACGTCTCGAGGATATCCTGATCTGTGCTGGATTTCAGGCAAAAAGCCAAAGATTTTGTGGTTTTCAGGCAAAAATCTGAAAATCTGAAAAATTTGTATGATTTAAATTTTTGGACAATTTTCACTTAAATTTTGATTTTTTTCCTGGGAAAATGTATTAATAAATAATAATAAAAAAAAATAACTGGAAATAACCCATGCGGATTTGGTCGGAGCATATTTCAGAAAATAATGAGATAAATTTGGATTTTGATTAGAAGAATTCTTTATAGGCCAACTGACTAACGATGCCATTTATTAGTGAGAGTTGTAGTGGTGTCTGCAGAGAGCACATCAGTTTCCACTTGAATGCACATACAGCATTTGGATTATTTGTGTTAAAATGGAGTCTATGGGAGATGGCCTTTCTGTAATATGGAACTTTCCAGATAACAGGTTTCCAAATAACTATCACAATGCAAATATACATATATGAAAGAAGTCAACTTTAGGGATGGGCGAATTTTTTGGCCTCGTTTCGCCAAAAAAATTACGCCATAGACTTGTATGGGCGTCTGCGACATTTCGCCGGCGGCGAATTTTTGGCGAAACGAAACCGGTCAAATTCGCCCATCCCTAGTCAACTTATGACCAGGAGCCATATTGCTTCTGGCATCAAAAGAAAGTGTTCACTTTCCAAAACTTTTTTTCAGTTCAGTTGGTTTCAGATAGTTCACCAGAAATAAAGACTTTTTCCAGTTACTTTCTATTTTCTATGTATGACCATTCTTCTAATATTAAGTGTAAAGTTTTCACCTTCTAAAGCAGCTCTGGGAGGGGGGTCGGCGACCCTCTAAACTGTTGTAAATTGATACATTTCTAATCTTTGTCCCTTCTGAGCAGAATCTCTGGGTTTCATTACAGGCAGCTGTTAGAGTTGATACATTAGTTGCTAATACTCCAGAGATGCTGCTGAGACATGTATCAATGAAATGTTGCAAATTTGTAACAGTTCAGAAATTGCACGTGAATTACGGAGCGGTCAGTCTAAAACACCACAGACAGAAACATTAAACTTAAGATTTTAGAAAAACGGTAAGAAATAAAAGATGGAAAGTAATTTAAAATAGTATTTATTTCTGGGCAACAATCTGAAAACAACTGCAAAAGTTTTTGGAAGGTGAACAACCCCTTTAATGGCCACTAGCTCAAGCATAAAAATAAACCATGTCCGTTACATAAAAGTCAATTTATAGGGTTATTAAAGCTTATAGTGTAGCTTTGGTTAAGGAGAATGAACATGAACATTGGCTGTTTTGCCAATTACTGACAAACATTTTCCAACAAAGTTATTTGCTGGATCTCACCTTTGTGAACTAACACAACTTGTTTCCTACCTCAGTGAGCACTGTGTATGCTTGGATTAGCACATGCTTGGATTAGAACATGCCTAAATTAGAACATGCTTGGATCAGCACATGCTTGGATTAGAACATGCTTGGATTAGAACATGCCTAAATTAGAACATGCTTGGATTAGAGCATGCTTGGATCAGCACATGTTTGGATTAGAACATGCTTGGATTAGCGCATGCTTAGATTAGAGCATGCTTGGATTAGAACATGCTTGCATTAGAGCATGCTTGGATTAGAACATGCTTGCATAGAACATGCTTGCATTAGAACATGCTTGCATTAGAACATGCTTGCATTAGAACATGCTTGGATTAGCACATGCTTGGATTAGAGGATGTGTGGATTAGAGCATGCTTGGATTAGAACATGTTTGGATTAGAACATGCCTAAATTAGAACATGCTTGGATTAGAGCATGCTTGGATTAGAACCTGCTTGGATTAGAACATGTCTAAATTAGAAAATGCTTGGATTAGAGCATGCTTAGATGAGCACATGTTTGGATTAGAACATGCTTGGATTATAACATGATTGGATTAACACATGCTTGGATTATAACATGCTTGGATTAGAGAATGTGTGGATTAGTACATGCTTGGATTAGACCATGCTTGGATTAGAAAATGCTTTGATTAGCACATGCTTGAATTATAAAATGCTTGGATTAGAGAATGTGTGGATTAGCACATGCTTGGATTAGACCATTCTTGGATTAGAATGAAAAAGAGAGAAAGAAAGAAAAGAACTTTGTTTTGTAAATGTATCAAACACTACACCTCTGCAATTCAACCACTTCTCTCCAAATAATATAGTTTCAATTCGTTGTATAGTTTAGAAAAGGATACCCTTAATTGTTGCAGTAGTCCGAATTGAAACTATGTTGGTCATCTTTAAGATAAACTGATAACACCAGATTAGCAAATTACAATGTTGCTTATTATTACAGTTTGGCGAATTTAACTCCTCTCTACTGGATATAGCAAGCCGTGTGCAACATTCACCCTCAAAAACCTTCCAACAATGATTCTAATAAAGAAAAAAACTTTACAATTGGTATTGTTTGTTATTTAATTCCGCTTTAACCCACAAAGTCGATAACCAACTAAAATTAAAATTCGGAGTTAGTTACTCCCTATTCAATCACTTTTAATTTAAGGTGCCGTTATCTTATAAGGATTCCATTTCATTCAAAAATTCATTAAAATCACTCTCAACATTCTTAATCAATTTAACCAATAAAAGGTTTACTATTGCAATTCATTCAAATGTACAATATCAAGTGACCTGTGCAATCAATTCAATGTTGAATGATTCTGATGTGCTCTGATTAATAAAGTGCCATGTGCAATTAATTAATTCACCATTCCATTTAGTGGCTTGTGCATAAATTAATTAAAATCTAAGAGTTAATTACTATGGCCACAATTAAAAAAAAACCACCTGGTTATCAACCACTTGATTAAAAGTTGAGAAAAGTGAAAATTGTATAGAGGGTGGAGTTGCTCCCAAGAATATAACTAGAATTTTTTCTAAGTCCCTAGGAGCACCACAAAGATGTAGAACGACAGGACCTGTAGGGCTGCGGTCTCAGTTGTACCTTTCTATCTGTTTGAAAGAGACTATCTTAACCTACAAAACCGCAAACCCCACAGTCCTTAGAAGAGAAAATAGATAAGTAAAAAGAGTCTGAGAATATTGTAAAAAAGATTTTTCGTTTCAATCCCGCCCCACCATCCGGTGATTTAAAGCTAAAATCAAGGAGACCGTCAGTTGCCCTGACGTACGTTTCGCAATTTGCTTTTTCAAAAGGCAATTACCGCTCGCTTTCCGCATATCCTTTGCATTGGCGTCATCTTCTCGCGAGATTACGCGTCTAACTATGACAGATGTGCATCTACGCGAGTTTCACTGACGGGCGCATATCTAATTTCCCAATTCCAAATCCAAGGATGTAAGGGGCTTCTTTGTGAGTTAACCCCTTGTTGAGAGTGAATTTAATGAATTTTTGAATGAAATGGAATCCTTATAAGATAACGGCACCTTAAATTAAAAGTGATCGAATAGGGAGTAACTAACTCCGAATTTTAATTTTAGTTGGTTATCGACTTTGTGGGTTAAACCGGAATTAAATAACAAACGATACCAATTGTAAAGTTTTTTTCTTTATTAGAATCATTGTTGGAAGGTTTTTGAGGGTGAATGTTGCACACGGCTTGCTATATCCAGTAGAGAGGAGTTAAATTCGCCAAACTGTAATAATAAGCAACATTGTAACTTGCTAATCTGGTGTTATCAGTTTATCTTAAAGATTACCAACATAGTTTCAATTCGGACTACTGCAACAATTAAGGGTATCCTTTTCTAAACTATACAACGAATTGAAACTATATTATTTGGAGAGAAGTGTTTGAATTGCAGAGGTGTAGTGTTTGATACAGTTACAAAACAAGGTTCTTTTCTTTCTTTCTCTCTTTTTCATTACAATTAACTGATACCTTGTGTGGCTGTAGAGTCTGAGGGGCAAATTCACTAAGATGCAAAGTTGCGCTGGGCGCAACTTCGCCGCACTTCGCCAGGCGTAGTTTCGCCAGTGCTCCGCAAATTCAATAAAATTAGAAGTTGCGCACAGGGGTAGCGTAAGGTTGCGAAGTTGCGCTAGCGTTGATTCGCTATGTAAAGCGAAGTTACGCTAGCGAAGGCTAATTTGCATACAACGCGAAATTCAAATTTATAACACGTATTAGCACTACAAATGCCTATAAAACCTTCAAATCAGCAAATAAAAATTTTATTTTGCCCTACACATGTGCCCACTGTCTAGGTAAGTTGCCATGAGTCAGGAAATGTAGGGGGGAAGGAGGGGAGCCCCAAAAATATTTTCGATCTTTTTCAGCCTATCACCCATCATGTAAAAACACGCCAGCATTTTTTGGGACTTTTTGACTTATTTTGAAACAATCCCTATCTACTCTATTGCACTTCGCCAGGTCTGAGGTGGCGAAGGAAGTCTAGCGTAAAAGGTAGCGTTCAGTACACTGCGCAAGTTAGTGAATTTGCGTAGTTACGTCGCTAGTGAAAATACGCCTGGCGTAAGGGTGCAAAGTAACACCAGCGAAACTACGCCAGCGTTCGTTATTGAATTTGCGCAGTAATGAAAAATGCCAAACGCTAGCGAATTAACGCTAGCGTTCGGCGCTTAGTGAATTTGCGCCTGAGTATACATTTATTATCGTAAGAGTTAACTTTTCTTTCTAATAACATTCTTGGATTAGAACATACTTTGATTAGCACATGCTTGGATTACAAAATGCTTGGATTAGAATATAGGTGTGCACTGGGTAGCCGCAGAGTAGTGCAAGTGTGCTCCATCACAATATCACTGGAAATTGATGTCCCTCAGTATACAGAAAGACTTCTGGGAGCCATAGGCTAAAGGTGGCCATATATGAGCAAATCCACTTGTTTGAAGGGGTTGCCAAAAGAGTGAATCTTGCTCCGATATGCCCACTTTGATTGAGTGATATTGGACTGATCTGACTGTGAGTCCGACTGGCAAAATAATGGTATCACAAAGCTTGGAATGTAAAAAGATGGTGCGAAAAATGCATCAATGAACCAATGCAGTCCTCAGTCTGAAAGGATTTTTAAACCTGTCCAATTGACCTGGCCGATTTTAGTTGCAGCTTTGATGGACCACGGGTAAGAAAATCTCACCTTCTGAAGGCTGTTTTTTTTTTTTTAAAAGATTTTTTTGAAAATTTTTAAATGTTCAAAACTACAAAAAATTACAATAGGAAAAAAAAAAAAAACAAGAAGGAGGGAAAGAAGAAACAAGAGAGGAAAGGAAGTAAGGATTAAATTATATATTATTCGCTTTTGTGTTAGTTGAAAAAGAACACACCGGCACAGCGTGGGCACTGCTAGTAGGAGAAGACTTGCTCGTTTTTGCGGATGCAACGTTTCGGGGCGTAACCCCTTTATTCAAGCAAGGAGGCAGTTCGGGGAGATTAGTCGCCCCAAAGAAGAGAAGATTTGTCGCCGGGCAACTAATATCCCCGAATCTGACTGTGTGTCCCTGCCCTTAATCACAGTGTTCCTCTGGTAGTACCAAGTACCGAATGTTACATTTTAACTGAAACCATATATAATGCTACAGAAAAAGCCACTTGGCTTTATCCACCTTTAAAGGAGAAGGAAAGGTTAAAACTAAGTAAGCCTTATCAGAAAGGTCCATCTAAATATACCAGTAAACCCCCAAAGTAATGTTGCTCTGAGTCCCCTGTCAAAAGAAATACTGCATTTCTTTCCTTCTATTGTGTACTCATGGGCTTCTGTATCAGACTTCCTGTTTTCAGCTGAAACCTCATTGCCCTGGGCAAGAGCATGCTCAGTTTGTGCCTCTCCCCCCACCCCTCCCTTCTCTGCTGTAATCTGAGCCCAGAGCAGGGAGAGACTCAGGCAGGAAGTGATGTCACACCACATTAATACTGCAGCTCCTATTCTAAACAAACAGAGAGTTTCTAGAACTTTTTACTGAGGTATGGTAAAACATTCTACAGAATAAATATAGCATTCTAGCTTGCACTACTGCAGCTAATCTATTGGCAATAAAATGCCTCCGTAGCTTTCCTTCTCCTTTAAAATGCTTAGTGCAGATGTTTAAACAGCTCTATGATATACAGTAGTGTGTAGAATAAGTGGAAACTTGTTTTTTAATTCTAATTACTGGTTTGATAATCCAGACACTGGCCACCTTTGTCATATAATCATATTATTATCTTGAGATTTAATGTTTGCCAGAATTATTGTTCCACAGTTTCAACACACATTCTTGCAGCCAAACTAAAGGCGTAAATGCTAAGGCAGGAGAGCTGTGGAACTGGTTTGGCGGGCGATTAGGAACAGTAGAAGTACATTCTTCTTATAGCCATCTGGGACATGCTCCTGAAATGTTATATGGCAGCTCCCTAATTAAAAATAAAAAAAAAATATTTATATGGGAGCTGCTCCAGAGAATCTACTAGTGAGAAATGAAAAGGTTGCTGGTGCTACAAGACCTTGTTAAGCAAAGAATTATAAGCTGCCTTAAGATTCAACCGAGCCCTGCTAATCCTTTCTTGATTTTGGTCCCCTGTAAAATGTCACATTCTAGCTACTCAGTGAAATATCTCAGTTGTACGTGTTTCCTTTTGTTTTCAAAGTGTGATGTCCAAGAAATTAGTACAAGAGAAAACCGTGTCCTTCACTATCACACTAGGTAAAGCCTTTACAACATTTTCATGCAGGGTTTGTATAGGAACATATTTCTGATACTATTAGCTAGGGGGAAAAAATATATAAACACTTAGATAATTAACTGTATCAACTGTACTTTTATCTAAAGGCAAATAGACCATAGGCATGGGTATAGAACATAAATGATTCTGTTTGATGCATACATGAATATGAACCAACAACTGAAATAATAAACATAGACAAACAAGAATGTGTTGTGTGGCACAGAGTACTATGTACAATATGGAGGTATGGGACTGGGGGTATGGTTACATGACCTTGCTTCTAGAATATTAAAGGAATTGTTCAATATAAAACTAAAAACTGTGTGAATAGATAGGCTGTGCAATATAAAAAATGTTTCTAATATAGTTAGTTAGCCAAAAATGTAATGTATAAAGGCTGCAGCCAATGGATGTCTAACATAATAGCCAGAACACTACTTCCTGCTTTGCAGCTCTCTTGCTTTCCACTGATTGGTTACCAGTGAAATTTTTTTTATTTTGCACAACCTATTTACCCAGTTTTTAGTTTTACACTGAACTTTTACTTTAACAATTTCCCTATCCACCCCTGTGTACATTCTACCCACTGCTAATGACTCCTTTTAATGGAATCTGACCTGTCTGTCTATTGAATATATCACTAGCCATGGGGGGGGGGCGTCAGAAGAGCAGACAAACTAAATGTCTATGCCCTTGTCTGATCCCCTTACTTGTTCCTCATTTTGAAGGCATAAGTAAGTAGCTCCAGGGAGAGCAAGGCTATTCATAGCTCTGTGCTTTCTTACGGCTCCATTGCACTGCTCTCAATGACTATTATAGGTATGCCAAGTGAATGGCTTCCTAAAGAGCTTGTTTTGAACCCTTTATGTAACTGATACAAGATGTTGTTAGAGAGTGTAAGGTCATTTATAAAACCATTGTTACAAGAGCTGGCATCGATTTATCATCGATTACCCCCAAGTCATCGAGATCTCGGACAACTTATATGCAATAACTATACAGTTGACATACGAGGCAAGTTTTTAAAGATGGGAGAGGAGATTTGACCTTTACTGTGCCCTGTGATGCTCAGTGACATATTTACACAGCCAATATCTAAGGTAAAGAAATCATTACTCTTTGAGGGTTTGGTAGCCATTTTCTTTATACTGGAGTTCTTGTCGCAGAAAGACCGTTTCTCTCTTCAGTTTTTTCACCTGTAAGACAAAGTACCTATCAGGCAGTGGTTCTATAGGCCAATACCTAAAATAAGAGCCAGCGCACAGAGGCTCCACAGAAGACAAGCAGAAAGAACATGGGGAGGCCCATTTATCAAAGTTCGAATTTCAAGTTTTTTAAAAATCAAATATACTCACAAATTTGAATGGCTAATATTCGATTAAATGGTTCTGACCTGAAAATTCGAATCGTATTGTAATCATATTAGATTCGTACTAATCCAAAAAATTTTCTCCCGAAAAAAAAAACCTCGAATGTCAAGAAGGCTATTCACATCTCCAAATGGCTCAGCGGACCTCTGCCATTGACTTCTACATGAACTCGGCAGATTTTAGGTGGCAAATATTCGAATTAGGACTGTTTTAGGATAAATCTCACCTTCAAATTTACATCCGAATAGCGGGATTAAAATTACCGTATATACTCGAGTATAAGCCGACCCGAGTATAAGCCGAGGTAACTAATATTACCTACGAAAACTGGGAAAACTTATTGAGTCTAGTATAAACCTAGGCACAACTACAGCCCTGTCTCCCAGCAGCGCACATTCTGCCAAAGCGACCCCCCCAGCGATCAACCGGACTTCTTTGCAAAGTTGATGGTGACAGAGAATTGCTAAACGGATTACTGTGTGCATTGTCCCACTACCATGTGCAGAGGGTGCTATTTGATATTGCCATCACTGTTAATCTTTCATATAACCAACAGAGGGTGCTGTGTGATATTGCAGTCACTGTTAATCTTTCATATAACCAACAGAGGGCACTGTGTGATATTGCAGTCACTGTTATTCTTTCATATAACCAACAGAGGGCACTGTGTGATATTGTAGTCACGGTTATTCTTCCATAGTACCAACAGATGGCGCTGTGTGATATTGCAGTCACTGTTATTCTTTCATATAACCAACAGAAGGCGCTGTGTGATATTGCAGTCACTGTTAATCTTTCATATAACCAACAGATTTGGTGTTTTTGAACACTTTGGTCTTAAAATACACCTTTAATTTATTTCTTTGAATACAAGAAGCCAATGATGGATCGCAATTAACGTACAAAAAGTAATAAAAACACCCCAATCGATATCCTATTAAACAGAATATATAACATACCCTGGATTTTGTTGTTGCAATTTCAGCTTTGAGAATATCTGGATCATATTTGGAACTTGAAGAGGAGCCAGAAACCACTAGAAATAGAAAATATTACTTTCATGACTTTAGGACAATAGTAGTGGACAGTTACAGAACAGATTGAAGGAGACCTACTGTATATGAAGCAGAGAAAAAGGAGGAGTTCTCAAACACGTTTAAATGTAATAAACTAAAGGCTAAGTAAATATTACAGTTAGAAATTAATCTACTTTATTATTTCATATGCAAACGGCTATGCATAACAGTAACTATGTAACTATTATTTTTAGCTATTTACATAGATATTTAGTTATTTGCCTTCTTGGTGCTGAGATGTATTTTTTTTTTTTTTTATTATCCATGGTATCGGATAATCAGTATACTTCATATTGATTTCCAAACACCTAGGGGCAGATTTACTAAGGGTCGGAGTGAATTCGAGGGAATTTTCGAAGTAAAAAAATTCGAAATTCAAAGTAATATTTTGGATACTTCGACCATCGAATATGATACTACGACTTCGAATTTACTTCGATTCAAAGTAAAAATCATTTGAATATTCGACCATTCGATAATCTAAGTACTGTCTCTTTAAAAAAACTTCAATACTTCGCCAAATTAAACCTGCCGAAGTGCTATGTTAGCCTATAGGGACCTTCTACAACATTTTTCTAAGTCTTTACACATCAAATAAAAATCCTTTGATCGATCGCTAAAATCGATTTTTATTCGACTGCAGGATTGCTAAATTTGTTGAAAAAACTTCGAATACAAAGTTTTTTAATTCGATGCTCGAATTTTGAAGTTTTCGAAATGCGACCCTTGATAAATCTGCCCCTTAGTTTCCTATGTTACTAAATGCCATAAAGACATGTAAGAAAGTGAGTACAGGTATGGGTTTCGTTATCTGGAAACCAGTTATCCAGAAAGCTCCATATTACAGATAGCCCATCTGCCTTAGACTCTAGTTTAACCAAACACATACCTCCCAACAGTTTGGAAATAGATAAACGGGACAAAAACGATTTTTTGACCATGCCCATTTTTGTGGCCACACCCCCAATTACCATGTCCATTTTACAAAATTTGGCAGGTTGTGAAAGTTTAAACACATTTTTGTGGGGTTTTTTTATGTGTTATTACAGTTTTGCTAATGAAGATGAATTGTTACAAAAACATCTAAGTATCTTTTCTGTCTCTCTGTCAAAAGCCAATTAAGTTAGAAACGTTGTAACTTTTTCTGACTGTTCGGTGAAGAAGATCAAAGAGAAAGTCGGGACATTTCAGTAACAAACCCGGGACTGCGGGTTGAGCTGTCAAATAAGCAGGACAGTTGGGAGGTATGCAAATAATCCAAATTTTTAGAAATCTGTCATACTAAAACAATAGCTTGTACTTAAGATATACTCAACCCTTATTGGAAGTAAAACCAGCTATTTAATATTTACATGATTTTCTAATAGACCTAATCTAAATTACAGAAAGATCGGTTATCCAGAAACTTGCACATGTAGCGCTATAATAAATTGAGTGCACCTTACTCTACTATAGGCTTCACTCCTAGTACATATGCTCCGGATGAGACCTTAAAAACCTTAGGGAGTGAGCCTTCACAACGAGGTGGAAGCAGGGTGTAGTGCAACTGTAACAGTAATCAGGGTGCAAAGAATTGGGCGCCAGTGGTTCTTATAACTTAACCAAATAACAGATTTATTGAACACAGTATACAATCCTCAGTGGAGTGTACATAAATGAGAACAGGTTCATACAATACAATGAATAGGCAGTACTCACAACACCTTTGGTCAGTATGATTCTCCTCAGAGATAGGAACAATACATGCAGCTTTGAGGAGGTACACCCAGCTTTCAGCCTTTTCCCTAAGTGGAACCTGAGGGGAATCTATCTACCCTAGGTCTGTACACTTAGTCCCTACTTCTGGGCAATGAGTACCCTGGGATCTTAATCCCACTACAATCCTCGTAGGAGCCTCAAGCTGCTCAGCTAAATAATCTGACTGACTATCACTCCTAGAGTGATCTATAAGGGTGAGTAGCCTATTCTTACTAGACCTGACCTGTCTAGGTTCCACTCGAGCTCTGCCTCCTGCACAGGCTAGAGCCAGCACAAGATGGACCCTGAAAGTATGGCTTCAGAGCCTTTTATAGTCTAGCACAGTGCCATCTGCTGGTCACTGTCCTAAATAGCAAGAGTCAACAGTACCCCTCCCAACTGTATTTTAGGACCCAATTAGGTGTCCATAACATGGAGGGACTGCCTGGCAATAATACTAGGGGTGGCTATTTTACACATCCCTACACACACATAAATATTGTATTTTAAGTGAGGCTAAAGGTAGAGGATCTTGCAGTGCTTTACATGTAGAGGCCTTTGCAGACAATAGAAATACTAGTAGTTCATGATATATTTTATATACATATTTTATATCACTGCCGTGATATGTGTGTCGGGCTCCAGTACTCACAGCTTGTCTGAGATCCCACTTTATGCTTCCAGACATCATTCAGAGTCCTGTATTCCTTTTGTGCTAATTCAAGCCTCTGCTGTTTGACTTGGTAAATTTCCTTCTGTGCGAGTAAAGCCTCTTGAGCGAGCACCAGATAATCCTTCAGCATGCGCTCTTGCTCTCTTCTCCATTGCACCCTTGGGTCCTCTATCTGTGTGGTTTCTGCAAAACAATTTTAAGTTTAATTGGACAAGAAATCAAAAGGGTCAGTGTTTACTGTTTCCTATTGGGACAGATAACAGATTTCACAGCAGCGGGTTTTACATTCTACGTATTATCCTTTATTTATAATTATATACAGTATATTACATAGTGCTTTCCATAGACTGTTCATCATTCACATCAATCCTTGGCACAGTGGTGCTTTAATCTCATTTCTATTTTATAAAAAAAGAAGAGAAAGAAGCCTTGTTTACAATGTTTAATTAGACTTATTTGCCACCACCCATTTGATAGCAAATATCAATATTACTTGGAGAAGGAAATCTCTTTACCACCAATTAATTTTCTAATATTAATTTGCCACTTCTTATTTATTTCAATGATTTTATATACCTGATCAGAGAACACACCATTAATTCTGTATATATCAATTAATTCCTATGATTCTAATAAATTAGTGAAAGTGCAAGTGCTTTAAATTAATTCATTTAATTGTATATACTGATTCAATTAATTATATATAGCAAATAAGTTAGCACGTTATTAATTATATATATATATATATATATATATATATATATATATATATATATATATATATATATATATATATATAGAAAAAGAAGGATCAGCACTCACTGTCTTGATGTGAAGAAAAATTCGCTGTTTATTGTTTTACATCATAATCCGACGTTTCGGTCCCACCTGGGGACCTTTTTCAAGGATACTGTGTAACTGTGATGTGATCATTAAATACCCACCCCCAATTAGTGAAATATGGCGCCCAAAGATGACGTCATGAGTTCAAGGTGAAGTGTCAGAACAAAGTTTTTTTCTTTTTCCTCTTTGACCTTTCATCCAATTCTTAAGTGATGTCGTGCAATACTGGTTGTCTCCAGTAGGTGTCATATCTCACACACTATGTGGATCAATGTCCATAAAAGAAACATTTGTACATAAAAAGGAAAGAAACATTTGTACTATAAAGTAACGTTTGTGCTTTAAAAACATTGTATATATACAAAAACTTCGTATAGGATACTTCTTATAACACATGGACAAGAAAAATAAAAAATTAGATGGTTACTTACAGAGGTAAGAAGAATGTGTACAATAGTATAATTCTGTAAAATGAAAAAAAGGTATGTTAATGTAACTGATAAATTTACATAAATACTCAATAGGTCATTATGCCAAGAAACAATTTAATTGCAATTGCCCATTCAACCCCTTCGGGGTAACGCAATCAAGCTCATAAATCCAAAAAGCTTCACGTTTTAGCAACAGTTGCTCTACATCTCCACCCCTAGGTGGTATGGGAATGTGGTCTATGGGCATACATTTGAACTGTGAGGGATCATGTCTGGCCTCACGCCAATGTTTGGCGACAGGTTGTTGGGCAATATCCTGCTTATTGGGGTCTACCCTTCTGTCTGGGTTCAAGGCTGCCCTAATTGTTGCCCTATGCATGTTGATTCTGTCTTTAAGTTGCCTCACAGTTTTACCACAATATACTAGACCGCATGGACATTTGATCACATATATCACCATTGTGGTGGTACATGTCATCCTGTGTCTAATCTTGTACCTCTTGCCAGTTCTAGGGTGTCTGAACTCTGACCCAGTGATCAATGTGTTGCACATCACACACCCCGTGCACCTGAACACCCCAGGGCGTGATGTTAAAAAATGTGTGACTTCAGATCGAGTATATTTTTGTACTGTGTCAGATGGGCTTAGATGTTCCTTGAGGTTAGTGTTTCTGCTGTAACTGAACATGGGTCTGTGAGGAATCTTGTCACACAAAACATCGTCATTGGACACGATTTCCCAATGTTTAAGCACCGACTTCTTTATATTGCTGCTATAGGGATTGTATTTACTGACATAATAAACATCCCCTTCACCTGTCTTCTTAGTAGTAAGATCAATCACTGGTTTCAATAATTCCTGACGATCAAGTGACATGGTTAAATCTATGGTTTCCTTGATCAATCTATCAGGATATCCCCTTTCCAAAAATTTCTGGCCCATCTTTATTAGGTCTTTGTGCTTTTGCTCGGGGTCACTGTCTATCCGTGCAACTCTTACCATTTGAGATTTTGGAAGAGAGTCTAAGAGGTGTTTGGGATGGTGGCTACTATAGTGCAGCAAAGTGTTTCTGTCGGTGGTTTTGGTGAATATACGTGTGTCCAGGCCCTTACTCGATTTGTAGAGTAACACATCTAGAAAATTAATCTGATGTGTGTTGTAGTTCAGCGTGAGTTTAATGGGGGTATCTAGTAGATTGAGGCTATCCACATATGCTTCCAATTGCTCGGATGTACCACTCCAAAGAAAGAAAATATCGTCAATATAGCGACGATAAAAACTACCATACCGTCTAAATTGCGTATGGTTGTAAATATATTTCTGCTCGAAATCATGCATAAAGGCATTGGCATATACGGGTGCTACCCGGGAACCCATCGCGGTCCCAGTGCGTTGGAGATAAAATTGACGCTCGAATTTGAAATAATTCTTGTTCAGTATGAAACTGAGCAGTTGCAAAGTATATTGGACAGGTGGACCGACATAATTGGAGTTGTGTGTAATGAGGTTCTGTACAGCCTCGAGACCCTTGTCATGCGGTATGCAGGTATATAGACTTTGTACATCTAATGTTACAAGAATCAATTCCTCTACCTTCGAATTTATACTCTGAACAACGTTAAGAAAATCAGTGGTGTCTTTAAGATAACTGCCAATGGCAGTAATGCAAGGTTGCAGTAAGATGTCTAGATATTGTGATATCTTTTCATTAAGAGACCCTGTACAAGCAATGATGGGTCTACCAGGGGGTCTCGCCACATTCTTGTGGATTTTAGGTAATGTATATATGACGGGGAGGATTGGGTGCTTTGGAACCAGGGCCTCCCCCATCTCTCTCGATAACCACCCATGTGACACCCCTTCTTTAATCAAAGATTCAAGTTCCCCTTTAAATTGGTTCGTAGGGTTAAACGTAAGCTTGCCATAGTTGTTAACATCAGATAATTGAGACAACAATTCAGACTTATAATAACTATAATCCATAATGACAATGGCTCCTCCCTTATCCGCACTTTTAATGATGATATCATTATTCGCCTTTAATGATTTGATCGCCTCCTTTTCAACTGGGCTCAGATTGCCCCTCCACATACGTGTATTATAATTACAATGTTTTGGCTGAATACCATAATACACGTATGTGGAGGGGCAATCTGAGCCCAGTTGAAAAGGAGGCGATCAAATCATTAAAGGCGAATAATGATATCATCATTAAAAGTGCGGATAAGGGAGGAGCCATTGTCATTATGGATTATAGTTATTATAAGTCTGAATTGTTGTCTCAATTATCTGATGTTAACAACTATGGCAAGCTTACGTTTAACCCTACGAACCAATTTAAAGGGGAACTTGAATCTTTGATTAAAGAAGGGGTGTCACATGGGTGGTTATCGAGAGAGATGGGGGAGGCCCTGGTTCCAAAGCACCCAATCCTCCCCGTCATATATACATTACCTAAAATCCACAAGAATGTGGCGAGACCCCCTGGTAGACCCATCATTGCTTGTACAGGGTCTCTTAATGAAAAGATATCACAATATCTAGACATCTTACTGCAACCTTGCATTACTGCCATTGGCAGTTATCTTAAAGACACCACTGATTTTCTTAACGTTGTTCAGAGTATAAATTCGAAGGTAGAGGAATTGATTCTTGTAACATTAGATGTACAAAGTCTATATACCTGCATACCGCATGACAAGGGTCTCGAGGCTGTACAGAACCTCATTACACACAACTCCAATTATGTCGGTCCACCTGTCCAATATACTTTGCAACTGCTCAGTTTCATACTGAACAAGAATTATTTCAAATTCGAGCGTCAATTTTATCTCCAACGCACTGGGACCGCGATGGGTTCCCGGGTAGCACCCGTATATGCCAATGCCTTTATGCATGATTTCGAGCAGAAATATATTTACAACCATACGCAATTTAGACGGTATGGTAGTTTTTATCGTCGCTATATTGACGATATTTTCTTTCTTTGGAGTGGTACATCCGAGCAATTGGAAGCATATGTGGATAGCCTCAATCTACTAGATACCCCCATTAAACTCACGCTGAACTACAACACACATCAGATTAATTTTCTAGATGTGTTACTCTACAAATCGAGTAAGGGCCTGGACACACGTATATTCACCAAAACCACCGACAGAAACACTTTGCTGCACTATAGTAGCCACCATCCCAAACACCTCTTAGACTCTCTTCCAAAATCTCAAATGGTAAGAGTTGCACGGATAGACAGTGACCCCGAGCAAAAGCACAAAGACCTAATAAAGATGGGCCAGAAATTTTTGGAAAGGGGATATCCTGATAGATTGATCAAGGAAACCATAGATTTAACCATGTCACTTGATCGTCAGGAATTATTGAAACCAGTGATTGATCTTACTACTAAGAAGACAGGTGAAGGGGATGTTTATTATGTCAGTAAATACAATCCCTATAGCAGCAATATAAAGAAGTCGGTGCTTAAACATTGGGAAATCGTGTCCAATGACGATGTTTTGTGTGACAAGATTCCTCACAGACCCATGTTCAGTTACAGCAGAAACACTAACCTCAAGGAACATCTAAGCCCATCTGACACAGTACAAAAATATACTCGATCTGAAGTCACACATTTTTTAACATCACGCCCTGGGGTGTTCAGGTGCACGGGGTGTGTGATGTGCAACACATTGATCACTGGGTCAGAGTTCAGACACCCTAGAACTGGCAAGAGGTACAAGATTAGACACAGGATGACATGTACCACCACAATGGTGATATATGTGATCAAATGTCCATGCGGTCTAGTATATTGTGGTAAAACTGTGAGGCAACTTAAAGACAGAATCAACATGCATAGGGCAACAATTAGGGCAGCCTTGAACCCAGACAGAAGGGTAGACCCCAATAAGCAGGATATTGCCCAACAACCTGTCGCCAAACATTGGCGTGAGGCCAGACATGATCCCTCACAGTTCAAATGTATGCCCATAGACCACATTCCCATACCACCTAGGGGTGGAGATGTAGAGCAACTGTTGCTAAAACGTGAAGCTTTTTGGATTTATGAGCTTGATTGCGTTACCCCGAAGGGGTTGAATGGGCAATTGCAATTAAATTGTTTCTTGGCATAATGACCTATTGAGTATTTATGTAAATTTATCAGTTACATTAACATACCTTTTTTTCATTTTACAGAATTATACTATTGTACACATTCTTCTTACCTCTGTAAGTAACCATCTAATTTTTTATTTTTCTTGTCCATGTGTTATAAGAAGTATCCTATACGAAGTTTTTGTATATATACAATGTTTTTAAAGCACAAACGTTACTTTATAGTACAAATGTTTCTTTCCTTTTTATGTACAAATGTTTCTTTTATGGACATTGATCCACATAGTGTGTGAGATATGACACCTACTGGAGACAACCAGTATTGCACGACATCACTTAAGAATTGGATGAAAGGTCAAAGAGGAAAAAGAAAAAAACTTTGTTCTGACACTTCACCTTGAACTCATGACGTCATCTTTGGGCGCCATATTTCACTAATTGGGGGTGGGTATTTAATGATCACATCACAGTTACACAGTATCCTTGAAAAAGGTCCCCAGGTGGGACCGAAACGTCGGATTATGATGTAAAACAATAAACAGCGAATTTTTCTTCACATCAAGACAGTGAGTGCTGATCCTTCTTTTTCTATGTATCCTGAATTTGATCGTGCACCACGAACCATTTTAATGATCGGAGTGCTGGTACTGCGGGACTATATATATATATATATATATATATATATATATATATATATATATCGCAGTTATACAATAAAGCAAGAAGATAAAATTTCAAGTGACGGTTTACAAAGTGCAGGTGCTTTTTCAGTTCACTTTGATTCCCCTTTCAATTCATTATAAAACAATTAATTGATTATTAAAGTGACAAGTGCTAATAAATTAATTAAAAATTAAGATCTATTAGTTTCTGTCTCACAAGTTGCTCCTTGGTTAAAAAAAACAGGAAATTGAAAATAGATAGTTGGTGGAGTTACTCCCGTAGAATCAAACTCGTAGAATGTTTTCTAATCCCTGGGAGTACCACAAATTGGGAAAGCAGGAACTGAAGGGCTGCTCAAATTTTATCTATTCCTGTTCTTGTTTGGAAGAGGCTATTTTAACCTATAAAACTATAAACCCAACAGACCTTGGAAAGGAAAATAGGATAAGATAAAGAGTAAAGTAAGTATGAGCGATAAAAATTTGCTTTCGCAATTTCCGATCACCCTAAGGTGATTCAAAAAAGTAAAGATGCACTGAATCCAGGATTCGGTTTGGGATTCGGGCCTTTTCAGCAAGATTCGGATTCGAATTTCTAGTAAATCAGTCTTGCCCTGACGTGCGTTTCGCCAGCAGCTTTATCAAAAGGAGAAAATTAATTAATTTGTCGTAAAGAGATTTCCTTCTCCAAGTAATATTGATATTTGCTATCAAATGGGTGGTGGCAAATAAGTCTAATTAAACATTGTAAACAAGGTTTCTTTCTCTCTCCTTTTTTTTTTTTTTTTTTATAAATTTGAATAAATAATCCTTGTATGTTTTAAGAATTTGGGAATTATATTTTAAGGGGCCGATCCACTAACTTCGAGTGAAGGATTCGAAGTAAAAAAACTTCGAATTTCAAAGTGTTTTTTGGGCTACTACCACCATCGAATGGGCTACTTCAACCTTCGACTACGACTTCGAATCGAAGGATTCGAACTATAAATCGTTCGACTATTCGACCATTCGACCGTTCGATAATCTAAGTACTGTCTCTTTAAAAAAAACTTTGACCCCCCTAGTTCGCCATCTAAAACCTACCGAACTCAATGTTAGCCTATGGGGAAGGTCCCCATAGGCTTTCCTAAGTTTTTTTGATCGAAGGATATTCTTTCGATCGTTGGATCGTACTATCTGCACTAAATCCTTCGACTTCGATATTCGAAGTCAAAGGATTTTAATTCCCAGTCGAATATCGAGGGTTATTCGACCCTTAGTAAACTGTGGTATCCATAACAACTGAACTAATCTCATTTCTAGTGATGCGAAAATTTGGCTATGGGCGACAATTTTTTTTTCGACGCGCAACGCACGAAATTGAGAAATGAATTTTTGACGCACAACAATTTTTTCACCCATTACAGTCTATGGGCGTCATTTGCTCATCGCTAACTCATTTCACGTTTATGCAGTATTTTTAGTTTTATTAAAGGGGAAGTTCAACTTTAAGATAACTTTTAATATCCTATAGTATTGCCAATTCTAAGCAACGTTTCAATTGGTTTTCATCATTTATTTTTTATAGTTTTATAGTTATTTATCTTTTTCTTCTGATTCTTTGCAGCTTTCAAATGGGCGTCGCTGTCCCCTTCTAAAAAACGAATGTTCTGTAAGGCTACACATTTATTGTTATTGCTACTCTTTATTACTGACCCTTCTATTCAAAGTCTCTCCTATTCATATTCCAGTCTCATTCAAATCAATGCACGGTTGCTAGGGTCATTTGGACCCTAGCCACCAGACTACTGAAATTGCCAACTGGAGGGCTGCTGAATAAAAAGATAAATAACTTAAAAACTGCAATTAATAAAAAATTAAAACCAATTGCAAATTATCTCAGAATATCTCTCTCTACATTCTACTAAAAGTGTCAGCTGTTAGTATATTATAGAATGGCTAATTCTAAACAACTTTTCAATTGGCCTTTACTTTTTTAATTATTTACCTTCTTCTTCAAACTCTTTCCTGCTTTCAAATGGGGGTCACTGCCCCATCTAAAAAAACAAATACTCTGTAAGTCTACACATTTAGGGGCAGAATATCGAAGGATTTAGCTCTATTCCTACGATCGAAACGATCAAAGGAATAATCGTTTGATCGAAAGATTAAATCCTTTGAACGATTCGAAGGATTTTAATCCATCGATCGAAGGATATTTCTTCAATCAGAAAATTGTTAGGAAGCCTATGGGGACATTCCCATAGGCTAACATTGGCCTCGGTAGGTTTTAGGTGGCGAACTAGGGGGTCAAAGTATTTTTTAAAGAGACAGTACTTCGACTATTGAATGGTCAAACAGTCGAACGATTTTTAGTTTGAATCGTTCGATTCGAAGTTGGAGGTAAAAGTAGCTATATTCGAAATTCAAACTATTTTTTCTTCACTTGAACTAAGTAAATGGGCCCCTAATTGTTATTACAAACATGTATTACTCTTGTTTCTATTCAGGCCCTCTCATATTCATACTGCAGTCTCTGTGCATGGTTGTTAGGGTAATTTGGACCCTAAAGAACCAATTGTAAATGGTCCCCCTGAATATCTCTCTCTACATCATACTAAAAGTTAATTTAAACCTATTTAATTTCATCAGAAGCCAGGAAGCCCTGCAAGGAAAAAGAATACCTCAAAGAAACCCAAACCCAAGTTGACAAATCAGTGTTTTACCCCCAGTCAACTTTGTGTTAAGCTTCCAGGAACATCTAAGAAAGCAAATAAGCATTTTGCTTTAGATTCGTCATTATCTGTCCTTCCCCACCACCATACCTCCCTACATCCCTACATTTTGGAAATAGAAAGAGGGACAAACACCGCACAGAACACGGCACCATTTTTTGACCACACCCTTTTTTGTGGACACACCCCCTAATTACCATGCTCATTTTACAACATTTGGCAGGTTATGAATTTCTGAATTTCTGTGGTTTTTATATGTTAATGAAGAATTGCCCTTTAAGCTGCAAGTCACAGTTTCCTCAAGAGACCTGCTTCTCTTAAATTGTTACAATTGCTTCTTTGCTTATCTTATCTTTTATAAACTATGTATCTCTTTCTGGCTGTTCAGTGCAGATGATTTAAGAGAATGTCGGGACATTTTAGTAACAATCCGGGATTGTTGGTGAAGCTGTCAAAATTGGACTATCCTGCGAAACACGGGACAGTTGGGAGGTATAGGTTAGAGTCCTGCAGTGGGTCGGGTACTCGCAAAAACCTGCGGTACCCTGCGGGTTGTGGATAGAAGTTCCGGGTGCAGGTATAGACACGGGTCGTGGTTCTGTGGGTCGCAGGTCGGGCCGTGGGTCTTCTCAATAGGTATTTTTACTCCTTTTTTCGGATCACACCTACTTCCAATGATGTCACTTCCGTTTTACAATGACAGCATTTCCTAATTCTTGATGGTCAGCGGGTCGCGGGTCCTGGTTGAGGATAAGGTACTTGCAGGTCCAAGCGGGTAAGAATGCAGGTTGCGGGTCCGGGTTGCGGATTGCAGGTTGCGGGTACGGGTCGAGTACGGGTTCCAAAAAATGGACTCACGCAGGACTCTAGTATAGGTGACAACTTCCTTGACTACTTGGTGGTCAGAAACCGACCAGCAGGTGGTGCTGTTGTAACAAAATTCATTCTTATTAACAGTACATGTATCTATTATCTTGAAATAAAAAGAAAATATATCATGAATGTAAATTACAAAAGAGCTTAGAATAGCACTCTCATCAATTTTACATTCACTTATTTTTAGTTTTCCTTTAAAGGAAAATTATTGAACAAAAACTGTGCTTGGTGCAGGATTAGGTTCTGTTTCTGGTACAAAAACATGCAAGAAAATATCATCACAACTGAAAAGCAGCTTAGACTAAATGTATTTATATGTATTATATATTTACTACTTTAAAGTGATGATCTGAGGGTGGAACAAAGGAACTAAATTTCCACCTACCGGCCAGGTTACAGAATGTGCACCTTCATTAGACAGGCAAAACCTGAAACCCAGCTTGCAATTAATAAATAATTAATATCAATTGTGCAAAGCAATACGCTGGAACCCAATCTGCACCGATATCCCTTTACCATGAGAAAAATCTGTCACAGCTGGGAAAGAACGGTGCTTGAATAATTCACTGAGGCGTTTGAATTGCTTAGAAAAATGTGTATGAAATAATCTGATTGTAAATGCTTTTTCTGCAAGGTAGTGAGTAGTGATGGCCGAATTTCTCCCTTTTCGCAGAAAAATTAGCGAATTTCCAGAAAAACTGTGAAAAATCACTAAATCAGAAAGTATTCACGGAAAAAATTTGCAATTCTAAAAAATTGTGCAATTTTGAATGTTTTCACTAAAAAATCGTGCAATTCGAAAGTTTTCACCAAAAAATTCTGCATTTCAAACATTTTAACTAAAAAAACCAAGCAATTCGAATGTTTTCATGAAAAAAAATCGAGCAATCTGGAAGTTTTGACGAACATAGGAAATTGATGCCGGCAAATTTTCACTGGCGGACGTTTGCCGCGAATTCGTGCCAGGTGAATTTATTCGCCCATTACTAGTACTGAGTAGTTAGAACACAATGGGGCTCATTTATCAACACTGGGCAAATTTGCCCATGGGCAGTAACCCATGGCAACCAATCAGATGGCTGCATTCATTGCAGCTGGTTTCAAAGAGTTAATCACTGATTGGTTGCTATAGGTAACTGCCCACGGGCAAATTTGCCCAGTGTTGAAAAGAAAAATCATTTTTAAAAGTTTGAATGATTTGGATAAAATTGAGTCTATGGGAGATGGTCTTCCTATAATCTGGAGCTTTCTGAATAATTGGTTTTTGGATAATGGATCCCATACCTGTATGAATAGGCGGTTATGTACAGAGTAATAGGGCACAAATACATGAAATGACTTTGTCAACACATACAAACAATAAAAAACCCTAAGCATCATTAATATTAGTATGGCATAGGCCAACTGGAAACAAAGAGTCTATTGTGCTGGCAGTATGGTCACTTACAATCAACCCTGATTTTATCTACAACACTAAGGGGGTTATTTATCAAAGTCTGAATGCTACAAATTCGAGTTTTTTTACTAAAAAAAATCTGTATTTTTAATGGGAAAAAGAACTTGAAATTTTTTCAAGATTTATTATACCTGAGGCTGCAGGAAGTTAGAATCCCAAAATCCAGCATCTCAGACTTGCAGAAGTTGTACTGTGTATAAGTCAATGGGAGAGGTCCCTATCCTATGTGGTTTGCACTGGAATTATCTGAAAATCCAACTAATTGACGAAAATTCGGACTTTTCAGGAAAACGCCTGAAAAAATTGAGCGATTTGAGAAAAAAAGAAAATCATACGATTCGGGTTTTTCCTCGATTTTATTGAGTTTTTTACCCGATCCAATTAAATCGAGCTTTTTAAATAATAAATAAGGTCAAATCATGGATTCTATTTTGGTTGGACTTTTTTAAATTAAATCAGAAAAATTTGGATTTTTGATAAATAACCCCTTATATGTCTTTGCATACCATTTAGAGTAACTATCTAGAGTATGAGTATCTATCATTAACTTTACTTTAACCAAGCTGCATGCATGAGGATCCTGTTCTGTTTTAAATTCACTTACAAGTTTATATAAAGAGACTTACTATAGTTTTAACTTGAATATCAGCCTTGTTTCTACCATATTTGTCAGACGGGGAGATTTCAAAAATAAAAAAAAAAAACAGGCTGTCCTACTTCAGTTGTGATGGTTTCTTTTAATTATACGGGTCCATGTTGCATTAATGGTGGTACAGTGAATCTGTTACAGGTCAACACCTGTCATTACAATGGGGAAAAAACGGATTTTTCAAGGTTGCCACCTGTTCGGTTTTGAACAGTCAGTTTATTTAGGCCTGTTCAGGTCTCCGGTGTCTGTTCAGGTTCCAACCTTGTGAAACCCAAACAATATATTGGCCAATAAATGAAAAACATCTAAATATTATGATACACACCGTGTTTTTTGCTATCAACCTGGCTTAGTTATCATCAAGCACAGTTATTATTATTATTATTTTTATTAATAATAAAGAAAGAAAAAGCAAATCAGTAAAAAATTAGGAATCGGCATTACTGTATTTCACTTCATTTGGATAATTTTTTTTTGTATAACAGATCCCATACTTTGCATTAAAGCATTGTGCTTACTCATCAGGCAAAGTAAAGACAACGCTAGTTGACACATATGTGGTTTTAAACCAGACATCCCAGGACTGGCCAGTTCAAAACATTGATAAAACTGGACAGCAATCCAACCAGTTGCATAATAGTGATGCAACCACCCAGGTGTCATAACCCCACCCTTAGGGTTGCCACCTTTCCTCCCGACTAACTCCAGGTGGGGAGGCGGGGCCTTGATGTAGTGGGGGCGGGCCATGATAACGTAAAGGGGCAGGGTTATGACATGGCAATCGGCCTGATTGGGAAAACTGGGCAGGCAGTTTTGACCCGGAAAGTCCTTCAAAAAAACGGGCTGTCCAGATCAAAACAGTCTAAGTGCTTTAGGGTAAGGACACAGCTGTCGATTTGGGGAGATTTAGTCGCCTGGCGACTAATCGCCTCTTCTTTGGGCCGACTAATCTTCCTGAACAACTTCCCCCTGTCTTCCTTTGCTTATCTTAAATTCTTACAAATGTATCGAAGTGCAGCTATACAGTGTTCTGGGCTCTCTGCCAAAAGCCTCTTATTTTAATTACGTCTGATAAACTTTGTATCTTTTTCTGGAGATCAAAGAGAAACCTGACCTGACTACACGGGCAGATTAAAGCTGCCAATATCGGTCCTTTAGGGCAAGGCCAGACATGGCGTTTTTGCGGCGTTTTTGCAGCGTTTTTACGTTGCATCATTAAAAAAAGAACAGCCAAGTGTAAATACGCCACTGAAACCACATGCGACCGTCAACATGTGTTTTTCATGCGTTTTTCCAGCACGTAGGATTCTTTTCCCAACATGCACTTGTTCTCATTGAGAATTTGGACGCCATATTTAAAATACGCTGCATTTTTACACAAAGTGTGATTTCAAACGTGCAAATCCCATAGAGTGTATTGATTTGGTAGTTTCTTGACGTATTGGCGTTTCTGCTAAAAAACGCCAATACTGGCGTCCTCTGGCGGATTTCAGCTTGCAAGCGCCCTGTGTGAATTGCCATAGTATGTTTTCTATTTACGCCTGTGTTCTTTTTTAAAAACGCCACAAAAACGCCACGTCTGGCCTTGCCATAAGACTGATTCGGCAGTTTATCTGCCAGTGTATGGGGGCTTCCGATGGGTTTTGCTGATCGATCTCTGGCCAAAAATCGTCCAGCTATCGGTTGAGGAGGTTTGATTTTTCGATGTGATCGAGGATCACATCTGCTAGTTGATGCTGTCCTCGTCCCATCTGCGCCAATTTTCTTTGTTATAATCCCATTGTTTGGCCCTAGGGCCGAATGATTGGATTAACCCGATATCGCCGTGACGTTGGTGGGCATAACGGGGAAAGATCTGCTCATTTGGTAACCTTGCCAAACTAGCAGATCTTATCAGGTATGGCCACCTTAACTTCATTCAGTAATATTAGAGTTGCCGGCTATTTACCCAATCCCTACACCAGGGCTGGAACTAGGGGCAGGCAGAGTAGGCATGTGCCTAGGGTGCAAATCTTGAGGGGCGCCAGACACGTACCTTTCACTGCTGCCAACCCCAGTCTGGTCTGCAGTCCTGGTCATTGCACTCGTTTGCGCTCACACATACACAAGAGGTGACGCATCCGGTCAGTGCGCAGGTTCAAGTACGCATGCGTGTGGCGGAAGGGGGCAATGTGGCCAGCCAGGTTTCCTGGGGTCCTCGGCCGGTGCAACCCTGCCACATGCAATAGGGCTAATCGCACCCATTGCCTAGTACCCAATTGGAAAAGAGCAGACTGTACACCTCATTTATGGGGTCCATGCTGTATGGCGGGAGCTCATACTAAGTGCTGGGTTGAACAATGCAGTTGCTACACTTGGGCACACGTGGTAACTAAAGTTCTCTTATCTGCCAGGGTGTATGGTCTAGCCGGGGGCACGCAAATGAAAATTTAAAATATACCGTGTACAGGGCCACTAATCCAATTAAAAGAATAGCCATGATAGTAACTGGGGGGAGATACTTGTCGCAAGGGACAGTTTCAGTACATAGGGAGCAGTAACCCATAGCAACCAATCCAAGTAGCATTTACTGGTCACCTGTTTAAAAGTTAATATCTTATTGGTTCCTATGGGTAACTGCCCGTGAGCCAACAACACTAATACTTTTTATTTCATGTCTAGGGTGGTAAGTCAAGTCTACAGGCTAATATATATCAGTGCAGTCACTCTGAATGGCCTGTTCTTTGTTATGTCGAAAAATGTTCACTTTTATTTGGTTAAGCCCACATTTAAAACTTTCTAAAATGAATGGTACAGCAGGCATACTTACAGAAAATTGCAGGATACTTACGGCTGTTATGGTCAATGTAATACACACCCACTTGGGGGTCGTAGCATTCTTCCCAACCCAATGGTAATTCATCGCCGATGCAGTCAGCAAAGGTTAATGGCTTTGTAAACCTTAAGAAATAATGAAAGGGGTTACAGAACTGGGGCCAAAATGAGAATTGCTGGCAAAAACAGCGCAAGCCTTAATGAAAACACTAAACATAAAATGATGAGAGAATTTCCTGCCCATTATGAAATGAGCCTGTTCCATTATTTGTTTACACACATACCAAGGGAGCTTTGTGTTTACACTTAGAAAGGAATGTCCCTGTCCCTCCCAGACATTATACAGTAATTAAATCAGATCCAGCAAATACAGCTGATCTCTACTATGGCAAGGCAAAAACGGAAAGCAGCCAAGACAAGACTGTAGTCTCTACTTTCATTTGGTCTGCCGTTAAAGGAGAAGGAAAGGCTAAAATGAAGTAAGCTTTATCAGAAAGGTCTATAGAAATACACCAGTAAACCCTCAAAGTAATGCTGCTCTGAGTCCTCTGTCAAAAGAAACACTGCATTTCTTTCCTTCTATTGTGTACTCATGGGCTTCTGTATCAGACTTCCTGTTTTCAGCTTAAACCTCCAGGGCTAGGGCTTGAGCATGCTCAGTTTTCTCCTCTCTCCCTTCACCCCTCCCTCCTCCCCTCCCTGCTGTAATTTGAGCCCAGAGCTATAAGTGAGCAGGGAGAGACTCAGGCAGGATGTGATGTCACACCAAGCTAATACAGCAGCTGCTATCCTAAACAAACAGAGAGTTTCCTTCACCTTTAAGTAGAACAGGGCAAGAGAAAAACCAATAACTACAAAGAATTTCTTAGGTCAATATTACACTTATTGCACTTATTTCCAGAATATGACTATGAAGATTTTCATTCATCCAGGTCAAGGTATATCTAGTATAAGTAATTCTAAAACAACTGGACTTGCTGAGTAATCATTGAAGACGTTTCACTTCTCATCCGAGCAGCTTCTTCAGTTTAGAGTATTATCTCCAAAATGAATGGCAATAGGACTATGAAGATTTTCATTCATCCAGGTCTTCGGCGGCTCAGATGAGTGAAACGTCTTCAATGATTACTCAGCAAGTTCAGTTGTTTTAGAATTACTTATACTAGATATTTTTAGAATAATAATCTTTTCGAAACGTATGTATCCTCTTGAAATCCTAGAAACAGACATAAGAGCAGGGAATGCCACCTCAATAATCCCTAGGGGGCTGCACATCATGATAATACCACCTCCACACTGTGGATAATCTTTTTGGAGTAATTAATGGAGTGGTAATCCCACTAGTCATGAGCGAACCGGTCTTGTTTAGCTTTGTCAGAAAATCTATAAAATTTGTGCGAAGCATTAAAGTCAATTGTCAGTTTTTTTTTTTTTGCTGCAACTTTTTCCGAGCAGACTACAGTCTATGGGTGGTTTTTTTTCATCAACTTTTACCGAACGGAATACATTGGGGCATACGTGCGTTGTTGCAGTAGGGTTTTTTTTTTTCACGGCAAAATTTTCCAGCAGTGTCTCAGGTGACAAAATGAAGAATTTCGACCTCAAATCTATACATGCAAAACTTTTTGCTCATTATAAATGACCTTACTGAAATTTTCTGAATAAATGGTCATATTATTTACAGGGTCGGACAGGAGCATTGGGGGCCGTCAGGGCTGCAATGCCAAGAGCCCTCCTAGCAGTCCCTGGGGGCCCCCTCCCGACTTGTGAACCTCTGTGTGCATGCGTGAACGCAGACACTCTGCACCTGCATGAAAATGGCCACTTATTGCGCATCATCTGTTTCTTTAGAGGGGCAGGGCCCTATTTATATATAGGCCGGTGAGGGCCTGTGCATAGAACAGCACGGGCTACCTATTTTTTTCGGTTTTCTGTTTTTTCTTTTTAAAAAAAAAACCCTCCCCACCCACTGCCCCAGATATCCATAGGAAATCCGGTGAGGGGTAGGGGCTCCGAGGAAGACTGCGGAATTGACGTCACGTGTACGGCGCGCTGACGTCACTTCCTCTGAACGCGTTGCGTAATGTGAGCACGCGCGGCGCATGATGTCAGAACACACGCAGTAGGGGTGGCATCGGCCCTAAATACAGCACTGAAGGGGGGGGGAGGCTGCTGATCGGGGGATCGGGTCTGGGCTAGCAGGGGCCCATTAGAGATGGTGCCCACCGGTATTTGTCCCTGTGTCCCGTCGTCCCAGTTCGACCCTGATAATATACATTTCAGATTAAAGCTTTGCATATAATTGACCAAATGAATTCTCGCTAAAGGGCAATATGCCTGCACCCTGAATTGTGTGGCAAGTAGTTTGGCAGCTGGGTGTTCATGTATAAACATATCCTGATAATTAATATTCTTTGCACAAAATAAACCATGACCGCATGTGTTGTTGTTGTTAAGGGACAATTAATGAGAAGCAAAGCCTGATGAAGCAAACTTTGTTTTGAAAACATGCGATTCAGACAGTGTACCGCAGAACAACCACCACGGCATTCATTTCATTCGAAAACGTGTGATAATGACCACGAAATCCTCACCATGGTGAACAATGTAGTTCCATCTTTATGTCTGCCTTTAAGCACGACTACAGCTGAAATGATAAACTGATGATTGTTTATCAAAAAATGTTGGCAAATGAGCTTATAAAAATCAAGTAAATGTTTTTATTATTAATACAATGAATCTCTGTGAAATGCTACTATACCTTTACACACGAAACCATGCTCTGGGCACAAACAGCATTATCAACGTGTTACTGTTTCTTACTACAGTAAAAACACACAGGGGTTGTTCACCTTTAGATAACTTCCAATATTATTACTTACACAATGATATTCTGAGACAATTTGCAACTGTTTTTTTTTGTTTTTCAATTATTTCACTTTTTGTTCAGTAGCTCTCCAGTTTGGTATTTCAGCAGCTACCTGGTTGCTTGGGTCTTAGCTTCCAGGCAGTGGTTTGAATGAGACACAGGAATATGAATAGAAGAGGAATTGAATATAAAGATGCAAAAATAATACAATTGTAAGCTCAAAGAGCAACATTTTTTTGGGCTGCCGGGGGTCAGTGACCCCTATTTAAAAGCTGGAAAGATGCATAATAGGAAGGCAAATAATTAAAAAAAAACAAAAAAAAACTATTAAAAAAAATGAGGACCAAATAAAAAGTTGCTTAGAATTTGACTGTAACATACTGGCCTGTTAGGAACCTTAGAAACACAGGACACCCCTGTGGATTCCGGTGTTCACCGCCGCCCTTTTGGGGCCCCAGGCTTTTCTGCTGCAGAACCTACAAGGAGTTAGCGCGTAAATTAGTAACAAGTCCAAAAACGAGGTACCAGTAAGGATTAGGCAAAACGTAGTCGAAGATCGGGCGAAAAGGTCAAGGCAGGTGGCATGAAACAATGAAGTCAATAATCAGGCAGGAGTCAAAAACTAGAAATTCAATAAACAGTATAAACACTTCGGCAGGATCTGTAGACAGAAGCCAGCTTGGGCACTGTTACAATGGAGGATTTGGTTTTATAAATTTAAATCCGGTGCTGAAACATGATGTTGTGATGTTTTACGTCAAAACTCGAGCGTCACAACGCTCAGTGTCAAGAGCCGAAGAAATGACACCAGCTTCATTTGCGCCTAGCCGGGGGACGTGAAGAATGCGGAAGTGCGCGCCTGCGCACCGAGAGATGTGCCGGGAGGTAAGAGACTGGCGTAATCTCCTTACGCATCATACATTGACATTCTATAAAATAACAACTATGGATGCACCAAATCCACTTTTGGATTTGGCCGAACCCCCGAATCCTTTGCGAAAGATTTGGCCAAATACTGAACCAAATCCGAATTTGCATATGCAAATTAGAGGTGGGAACGGGGAATATTTTTTACTTCCTTGTTTTGTGACAAAAAGTCACATTTCCCTCCCCGCCCCGAATTTGAATATTCAAATTAGGATTCGGTTCGGCCCGGGCACAAGGATTCGGCCGAATCCTGCTGAAAAAGGCCGAAACCCGAACCGAATCCTGGATTCTGTGCATACCTAATAACAACATAATGAAAGTTAACTGAAAGATAAATCCCCCCTTATTTATAGTATTTAAATATGTCCTTTATCTTGTCCTATAAACAGGGTCGGACTGGGGGGCCCAGGGCCCACCGGAGCTGCTGTTTCAGGGCCCCCCAAGCCCCGATCCTGCTGCACATCGTCTTCCGAACCTCAAGCGCATGCCATCTTCAGCATGCCCGCCCTCCCCAGAGCATGCATATGTGCGTACCTGTTTTTTAAGTGACCCGGGCCGGAGACAGAGATTGGGGCAGTAATGGCAGGGAGCCGCTCTGGGCCAGCGGGGCCCACTGGGTTTTTTCCCTATCCCAAAATTGCACAACTTCAGTTTAATGATCTCTAGGGAACCCCGATAGTTCCCTTCCCTTTCATCTCAGTATTTTTTATTAAATAATTCTTTAAATAATAGCACTTCAAGGCCTTAGCATTCACTGTGAATGTAATGAGATCCCTGGTTGCTTATGCAAAATTTTATATGAGCCCCACTTATTTTTAAATATCCAACCCCCGCCAAGCAACGTCAACAAGTTTCTTTCAATTATTCATTTAACACAACTGAATGAGAGATTTTGCTATGGCTCCTATCCATGCACAGCAACATTTTCTACTCTGGTAAGACACATTCTTTGTGCTGCCAACTCATAAAGTATAAATCGACTACAAAGGAACGATTTTTACAATATTAATACATAATCGACCAGGCACAGTTCAGACAGGACTTCATTAAAAAAGGCAACATTATAAAGGCACTGTATCCTTGGAAAAATCTCTAAGTGCAAATCCTTACATCATACATCTAACTACATCATAAAACTCCAGCAAATCAGCGTTACATAATCTGACCTTCATAAAACCATGCCCACTGCTACTTACAAATCTTACAAAATATAATATTGAACGTAATCTCTTAAACTCTCAAATAAATTCTCCACTTCAGATAACCAGCCTCCATGTCTCTAATTACCAGGCGAATACAACAAACTGGTTTTATGAATAAGGGAATTACACAGCTATCTTCTAATCCACTGGCACAATACCAAATTAGTAGGAGTTTAAGAAGATTCAAAATAATGAAGCTAAATTTAAACAAATCCCACAAGTACACGCGGGTGTATTCCATCAGGCCATGGTATCATTTGTTCATTTCATACCTTTCTCTGCTAATTATTGCAGAGGTTAAATCCATTTTTGAGCTTGTATCATAAGATAATAACAAAGCTTTCCTTTAAACAGACACTGCTCAGTTTGCATGGAAATATCATGAATGATGTTTTTCCCACGAATATATATATAAACTGGTTATTATTTAAGAGAGATGCTCATGAATAAGCCACAAATATGTCACAAATGATTAAATAAACCATCAAACTAAAACGTTTTATAACAATTTTACTTTATATACAATTTTCACTAGAGATGCTCCGAATCCACTATTTTAAATTCGGCCGAACCCCCCCCCAATCCTTTGTGAAAGATTCGGCCAAATACTGAAACGAATCTGGATTTGCATATGCAAATTAGGGGTGGGAAGGGGGAAAACATTTTTACTTCCTTGTTTTGTGACAAAAAGTCATGCAATTTCCCTCCCCGTCCCTAATTTGAATACGCAAATTAGGATTCGGTTTGGTCGTGCAGGGATTCCGTGCATCCCTAATTTCCACATACCCAGTACACTGTATATAATGATATCTATACAGGCATGGGATCCCCTATTAGGGTTGCCACCAGGCTGGTATTTTACTGGCCTACCCGGGAAAACACCTGCCAGGGCCGATTACAAAGTTACCGGCAATGTAGTTGCCGGTAAATTTGTAATACCCCAAAGTGTAGCCACTGGCCCGCCCCACCCCCTTAAGCCCCTCATCCAAAAAAAACGTACCTGTCTCTTACTCTTTATGTACAGAGAGATACTTTTACTACTTCCTTCTGCTCTGCAGAGGCTTCATGAATTGTTAGCATGTCCTGCCAGAACCTCGAGAAAATAAGCAGTAAACAGTATTGTTTGCATCAGGTCACCATGCCCTGGCACTGAGAACAGCAATAATTGGAGATCTTTCACTTATTTCCTAATTGCTCAATTGTAAACCGCAAACCCTTCATGAATGCGGTGTCACAACATACCTCCCAACTGTCCTGTTTTTAGAGGGACAGTCCCTCTTTTGACAGCTCATCCCACAGTCCCTTGTTTGTACTGGAAAGTCCCGTTTTTCTCTGCACTGAACAGCCAGAAAAAGAAACAAAGTTTCTAACTTAATTGGCTTTTGGCAGAGAGCCCAGAATAGCCACAGCAGCAGATAAGATACTTTTGTAACAATTTCGAAATAAGGAAATAAGTAATTGTAACAATATAAGATAACAGGTCACTTGGGAAAAGTTAGAATCACAGCTTAAAGGCCAATTCACCTCCATTAGCAAAACTGTAAAAACTGAAGAAAAAAAAAACACAGAAAATGAACATGGTAAGTAGGGGTGTGGCCATAAAAATGGGCTTGATCAAAACAATTTTTGCCGCGCTTCTCGCGGCAACTTTTTTGACCCTCTTTTTATTTTCAAAATGTTGGGAGGTACAGTATGTCACAATAAGGTAAGAGTAAGAGGTAATGAAAGACAATGCATATCTAATGTGTAGATCAATCAGAGTTGAGATAGATACCCAATTCTTGTCAAGGACAGTTTTCACTTGAAAACTCAAATATTTAGAGGGAAAAAAAACCTTGATTTTTTTCAAGATTTATTATACCCTGATGCGCAAAAAGTCAGGATCCGCAAATCTACCATTTCAGACCGGTTGAGGTCCTGTATTAGTCAATGGGAGAGGCATGTATTTCAATATTACGTTTTTGTGGTCTGCACTGGGTTTAGCCCAAAAATCCAACTTTTTCAGGGTTTATAAGCAAAAACTCAAAAAATTCTAGAGATTTGGGGAAAAAGCCTGAAAAAAAATCGAGCAATTTGAGCAATTCAGGTTTTCACCCGATTTTCTAGAGTTTTTCCGTGATCCGTTTGAATCAAATTTTTTATTAATAAATAAGCATAAATCGGTCATGGGAATTTGACCGTATTTTTTTTTAAATGAAATATGAGATAAACTTCTGATTTTAGTAAATAACCCCCTTATTGTCATGTAAGTGGCACAGAGCAACAAGCTGACAAACGGAGTTTAAATGGATTTCAAAATGTATAGATAAAAGCAGCAGGGACATAACCTCAATGAATTTATAACGTTGTGTACTTACTTTTATGCTACAAATGCTGATGTCACAATTGATTATCAAAATATTATCAAATTCACTTCTAACATTTAACAGTGTTTACAGGCAATGAAGAGAGAGAAAGAGCAAGTAGCTGATAAATATAATTAAGCAGTCATTTCCTAGTTCAATAATATTTCAAAGAGATGGCATCTAACTGGTCCATGTATGGGGGTCCTTTAGAGGTCTTGACCAATTTCATATTTGCCTTAAAATTAGCCAGATACCCTATCACACTAAAGATATGGCGCAAATTCACTAAGCGCCGAAGTGCCGAACACTAGCGTTAATTCGCTAGCGTTTGGCATTTTTCGTTACTGCGCAAATTCACTAACGAACGCTGGCGTAGTTTCGCTAGTGTTACTTCGCACCCTTACGCCAGGCGAATTTTTGCTAGCGACGTAACTACGCAAATTCACTAACTTGCGCAGTGTACTGAACGCTACCTTTTACGCTAGACTTCCTTCGCCACCTCAGACCTGGCGAAGCGCAATAGAGTAGATAAGGATTGTTTCAAAAAAAGTCAAATTTTTTTCTAAGTCCCAAAAAACGCTGGCGTGTTTTCTACATGATGGGTGATAGGCTGAAAAAGATCGAAAATATTTTTGGGGCTCCCCTCCTTCCCCCCTACATTTCCTGACTCATGGCAACTTACCTAGACAGTGGGCACATGTGTAGGGCAAAATAAAAATTTTATTTGCTGATTTGAAGGTTTTCTAGGCATTTGTAGTGCTAATACGTGTTCCTCCATTGAAATTTGAATTTCGCGCCGTATGCAAAAATAGCCTTCGCTAGCGTAACTTCGCTTTACATAGCGAATCAACGCTAGCGCAACTTTGCAACCTTACGCTACCCCTGTGCGCAACTTTGGATTTTAGTGAATTTGCGGAGCGCTGGCGAAACTACGCCTGGCGAAGCGCGGCGAAGTTGCGCCTGGCGCAACTTCGCATCTTAGTGAATTTGCCCCATGGGATCTCTAAATCCAGAATGCACTGAATTACAGAAAGGTCATCTCCCATAGATACTTTTTTAAGCTAATACAGGAATGGGATCTCTTATTCAGAAACCCTTTATCTAGAGATTCTATTTTAAGCAAACATATTTTTTAATTAAAATGTAGTTCCTTTTTGTTTCTTTGTAATAATAAAACAACAGCTTGGTAACTAAGCTGCATGGATCCATGTCAGTGCCATGTTTAAATGTCTTTTACCAGACTTAAGGTATGGTGATCCAATCGACAAAAGCCCCCTTATCCAGAAACTCACGCATTCCTGATAATTGATACCTGCAATTTCAGTTGGCAGAATAGAAAATTAAGTAAGCTTTATCAGAAAGGTCTATATAAATACACCAGTAAATCCTCAAAGTAATGTTGCATTGTCAAAAGAAAAAGTAATTTCTTTCCTTCTATTGTGTACACATGGACTTCTGTATCAGACTTCCTGTTTTGAGCTTAAACCTCCAGGGAAGGGCTTGAGCATGCTCAGTTTGGTCCTCTCCCCCTCCCTCCCTGCTGTAATCTGAGCCCAGAGCTATGAGTGAGTAGAGAGAGACTCAGGCAGGAAGTGATGTCGCACCAAGGTAATATGGCGGCTGCTATCCTAAACAAACAGAGAGAGCTTCTAGTGCTGTTTACTCAGGTATGGTAAAGCATATAATAAATATAGTCTTATAGCTTTCACTATTGTGGCTAATCTTTTGGCAATAAACTGCTTTGGTAGCTTTCCTTCTCCTTTAAATAAGACCTATGCTAACAATGTGCAGTCTGGAGCTGTTGTTGTACTTCATTTGTGAAGCAGAGAGAAGTAAGTTTTCAGTTCAACTTTAAGGGGCAGGTCTATTAAGTTTCGAATGGTAAATTCGAAGTCAAATTTTTGTTTTGAGTTGGGAAAAAATCAAAGCTCTAATTAAATTCAAGATTAGTCATACCTCGACCCTGGAAGTAACTCGAATTCGATAGGTCGCCACCTAAAACCTGCAGAGTATGTAGAATTCAAGGATAGAGGTCCGTTGACCCATTTGAAGATTTTCATAGTCTTCCTGACAGATTTTTTCGGAAAAAAACTGGATTTGAATTGTGTTTCAATCTGCGTTCAAATTCCATTATTTATTATTTTCGGGTCGGTAATATTTGTTCGAATTTTAGACGTTCGAGTTTTTTTTTTTTTAAATAAGACACCAATCGGGTTTTGAGGTCATTCGAAGCAAAAGAAACCCTATCACTCAACTTTTGATAAATCTGTCCCGAGTATATGACTGCACACTTCAATACTAAAACTTATATATAATAGGAACATGGTTTTAAAATAAGAAAAAAAAAAGAATATCCATAAAGAAAATGTAGGGGACTACCAAAATTCAGGGCTCTCCTCGACCCAGTCTGCTGTTTTTTACTATAATTTTGTGTTTTCTACATTTCTACTAATGTTCTAAGCTAAATATCTGTGTATACTCATATGTGTACTAGTACAGGTATGGGACCTGTTATCCAGAATGTTTGGCACCTGGGGTTTTCTGGATAACAGGTCTTTCCATATCTTAAGTGTACTAGAAAATCATGTAAACATTGAATAAACCCAATAGGCTGGTTTTGCTTCCAATAAGGATTAATTATATCTTAGTTGGGATAAAGTACAAGCTACTGATTTATTATTACAGAGAAAAAGGGAAATCATTTTTAAAAATTTGGATTATTTGATAATAATAAAGTCTATAGAAAGTGGCCTTTCCGTAATTCAGAACTTTCTGGATAACAGATCCCATACCTGTATTACAAAGTCCACTTTCAGAATTAATCTAAGGATAACTTCACCAAAGCAGTAGATTATATAGAAGTACATCTAAATGTGAATATCTGTCTGTGTCTTTTTATACACACAGTTGCATCCACATACACAGAAGCTTAAAGGGATCCTGTCATCGGAAAACATGTTTTTTTCAAAACACATTAGTTGATAGTGCTACTCCAGCAGAATTCTGCACTGAAATCCATTTCTCAAAATAGCAAATAGATTTTTTTATATTCAATTTTGAAATATGACATGGGGCTAGACATTTTGTCAATTTCCCAGCTGCCCCTGTTTATGTGACTTGTGCCTGCACTTTAGGAGAAAAATGCTTTCTGGCAGGCTGCTGTTTTTCCTTCTCAATGTAACTGAAGGAGTCTCAGTGGGACATGGGTTTTTACTATTGTTATCTTGTGTTAGGGAGCTGCTTTCTGCTTACCTTCCCATTGTTCTTTTGTTTGGCTGCTGCCGAAAAGGGAGGGGGGGTGATATCACTCCAACTTGCAGTACAGCAGTAAAGAGTGATTGAAGTTTATCAGAGCACAAGTCACATGACTTGGGGCAGCTGGGAAATTGACAATATGTCTAGCCCCATGTCAGATTTCAAAACTGAATATGAAAAAATCTGTTTGCTCTTTTGAGAAATGGATTTCAGCGCAGAATTCTGCTGGAGCTGCACTATATTAACTGATTCATTTTGAAAAATTTTTTTTTTCCCATGACAGTATCCCTTTAAGAAGAATTTGCTGATATTACATATTAGGCTGATAATATCCCAATATCTGCATAGAGACAGTTGGCATATCCAGGCAAGCTGAATCAATTATTTATAGACGACTGTTTGAACTGACAGTGAAGTCTGACACCAGTGAGAGGTTCAAAGAGAATTTACTTATGAAAGGCCATGAAATTCACTGATCTGTAGAGCAGCTCATGCCATTAAACGATAATAAGAAAATATTCTTATGAACACTTATAAATATATAAGCAGATGCAGCCAGCATCTTATATTGGCAATATTACTTTTTTCTCAAAAGAATGTCTAAAAATTAGGCTGAGAATAGCCCTTGGTTTATGAGGGGTGAGTCCCATGGGATGAGTCTCTGTATACAGTACATATGGATATTCTCCTGCTCTATTCCCAGTGATTGTACTTTATAAATGTACACAACTTGAGAGCTTTAGAAGAAACCACTGGTGTAACTGTAGAGGAAGCAGACCCTGTAATCCCCAGACTGTGGGGTCCCCTATAATTAAGAAAGTCCCTGCTTCCCTCCTACCTTAGCGAGGGGGAGGGTCTGTGGCGTGTGCCGGCCACCTCAAACGATTTTCTTTCACTACTGGAAAAAGCAATAGAGGGAAGTTCCCTTTGAAACAGAAAATGGCATTACTCATGACCATGTGCTACTACCCTTGCACCCATTAATAATGATGTGCGTATTCTCCCATTTCGCTTCGCCGAGAAATTCTCGAATTTCCTGCGAAATTCATAAAAGTACGAAAAATTTGTGAAACTCGAAAAATGACGTCCACGTCAATTTTGGATGCATGTCCAAAAAAGTCGAGGAGTCAATGAGTGCTCAAATAGTGTTGTCGCGGGGGGTTCACAAATCTTTTTGCCAGCAGCGAAACGCAGAAATTCACAGTGAATTCGTACTAGGCGAATTTATTCGTCCATCACTGCCCATTATTCTAAAAGGAGAAGGAAAGGTGTTGCATAATAATGCAATACCAAATGCTACATCTCTCACCTGCTTATTTTTGATCTTGCCCACTTGTGTCTCATTCCCTTCCACTTTAGATTGTAAGCTCTGTTGCACAGGGCCTTCCTCACCTTTTGTACCGGTACTGGTTGTTATGTATGTAACTCTGTATGTTATCTGTATGTAATTCATGTGATTTCTTTGTATAAGCACCTGGGGAAACGGAAAAAAAAACTGGTGGGCAAACAGTATCCCTGCAAAAAAAGAAACATCAACCCGGGGTAACAGGTAGAATTGCTGGGGGCTGTGTACTTGGCATAGTAATGGGGCACTTTCCTGCATTTTCCAATGCTCAGTGTAGAGTCCTGCAGCGGGTCGGGTACCCGCGGGTTACCTGCAAAAACCTGCGGTACCCTGCGGGTTGCGGGTAGAAGTTCCGGGTGCGGGTATAGATGCGGGTCAGCAGTTCTGCGGGTGTTTTCAATAGCGATTTTTACTCCTTTGTTCTGATCACGCCTACTTCCGATGATGTCACTTCTGGTTTACAATGACAGCACTTCCTGTTTTACTTCTTTTTTATGATCACGTCTACTTCCAATGATGTCACTTCCAGTTTACAATGACAGCACTTTCTGATTCTTGATGGTCAGCGAGTCGCGGGTCCAGGTTGCGGATAAGGTACTTGCGAGTCCTGGTTGCGGATTGCAGGTTGCATGTATGGGTTCCAAAACATGGACCCGCGCAGGACTCTAGCTCGGTGCTCTGTGTCAAATAGTGCAATCCTTCCTTGTCTTATCTTTACTCTAGGAGAGTTCTTGTATCTCAGGCAGCCACTGGCATGTAAATAACATGGCTGAGGTTAATTGGCTCACAGGAATGGAACAGGTTGCTCTGGTATCTTAGATACAACTGGGCGAAAATGTAAACAAGTGAATGATTAAGCTACATTCTTGGAATTTCTCCTTGCCCCAAGAGAAAACCGCATATGACTCAAAGTCTAATTCTGATAAGATCCACACTGTAACCTTATCAGTTATGTCTCGATTAATAATCAGAACTACAAGGATTTGTTACTTGCTTTACCGTAAATACGTCAAACTAGCAGCACAAAAAATCTGCCATGATAGTTAGAGTGGTTCACTGTGATAAGCCACAAGGGCAATGAACTATGTCGCTTAGGGGCATATTTATCAAGGGTCGAATTTCTAATTTGAAAAATTTCGAAAATTTGAATTCAAAAAGACCACCCGAAATTAAGTCGAAGTTGGCTTTTTTTTTTGGCCGAATAGGTCAGTTTTTGATCGAATAGGTCCGTATTAGGCAGAATTTGAATCGCACGAATCAAAGTAATAGTGCATTCGATCTAATTCGATTCAAAGTTTTTCCCCAAAAAAAACTTAGATTTTTCAAAATCCACAAATGACTCCAAATAGGTTCTAGGAAGTCCCCCCATACGCTAAAACAGCAATTCAGCAGGTTTTAGATAGTACATGATAAATTTCGATATTCAAATTTTTTTCAAATTCAAATCGAATTTGGACTATTCCCTAGTCGAAGTACACAAAAATAGCTTGAAATTCTAATTTTTTTATTTCGAAAATTCACCTCGACCTTTGCTAAATCTGCCCCTTAGTAGTTACGTCTTAGGTCAGTTGTATAGTGTATAACCTTTACATTATTAAGTATCTCAAGGAAAGTGTTGCAATTTCTATATGACTATATAAGAAAAAGCAGCAGACTGTTACAGGTGTGGGATTTATTATACGCAGCGCTGCAAAATATGCTGGCGCTATATGAATAAATGTTAATAATATTATCTAACCTGTTAGAGAAAAAAATGCCTGGTTGTCCACTTTTTTTGTACAATAATAATAATAATAATAATAATAATAATAATAATACTACAGTACCATATATTCAGGGGGTTATTTATCAAAATCCAAATTTTTCAGATTTTTTAAATAAAACAAGTCTGACCAAACTAGAATGGTTTGACCTTATCTATTATTTAAAAAGCACAAATTAATCAGTTCGGGTAAAAACCACGAGAAAATTGTATGAAAAATCGTATTGTCCGTTTTTTTCAGGTTTTTATTAAATCTCGAAAAATTCAAGCTTTTTTCTCCACTAAAAAATTTATAGTAAAAAATTAAATTTTTTTGAGTTTTCAGCATTCAGATTTTAATAAATAGCCCCCTCAATGTTACTAATACTAAGTTACCATAAATCCATGTTGGTGACAAAACATTGTTTAATATTTGTTAGGCCTAAAGAGGCGCTTTTTGATGCTCGGCATCTTGTTGCGCCTTCTAAATGCCAAAAAATATCATGTCATAGAAAATACAGATAAAACACTCAAATTGCAGAATCCCTCAGAAATGCCTAGAGTAATTAAAGGAGTGGTTCACCTTTAAATTAACTTTTAGTAATTAATAGTAGTTATAGAATGGCTAATTCCAAGCAACTTTTCAATTGACCTGCATTTTTTCTTTTTTTTTTATAGTTTTTGAATTATTTTCCTTCTTTTTCTGTCTCTTTCCAGCTTCCAAAGGGAAAGTCACTGACCCCATCTAATAAACAAATGCTCCGTAAGGCTATAAATGTATTGTTATTGCTACTTTTTTTATAATTTATATTCAGGCCCACTCCTATTCATATTCCTGCCTAAATTTCAATTCAATTCATGGTCACTAGGGTAGAAAAAAGTGTATTTTAGTGGGAGCACTTACCGGACGCTGAATTCAAACGTGCTGCACTGCTAGCCGCCATCCCACGCGGTCACAAGAATTCCAGGAACAAAAAAGGCGGAGCCAGGTGAGAATTCAGTAAAATTTTAAAAAAATGAAGTTTTATTCAGTAGACATATAAGAACAAGTTACAGCAGCAGTGAACCCATGGCTGCCCGCTTATAGCGTTTTGTGGCGTGGTCACTAGGGTAATTTGGACCCTAGCAACCAGATTGCTGAACAGTACAAACTGTAGAGCTGCTGAATAAGAAGATAAACAACGCTAAAAACCACAAAAAATAAAAGTGAAAACGAATTGCAAATTGTCTCAGAATATCACTACATCATACTATTTATCAAAGTCCGAATTTACCTCAATATTTTCTGCTACAAACTCCAATCAAATCCGCTCTGGTTTTTTGTGCTTATTTATTATTACATTACACCTTCCTCAATTGCACCTGAGATACTAAACGAGTCTCTCATTTAATATGGCAGTCATGCTTTGTGTCTTGCCCTACTTATCTCAAACAAATCCAGCTAGACTCAATCCTAACTGTAGTAGTGTAGTCCTGCCAACTGTAACACTCATTTAGGCACATTCATCACCGGGCAAAGATTCTTTCTTTCACTACAAGCAGCTGGTAGAACAGTGAAAGGGACAAATGAAGTTGGTCAATAGAATATTTACCCCACTGGCCCCTTGGGGCCCATAATGGGTAAGGAAAATGCCATTTAGAATATTTCCCACTGGCTTGTATGCATAACAAATAGAAAACCTTATGTAACCCATTTTTGGCCACCCCCCTGGTGCCAAGGTGGTACATCACATAATTCTTACCGATGCAGGTCCTGAGTCCCCTTTGCTAAGTGAAAGGCACTGGGAAACTCCTCTCTGGCAGTGCCTCCACCTAATGGGATCCTGGAATACACCTGAGGATAGTCCCATTAGGAAACAAATCAATCACACACTTTATTATATAAAAAATATAAACTTTATACAAAGAAGTGCAATTTTAAAGGGGAAGTAAACTGTAACATTATACACATAAATGCATTCAAAGCATGACCCACTACCCTAGGAACCTGTAGCAGTCCAGTCCTGGTAATTCCCTGCCAGGAAAAGTCCCGCAACTCCATTTTGGCAGCTCAAGAGTCTCCATCCCTTGTCCCCAAAAGAGTACCAGTCCTAGGTAGCGCTACCTGCCCAAATACCTTACCCGATGGAAAGTATTTGCTCCCTCGTGGCAGGCACACAGACAGCCTGTTTCTCCAAACAGGAGGTCGCTGGATCCTTATCCTTTCCTACCCCTTCCCTCAGGTAACACTCACCCCAAAGGAGTCACACAGACGGGTAGTCTCACACAGAGCTGACAGGCATCCACAGTGATGAAGATTCTTTATAGGCACCAGACTCTCCCAGTCGAACACATAACAAGGCTTGAATCCTTCAGGTATTTGCTCCCAACACTGTCTATAGCATGAGCTCTCCTGACATCCATTGCTGAACTGCAGCTCTCAACACTCTCCATAGTGTGAACATGAAAATCCGGCAATCCAAACTCCGAACCCTCCTTGGTTGAGCTTTCAGGCACTGGATGATCCTGCCCAGCCTTGGCAGGCCTATCGAACTCCCTTTTGCCTACATTTTGCAGGATTGGATTCACTATCTCCACAGTGAACAAGGTTTAGCAGCAAAACTGTAATGGCTGACTGAGCACACGGCATCTCCTTTTATATTGTTGCACAGCGACACCTTGTGGCTGCCTTTGGGATCAGCCAAGCTGCACCAATCACAAGGGCTCTGCCTCTTAGGAAACCCTGTATATACCACGAGGCTCCGACTAAAGGGGAAATTAACCCTTAAGGTCCCTACATTTATAAATATACATTTTTGTTTGCACAGCACCCTGTCATGTATGTAGTACAACACATGTCACAGTAGTGGCAGATGCCAGTGTAAATGACCCCACTGATCAGAAAATGGGTGGCGCTTCTTTCAGATTGGGGTATTCCTGGTGTCTGAAGTTTTGGACTGAGGACGAGACATAAAAATGTCATACGTTTGGTTTGCAAATGTAACGATGTATAAAAGAGTGGAATAATAAACTGATGCTAGAAATATATTCAATAAAATATCCATCAGCTTCTTTATAATCTTTCGGGTTCTTCTCATACAAATTAATCCAGATACAGATCATCTTTTTCTCATCTTTGCCTTTTCTAATTTCCTCCTCCTTTCATTCAGTGTGGTTACCGTATGCGGTTACCTCTTTTCCAATTTCCTTAAGTCATTCTGCATTGTCTGTGGGATCTCCAGCAGCGCTGTATATAGAATTGCATGCTGTGCGTAGGCAGATTTTCAAATTAATGGTTCCTTGTATTCCAAAAAGCAGCCAGATTTTTAGCAGCAAGAACCAAATGTAAAGTCCATACTGGTATTTTTCCTTTCTGCAGAGCTGCAATAAGCATATAACCATAAAAAATGTAACTTCCACTTGGTTTTAAAGAGGGCATGACACCAGATCCTGGAGATGGTAATTCACTTGTGATTTAGTGTGAACTATGCACCGACCTATACTGTAATACAGTGCAGGTAAATATATTTAAAAAAATAATATTTTTGATCAAAGACGCGCATGCATTGGTTTGGTGTTCTGTATGCTAGCTTGATGCTGGTATAAAGTACAGGGTTTGTGTATACCCCCAACATTTTGGAAACAAAAAGAGGGACAAGAAGATTTGTCGAGAACAGCGCTGCAAAAGTTTTTGACCATGTCAATTTTTGTGGCCACACCCCCAATTACCATTTTCATTTTACAAAATTTGGCATGTTATGAAAGTTTGAACTTATGTTTACGTTTCAAAAAGCTCAAATTATGTTTGTATGGAGTTCCCCTTTGAATTGTTACAAAAGTATTTAGGTATCTATTCTGGGCTCTCTGCCAAAAGCCAATTAAGTAAGAAACTTTGATCTCCTGCACTGAATAGCCAGAAAAAGATACAAAGAGAAAGTCGGGACATTTCAGTAACAAAGTCGGGACTGCAGGTTGAGTTGTTAAAATCGGGATTGTCCCGCGGGACAGTTGGGAGGTATGTTTGTGCACCTACTGCATTCTCAGCCATGGGGAACCAAAAAGCACCCACCAGTAAGGGTTACCACCTGGCCACTTTTTCACTAGCCTGACCGGTAAAAATGATAATAAAGATATAAATATAGGAAGGCTGATATTTTTTTCTAGAAAAGATGGTAATCTTCAGGCCTTGATTTATGGGTAGACCAAAAAGGCCGGGGCCTAGGGGGCAGCATACTGTCCAATAGCCGCATCCCGACACTGGGGACTGGGTGAGAGATTTTGACAAGTGTTTGAATTTCACACCCACCAAGTCATTGTGGCAAAGCAGCAGAGGGCAGCAGGTGAGTGGGAGGTTGTGGTGCCCAAGGGTCAACATGCTGCCAGTTTCTTTAAAGCCCCCTCAGCCCTACAGTACTACAGCTTACAAGCCCCCATGCCACCCCGACCAGTACCTCCACAAATGATTGCAAGTCACCCCCTCCACCACTGCTCCCTGGTGAGTAACTTACTGACCTCCAAGTTGCACCCCTCCATGCCGTTGTGCCCTAGGCAGTTGCATACTTTGAATACTCCTACTTCTTCTGCCCCTGACTGTAATGCTTACAATGGCTGACTTTTTGTAATACCATAAGTGTTGTTAAAAAAGCAGGCCCTTTTAGCATGGACCTAGGCACCAAGGGAAATTGAAAAATCAATCCTAGGAGACATATTGTGTGACAAACAAGAATGCACCAGTGCATTATAGTTTTTTAAATATAGAAAGAAGATGCTTTTAAAGTAAATGTTCAGTGTAAAAATACAAACTGGGTAAATAGATAGGCTGTGTAAAATAAAAAATGTTTCTAATATAGTTAGTTAGCCAAAAATGTAATGTATAAAGGCTGGAGTGACTGGATGTCTAACATAATAGCCAGAACACTACTTCCTGCTTTGCAGCTCTCTGCCTGCCTGGTAACCAATCGGTGGAAACCAAGAGATCTGAAAAGCAGGAAGTAGTGTTCAGTTCTGTTATATTAGACATACAGTCACTTCAGACTTTATAGATTACATTTTTGGCTAACTAACTATATTAGAAACATTTTTTATCTATTTACCCAGTTTTTATTTTTACTTCATTTAAAAGTTGTGTTTCTCACTGTTTTATTGAAAAATTCGGCAAAAACCCTACTGCTCCCACCCAGCTGTCCAATTTCTGCTGCCTCCTTTCCCAGGCTGTGTAGGGGAGTCAGCATCACTCAGCATACAGCATCAGTTATCCGGAAAACCCCAGGTCCCGAGCATTCTGAATAACAGGTTCCATACCTGTACTATGACATTATGGCAACTAATGCCTAAGCTGCTGCTAACATATGACATAAGCAGAGTTTATCATTACTGCTTTAACCTGGTACTGTATCTTTGCTTAAAGTGCTGCTGACATTTTTTGAATGTATGGGAGATGGTAATTCAGGTATAGGATCTCTTATCCAAAAACGAGATATCCTGAAAGCGCTAGGAGAATAATTATATTTTTCTTTGCACAAGATTTTCTGTACATACTGAGCATTGCCTTCTTTAAAAATTGTTTTAAATAAATCCATACCTCCCAACATTGTTTTAAATAAAACCTATTTCGTGAATATCTTATGGGCAATAACGTGAGGTTTTATCAGTGATTTACAGAGATAACCTTGTTCTTTCATCCTTTAAAGGACCAGTAACATCAAATTTCATCAGTATAGCCAGGGAGGAGAAATAAAGCGCCGCACAATGGATTGTCGCCCTGTCGCCTTTTCTGAAGAGGAGTGGAAGCCGAGCTTCGGTAAGTTATATCTTAATAAATACTTTACGATTTTAACGTTTATTATTAAAGTTATAATGTGTAAAATATTAAAGTTATAATGTGAAAAAACTTCATTAGATTCATTAGGCACTGCAAAAAAATTTGCGGAAAAAAAAAGCTGTAAATAAATGGCGAATTCATCAAGACAAGTGACATTTTTCGTCATTCGACCACCAGATTTGAACCTTTTATTTTACATTACTTCCGCAGTAGTCGCCAAGAAAAAACACGTAAAGCAATTTTACATCTTTTTTGACACGCGAAGCGTGTCGTGCATTATCCTGCCGTTTCAGTAAGTAAAGATTATCTACAGGCGTTTTGTGACTCTTGTGTATTTTTATATATCAGTCTGTAGTTTTCACTCCAAGAGGCAGATTTATCAAAGGTCGAAGTGAAAATTTGAATTAAAAAAATTTAAATTTCCAGCTAATTTTTGTGTACTTTGACTAGGGAATAGTCCTAATTCGATTCACATTTGTGAAAAATCTTCGAATTTCAAAATTTATCATGTACTGTCTATTTAAAAATTCGAGTCAATTGGTGGACTTTGAAAAATCACAGTGTTTTTGGGGGAAAACTTCAATTCGTACGATTCAATCGAAAATGGACCTATTTGGCCAAAAAATACCTTCGATTTAGGGGCAGATTTATCAAGGGTCAAATTTCGAAGTGATAAAAACTTCAAAATTCAACCATCAAATTGGTTTTCTTCGAACTTTGAAATCGAAGTTGAAGTTTTTTTCATCTAATTTGGCCGTTTTGGGGTCGAAGTGTAATCGGTTGATTGAACGATGAAATCCTTTGACTTTAAAAAAAAAAAATGCTCTAGAAGGTCCCCATAGGCTAACATAGCAATTCGGCAGGTTAAAGATGGCGAAGTATAGAAGTCTAACTTTTTTAAAGAGACAGTACTTCGATTTTCGAAGTGGAACTTTGAATCGAAGTCGAAGTTGTAGTAGCCTATTCGATGGTCGAAGTACCTAAAAAATAACTTCGAAATTCAAACTTTTTTATTTTGAAAATTCCCTCGAATTCACTTCGACCCTTGATAAATATGCCCCGGTTGGTCTTTTTGAATTCGACTTTCGAAGTTTTTCAAATTTGGAATTCGACCCTTGATAAATCTTCCCCTTAGTGTGTAGTTTGCCTTGGTGGCAGGATAAAAAATTACATAACCTTCACTTCCAGGTCTTGCAAAGTGAAAAAAAGTGGTAATTTATTTAACCAATGTTTCAGCAGAGACCTTTCTCAAGTTGAAAGATATTTATCTATATATCTATCTCACACAGACACACATTTATAGATAGATAAAGCCATCTTTTTCTGACCTCTGTGTAATATTGTTTGAACTTCTAGCTTTAAAATAAGCAGTCTTGTAAGGGATGAATCAAAGTTAATTTAGTAATAGATCATTAGGAAACTTTAAAAGTGTTTATTTGCTATACTATACAAAGAGGAAATTCCATTATTTGAACATGGGTTTATGTTCTAAGCTCTTTAATTCCAGCTACTGTAGAGAGAAAAGAGATTTCAGTACATTCTCACTAGGGGGCAATTTCACTATGCGCCGAAGCGCCTAACGCTAGCATCAATTCGCTGGCGTAACTTTGCACCCTTACGCCTGGCGAATTTGCGCAACGGACGTAACTATGCAAATTCACTAACGCGCGCATTTTTCTGAACGCTACCTTTTACGCTAGACTTCCTTCGCCACCTCAGACCAGGCGAAGCGCAATAGAGTAGATAGGGATTTCTTCAAAAAAAAGTTACAAATTTTTCTAAGTCCCAAAAAAACGCTGGCGTTTTTTCTATATTATGGGTGATAGGCTGAAAAAGATTGAAACATTTTTTGGGGCTCCCCTCCTTCCCCCCTACATTTCCTAACTCATGGCAACGTAACTATACAGTGGGCACATGTGTAGGGCAAAATAAAAATTTTATTTGATGTTTTGAAGGTTTCCCAGGCATTTGTAGTGCTGCTACATATTCCTCCATTGAAATTTGAATTTGGCGCCGTATGCAAATTAACCATCGCTAGCGTAACTTCGCTTCTCTTAGCGAATCAACGCCAGCGCAACTTCGCAACCTTACGCTACCCCTGAGAGCAACTTCGGATTTTAGTGAATTTGCGGAGCGCTGGCGAAACTACGCCTGGCGAAGTTACGCCTGGCGCAACTACGAATCTTAGTGAATTTGCCCCTATGTTTCTAAATAAAACATGGCCATCTCATGAAAAGATCTTACTGTACGCCTGATACTGAAAATGTGTTCGTGAAACTGTAATGATGCTTGGACCATAATCTCAAGCACTTCATTATGTCAGGCTCTTCAACCAGAACAAGGTCAGATTGTAAACAATGTCCAGATGGTCCAAGAACAAGTCGTATTCATGTCATACTTCAAATTCCCCTCAATGTGGATCACTGGCAGGCTCCATTCACAGCCCTCCTGACTTCATTACTTGACTAATCCTTTGTACGTTTTTGTATAATGTAGACACTGGTATTACAAGACGCTTCGTTATTGTTTTGTTTCAACATTTTTTTTTATTGTACAGCATTTTCACTCCTGATCGCAACTTCATTGTCAATCTGTTTTGTGTTACATTTATAGCATTTGCAGCTGAAGGCCATAAAGAGGCAGAATAGGATGCTAATACAGACATGGGACCTGTTATCCAGAATGCTCGGGACCTGGTGTTTTCCGGATAACAGATCTTTCTGTAACTTGGATCTTATCTGTTAAATCTACTAGAAAATCATGAACCAAGTATACAATTATACGGAAATCCCTTATCCAGATAGCTCCAAATTATGGAATGGAAGTCTCCCTAGGGTAAATTTACTAAGCGCATAAATTCGACCGCAACGGCTTTGCAGCCATCGCAACACTTCGTCAGGCGAAAATACACTCAGACAATGCTAATTTACTAAAATGCAAAGTTGCGTCCAGGGTGCCGAACGCTGGCGAATTTTCTGCCTATCGCAACTTCGTTAGAGGTCTTTGCTCAGGCTAATTTGCATACGGAGGTAAATTTAAAGTTGAATGGACGTATATGTTGCAGCAAATACATTACATTACACAAGCCCAGGGAACCTTAATAAAGACAATAGAGTTGTTATATTGCCCTAAACATGAGCCCAGTGTATAGTTTATGTGCCATATGTTAGAAAATGTGTGGGGGAAACCGGTTACCCAAAAAAAAATTTTCAGGACTTTTGCAGCCTATCACTCTGAAATAAGGAAAAGACGCCAGGGTTTTTTGGACTTTTTCCACTAAAAAATATGATGTAAGTAACAGAAGATTGAGGAAGATCTATGCACTCCAGTGCACTTCTCCTGGTCTGAGCTGGTGAAGGCAAGTCTGGAGAAAGAGGTAACGTTCAGTAAAATCCGCATCTTAGTGAATTTGCGGAGTAACATCCATTCGCCAGAGAGAAAATTCTCCTTGGCGATAGAGTGCGAATCACCACTATCGTATATCTCTTTCGCTAGCGAAGTGATGCCTGCGCCCATTAGTAAATCGTTGAGTCCCTGAAAACGGTAACACTGGTGAATCTTCGCCAGCGTTAGTCACTTCGCCCTTTAGTAACTCTGCCCCATAGACTCCATTATAATCAAATAATCCACATTTTAAAAACCACACTTTAAAAAACAGACTAGGATGCGAATACAGGCTTGGGACTGGTTATCCAGAATGCTCGGGACCTGGTGTTTTCCGGATAACAGATCTTTCTGTAATTAAGTCTACTAGAAAATCATGTAAACATTAAATAAACCCAATAGGCTAGTTTTGCTTCCAAAAGGCTTAATTATATCTTAGTTGGAATCAAGTACAGGTAGGGGATCAGTTATCCAGAAACCCCTTATCCAGAAAGTTCCAAATTACGAAATGAATGTCTCCCATAGACTGTGTTTTATTCAAATTTTTAAAAATGATTTCCTTTTTCTCTGTAATAATAAAACAGTAGCTTGTACTTGATCCAAACTAAAATACAATTAATCCTTATTGGAAGTAAAATCAGGTTGCTGGGATTATTTAATGTTTATATGATTTTCTAGTAGATTGAGGGGCAAATTCATCAAGGGTCGAATATGGAGGATTAATTAACCCTCGATATTCGACTGGGGAATGAAAATCCTTTGACTTCGAAGTCGACTATCTGTGTCTAAGGATTTTGCGCAAATACTTATAGGATTTTAATCCAACGATCGGAGGATTATCCTTCGACCAAAAAAAGTTAGTCAAGCCTATGGGGACCTTCCCCATAGGCTAACATTGAGTTCGGTAGCTTTTAGGTGGCGAACTAGGGGGTCGAAGTTTTTTCTTGAAGAGATAGTCAAACGATTTTTAGTTCGAATCATTCGATTCTAAGTCGTAGTCGAAGGTCGAAGTAGCCCATTCGATGGTCGAATTAGCCAAAAAAACACTTCAAAATTCAAAGTATTTTTTCTTCTATTCCTTCACTCGAACTTAATGAATGGGCCCCTTAAGGTATGAATATCTAAATTAGGGAAAGATCCATTATCCAGAACCCCAGGGCCCTTAATCTTTACTTATGCATAAACTTTATTGTAGCCATCTAAAGAGATAGTCTATAAAGCCCTTTCACTGTGTAATGGGAACTCCTTGTTCTACTCATTTTCAGGTCAACTGACATACCAGTTAAATCCATACTACATTTATACAATAAATAAAAGATATTTTGAAATCATTGGACAAAATTATGCAATATTTTTTCTTATTTCAGGTGTGGGACCTGTTCTCTGTAATGCTTGAGACTTTGGGGGGTATTCTAGGTAAGGCTACCAAAACACTTTCCCATTGACAAGAAACTAATGCTGAGAAGGGAGATATAGATTTGTGTAGAGCACACTTGTATACATAGCCTAGACACTCAGTCAAGCATGCGTTTGAATTTGTTTTGCTTTGCTTTCCATTTTAATAAATCTGGCAGAATCTGGAAAAACAACCAATCCTTTTCGGCCTTTGGCAAACAACGCACAGCTGTATGTTCTTTCTGGGAGATACTCACTTATACAGTATTGTGTTGTTCATTGATGGGGCTTTGAACAAAACCCTTATAAATAACAAAAGATTGCTCAGAATCTGCTGAACTTTTAGCCACTTCCGCTTTTAACGGAAATGAGTTTTTAATTTTTCACTGCACATTCACTGTAAAATAATACTCTCACGAATGAGACACAACCTATATTTCAAAAGCAAGGATTAAGTTCCACTTATGTTGTGTCAAACAAGGCTGTCATCAGAAATCTTGGGGCTCTTCACAACCAAAGGGTTTCCACCCCAGGGACTAATAAGTGTGGCACCAACAATCTGAGGCCAACCCATCTACCATAAAACACAGCTTCTTTTCACTTTTTTCTATTATCTATTTATGTGCTTTCCTTCATCTTCCCTCTCTCCTCTGCTTTAGGGTCAGGGCACACGCTCAGATTCGGGGAGATTAGTCGCCCGGCGACAAATCTCCTCTTCTTTGGGACGACTAATCACCGGTGGGATGGCACTCGAGCACTTCGTTTTCTGAAAGGTCGTCCGACATTTTCCTCATGAGGCAATGTTGGGGGACTTCTGAAAACGAAGTGATCCGAGTGCCATCCCGGCGGCAATTTACATTTTAGCCGGCGGGAGGCAATTCGGGGAGATTAGTCGCCCCGAAGAAGAGATTTGTCGCCGGGCAACTAATCTCCCCGAATCTTATTCTCTTATATTTTTCCTTTTCTCTACCCAGATTTTCCTTTTATAGTCTTCATCTCTCAATTGACAAGACAGTCCTTACAGAAGCAAACTCAGGAACTAAGAAATATGAGATATACAAACCAGGGGTGTTTAAATCCAAAACGTGGTATCTTCCCCTGGATGATGCCATGATACCTTGTCAGACCATCTGATGTCATGATATTGATGATATCACTATTCCCACACTGGATGTGCTGAGTTCAAGTGAAACCTCGTACATCTTTCCTTTCTCTTTCTTCTTACCTATGCTTAATCATATTTCCCCTTTCTTATCCATACTCTCTCTCTTTGCACCTTTTTCCTCTCATATTCTACTATCCCTTCCCCTTTTCCTTAGCCCATTATCTTATGAACACTCAAGATGGCCATAAATACCAACAAGTAGCCCCATTGGGCCTCCTTGGGCCCAACGACTGGATCACAATGCCGAAAATTCAGGGGGTCGGACGGAGGTCGGACGGAGGACCGCATCAGTTTGTTGATCCAACAGGGGTTTTAAACCTGCCCAATTGACACCTGGATAATTTTCTGCCATATATAAATCGGGGAAGCCCATTGGAAGCCCATATACTTCCTCCCAATAAACTGCCGACTAGCTTATGTAAGCCCATGTATGGCCACCTTTAGCCACAAAGGGCTTTATGTAAAGACTTACACCTCCTGACTCATTTTTAAACATTTTAGACTGTGCTCCTGTCTTTTACAAACTATTATAAAGGTTTAATAAAAAATAAAAAAAAATTAAAAAGTTTGAGTAATTCTATTTTTTTTTATTTTTCACACCACCTCTCTCGCTGTTTTTCTCTTCCAGTCAGACATCTCCTCTCCCATAGGTCAGTCGACAGCCCCTCTAAATGAATAAACTAAATTACCAATTTAAAAAACATGATATTAATGTAGCTGGCAACTTACATTATTTGTATTAATGTGCGGGTTAAAGGACCAGTAACATCAAATTTTTTTTTTAAATAATTCGTTAGTACACAATGAAAAAAACCACCAAGACAAATTATACTTAAAAATCCCAAAGTCTTTATTAATAAATAACTTACAAAAACTCTGCTTCCTGTCCTCTACAGAAACGGCGACACGGCGACCATCCATGGAGTGGCGCTCGATATCTCCTCCCTGGCTCTCTGCTGCTGGATCCTTTAGCTCCCACATGAACGATGCAGCTGCTCTCTGCGCTGCTTTGCTCTCCGCTACTTGTCCTCCCTCCTGGCGAGCTCTGCACTCCCATCTTCCCCTCCTCGTGAAAGTGGCCGGGCGGGGAGAGAGAGAGAGGGACAGTGCGGTGACAGGGAGGCTGCAATGGGAGAGCTGTGGCAGCTGCTCCTATTCACACAGCCGCTCAGTTATAGTCAATTCTCAAATAAACGGCGCTCGCATAGCTCACCTCTTGGGAGGAGGATACAGCAACCCTGGGCCTCCCCTCTCCCTGTCTCTCCCCGCCTGGTAAATAATAAAAATAATCCCTTTGTGGGCCCTGTGTCGGACGTTGAGTTCACTAGTGTTGACGCGCCTGTGTGTCTGTGTGTATGGGCATTTATAGAGAGCTGGTGGGCCTGAAGAGAAGCCCCGAGACGGCGCCATTTTCTGTGAGAGGAGCCCAGGGGGAAGGTGTATGTGAGAGCCGTGTATTTGTGAATTGACTGTAACTGAGCGGCTCTGTGAATAGGAGTATGTGTATGTCTGTGCAGCCGCCACAGCTCTCCCATTGCAGCCTCCCTGTCACCGCACTGTCCCTCTCTCTCTCTCTCCCCGCCCGGCCACTTTCATTTCCGCCTCCTGTCAGGGGACAGACCCACTCTGTCAGGCTGGAGAGACCGGGAGGCCCGAGCTGCTGTATCTTCTTTCCAAGAGCTGGGGGATGCGGCGGCTGTGACCCAGACGAGGAGGGGAAGATGGGAGTGCAGAGCTCGCCAGGAGGGAGGACAAGTAGCGGAGAGCAAAGCAGCGCAGAGAGCAGCTGCATCGTTCATGTGGGAGCTAAAGGATCCAGCAGCAGAGAACCAGGGAGGAGATATCGAGCGCCGCTCCATGGATGGTCGTCGTGTCGCCGTTTCTGTAGAGGACAGGAAGCAGAGTTTTTGTAAGTTATTTATTAATAAAGACTTTGGGATTTTTAAGTATAATTTGTCTTGGTGGTTTTTTTCGTTGTGTACTAACGAATTATTTAAAAAAAAAATTTGATGTTACTGGTCCTTTAAAGCTGGATAAAACATTGTTAGGGGAAAATATCTCACAAATGATTATCAGACTAGAGGTAAAAAAATAACTTGTACTACAGGTGTGGGATCTGTTATCCAGAAACCAGTACTGAATTGATGAATCAAGAGATGAGATATTACCAATACCTCGCATTTTAGGTGATAATGCCTGCATTATTTCATATCAACCTTTAGAGAATGACTGGCAACCATTAATAAAACTTTAATTTGCCTGAATAGCTTCAGAATCAGAAGAAAATACTTGTTATAGTGACACTCATAGGCTTATTCATAGAGGATCAGTGAAGGTGGTGCTAGTTATTTACAGACTATGACATAAGTAGTGTGAGTAATCAGCATAATGCTAGTTGTGCAAATAAACGGTTATGATTCATCTGCTAAACATTTGTCAAAGTTTCAATGAAAAAATAAATAAATAAAACAAAGACAACCTTGAAACTATGGAAATGCTCTGGAAATGAAGGCATGATTTCCAAAGACCAAAAATGCCATTTTACTTGATATTATCAAGGGTTGAATTGAAAATACAAATTTTCAAGTTTTTTATAGTCAAAACTGTCAAATTTGACTAGGGAATTATTTGAATTCAATTAGAGTTTTTGTAAATAAAATTTGAATTCTATTCGCCACTTAAAACCTGGCAAACTGCTGTTTAAGTCAGTGGGAGAGGTTCAGAGATCAATTTTAGTTGTTTGCAGCCATCCTGACATTTTTTAGGAGACAGAAACTCGAATCGAGTTTTTAAAAATTTAATCAAATTCGATTAGAGTTTTCGGGTTGATTCCATTCATCCGAGTTTTAAAAGTTAGACTTTTTTAATAAATTTAAATTGTCGAATCTCAAATTCATGGAAGTTTAGGGGAGTTTTTAAAAAAAACTCACATGAATTTGAAATTCGACTTTTGATAAATACGCCTCCTCGTGTATGGGTCATAATAAATGCTCCACCTCACCTATGTTTTTGTGAGGATATCCAAAGTGAATATTCCTGTTAAATGGGGCAATTTTTTTTATAAATTGGGATTTAGAAGAAGGAGTTCAGGCAATTGCCGAGAACACAGATTATTGGGAAAATAATTGTATTGCTTCCAGGAATGCTGAATCCCTGTTCTCCGGACCCGCAACCTGCAATCCGGACCCGCAACCTGCATTCTTACCCGATTGGGCCCGCAAGTTACCTTATCCGCAACCCGGACCCGCAAACCGCTGTCCATCAAGAATCAGGAAGTAATGTCATTGTAAACTGGAAGTGACATCATTGGAAGTAGGCGTGATCAGAAAAAAAAGAGTAAAAATTGCTATTAGACCCGCAAACCTGCAGAACCACCGAACCCACATCTATACCCGCACCCAGAACTTCTACCCGCAGGGTACCGCAGGTTTTTGCGGGTACCCGACCCGACGCAGGACTCTAGTCCAAAGTTCTCCACAGTTCATTATTTTTAATTGTTATTAAAAACAAGCTTTATTTGTTATACGTAGAAGTACAGGTGGGAACAGGGTGGGTGGATACTAAACTAATTATACCGCCTTGAGCTGTTGGTGATCTGCAGGAGGGAACAGAAAAGTATAAAAACAATCCATGCTCCATTTACTCTGTTTAATTAGTTCAAAACATGGAATGAAGCGGAATTGAAATAAGCAGATGAATTGTTAACTGGAAAATATGCAATTCAACAAGACAGACATGAACTTTATCAGGACCTGGATATGTACAGTAGATAACGTGCTTCAAACAACAAGTCATCCTTGATAAAGGGGTCTGACCCCGAAACGTTGCTTTTTCTGTGAATAAACGCAAGGGCTTGTCCCTGCTTGCACCTGCCCTTTGAGTGCCAGTGATTTCTTACCCATCAAACAACAAGTCACCCATAAGGAGTTATTCATGGGATATGACACAATGCTTATGTAGCGCTATAGTAAATTGTGAGTTGTGTCACAATTCTATTAAGCTCCACTCTAATAAATGTGCTCCGGATGAGACCTATATTCCTAGGGAGTAAGCCCTCGCAACAGTGTGGAGGCAGCGTGTAGTGCAACTGTAACTGGATACAGGGTATAATATTTGGGAGCCTTCTAACAACCATTCAACAGTTTTATTGAATATATATAATAATCATTGGAGTGTACCTTAAAGAGAAACATGCAGTATCACACATTAACATTATATAGACAATACTCATAGCACCCTTGGTTAATACTAGCTCCTACAGGAACTAGAACAATATCTATGCAGCTTCGCAAAGGTACACCCAGCTTTCAGCCTTTTTCCTAAGTGGAACCTGAGGGGAAACTCTACCCTAAGTCTATACACTTAGTCCCTACTTCTGGGAAATTAGTACCCGGGATTTTAATCCCACTCATAGTCCTCGGAGGAGCTTCAAACTGCTCAGCTAAATATCCTGACTATCTGTCACTCCTAGAGTGACCTGTGAAAGGGACTAGCCTATCCTAACGAATCCTAAGGCAATCAGGTTCCACAAAGGCTCAGCCTGTTTGCTCAAGCGAGAGCCAGCTCAAAATGGACCATGGAAGCATGGCTCCAGAGGTTTTTATACTCTAGTACAGTACCATCTGCTGGTCACTGTGAGAAACAGCAAGGGGCATAGCTTAGAGCAGGAATAGGAAACAGTTCCCCTCCCAACTGTATTTTAGGACCTAGTTAGGTGTCTATAACACTGAGGGACTGCCTGCTAATAATACTGGGGATGGCTATCTTACACATCCCTACATTTACAAAAACCAAGTGGCTCAAAAGATGCCAATATGTTACATTTGGAAGGAAGGAAAAACATATTATTAAGTTCAAAACAACATTAAAAACCTATAGGATATTTAGAACCTGCAAAATCCTGCATGGACAGCATTTTTCTATTTTGCAAACATGGATGCAGTCCTCCCCTGACGCTTGTGTTGGCATCAATTATAATCCAATCCGTAGCCAAAGGGCCAACAGTTGGATCAGCCTGATATTGCCAAGCTCAAGGTGGGCATATTGGGGAAGGATGCATGCATTTGGTAACCTCACTAAACCAGTTGATTTGTAGTGGGGTTTTAACGACAAAATGGCGTTATCCAGAAAGCTCTGAATTGCAAAAATGCTATCTCCCATAGACTCAAATGTATCCAAATAAACCACATTTCAAAAAATGATTTCCTTTTTCTCTGTAATAATAAAACAGTACATTGTACTTGATCCCAACTAAGATATAATTAATCCTTATTGGAAGCAAAACCAGCCTATTGGGATTATTTAATGTTTACATGATTTTCTAGTAGATTTATGGTATGATCCAAATTACGGAAAGATCTATCGTCTGGACAACCCCAGGTCACAAGCATTCTGGATAACAGGTCCCATAACTGTACTAATAAAGAAATTATACTGTACACCGGGTGTACAGGTTTATAGAGTTCCTAAACAGAGCTGGACAGAGATCATGTTTGGGTAAATAAGATTATTCCTATTGCTTATGTAGGGATGTGAACATTTAGAAACCCTTACCCTTTATTGACAGGCACATCTTTAGTGGTATGGACGCCTAAGTGGGTCCTTATGGGGGCTTTGTGCTTATGTAATCCCTGCAGTTCTCAAAGTGGATGCTAGATGGCACTGTGGCATAATATAAAAGGCTTGCAAACCATGAGGTCAGCGTCCATTGCTGTTGAACCTTTCCTCTGTTATGCCACAGAGGATAGGGGTGGTGGAACTCAGCCTGAGTATAGTGAAGTGATAGCTATACCCTTTAATAGATCACTCTAGGAGTGATAGATAGGGTATGTAGTTGAGCAGCTCAAAGCTCCGATGAGGATATTAGAGGGATTAAGATCCTGGGTATTAATGACCCCATAGTAGGGCCTAAGTGTTAGACTCAGGGGAGTACGTAGTCTTCTGAGTTCCACCTAAGGTAATCCTGAAGATTGGGCTAATACCTTATGACAAGCTGCCTAACTCTCTACGTGTACTCTTTACTTTGCAGAGAGTCATTCTATGTTTGGTACAGTGAGTATATCTTGTTATATTGGTTGATCTATGTGTTACTATATGTTCCATACTCCATTGTGAACTCTGGTTTTGGTTAATAAACTCGGTTTATGGTTTAAGCAAAATAAAACTACTGGCGCCCAATCTCTTGTGCATTACACACAATTACAGTTGCACTACACCCTGCCTCCACCCAGCTGCGAGGGCTTACCCCTGAGAAAAGAGTCTTATGAGTCTTATGAAAGTGCAGTTGTTTTTCTAAAAAATATGTTGAAACAATTTTACCAGCACCCTGCTCACCACAGTCTGCCAGAGACATTCCATCGCTCTCTATTCACCTGTCTGGGTTTTCTGGGACATGCGTATCACAGGGCATTGAATGGGAATAAAAATACCAGTATGGGTACTTTTCCAATGATGATAACAATGAACGCGAGCAGCCTCTTCTGAAATGCAAACAAGCTTTTTCTTGCCTGAAACTTGTTGAACTTGGGGAATTCCGTGTGTGAAGTTTATAGAGTGGAAACATTATAACAATGTGAAGCACGCTGTAAATGAATTGTAGTCTAAGTACTAAAGTCAATGGATGATTTCCACTTTCCATTCACTCTTATTACTTTATTGAATGTGACATGGAGTAGGTGATAAAAGCACCTGCACTTTGGAACTACCTGTGGATGTGAGGAGTGCCAAAATCTTGGAGAAGCTAGCAACTAGCTATAATAATGGAGCCTCTGCTGGGCTTGTCTGATCGATCTATGGCTAAAAATCAGGCAGATATCGTAAAGGTTTAACAAATCCTGTTCAAGGAGGAGCACATTGGCATACTGATTAAATCCTCATCTAACAGGTCCAAAGTGCATTATCCAATCATTGGCCATGTTCATGGGTGGCTAAATCGGGCCCAAACTGCAGATTTGGCACTGGCAGTGTGAGGCCACTTTAAGGCAATGCAGTCCCTATATAAATATATAATGAAACACTTGTACCTTGTCACTCACAGTGTGTATATACAGTTAGGCCTATAAATATTTGGTACAGAGACAACTTTTTCTGTACATTATCACAATGAATTTTAAACTTAACAACTCAGATGCACTTGAACTGCAGACTTTCAGCTTTAATTCAGCGGGTTGAACAAAACGAATTGCATAAAAATATGAGGAACTAAAGCCTTTTTTTTAACACAATCGCTTCATTTCAGGGGCTCAAAAGTAATTAGACAAATTAAAAAACTGAAAATAAAATGTTCATTTCTAATACTTGGTTGAAACCCCCTTTGCTGGCAATGACAGCCTGAAGTCTTGAAATCATGGACATCACTAGATTCTGGGTTTCCTCCTTTTTAATGCACTGCCAGACCTTTACTGCAGCGGCTTTGAGTTGCTGTTTGTTTGTGGGTCTTTCTGTCCGAAGTTTAGTCTTCAACAAGTGAAATGCAGCTCAATTGGGTTCAGATCAGGTGACTGACTTGGCCATTCAAGAATATTGCACTTCTTTGCTTTAATAAACTCCTGGGTTGCTTTGGCTGTATGTTTAGGGTCATTATGAAACGCCTCCCAATCAATTTGACTGCATTTAGCTGGATTTGAGCAGACAGTGTTTCTGAACACCTCAGAATTCATTTGGCTGCTTCTGTCCTGTGTCACATGATGGATAAAGACTAGTGTCCCAGTGTCACTGGCAGCCATGCACGCCCAAGCCATCACACTGCCTCCCAAATGTTTTATAGAGATGTGCTATGCTTTGGATCATGAGCTGTTCCATGCCTTCTCCATACTTTTTTCTTGCCATCATTCTGGTAGAGGTTGATCTTGATTTCATCTGTCCAAAGAATGTTTTTCCTGAACTGTGCTGGCTTTTTTAGATGTTTTTAACAAAGTCCAATCTAGCCTTTCTATTCTTGATGCTTATGAGTGTCTTGTACCTTGCAGTGCACCCTCTGTATTTACTTTCATGCAGTCTTCTCTTTATGGTAGACTTGGATATCGATACACCTACCTCCTGGAGAGTGTTATTCTTGTACTTTAGGACAGAAATGCATATTTAACAAATGTATCCCCTGTATGTAGTAAAAGCAGTGTCGGACTGGCCCACCGGGATACCAGGAAAACTCCCGGTGGGCCAAGGTGTCAGTGGGCCCTTATGCTGCTAAACATTTGGCCTATTTCATGGCCATTCCCTATTTTTATGAGAACAAAGAGGCTAAATAGTTGGAAAAATAAAGTATAGTAAGTAAGGAAAAAGAGACTGGTAGAATAGAGGTTGAGTGAGGAGAGGAAGAAAAATAGTACTGAGAGTGAGCCCCTGGTCTAAGATTAATAGGTGGGACCCTGGTCAAAGGTTTTTGGGTGGGCCCCTGGTCTCCCAGTCCGACACTGAGTAAAAGACAAGTTTGCCCAGGTGCAGTAACCCACAGCAACCAATATAATGATTGCTTTCAAACAGGTTACCAATTTTCTGCTCATTAGTTGCTATGGGTTCATGGGCAGATTTTCAATAAGGCTAAGGAGGGCTAAGCCTCCCCAAACCTGGCTGGCACCTAGAAAAAGTTAAAACATCTCTTACTGCAAGTAGCTTGTACTTTAAATGGCACATGGGTGAAAAGCTCTGCTCATTTCTGCAGGGTCCAGAACTGCTGTAATTAGCTGCATTCTGATTGGATTTTTCTGCTTTCAGCCTCTCCAATCAGAGTACAGTTCTCATTACAGACAGCAAAATCTACCAAACAAGCACTCGGTAGTAGGCGGGGCTAGGGAGATTATATATGTTCTAGAGGCTGCTTAACCCTTTTCCTGTGAAAAAGGAGCGTTTATTTTTTGGGGGGTTTCTTTGCACCTGAAGGGTTTTTTTTTACGTTTTTTTAAACTGGTTTGTTTGGAGTCCTCACGAAACTGCATGTCTGCCAAACACATTATGTTGGAAAGGGTTAACACAGGGATAAAGGTTACATTAAATGAAAAGCAGGATAATAGAGTGAGAGCAGAAGGTGACATGTGGGTGCAAGAGCAGTGTGCAGAATAGAGGCTTTCTTCTACTACCCAAAATAGAATGCAGCATTTACACTATAGTGGGTACAATAATTAAATGCAGTAGTGGAAACAGTCAGTGGGGGTAAAAGAATACGGCGAAAAATAAGAGTAGGATAAAGGGGGAAACAAAGTGCAGAAAAATATATAAAAGATAGAAGAAGATAATGTAGTGTGAGGGGGGATAGGAGTAAAGAGTAACAAAAATGGAAAGAGATATTGTAGGAGGGAATGGAAAGGGGAGCAAAAGGGATCGGGGGACCAATAGATGTTTTTTTTTTGTACAAGGAAAAGTAAAGAGATTTTACAATCTGTGGATTCTGGCAAATGCCAGAAGAGCTGCTGTAAGAGGCCACAGTCTGTGACTATTTAGTGGGCTGGTATGGGTGGTTGGGCTTATTTTGAATTCTAGTTCATGCCTGCTGACATTTACTGTATGTACAGTGCCTGGTGTGCCAGTATTCACTGCTTTTAATTGTATATAACATGCTTGTTTTGTTGTATGCCCCAGGCATATTATATGCAGTAAGATGCAGTCATCTTACTGCATATAACATGCCTGGGGTTTCAGTACCTTCTGCCTCCACAGTGTAAAAGTAACTAAAACTCATTTAAAGGGGTAACTCATGGCTAATTCTAAAAAACTTTTCAATTGGACGTCATTTGTTCTTTTGTAAATTTATTTAATTATTTGCTGCCTTCTACATATAGTTACATAGTTAAATTGGGTTGAAAAAAGTCCATCAAGTTCATCCCCTCCAAATGAAAACCCAGCATCCATACACACACCCCTCCATTACCCCACATAAATTCTATATACCCATATCTATACAAACTATAGAGTTTAGTATCACAATAGCCTTTGATATTATGTCTGTCCAAGCAATCATCCAAGCCACTTTGAAAAGCACTAACAGATTATTTCCAACTTTGAAATGGGGGGTCACTGAACCCGTCTGATAAACAGATGGTCTGTAAGGCTTTGTAAGGATTTATTATTATTTCCACTTTTTATTACTCATATTTTTATTCAGATTCTCTCTTATCCATAATCCAGTCTCTTATTCAAATAAGTGCATGGTTGCTATGGTAATTTGGACCCTAGCAACCAGATTACTGAAATAGCAAACTGGAGAGCTGCTGAATAAAAAGCGAAATAACTCGAAAAACCACAAATAATAAAAAATGAAAACCAATGCAAATTGTCTCAGATTATCCACTCTCTACATACTAAAATTTAGTTTAAAGGTGAAACCTTCACAATAATTGAGTGTGTCTACTCCTGCGACCTCCTGCGTCTGAACAGTGTGTGTTATCACACACACTGTGCCAACTTAGTGTCTTTTATTACGTAACCCCTGTACTGGATAGGATCCATTATCCAGAAATCCGTTATCCAGAAATAATGTTGAAATAATTTTTTATCAGATTTAATGTATGGCAATCCATATTACAGAAAGATCCCTTATCTGGAAAACCCCAGGCCCGAGCATTCTGGATAACAGATCCCATACCTGTACATAGCATATGACAAGAAAACGGCTACATTTATCAGGAAAATACAAGCAGTATTTGGCACAAACTCTATTTATTTAACTCACTGTGAACAAGGATGGGACCTGTTATCCAGAATGCTTGGGACCTGGGGTTTTCCGAACAACAGATCTTTGTGGAATTTGGACTCTTGATACCTTAAGTCTACTAGAAAATCAGGTAAGCATTAAATAAACCTAATAGGCTGGTTTTGCTTCCAATAAGGATTAATTATACCGGAATGGGGCCTGTTATGCACAATGCACGTGGCCTGGGGTTTTCCAGATAAGGGATCTTTCAGTAATTTAGATCTTCATGCCTTAAGTCTACTAGGAAATCATGTAAACATTAAATAAACCCGATAGGCTGGTTTTGCTTCCAACAATGATTAATGATATCTTAGTTTGGATTAAGTACAAGCTACTGTTTTATTATTACAGAGAAAAAGGAATTCATTTTTAATAATTTGGAGTATTTGGGTAAAATGGAGTCTGTGGGAGACCAGCTTCCGGAATTCAGAGCTTCTGGGCTTCAGGATAACAGATCCCATACCTATACTGTCCCTTTAATGTTGACCCAATACTACTAACAACTAACAAATCCATTTGTACATCTTGTATGTTTCTGATAAGAAATCCACCTAACAGTATTTTGCAATCTGGGTCAGAGAGCAATTGTGTTACAGATTCCCTATTCTAATCTTGAGACATAATAAACATTTCCCCATAAACACCAAAAAGTCCCTGAAGTTTCTTTCCGCTCTCCAACCGGTATAATTCATAAATAATCCAAATACTGTGAAACATCGCTTCTTAAGAAGCTCGGGAAAATACAGCAAGAAAAAGAATATCCTTCTGTGCTCACTTTCCTCATGAAACCCATTTTTTACATTCACCGGTGACTTTTTAGTAAAACTGTGAATTTGGGGTTAGCTTCTCCTGTAACCCTGCTTAAAGTGCTTCTACACCCCATAAACATCAGCCCATAATATAAATGCCTGCCCCTGGCACTAGTTAGATGTCTGGATCCCCCCGAACCTTCCAACATAGTGAGGCAACGCAGCCGGACACTTCCCTCAGAGCCCTATTCTAAAAGACAGAACAACGGTTCAATAGCTTCGTTATTTTGGCAGGCCGCACTGTGCTCCTTAGAAGGGGATCCTCAAAACTGCCATTGTTGGGGGCCTGAGAACCTCTTCCAGCCACGGTTTCCAAGCCATTCCTTAATATTTTATGACTTTTAAGGTGAGCGGTCAAATGACCCATGAAATAGATCCTGCACTCATTCCTACATTGAATTGAATTTGAGGCACTGCTGGCCGGCAATGAAACGTTCTGTGTGGGGTTCCACAACATTCCCAGAGAGACAGAAGTGCCGACATGACTTTTACCTCACTTTAATCATATTCCTGCGAATGAAGCAATGATTTCAGTGCCATACCCCCAGCAGACAAGGCTGTGGTCAATGCAGCTCACACACACCAAAGTAGGCTATGCCAAGAATGCACAAATCCTCTAGCAAAGACTAGAAGCCCGACTAATCATTCATCTAGGGCCATAAAAAGAAACCATAGTTAACCATTCATCAGCCTTGCACATTCCTCACCCATTAGCTTGCAACGGAATCAACAATGCAGAAGCCCAGACTAAAGGCCTCCAATAAACGGAGGCTAACCGGCACTCAAACGGATCCACAGGACCAGAGAAAATTAGTTAAAAAAATATTTCTATTTATACAAAGTTAAAATATGTATATCATCTCCATCCGCCCTACGCGTTTTGCACCCACTCAGGGCACTTAGTCATGGGCTCTGATGTCAGCCAAAGGATATGAGCATTTATACATGAAACAACCAATCGAAACACAGAAGAACCCATGACGCAGCAAAGAGAAAGAAGCTGAAATTAAGGCTCTCTGGCTCCTGTATCTCGGAGGATTCTGTTAGTTCTGTTCATTCGGTATTTGCTGGGGATTTTAATAAAGCAGGGCCACAGAATGGCCAATTCTAAGCAACTTTTCAATTGGTGTTCATTATTTATTTTTTTACCGTTTTATAGTTATTTGCCTTTTTCTTCTGACACTTTGTAGCTTTCAAATGGGCGTCGATGACCCCTTCTAAAAAACAAATGCTCAGTAAGGCTGCAAATGTATTGTTACTTTTTATTACTGATCCTTCTATTCAGGCCTCTATTCATATTCCAGTCTCTTGTTCAAATCAATGCATGGTTGCTAAGGTAATTTGGACCCTAGTTACCAGATTGCTTAAGAGCTGCTGAATAAAAAGCTTAAAGGGATACTGTCATGGGAAAAAAAAAAAAATTCTAAATAAATCAGTTAATAGTGCTGCTCCAGCAGAATTCTGCACTGAAATCCATTTCTCAAAAGAGCAAACAGATTTTATTATATTCAATTTTGAAATCTGACATGGGGCTAGACATTTTGTCAATTTCCCAGCTGCCCCAAGTTATGTGACTTGTGCTCTGATAAACTTCAATCACTCTTTACTGCTGTACTGCAAGTTGGAGTGATATCACCCCACCTCCCTTTCCCCCCCAGCAGCCAAACAAAAGAACAATGGGAAGGTAACCAGATAGCAGCTCCCTAACACAAGATAACAGCTGCCTGGTAGATCTAAGAACAACACTCAATAGGAAAAACCCATGTCCCACTGAGACACATTCAGTTACATTGAGAAGGAAAAACAGCAGCCTGCCAGAAAGTATTCCTCTCCGAACGTGCTGGCACAAGTCACATGACCTGGGGCAGCTGGGAAATTGACAAAATGTCTAGCCCCATGTCAGATTTCAAAATTGAATATAAAAAAAATCTGTTTGCTCTTTTGAGAAATTGATTTCAGTGCAGAAGTCTGCTGGTGTAACACTATTAACTGATGGGTTTTGAAAAAAACATGTTTACTGATGACAGGATCCCTTTAATAACTCAAAAACCACAAATAATAAAAATTAAAACGAATTGCAATTGTCTCACAAATCACTCTCTACATCATACTAAAAGTTACCCCTTTAAAGGAACACTACACCCCCAGAACAATGTAGGTCTCTATAAAAAAAATATTGCATAAAACAGCTCATATGTAAAACCCTGCTTCACCATTTTCATAATAATATACTTTTTTAGTAGTATGTGCCATTGGGTAATCCTAAACAGAAAAATGCCATTTTATAAAATAAAGAGCCGCCTCCTGGGATGGTGCACACAAACAAACCATACATGTTAGGTCACATGAGCCCATTAACAGACAGAGTTCTGTCTTTGCTTCCACACTTCTTCCTGTTACAGTTAAGGTGGCCATATACAGGGAGATCCACTCCTTTGGTGATGTCGCCAAACGAGCGGATCTCTCCACGATAAGCCCACATTGAGGTGGGCGATATCGGGCTGATCCCAATGGATGCAATACAGGCGGTTGGATCGTGGGACCGCATCAAACGAACAGATGCGGCCGGGATCCGATGGGATTTTTTACCCTGCACGATCGGCACCTGGCTGACTTTCGGGCAGATATCGGTCGGGGATGCCCATCGGATGGCCCCCATACACGGGCCTATAAACTGCGGTCTGTCAGCAGCTTTTATCGGCCCATGTATGGGGGCCTTTAGAGTTGTAGTATTTCTGGTCAGGTGATCTCTGAGGCAGCACACAGACCATCACAAAATGGTGGTTCAAGGCAAGAGATGTAAAAGGACAATATTTACTTAAATATATATTCCAGTTTAGTAAGATTCTTTCATATGCCACTTAATCTGATTTAAACCGTTGATTAAGTACTCATTTTGGAGGTATAGTTTTCCTTTAAATGAAACAGTTTTGCCCACAGAGGCCGAGATGCCAAGATGTCAGCACAAAGACTGCTGTAGTCTATATACAATACGCCGTGCTCCTGTTTCCACTCCATGACAGAACAGAGGTGCGCTGAAGCGGATACGGCTCATAGAATTTAAAAGAGAATACACCCTTTCTAAACAGTCAGAAACTTCTCCCACCGTATTCGAGAAATGGGCAGAGTTGCTAAACCTCCTATCTGTAAACCATGTGCCTATGAGGTTATCACTTAGGAGCTAAAGTAGCTGCATTCCATAAACTGTACTCGTTTTTGTAAAGCTATGTACCAGGCATTTAAAGTAAAGGGTGATTCACCTTTAAGTTAAAGGAAAACTATACCCCCAAAATGAATACTTAAGCAACAGATAGTTTATATCAAATTGAATGACATATTAAAGAATCTTACCAAACTGGAATATATATTTACATAAATATTGCCCTTTTACATCTCTTGCCTTGAATCACCATTTCGTGACTCTATCTGTGCTGCCTCAGAGATCACCTGACCAGAAATACTACAACACTAACTGTAACAGGAAGAAGTGAGGAAGCAAAAGGCAGAACTCTGTCTGTTAATTGGCTCATGTGACCTTACATGTGGTTTGTATGTGTGCACAGTGAATCTTACGATCTCAGGGGGCGGCCCTTATTTTTTAAAATGGCAATTTTCTATTTATGATTATCCAATGGCACATACTACTTAAAAAGTATATTATTATGATAATGGTTAATTTACATGAAGCAGGGTTTTACACATGAGCTTTTTTACTCAGTATCTTTTAATAGAGACCTACATTGTTTGGGGGGTATAGTTTTCCTTTAACTTTTAGTATGCTCTATGCCTTGCAACTTTGCAATTGGTCTTCATTATTTTTTTTAACCGTTTTTCAATTAATTGCCTTCCTCCTCTACATCTTTCCAGCTTTCAAATAAGGGCAGGTCCAGAACTAGGGGTAGGCAGAAGAGTCACGTGCCTAGGGCGCAGCGGCAGAGGGCGCCAAACACATACCTCTTCCGACGCCTACCCTTTTTCCGAGCCCTTTTTACTTCCCCAGCTTGTGGGTTTTAATCTGTGAACTGGGTCGCCACTCATAAGCGAATGCGTGCCAGGTAGGTCAGGTGCGCATGTGTGATACTGAACAGTATCCCTTTAAGTCTACTAGAAAATTGTTTAAACATTAAATAAACCCAATAGGCTTGTTGTGCCTCCAATTAGGATTAATTATATCTAAGCTGGGATCAACTACAATGAACGGTTTTATTATTACAGAGAAAAAGGAAAGAATTTTCAAAATATTGAATTATTGCATTAAAATGGACTGTATCGGAGACGGCCTTCCCGTAATTCAGAGCTTTCTGGATAATGGGTTTCCGCATAAAGCATTCCATACCTGTGCCTTGATTACATCTCTGCAGATCCAAAGACCGAATAGATAAATAGTCTAATACCCTAATGTAAGGTGCAAGTAATCCCCTTGATAACAGATACCATGCACAGAGTTTGCACAAGCTTCAACTCATACATCAAGTAATACAAATTCCGAACCTTCTGAGCAATTTATTCACTGCTTCTTGCCCACAATGTATGTCTGTCTCTCGTGGTGCATGGGGGCATGTGAGTGGGCAAAGCTGGCGTCATTAGGGGAGTAGTTACACTCAAGGAGAAGCAAACTGTCAGTATAACCTTGGATGGGCCTGTATCTACATTGCAGCGTTGGAATAATATTGAAATTGTACACAAGCTCTATGCTAAGAAGGGGGGGGGCTTATTAAGCAGTTCTACACTTTGGAATTTCACCAGGTATCTGGTTGCTATGGTGCATGTTACCCTAGCAGCCAAGCAGCAGTTTAAAGTGGACCTGTCAACCAGACATAAAAAGCTGTATAATAAATGTCCTTTTCAAATTAAACATGAAATCCGCATTCTTTTTTTTATTAAAGCATTCATAGCTGTTGTACACTCATTTAAAAATCTCAGCTGTCAATCAAATATTGCCTGCCCCTCCTCTATGCCATACTTTCACTTTTCATTCATACATGTCACTGCTCTCCCCACATTGCCCCAGTTCTCTTAACCATTTAATTGTGTAGCCAGGACATGGGGATGAACATCAGGTCCCCCATTCTGGTGCACAAACAAGATTCTGAGATGATACAAGGCTTGTCTTAATAAAAGTGTCCATAAAATGGCTCCTGCCTGCTTGTTATAACTATGAGTTTCCAGACTGATTGAAACAGTGTAATTAAAGTTAATTTTGCTTGACTAACATGGTAAAATAGGAATTGTAGCAATAAGTAGCCACACAGTAGCAATAACAATAGCAATGTAGCCACACAGAACAATTGTTTATGGCTCATTGACCCCTTTTTTGGAAAAAATAGGGGTCAAAAATAGCAAATAGTTAAAAAAAAAAACTATAACAAATCAAAAATAAAGATCCCTTTAAGCTAGCATGGCCCATGCTCCAAGTTACCCAGAAAACTCCAGGTCCTATGCTAGAGTCCTACAGCTGGTCATGTACCCGCGGGTAACCCTCAAAAACCTGCGGGTTACAGGTAGAAGTTCCGGTTATAGACGCGGGTCAGCGATTCTGCGGGTCCGGCCGCGGGTCTTCTCAATAGCGATTTTTACTCCTTTTTAGCTGATCACGCCTACTTCTGATGACAGCAATGACAGCACTTCCTGATACTTGATGGTCAGCGGGTTGCGGGTCCGGGTTGCGGATAAGGTACTTGCGGGTTGGGTTGCGGATTGCAGGTTGCGGGTACGGGTTCCAAAAAAATGGACCCGCGCAGGACTCTATTCTATGCATTAAAGAGAACAGACCTCATACTTGCATTTTAATCAAGCAGTATTTTCCACTAACAACCATTCATCTTCTGAAAGTGAACAAAACCAAGGCCAATAACCAAGTCAAATACAGGCTTCTCTTTAGAAAACAAGAGAGTGCTGTGATTTAATGGGTTCCTGTGGCAATTGTAGCAAACTGTATGCAGAAATGCCTCTATCAGCAATCAGCTCATTTAGAAATCATTCTGCAAGAATAGAAGAGAACAGCTGCTTTACTAACCTCCCAAACTGTGCATAATACTGCTTTAATCACATGCTGTTCATTATTTACAGTTTCACAGTGTCACTTAGATTGTGAGCTCTAAACATGTTCCTCTTTATCATTGTTACTGTGTACATAGATTTTTATATAGTTAAAATGTGTTGCCCTTTCTATTTCCGTATTGTGAAAATGCACAGAGCTGCCTACGCAGTAGCATTTTATAAAGAAAAATACATACATACACACTTAGGGGATTATTTATTAAAGTCCGAATACCAAAAACTTGAAAATTCGAGTTTTATTTTTTACTATAAAATCCGAATCCGGCCTGTCTAAAGGGCCATGGTTGCTGGGATATAGCCCCCAGTTCACATATATTAGATACAAAAACTCTACAATTAAGTTAAAAAGTTAAACTTTATTTAACATAAAATTAAAAGAGTAGGTATACAGACCGATCGGTGTTCAGCCTTAAGCGTTTCATACCCACTAGTACTTATTATGCCTATGAATAAGTACGAATTTTAATGGTCAAAACAAATGGTCAAATTCAACTAGGGAGTTATTCAAATTAAATTCAAGTTTTTAAAAAAATTCAATTGTGATTTTCAAGATGCATCATACTCTGGCCCTTTAAGAATTTAAATTAGACTATTCGCCACCTAAAACCTGCCGAATTGCTGTTTAAGTCAATAGGAGAGGCACAGGGATCAATTTGGAGCTATTTGCAGCCTTCCTGAAGTTCGAGTTTTTTTTTTTGGAGGAAAAAAAAAATTGAATCAAGTTTTTTAAATTCAAATCGAATTTTTTTCGAATGAGTCAAGTTTTTTGGTGGATTCATCTGAGTTTTAAATATTTGTTTTTATTTAATAGATTTTGATTGGTCGAATTTTGAAATTTATGGGTGTTTAGGGGAGTTTTTAAAAACTCACATGAATTCGAAATTCGACCTTTGATAAATGTGTAGCCTTACAGAGCATTTGTTATTTAGATGGGGTCTAATGAAGTTAGAAGAAGGCAAATAATCAAAAAACTAAAAAAAGATTTTTTAAAAAAAATGAAAACCAATTGAAAAGTTGCTTAGAATTAGCCATTCCATACCGTACTAGGGGGCAAATTTACTAAAGGGTGAAGTGACTAATGCTGGCCAAAATTCGCCAGCGTGACGTAATTTCAGAACTTCGCCGATTTACTAATAGGTTTAAATTCGCTAGCGAAGGAGATAGATTCTAGCACTACTTCGCATTCTAACGCCAGGCGAATTTTCGATCTGGATTTTACTGGAAGTTAACTCTTGCACCAGACTTGCCTTCGCCACCTCAGACCAGGCGAAGTGCAATAGAGTAGATAGGAATTCCTCAAAAAAAATGTGAACATTTTTCTATGTCCCAAAAAACCCTAGTGTCTTACTTTTTACAGGGTGATAGGTTGAAAAAGATATTCATTTTTTTTTTTGGGTTCCCTCATTCCCCCCTTCATTTCCTAACATATGGCACATAAACTATACAGTGGGCTCATGTTTAGGGCAATATAACAACTCTATTTTATTTTACTTGTGTAATGTAATTTAGTTACTGCAACATATATGTCCAGTCAACTTTAACTTCACGCCGTATGCTAATTAGTCATCGGTAGCGTAACTTCAAACTGCTTATCGTATTATCGATAGCTCAACTTCGCAAGCGTTCGGAACCCTGGATGCAACTTCGGATTTTCGTGAATTAGCGTTGTCCTGGCAAATCTACGCCTGGTGAAGTGTTGTGAGCGAAGCTGTCGCTGGTGCAATTTTGGAGGTAAGTAAATTTGCCCCTAGATGTTAACTTCAAGGTGAACCTCCCCTTTAAAATTTAGCGGTGAGCCTGGCTTTCTTAGGAAGGGATTAGGCTACACACAGTTGAATTGTGTGTTCAGAGAGTAAGTGGTGGCTGAGTACTGCTGCATGTCAACCGACATAGTAAGTTAGGTTGAAAAAAGAGTCCATCAAGTTCAACCTTTGAACTCTATTTTAACCTGTCTAACTGCCAGTTGAGCTAGAGGAAGGAAGTTTAAAGTTTAATGTTCGTGTCTCTAGTGTTTCAGTATGGCAGCTCAGTGATCCAGGAGCATCTGAACTGTTACAATTTGCTACATTTAGTTGATCCATTTCTCAGCAGCATCTGTGGAATATTAGCAACTATTGTATCAATTATAACAGCTGCCTGTAATGAAACTTAGGGATTCAGCTCAGCAGGGACAAAGATAAGAAATGTATCAACTATAAATGTATCAAGTGCGAGAAGATGAGCCTTGCGAGGCGCTTGCGAGGGGACATGATTACACTTTACAAGTACATTAGAGGACATTATAGACAAATAGCAGGGGACCTTTTTACCCATAAAGTGGATTCAGATAATGCCTTTAAGAATGGCTTGGATGATTTGTTGGACAGACATAATATCAAAGGCTATTGTGATACTAAGCTCTATAGTTAGTATAGGTATGGATATATAGAATTTAATTAAAAGTAGGGAGGGGTGTGTGTATGGATGCTGGGTTTTCATTTGGAGGGGTTGAACTTGATGGATTTTGTCTTTTTTCAACCCAATTTAACTATGTAACTTGTGTTAACTCCAGTGCCTGGGGAGCAGGGAGAGGGGACTATCAGTGGCGTAACTAGATGTTGCTGGGCCCCACAGCAAATTAATTTTAGGGCCCCCAATATATCCAGTGTTTGTCCTGTTTTACCAATATATGTTCAAATTGCTCATCAATGAGAGCCTCATGGAGCCCCCTGTACCCCCCTGCAGCCGCAGGGTCTACTTCCTCTGTAGTTACGCCCCTGGGGACTATGGAGGGTAGGGTTTTTTTTTTTATTAAAAAGGGGTTTTAGTTCTCCTTTACCACAGCATGTGAGGAAAAAAGGCTGGCTTCTGCTATATTCTTTCAAGAGACAGAACCAGCAGTGCAGCATTGCGCAGTTCAATAGCAAACACATTTGAAACCACTGGAAATACTTAATGCATGTCTACTGTGATCTATTTGGATTTTGCCAAAGCGTTTGATACTGTGCCCCACAAACGACTGCTTTCTAAACTAAGGTCTGTTGGGCTTAAAGGGGAAGGAAACCTAGTCGGCGCAAACCCCCCACCCGTACAGGCGAAATGATCCTACTGCGCATGCGGCAAAACGCCGTTCACAGCAGGAAGAAGATCGCATGGAAGAAGATGTCGTCTGTGAACTCCCTGGACTGGACCTGCGCAGAAGGGTAAGTAACAAGTTAGGAGCATTTGCCCAGTGGGACAGGTAGGCCAGGGGGGAGGAAGGAGGGTGGGCAACAAACTGGAGGGGGGTGGGGGGTTTGCGCCGACTAGGTTTCCTTCCCCTTTAATGAAGTCGTTTGCACGTGGATAGGAAACTGGCTACAGGATCGGGTACAGAGGGTGGTTGTTAATGGTACATTCTCTACTTGGAGTAAGGTTCTTAGCGGAGTCCCTCAGGGCTCGGTATTAGGTCCACTTTTATTTAACTTGTTCATTAATGACTTAGGGGAGGGTGTTGTAAGTAATGTATCAGTGTTTGCAGATGACACAAAATTATCCAGCCCAATTAATTACATCGAGGATGTGGCATCCTTGCAACATGATCTTGACAAACTGGCAATCTGGGCAGCTAAGTGGCAAATGAGATTCAATGTTGATGTTGATGTAAAGTCATGCACCTGGGATGTAAAAATATAAGAGCCACTTATACCCTTAATGGGACTGCACTAGGCAAATCCATTATGGAAAAGGACCTTGGAGTCCTTGTAGATGATAAACTTGGCTGTAGCAAGCAATGCCAGTCAGCAGCATCAAGAGCAAATAAGGTCTTGAGCTGTATTAAAAGGGGCATAGAGTCAAGGGAGGAGGGGGTCATTCTTCCACTGTATAGAGCACTGGTAAGGCCCCATCTAGAATATGCCGTACAGTTTTGGTCTCCATCACTCAAACAGGAGATTATTGTATTAGAGAGGGTCCAGAGATACAGAGAGGGTACAGGGATCATATAATAATCTCTCTAATGCTTTATTTACCAGTAGGTCTTTCCAGCTGACACCCATTCCGATTAGAAGAAAAGAGGTTCCGCCTAAATATTGGGAAGGGGTTTTTTACAGTGAGAGCTGTGAAGATGTGGAATTCTCTCCCTGAATCAGTGGTACAGGCTGATACATTAGATAGCTTTAAGAAGGGGTTGGATGGTGTTTAGCAAGTAAATACAGGGTTATGGGAAATAGCTCATAGTCCAAGTTGATCCAGGGACTGGTCCCATTGCCATTTTGGAGTCAGGAAGGAATTTTTTCCCCCATCTGAAGCAAATTGGAGAGGCTTCAGATGGGTTTTTTGCCTTCCTCTGGATCAAGTGGCAGGCAGATTTAAAAAAAAAAAAAAAAGGTTGAACTTGATGGACGTGTGTCTTTTTTCTACCTTACTTACTATGTCACTATGTTACTGGAAATCAGCTTCGCATTTCATTTCATATATCTTCAACATAAGTTGCAATTGAGCAACAGGTGAGCGGACGATGGCCATACCTGTCTCTGGGATCTATCCAGCTGGTAGTCTTGCTGGCGTGGTCAATGTAATAGACTTTGCCGTCCACATCGTGCGCTTCTTCCCAGCCATCTGGCAGAGGGAGCTCCTTCCTTATCATCTCCACAAATGGTACAGTCCCCCATAAAGCTGCCCAAGAGTGGGGTGGTTCTAAATCCGTGGATGGGGGGGTGTAAATGTAGGAGACGGGCCAATGGGTAGAAAGGCTAAAGTCCAGACGCTGAGTAGAGGCATGTAAGAAACACACCTGAGCCAAAGCAATGAGAGGGCATCACAAGTACCGGCATCGACTGAAGTTTCCGCAATCAGCAGAGACAATCCCAGTGATGATCAGGGACACGTCTATTCCGCCAAATACCCAGGGGGGATCCCCCCACTCCCAGGCAGCCCGAGACCAACTCTGCTCACGTGGGTCCCCCCTACATGTACCGACTCCCCAGCAGTTCAGGGCTCCACACACAAACCAGCTGACAATGTTTTCCCAAACGCTCCGCCTTCCTCCACGAGCCGCCACAACATGATCCTTTACTGAGGTGCAGCGGGTCACTATGTGCTGCACCACTTCCGGCTGGCCCGAGCTTATTCCAACCCGTTATCCAATTCGGGGGTCTTCGCTCCTGACTCGTGTTCTTCCTTGTCGGCTTTCGGGCTCCGATCTTTCTGAAACTACAGTAATAACGTCATCCAGGTGATTACTGTATTCCAGGTAATAGACGAGCACTGGAGAGAGAGAACGGCAGGCAGGGCTGGGAGCACGTGACTGATGCAGCGCTCACACACTTTAGTTCATCTGTATGGAGATCTCCAAGAGCATCCTAGTTCCCCCTTACAAATTAGCGTATCCCTAAGAAATCCCTGTCACGACCACACCTGCCCCGCTGCAGCTAACATTGTTCCGAGCTTCTCTTACTTTGTCCTGACAGGTCCCCGCCTGCTTCCATTCATTCTCCTGCCATCTGCTCCTACTTTGTGCTGACAAGTCCTACTTTCCCCTTTCACCCGCCTCCCTGTGATGTCATGGATCTACCTTCCTCCATCATTCTTATGGGCTACAGCAGGGTTGCCAGGTCTTTTTTTCAAAATCAGCTACAAAACCTTTTCTGGAAAAAAATACTGGCCTTCCTATATATTTATCTATATTTCCTATTAATAACATTGGGATCAACCATCATTTTTACAGGCTAGGCCGGTAAAATACCAGCCAGGTGGCAACCCTAACTACAAAACCAGCTGAAAATTAGACCAAAAATAGCGAAAAAAATGTCTAAAAATTAAATGTGAAAATAAGCTTTTTTCAATTTTTCTCTGATTTGCATATTCTTCCATGAAGCAAAATGGGACAGATTTTCCCGTCACCAGTGGGCCCCACCACAGATCCCGCCCACTCCTCAGACCACATGGACATCAGCACTAAAAACTATAAACCCCGCCACACGCATTAAAAAAAAAAAAAAACATTGATGGCCGGGGCCCCCCTATGAGTTAAAAAAAAAACTTTGGTTCCAAGGCCCCCCCTAAAAGTTTTTTTTTTTTTTTTTTAAATTGGTGGTCAAGGCCCCCCTACAAGTTACAAAAAAATTATTTGTGAACAGGGCCCCCTTATAAGTTAAAAAAAAACCTTGGCTCCAGGACCCCCAATAAAAGTTTTTTTTTTTTTAAAAAATCATTGTTGGCCAGGGCCCCCCAAAAAGTTTAAAAAAATGTTGGTTAAAAAACAAAACATTGGGGTCCCAGTAAGCTTGCCATCCGGCCGGTATTTTACCGGCCTAGCCGGTAAAACACCTGCCAAGGCTGGTGCCAGTAGTACAAATTTACCGGCAATGTAGCTGCCGATAAATTTGTAATACCCTTAAAAAGACCCCCTCGGCCTGCCCCCAATCCCCTCTAAACTTATCTTTTTCCTCCGTTTTTGTCCTGGCTGCGTCGTGGCCCTGCCCCTTTTACGCACAACCACGCCCCTTTGATGGCACCCGCCCCCCCACCAGCCGGTAAAAAATCTAGCAAAAGGTGGCAACCCTAGGTCCCAGAGAATATTTTTTTTGTAGGTACAGATATGGGACCAGAAACCTGTTATGCAGAATCTTCCATAGGCTCCATTTTATCCAAATAATCCAGATTTTAAAAAAATATTTCCCTTTTCTCTGTAATAATAAAACAGCACCTTGTACTTAATCCAAACTAAGATATAAATAATCTTTATTGGAGGCAAAACCAGACTATTGTTTTTTTTTAATGTTTACATGATTTTCTAGTAGACTTAAGCTATGAATATCTAAATTATGGAAAGATCCCTTATCCAGAAAGCCCCAGGTACAGAGGATTCTGATAACAGAGCCCATACCTGTAGTGCCCTGAGGTACAGTTCAGTGTGCGCCTAGAAAGGAGTGCAGAGGAGTGGGTCTCAGTCTGAATGCAGATCTGCCTATGTTTGGCAATGTTGTATTAATAAGGCTGCCCTCCCAAATACAAGAGGCCGCTCTTGGCACTGGTGCTGAAGGCAATTGTACATTTTAAAACTTCTACAATTTTGAGGTTCACTTTAGAAGTCTCTTTATTTCTCATGTTAATCACTACATATTTTGCAAAATCATTACATTCTCATAGGCTACACGTGTAAAAGTAAAATGGAACAGTGTTCTCTCTTCTTTCTGCTTATACTCAGCAAATACAGTATTGTTCTCCCTGAGATAACCAACTGTGTCTCCTCTTTGATTGTAAAGTGTCTTTTCATTTCAGCCTCAGTGTGAATGTGACCCTGACACTTTAAGAAGGTGTCAGACAGAATGGATGTTATGTGCCATGCTCCCCGATGAGTTCCTTTCAATGTGTTGAGGGATCTCGGAAACAAACACGCAAGGATATTTATACTTTTACTACGCACATGACATTGTTTGGCAGAATTTACTGTCTTTACGAAGTTCTGTAGCAGTTACTGTCATCTTATTTGGTGTGTTTAAGTAATCTAAGCGAGAACAAGCTAAATGTCAGTAATCTATCTATCTATCTATCTATCTATCTATCTATCTATCTATCTACGATAGATAAATGACATATAGATACATGATAGATAGATAGAGAGAGAGAAATAGCTACATAGATAGATGATAGATAGATAGATAGATAGATAGATAGATAGATAGATAGATAGACAACCAGATATATAAATAGATATATAGATAGATAGATGAGTTATTTTACTGACATTTAGCTTAGAGATAGATAGATAGATAGATAGATAATCTATCATCTATTTATCTCTATCTATCGATCGATCGATCTATCTATCTATCTATCTATCTATCTATCTATCTATCTATCTATCTATCTATCGATCGATCTGTCGTCTATCTACAGTATCTCTCTCTCTCTCTCTCTCTCTCTCTCTGGGTTTTAATTTGGAGGGGTTGAGCTTGATGGACTTTGTCTTTTTTCAATCCTATCTATCTATCTATCTATCTATCTATCTATCTATCTATCTATCCATCATCTATCTATCTATCTATCTATCTATCTATCTATCTATCTATCTATCTATCTATCTATCCCCTATAGCCTTTATATTTATTCCTTCATAAAGCAGAGTAAACATTTTTACACCAAAAAATTACAACTTACAATTGTAACCAAATGCTAACTACAGGATTATCCTTAAACAATTCTCTGCATTTGTCTCTGTAATTTGTTGCAGCTTGTCCCTTTGCCGTTCTAAATCCATAACTATTTGCACTTATTTTAGAGCAGAGAATTGTAGGGTTTTCCTGTATGCTTAGGCAGTGCATGGTAGAGCTACATATATGTTGGAGGGCCATTTATTCACATGGGAACTTATTAACCAGAACCCTTCCTGGAAGTGTGAGCTCATCCAGTTTTGGATTGGCTGATGACCCCCAAGCACCTGCAGACAGGATTTATGCTTAAAACAGCTAGTGTGAAAGATCATGACTGTGATCCAGTTTTGTGTTCATCTTTATTTTCTTGCATTGAAGTCGATATTGGTTAATATTGTTTGCCATACAGCTTACAAAAGCAAAGCTATTGCTGTTGTTCATTTAGTGAATCTGGATGAATGCAAAGAGAGAAAGGCAAGGTCATTAGCCACTAAGGAACAGACATAGGGCTTTTATAAGTGATTTTATTATGTTTGCTCACACATATTCTATTTAATAATGTGTAATATATTGCTGTCAGCGACAATTTAAACTCAGTAGATGAAGTCACATACTGATGGACAAACATTTTGTCCATCAAGATCCCATCCTTTTTTTTTTTTGGGACGTTATCCTTTTTCCCACTTTGCTGAATTCCTTCAGCAGTATTTTTGTTGGAATGTGTCCTAATTTTTACCATAGTCATTCCCTGGCTTGGGCTTGTGGTATTCTTGGGGCTTGGGGTATTCCCTGGCTTTATCAGAGGGCTATGTATCATTATTCTCTTCCACGATCCATTAGCAGGTTACCTTTTTTGACAGATAACATCACATTTTTCTGAAGTATTAAGGAACCCTGTCAGGTTTTGGTTTGCACCAATCCTAGTTGCACCCCAAACTTGCAACCCTGTGGAATTTTATTCCATAAATCTACCTTCAGGTGATGAGAAGGACTGTTTCTTCATGTGTTCCTTTTTCCCCCAAGGCTGACCCTTGTTTCCTCTCAAACCCTTTGTAGACATTTGACTCATTCCCATTAACATTTCTTATGCCGCTTGGTTATTGGATACTACTGTAAGCATTGCTAGATCATGCCGGATCTGAATTTGGTGACATTGATTTCTCTGCCTAGATTGTCAGTTTTCTTCATTTGCAAATGAATAATTTATTAGAAAACCATCTCCTGCTCTGTGAAGTTCCCAGCTCCCCAAGTAGCTCTTTCCAATCATTATCCATCTCATCACTTGCTTAAGAACATGCGTAACTTCCAGCATTTAAGTAAATTAGCTGCCCTTGGTTTATTCTCTCTCTGTTTTTCTATAGGAAAGTACCTTTATGTGTAATGGTGAAAAGAATGTTACATTAATGTCTCTGCCACTGTTGTCAGCTAGAAGTATACAAAATGCAGCCGCTCACTGAATATAGTTCCAGTCGGTTACTCGACTAACTGGATTAGCAAGGTCAGGGTGACAATAGTAAGTTCCTCAGATTCTTTGGCAAGTACTTTTCTTTCCATTGTGACAAGAATGTTTACAGCCCATACAATAAAAGTTCACCAAGAGTTACCATGATGGAAACATTCCCCATTAAAACAGATACATCAAACAAACTGTAACAGAAATATGCAACATTCTTCTTCATCTGCGAATTCATGCAGAAACTTTTGTTGTAAAGGACAATGCTCTCTCCCTCTCGCTATAGTTTTCGGTCAGATTTTGTTCCTTCCATTTAATAAAAGTGATATGTAATTTGATATTGTGTTATGTAACACGGGGCATTTAAAAAAAAAGCCGATGAACACAATGCACGTCTCTGCTTGTCGCCGTTCCCAATCCTTTACATATAATGATATAACTGTTCCATCATGACGTATCACTTCTGTTGTGACATCACTAGCAGATAAGACCGATTTAGACCTGGTTCGATATCTGGCCAAGATATCGATCGGGGAGGTTTGATTTTTCTGGTAATCGAGGACTGAATTGGCTAGTTGATGCAGTCCTCATACCATCAGCGCTCATTCTCTTCTTTGTAATATGATTGTTCGGCCCTAGGGCCGAACGTTCCAATTAACCCAATATCATCCTGCTGTTGGTGGGCATATCAGGGAAAGATCTGCTCGTTTGGTGATCTCGCCAAATCCTGTATGGCCATCTTAAAGGAGAATTAAAGCCTAACTAAAGAAGTAGCTACATGATGTTTTGTGCTTCTGTACCAGCCCAAGGCAACCACAGCCCTTTAGCAGTAAAGATCTGTGTCTCCAAAGATGCCCCAGTAGCTCCCCATCTTCTTTTCTGCTGATTCACTGCACATGCTCTTTGCTGCTGTCACTTACTGAGCTTAGGGACCCACTCACAATATACAGTACACATAGAATAGAAATGTCCCAATATAAGGCTGATTAGTAATTAATACAGATAATTACTACATGGCAGCACAGAAACCAGAGCAACTAGCATCAGAATATAATAATAAGCCATTGGCGAATAAATTTGCCAGGCATAAATTTGAGGCAGATTTCCACGTTTCACCGCCCGTGATCAGTAGATCTCAAGACACTGTCAGCAAAGAGCTTGTCTAATTCACTCTCTTGTTTCATGCTTTTCATTCAGATATTTATTACACTAAGGTCACATAAGAAATAGTTGTTTTTAGCAATATCTATTTTCTCAAAATTTAAGTAATATTTTCCATGGAATAGAATGCTAAAAATGCCTTTATGGATGTAGATCAAAATGATCAAAAAATCACTAAAAGTAGACCTTGTATTAGTAAAGTATGGGCACTCCTGCATTAAGGCATTGCCCACAGACCTAGGGGAGGACCTGGACAAAAACAAGATTCACCCCTGGAAGAAACCCTGGGGGGAAGCTTTGGCCTAACCCAGGGAAAGGGTTTGATAACTCTTGGTGCCTTTTGGCAATTGGTTGAGGATAAATGGGCTTTCCCTTGCCTCGGTCAAGAAAGGCTTGAAGACTTGTTTCATTGCAAGCCCCTTTTGGCCTGTGAGCCTCGAGTAATGGGACATTTCTAGTGATGGGCGAATTTGCCCCGTTTCGAAATTCGTGAAACAGCAAAAAATGTGTGAAACGCATTGAAGTCAACAGTTTTGACACCTGCACTAATTTTGTCCATATGCATTAAAGTCAATGGGTGTCCGAATAATTTTAAAGGCGTGGCAATTTTTATCCGCGCAGCTATTCTGCGCTGATTTTTCTCTGGCGAATTTTCCCCGCAGTTTTGTGAATTTATTCACTGGCAGCAAAACGTGGACAGTCAACGAAAATTTGCGCCTGGCGAATTTATTCACCCATTGCTAGTCATTTCCTTTTAAGGATAGGCTATTTTGCACGTGTGATTTGCACTTTGCACTTTTCTTGCACTTTGGGAGTAAAAGCGCTGATCTCAAGCTTTCAATTAAAAAAATACTAATGCTACTATGATGCCACATTGCATGTAGAGTCACATGACATTTCCATATAAACCTTACATATAAGGATATTAGAAGTGACTGTGAAGTTCAATGGCCACATAAAGACCTGAGGCCACAGGCCAAATGCATTCAGGCCTCTCAAACATGCCGACAATTTACACAGCCACGTGTGTTCATTAAAACTGAATTAGTAAAGGTGAAATGTAAAGAACAAAATCGTATGTGTACACAACAGTCTTAGCCTTTGATCATTTAAGTTACATTAGTCATGTATTCTGTGTTCGATGTTTTACCAATGTTTTGCCAGTTCATATATTTGTTTATGCTAAGCTTTCCAATAATAGATAAATAGAGATTAAATTACATAGAACAGATTTTGTTTTTGCAAATGCTATCGTGTAAGGAATATATTTTATTTGTATGCTTTTAGTAGAGATTGTAACATATATTTTAATAGTAGGCCTAAAGTAATAAACATAATAACATGATATTGTCATCTGTCTTCATATGACATTTATTATGTAAAATGAGTGGCAAGTTCCTTTTAGATGAGACACGCAGGTGAACTTTGGCCAGAGGAATTTGAATCTGTAAGATTACCCAGTAAGATTTATTAGTATTCTGACTAAATTGGACCATATTAGATAACACATTGGAATGTTGCCTGATAATTTCTTCATACTTGTATTTTATAAAAGCCAAAGTTATGTTTAATAGAATCTCATACCACCCAACAGTCCCGATTTTGACAGCTCAACCCGCAGTCCCAGGTTTGTTAATGAAATGTCCCTGCTTTTACTTTGATCTCCTGCACTGAACAGCCAGAAAAGATACAACGTTTCTTAATTGGCTTTTGGCAGAGAGCCCAGATTAGAGACACTTTTGTAAACAATTTTAGATAAGCAAAGAGGCAAATTTAACAATTTAAGATAAGCAAAGAAGCAACTGTAACAATTTAAGATAAGCAAGTCTCTTGGGGAAACTGAGATTTGCAGTTTAAGGGTAGAGGCACACAATGGTATTTGAGAGAGATTAGTCGCTCAGCAACAAATCACCTCTTCTTCGGGCGACTATTCTCCCCGAAATCCGGGATGGCACTCGGAGCGCTTTATTTTCCAAAGTCACCTGAAGTTTCCTTATGAAGCAACTTTAGGTGACTTTGGAAAACGAAGGGCTCTGAGTGACATCCCGTCGGCTAGAATCTAAAGGCATTGTGGGGAGATTAGTCGCCTGAAGAAAATACTTTTCAGGGAGATTAGTCACCCGAAGAAGAGTTGATTTGTCCCAAATCTGCACATGTGTCTCAGCCCAATTCACCTTCATTAGCAAAACTGTAATAGCACATAAAACCACAGAAATGTGTTCAAACTTGTATAGCCTGCCAAATTTTGTATATTGGACATGGTAATTAGGGGGTGTGGCTACAAAACAGGCGTGGCCAACAAAAATTTCACCAATCTCCGAACAGCAAATCTTTTTGTCTCTCATTCTATCTCCAAAATGTTGGGAGGTATGGAAAATATAATTTGGGATAGTACAAGACTGAATGGTTGGACAAAGAACTAAAGCTAAATAATCATTAAGGACTTGGTGATCGTGAACAACTAAAAAATAGCCCGGGGTAGGGGGGGAGCAGGTCCGGACTGAGAATTAAAATAGGCCCTGGCATTTCAGGTACACAGAGGCCCAATCAGCCCACTCAGAGGCCCAAACAGCCCACTCAGAGGCCCAAACAGCCCACTCAGAGGCCCAAACAGCCCCCACCAGCCCACTAAATACTGACTTTCTATGGCACCTTATAGCAGCCCCTCTGGCATTTGCCAGAGCCCGCAGATTGCCAGTCCGGGCCTGGGGGGGAGGTTTTTTTTTTTTTATTATGGGTTGAATTCTCCTTTAAGTAGTAGTGTCCTTTACGGTGCATCCCAGCCCAAACCAACTTATTTGGCACAGAAATATCACAATTTGGTGTTACTTAGCTGAGTTCCATTTTAGAGTTAATCTGCCTCATAGCCAGATAGGTCCCCTTTTAACATATCCCAAACCAGGAAAACCAGGCTCAGTCTATGGCTATGTGCCTTTAAACACTTCCCAATTTTTCAACACAGCTGTGTTTGCAGGCTGATTTCAGCCCCCGTGGAGATTTAGCATTACTGCTGCTGTGCAAGTTGAAGTGATATCTCTCCTGCTCAGCAGCCCATCAACAGAACAGCTCCCTGAAACTTCCATTGCTAAAAATGCTCCCATGCCCCATATAGTGGTAGATATGAGAATAGTACTCAATAGTAAAATACCCTAGTCCCATTGTGACTCCTACATGGAGTAGGAGAAACAATAGCTCATCTGAAAGCAGTTCCATTGTGAAGTGATGGCTCTTTCTGAAAGCACAGGATCAGGCACAATGACCTGAGATGGCTGCCTACACACCAATATTATAACTAAATAATTGTAAATGATAGAGTAAATTATTTGCAATCTAAACACTGTAATTTAGAAGATGTAATCTAAATGATGACAGAATACCGTTAAGACCCATTTAAGACAAAATATGATCAAGAAAGATGTGTGCTCAAGCTTATGGAGAGTTTTCTGTAGAAACAAGATGAGCTCATCTCAACACACAGCACTTGGTTTTGTTAGAAAGCAACATATAAAAAGGGTAGGTTCTCATAAAAATACATCATTTCCCACTGGATAAGTGAATTTGCTATAGATACAGGACCTAAGCAAAGTTCTACCTTCTGCTATGCTTTGGGTGACTGAAGGCATTACATATAGCACGTAGCTTACATTTAAAGGGATACTGTCATGGGAAAAAAAAAAATTCCAAAATGAATCAGTTAATAGTGCTGCTCTAGCGGAATTCTGCACTGAAATCCATTTCTCAAAAGAGAAAACAGATTTTTTTTATATTCAATTTTGAAATCTGACATGGGACTTGACATATTGTCAATTTCCCAGCTGCCCCAAGTCATGTGACTTGTGCTCTGATAAACTTCAATCACTCTTTACTGCTGTACTGCAAGTTGGAGTGATGTCACCCCCTCCCTTTTCCCCCCAGCAGCCAAACAAAACAAAAATGGGAAGGTAACCAGATAGCAGCTCCCTAACACAAGATAACAGCTGCCTGATAGATCTAAGAACAGCACTCAATAGTAAAAACCCATGTCTCACTGAGACACATTCAGTTACATTGAGAAGGAAAAACAGCAGCCTGCCAGAAAGCATTTCTCTCCTAAAGTGCAGGCACAAGTCACATGACTGGGGGCAGCTGGGAAATTGACAAAATGTCTAGCCCCATGTCAGATTTCAAAATTGAATATAAAAAAAATCAGTTTGCTCTTTTGAGAAATGTATTTCAGTGCAGAATTCTGCTGGAGCAGCACTATTAACTGATACATTTAAAAAAAAAATATTTTCCCATGACAGTATCCCTTTAAGTAAAACATAGCCCTTAATAATTTAATTACCTGTAGCGCTCGTATATATGTAGCCCTACTTGGCTTATTGTTCACTCTTCAAAAGCATTGTTAGGGATAAGATACAATATACAAACTAGCGTAATATACAAACTCTGCTCTTAAAGACTAACCCTTCTTGTTGTATTACATTCAGATAGCAGAACTCACATATATATCAAAAAAGCAATAAATTAGGTTGGTTTAAAGAGTACTTAAAATTCCAAATACGTATAAGTGTTGTTATAAAAATCTACTTAAAAAAAAAACAGAGTGTTATTCTTAATTAAACTGCCATGTTAAAAGTTTGTCATTATAATGAATTTATGATTTGGTTAAAAAAAATAGTAATTTTTGCTTTCCATTTTAAACAATCCTATACATGACTGCCATCTTGTGGAACTGTGTAGTAATGTAACATAGCATAAATAGTCGCAGAGCTGCAGACAGTAAATCAAACTCTGCTTGCCTGATAATGAGCTTGTTCTGGGCACAGATCCCATTTAAGTCAATTGGAGTCATAACTGTGATGCCTTAATGGCTCCATTAACACTTTCTGAACACTATAAATTACACCATGGATAACATTTAATTTAGTGAAACTATGGTAAGACAATCAGAAGCAAAACACCCAACAAACACACATACACATACACTGGGAATATATATTCGTTTGTTTGAATTACATTCAAAACAGGGCAGCACTAACATTTATTTTGTGAATAATAGGTGTCAGGGAAGTAATGGAGATAAACTATCCGATCATCATGGTTACAACAGTTACTGAATGCCACTGTTAAAAAAAAATCTCCCAGCGCATTTCAATCAGTAATTTGTCTCTGATTCTTCATAAGTGAATGTGAAAAATGTCTAAAACTCACTATATAAAAATAAATAAAAATCTATACACTGTAAAACTCACAAATCTAAGAATTTGGTTTAGTGATCCGGTATTCAGGAAACAATGAATTTTTTTTTTTGAGGCCATCAGATCCGGAGAGAACAGAACCCACTTTGTCTGATTGAAGAGGGAGACTGCCTGATCGAGCACTTGTAACCCGGAATAGAATGGTTCAGTTTGTCTGTTATCACATTCTGACATCCCGGAATGTGTTCTGCTTTCAGATCTTGAAGGTGCCACCCTGCCCTCAAGAACATAAGCGTGGTCAAAACTTCTAACTTCTTGGACTTGGTTCCTCCATGTTTGTTGATGTATCTAAACACTATTATATTGTCTGACTTTACCAATATGATTTCCTGATGATGATGAACCTTTGGAAGTTGCATGAGTTCACGGAGAAGTCAACTGGCTTATTTGTGTGTGCAGACAAATACAATAGGTCCTCTGCACTCAACCCATTAACAATATATTAAAGACATTGAGACATCGTGTGCCTTAAGCTACCAAAAATGCCTTTCCCTTTAAACAAAACAGGGATTGTTTGTCCATATATTGCAATATATTTAAGTTGGCCAACTACGTCAAAGTCATCCCTGGTATGGCCAGTCCCACATTCAACTTTCATCTGATTTATTAAGATCCATTGCTGCACCCTACATTCCACACAGGGTCCAAGCTCTACCTGCAACCCACATGCTGCTTCAAGGTCAAAACTACCAAACTTTGTTGCCTTTCCATTCGCCACCAGTGGGATCACCCAACTATAGCCGGAAAGGGTGGGAGCTACCACATGGAGTGTGTGTGCCTCTGAAGCAGATAGTTGCTGTAATACAGCACATGCGTAATAAGACAAAGATGATTACCGCTTCCAAGATGGTGCTAGCAGGTTACATGGAGCATGTGCATTGAATTCTAAATTGAATGACACACATGAAAACTTTGGTGTCAGATTTTTTTGTCTCTCACCCCCAGCTCTGCTGATTTTTGGTGAGACAAGTCTGTGTGTAAGACAAGTGAGTGCCTTTGTATTGATTAGAGGGTACTGCCCGGGGTAACACTTAGGCTGGGGGGAGGAGGGAGGGGGGTCTATGTAGGGTAGGGGGGTAGGGTTTTTTTAACTTTAGGGTTGAATTCTCCTTTAAGGAGTAGATGATAATGCGTGGTCAGGCAGTCGGTACAGGCATTTCAAGAAGAGTCAGGCAGGCCAGGGTCAGTGCAGGCTGAGTTCAGATTTGTCAGGCAGGCAAAAGGTCAGGATTTGGCAGAGATTGCAGAGTGAGACAGGCAGGGATCAAAATCAGAGAATTCACAGATGAAAAACACACCCAGGGACTAATCAAATTAGACCTAATTACAGGCAACGATGTTTAGGACAAAGTCCCTTAAATATTTAAAGTCTGCGCCAAAACGCGATGACGTCATGACGCTGCGGCCATAAAAGCCGGAAGTGTGTGCTGCGCGAGCCAGGAGCCTTGAGGGGAAGGGTAGTGAAATTTGACTGGCCTTCATATAACCAAGCTATCTATGGTAGTGGAGTAAGACAACATTTAGAAATATACCATGGGGATGTTAAAACTTGCGACTTTTTGGCAGTGGCCCTGCTAAATTATTTACTGAAGGTAGCTTTGTCCATTAATTGGCTCATGTGACCAAACTTGTCTGGTTTATTTGGTTTGTTTGTGTGCACTGTTGAATATTAGGATCGGCGTCCAATTCGGCAGTAGCGTCACTAGAGGGGGGCGAGCCCTGGTGCGCGACATGCTCTGTACTGCCGCATTTGTCAGTGGCGCACGGCCTGAGGGGGTGCGGGCCCTGGCCGCTCGCACCCCCCGCTCCCCCGGTAGTTCCGCCACTGCAATTCGGGGGAAATGGCACCCGATTCGGCGAGCCGCATTAATTGGTCGCTAGGCTCAGCACCCCAGTTCAAGCTGTGGCCCGGAGGTTGTAGACCCCTGAATTAAAGGACCAGTAACATAATTTTTTTTTTTTTTTTTTAAAAATTAGTTAGTATACTAACGTAAAAAAACCCACCAAGAGAAATTAAACTTTAAAATCACAAAGCCTTTATTAAGAAATAACTTCAGAAAAGGCGACTTATGAAGAATCTCCTATAGGCTGGGAGCAGTGCTTGAATTGGAGTTAAAAAAGTGGAGGGATGCTGTATGTGCTGAGCATAGCGTGGCAAACTAAAACAAGCCCTTCCCACAACCATAAGCCACGCCCATTGTTTTAAAAAAGCCTCACGCAACCAATACTTTCTGGTTTCACCCACTTTAATCCAAAGCCATTTTTCTGGTTTTCCCACTTTAAAGCAAATTCATTTTGCTATTTCCTTTATGGTATTTCCTTCTAATGCACAGTTTGATGCCCAGTATTCACAGATTTATGTATGTGGCCTGTAGGATCCCTAAAATGAAAATCGTGCATATGAATTTTCTTGGCTGCCAATTCAGCTTCTGCAAACACAGCACCTTTTCTGTATATTGTGTGTTATAACATAGCACAAACCCATCATATTCTATATTACTGAAGATTATTTCATATATATCATTCTCTCACTATTCCTTAATCTGCTGGTGTTTAATACCTTCATTTTCTGTTTTTGTTTCCCCTGTTTTCTTCTTCTATCCTTTTCACTATAACTCTCTCTGATGCCTCCACCTTCTTTATCTGTTTAACACTTCTCTATCTTTTCTACTTAACTCCCAGCTATCTTTTCTCTCCTTTTATCCTCTATGTATATATTTAACTATGTTGTATTTTACTTCTGCATTTTATTTGCATGCAGAAGTGGAGAGGAGCAAAAGAAAGTTCCAGGATGCAAAACTCTTGCTATTTCACAGGTATAAAGAAGTGAAGGGATGGCATCCCTGTGCATCCCTCCCCAATTCCAGCACTGGCAGGGAGGAGAAATCAAGTGCCGCACGATGGATCCCTTGATCACCTTTTCTGAAGAGAAGCCCAAGCGGAGTTTCGGTAAGTTATTTCTTAATAAAGACTTTGCCATTTAAAGTTTAATTTTTTTTTGATGTTACGGATCCCTTAAGGCATCAATAGCCCCCCTATACCCCCTGCCCCCCCTGCAGCCACAGGGTCTGCTTTCTTTGCAGTTACCGCCTGTTAAGAGTGGTTTGTCAAATGCTAATTTGCAGACATACTGGTCCATCATTGCAAGTTGCAATGGCTGAAAGAATTCTTCTTGGAAATTTGATTCTGAAATTGCACCGTGTACCATATATACCAAATTTCTAAATGAGGATTGTATACCAGTTGGGGCTGAAGTAAGTTTTACCCAATCTGTTGCACAAAGAAGAGGACCGAAAGGCTAACTGGTTGACAGATTACTTGCCTTTATTTGCAAGAAGCTTTCTAATTAATAAGCATATTCCTTTCAACAGAAAGACAGAAATATTCATTGTTTCTTCAATTTAATTAGCAAAGCCTAAGAGCAAAGCAACCACAAGTCACTGCTAATTATGATAATTAAATACAGAAAAAAATAATGTAAGCATTGTAAAATTGCCAAACCAAATTAACACATTATCAGCTTTGCACAAACATTCCACACACACCCTGACCCCGCAAATGAGTCCAATTAGGGCTGAGTCTGACTTTCCCCTGTTCACAGTTCTCAGAGTTAAACTCATGGCAAGTTTAATCAGGACTACCTACCAATATTAGAACTGAAAGAAAATTTGTGTTGTCTATGAAAAATATATTTACCTACTTCTCCTGAAGATTTAGGGTGAAAAATAAATGTTGATATTTAAAAAGTACACCCCAAATTCAAATTTCCAAAATAAAATTCACAGTCAAGCGATCAGTTTTTATGCGCTTTTTCTAACGCTCAATCTATTATTAGGAGGTTTGTGTGCTTATGCCCAGGGCCGCCATCAGAAATCATTGGACCCGTACAGCAAAATTTTCTGGGCCCCCTGGTCCTCACCTGCTCAAGATCCAGATATTTAAATAAATAAATGTATATTTTTGTAGTTTAAAATTTTATTGAGTATAAGTATTTTTAAAATACTCGCATACATAGTAAGATAAAGCAAATTGATAAGGAATCATGTAGCAGAACAAAGGGAAAAAAATAAAATGTGGTAAAGAAAAAGAAACAAAAATATAAAATAAACAATTATAAAATATTATATAGAAATACTATAAAAAAGATAATATTAAGGCTATAGAGGGGATTAAGTCATAGTAGAGAAAGGGTTACAGCATATTCAGCATTTGGGGCGCACTGTTAAAGTCATAAGAATTAAAGGGCAGTATCGGAGGGTGGGGTTTCCTAGAGCTCATAGGGTACCTAGACACCTTAAAATTTAGATATCTTATTTGTATATGTGTTATTGCAAACATGAGTATACATAACTTTATCAAAGAGTAAAGTTAATAGTGAAGTTCCGCCACTAGAGTGAAATTCCGCCACTTCCCATTCATTTCTAAGGGGTTTTTAAAGGCGACTTTATCAAAGGGAGAAATTTCACTTTCGCCCATTGATAAATAGGCCCTTCAAAATCTCATAGAAATGAATGGAGAGCTGCAGAATTTCATTCTAGTGGCGGAACTTCACTCTTTGATAAATTTACCCCATGGATTGATAAATTGTCTTTGTAAAAATGTATAAAACCCGATGTGGATTTTGGGGTTCTTAGCTTGTATATCCCCCAAATTAGCGTATTTAAAGGGTGTAATAAGATCATACATTTTTAAAAGGTCTTTGGCTCCCCAAACTTTGTAAAATGAGCTTTGGCACCTCTGATGTAAAAAGGAGATTCTTGAGTATAGGGGGTGAGTAAGGTTCAAGTAAGTCTATCCTCTAATCGGTTTTGGTTTACTCAAGGATAGTCTAAAAGGAGTTATATGGGTTGTTGGGTTCCATAGCACGACTTCCATAGGAATTGTCCACAGCGATTGTCCACACTGAAACAATACTAAACTGAAATTAATTTGTTTCATGCGCTGCATCATTATAGTTTTGAATGGATGGTACCCCTAAACCGCTATTCAGAATTTTGTAAGGACAGGATGGGTTTCAAATAAATGTTAGAATTTGGGTAAATATTCATTTTAATAGCTGATATGAGCCCAGACCATAAGATGGAGTAAGTTAACCACCTATGCAGTGAAAATTAGGTGGTGGATGAGAGGGAGAACATTTTGCTTAAACAAATTAGAATACAGAGGCCTGATATGGGCCCCTAATTAAGTCCAATAGTCTGACATCCATTTATACAGAAATTTTAGTTCTAAAGTTCTACCATTGTTGGAGGCATACAAAGGAGTAAAGCCTTATACTTATCTTGCATTATTTTATATCCAGATAGACTGCTCTAAGGGTCAAGTGCATTATGTAGGGAAGTTAGTGGGATATGAGGGTTGGTTAGGAGTAGATCGTTAGGTAGTGTATAAGAAGCTTCTTGCTCTAGGAGTGAGAGTTAGAGAGGGTAGCTGGCTTGGACAGTCTGTGTCCCAAAGAGGAGTTAATATTTGAAGTACTGCCCTGGAGCAATTGTGCCAGACAGGGAAGGGGGCTTGTAGGGACTAGGCTAGTGATAAATGGAGAGTGAAAATAGTAGTAACATTAATTGTAAAGTTAAAAAGTATTTATTAGGACATACATAGCCTAAAGGGCCGAGGGCTCCTCCTGAAGTGAAAATCGGCTGTTAAAGGCACAAACAAGAGCTGTGACCAGGGAGCTTAGCATTGGTTCTGGATTCTGGGTGCCATTCGTGACAGATAGACAATAAGGAGAACCAATGATAGAGAAATTTGAACAATCAACAGAGCAGACTTTTAAACACACTGTTGTTAGAGAAAAATGTTAGCGAAAATTCGCCAGAAATCCCATCCACACTGACATCACCAATTTACTAACAGGCGTAGAGGACAATTCACTAGCAGACAAATTTTTGCTCAGGTGAACGATCGTTACTCAGCAAATTCGCTAAAGTGTGAATTTTCCACTACGTTACCCCTTTTTGCCAGTGTTTCCTTCGCCAGCTTAGAACTAGTGAACTGATAAGATGAAGCTATGTCCTCCTCAATCTTATTTCAGTGAAATCATATCCTGTATGCTGAAGAGTTATAAAAATGAAAAAAAATGCTATTTTACATTGTAACAAAACTATAATAATGTTTTTTTTCCAGTAGGAAATTTTACAATTTTACATTGTGCCAGGGGTCGGGATATATAAATGAGGCCAAGTTAATGACTAAATACATTACAGACAATTACAACAAGTCCTTGTGACATATTTGTGCAAGTCAGAAATTCTTATTCTGTCTAAAAAACTATTTGTTAGAGAGCAAAACAAATGTCTCTTTCAATTAAAATCGAAATGTTTATATTGTAGACTGAATAGTTGTTTATTGTTGACTGGAAACCACCCACAGTGTCTGTCTCTGGGAGAGGTATCTTTGGACGTTTCAGCGTTATTTATTTCTATTTTTTTTTTTGATTGGACTTGACTATTGAACAACTTTCAAGGACTTGTTTATAAATAAATAAACAGGTATAATTTGCCTGATATTACTTGTTCGGGGTGTGTACTTCTGATTAGAAGCAAATTGAGAACAATTAGCATTAGTGTTTCAGTGGATGGTGAGGATAAGCAATTATGTCATTTAGCAACTGTTAGTTAGTGCTAATTGGATTCTGCAGACCATTGTTTTAGGAGATTTACCATTCAGAATTACCTGCACCAATTGCACAAATAAAGACTTTGTTTTCAAATAAACATGTTTGGGATGGATGTTTTTACATTCAATATCTGTATTTAAGCATTAGATCTGTAAAACATTTTATAGCTCTCTACTTTTGGGAACAAAAAATCTACAATGGGGAAGAAATAAGGTATTTTTTGCTTGCCCCAAAATGGCCTCTACTGACCCCTTTGAGGAATGCATGTAAACATAAGCATGTGTGCTGGTCATGCAATGCTTTCCTGGAAACATAGCAGTGTCCATTGTCAAAGCCAGTTCATATACTTGGAATCAATTCCCAGAGCTTACTAAAAACCGACGGGCTTTGACTTCAGGGACCTCCTTCCAAATATGATAAAGAAATTCTTGGTGCATTATATATCCCACACCTACAGCTCAGGGTGGAGGTATCAAACATGGAATAAAACCAGTAGATCCCACAGAGAAGCAAAGTAAATAAACTGTAAACTTGAATTTAGGCAAATAGTAGATGTACACAATATCTTATTTTGTGCACTTAGGGGGGAATGTAATTGAAGTCGCAAAAATAAAAAAACAATTCGCACAATAAGAATAAAAATCCACATCTCGCAATGGAATATTGTTCCTTAAACTGTTATTGCATTTCAAATTTTAATTGCGCACTCTTAAGAAGTGCTTGAAGGTGTCGTAATCTTTTGGAGCAAACATAACGACTTTTTCAGTAAGAAGTTTTATTACATTCACTGCACATTGGCACAAACTATAACATTCGCAAATGTTGGAAGTGGTGGCTAAACAGTTTCTTGGTTGGCAAAAGCTATATTAAATTAGCTCAAAGCAAAATCTGTTTGCCCAAAGGCATAACTTTTTACTTGGCGAATAGTTTTTCTGTTACCGACTTTAATTACATTCCCCCGTATGGCACTTAATCATAGCTAAACAGGCATGCTTTCGGTATACCAAATATATACCCTGGACCCACCAATTGGTAAAGCACATCAATCGATCAATAAGAAAAAACATGGGGAGGGACAATTAAACCAGAAAATGTATGTGTACAAGGCATTTTAAGGCACTTGGATGGATAGTTATTCATAATAATAGGATATGTCAAAGTAATAATTCTATGGGTTTACTTTTTTTTTGCAAGCAATGTAGATAAGTTTTTTTCTCCGCCCAAAGTGCAACCCTTCCACCGTCTGCACTGTGTCGCCTACCTTTTTCCTCCGTCCTCCTCCTTAACTTTGTTAGGGAGGCCAAAGTGGGTCTGAGTTGGCAATGGCCACTGGCTTTTCTCCTTGTGTGCCGCTGGCCCACTCTGATCCTGCTAAAAATAATCTTATCAATGTATATGTGTGGGAAGCTTCTGGGAACATCAGGTTTTATATTTTCTTACTTGCTAAAAAAGAGGTATCCAACCCTTTCTTGACACTATCAATTGTATCTGAAAGTGCAACTAGTTTCTGCTTATTATTTTTTGAAATGGAGTTCTGAAAAATCTATTGGTTGTTTAAAAGCAATTATTTTTATTAATCCACATTAAAACAGCACGCAGAGGCGCAAATTCACTAAGCGCCGAACGCTAGCGTTAATTCGCTAGCGTTTGGCATTTTTCGTTACTGCGCAAATTCACTAACGAATGCTGGCGTAGTTTCGCTAGTGTTACTTCGCACCCTTACACCAGGCGAATGTTCGCTAGCGACGTAACTATGCAAATTCAATAACTTGCGCAGTGTACTGAACACTACCTTTTACGCTAGACTTCCTTCGCCACCTCAGACCTGGCGAAGCGCAATAGAGTAGATAGGGATTGTTTCAAAAAAAGTCACATTTTTTTCTAAGTCCCAAAAAACGCTGGCGTGTTTTCTAAATGATGGGTGATAGGCTGAAAAAGATCGAAAATATTTTTGGGGCTCCCCTCCTTCCCCCCTACATTTCCTGACTCATGGCAACTTACCTAGACAGTGGGCACATGTGTAGGGCAAAATAAAATTTTTATTTGCTGATTTGAAGGTTTTCTAGGCATTTGTAGTGCTAATAATACGTGTTCCTCAATTGAAATTTGAATTTGGCGCCATATGCAAATGAACCATCACTAGCGAAACTTCGCTTCGCTTGGCAAATTAACGCTAGCGCAACTTCGAAAACTTACGCTACCCCTGTGCGCAACTTCGGACTTTAGTGAATTTGCGGAGCGCTGGCGCAAATACGCCTGGCGAAGTGTGGCGAAGTGCGGCGAAGTTGCGCCTGGCGCAACTTCGAATCTTAGTGAATTTACCCCAGAGTGTCTCACCTGACGCGTTTCGGGCATTCCCCCCTTAATCATAGGCTTTATCTTAGCATATTTGTTTGACGCCCAAAACGCATTAGGTGACACATTCTGAGTGTTGTTTAAATGTAGATTCATAAAAATAATTGCTTTTAAACAGCCAATCGATGTTGCAGAGCTCCATTTCAATTTCTTCTATTCAGTGCGGTATGAGATGCCAAGGGGCTCCAGGAGTGATGGGCCAATTTCTCCCATATGAAAAATTTGCGAAAAATTGTGAAATTGGAAAGTTCATGAAAAAATCGTGAAAGTCGAACGTTTTCATGAAAAAATTGGGAAATTTGAATGGTTTCACAAAAAAATCAAGCAATTCGAACGTTTTCAATAAAAATTCAAGCAATTCGAAAGTTTTCACTGAAAAATCAAGCAATTTGAAAGTTTTCACTAAAAAAAATCGAGCAATTCGAACGTTTCTACTAAAATCGAGCAATTGGAACAGTTTCACAAAAAATCAAGCAATTCCACGGGTTTAACTAAAAAATGGAGCAATTCAAAATTTTCAGAGAAAAATTAGAGCAATCCAAACGTTTTCACAAAAATTTAGCAATTCAAATGTTTTCACCAAAAAATCGAGCAATTCAAACGTTTTCACTGAAAAATCTAGCAATTCGAATGTTTCCGCGGAAAAACCGAGCAATTTCGAACGTTTTCACCAAAAAATCGTGAAAATCGTAAATTGATGCTGGCGAATTTATTCACCGGTGGTGAAACATGGAAATTCTCAGCGAATTTGTGCCAGGTGAATTTATTCGCCCATCACTAGACTCCAGTACTCGATGATTGTAATCACGAACCCTGTCATTTCAACCTTACAACTGAGCGCTGAGTCAAAGCGGTTACCATTCTATTGTGCTTTTTTTAAAAAAAAAAAAAAAAAATGACCACGGAATAGGTGTTTATGTATGCTTTCTACTAAGCCACCAATGGTATTTACTTAATATATTTCTTTTACAGTTATCCTTTTTGGTGGTCATGGTGTTGGCATTGTTCTGATTAAGGTTTTGTGTTTGCTCATAGTCAGATCACAGTGAGAAAGTTCTGGGTTGACGGGCCCAAAAATAAGCTACTGTATGTAAAGTAACCAGTTAATGCAGAAAGAGCTCACGGATTCAGCAGAATCACACATATGCTGGTAATGGTTATTTAGGGTTAAATATAGTACTAGGGGCTGTGTCACTGAAGAAATACACATTAAATCAAAGAATAGGTTTCTGGAGCATTTCTCATGTCTGGTATTTTTACAAAAAAAGATCAAACGCCTCTAGTAATGTTTTATTGGTCATTGTGGATTATATTTTCTAGGGATGCACCGAATCCAGGATTCGGTTCGGGATTCGGCCAGGATTCGGCCTTTTTCAGCAGGATTCGGATTCGGCAGAATCCTTCTGCCTGGCCGAACCGAATCCGAATCCTAATTTGCATATGTAAATTAGGGGTGGGGAGGGACATCACGTGACTTTTTGTCACAAAACAAGGAAGTAAAAAATGTTTTCCCCTTCCCACCCCTAATTTGCATATGCAAATTAGGGTTCGGATTCGGTTCGGTATTCGGCCGAATCTTTCGTAAAGGGTTCGGGGGTTCGGCCGAATCCAAAAAAGTGGATTCGGTGCATCCCTAATATTTTCAGCTTTACCTAAAAGGCAATCGTATTGCGTTTAGCTGAATGAGTGTAAATGTATCAATGCCCGGAGTAACTGGGAGCTATGTGCTACCTAACACCATTGTATTATATAATGCAACAATTCAAAATGTTGCCATAAACTTTGTTCTTCAGTGACTTATACCTGGCAGAGGATATTCGGGAATGATCCAGACAGAACTGACCCGTTGGCGGCCATGTTGAGAGGGACCGCGGATAAAAGCTATCGCTGGATAATAAATAATAAGCCTTCCATTTTACTGGGAGGGTTTTTTTAGACAATGAAAAGTAGGGATGCACCGAATCCAGGATTCGGTTCGGGATTCGGCCAGGATTCGGCCTTTTTCAGCAGGATTCGGATTCGGCAGAATCCTTCTGCCTGGCCGAACCGAATCCGAATCCTAATTTGCATATGTAAATTAGGGGTGGGGAGGGACATCACGTGACTTTTTGTCACAAAACAAGGAAGTAAAAAATGTTTTCCCCTTCCCACCCCTAATTTGCATATGCAAATTAGGGTTCGGATTCGGTTCGGTATTCGGCCGAATCTTTCGTAAAGGGTTCGGGGGTTCGGCCGAATCCAAAAAAGTGGATTCGGTGCATCCCTAATGAAAAGATATATAGCCACAACAACAAAAGTTTTCCTTCAGCCTGAAAACCTTGTCTAATATTGAGCAGCAAACTGTAAAGTTACTTTCCTTTATCATTTGGGAAGTTTGCAGGGGCTGATATGCTAAATTCCCTTGGCACAAACTAAAAGAAAAGTTAATTTAAAAAGAGGTGATTTAGAAACATAGACAATTCCTAATCTTCTACAGTTTTTAATGCTGTAGCCCTCCAATGTGACATATACAATACGCTTGCATGTTGGTGCTAGAGTTACTGGGGGTCATTTATCAACACTGGGCAAATTTGCCCATGGGCAGCAACCCATGGCAACCACTCAGATTGCTGCATTCATTGTACTGCTTGCAGCTGGCTTTAAAAAGCTAATTACTGATTGGTTGCTATAGGCAACTGCCCGTGAGCAAATTTGCCCAGTGTTGATAAATGAGCCCCACTGTGTCTAAATGGTATTGCAGTAAATTTTAGGGAAAAACATAATTACTGATGAACCTTTGTCATATAGCTACTGGGGGCTTATTTCTAAAATTAAACTTCCCCACTCTTGTCCCTGTGCTGGAGGCCTTATCACTACATAAGTACTAACCACACTGACCTGGCCGGACTCGGTTATTACTGCTCACACAATTATTCATTAAGATTATATTTAACTGATCTATACCCCATGAAGCTAAAAAATTAGCAAAAACTTAGGGGCAGACTTATCAAAGGTCGAATTACGAATTCACTGGAGTTTTGTTTTTTTTTTTTAAAACTCCCATGAACTCGAAATTAGACCAATCAAAATGTATTAAAAAAATCGAATCTTCTAAACTGGGGTGAATAGGATCGCCCCGAAAACTCGAATCAAATTTAATTTGAGTTTTAAAAACTCGATTCGAGTTTTTTTCGGAGAAAATGAATGAATGTCAGTGTCATGATACAGGCCTGTAATAGTTAATAAAACAGGCCAAGGTATCATGAGAAATATTTCTACCAGCATCTAAATCAGACACATAACAGGCCTCTTTTCACTATGGTCAGAGGGGTCAGAGCTGTAATGCCCTCCTCCATGCCCTGGCTGATAAGAGCCATTCCATGGGGAGGGGGGAAGCCCAAGGAGTGAGAACTTAAAGTTCCCAGCAAGACCCTCAAAGGTGAAGTAAAGGTTACATATAATGTATACTCCAATATATTTATCCTTACAGAACCCACACCTGTTGTACCAACAGTATAAAAAACTGATCATGGGTTCAAGGCAATTTCATCTTTCCAACAAGTCCAAACATGACTAGGTTTGGTACTCTGTGTATTAGATATGGATATCTGGGCAGGGGCAGGTCACACAGTATTGATGTTTAGTATTTATGGAATCCCTGAGAGAACTAATAACGAATGAATATAATATCATCTCTTCTCCTATGTTCCAATGGAGAGTTATGGTCATTATATTCTTGGTCCAGTTCCTACTCACAGGAGGTCATAAAAACTCAATCTGTGTCCTGCTAGGCCACGCCCCCTTACATTCCTGAGGGAGGGGGAGTGTGCAGTTACCTGATGCCCTGAAATCACTGATAAATAGTCAGCTCTTCTGACTAAACTTTGGATTTACTTTGGAGGACCAATTGCGATTGGAAGTTATCCCGTTTGTTTCCCCTTGCCTCCAGGACCAGGAATTCTATATCTTTGGAGTTAAGTATAGGTTTTCCATGTTTTCCCTTTTTATTTTACAACTGTTTGTACTTGTATTATTGAATGTATGTCTCTTTTTGTAACATCTTTTTGTATATTGCACTGTTATACCTTTTATGATATTAAAGAGAATTTAATAAGATTGTCTTTGGTGCTCTAAACGAACCTAGCCTGAAAGAGTGTAACTGTGAGCCTTAACCCTCTGCATACTGAAGTACTTGTTGAGTCAGTAGGAACTAACTGACTATAGTGAGAGAGTGTTAATGAATTGGTGTATTGTGAATTATTACCTGTAAAAGAGAACAGGGGAATATTCACATTAGGTTTCTATCGCCTGTGAATGATAGATGGTGGCAGCGAATGAGTTTCGTTGGTGTTGGTTGGTGTTTGGGGTGCTTTTGTGTTAGTCTAACCTGTGTGCAAGGTGGGTGAGAGACTGAGTGAGTGACCCCTGATAGCCACACCTAAAGTCACGTGCAGTTGGAAGTACCGTGTTCGTGACAGTCAGGAACGCTGCAAACAACTCCAAATTGATCCCAGGACGTCTCCCATTGACTAAAACAGCAATTCAGCAGGTTTTAGGTGGCGAATAGTCAAATTTGAGTTCTTAAAGGGCCAGATTTTCAAAAAAGTCTGAATCAGAAAATCTGGCATCTCAGACCTGTCGAGGTTGCATGTAAGTCAATGGGAGAAGTTCCAATGATTTTTTGATGTGTGCTGAATTTCGTGCAATACCCCGAATTTTTCAGAGTTTTCGGGCAAAAAACATAAAAATCATAAAAAACCCGAAAAAAATTGTCCCTGTGCTGGAGGCCTTATCACTACAAGGGCATTAACCACACTGACCTGGCTGGACTCGGTTATTACCGTATATATTGAGTATAAGCCGAGATTTTCAGCATCCAAAATGTGCTGAAAAAGTCTACCTCGGCTTATACTCGGGTTAGCGGGCAGTAGCTGAGATTGCAGTCACTTTTAATCATTCCTATACCAACAGTTCACTTGGGGAGAGACTGCAATCTCACACAGCGCCCTCTATTGGTTATATCAAAGAATAACAGTGCGCCCTCTGTTGGTTATATGAAAGAATAACAGTGCCTTCAATATCACACAGCGCCATCTGTTGGTTATATGAAAGAATAACAGTGACTGCAATATCACACAGCACCCTCTGTTGGTTATATGAAAGAATTACAGTGCGCCCTCTGTTGTTTATTTGAAAGAATAACAGTGACTGCAATATCACACAGTGCCATCCGTTGGTTATATGAAAGAATAACAGTGACTGCAATATCACACAGCGCCCTCTGTTGGTTATATGAAAAATAACAGTGACTGCAATATCACACAGCACCCTCTGTTGGTTATATGAAGGATTAACAGTGATGGCAATATCACACAGCGCCCTCTGTTGGTTATATGAAGGATTAACAGTGCTGGCAATATCACACAGCACCCTCTGTTGGTTATATGAAGGATTAACAGTGATGGCAATATAACACAGCACCCTCTGTTGGTTATACGAAAGATTAACAGTGATGGCAATATCACACAGCACCCTCTGCACATGGTAGTGGGACAGTGGAACAATGCACACAGTAATCTGTTTGGCAATTTTCTGTCACCATCAACTTCTTTTGGCAGAATGTGCGCTGCTGGGAGACAGGGCTGTAGTTGTGTCTAGGCTTATACTAGAGTCAATACGTTTTTCCAGTTTTCCTAGGTAAAATTAGGTACCTCGGCTTATACTCGAGTCGGCTTATACTCGAGTATATACGGTACTGCTCACACCATTATTCATTACGATTATATTTAATTGATTGATACCCCATGAATCTAAATAATTAGCAAACACTTAGGGGCAGATTTATCAAAGGTAGAATTTCGAATTGATTGAAGTTTTTTTTAAAACTCCCATAAACTCCCATGAACTCGAAATTCGACCAATCGAAATGCATTAAAAAATGGAATCTTCTAAACTCGGGTGAATAGGATCAACCCGAAAACTCGAATCAAATTCAAATCAAATTTAATTTGAGTTTTAAAAACTCGATTCAAGTTTTTTTTTGGAGAAAATGAATGAATTTCAGGAAGGCTGCCAAAGGTAGGTTTTAGGTAGTGAATAGTCAAATTTGAGTTCTTAAAGGGCCAGATTTTTTAAAAATCACAAATTTTTCAGAATTTATTAAACCCCAGGGATGGAAAAGTCTGAATCAGAAAATCTGGCATCTCAGACCTGTCGAGGTTGCATATAAGTCAATGGGAGAAGTTACAATGATTTTTTGAAGTGCGCTGAATTTCGCTCAATACCCCGAAGTTTTCGGACAAAAAAAACCATAAAAAATCATTAAAAAAAATTGTGAAAATATAATTTTTTCCCACAAACAAAATTTTCAGTAAAGTGTATTAATAAATAAGTAAAAAAAAACCTGTGTGAATTTGGAGGTTTTTTTTCAGAAAATATTGAGATAAATTATTTGATAAATAACCCCCTTAAAGTTATCTCCAAGGTAAACAACCCCTTTAAAGACCCCTGAGCTGCTAAGGAGGATGTTTTAACCAGTGACCTCCACTGACCTCATCCAGGGCTGAAAGGCATCTTTATTTTATTTTAATAAAACGGGGAATCTTGTAGAATTCAGCCCTCTTCTTCCCACGGCCACTGGCTTTGTGCTTGAGCTACAAAAAAATGGGTCACATACTGTACCCTTGTTTTATTTCATTGACACAGGTGCTGGGATTAAGGTATTAACATTACAAGAAACATTTCCAAAGGAAACATCATTTTGCTGCATTTTACAATAAGTAGTAGCAGCCCTGTTGCCAGGTTACGCCGCTGCTCAGAGCCGAGGGTGTACGGTAGCCATGTACGCCTTTGTCCATCCTCGTACTCCCACTGACTGTCCTTTTCATTGTATTGGCTCTGAAAGATAGCCAGGTGGAAAGGCTAGTTATTGTATTCCATGATATATTTCCTTTCATTTGCCTTGTTCTTTGTTCTTTTTTTTTTTATCCATGGCAGCTGGACTTTAGCAGGTATCCTGCTGCTTCACCAGCATCTGAATCATATTCCCCCCATATGTTGTTAAATGTACATTTCCACTTACAATGTTAACTGCTCAGCAGCCTATTAAAAAAAAGACGCTTAATGGCTGATAATGCAATTAGCCGGTAATTAAAGTTGGTTCTTGTTGCAGTCAGGAATAAATAATACATAAGTATAAAACATATGATTGCTGCTTTTTTTTTTCGTTTTTGGTCTGCATTTTCCTACCCCTGCGATTATGAGAGTAGCGTGAATAAATAAGCTGTTGCCTTATGCTCTCATAAATTAATGATCATTTCTAAATACAGAAAAAATAAAACCCAGAGCCTTATTTTTAAAGAAAAGCCTAAGAGGCTTAGAGGCTGACTGAAAGGCCAAAGGGCTTTTTTCAATATGTTGAGGCAAAATGAAATGGTTTCCTAATGGGATTGACCTTTCTCTGGTTTGACCCCTTTGGACCAGTAAGTGAATTTCTGAATTTAATACAATACGGGGCATATTTATCAATGGTCAAATTTCGAATTCAAAAAAAAGTTGAAATTCGAATTCAAAAAGACCAAGCAAAATTAAGTTTTTTTGGGGTCGAATAGGTCCGTTTTCGATCGAATAGGCCCGTGTTCGGCCGAATTAGAATTGTACGAATCAAAGGAAGAGCACATTCGATCGAATTCGATTCAAGGTTTTTTCCAAAAAAACTTTGATTTTTCAAAGTCCACCAATTGACTCCAAGGGGCATATTTATCAAAGGTCATTATTCGAAGTGAAAAAAACTTTGAAATTTGAAAAGACCAACCAAAATTAAGTCAAAGTTTTTTTTTGGTTCGAATAGGTCAGTTTTCGATCGAATAGGTCCGTATTCGGGCGGATTCAAAATGTTCAAATCGAATTAATAGCACATTTGATCGAATTCGGTTCATAGTTTTTCCCCCCAAAAAATTTAGATTTTTCAGAGTCCACCAATTGACTCCAAATAGGTTCTAAGAGGTCCCCCATAGGCTAAAACAGCAATTCGGCAGGTTTTTGATGGCGAATGGTCGAAGTCGAATTTTTAAAGGGATCCTGTCATCGGAAAACATGTTGTTTTTCAAAACGCATCAGTTAATAGTGCTGCTCCAGCAGAATTCTGCACTGAAATACATTTCTCAAGAGCAAACTGATTTTTTTTATATTCAATTTAGAAATCTGACATGGGGCTAGACATATTGTCCATTTCCTAGCTGCCCCCAGTCATGTGACTTGTGCCTGCACTTTAGGATGGAACTATTTTCTGGCAGGCTGTTATTTCTCCTACTTAATGTAACTGTGTCTCAGTGAGACATGGGTTTTTACTATTGAGTGTTGTTCTTAGATCTACCAGGCAGCTGGTATCTTGTGTTAGGGAGCTGTTATCTGGTTACCTTCCCATTGTTCTGTTGTTTGGCTGCTGGGGGGGGGGAAAGGGAGGGGGTGATATCACTCCAACTTGCAGTACAGCAGTAAAGAGTGATTGAAGTTTATCAGAGCACAAGTCACATGACTTGGGGCAGCTGGGAAATTGACAAAATATCTAGCCCCATGTCAGATTTCAAAATTGAATATAAAAAAATCTGTTTGCTCTTTTGAGAAATGGATTTTAGTGCAGAATTCTGCTGGAGCAGTACTATTAACTGATTCATTTTGAAAATTTTTTTTTCCCATGACAGTATCCCTTTAAAGAGACAGTACATGATAAATTTCTATATTCGAATTTTTGATTTTTTTTTCAAATGCGAATCGAATTTGGACTATTCCCTACTCAAAGTACACAAAAAATAACTCGAAAATTCTAATTCTTTTCATCCGAAAATTCACCTCGACCTTTGATTAATCTGCCCCCAAATAGGTTCTAGGAGGTCCCCCATAGACTAAAACAGAAATTTGGCAGGTTTTAGATGGTGAATGATCGAAGTCGACAGTACATGATAAATTTCGATATTCGATTTTTTTTTAAAAAAAATTCAAATTCGAATTGAATTTGGACTATTCCCTAGTCGAAGTACACAAAATATAGTTCGAAATTCAAATTTTTTTCATTCGAAAATTCATCTTGACCTTTGAATCTGCCCCTAAGTCATTGTATAGAAACAAGAGTAGAGGGTTGCAAGGCTACACAACCCATAGCAACCAATCAGCAATACTCTTGTCTGGCATGAGTGTCTCTCTGCTCAATTTGCCCCCCTGGGTGGTGGACCAAATCTACTTGGTCCTTGGCAAATGGTTGTATCAGATAATAGGAACACAGTATTCCCAACATTCCCAATCTGCATACCCTAGGTGACTAGTAATAATTTTTCAAAGAAAAATCTCTAGCTGATTTCTTGTTTTCCCTAACCACATACACTGCATGAAACACCGACAGTTGCCCTAAATAATTATTATAATGGGTGGTTCACCTCTGTTAAACATGCTTAAAGGAGAACTAGAGCTTAACAAGAGCTTAAAAAAATAGGGTAGAAATATTGTACATAATGTTTTGGGCTTCTGTACCAGCCCAAGGCAACCACAACCCTTTAGGAATAAAGATCTGTGTCTCCAAAGATGCCCCAGTAGCTCCCCATCTTCTTTTCTGCTGATTCACTGCACATGCTCTGTGTTGCTGTAACTTACTGATCTTAGGGACCCACTCACAATATACAATTTACGGGGGGATTATTTATCAAAATTTTAAATTTCTGCTAAAATTTGGTAAAATAGTCTGACCAAATCTACGCAGATTTTTTGCCCTTATTCATCAATAAATTCTCCTGAAAGTCTCCTTTGTGGAAAAAAAAAACAGCGTTCAATGGACATTGATTACAGGTAATGCTAGAATGCACATAAAAATAAAACAAGTTAGGGACCGCCATTCGGGGTTTACCTTGACGTGGTATGGGTGCTTATCAATATTATGATCATAACTTTGTAACAAAATAACCCCTGTTTTGGGTACATATGCAATAGCATTTATTATACTTATATATATACTTTAAAGCCTTTAGAGTGCTCCCACAACCCCCCTGTTTTGATAATGTAATAATCAGTCCTGTAGCATCAGCTTATATTACAGACCAACCTCATTTTCTGCTGGATAATTAGTGACGAGCCCTAAGCTTAGCTTCTCAACAGCTGCTCAGAGCCCACTGAGCATGTGAGTGTCACAGACACTTTCCAAGATGGTGACCCCCTGTGACAAGTTTGAAGTCCTGGATCATTGCTGCTATTGACAAGCTGAAACTTAAGGCTGGTGCAATAAGTTCTGTATATAAAATACAGGTATGGGATCCATTATATGGAAACCCATGATCCAAAATGCTCCAAATTATGGAAAGGCTGTCTTCCATAGACTCCATTATAACCAAATAATCCAAACTTTTTAAACTGATTTCCTTTTTCTTTGTAATAATAAATAGTATCTTGTACTTGATCCAAACTAAGATATAATTAATCCTTGTTAGAATAAAACCCAGTCTATTGTGTTCATTTAATGTTTACATGATTTTCTAGTAGAGTTAAGGTATGAAGATACAAATTATTCGGAAAACCCCAGGTCCAGAGCATTCACCAGGTCCCATACCTGTATGCCGTTTTTAGCCATATTCATTTTCAGTGCATAGTTCTCCTTTAAAACTCAAACAATGGTATAAAATAATGTCATAACTGTAATTTAATTTATCCCACCCAACCTCTGCTTTGAACCACAAGAGGAGTATCAATATCATTTGAGAACCTTTGCTTTGTGGACAAATTGCAAACCATAGATTAATGTAAATTTAGGCAAGGGCGGATTTGGAATTTGTCCAAACTGTTTGAGTACAAATGTTTTGATTCCCAATAAGAATGTGCAAGCAATGTACAAATGTTGATCAGACATTTACCTGCTCCTGACCCTAACCCCCAAAATGTTGCCATAGTAGGACCCACAACCAACCCATACCCACGCCTTCCCACTCTGTACGCTACTTCTGTGGGTGCCGTTGGTTTGAATACAGGGAATTATTAGGAGCAAAAGAGGAGTATACATCCTAAATCTGGCCTGCACCCAACCCTAACCTGCAATGGTCGTCCAAGTTTCAACCTGAACCTGCCCAACTGGCGGTTGTTTCAACCTGCAAATCACCAATGTAAATACTGATCTGATTATAGCTACTAGTGTGTGCAGTTACTAGTGTGTGTAGTTACTAGTGTGTGTTGTTACATAGGACAGTGGTCTGGACATCTCTTTATTCTGTACATTCCTGTGGATCTGTTGAGAGCTAGTTGAACTTTTAAAACTAATGACCTATTGAATGTATGCATAATTATACCTTTTATTTAGAAAAAAAATAAAAATAAATATGCATTAAATTGTTTAAAGAAAATATGTTAAAATAAATCAGGAACGTGTTAATAAATGTGAATTAGGTATATAAATGTGCCTCTTAAAGGGGTGGTTCACCTATTGTAAAATGTATAATGAAGCAATAGAATTCTTAATGAATCAGATAAAATTGAGCGTAGGACTGGGATGACTTTGACGTAGTTGGCCAGCTTAAATATATTGCAATATATGGACAAACAATCCCTGTTTTGTTTAAAGGGTAAGGCATTTTTCAGTAGCAGTATGCACAAAATGTCTCTGTCTTAAATATATTGATAATGGGTTGAGTGCAGAGGACTCTTGTATTTGACTATATGTATTTTGTGGTCACAGCCTCATTGCACCCCCGCCTAATGGTTTTAAAAATTAGTGGTGAGCACAACTTTCCCTTGCATATTTATCAAGGGTCGAATTTTGAATTGAAAAAACTTCGAAATTCAAAAAGACCAACCGAAATTAAGTCGAAGTTTTTCTTGGGTTGAATAGGTCCATATTCGGCCGAAATCCATATTCGGAATAGCGAATTTGATTCAAAGTTTTTCCCCAAAAATTGACTCCAAATAGGTTCTAGGAGGCCCCCCATAGGCTGAAACAGCAATTTGGCAGGTTTTAGATGGCGAATGGTCAAAGTCAAATTTTTAAAGAGACAGTTTAAAGAGAATTTTTGATCTTTTTTCAAATTCCAATCAAATTTGGATTATTCCCTAGTTGAAGTACACAAAAATATAGCTCAAATTTTTTTTTTTTCATTCGAAAATCCACCTTGACCGTTGATAAATCTGCCCCTTAGATACATTTCTTATCGTTGTCTCTGCTGAACAGAATCTCTGGGTTTCATTACAGGCAGCTGCTAGAATTGATACAATAGTTGCTAATACTCCAGAGAAGCTGCTGAGAAATGGATCAACTAAATGTTGCAAAATTGTAACAGTTCAGAGTCTGCGCCTGAATTACTGAGCTACCAGACTCAAACACCAGAGACCCAAACATTCAACTTTAAACTTTTTGGAAAAACAGTAATCAAGAAAAAATTTAAATCAACTGACAAAAATCTTTATTTCTGCGGAACAATCTAAAAAGAAGAAGGTTAACGACCCCTTTAATGTCCCTTTTTATTCATAGGAAACGTAAAAGTTAGTTTGAAACGGTGCAGATAAGTTTGAATGGTAATTTTTCTGACCGTAAGAAATTCGGATTAATCTTTTGCCTCCTTTTCAAATTCATGCCTGATGTTTAAGTAAACACTTTATGTCACAAAAGTGGCCCATTTAATGCACAGTCTGGTGAACTGAAGAAAAGTTTTTGAACTGTAAGTGGCTTCTGCTATCTTGGCTTTCACATGGCGTGTCTGGTCAGCGCTGCCGCTGTAATTAAGATCTCTCAAAAAAAAAAATGAAAAGAACTATAATCGGCCCTGAAATTTCTACTGAGAAATGAATTAAATATTTTGTAATTGCTTTAAATGTTGGGAGTCCCAAGACATGGCCTGAGCCATTAAAATGTTTTGGCTAATTTAGGCCAGATGGTGATTTTCATCTCCATTATTACCTTAAACATAGTGTAGCTTAATTTTCAAGAGGCCATTAATGCATGAATGTAGGTGGCCTTTTAAAGGCTGTTTCTGAAGGTTTCCTTCCATTCAGACGGCATTTGCTGGAAGAATTCATTCACCGTGTAACAGCCATTAAAAAAATGTTAGGTTCCAGTGATAATTTCTTCATTATCCAGTAGCCTGCTTGTCCACAGAAAAACAAAGAATGTATGAAGCATGAAAATGCTTTACAAAGTAGCTTTGTGGTATAATGGAAAATGGGGAAGGGAGGTAGAAAAATCTAATTAAGACACTTATCTTTGCAATTTGCATTCTAGGTAGTAACAGCTATTTCCCGAGCTTCGTTATGAAAGAGAGCCTGTTCACACGTTCCTGCACAGTTCTCACATCCGACCTACAGCTGTTCACAAAAGTAAAGTATTTAAGTTTGTTACTAAGAAGGAGTAATTTAGAGCATGTTATAGTTGCATGCAAACATATATGTCGGAGGTGCTGGTGGTGTCCCAGCATGTCAATGGCTCCATTTGTCCCATGCAAAGCACAGAAAGATCTCTGTAGCCATAGATGATGTGTTCATTGCTGCCAGCGCTGTAATAAGTCAACAGGTGGGGTCGGATTTTAGTGATCTTAGAGGTTTTTGAAATCACGACTAAACTCACAAACTTTAAGGGCCGAGACACATGTGGAGATTTGGGGAGATTTAGGGGGTTATTTACTAAACTCCGAATGCAAAAATCACGAAAAATTCGAAGAATTTATGAAACCCAGACAATGGGAAAAGTCAGAATCTGAAAATCCAGCATCTCAGACCTGTCGAGGTTGCATATAAGTCAATGGGAGAAGTCCCCAATGATTTTTTGATGTGCACTGGGTTTTTTCGCAATACCCCAAAAGTTTTCGGGCAAAATTCTGAGCTTTCTGGTGAAAAATCTGAAAAAATCGTGAAAATCGGATGAAAAAAACAAAAAATAAAAACACGTGAAAATTGCATGAAATATCAGAACAAATTGTGAAAATAGGATTTTTCACGATTTTTTTTCCCAGAAATTTTTTTCCAGGAAAGTGTATTAATAAATAAGCCCAAAAAACCCGTGAGATAAATTCGGACTTTGATATATAACCCCCTTAGTTGCCCGGTGACAAATCACTTCTTCTTCAGGTGACTAATCTCCCTGCAATACCTTCCTGCTGGCTAGAACCTAAATTGCCGGTGAGATGGCTTCACAAGAAAAATCATGAGGCAATCCCGCTGGCCACCCTCCTGTCGATTTGCATTCTAGCCAGTGGGAAGGCTTTTCGTGGTGACAATGTCGGACTAGCCCGGTGGGACACTGGGAAAAAACCCGGTGGGCCCTGACCCTCATGTGCCCCCGCTGGGCCAGACCCCATCTTTCGATATTGAGGTTGAGTTTCAAAAAAATTATTCGGCGCTGCGCAGCGCCATCTGCGCATGTGACGCTGTTTGCGCATGCGCACCGAGTGGCTCAGCGCATCACAGTAGGTGAGTGGGGGGTCGGAGGGGGCCCTGGGACAGTAGTCCCGGTGGGCCTCGCCGCCCAGTCCGACCCTGTGTGGAGATGCTATTTGGGGGAGATTGGTTGCCCAGCAAAAAATGCCTCTTCTTCAGGCGACTAATCTCCCCGCAATGCCTTCCCTCCGACTAGAATGTAAATCGCCAGGGGGGTGGCCGGCGGGATTGCCTCATGAGTTTCCTCAAGAAGCAACTTTGGAAAATGAAGCGCTCCCAGTGTCATCCTGCTGGCGATTCCCGCTGTCAGGAAGGCAGTTCGGAGAGATTAGTCACCCGAAGAAGAGACGATTTGTCACCAGGCGACTAATCTCCCCGAATCTCCACGTGTGTCTGCCCTAAAACTATTATTTAAAAAATCTGAATAAAAAGAGTACATACGGAAAATTAAGCTGAATGCTAAGAAATAACAATACCTTGAAAACCTCTGATAATGTGTATTTTTAAGGCAATTCCTAGTGGAAAAAAACCCAAAGAACCTCTAAAAGTCCAAATTGATTTAGAGCAGTCTAAAAAGATAAGAGCTGACTTCTATAGGGCCTCGAAAACTTGTACCTGGTGAAATTTTGTTTTAGTGGCGTTCGTGGTTTTTACAAAATGAGAAAACCAAAAATGTTTAGAGATTAGTTTTTACCCCTGCCTGTTCATGAGTTTCAAATATTGTCACCTTCTGTTTTGTCCCATTGTCATTTATACAGATTTTTGATGAGTACCTCATTCCTGTCCTGTCATTGGTCTGGATCTGGCCTTTGTTTTGTTCCATCTCTCTTTCTTGCCTTCTTGTTTTTACTTGCTTTCTTCTTTCTTTGGTTTCAACCATCTCATCCTTCTGGTTGCATAAAGTAATCAGTAGAGAGGTAGCTTTGAAAGGCAAGATGGCAATTGTAGCTATTGTAGTAAATTGGATCACCGTACCAGAGGCCTCCCCTTCAGACTAGAAGAAAAGAACTTTCATTTGAAGCAACGTAGGGGGTTCTTCACAGTCAGGACAGTGAGGTTGTGCAATGCACTGCCGGGTGATATTGTGATGCTGATTCAGTTAATGCCTTTAAGAATGGCTGGGATGATTTTTTGGACAGACATAATATCAAAGGCTATTGTGATACTAAGCTCTATAGTTAGTATGGGTATATAGAATTTAATTAAAAGTAGGGAGGGGTGTATGTATGGATGCTGGGTTTTCATTTGGAGGGGTTGAACTTGATGGACTTTGTCTTTTTTCAACCCAATTTAACTATGTAACTATGTAAATGTAGGTATATAATGTAGGAATAATTTATTAAAACATTTTATATCATGGATAAATAACATCTAATAATAAGCACTATGCAAGGGTCCAATAGCTTACTTCAGACATTTATTTGTGCAAATTCACCACAGCAATAATAACAGATTAGTGAAAGTAAAATATAGAATCATAACCTCATACCATAGCACAAGCAATGTCCTCCCCATGTCCACATGCCTCATTCAGCCACTCCCTCCTGACGTGTTTCAGGCCATTGGGCACTTCATCAGACAGTGTGAGCACATTATTACATAACACCTTTGTATACCATTATTTTCATTTGTATTTATCAAAAGGAAGACGTAAATGTATAATAATTTTACTTTCCTGATGTTTTATGATGGTGTTGTAGAGCTTAAAACGTCAGTCCTTTATCTAAGAAATCATCACTGTAGAGAAGAGAGCAACTCTCCCTCACATGAATCAGCTGTCCCACAATATAGATGACTTTCAGCTTCATGCCCGATTCCTGTGGTCTTTTCTTGTACTTACTACGTCAGAGCCTTGCTCTACCGTGAAAGAAGTTGACGTCTTTCTCCATAGTTCTCTGGGACTGGTTGACCTGAGTTGGCTTTTGACTCCCTGCCAAATACGAGAAAAACAGTACTTTATTGGTAGTATTGTGGTGGTTAATAGAGTTTGAATGCAAATGTTGGGCTATTATAATATATGTAAATAAGATGTGTTACATCATGGCAATTTATAGAGTTAAACTTTAGGGCAGCTCACTCCAATCACTTTGCACTTTTTCTCTGTACATTATCTTCTCCGACTTGAAAGGCTCTTCTTTTCCTTACTGCGAAAGATATTTTCTACTCAGTGGCATAATGGTAAAGAGAAAATGTGTGATTTTTTTTTCGTTTTAAAGAACTAAACAGCAAAGCTAAAAGGGTGCTAGAGATGATTTTGGAAAACTTTCAGGCACTCCCAGGGAAGGGACTTCTTAAGGTGTTTATGTATTCATGGATTTCTGGATGAGAGAGCGGCAGACCGGGAAAAAACATGGTGGGCTCCCAGCCCTCATGGACCCTGCCGGCCCAGAGCTGCTTCCTACGTTTGGCAGATCCTTCACTCCTTCCTAATTATCCCCCACATGAAGAGGGACAGAGGGTGACAGAGTGGGTCTGTGGAGGGTGGTGACGGGGGGTATGCTACAATTGTGTGGTGGAGGGGAGTTGGGGGTCTGGGTGTGTGTGGGTCCCTTAAAATATCAGCCCCTGTGGACCCAGACCCCCCAGTCTGACACTGATAGATGTTTTGCTTACCAGACTTCAGACTGTTGTAAAATATAAGGATATTAGAAGTCACCTTGGACTTCCATCACCTGTATGAAACCTTTATATGGTCATAGAATGCCTATACACATATACAAACATCATGTTGTAGGCTTTCAACACTGGTCTAACAAGAAAACATATGCATCACCACTTATGTTCCTTTAGTCTAGGGATCCCCATCCAGTTCACAAGCAACATGTTGCTCACCAACCCCTTGGATGTTGCTCTCAGTGACCTTAAAGGGATACTGTCATGGGAAAAAACATTTTTTTTTTAAATGAATTAGTTAATAGTGCTGCTCCAGCAGAATTCTGCACTGAAATCCATTTCTCAAAAGAGCAAACAGATTTTTTTTATATTCAATTTTGAAATCTGACATGGGGCTAGACATTTTGTCAATTTCCCAGCTGCCCCAAGTCATGTGACTTGTGCTCTGATCTCTGATAAACTTCAATCACTCTTTACTGCTGTACTGCAAGTTGGAGTGATATCACCCCCCTCCTCCCCCCCTGCAGCCAAACAAAAGAACAATGGGAAGGTAACCAGATAGCAGCTCCCTAACACAAGATAACAGCTGCCTGGTAGATCTAAGAACAACACTCAATAGTAAAAACCCATGTCCCACTGAGACACATTCAGTTACATTGAGAAGGAAAAACAGCAGCCTGCCAGAAAGCATTTCTCTCCTAAAGTGCAGGCACAAGTCACATGAACAGGGGCAGCTGGGAAATTGACAAAATGTCTAGCCCCATGTCAGATTTCAAAATTGAATATAAAAAAATCTGTTTGCTCTTTTGAGAAATGGATTTCAGTGCAGAAGTCTGCTGGAGTAGCATTATTAACTGATGTGTTTTGAAAAAAACATGTTTTCTAATGACAGGATCCCTTTAAAGCAGATGCTTTTTGAATTACTGGCTTGGAAGTAAGTTTTGGTTGAATAAAACAGTACTGCCATACTGAGCCTCCTGAAGGTTGTCAGTCCTACTAAAAGGCTACTAAAGGGTCAATCATAGCCGTTATTTTGCACCAACCAGCAACATGTTTTATTTTTGTGTTGCTCCCCAACCCTTTTAAATCTGACTGTTGCTAGGATGCCCCTTCTCCTCTTGATTTTTAACGTGGAAAAGAATTCCCAGCTATCTGTCTTTATTGTCCTCTAATCTACCCCTAGCAAATGTGTCTTCTCCTGGGAAAACCAAATTTGAAAGTCTATTCTTGTAATGGTGATTTTTGTGTTTGGGTAGGCTACGTCTAATGTTACATCAACAGTTTCTTCACCACTGGTGGAGAGACAGCTGATTCAGCCCCACATTATAAGTATTAGCAAAAGTTGTAATTCACAGGGTGGATTTTGCACTAGTATCTGAAATCTGTCCATGGGCTGACTTAACCGCTACTAACTGATGGGCCCACAGGTTAAGTACTAAGTCATTTTTAACTGAACATGGACAAAGCCCAGATTTTTTGGAAAATAATATGCTTAGCACTCTCTTATTATCAAAATTATAAAGAGTTCAGTTCATCCACATTACTGGAAATAAGGGCCAGTGATTGGGTTGTTTAACATTAAACCATGTTTATAGGTCTACTTTCAAATAAAACCCAAGGTATATGATAACATTATAATTTATGGGAGATCTTATATATAGAAAAAATAATGCAGATATATTTTGGTCCCATTACAAAAAAACAGTAGCTGCTTTTTACTGCAGTTTCAAAGTTGTACAATATAATAGTAGATGAGGTTGAAAAAAAAACTTGCATTCAACCATCAACACAAACAGTCACCAACATCCAATCACAATTGTTCCATTGAACTATTCAGGTAGCCGTTACCTGAAACTCACAGAGGTGTGAAAATGTGATCTAGTCACGATGGTACCATAACAACTTAATCATACCTTTACACTTTTAGGGATTTTCTTTGAAGACACAGGCAGCAATCTCTCTTTTAATTCTAAGGGGCAGATTTACTAAATTCGAGTGAAGGGTTCGAATTAAAAAAACTTCGAATTTCGAAGTGTTTTTTGGGCTACTTCGACCATCGAATGGGCTACTTCGACTACAACTATCGAACGATTCGAACTAAAAATCATTCGACCATTTGAAATTCGATAGTCGAAGTACTGTCTCTTTAAAAAAAAATTCGACCCCCTAGTTCGGCAGCTAAAAGCTACCGAACTCAATGTTAGCCTATGGGGAAGGTCTTGCCCAAGTTTTTTTGATCGAAAGGCTATTCATTCAATCGTTGGATTAAAATCCTTCGAATCGTTCGATTCGAAGGTTTTAATCGTTCGATCGAATGAAAAATCCTTCGATCGATCGCATTTTCAGTGCTAAATCCTTCGACTTCGATATTCGAAGTCGAAGGATTTCAATTCCTAGTCGAATATCGAGGGTTAATTAACCCTTAGTGAATCGGCCCCTTAATGTAGTGGCGACAGCAAAAAACAGAGACAATACAGGGCAAACCTCAAGCTTATTAATGAACAAATTTATAAGCAAAGATACAAGGATGCAATCCTGCATGGTATCTGACCTACTAACAGGTTTTTATAGAAATATAAAAATATAGAAATTATAAATTACTTTAAACCATCCCATTAAATGGCAGAAAATATTTTATACCTTTACCACTTTCTTATCATTGTTATGATTTATTTTAGGTACTTACCACTTAGAAACCAGCAAGCAGTTTGGGGAAGTTAGGTTCTTTTCCTTAATATCACCAATTGTAGAATTTCTGCAACCAATGTATTTAGTATTCACATTAATTTAAAAAAAACAACAACTTTTTTTCTCTATTACGGATATATAGGAAATCCTGATGCTATGTTTACGCATGTTTTAAACCTTTTGGGGTTATTTATCAAGCTCCAAATATCCAAACCCCGAATAATTGGTAGTTTTCAGAGCAAAAAAAAAAACAAACTACCGGTACTACAAATTTTTCAAGATTTTTTAAGGTGCATATAAAGGCAAAAAAAATAAAATCCCATTTTTACTTTCTTTAATGAAAAAGAAACCTATCTCCAATATACTTTAATTAAAAAATGTGTACTGTTTTTATAAGAAACCTGACTGAAAATGCAGTGAAATTCTCCCTTCATTTACTGCTGTGGATAGGAATTGTCAGATGGTCCCTAACTGCTCTGCAGGGAAACAATCATACTTATGAGCAGCAGGGGGAGCCCCGCCTTACTTCCCAGCCATGCAGAACTCAAGCAGCTTTGTTTATGACGATCCCTAAGCAGCCCAGACCACACTGAGCATGTGCACAGTCTTAGTCTTGCAAAGATGTTTAACAAAGTTACAAGATGGTGACCCCCTGTAGCCAACTTTGAAAGCATAAATTATTTGTTTGATTAGGCTTGTGGTGTAGAAAGTTCATGTTTATATTTAATATACATTTCTAGCCTTATTCTATTTTAGACTTTACATGCCCTTTTAAGTCCAATGGTCTAAAAACTCAGAAACCGAAAACCTGAAAAAAGCTCTCAAGGTCCTGTATAAGTCAATGGGGAAGGACCCAGTCTCTGCGCTGATGTCCATACCTATATCCGATGATTTTGGGGTTTAGGCGCAAAAGACTCCGAAATAAACTTAGTTTTTGCGCAAAACACCAAACAATTCAGAATTTTTGGGGAAGGCTCCGAAGTTTTCGTAGTTTTGCCCAAACCTATTTTTTCTGGCTTTTTTCTTCATAAATAAGGCCCATTTGGGAATTCAGAGTTGCTTAGAGTTGGATATTAGAAATACTGAGATAAATTTGGACCTTGATAAATAACCCCCTAATTGTAAGCAAGGTGAGAGGTTTACACTGAGTTTTTATATGCAATACAAAAGTCTGTTCTAAGACTAGTTTTTATTCTGCACAAAATTGTGCGCTTCTCAGTGCTGCCTTTATCACGCAGTGTTAAATTAGCTGGCAATAACAAAGTAAAAAAAAAAATATTTTCTACAATTCATTTTGTTGTTCCGAGCAAAAAAGTAAAAAAAGCAATCTTTTTCCAAGTTCATAAATTGTTATTGATCTGTTGGATAGTTTTTCTATATTCCTGTCATCCAAATCGGAAAAAAAACAATATATTATTTATAGGAAATAATAGCTAGAATGAACAACATTTTCAAGGGACGTTCACAAACCATACAGGCTGAGGCTTTATATTCATTTTTTTCTTGCTATGGTTAAAGATCCCAAAAAGCATTTGAAAAGATTTTGAATGGCACTAACACATCGGGTGTCATTTATTCAACGGAAGCATGCTGATATATTTGCAATAAAATTCACTTTACAGCTAACCAGCATTGACCTTCCCACTGTTTTGTGTTACTGCCCAATGTTTTCCTTGTTTGAACCCTGCTCATGGGCAATCCACCATGTGTAGCCTTTGTACTTTGCCTCAGGCTGAACATTTCAGAGGGCAGTCTGATGCACCCACCTGCCAGGTTTCTTATTATAATGACATATATTAGATTGAGTCCAAAAGGTTTCATATCCTCAAGTACACAGTAAAGTTGTGAATACTCAAATAGATTTACTTGTGGTAGGCAGAATAGGCAGCTTCCTAGGGTACATCTACAGGGGGAGCAATTGCCCCTTCCCAAAATGATTGCAAAATACCATAATGCATGCTGCTCCTGCCTGCCTTGGCTTATTCTAAATTCTTTGAAAGGGCAAGAAGGAGTGACAGGGGGAGAGATAGTGTGAGTAGTTTGAGCTGATGGTGGGCTATTGTTGTGGGACAGCAGGGGGCAAGCTGGAGTGAGGACAAGAGGGCTTGACTTAAGGTGGCCATACACTGAGAGATCCGCTCGTTTGGCAATGTCGCCAAACGAGCAGATCTCCCTCCGATATGCCCACCTTGAGGTGGACAATATCGGGCCGATCCGATCGTGGGCCCTAGGGCCCAACGATCGGATCCTAACGAGGCCTTAACGGGCGGTCGGATCGCGGGACCGCATCAACGAATAGATGCGGCCGCGATCCGACTGGATTTTCTGTCCCATCCGATCGAGATCTGGCCGACTTTCGGCCAGATCTCGATTGGTGAAGCCCGTCGGGGGGCCCCATACACGGGCCAATAAGCTGCCGACACGGTCTGTTGGCAGCTTTTATCGGCCCGTGTATGGCCACCTTAAAGGTGGCCATAGACGTAACAATTACGATCTTTCTTGGAAAAGATCTTTTCAAGAAAGATCGTTCGTTTCAATACACACGTGTAGAGCTGAATCGGCAGATATACAGGTAGATATACGGGAAGAAACAATAGAATTCTACCAGTATCTGACGATTCAGCACTAACAATGGGCGATGTTTGGATCCCTTCAAAGGCACCCAATCAAAATTTTCCATCCAGCCCGATCGACGAGCCGACCGATATCCAAGTCTTCTGCCGATATCGGTCAGCTCTTTTTCCACCATACACGCAACGAATATCGAAAGAAAATTTGTTTCGTATGATATTATCTGTGTGTCTATGGCCACCTTAAGGCACAAGTACTTCTTGGCCAACATTGGTTTGGGAAGGTCTCCAAAGAAGCAGATCTTTGGCTGATTTTTGGGTCTCTGCTTTATGAGACATGTTTATAACGTTTTATAAATTATTTTAAACATAAAAACTGTAAAACTGAGCAAAAGATGGTATAACATAGTTTTAGCATATTTATAAGTATATTTCTATTATTGCAAAGCAAAGTTTTTATCGACATCTTTATAAAGGTGCACATTTATTTCATTTTTCCTGACTAATGGAAAAAATAAGCTGTTTATTTTCCTACGATTTTCTCTCTTTTCAGAAAATGATTTAATATAGAATTGAACACGTCATGCAGTAGCGTTAATATAGTGTTATGTGTTGTGTTGGATCATAAAACCCAAAAGTCTTACCAGTGCAACTTGTCACTGCAGTGGGGTACATGGCCTGGGACTTTGATTCTAAAAAAGTATTCAAATATTATTTGTTTTTTAAAATTCACTGAGAGGCAGATTTATCAACGGTCGAAATTTTTTTTGAACTCCCATAACTTCGAAATTCGAATAAAAAAAGACCAACTGAAATGTATTAAAAAATACAAAGTTTTTTTTTTTGCGGGTGAATAAGCTGTATTTGTTTGAATTCGAATTGTTCGAAGCAAAGTAACATCGTATTCGATCGAATTAGATTCAAAGTTTTTTTAAAAAAAAAAACAAAAACTTCGAATTTTCAGTCCACCTATTGACTCCAAATAGGTTCTAGAAGGTCCCCCATAAGCTAAAACAGCAATTTGGCAGGTTTTAGATGACGAATGGTCGAAGTCTAATTTTTAAAGAGACAGTACATGATACATTTTGATATTTGATTTTTTTTTTCAAATTCTAATTGAATTTGGACTATTCCTTAGTCGAATTACACAAAAATAACTAGAAATTTTATAACTAAATAATTTTTTTACTTTGAATTTTCACTCCGACCCTTAATAAATCTGCCTCTTATTGTTATGCTTAACGTGCATTAACTTGACATGCATTTTTAGAAACTGTTTCATTGGTTATTATTGATTTTCTTGACTTAAAGGGATACTGTAAGGGAAAAAAAAAATTTCAAAATGAATCAGTTAATAGTGCTACTCCAGCAGAATTCTACACTGAAATCCATTTCTCAAAAGAGCAAACAGATTTTTTTATATTCAATTTTGAAATCTGACATGGGGCTAGACATATTGTCAATTTCCCAGCTGCCCAAGTCATGTGACTTGTGCTCTGATAAACTTCAATCACTCTTTACTGCTGTACTGCAAGTTGGAGTGCTATCACCCCCTCCCTTTTCCCCCCCAGCAGCCAAACAAAAGAACAATGGGAAGGTAACCAGATACCAGCTCCTTAACACAAGATAACAGCTGCCTGACAGATCTAAGAACAACACTCAATAGTAAAAACCCATGTCCCACTGAGACACATTCAGTTACATTGAGAAGGAAAAACAGCAGCCTGCCAGAAAGCATTTCTCTCCTAAAGTGCAGGCACAAGTCACATGACCTGGGGCAGCTGGGAAATTGACAAAATGTCTAGCCCCATGTCAGATTTCAAAATTGAATATAAAAAAATCTTTTGAGAAATGGATTTCAGTGCAGAATTCTGCTGGAGTAGCACTATTAACTGATGTGTTTTGAAAAAAACTTGTTTTCCGATGACAGGATCCCTTTAAATCTCGTCAAAACTTTTATTTATTTATTTTTTACATTTGGTAACTTTGTTTGCAGGCTCTTAATGACATCCCTGTCTCTGACAATTTCTACCAAGCGATGTGCTGTGTTTTCTTTTGTGGATTGCTCCAAGCTACGATCTGACGTCTTTCACATCAATTCTCCCTCCTGCTCTTATTGGCTGCTGGCCTCAATTTCTCCAGCGTTATGTGGAGCAGCAGCTTAGTTAGTGTCACTGCTTATTTGTTCCCGGATATAACATAACATTTTATACCAGCTTTCAGCACATGATGATTTCCTTTGAGAGTTCACCTAAATACACTGGAAACAAACAGACAATTGACTCTAGATTGGAATTTCTTGCATCCACTGGAAAGGCGGGAGAACAGCAATACAAATCCCTGCCATTTTTGGGGTCATACTAACACTGCCGGAAAACGAACAGTTTGTCTATGAAACCACAAGGGCATTGGCATTTTTATATTTCTTTATTTGTATGGTCAAGCGCACATTTAAAGGAGAAGGAAATATTCAATCACCGTGGAGTGGGGGTGGGTGGCAAATGTTAAAAGACTATAATCCCAAAATGAATACTTAAAGGGGTTGTTCACCTTTGGGTTGACTTTTATTATGATGTAGAGAGGGATATTCTGAGACAATTTGTAATTGGTTTTCATTTTTTATTATTTGTGGTTTTTGAGTTATTTAACTTATTTAACTTTTTATTCAGCAGAATTCCAGTTTGCAATGTCAGCAATCTGGTTGCTAGGATCCAAACTACCCTAGCAACCATGCAATGATTTGAATGAGAATATAAAATATTGATAGGGAGGGTCGGAACAGAAAGATGAGTAATTAAAAATAGCAATAACAATAAATTCCTAGCCTAACTGAGCATTTGTTTTTAGACGGGTCAATGGCCCCCATTGAAAAGCCCCCATTGAAAAGGAGAAGAAGGCAAATCATTTATAAACTATAAAAAATAAATAATGAAGACCAATTGAATAGGCCATTCTATAACATTCTAAAAGTTAACCTTAAGGCGAACCCCCCCTTTAAGCAACAGTAAGGGGCAAATTTACTTAAGGTCGAATATCGAGGGTTAATTAACCCTCGATATTCGTCAGTCGAAGTTAAATCCTTCGACTTCGAATATCGAATTCGAAGGATTTATCGCTATTCGTTGAAAAATCTTTCAATCGAACGATTAAATCCTTCGAATCGAACGATTTTTGTTCGACCAAAAAAAGATTGCTAAGCCTATGGGGACCTTCCCCATAGGCTAACATTGGCTTCGATAGCTTTTAGGTGACGAACTAGGGGGGGTCGAAGTTTTTCTTAAAGCGACAGTACTTCTACTATCGAATGGTCGAATAGTCGAACGATTTTTAGTTCAAACCGTTCGATTCGAAGTCGTAGTCGCAGGACAAAGTAGCCCATTCGATGGTCGAAGTAGCCAAAAAAAACATTCGAAATTCTAAGTTTTTTTCCCTCTATTCCTTCACTCGAGCTAAGTAAATGGGTCCCATAGTGTACATCAAATTGTGGCATATTAAATAATCTTTCCAAACTGGTATTTATATTTAAGTAAATATTGCCCTTTTACATCTCTTGCCTTGAGCCACCATTTCGTGATGTTCTCTGTGCTGCCTCAAAGATCACCTGACCAGAAAAACTGCAGCTCTAACTGTAACAGGAAGAAGTGTGGAAGCAAAAGACAGAACTCTGTCTGTTAATTGGCTCATGTGACCTAACATGTAATAAGCACCTGCCAGTTATTTCAATCACTTACCTGATATCCCAAGCCTGTGCTCCTGTTTACAGAAAACAGAACTGGCCTGGCAGACTTCTCACTTCAGTGAGCACCACAAGTCAATCTTCTACTTCCTTTGTGCAAGTGTGCATGTGCAGCAGAGTGAAAGGCTGAACTTTAACAAACAAACAAACAAACAAAAAAAAGATGTATTTTTCACTCTACTGCATCAGTCTGGGGGCATTGAAGAAAGAAGACACAGACAAAGAGGATCACTCGTAAGTACCCCTGGCCGGTGCAGTTTTATGCTACTCCAGGTTCAGGGTATTGGGATTGTGGTTTAATCACTGGGTGATGCTTCGCTTTAGAGTCCTGTACGGAACCAATTTCTAAGATCTGGACCTAAACCCGAAAGCCGCAGCCCGCATATTTACTCACTTTGATCCACTACCTGACCCGGACCCTCAATTGCCGTATCCGCAACCCGACCTGCAACCCGCCGACCACCATCAAACAGGTGATGTTGCTGAAAACCAGAAGTGACATCATTAAAAGTGGGTGGGGACAGAAATAAGTTTTGTAAACATTTTTATAAAAATATAGATAATATAACAAAAGAAACTTAGATGAGACCCGCAACCCGACCCGCATCTATACCTGCACCTGAAAATCCTACCCTCGTTCATACCTCCCAACATTTTGGAAACAGAAAGAGGGACAAAAAGATTCGCTGCACGGGGTGCAGCAAATTATTTTTTTAACATGCCCATTTTTGCGGCCACCCCCCCCAATTACCACGTCCATTTTACAAAACATGGCAGGTTATGAAAGTTTGAACCCATTTCTATGGTTTTTATGTTATTACAGTTTTGCTAATGAAAGCGAATCGCCCTTTAAGCTGTGAGTCTTCTTATCTTATCTAAAACTGTTACAAACGTATCTTAAGTATGTGTTCTGGTTTTTCTGCCAAGAGCCAATTAAGTTATAAACTTTGTATCTATTTATAGCTGTTCAGTGCAGCAGATCAAAGAGAAACAAACTCGGGACTGCGGGTTGAGCTGTCAAAAGCAGGACTGTCCTGCTCAAAACGGGACAGTTGGGAGGTATGCCCTCATTCCACAGGGTACCCGCTTTTTTTGCGGGTACCCGACCCACTTCAGGACTCTACTTTGCTTCATCCAGCTCCATCTTATCTTGTGCAAGCAATGGGACATTTCAGGGGAAGTCACATGCCCCTCTCCTACTAACCACTCTGTATGTAGTTGTGTTAAACATAGATATTACTGCATTGAAAAAGATTTGCCCCTTGGGGGCACAACATGTGTATCAAGGTGTAAAAAATGTCGTACAATCCACTTTATACCTTAGCTCAGGCTTTGTAAATGAGAATCACAGATAAATGGTCTATTAATGCTTCCTCCGTGCGCATACAGAGGGGTTTGTCTGTTATCCCACTATTTGTACAGGATCGTTAATCTCGTTAACCAAGAATACCTGGAATATATTTTCTCTAGTGCTGCCAGCGGAACAATACCTTTTCAGAGAAGGCTAACTCCTACAACCCCTAATAATGAGGCATTCCGTGACCTTTTACATTGTTAAATTATTATACAGTGTTTGTCTTGAAGCGTATATCTGAAGTGGTTAATATTTGCAAATATGGGTTTGCACTTTATACGTATAGCTTTATTTTTGTCATAGGTTCTTATCTGAGGAATGATCTTCACAAGCTTTGTGGTTAGGAAAAAGTAACATACCACTAACGATTCGGAACAAAGTGTATTTTCTCCATATTAACTAATAACGCTTTCTCTCTTTCTTATTTACTGTATATTTCTGTAAAGCATCTCATAAAACAATTTAATTACAGTCACAGTCTTTTAAAATAAAAATTTATATTTTTGATGAAAGTCAGGCATAGGAAAAATTATTAAAGAATTATCATCTTAAAGGAGAAGGAAAGCTATCGAGGCAGTTTATTGCCAATAGATTAGCCACAACAGTGCAAGCTAGAATGCTATATCTATTCTGTAGAATGCTTGACCATACCCAAGTAAAAAGCTTTAGATTCTCTCTCTGTTTGTTTAGGATAGTAGCTGCCATATTAGCTTGGTCTGACATCTCTCCCTGCTCGTTCATAGGTCTGGGTTCAGATTACAGCAGGGAGGGGAGAAGGAAGGAGGGAAAAGGGAGGGGAAGAAGGTCAGAGGTGCAAACTGAGCATGCTCAAGCCCAAGCCCTAGAGGTTTAAAGGAAAACTATACCCCCCAAACAATGTAGGTCTCTATAAAAAGATATTGCATAAAACAGCTCATATGTAAAATCCTGCTTCATGTAAATAAACCATTTTCATAATAATCTACTTTTGTTCTTCGGGAGGATGCCACCTAGCAACAGCTGTTGGGTTAGAAGGCAGCCTCCCGAATTGATTGCTGGAAACTTCTAATGCTCTGAAAAGAGCGGGAAGAAGTTACAGGAACAGGATCTCTTAACTCTCGCGAGATCTTGTTCCTGTCAGAATTTTTCACAGCGCTGTGATGGAGGACACACTCTCTGTAACGGCTGCTGAGTCGTTAGAAATTTCTCCTCACAGACAGTTTAAAAATGTTAAGCAAAGGAGACGAATTCAGTCTCCAGATAATTCTTCATCCTCGGAAGAGGAATTCATAAAAAATAAGAAAAAAAAAAACTATAATATTCAAGACTCTTCCTCAGACTCTGGTAAGAGTTCAACAGACAGCTCTCCTAAGGCAAAAAAGTCTCGTTTGAGACAGAAAGGAAAGGAGAAGAAAAGAAATTTGGTCCCGTTTGGGATTTCACAAAAATTACCCAGAAAGGGTCATTTTAAACATTATGATAGCAGCAGTCATTCTTCATTATACTCTGAAGCAGTTGCTTCTGATTCTGAGCCCATAGCTGGCAATTCAAAAATCTCTGAGGTGGATTGGGATTGTGAAAAAACAATGAAATCTTCAGCATCCTTTGTTAGAGGGAAAATAAGTGACACACAAATGTCAAGAGTTGATCTCCTGGGAAAAACACCTCCACCAAAGTTATTTAATGCCAGATGGGCACTTAATGATAAATCTGAGGTGTATGATTTCACAAAGTATGCCTTTCGCTCTTCTTTAATGAAAGAAGATGACTTGGTTTTAAGAAACCATATTGGAATCCCTGATATACAGGCTATGTTAGCACCAGAAGTAGACCCTGCACTATCCTCTATTACTGGTACAGTAACCAATAATGACAGGATGGATCAGTCCTTGCGCAACATACAATTTAAAATTGCAGATGCAGCCGGTCCTTTGTTACTCATGCTTGATAAAGCAGAACAAGAAGGACAACAGTCCAGAAAGAATATTCATTCCTTGCAATCTTCAAAATTAGCTCTTCTTAAAGCATCCACCAGGGCTGCATTGATGATTGGCCAGGCTTTTAACCATGTCACAAGTGTGAGAAGAGCTCGTTGGTTACATACTATGGGCATGTCGGACCTGGCTCGAAAATCACATGAATTTCCAAATTTTGAGGACTCTAATTTATTTGGTCCAGATTTTATTAAGGAGGTAAAATCACACTATAAGGCAAGAAAATCATTTGGGGACTGGAAAAGACCTTCCTTTTTCAACAAAAAACCCTTTCGTGGAGAGGGACGTCCTTACAGAGCTCAGGGGTCGTCCCGTGAAGCCACACAGAGCTATAAAAGACCTTTCTTTGGCCAGAGAGTCCAGTCCAGTGGACGAACAACCAACCCTAAGTGGTCTACTGGTTATAAGAAAAGAGTGCCAGGTAAACAAAACTCAAGCATTTTCCCAGTCAGAAATTATACCTTTATGGCAAACAATAACCACAGACAAATGGGTTTTAAACATAATAAGAAGGGGCTTGTACCTTCCTCTAAAATCTTTCCCACTTCAAATCTCAAACAGATACAGAGACACCAGTGCAGTTCTAGACGGTGCCTTAGAAAAGGCTTTGCTAGAGGGAAAGATAGAACTCTCAGACCTTTCACAGTCAGGCTGGATAAGTCATCTTTTCCCAATACCAAAGCCAGATGGTTCTGTCATGAATGTGAAGTCTTTAAACAAATTTTTAAAAAGGAAACGTTTCAGAATGGAAAGCATTGCAGATCTCACATACCTCTTGAAAGAAAATGCTTATTGCATAAAGATAGATCTAAAGGATGCATTCCATGCTATAAAAATATCAAAAGGATTAAAAATAATCAAAAGGTTTTTGAGATTCCAGTGGAAGCAAAATATTTACCACTGGAATGTTATGGTGTTTGGCCTCTCCAACGCTCCATACACATTTTCCAGAGGATAACATGCATCTTTTATCTGGACGACATTCTTATTCTAAATCCAGATATTTCAGTTCTCATAGACCAAAGACAGATGTTCATCACTTTAATGCAAAAATTAGGATTCACAATAAATTGGGAAAAATCAGTACTAAACCCTTGCCAATCAATAACATTTCTGGGATTCACAGTAGATACAACAAGGTTAACCCTTTCCATTCCCAAAGAAAAGTGGGAACATATTCAGGTTTTCATAGCCCAGTTGCTACCACTTCATCAAGTTTCCCTACGTTTAATTGCAGCAGCAATAGGGAAAATAATTGCTTTGTCCCCAGGATGCACTCAAGCACCTCTTCTGTGTCGGCACTCACAAATGTGGCTAGCACAAAAATTAAGGGAAAATATTCACTGGAACAAAAAATTAACACTTCCAAACAAAGTAAAAAGGGAACTCGCTCTGATAACCTGGCAAACCCAGCCTTTCCCAAAGCCACTTATAAAAAACGATTACGACATTATCATAACAACGGACGCCTCCTTAAGAGGTTGGGGAGCTTACACTCACAAAGGAGCAGTCAGAGGTCTTTGGTCAGGAAAAGAAAAAACACTTCACATAAATGTATTAGAGCTAAAGGCGATGTTTTTAGGCTTAAAGGCACTAATATCCCCAAATATTCAAAAGTCGGTGTTAATTCAGTCAGACAACAAAACAGCAGTTTCATATGTAAACAGAATGGGAGGAACAAAATCAAAAACACTTTGTTATTTGGTGTTAGACCTTTGGGATTGGGCTTTTTCCAATCAAATCACATTACACGCCACATATATTCCCGGAGAGGAAAACGAATTAGCAGACGCTTTATCGCGTCAAAAGATAACACTATCACAAGTCTCACTAAAAAAGGACATTTTCCTCAAAATAGAGACACAATTGGGAGAAAGATCAATAGATTTATTTGCATCCCAGACATCAGCTCAAACAAAGAAATTTGTAGCCAGAACCTGGACAAGCAATGCATGGAGAATGGATGCACTTTCCTTCCCATGGACAGGTTTAACAAACCTTTATGCCTTTTCCCCTCCATATATTCTCCCGAATGTTCTCCAAAAAATTCAAATGGAGGGAGTCAAAGATCTAGTCCTGGTGTATCCAATTTGGCCATCCAAACCATGGTTTCCACTGATACAACCCCTAATTTCAGGCAGGAAGGTTCCATTGGGGTTCACTCAGGACTGTTTTCAGGGTACACAAGAGATACTGAAGAACCTACCAACACTAATGTGGATTGCAGCTCCAATTTCTTATACCAAAATCCGTCATTGAAACATTCTACCATAAAGCTGATAAATTCTTCCCTTCGATCTAGAACATGTAAAAAATATAATTCCCTCATTGCGGAATTTAAAACTTGGATGTACCCTCATTTACAAGACTCAAATAAAGGGATTTCACTACACTCGGCATTAGATTTTTTAGCATATAAGTTTGAACAAGGGACAGCTTCTAATACCCTAAAATCTTACGGTTCAGCACTAAATTTCTTAATTCCAAATTTCATGGATAGTAAACTCTATTTGAGATTAATCAGAGGAGCTTGTTTATCAAGACCAATTTGTCCTAAATATGACAACACTTGGGACACCGAACCTCTGTTGCAGTACCTATCTACGATAGATAACCAGAATGCAGACTTGAGAAGCCTTACTATAAAAGTGACTGCTCTCTTAGCTTTAGCTCTAGCAGCAAGAGGGGCAGAACTAACTCTTATCCACATAACAGACCCATGGTTTTCTTCAACCCCAGGTGGTTTCCACATTATTCTTAAAGGTAGAACTAAAACGCTAATTGAAAACTCATCTCCAGTGGAAGTGGACTTAATAAGAGATGAGGAAGATACATCTTTATGTATTGTATCGGCTTTATCCACCTACTTAGAAAAATCTAGGGAGGTAAGAGGTGATATGTCGCAATTACTCTTGACAACAAGAAATCCTTTTCGTCCCGCTAAAGTAAACACAATAAGAGGGTGGATACTGCATGCTATGAGTCAGGCCTCGATTGATACTACCATATTTAAAGCACATTCACTAAGATCAGCCACAGCCACAAAGGCAGCATCAAAGGGTATATCACTTCCCATCATACTTAAAGCCGCCAGGTGGTCTTCTCAGAGGACATTTGCAAAATATTATTGGAGACCTACAGAGCAAGAAAAACTCAATTTCATTCGGGCAACCACCAGGTGTGTGCTATTCTACCCAACAGCTGTTGCTAGGTGGCATCCTCCCGAAGAACAAAGAGGAGTTTGCAGGAATCTATGATCTGCAAACTCTATTTGTTCTAGGGAATAAGGATAGCCACCTAGCAACATCACCCATCCCACCCACCCAAGTTAACTGGTGGTTTAGTTTTACATTTGTTAAATTGATAAATAGAAAATAATCAAAGATTTTCTTTTCTCTACAGGATTCAACAAGCCAGCTAAGGTGCATAATAACTCATCTACTAAAGATACAAAGTAGAAGATATTTCAGTCAAGATACACTGAAATTGTATTTCAATTGAATTACAAAGTATCTCATACAAAATGTCACTAAAGAATGTAATTTGTTACAATTACAAATATCTTACATAAAAGTTTCTTTATTATCTTTTCCTCTCAAGGAATAAAGAGTTACACTGTTTATTTCAAAAAATGTGTTTTTTCACTCTTATTTGAAAACAGGTATACTTAAGGATAGTCATCACCAGTCTTCCGAAAAATTCTGACAGGAACAAGATCTCGCGAGAGTTAAGAGATCCTGTTCCTGTAACTTCTTCCCGCTCTTTTCAGAGCATTAGAAGTTTCCAGCGATCAATTCGGGAGGCTGCCGCCTAACCCAACAGCTGTTGCTAGGTGGCTATCCTTATTCCCTAGAACAAATAGAGTTCGCAGATCATAGATTCCTGCAAACTCCTCTTTCTAGTAGTATGTGCCATTGGGTAATCATAAATAGAAAATTGCCATTTTAAAAAATAAGGGCCGCCCCCTGGGATCGTAGGATTCACTGTACTCACAAACAAACCAACAAACCACATGTTAGGTCACATGAGCCAATTAACAGACAGAGTTGTGTCTTTTACTTCCACACTTCTTCCTGTTACAGTTAGAGCTGCAGTATTTCTGGTCAGGTGATCTCTGAGGCAGCACACAGACCATCACGAAATGGTGGCTCAAGGCAAGAGATGTAAAAGGGCAAGATTTACTTAAATATATATTCCTGTTTGGTAAGATTCTTTAATCTGCCACTTAATATGATATGAACTATCTGTTGCTTAAGTGTTCATTTTGGGGGTATAGTTTTCCTTTAAGATGAAAGTCTGATACAGAAGCCCATGAGTACACAATAGAAGGAAAGAAATGCAGTGTTTCTTTTGACAGAAGACTCAGAGCAGCATTACTTTGAGGATTTAGTGGTGTATTTATATAGACCTTTCTGCCAAAGCTTACTTACTTTTAACCTTTCCTTCTCCTTTAAAACAGTCTTTGTAAATCAGCCTGAGCGTGTGTTAGTGCTAAAGGAAGTGTTTCTTAGTGTAAAAGCTGGGTGTAGGCAGGCTGAAGTTGTGGGAAGGCAGGGAGGTGGGCTGCCATAAAGCTCATAATGGGGGATGTGGCTGCACAAGTGGCCTCCCAATACCTGGAAACAACATACACAGTAAACACTGCATAGGAACAAAGTGGGAGAGAAGGAACTACTTTAAAAGGGAGGTCTCTGCTCTTTGCCCTGGAACTATGTTACATCATTAAATTCACTGTGTAGTGTGACAGTCAGTGCCGGGCCAAGTCGACCAGGCGCCCAAGACAACCTGGCCGACTACGGCGCTCCCAATCGTGCAGAAGAGAACGAGTGACTGCGCATGCGCGGAAGTGCCGATCCTGTGGGAATTCGCATGCGTGAAAGCGCCGGTGCCACGCAAATGCGCAGAAAAGCGCACTATCGTCATTGAGCAGGAACTTCAGCCACAGATGGGTCAGAACTAAGGGAAAGCATCAAAAGAGGTACGTGCCTGGCGCCCCTCTGCCTTTGCGCCCTAGGCATGTGCCTCTTCTGCCTACCCCTAGTTCCGGCCCTGGTGACAGTCTGTGCCTTATATCCACAAAGCTTGCATTTTATAGTGTAAGATACTTTAAGTTAAACAGCTTATTAATTGTTAAATCTGTAGCTTGGATTACAATTGCTTTGAATAGACCTTATAGAGTTATTTAAACAATATCAGTGCTGCAAGCCTGACTCACCTCAGGCGAATTTTCGCTCTGGCGAATGGACGTTACTCTGCAAATTCACTAAGATGCGGGTTTTACTAAAGGTTACCTCTTTCACCAGACTTGCCTTCACCACCTCAGACCAGGTGAAGTGCATTGGAGTGCATAAATCTTCCTCATTCTTCTGTTACTTACATCATATTTTTAGTGGAAAAATTCCAAAAAAAAAACCACGTGTCTTTTCCTATTTATAGTGATATAGTGATAGCCTGCAAAAGTCCTTAAACTTTTTTTTGGAGAAACCTGGTTCCCCCATACATTTTCTAACATATGGCACATAAACTATAAAGGAATGGATGCGGCTCACCAAAAGTCTTTGTTGGTTTAATTCCACGGGTTATCCTGTGTTCGATATCCCAAATCAATGTATCAATAAAGAAAATAGAGTTGTTTTATTGCCCTACACATGAGCCCACTGTATAGTTTATGTGCCAATAGTGCAGTTAGTTGTGGAACAAACCCAAGGCAGCAAGTTGACTGCAATACTCTTTATTGAATAAAGAGTATTGCAGTCAACTTGCTGCCTTGGGTTTTTTCCACAACTAACTGCATTATTGGCACATAAACTATACAGTGGGCTCATGTGTAGGGCAATAAAACAACTCTATTTTCTTTATTAAGGTTCACTGGACTTGTGTAATGTATTTGCTGCAACATATATGTCTATTCAACTTTATAATTTCCCGCCATATGCAAATTATCCTAACGAAGTTTTGGTAGGCATAATTGAATGCTAGTGCATATTCGGTTTGATTGCTTGTAACACACTAAAGTGCACATGTGCCAAATAAAATGTATTGCTCTGAAGCAATGTAAGATAACAGCTTCCAAGCTTGCATTTTCATGGCATAAAATCACACACACCTTGATAAACTCGCCATTTATTTTCTACACAACTCTTTACACAGTTTTTTCGGCAAATTTCATTCTACACAACATAATAAGTATGCCCCCAAGAGTGTGGCATCCAGGTAGTTAATATGGTTTGTTCTGTATTCTGCTGTATAGGTTACATTTAACTCATTGTTGTTTATAGTACCAATAACATTTTGGAATGTCCCCTTTCCAAATAAACAGCAGATCATCTATATAGTGTATGTAGAAGACTATGTTGTCCCTATAACTGCTGTTGGTATGCACATTTTTGCATATGATGGGGCAAACTTACTGCCCATGGCAGTACCTCTTAAAGGAGAATTAAACCCTTAAAATAAATGTGGCTAAACATGTCATATTTTATATACTGAATTTATTGCACCAGCCTAAAGTTTCAGTTTGTCAATAGCAGCAATGATCCAGGACTTCACACTTGCCACAGGGGGTCACCATCTTGGAAAGTGTCTGTGACACTCACATGCTCAGTGGGCTCTGAGCAGCTGTTGAGAAGCTAAGCTTAGGGCTCGTCACTAATTATCCAGCAGAAAATGAGGTTCGTCTGTAATATAAGCTGATGCTACAGGTTGGGTTGCCACCTTTTATACATTTTTTTACCGGCTGCTGGGGACGGGGCCTCAAAAGGGGCGGGTGTGACATCAAAGGGGGCGGGGCCACGCAACAGAGACCCGCGGACGCTAGAAGAGGCAAAGAAAAAGGTAAGTTGCAGGGGATTGGGGGCAGGCCGAGGGTTCCTTTTGATCGTATTACAAATTTACCGGCAGCTACATTGCCGGTAAATTTGTAATACCGGCCCTGGCCTTGGCAGGTATTTTACTGGCTAGGCCGGTAAAATACCGGGCGGGTGGCAACCCTAGCTACAGTGCTGATTATTAAATTCTGATGCTAATTGCACTGGGTTCTGTGCTGCCATGTAGTAATTATCTGTATTAATTATTAATCAGCCGTATATTGTGACATTTCTATTCTATATGTGTACTGTATATTGTGAGTGGGTCCCTAAGCTCAGTAAGTGACAGCAGCACAGAGCATGTGCAGTGAATCAGCAGAAAAGAAGATGGGGAGCTACTGGGGCATCTTTGGAGACACAGATCTTTACTGCTAAAGGGCTGTGGTTGCCTTGGGCTGGTAGTAAATCCCAGAACAAAGAGGTAACATTTCTAGTTACCTCTTTAGTTCTGCTTTAACTGTAAATAAAATGAATAATCAAACAAAGTATTGATGGGTTAAGGCAAATTCAAAACCTTCTATCAAAAAATCCTACTGTGCAATAGAAAGTTCACTTTCCGCTCTTTAATAATTATGTATAGCTGCTATGCCCATTACATGTGGCATACAGGGAGGAGACATCACATGTGACCCATAAATAGTCCCTTTCCCATGTAATACCATGTAAATTATGCAACAGATGAGTGGTATCCTGTACATAAGAGGCTTGCTTTCTTACTATGTCCTGTCAGTGAAAATCGATGAAAGATTACTAGTTACAGTATGAGTCAATGACAGAGATTATAGGCCTACGGGGTGGATTGACTAAACTTTTAGGAATACTGGGCAGGTGGTAGTAAATTGCTATTCTAGGCTCACTTCTATATACATAATGATGTGTTTGTTTCAATGATATCCTTATCTTTAGCTTCTTTTTTTTTTTTAATAATAATTGAAGAGCCTTATTGAATTTATTGGTGGGAGCATGAGCAAATGTCATACTTATGTGTTTATCCCCCAGCTGTCGCATGGCCTCTTTAATGTAGTCCTCTGTCTGTTGTATAACAATGTCTCCTCCCTTATCTGCTGTTTTATGCTAATGGTATTGTCCTTCATGAAACTTTCTAGGGCTACCCTTTGTTTTTTTTAGTTACATTTTGTATAGAAGTTATGGCACTTGGATTAGGTGTTTGTACCTCCCCATAGATACTTTTAATGACATCTTTTGGTTTAGGGCAGTGATCCCCAACCAGTAGCTCATGAGTAACATGTTGCTCTCCAACCTCTTGGATGTTGCTCTCAGAGTCTTCAAAGCAGGTGCTTATTTTTGAATTCCAGGCTTGGAGGCAAGTTTTGGTTTTATAAAAAAGCAGCTATACTGCCAAACAGAGTCTCAATGTAGGTTGACAATCTACATAGGGGCTACCAAATGGCCAATCCCAGCACTTATTTGGCACCCAAGAACATTTTTCATGCTTGTGTTGCTCCCCAACTCCTTTTACTTCTAAATGTTGCTCACGGGTTCAAAAGGTTGGGGATCCCTGGTTTAGGGTATGACATCTGAAATCAATAAATCCAACACATTTGTGTGAACATGGAGTACGAATGTGCAGTCCAAAAAAATAACAGTTTTTATTCTTCAAAAGTGGTCCAAGAATTATGTTTATGTTATAACTGGCCTCTTTATAGATGCTTGGTATGGCCTCACCGGGAGTATTCAGTGCAGATAATATAATAATATTCAAATTTTTAGCATAAAAATCAAATATCTTAAACTTGGATGAATTTTATCGAATCGGAAACTCTAATTGAATTGAATTCGGTCGAACGCTGAAAAAAACTTTAATGTCAGGAAGGCTACAAACAACTTCAAAATGGTCACTTCACCTCTGCCATTGATTTTTACAATAATTCGGCAGGTTTTAGGTGGTGAATAATCAAATTCAAACTCCAGAGTATGATAAATCTGAAAAATCTAATTTAGTTTGGATAATCCCCTAGTCGAATTTGACAGTTATGACCATAAAAGAAATTCAAAAATTTCAATTTAAAATTTTCAATTCAACCCTTAATAAATCTGCCCCTTAGTGTAGATATTGTATGTGTATATATATATATATATATACATAATTAATTGATTAATTTGGACACCGTGTACTGATTGGTTAATTCAAATGGACAAAGGTATGTAAAGTTTGTTGAAATTGTATTATATCATCCTTAAAAAAGGTCCCAATGAGGACCATAACGTTGAATTATGATATAATAATAAAAAAAGTGAATTATTTGTAAAAACACTCAGCCGTTTTATATGGTTATGAAACTCCTCTGTAACTTATAATATCCTTATATTTTACAAGAGGGGGTACAAATACCCAACGTTTCGGTCCACATTTGGACCTTTTTCAAGGATAAAAAAATGTCCAAATGTGGACTGAAACGTTGGGTATTTGATACTATGCAACAATAAAAGTTTTTAAATGGAGTGCTGGTCTGAAGACAATTGATATATAATAATTACCGTGCACCCCGCCATTAACAGCAGCTTTGGAGTGTGGATATTCAATGGAAAGTATATATATATATATATATATATATATATATATATATATATATATATATATATATAAAGGGTAAGGCATTTTTCAGTAGCAGTATGCACAAAATGTCTCTGTCTTAAATATATTGATAATGGGTTGAGTGCAGAGGAATTTTGTATTTTTCCATATGTATTTGTGGTCACAAACTCATTGCACCCCCGCCTAATGATTTTAAAAATTAGTGGTGACCACAACTTTCCCTTGTTTCTTATAGTTATACAGGAGCAGCGACCAGCTCCATGTTGTAGCTCCCACCCTTCCCACCTATAGTCAGGTGATCCCACTGGTGTCTAATAAAAGGGCAGCCAAGTATGGGAGTTTTACTTTGAAAGCAGCAAGTAAGTTGCAGGTAAAACTTAGTCCCTTTGTAAAATGTATAATTAAGCAATAGAATTCTTAATGAATCAAATGAAAATTAAGCGTAGGACTGGCCAGATATGGGATGACTTTGACGTAGTTGGCCAGCTTAAATATATTGCAATATATGGACAAACAATCCCTGTTTTGTTTAAAGGGTAAGGCATTTTTCAGTAGCAGTATGCACAAAATGTCTCTGTCTTAAATATATTGATAATGGGTTGAGTGCAGAGGACTCTTGTATTTGTCTGTATGTATTTTGTGGTCACAAACTCATTGCACTCCCGCCTAATTTTAAAAATTAGTGGTGAGCACAACCCCTATTTGGGTACATATGCAATAGCATTTATTATACTTATATATATATATATATATATATATATATATATATATATATATATATATATATATATATACTTTAAAGCCTTTAGAGTGCTCCCACAACCCCCCTGTTTTGATATTATATATATATATATATATATATATATATATATATATATATATATATATAGTGAAAAAGGATTGCGGCACTCACAGGGTTTTAGTGAAAAAACAAAAAAATGTTTTATTATTCAGCCTATACGTTTCAATCCCCCACAGGGATCTTCGTCAGGAGCAAAAACAAACAAATATCCAGCACCCACACCCACGACGATGTTCATTTGGAGGGGTTGAACTTGATGGACTTTAGTTGTTCTTTAACCCAAATTAAATATGTAACTACAGTATATGGAGTTTATATTGAAAAGTTCACCTGTAACTTTTAGGTGAATGTAACTTGATTTTTTTTTTTTTTTATCAAGTTTATGAATAATTATAATGGGGAATGCAAGAGACATATCTGCCAAATTCAGCACAGGTTCCGAGCCCCCCAAAAACTGAAATCTGGGCTATTTTACTTTGTATAAACAGCTTTCATTAATTCCCTTTCTTTCTAAGATGAACTGAAGTTGCATTTCAACAAAACAATACCAAAAAAAGTAAAAAGCTTCCTAAATGTCCCCAAGGTACAGCAGCTGTGGCTTCTTTCACTCATGCACAAAGCAATCCGAAACATGACCCGCTTATGTCACAGGTATGAAACATCATAATAGCTGTTATTAATCTCAGTCATATTCATCTCAAAAAGATTAATGGCAGTAACATATAGATGACAGATTTTTCTTATTCACTCATAAAGTAGTTATGGTTCAGGCAGTGGCCATATCTCTATTTTCCATCGTAATATCGGTCTCAGAATGGAGAAAAAGCAAATCGAAATGTTCACATTGCCTTTTCAGAATCACAGCTTTCATTAAGGTGTTATTTACAGTAATTCGTTTATTTAATAAAGCAAAGTAGTAAAGAAATGAAAATACCAGGTTCATTAATGAAGGACTAGATGGCAAGGGCCATTAAATTGCAGGACATATATTAAGATCTTGTGTATACAGAGAGAGTCACTGCAATTATGGCACATTTTACATTTTTATAAATGAGGGGGCAGTCTAAATATTAGAGATTATTCTTTAAAGTTTATTCTCTAAAATGTATTCTTAACAGGGGCATTCTAAAACCCTTCAGTTCTTGGGGAGTTAGCCACTAATGTATTACAATTGCTAGAAATCAGCCAGTTGCTTCGGTCAGTAAATCTAGGATAAAAATTTACTAGAAATTCAAAATTTCAGAACCAGTGCCTTACGACTTGGAGTAGATAAAATATATCTCAAACAAATTGTGTCCGACACATAACATGGGACTTAAGCATTTAAGTAAAGTTAATGTGAAAACGTGTACAGGCCCTGATAAAACTAGTAGTTGAACAAGTGAATACCTCTCAGTTTAAGGGAGATTTTTAAAAAGTAGTCTTTTCATTAGGGTAGAGATTGGTATTTATTTTCCATACACTAAGGGGGTTATTTATCAAAGTCCGAATTTATCTCAATATTTTCTGCTACAAACTCCGATCAAATCCGCTCAGGTTTTTTACACTTATTTATTATTACTTTTTCCTGAAAATTGGCTTTGTGGGAAAAATCAGATTTTCACAAATTTTTCGGACTTTTTCATCCGAACATTGGGACTTCTCCCATTGATTTATATGCAACCTCGACAGGTCTGAGATTTTCAGATTCTGACTTTTCCATCCTTCGGGTTTAATAAATTCTGAAAACTTCGTGATTTTTTAAAAGTCAGGTTTAAAAAAAAAAAATCACAAATTTTTCGTAAATTTTTGTATTCGGAGTCTAAACTCCAAATGCAAATATCCCGGAACATTTGTGATTTTTTAGTATGAAATCGGACTTTTAAAAAATCATACATTTTTCGGGAATCTATTATACTGAGGATGGAAAAGTCTGAATCAGAAAATCTGGTTTCTTCACGAAATCCGAAAAAAAAAGTGAAATTCAGATTTTTTTTCCCCGCAAACCACATTATCACGAAAATCTAATAATAAATAAGTGGAAAAAACCCGTGTGGATGTAATCGGATTTTTTGGCAGAACATCTTGAGATAAATTAGGACTTTGAGAAATAACCCCCTAAATCACCCCCTCCCTTCTCCTTGAGCTTAAAAGAAGGGCAGGTATGGGGGGAGCATGATGCCTCCTTCACCTCAGGGGACGCAATGGTCCAAAGTGGTCCTGTGTTATGGTAGCAATTGATTTGGAGGTAAGATTATATTCAAATAACGGTTTCAACCTGGCGATTATAGACCTGTAAGTATTAAGTTTGTAGTAATCAGCACATTGAGGAACAAAAAAAACAAAGGTTTCTTTGACATGATAACATGTAGTAAGTTGGAATTCGGACATTGATGCTGCAGTAAATGTGGTCTAATAAGATTTTGCCAAAGTTATTGCTTTAGGGCCATGTAAAATTTACTTTCCCAACAAAGGTAAGGAGTAAAGATGGCTAAATAATTGTATAAGGAGTATACTGTATATGCCAGTGGTAGATTTTTTAATTGGACTATTGTTTAAAGTGGTATTGCTATACAGTATAAGGTTTGTCTGTACATGTTTGCATTGAGGTTGGTTTATTTAATAAACTGGAGAACAGTCTGTGAACATTGAATATGCAGATAACCCTGTATTAAAACCCCATATAAAATAATGCATTCTTTAAAAGTATTGCAATTGGCCTACTAAAGGCGGTTGCAGGTCATCTGTCAGGAGACTCAGGAGTTCATACATTTGTCTACTTATATTCAGTATTTTTATGTCCTGTTTATTGTACTTTTATTAAACCAAGACTAGGCTTGAAATTATTGCTTGAATCAATGTTTTCTGAAGTCTGTAAACATTTTATAAAAAGTTCCCCTTGGAGGTCAACAGAGATTGACCTCCAAGGGGAAGTTGAACTGAATAGGTCTGGCAAACAGTGCCATAAAATAGCATGGAGGTTTGATTGCTCGAGATGATAATGTACTAAGTTCAAAGAAAGGAAAAAAAAGGCAAAATACTTCTTAGATCTTTCCTGGGTTCTGTTCTATAAAATATGTTCATAAATAATATTACTTGAAATATTTAAAGTAAGGCATGTCTTTACAGACAACACAGATCTATAAGAGAATTCATGCTGCAGGTGTGATAGACAAATGTAAAATAAAAGTAACGGTTGGCACCCTAAATCTAGAACCAATGCCAAGCACCCTGGTCTCGGCTCGTGCTTCCGCCTGTAGCAGCCACCTTTGGCCTTGGGAGGAGCCCTCAGCTACTCAGATGCCACCAGGTCTTAAAACGAGAGGTGCAAGGCGAGGGTTCTGGACAAGCAAAGGGGCACAACTGTAAACAAGAGTCTTTTGGGCTGAAGGTCACAGTACAAGGCGTTTAGACAGAATCGTAGTCAGATCAGGCTGGGTCGGGGCAGGCAGAGAATATACGTAGTCAGGCAGGCAAGAGTCAAACCAGAAAGTCAATCCGAAGGGTTAAGCAGAATCAAAGTCGGTATTCAGGCAAGGGTCAGGATCCAGAGGTCAGAATAGTCAAAAGCCAGGCAGGGGGTCACAACAGGAATCAAAATAGGTTCAGAACAGAAAAGCTTAGAGCACAGAAGCACCAGGAACAAACTCCTATAACGGTCTAAAAACTAAACTGGGCTTTTTAAACTTTTGAATTTCCGCGCCAATCGCCTACGCCTTTAAATGAGAAAGAGACGCAACGCGTGCGCCTGCTGCAAAGGACTCTGGTGTGGCGGGCGTCCCTGCTGTCCCCCCACCAGACTACCAGGGTGAGTATTCGTCACAATAATTTATGGAAACTAGAGTAGTAATGGGTGAATCTGTTTCATTTTGCTTCACCGGAAAATTTGCAAATTTTCCAGTGAAACGGTGAAAAATTATCAAAACGCAGATTTTAGCTACGCAACAATTCTGACACTTGCGTCAATTTTGACGCTGCCGTTAAAGTCAATGGGCGTCCGAATAATATTGACGTGCGACTGTTTTGACGTGAGCAACTTTTCCGGTGTGTGTCGAAAATTTTTTGCCGGCAAATTTTCCCTGCAGTTTCGCGACTTTATTAGTCGCATTTTAATGTCTTTAAAGGGGTCGTTCACCTTTTAATTAACTTTTACTATGATGTAGAGAGTGATCGACTGACTGGCAATTTACAATTGGTGTTCATTTTTTATTATTTGTAGTTTTTGAGTTTATTCCATTATTTTGATTAAGTACAAGCAGCAATAACAATTTGTAGCCTGGCAGAGCATTTGTTTTTTTAGATGGAGTCAGTGACCCCCATTTGAAAGCCGGAAAGAGTCAGAAGAGGAAGGCAAATAATTAAAAAAAAACTATAAAAAATAAATAACGAAAACCAGTTGAAAATCTGCTTAGAATTTAATTTAAAGGTGAACCACCCCTTGACAAACCCCTTCAACAATGTCTGTATCCCATATATAGCAAACTGTTTGGATGAAATACCTTGAGACCTGCACAATCATGAGTTCAGAAAAGTATCCTGTTGGCTATGAGTAGCAAAGCTATTTATACATGAACACTGAGACATTTAACTAGGTCAATATGATACCATTGTGAAATATTGTGCCATGTTTATCCATATAAGGTGTTGTTTCACCCACATTATTTACTAGCATCCAGAAATGAAAGGCTGTTCAGTCTGCATCTGAGTATCAAAGTTGAAAAAAAAATGGGCCTGCTTGGACTCATTTGGGGGCATATTTATCAAGCATTGAATTTCGAATTGAAAAAAAATTTGAAATTCGAATTCAAATATGACCAACCGAAATTAGGTCAAAGTTTTTTTTTTTGGTCAAATAGGTCCGTTTTTGACAGAATAGGTCCATATTCAGCTGACTGCGAATCGTACGAATCGAAGGAATAGCGCATTCGATCCAATTCGATTTTAAGTTTTCCCCAAAGTCCACCAATTGACTCCGAATAGGAGTTCTAGGAGGTCCCCCATAGGCTAAAACAGCAAATCGGCAGGTTATAGATGGTGAATGATCGAAGTCGAGTTTTTTGAACAGACAGTACATTCAAATTTTTTCAAATTCGAATCGAATTTGGATTTTCCCTAGTCAAAGTACACAAAAAATATGATTTTTTTTTTCTAGTGATGAACAACGCTCCAAGGCTGACTGTACAAAGTGATAGAAATATGAACAAAATGCTCACTTAGTTCTCTGAAGAGGGCCACAAAATTATGATGTCTAGAGTTGGGCTCACACCCCTTCTAGGGCCCCTGCTGTCTGCCTGCTCACCCACTGGCAGCCCCCCTGCACATGCACTGTCCTTATACTGCTATCGGGGAGGGAGGAGCGACTGAGGAGGGCAGGCAAGGATTGGTTATGGGTCTGTGGGGCCAACTGGGGTTTTTACCGGTGTCTCACCGGCCCACTCTGACCCTGATGATCCGTATGGTTTTCATATAGTTACCCCAATTATCCCATCAGCCAATATTTATGTGGTATTTAAACAACTTCACTGCCCAGAGCCCCCTGTATCCTGATACCAACACAATTTTAATGCCAAATCCTTAAAAGATCAACTAATTTGGAGGGAAGGCTAAAAGAGACAAACAAAAGAACCTTAAACCATGCTCACATTAAGGGCTCGCACATGATACCACGCAAGTCTCCTTCCCAAGGTGCTTCTTTTTTACTGCATACATGTTAAAGGAGAACTAAACCCTAAAAATAAATATAGCTAAAAATGCCATATTTTATATAGTGAACTTATTGCACGAGGCTAAAGTTTCAGCTTGTCAATAGCAGCAATGATCCAGGACTTTAATCTTGTCACAGGGGGTCACCATCTTGGAAAGTGTCTGTGACAGTCACATGCTCAGTGGGCTCTGATTGGCTGTTGAGAAGCTAAGCTTAGGGCTCGTCACTCATTATCCAGCAGAAAATGAGCTTCCCCTGTAATATAAGCTGATGCTACAGGGCTGATTATTAAATGCTGATGCTAATTGCACTGGTTTCTGTGCTGCCTTGTGTTAATTATCTGTATTAATTACTAATCAGCCTTATATTGTGACATTTCTATTCTATGTGTACTGTATATTGTGAGTGGGTCCCTAAGCTCAGTAAGTGACAGCAGCACAGAGCATGTGCAGTGAATCAGCAGAAAAGAAGATGGGGAGCTACTGGGGCATCTTTGGAGACACAGATCTTTACTGCTAAAGGGATGTGGTTGCCTTGGGCTGGTACAGTAGCTCAAAACATAATGGACAAAGTTTCTAGCTACTGCTTTAATTAGGCAGTAGTAGGCTGTTTCCTTTAAGTAATTTAAAATATACAAATTTGCCAAACGAAAGAAAGCAGATTACAGTAAAACCACATTTTACCTTGTTTTGTGCATCCCGCCTTTATATCATACAAGATCTATTTCCCTGATTGTAGAGATTTTACATCATCCCCTGAAATATGTTGAAAGGGTAATTAAAATGTTCAGCAGTCCTGTTATTTGATAATGTATTTGCAAACAAAAATAACCATATTTCTGTCCCCTACATTTAGAAATAACATATTTTAGGCAACATTTTATTTTTAATGATTTTTAATGATTCTTGTAAATTAGGTTTTTTTATTCAGGTTATCCGGAAACCTTTTATCCAGAAATCTCCTAGTCCGTCTCCCTTAGAGTCCATTTTAATCCCCATTTTTAAACCTTATTTCCCTTTTCTCTGTAATTATAAAACAGAACCTTGTACTTGATCCCAATTTAGCTGCATGAATCCATAGTGGTGGCAAAACTGTCCTATTGGGTTTATTTATTATTAGTTTCAATGTTTTTTTTAACATACTTAAAGGAACAGTAACACCAAAAAATTTAAGTATCTTAAAGGAATGAAAATATAATTTACTGTTGCTCTGTGGTGTTAAACCTGGTTTTGCTTCAAAAACTCTTCTGTAGTTTATATAAATAAACTGCTGTGTAGCCAAGGGGCAGCCATTCAAAGTTGAAAAAGGAGAAAAGGCACAGGATACACAGCAGATTACAGATAAGCTCTGTTATATACAATGAGATTCTTCAGAACTTGTCTATTATCTAATGTGTATCCTGTGCTTGAATGGCTGCCCCCATGGCTTAACAGCAGCTTGTTTATATAAACTATCATAGTCTTTCTGAAGCAAACACACCAGTTGTACCAATGCAGGACAACAGTATATTATATTGTCATTCCTTGAAAACACTTTGATTTTTTTGATGTTACTGTTCCTTTAAAGGGGTTGTTCACCTTTAAATGAACTTTTAGTATGATGTAGAGAATGATATTATGAGACAATTTGCAATTGGTTTTCATGTTTTATTATTGGTATTTTTTTTAGTTATTTAACTTTTTTGGTCAACAGCTCTTTATATTGCCATTTCAGCAATCTGGATGCTAGGGTCCAAATTACCCTAGTAACCATGCACTGATGCATAAGAGACTGGAAAATGAATAGGAGAGGCCTGAATAGAAAGATGAGTAATAAAAAGTAGCAATGACAATAAATTTGTAGCCTTACAGAGCGAGCATTCGTTTTTTAGATAGGGTCAGTGATCCCCATTTGAAGGTTGGAAAGAATCAGGCAAATCATTCAAAAACTATAAAAAAATTAATAATAAAGACCAATTAAAAAGCTGCTTAGAATTGGCTATTTTATAACATACTAAGGGGCAGATTTATCAAGGGTCGAAGTGAATTCAAGGGAATTTTCGAAGTAAAAAAATTTGAAATTCAAAGTCATTTTTTGAATACTTCGACCATCGAATAGGATACTACGACTTCAAATTTACTTCGAATTCGATTCTAAGTAAAATTGTTCGAATATTCAAATCTCGATAAACAAAGTACTGTCTCTTAAAAAACCTTCGACTTCAATACTTCACCAAATTAAACCTGCGAAGTGCTATGTTAGCCTATGGGGACCTTCTAATGCATTTTATAAGTCTTCACACATCGAAGTAAAATTGGTTGATCGTACGCTAAAATTGTTCGAATCGAACGATTTTACTTAGATCGTTCGATGGCCAAGTTCGGTAAAAAATACTTCGACTTCGATATTCGAATTAGAAGTATTTCAATTCGATGGTCGAATTTTGAAGTATTTTTTACTTCGAAATTCGACCCTTGATAAAGCTGCCCCTAAAAGTTAACTGAAAGGTGTACCACCCCTTTAAAGTGGACCTGTCACCCAGACATAAAAATCTGTATAATAAAAGTCCTTTTCAAATTAAACATGAAATCCAAATTATTTTTTTAAGTATTGCCTGCCCCTCCTCTAGAGGCAGGGCAAGTAATTACTTTCACTTTCCTTTCAGCACTTCCTAGATGTCACTGCTCTCCCCACATTCTCCCTGTTCTCTTAACCATTTAATTGTGTAGCCAGGGCATGAGGATGGACATCGGGTCCCCCATTCTGGTGCACAAACAAGATTCTGAGATGATACAAGACTTGCCTTAATAACATTGTCCACAAAATGGCTCCTGCCTGCTTGCTATAATTATGAATTCCCAGACTGATGGAAACAAGATTCAAATAATTTATACAATGTAATCAAAGTTCATTTTGCTTGACTAAGATGATAAAATCGAATTTGAAATAATTTTTTTGGGGTGACGGGTCCCCTTTAAGGTATGCAAACTCCATATTAGGGAAAGCCCCCTTATCTGGAAAACCTCAGGTCCCAAGCACTTGGGATAATAGGTAGATCTTTTTTACAATTCACATACCTCTGAATCTGATTTCTTGACACAAACAGATGGCCGTAGGCATTTTAGAGACTTTATTTATGTATAAACAATTTAAACACTTTGCCATAAATTATCTTTGCCTGTCTCTAAACTTCATTTAGCAGCAAATTAAAATCATATAAAAACTCAATGACCAGTTCATACATGTATATTACAAAAAAAAAAAGAAAAAAGAAAAAAAGTTTATACCAAAGTTCATAATCAATTTCTATTGTGACTGTAAAGGTGATTGTCTCCGTTTATTGTTCTGACCAAACAAACACATTTTCTAGTTTAATCTGAAACAGTGATTGTGCCTTTTGGCGTTTTGTATGAACAGGGTGATCTGAAGTGGTGCCCGTTTGAGATAGCGTCACAATGCCCACACCTCTACTGTAACTGTTACCAACAAACTACTGAATCTACACAGACTACACCCTGTAACTGTGTTATATTGTCCACAATGGAATTATCAAATACAAACAAGAGGATGAATCTAACTGTAGCGAAAGCCTCCGTTGTGAACCAAACGTCACACTCTACCCATTTCATGAACAAATGAAGTCAGAGCATTTGGGGATCAGAGTGCGACGTTTTTTTGTTTACGGTCTGTCTGTCCGGTGCTCTTTGAGCGAAGAGTCCTTTTTAGAAATCAATCCAAAGTCAAGTATTGAAATGCAGAACGTATTCTTCTTAAATCAAAATCTCGGAAATTGCTATTAAAGAAGCAAAATTTCAGCAAAGGGTCTTTAGAAAGGTGGATGTCTTCAGTCTGTTAAATTTTACTCACATCAAAGACGAGATCGTTATCAAAGGCCGTTGTTATTGTAAATGATACCCAGAAGAAGTGGGTTAATATCACAGGGGTACTTTTTGTGTTTAGTTGTGTGTCAGCTTTAAAATCCACGTCGGTAGGTGATTTTGTGGTTTTTTTTTGCAGCAGAAGTAAACTCAAAAAATGTGAGCTTTCCTGCTACTTAACGGTCTCCAAACATTTCAGCTTAGTGCCCAAATAGGTCTTCATCTCCTTAGGAGAGGAGATAACAGTTGTATCTACTGATTCATCCAAGAAAAGGATGCCAGTAGATTAATTTGTTACCTCTTTCCCATTTCATTCTGTCTCAAAAACTGGATGTTACTGCTACTGTCTGCTAACTCTGGATACTGCTCCACAGGGAGCACATAGTACCCTTCGTATCCTTGAACTCTTCCTGTACTCAAAAGTTGCTGTTTTTCTCCTTCAGTCCATAAACGACTGCCTTCCCTTCCATCCCTTGCTTTTTGTTGCTCTTTGGCCCATGCTGCTGCTAAGGCTCTCTGACGGGCTTGGTCAAGAACTCTCGCCCTTTCTTCATCGAGATTGTCTACGGTTAAACCATAGCGTATATTAAGCAGCAATGAAAAATGCTGGAATTCAATGTTTGTAAACCTGCGAGTCCTTCCGTTTATAAGAAGAGTTGGTTGAGAGACTGTGACATTCACTCCATTGTCCAGGGTTTTACGACCAGTTGAGACCCCTAAGGTGACCAGGTCGCTGTCAGATGTGCCGATCTTGACAAAGTAATGCGTGTCCTTCCCTTCTATGTTGTAGTACATTTTTTCAAGATAGTGCGCACTGTTAAGTACCAGAGCAATTTTGCGACTGTCGTCATTGGCGATGCTGGAGATTGCTGTTGTTACTTTTCCTTCTTTGATAGCAAACATTATGCCCTTTCCAATGATAGGAACTGTCGTTGCAAACCAATGTCCTGGCTTCTCTCTTATGGTTGTGTGGAGGCGTTTTACTATCGTTTGACCCTCCAGTGCCATAAATGCTTGATTGTGCCTTTCAGCGGTCTGCTGGACGCCCGTTATTAGCTGCAAGACAGAAAAAATTCATTCATTATGGGGACTTTTTAAGTAGTGCAGTGAACTATAGACGCTACCATTTTTTGAAGGTCACGCAATAGTGGCTTAATTACATTTTCACATTAATTTAGTGCTTCACTTGAAATAAAAAAGGTTATTTCTCACCCACTGCTTTATTATCCAAATAGTTCAACAAATCATTTCAGGGCTAAAGTCTGTACTTTAAAATTATACAAATTATTAAAATTATACAAAAATCCGTTTTTTTTAAATTAACGTTTACTATCTTATAATGGGGCTTATTCTAAGCAGCTTTTTAGTTGGTCTTTAGTGTTGATTTCTGACGCTTTCCAGCTTGCAAATAAACATACTATGTTGTTGTCTGGATCTCTGACCCTGGCAGTCAATAAAAAACACACACTAGCTGTGTGCCTTTGAATTAATTGTGGTTTTTTTTATTGATTATTTTGTTTATTTCCATTCTACCTATCTGCTTCATGATTATTAGAGTCATTAAGTTCTAGCAACCAGAGAGTGTACCAAAAATGGAAATTAAGAACTACAGAAGATTAATAGCAATTTGCTAATTTGAGTACCGTTCAAATGATTAAGATAACCCTTTAAATGTCTTGACTTTGCATTGTAATCTCTCTTTTTTAGTCTACTGTCACAAGGAGAGGCTTCTCTGCTGGCATACATTACACATATTATTTGGCCCTTATATCTACTACAGGAATAACATCCGGCCGATCACTGCGCACACAGTGCGGGTTTTGCCCCATAAAAGGCACATTTGAGCATTGCTATAATTAGCCTGAACAAACATTAAGGGGGATATTTATCAAGGGTCGATTTTGAATTGAAAAAACTTTGAAATTCAAATTCAAAAAGACCAACTGAAATTAAGTTTTTTTGGGTCGAATAGGTCCATATTTGGCCAAATTCAAATCATACGAATCGAAGGAATAGCACATTCGATTGAATTCGATTCAAAGTTTTCCCCCAAAAAAAACCCTTAGATTTTTCAAAGTCCACCAATTGACTCCAAATAGGTTCTAGGAAGTCCCCCCATAGGCTAAAACAGCAATTCAGCAGGTTATAGATGGCGAATGGTCGATTTTTAAAGAGACCGTACATGATAAATTTCGATATTCGAATTTTCAAATTTTTTTCATAGGCCTATGATTAAGGGATTTTTTTCATAGGCCTATGATTAAGGGATTGAATCCCAAAACGCATAGGGCTTGAGATGCTTGTAGGAGTTGCAATAAACCTGCTATCTCCTGCTATCGCCACTTTTTTGTTTTTTGGAGTGACATAAGCGGTGGGGATGCTATGGACTGAGCACTCAACAAGGAGGCATTGGAACAGCCAATGGGTGGGTAAGCTTTGAGCGGTCTATTTGGTGTGAGAGAAATATTCCCTAATCGAAGTACACAAAAAATAGTTCAAAAATCGATGGGCAGATTTATCAAAGGTCGAGGTGAATTTTCGAATGAAAAAAAAAATCTAATTTTGAGCTATTTATTATTATTATTATTATTATTGTACATTATTATTATCCGGAAACCCGATATCCAGAAAGCTCCAAATTACGGAATGGCTGTCTCTCATAGACTCCATTTTATCCAAATAATCCGAATTTTTAATAATGATTTCCTTTTTCTCTGTTAATAAAACAGTAGCTTGTACTTGATCCTAACTAAGATATAATAAATCCTCATTGGAAGCGAAACCAGCCTATTGGGTTAATTTAATGTTTAAATTAATTTCTAGTAGACTTAAGGCATGAAGACCAAAATTATGGAAAAATCCGTTATCCGGGAAACCCCAGGTTCCGAGCATTCTGGATAACAGGTCCCATACCTGTACTTTGACTAAGAATAATCCAAATTCAACTTGAATTTGAAAAAAATTAAAAAAATTTGAATATCAAAATTTATCATGTACTGTCTCTTTAAAAATTAGACTTCGACCATTAACCATCTAAAACCTGCCAAATTGCTGTATTAGCCTATGGGGGACCTCCTAGAACCTGTTTGGAGTCAATTGGCGGACTTTGAAAAATCTAAGTTTTTTTTTGGGAAAAACTTTGTATCGAATTTGATCAAATGTGCTAATCCTTCAATTAGTATAATCCAAATTTGGCTGAATATGGACCTATTCGTTCGAAAACAGATCTATTCAACCAAAAAAAAAAAAACCTCAATGCAATTTCGGTTGGTCTTTTTGAATTCGAGTTTCAACGTTTTTTCAATTCGAAGTTCGACCCTTCATAAATGTGCCCCAGGATTTTAGTAAACAAATGTGGCAAACTTGAAAAGTACAAAATTAGTTGGTAAGAAAGGAGGGGGGTGGGGATTTGTGAAGTGCATGTGAAGTGTAGAATGGAAAGTGAAAGTAATTTTCTGCTCCGCCTCTATGCGTAAGGCATTGGGGTGGGGCAGGTAATACATGACTGACAGCAGAGATATTTAAATGCATGTGTAACAGGTATGGATGTTTTAATAAAAAAAAGAATTTGTGTTTCATGTTCAGTTTAAAAAGGACTATTATTATACAGCTTTTTATGTCTGCGTGACAGGACCCTTTAAGAAGAAAAAAAAGTGGTAGCTAAACGCTACTTATAAATATGGTATTTTCCCATAGCTACTTGTAGGATTGACCAAAATCCACTTTACTTGCGTTAAAGGCTCATTAAGAGGCACTTTATCCATTACCAAAATATTATATTATAATTACAGGACGAAAACATGCCCATTTTTTATAGTTGTTGGGGACAACTGACATTACAATATCCATGGGAATAAAACCTACGTATTTGATCTTTAGTAGCAACAAATTATATTACTTTATGTAACTAGTGAAAGGAATCTTTAATCATCATTTTTAACACTTGACTCTAGGACGCTCAAGGCCTTTTCAGGTGGGACTTTACATTCCATATGGTAAGGGACTGCGCCCCAACATCCAGTTTATACTATATGCTAAATAACATTGCATTAACAATTGTGTTTTTTTTTTATTCTAAGGCCCCCACTTCTTTTACTTGAAGTTGTTTGTTGAACCTTTGTTACACGGCCAGATTGCAGTGTATGTAATGTCTTTACAGATGAGAGAAGTAAGTGAAGCAAAAAATGGAAAATGCTCGGCAAAACAACCCATTCTTCCTTTTCTGATAAACCATAGTTTGTTTTTATTGGATATGTGCAATACAGTAGCTGTGAGCTATAGTTTTTTTATGTGTAGCAGTAAAATCCCAAAGGGTTGTGTTATTATACTGTAGATAGAACAGATGGCCAACTAACTTTAGATTTCCCTGTGCCATTGTTAATCAAAAAACAAGTCAAGGGTATATACACAAAGAGCTAATGATGCTGTAATTAACATAATAATCTAGGCAGGAGAAATGCATGGTGTGTGGAAGAGCATTATGAGAAAACCTGTGATAACCTGCCTGGAGTTGAACCGGGGATCTCGTGTTTCTGTAGTGTCTGTATTACTGTGTGCAGACAGCTAAGCACTGGTTCACTCCTATGTAATTGCAAGTAAGTATGGCTTGTTTCACCTGTCATGGCCACAGGTGATCAGTAGAGATAGGCGAATAAATTCGGCAGGCGCAAATTTGCGGTGAAATTCCACATTTCACCACCGGCGAATAAATTATCAAAACTGCGGCGAAAATTTGCAGGTGAAAAATCCACCTCGGCTAAAAATTTGGGCGCGCATCTGAATAGTCGCACGCATAGACATTGTCGCGTGGCACAATTATTTGGAAACCCATTGGGGCAAATTCACCAAGATGCGAAGTTGCGGCAGGTGCAACTTCGCCGTGCTTCGCCACACTTCGCCAGGCGTAGTTTCGCCAGCGCTCTGCAAATTCACTAAAGTCCGAAGTTGCGCACAGGGGTAGCGTAAGTTTGCGAAGTTGCGCTAGCGTTGATTCGCTATGTAAAGTGAAGTTACGCTAGCGAAGGCTAATTTGCATATGGCGCGAAATACAAATTTCAATGGAGGAATACGTATAAGCACTACAAATGCCAAGAAAACCTTCAAATCTGCAAATAAAAATTTTATTTTGCCCTACACATGTGCCCACTGTCTAGGTAAGTTGCCATGAGTCAGGAAATGTAGGGGGGAAGGAGGGGAGCCCCAAAATTTTTTTCGATCTTTTTCAGCCTATCACCCATAATGTAGAAAACACGCCAGCGTTTTTTGGGACTTAGAAAAAATTTTGACTTTTTTGGAAACAATCCCTATCTACTCTATTGCGCTTTGCCAGGTCTGAGGTGGCGAAGGAAGTCTAGCGTAAAAGGTAGCGTTCAGTACACTGCGCAAGTTAGTGAATTTGCGTAGTTTCGTCGCTAGCGAAAATTCGCCTGGCGTAAGGTTGCGAAGTAACACTAGCGAAACTACGCCAGCCTTTGTTAGTGAATTTGCGCAGTAGCGAAAATGCCAAACGCTAGCGAATTAACGCTAGCGTTCAGCGCTTCGCGGCTTAGTGAATTTGCCCCATTGACTTTAATGCATTTGGCCAAAATAGGTGCGTGTATAACAATTGTCGCGGGTAAATTGACACGCGTCAAAATGATTTTGACGCCCATTGACTTCAATGCGTTTCACAATTTTTTCGCCGTTTCACAAATTTTTCAGCATTTTGCGGGAAATTCGCAAATTTTTCAGCAAAGCGAAACCGGATAAATTCGCCCATCACTAGTGATCAGTGTAAGATATATTAGTCTAGCTATAAAACCTCCTACACTGCATTGACTCATTGCCTAATGTATGTCTTTTTTGTGATAGTTATAACAAACAAGGGAAAGTTGTGCTCACCACTATTTTTTAAAACCATTAGTCGGGGGTGCAATGAGGGTGTGACCACAAAATACATATAGACACATACAAGAGTCCTCTGCACTCAACCCATTAGCAATATATTTAAGACAGAGACATTTTGTGCATACTGCTACTGAAAAATGCCTTACCCTTTAAACAAAATCCCTGTTTTGTTTAAAGGGTAAGGCATTTTTCAGTAGCAGTATGCACAAAATGTCTCTGTCTTAAATATATTGATAATGGGTTGAGTGCAGAGGACTCTTGTATGTGTTTTTTGTGATAGTACCTGGGTGTGATTCCTGTCTGATCTTCTGTTCCTGACCTTTGCCTGTTTTGACCTTTTGCTGTATTGCTGCCTGGATCAACCCATGCCTGTTTGACGACTCTCTGACCACTCTGTTTGACTGACCCATGCCTGTTTGACCACTCTCTGACCACTCTGTTTGACCGACCCATGCCTGTTTGACCACTCTGTTCGACCACTCTGTTTGACTGACCCATGCCTGTTTGACCACTGTCTGACCACTCTGTTTGATCACTCTGGATCCTGACTTGGTACAGTGTTACTGATTGGTTTTGACTCTGGCCTGTTTTTCCTAACTACGCTCCTGGTTCCTGATTCTGTACTGCACTGTTTGACTGACTGGTACTGATCTGGCCTGGTAATCCTGACTACGCACCTGGTTTCTGATTCTGTACTGCACTGGTTGGTACTGTCCCTGCCTGTTCCACATCTGCACTCTCTGTTCCCCGTTCTTCTTGCATATGTTCTGGTTCACTTGCCTGCCCAGAACTTCCCCCATGGTCCTCTCAAGTTAAGTCCTGGCAGCAGATGACTCCTCCCGAAGCCAAAGACAGCTGCTATAGGCAGAAGTGCGAGCTGAGACCGGAACCTTGGGGTCTGCTCTGAGTTTTGGGATACCATGTGTTATAAAATCCCTTTGTCACATACATAAAAGTTAAAATTGCATGCAAAAAAATATCATTTTAGAACAAATGTGCATTACCTGCCCATTCTCACACTCTTGACTCTCTGTCAGCTCATAAGGCGCAGGCACAAAGTACATTCTTGAGCGTGGGAAACCAGGAATGATGTTGCTTAGCTGAAATCCAAACATCACTAACCAGCTCTGCACATCTATGCAATAAAAACACAAGATGGATTATACCAATCAGCTTCTCGTGATTCCTGAAAGTTAATTAAATGCTCTAACGATAAATAAGAAGTGTCCCTTTTTACTTGTTTTCTTGTAACAAATATACATGTCTTACTAACACAAATCTAACATACGGGAACATGTACCCTGACATAGGATCTTCTCTTCATATCTTCTCCCATAAAATGACAATGAATTGGAAATAAATACAATGTACAGATAGTGGCAGCATATTTGAAAATGCATAAACAGGGTGGCCATTTATATTCCCTTAAAAATAAACTTGTTCCATTGTGACTGGATATATTTATAATACACAAAAGCCATGAATATCCTGTAAATTATATCCTTATAAACGGTGAGTTCTGATGTCATCAGTTATAAACGGTGAGTTCTGATGTAATTTCTGTCACATGACACACTGAAATTTGTGTATTATAATAAATAAAGTACCCTCAGTTGTAAAATATGAGGATATTAGAAGTTACCTCGGAGTTCCATGACCTGTATAAAAACACTTGGCCTTCGGCCTCGTGTTTTTATATGGTCATGAAACTCCTCTGTAACTTATAATATCCTTATATTTTACAAGAGGGGGTACTTTATTCACTATATAATTTGTTCCACATGACTAAAAGCAATTACAGTCTGAATCTGAAAGGCAATGTTTTTTTTTTTATTATAGAAATCTATTCTCTGCCATAAGAAAGTGAAGTTATTTTAGATCAGACAGATGTGTCTTCATGCTGACCAATCAGATGCAAAATGTATTATAGGTCTAGTCATACGTCTTAACCAATGAGCAGGTAGCATTTTTACATAGGGGATGGAATTCTTTCAACAATCAAGAGATATTACATTTTGCAAGGCGACACTAGTTCACATAACTGTGCCCTTTCCATGGCAACATCCGTTTAAAGGAGAACTAAAGCTTAACTAAGGAAGTAGGTAGAAATGTTGTACATTATGTTTTGAGCTTCTATCCCAGCCCAAGGCAACCACAGCCCTTTAGCAGGGAAGACCTGTGTCTCCAAAGATGCCCCAGTAGCTCCCCATCTTCTTTTCTGCTGATTCACTGCACATGCTCTGTGCTGCTGTCACTTACTGAGCTTAGGGACCCACTCACAATATACAGCACACATAGAATAGAAAAGTCACAGGATAAGGCTGATTAGTAATAGTGATGGGTGAATTAATTCAGCAGGCAAAAATTCACCGTGTCAAAAAAATTTGGCCCCATCAGAATAGTCGAGCGCATAAAAATTATTCGGATCCTCATTGACTTTAATGCATTTGGACACAATAGGCGCGCAAATAAAAAGTATTGTGGGCGTCAAAATTGACAGGCTTCAAGATTATTTGACGCCCACTGACTTCAATGCATTTTCGCAAATTTTTCGCCGTTTCACGAATTTTGCAGTAACGGGACAAATTCGGCCATCACTAATTAGTAATTAATACAGAAAATTACTACATTGCAGCACAGAAACCAGTGCAATTAGCATCAGAATTTAATAATCAGCAAACCTGTAGCATCAGCTTATATTACAGGGGAAGCTCATTTTCTGCTGGATAATTAGTGACGAGCCCTAAGCTTAGCTTCTCAACAGCCAATCAGAGCCCACTGAGCATGTGAGTGTCACAGACACTTTCCAAGATGGTGACCCCCTGTGACAAGTTTGAAGTCCTGGATCATTGCTGCTATTGACAAGCTGAAACTTTAGCCTCGTGCAATAAGTTCAGTATATAAAATATGTCATTTTTAGCCGTATTCATTGTTAGGGTTTAGTTCTCCTTTAACACTCATATTATATACACATAGAATAACAGTGTTTATATAAATGTGATTCATTTTGACTTCAAGGAATTGATATTGTTAACATATTTTGACTTTTAGTGTAGTTGCAAACAGCCACATGAACACTCTTTCTTAAGAAGAAAAACGGGAACATAATGATACAGAGCTCATTTTTTAAAATGTATATTTGAGTGATAACCCTTATATGAGCACTTATCCATTGTAAAAGCCTTTTTTTTTTAACAAAGTGTAGCTTACAATCCACTGGCTAGATTGGAGCATTATGTCTAAAGCATTTTGAAATGCATGTGACCTCAATTGCATGGATTTCTTTCAAGAAGAAAAAAAGTCTCCCATCGTTGAGGTCCCATTCAACTTTTTCTAAAGGAATCTATTTTTGGTTAGAACGATGCAATCATAGAAGAAATGTTCTCTTTCCCGTCTTACCTCTTGTTTCATAGTGGTAGATTACTGCAACTAAGAGTACAAATTGCCACTTAATGGCATATTATGTTGCACAGAAAACCATCACTAATCAGATAGTCTTATTCAGTTACTATGATTGGCCTTTTAGCAAATCTGCCCATTTTGTAATAGCTGTTTTTTTTTTAAAAACTAAGATCCATTTTTAAACTGAACCTTACAACTGTATACTTTGCTTTTTGACACTGCAAATAAGTATATACATTTTATAATATATATATATATATGTATATTTTTGTTAATTAAAAAAAATCCTGTTTTTGTCTTTAAGTTCTGAATTTTTCTTAATATATTTGCATATTCACTTGTTTTTTCTACACACAGACTTAGTTTTAGGATGAAGACATGGAGCTACTAGTAGCACCTACTTGTTGTGGCTACAAAATCCCCCAAAAAATACCCTGCCATAGACAATACTGAGAATTGAGAATAAGTCACCTAGGGGCAGATTTACTAAGCTTGAGTGAATTTTCGAAGTTAAAAAAGTTCAAATTTCAAAGTAATTTTTTGGATATTTCGACCATCGAATAGGATACTACGACTTCAAATTTACTTTGACTTCGATTAAAAAGTAAAAATCGTTTGAATATTCGACCATTGGATAATCAAAGTACTGTCTCCTTAAGAAAAACTTCGACTTCATACTTCGCCAAAATTAAAGCTACCGAAGTGCAATGTTAGCCTATGGGGACCTTCCACAGCACTTTTCTAAGGTTTTTTTAATCGAATAGAAATCCTTCGATCGATCGCTAAAAATCGTTCGATTTGAACTATTTAATCATTTATTCGAAAGATTTCTATTCGATCGATCGAATACGCTAAAAACCCTTCGACTTCGAATATCGAAGATTTCAATTCGAGTGTCGAATTTCAATGTTTTTTTAACTTCGAAATTCGACCCTTAGTAAATCTGCCCCGTAGTGTCTTAGCAAAGCCAATTATCTCTATGTCCCTGTGTGTCTTCACCCTTATACAAAAGGATTTAGGGCAATGGAACACCAGGAGATTGACCACCAGTGATAAATCTCCTCTTCTGTGGGCGACTAATTTCCTGTAATTGCTTTTACACTGGCGATAAAGAGAATTGCTGGTGGTAAAACCCATGCGTTGCTTCAGTCTTCTTGTTATAATTTATATAGGAGCAGTGACCAGCTCCATGTTGCAGCTCCCACTCTTTTCAGCTAAAGTCAGGTGATCCCACTGGTGGCCAATAAAAGGGCAACCAAGTTTGGGAGTTTTACTTTGAAAGCAGCAAGTAAGGTGCAGGTAAAACTTATAAAATGTATAACAAAGCAATAGAATTCTTAATGAATCAGAAGCAAGTTGAGTGCAGGAACTGGCCACAACGGGGATGACTTTGATGTAGTTGGCCAGCTTAAATATATTGCAATATATGGACAAACAATCCCTGTTTTGTTTAAAGGGTAAGGCCTTTTTTAGTAGCTGTATGCACAAAATGTCTCAATGTCTGAAACATATTGATAATGGGTTGAGTGTAGAGGACTCTTGTATTTGTCTATGTAAATTTTTTTGTGGTCACAACCTCATTGCACCCCTGCTTAATGTTTTTAAAAAATAGTGGTGAGCACAACACTCCCTTGTTTGCTTCAGTCTTCCACAGTCGCTTAAAGTTGCCTCAAGAGGAAACTTCAAGCGATTTTTGGAGAGAAGTAAGGGTGGTGGCACGTTGGCAGATTAGTCACCAAGCGTCAAATCTTCTCTACTGCGGGTGACTAATCTCCCCAAAATGCCTTCTCGCCAGCAAAAATGTGAATTGCTTGCTGGATGGCATATATATCGCTTCATTTTCTGAAGTCGCTCAAGGCTGCCTCTTGAGGAAACTTCTGGCGACTTCGGAAAACTGTGTGCCACCACCCTTACACATGTTGTTTACCACCAGCGATTCACAGAAGAGGAGATTTATTGCTGCTGATTACTCTCCTGATGTATTTAGAAGGCAGATTTCTATTCCCAGTGATCACATTTAGAACAAAGAGACCCATATTACTAACACATTTCAAGACCAAGCAAAATGATAAGCAGAAAAAAGCAATGTGATATTACTTACCAGTTACATAGTTCTTCAAATCCATTTCAGTACTCAGAGGATTGTTGTTCTTAAACATATATAAATTAAAAGGAGCAGGATCGCGGCCAATTTTTTTCCACATTGTGTAATCAGGAGATATCCAACGCCCAGCCAAAACATCATAATCTCTTTGCATAAAATGGACGAGTTTAGTTAATGGGTCATAAAGACCGCCGTGAAACCCAATCACTAGCTGGAAATTTGGATTAGAATCAAAGTAAATTTCTCCATATGCTGTATACTGTAGTTGTTTGATCATCACTCCATTAATACTGAAGGCTGCCAAGGGAGTTCCTGTATTATCGGAAGCTATGTAATACTCCTCTCCACTACTGCTTTCCATTGCAAAGAGATGTCCTTGCAAGTCATAATACAGAGATGTTATCTCAGAGTTAGAGTGATTATAAACATGGGTGACCCTTGTTGGGTTGTGCAAATCTGCATAGAAGAACTGAAGATGAAGCCCTAAATTTGTTTTCCATGATGCTCTACGTCCTAATCCATCATATCGATACTGTATATTCCACCCACTGACCTTATTATATGCTCTTGTAAGAAGACCTTTGGAGTTATACTCAAAAATATCAGAACCTCTTTGGCACAAAAATCCATCATCATCAATTTTGTACTGTACATCCCCTAGACGTGTTATCCTGTCTCGAAGATCATAGCGTAATGGCATCAACCGGGCGCTATTTCCAGGATTTAAAAGATGCAGGTTCCCATTTAGGTCATAACTGTAGCGCCAGGTGGGTCGGTCATTTACAGAAACACTTTGCAGCTGCCCATCTCCATCGTATTCATAAGTATACTTTGTTGTGTTGGCATATGGACCAAGTTTAAGCTCTCTCTTTGTAACACGTCCCATGCTGTCATACTGGACAGTCATCCAGTACATGAGAGATCTGTATATTTCATACTGGACTTCTTTGATCCGTCCATGAGTGTCAAAATGTTTAGTAAGTGTCATCACAGCTGTGGTAATAATCTGATTTACATCATAGTAAATGACCCCAAATTTTCCAAAATGCTCAATTTTCCCCGAAATATCATCATAGCGATACAGTTCAACTGGAAGTGGTGTTTCACTTATTATAGGCTTAATGCTAGCGACTCGAAAACTGTTGTCATGGTACGTGTAGTCAAATCGGGCATTTACCATGCCTTCTTCAGAGAACCTGTAGATTTGTTTGTCTACAAGGGGTCCGATTTTTCTGTAACGAATTGTGCAGGAAAAGCCACCACTTTGGAGGTTGACCATTTTTAAAACTCCTGTGGTTTCATCATAACCAAAAGTTACTGCAGTGCTGTCATAGATGATCTCAGACAACTTTGAAAGTTTCCCATATCTATAGAATACTTGCCGACCAGTACCAAGAAATGATGTTTTTAAAATCCTACCTTCTTCGCTGTAATCAAACATTATTGACGCATTGCTTTCTGGAGGGTTGTAAATGTTTCTTATGTAACCTATTGATGTATGAGTTGACATACTGTGCCGGGCAACACTGGGCATGGTGACAGCATAAAGACGGTCCGATGAATCATATTCAAAAATATACTGCCTTTGACTTTGAAGGAGAAGCACCATGGACTAAAACCAAAACAAAATAAGAATACGTTACATTTAGATATTTTACAATAAAAATCAAAAGAATATAAAATAAGAGCAATGTCTTCCGCATCCACGGTTTTCTACTTCTTATTTGGTTACAGTCAGCAATAGGGCGGCTTTGGAGAATCTAGAAATTACTGCCTGCCAAGGTTCTATAGGCATTTCTCTCTTCTCCTAAAATCTTATCTTAAATACTACAGCACATTTTGATTGTCTTTATTTGTAGTGGTATTGACATCAGTCGAAATTGTCATAAGGAGCAGATTTGTGCTCTGGCAATTTACGCCAGCTGTCATTGCATTCCAATGAATATAAGAAGTGGTGGACATGGACTTTTGAAGCACATTTCAAAAATCACAATTCAAACAACAATATCTCCCAAAGTGTATCGCTTTATATTCTTTATTAAGTCAACTTAAGGTTTGCATGGGGGATTGTGTCCTTCCTACACCTAAAAAGGCATCATTTCTGTTGCACTTTATGGCTGAGATTGCAGCTTTCTTCATAATAAACAAAACCATTACAATGGTCACAGATCTGACAGCAAGTTATTAACAAGACCGCTCAGCAACGCTAAGGAAACCATCCACCATTGCAGTTTTAAGATATACTGCATCTTTAAAAAATTGAATACATATGGGTCCCATTTCTCTAATGCAATAATGCCGTCTAAGTCCAGTCAATAAATCATGTATTATGCCAATATCCCAAATCAACCTCGCTAAACATCTTCTGCTGACATATCTAGATCATTTTAAAAAAGGGTGTAACTTGAGGGGTAATATAACTTTAAGAGCATCTTTTAAATAATTTTTACTTTTGAAAAACAGCCCTCACTTATTAGATGCATACCAACCTTTTCTAGGTATGTATAACTCCATACTTTTCCATCTGCAAAGGAACGGGAGATAATCCTTCCTTGCTTGTCTATTTCAGTCCTCACACTCATAGCCCCACGCTGAAGGCCAGCAAGTCTTCCATTGAAGAAATAGGACACGTTGACTGGAGCAAGCCCACTGCTTGGAAGCCACAGAAGTGGCCTTCCTAGCTGGTCATAGACAATCCTCAAGGTGAATTTCCGGTGATCATCATATATTTTTTCCGTGTGAGAGTTGCGATCAAAATCAATGGACAACAAGTTCCTCCCATGAACCTAAAACATAGAAAATCAGCAATTCTTATGTATAGTTTTTTTTTTCAATTCGATTTGAAGTCTATGCTGGTGGTTAATTAATATTTCAGTATGATAATGATTCCTTCTGATACTTACTACCCGTGAAATATATGGAAACCATACCTTGTTAAATCATACAGGTACAGGATCTGTTATCCAGAATATTTGGTCTTGGGGGGTTATATATTAGAATTGGGATTTTCCACAATTTTGGTTGCCATACCTTAAGCCTGCTAAAAATTATTTAAACATTAAGGGGCAGATTTATATAGGGTCAAATTGAAAATTTGAATGAGGCTTTTCTCATTTTTTTAAGGTCAAAACTCTCAAATTCGAATAGTGAATTATCCAAACTCGATTCGCGTTTTAATTCAAATTCGAATTCTATTTTTAAGATTTATCAGACTCTGACCATTTAAGAACTCAAATTCGCCACCTAAAACCTGCCGAGTTCATGAATAAGTCAATGGGTGAGGTCCAGGGACCAATTTGGACATGTTAGTAGCCTTCCTGACATTTGAGTTTTGTCAGAGAAAAAAACTCGAAACAAGTTTTCGGGTTGGTAAAATTTGAGCGAGTTTTAGATATTCAATCTATTTTTGATTAAATAACCACCCAATTGAATTTCAAGTGTAATCAAATTTAAAGGAGTTTAAAAAAACTCACATGAATTCAAAATATGACCTTTAATAAATGTGCCTCCCAATCAACCCAATAGGCTTGTTTTACCACAAATAAGGATTCACGCAGCTTAGTTACCATAAAGTACATGGTTTCACTTTAACATTGTAGAGTAAAAGGAAATCATTTCTAAAAATGAGGCTTATTCGCTTAAAATGAAATCTATAGGGAGATGACCTTCCCATAACGTGGAGCTTTCTGGATAACGGTTTTCCAGATAAGGGATTATGGACATACCTGTGTTTAAATTGAAATAAAGTTTGATTCAAGTATGAAAACCACTGTGCATATTTCAGTCATGTTGTATTACACCTATTAACCTATTTATTAATAGATAAACTAGAATGTTTTGGATAAAGATGATAAAACTCATTGGAGTGAGTTTTCATGCACTTGGAATCTATACAATAATACAGTAGCCCTTTTCTATATATTTCTGCTACTTTCTAACAGATGGGAAATGCCATGTTATCTCTATTGATTTAGTCATATGGTCAAGCTGGTAAAATGACAACCCAACTGGGAATATCTATGGAAAACCTTGTAAATTCTAAATGGTTGACAAGAAAGTTATTTTGTCAAAGCAGCCATACCGCCTAACCTTCCATACATACACATTTTCCTCTTCTCTGTTCAATGTGCATTTATGAAGCTTGGTGAATGTATATGGAACAACAGGGTTTAGTGCCTATATTTTTACACATATGAATTTAAGAGATCCTTTTTTCGTAATTTCTTAAGCGATAGTGACATGTTTCAAGTTTTAACAGGATTGTGTCAATGTGCCTGCAAAAACCATTGCTTCTATTCTCTCCTTGTGAAAATGCAACCCTACATCCCCCAGCTCACCCCTTACTAACCTGTGTTGGGCTCTGTCGCAGCTTGAAGTTGAACAGCTTCATGAATGACCAAGCACTTAGGGACAAAACAAACAAAATGTTCTATACAGGACAAATATAAACAGTGCCCCAGCCTATGAGAACATTGCCCTGCCCCCACAGAGCAATGTAGACGAGGAACCTCTTCAAGCCTTGCCGGATGCCCGACTCATATTAGTAATGGGTGAGCTGTGGGAGGCAGGGTTGCATTTTTAATAGGGAAGAATAGCGGCAGCTCTAGAGCTTTTGTTGGCAGAGTTACACATTCCTGTTAAAATTGGAACGTGTCACTATCACTGCTTTTTAGTGGTATAAAATATATGCAGACCAGCTTGTGTTCTTATCTATACTGTTGCTTTGAGTTAAGTGGAGAGGCATGATACATGTGCAAATACATTCTCTAAGGGCAGAGAAACATGCTGCAATTCGGGGAGATTAGACACCCGGCGACAAATCTCCTCTTCTTCAGGGTGACTAATCTCCCCAAACTGCCTCCCCTACCTTCCCACCGGTTAGAATGATGGCACTTGGAGTGCTTTGTTTTCCGAAGTCACCCTGAAGTTGCCTCGCGAGGAAACTTCGGGCAACTTTGGAAAACGAAGTGCTCCGAGTGCCATCCCGCCGGCGATTTTCATTGTAGCCGCTGGGTAGGCAGGAGAGGCAGTTCGAAAAGAGGAGATTTGTCACCGGGCGACTAATCCCATCTCTGCCCTTAGATGTGCATAATTTAGCATCTGCGCACAATCCATACTTTAGGCCCGGTCAATGGTAGGAGTAAAGTAAAGGGGCTCACTTACAACTTTGCAATTTGTATCCTACTTTGCAGTTCTAACAGCAATGGGTGCAGTGACATTAAATACAAAACCCAAGCCTGATTGGGGGCTCATTTATCAACAATGGGCAAATTTGCCAGTGAACAATAAACTATAGCAACTAATCAGTGATTGGCTTTTTAGAACCACCTGCAGATAAATAATGAATGCAGCAATTTGATTGGTTGCCAGGGGTTAAAGGAGAAGGAAAGCCCCAGGGCGCAAAACCCCTCCCCCCCTCCCTCCGTTCCCCCCCCTCCCTCCTCCCCCCTGGCCTACCTGTCCCCCTGGGCAAATGCCCCTAACTTGTTACTCACCCCTCTGCGCAGGTCCTGTCCACGGAGTTCGCAGTCGCCATCTTCTCCCACGCGCGTCTTCTTCCTCCTCTGACCGGCGTTTTCTGGCGCATGCGCAGTAGGAACAGTTACCGGTATGGCTCTACTGCGCATGCGCCGAATGTCACGAAGTTTTCCGATTTCACTTCGTGACATTCGGCGCATGCACAGAAGAGCCGTACCGTAACTGTTCCTACTGCGCATGCGCCAGAAAACGCCGGTCAGAGGAGGAAGAAGACGCGCGTGGGAGAAGATGGCGACTGCGAACTCCGTGGACAGGACCTGCGCAGAGGGGTGAGTAACAAGTTAGGGGCATTTGCCCAGGGGGACAGGTAGGCCAGGGGGGAGGAGGGAGGGGGGGCAACGGAGGGGAGGGGTTTTGCGCCCTGGGGCTTTCCTTCTCCTTTAACTCCCATGGGCAAATTTGCCCAGTGGTGATTAATGACTCCCATTGTTTTTAGTTTGCATTTATTATACTGATACTGATTTAGAATCACTATGCTCTCTGATTGTAATTAGTGATGGGCGAATTTGCGCTGTTTCGCTTCGCCAAAAAATTCGCGAATTTCGCGTGAAATTCGCGAAACGGCGAAAAATTCACGAAACGGCGCCGGCGTCTAGTTTTTGACGCCGGCGCCCGTTTTTCCGACGCCGGCGCCCGTTTTTGACGCCGGCGTCCATTTTTTCGAAAAAATTTTTTTGACGCAGGCGAATTTTTGACACGAATTTTCGCGGGAGTTTCGCGAATTTATTCCCTGGCGGCGAATCGCGCAAATTCGCTGCAAATTCGCGCCTGGCGAATAAATTCGCCCATCACTAATTGTAATCCGTCAAGTAACTGAGGGTGATGACACACACTAAGATTCCTGGGGAAATTAGTCGCCAAGTGACACATCTCCTCTTCTTTGGTGCGACTTATCTCCTAGAAAGACCTTCACGCCGGCTAGAATGTAAATCGCCTGCGGGATGGCACTCGGAGCGCTACCTTTTCCGAACTTCGGGCGACCTCAGGGGGCTTGAAGCACACTATATTACAGGTATCTCAAAATAATCTTGCTCATGCATGAAATGTAACCCCCTTTTTACGTCATACAAAGCCTCTACATAGTTAGATTTCTGAGAAGCTACTTATCTCCATTCACTTGTATGAATGCATGTTACAGATAATGGATCTAATCCAATTACAGAACAAAAATAGACAATTCTTCAGAGCAGTAATGAGTTGGGAAGCGGTAATATTCAATACTGTGATAGATTAACTACGAAAACCAAAGTATCGGCATGTTTCTAACCCATTTGATAGAAAATGATTTTCCTCGTTTCCAAGCAAGATCATTGTGAAGTATGTTTTATACAAAGTCATTTTTTGGAGAGAGAAAAACGATATATTATTATATTAAGAAACTAGTTCAAGCCTCTCTTACACAGGGAAATTGCAGTAGAATACAGAGTGAGCATTCATTTTGCTGATGTATTGCTGCTTTGAAGTCAAATATCAAATGAATTATAACTGATAGCATTTAAGCAGGGAGTGACATGGATACTAAGGGCGATTTCTGAACTACACGGGCGATTTTTGGTGCGCGTCCATCCGTTCCAGCACGATAAGTGGAAGCACAGGTGTCACGTCGGATGCGCCAAATCCAATGTAAGTAATACAAATGTCAAATGTACAAGCTGATTGCATCCGACACGACACGACTGTCAGATGCGAATGCTGCATGTTGCGTCTTCATCAGTAAACCGGATGGACGCGCAGCAAAAATCGCCGGCGTTGTTCTTCCCTAAGGCTTTTGTTACACCGAAAGATTATCAGATACTACTTGCACCTGCCAAAAGTAGCCTTGAAAGGATCCAATGGGACAAGTTACAGCAACTGATTTCTTTCTGGAACATAGGCCAATGGGTATTTTTATTATTGCTATTTTGGAGTAGAAGGTTAGCAATTTGGTTCCTTCTCCATTAGCATTTAATATCTTTACAACAGCACCAAAATGTTAAATTATATACTGACATATGATTATCATGAAATTATCGATGACATATAAAGATCATTTTCATGATAGTTTCCCTTTAACATTAACAAGACAAATGCATTTACCAGAGAAGCTTGACTTAGAGGAAACTCTGTAGCAGGCTGCCAGGGAAAACTTAAAGGAGAACTGAATTAGGCTAGAAATGTTGTACATTATGTTTTGAGCTTCTATCCCAGCCCAAGGCAACCATAGCCCTTTAGCAGGGAAGATCTGTGTCTCCAAAGATGCCCCAGTAGCTCCCCATCTTCTTTTCTACTGATTCACTGCACATGCTCTGTGCTGCTGTCACTTACTGAGCTTAGGGACCCACTCACAATATACAGTACACATAGAATAGAAATGTCACAATATAAGGCTGATTAGTAATTAATACAGATAATTACTACATGGCAGCACAGAAACCAGTGCAACTAACATCAGAATTTAATAATCTGCCCTGTAGCATCATCTTATATTACAGACCAAACTCATTTTCTGCTTGATAAATTGCGAAAACCCCTAAGCTTAACTTCTCAAAAGATGCTCAGAACCCACCAAGCAAGTGAGTGTCACAGACACTTTCCAAGATGGTGACCCCCTGTGACAAGTTTGAAGTCCTGGATCATTGCTGCTATTGACAAGCTGAAACTTTAGGCTGGTCCAATAAGTTCACTATATAAAATATGGCATTTTTAGACATATTCATTTTTAGGGTTAAGTTCTACTTTAAACTCTCAGTCTTTGCATTCAGGTCCATAATTTATAGGATTACCCACATTAAACAGTAACCCCACTTAGTAGGTGGAGCTATATTATGGTCAATAAAATGCCTTACTATCTTGTGCTCATCCAAACATTTACTGCCAATACTATTTCCAATAGTTCCTGGGTGCGATTCTAGTGTGTTTGATCTGTTTTTGACCTTGCCTATTCCTGACCTTATCTAATTTGCTGCCTGTCCTGACTCTTGCCTGTTTTTTAACTAACCTCTTGGATCACGATTCTGTACTTCGCTACTGGTGTGTTTGACCGGGCCTGTGACCTCGACAACCCTCTTGCCTCCTGATTTGTTACTGCTCTGCCTGATTGGTATTGACCCTACCTGTTCCACCACCATGCTCCTAGTTCCTTGTTCTTCCTGATAACACTTGGTTCCCTTGCCTGCCTAGAACTCTCTCCTTGGTCCTGTCACTTTAAAGGTCTGGCAGCATCCGAGTAGCGGAGGGCTCCTCCTTAACAAAAGGCTTTGTTAAAGGTGGAAGCATAAGCTGAAGCCGGGACCTTGGGGTTTGTTCGGGTTTGGTTTACCATACGTAACAGGTGGCTGAGCTGACCCACTTCTATATATTGTCATAATAGAGTGGATTTGGGTGAGATTATCTGTGGAATATTATGTGAACAATTGTTGTGGATCCTATTTGCTACAAATAGTATTTTCCATGTAGCCTTATAAAGTCAAACACACTGTATGTGATTAAGTTAAAGCGATACGGACACGTTCCTATAAAAATCATAGGAACGTGTCAGCATCAAGTATGTGCTGCACACGGAATAATTCTCCTCAAAGCCCCCCTCAAAGCCGTCCCCAACCCGTGAACTTTTGTGCAGCCGACCAATGACGCTAGTAATGGATCTTCCGTGTTGCTTCAGTGATGCTGGGCTGGGGGCGGAGCGATCCTTTCATAGGCTGAAATCCTGTTTTCATTAATAATTAGCCCAGTGTCACTGAAACAGCACAGAAGATCTTTTAGCAGTGGTTGGAGGGTCGGGTTCATGCAGGTTCATGGGGTGGCAATGAGGGGAACTATTCCGCGTGCAGCCCATACTTGATACTGACAAGTTCCTATGATTTTTATAGGAACGTGACGGTATGGCTTTAACTGGACCATATTTGTTACTAATAGTAGTTTACACAAGGGAAGTAACATACCTGCACTTTGTATCTCATGTATGATATTAGATAATATAACTTCTATACCATTGACCACTACATCGGGTTTAGTCTGTTGGTGCCAATAGAGGCTTAATTGTATTTATTTTAATATGTTAATGTGTCTGTATTTATACTTATATGAAAAGTGCATAGATCATAAAAGGTGCTCTTTCCGTTATATTAGTACTGGGATTTCTGTTTAGTTGCTGGCAAAAAAAAAAAAGTTGTTTGCACATCTTGATTTGTAACAACCAAAGTACATTATTAGATTTATATGAAATGTTAAATAGGGGTGTGTGTGACTATTTTTTTTTATAAAGCATTCTATTGGGTATACGGTTTTGAAATTACATGTCTTTGCAGCATTTACATTTCCTGTTTCATGCGGTATGGTTTGAAAGGCAGTTCTGTAGGCTTAAATAGTTGTCGTTCCATTACAGATTTAAATACAGCTTCCTATAACCATTTTATAAATCCATGCATACACATTATTAAGGGAATGAAAGCTTATGATAGGTTGTGCTTACTTAATTGAACCATTTCATTGTGATCTGTAAAGTAAGTACTGCTACACAGCATAATTACTATGTCATATTAATTATATGGAGAACGAAAACAAAAAAAGAAAAAAAAAAGACTCTACTTTCATTCCGAGCATTAATAGCCTTATAATGGTGAACAAAATCACAGAATGTTATGCGGTTGTTTCCATGTGTTGCAGTTGTACATGAATTTTGTGTTCTAGCTGTGTGATATTTTCAAGAAATAAATGTCTCACGTATTTGGCTTTTTTTTGGCTAAATGTAGCTTTTGCATGTATTTATTTACAGAAAAAGTGCATAAACACTAGTATTGTTGGATGCAGATTTGAGGCTGTTGTTGGAGGCCTTCAGAAAAGCCACAGAGCTTCTCATGTACCAGTGTCCCCAATGCTTGTTTGGGACCCCTGGGTTTCTGCTACTACACAGAGATCACACTTACTTCAGCCAATTAGATGTGTGGAACAACAGAAGACCATTAAACTAGAGGGGTGGGCAGCTATACAGAATCAGAGCAGTTAGCAGAGGGTGTAGCCGGTCAGGTGACTACACTGACAAACATTGGTCCAGAAAACATTGGACAGAAAATAAAAGGACTCAAACAGAACCGGCATATTGTAGAAACATCAACTAAGAGCTGGAAGAATTATCAAAGTACATCATATATGATGCCTACAATTATTACATTGCAGTGACCAAACAGCAAAAAGGTATCTGGTAAAGGTATATTTATCCCTATGTCCCCAGCTTTGGACAAGATAGTAGACCTCTCAGAGACCCAACTTGGATTCCCATTGAAATGGTAAAAGCACAGATTATGGTGTAGGGGCTAATGATACTTCATTGTAATTTTGTTCAAAATCGGGATAGTCTATACAATACAGGGATGCAACGAATCCACTATTGTGGGATTCAGAAAATCCTACATGAAAGATTTTGTTGAATCTTGAACAGATTCTAAAACCGAATTTGAAAGGGCAAAATAAAGTTTCACTTCCTTGATTTTGTGATGAAAAGTCACATGATTTTAGGGATTTGGATTCAGTTCAGCTAGGCTCTTGGATTCAGCTGAATCTGAATCCTGCTGAAACAGGCTGAATCGTGGATTTAGTGCATCCCTAATATAATACATAACCTCTAGAGATGGAGCGAACTGTTCGCCGGCGAACTTGTTCGCGCGAACATCGGGTGTTCGCGCTCGCCGGAAGTTCGCGAACGTCGCGCAACGTTCGCCATTTTGGGTTCGCCATTGTTGGCGCTTTTTTTTGCCCTCTCACCCCAGACCAGCAGGTACATGGCAGCCAATCAGGAAGCTCTCCCCTGGACCACTCCCCTTCCCTATAAAAACCGAAGCCCTGCAGCGTTTTTTCACTCTGCCTGTGTGTGCTGAAGAGATAGTGTAGGGAGAGAGCTGCTGCCTGTTAGTGATTTCAGGGACAGTTGAAAGTTTGCTGGCTAGTAATCGTGTTGATACTGCTCTGTTATTGGAGGGACAGAAGTCTGCAGGGGTTTGAGGGACATTTAAGCTTAGGTAGCTTTGCTGGCTAGTAATCTACCTTCTACTGCAGTGCTCTGTATGTAGCTGCAGTGGGCAGCTGTCCTGCTTCTGATCTCATCTGCTGACTGCTGCAATAACAGTAGTCCTTGTAAGGACTGCTTTTATTTATTTTTTTGTTGTTTTACTACTACTACTACTACTACTACTACTATAAGAGCCCAGTGCTATTAGTCTAGCAGTGTTGGGGAGTGGGACTGGTGTGCTAATCTGCTGCTCCTAGTAGTTCAGCAGCACCAACTGTAATTTTTTTTTTTTAATATTCATTTTTTTTTTATTTTACTTTTTTTTATTTTACTACCGCTGTAGTAGTGTATAAGTTGACCTTTTAGGCATTATTTGCCCTGTAGGCATTTTTTGCCCAGTGTGTTATTCAACCAACTGCCATCTAGCTGTGTGACCTTGTTCACATTCTGTCTAAATATCCATAATATTACCGTCTCCAGAAAAAACACCGGAGTGACTTTTTTCAAGCAGCCATAATATATTTTACGTAATCCGTATCCATCGCTGTAGTAGTGTATAAGTTGACCTTTTAGGCATTATTTGCCCTGTAGGCATTTTTTGCCCAGTGTGTTATTCAACCAACTGCCATCTAGCTGTGTGACCTTGTTCACATTCTGTCTAAATATCCATAATATTACCGTCTCCAGAAAAAACACCGGAGTGACTTTTTTCAAGCAGCCATAATAAATTTTACGTAATCCGTATCCATCGCTGTAGTAGTGTATAAGTTGACCTTTTAGGCATTATTTGCCCTGTAGGCATTTTTTGCCCAGTGTGTTATTCAACCAACTGCCATCTAGCTGTGTGACCTTGTTCACATTCTGTCTAAATATCCATAATATTACCGTCTCCAGAAAAAACACCGGAGTGACTTTTTTCAAGCAGCCATAATAAATTTTACGTAATCCGTATCCATCGCTGTAGTAGTGTATAAGTTGACCTTTTAGGCATTATTTGCCCTGTAGGCATTTTTTGCCCAGTGTGTTATTCAACCAACTGCCATCTAGCTGTGTGACCTTGTTCACATTCTGTCTAAATATCCATAATATTACCGTCTCCAGAAAAAACACCGGAGTGACTTTTTTCAAGCAGCCATAATATATTTTACGTAATCCGTATCCACCGCTGTAGTAGTGTATACGTTGATCTTGTGGGCATTATTTGCACAGTGTTTTCTTCAAACCGCCATCTAGCTGTGTGAGCTTGTTCACATTTTGTCTAAATATTGATAATATTATCGTCTCTAGAAAAACCACTTGAGTTACTTTTTTTCAAGCAGCATTCTTATATTTTACGTAATCCGTATCCACCGCTGTGTATACGTTGACCTTGTAGGCATTATTTGCACAGTGTTTTCTTCAAACCGCCATCTAGCTGTGTGAGCTTGTTCACATTTTGTCTAAATATTGATAATATTATCGTCTCTAGAAAAACCACTTGAGTTACTTTTTTTCAAGCAGCATTCTTATATTTTACGTAATCCGTATCCACCGCTGTGTATACGTTGACCTTGTAGGCATTATTTGCACAGTGTTTTCTTCAAACCGCCATCTAGCTGTGTGAGCTTGTTCACATTTTGTCTAAATATTGATAATATTATCGTCTCTAGAAAAACCACTTGAGTTACTTTTTTTCAAGCAGCATTCTTATATTTTACGTAATCCGTATCCACCGCTGTGTATACGTTGACCTTGTAGGCATTATTTGCACACTGTTTTCTTCAAACCGCCATCTAGCTGTGTGAGCTTGTTCACATTTTGTCTAAATATTGATAATATTATCGTCTCTAGAAAAACCACTTGAGTTACTTTTTTTCAAGCAGCATTCTTATATTTTACGTAATCCGTATCCACCGCTGTGTATACGTTGACCTTGTAGGCATTATTTGCACACTGTTTTCTTCAAACTGCCATCTAGCTGTGTGTATTATCGTTTCCAGAAAAACCAACTGAGTTTTTGTTGTTGTTGTTTTTTTAAAAATAATGCCAGGCAAAGGCAGGCCGCCACGCAGAGGCCGTGCTAGGGGCCGTGCTGCTATGCAATCCTGTGGCCCTAGCAAATTGCCCAGTTTTAAAAAGCCAATGACCCTGAACTCCCAAAATGCTGAAGAGGTAGTTGACTGGCTTACACAGCACACCCCATCCTCTACCGTTTCTAACTTTACCACAACATCCTCCTCATCCTCCACTGCTATGGCCACCCCACGTAACACTTCCTCCACCACCGGTGCCCCTTCTTCACTGGAGTCAGAGGAGTTATTTTCCCATGAGTTTCTTGAACTGAGTAATGCGCAACCATTATTGGCAGAAGAAGATGAAGGAGATGAGGACGTTACACCAGATTTAATTCTGGCAGAGAACACGACAGAGATGGACATAATGATGAGTGATGAGGAGGAGGTCCCCGCTGCTGCTTCCTTCTGTGATGTGTCAGAAGAAATTGATGCATCTGAGGAGAATGATGATGAGGAGATTGATGTTTTGTGGGTGCCTAGTAGAAGAGAGCAAGAGGAGGGTAGTTCAGATGGAGAGACGGAGAGTCAGAGAGGCAGTAGGAGAATAAGACTTAGAAGAAGCAGGGAGGACAGCCCGCAGGTATCAGTAGGGCAACAACATGTATCGGCACCTGTGTTCAGCCGGCCAATGCACCCGCCATTCCCGCCAATGCCGCCAACTTCTACTGTTACCGCCAGATCGCACACTTCCAAAAAGTCAGCAGTGTGGGATTTTTTTAATGTGTGTGCCTCTGACAAAAGCATTGTAATTTGCAATGAGTGCAGTCAGAAACTGAGCCTTGGTAAGCCCAACAGCCACATAGGTACAACTTCTATGCGAAGGCACATGAGCGGCAAGCACAAAGCACTTTGGGAGCAACACCTCAAAGGCAACAGGCAAACTAAAAGCCACACTCCTTCTGGTCCAGCATCTTACTGCTCTACCTCTGCTCTCCTTGACCCATCTGAACCACCCTCCACTCCGCCTTCCACCTTGACCACCTGTTCCCATTCCCAGTCATCTGCCACCAGCCAAGTTTCTGTGAAGGCCATGTTTGAGCGTAAGAAGCCAATGTCTGACTGTCACCCCCTTGCCCGGCGTCTGACAGCTGGCTTGTCTGCACTCTTAGCCCGCCAGCTTTTACCATACCAGCTGGTGGACTCTGAGGCCTTCCGCAAATTTGTAGCAATTGGGACACCGCAGTGGAAGGTACCCAGCCGCAATTTTTTTTCTAAAAAGGGAATACCACACCTGTACCAACATGTGCAGAGCCAAGTTACCGCATCTCTGTCACTTAGTGTTGGGCCAAAGGTCCATATGACTACTGACGCATGGTCCTCCAAGCATGGTCAGGGCAGGTATGTCACCTACACTGCCCACTGGGTGAACTTGGTAATGGCTGGGAATGGGAAGCAGGGAATGGGTAGCTCAACAACAACAACAACAGTGGAGTTGGTGTCACCGCCACGGATTGCACGCGGTTCTGCCACCACCTCTACTCCTCCATCGCTCTCTACCTCGTCTTCTTCCTCTTCTTCTTCTTACTCTGCTGCTGGGTCCTCCTTCTCCTCCTCCACACCTGTGCACCCCCAGCTCCCCCTAGGCTATTCGACGTGCCAGGTACGCCGTTGTCACGCTGTCTTGGGGATGACGTGCCTGGAAAGCAAAAACCATACCGGATCTGTACTCCTGTCATCTCTGCAGTCACAGGCCGATCGGTGGCTGACCCCACACCAACTGCAGATCGGAAAAGTGGTGTGTGACAATGGAAGCAATCTGTTGGCAGCATTGAGACTGGGAAATTTAACACATGTGCCCTGCATGGCACATGTGTTAAATTTAATAGTCCAACGTTTTGTCTCCAAGTACCCAGGATTCCAGGACGTTCTCACCCAGTCCAGAAAGGTGTCGGCCCATTTCAGACGTTCCTACACAGCCATGGCACGCCTTGCTGACATTCAGCAGCGCTACAACATGCCAGTCAGGCGTTTGATTTCTGACAGCCAGACACGCTGGAATTCAACGCTCCTTATGTTGGAACGTCTGCTGCAACAACAAAGGGCCGTCAACGAGTACCTTTTTGAACTGGGTGGTAGGACTGGATCTGCAGAGCTGGGGATTTTTTTCCCCCGTTACTGGGTGCTTATGCGCGATGCCTGCAGGCTCATGCGACCTTTTGAAGAGGTGACAAATATGGTCAGTCGCACCGAAGGCACCATCAGCGACCTAATACCCTTCGCTTTCTTCCTGGAGCGTGCCGTGCGACGAGTGACAGATGAGGCTGTAGACCAGCGTGACGAGGAGCTGGAAGCGCACGATTTATGGTCGGAATCACCAGAACGAACCCAGGCACCTGCTGCAACGCAGGGAGAGGTGCCAGAAGTGGAGTCAGAGGAGGAAGGTGGCTTTGTGGAGGAGGAGGAGGAGGACCAACAGGAGCAGGCTTCCCAGGGGGCTAGTGGTGACCTTTTGGGGACCCCTGGTCTTGTACGTGGCTGGGGGGAGGAGACCGTGGATGATGCAGTCCTTGATAATGAGGAAGCGGAGATGGATAGCTCTGCATCCAACCTTGTGAGAATGGGGTCTTTCATGCTGTCATGCCTGTTGAAGGACCCCCGTATCAAGAGGCTTAAGGAGAAGGACCTGTACTGGGTCGCAACGCTACTAGACCCTCGGTACAAGCATAAAGTGTCAGAAATGTTACCAACATACCACAAGTCCGAAAAGATGCGGCATTTACAAACCAGCCTGCAAAACATGTTGTACAATGCTTTTAAGGGTGATGTCACTTCAGGAACTCATCAACATTCCAGGGGCAGAGGTGCCAGTAATCCTGCCACGAGCACACCTGCAAGGACAAAGCCCTTTGGCCGGTCTGTAACGTCAGACATGCAAATGTTTTTCTGTCCAAGGCAGCGCCACAACCCTTCTGGATCCACCCTCAAAGAACGCCTCGACCGGCAGGTAGCGGACTACCTGGCATTAACTGCAGATATCGACACTCTGAGGAGCGATGAACCCCTGGACTACTGGGTGCGCAGGCTTGATCTGTGGCCAGAGCTGTCACAATTTGCCATGAACCTCTTGTCTTGCCCAGCCTCAAGTGTGCTCTCAGAAAGGACCTTCAGTGCAGCAGGAGGGATTGTAACTGAGAAGAGAACTCGCCTAGGTCACAAAAGTGTCGATTACCTGACCTTTATTAAAAAGAATGAGGGGTGGATCTCGGAGGGTTACTGCACGCCGGAAGACTTGTTCTGACTTCTATGCAGCTGTCCTTCTCTTCAAGCCTCATGACTCCACACACAGCTGTCCTTTAGCGTCCTCCTCCCTCCGCCACCGTTACAAACTAGGGTGCAAACCCTACTGGTTTAATTTTTTCTGGCCTCTGTGCTTCAGTGGCTGCAACCCAAAAAACTGGGCAAACAATGTCTACAAGGTCAACGTATGGCGAAAAATGACTATTTTCAGCATTTATATGGCATATTTTTTCTGGCAACTGTGCTTCAGTGGCTGCGTCCAAAAAAATGCATATTTTCTGCATTTATATGGCATAATTTTTCTGGCCTCTGTGCTTCAGTGGCTGCAACCAAAAAAATTTATATTTTCAGCATTTATATGGCATAATTTTTCTGTCAACTGTGCTTCAGTGGCTGCGACCAAAAAAATGCATATTTTCTGCATTTATATGGCATAATTTTTCTGGCCTCTGTGCTTCAGTGGCTGCAACCAAAAAAATTTATATTTTCAGCATTTATATGGCATAATTTTTCTGTCAACTGTGCTTCAGTGGCTGCGACCAAAAAAATGCATATTTTCTGCATTTATATGGCATAATTTTTCTGGCCTCTGTGCTTCAGTGGCTGCAACCAAAAAAATTTATATTTTCAGCATTTATATGGCATAATTTTTCTGGCAACTGTGCTTCAGTGGCTGCGACCAAAAAAATGACTATTTTCAGCATTTATATGGCATATTTTTTCTGGCCTCTGTGCTTCAGTGGCTGCGGCCAAAAAAACTGGGCAAACAATGCCTACAAGGTCAACGTCGTTGACCTTGTAGGCATTGTTTGCCCAGTTTTTTTGGCCGCAGCCACTGAAGCACAGAGGCCAGAAAAAATATGCCATATATATGCTGAAAATAGTCATTTTTTGCCATACGTTGACTCAACGTATATGGCAAAAAATGACTATTTTCAGCATTTATATGGCATATTTTTTCTGGCAACTGTGCTTCAGTGGCTGCGTCCAAAAAAACTGGGCAAACAATGTCTACAAGGTCAACGTATGGCGAAAAATTACTATTTTCAGCATTTATATGGCATATTTTTTCTGGCAACTGTGCTTCAGTGGCTGCGTCCAAAAAAAACTGGGCAAACAATGTCTACAAGGTCAACGTATGGCGAAAAATTACTATTTTCAGCATTTATATGGCATATTTTTTCTGGCAACTGTGCTTCAGTGGCTGCATCCAAAAAAACTGGGCAAACAATGCCTACAAGGTCAACGTATGGCAGTTGTTTAAAGAGAACAGTAGATTACTAGCCAGCAAAGCTACCTAAGCTAAAATGTCCCTCAAATCCCTGCAGACTTCTGTCCCTCCAATACAGAGCAGTATCAAGCAGATTACTAGCCAGCAAACTTACTATCATCTGTCCCTGAAATCACTAACAGCTCTCCCCCTACACTATCTCTTCCAAGCACACACAGGCAGATTTTTCAGATACATTTTTGCCCTTGATCCCCCTCTGGCATGCCACTGTCCAGGTCGTTGCACCCTTTAAACAACTTTAAAATCATTTTTCTGGCCAGAAATGTCTTTTTTAGATGTTAAAGTTCGCCTTCCCATTGAAGTCTATGGGGTTTGCGAACCGTTCGCGAACCGCTCGCATTTTTGCGCAAGTTCGCGAATATGTTCGCGAACTTTTTTTCCGACGTTCGCTACATCCCTAATAACCTCCATTCTTTTTATGAAAGATATGAGATAGAGAGGTATATGATCTTAAAGGAGAATTCAACACTTTAGCAAAAAACCTGTACCCCACATAAACCCTCCTCCCTCCTCCATCAAGTCTAACTGCCCCCCCCGGGGAAATGCCCCTAACTTTTTACTTACCCCTCGGTGCAGATTTAGGCATCAGAGTACACCGCAGCCATCTTCCGGGTATTCGTGTCTTCTTCTGGTGCATCTGCAGTTTCCATCCATTTCGGCGCATGCGCAGTTATCACAAACCAGTAGATTGCTCCGACTTCGCATGCGCCGATCCGCCTGTCTCCAACTTAGCTTACTGAAGACCTGGAAGATGGCTGCGCGGAACTCAGATGCCTAAATCTGAGCCGAAGGGGTTAATAAAAAATTAGGGGCATTCCCCCGGGCGGCAGTTAGGCTGGGGAGGAGGAAGGGGGGTTTATGTGGGGTGGGCAGTAGGGGTTTTTTGCTAAAGGGGTGGAATCCTCTTTAAAGCACATACAGTAGGCTAGGCAGATATACACACAATAGGAACCAACAAGCAAATGGAGCAACTAAAGGAACTCCAGAAAACAAGATGACCTCTAGACCAGGAAGTAAATGAAGTCCTGATGGAGACTGTCCACTTGAGGAAGCAAAGCAGAGAGGCAAGGAAAACAATGCCTGCAGTTACAAGTCTCCCATCCACCCCATGAACAAAGAACAGGCAATATAAAGAACAATTTTCCATCACCATAAAAAAAAAGTGTTTTGTATAACCACAAGTTATTTGTACTTCATCATGCTTGTGTATGTCAATACACATAAAGGGGCAGATTTACTAAGCTCGAGTGAATAGTTCGAATCCAAAAATATTCGAATTTCGAAGTAATTTTTTGGGTACTTCGACCATCGAATTGGTCAAATTCGATCGAATCGAATCATTCGAACGATTCAAAGTAAAAATCGTTCGACCATTCGATAATCGAAGTACTGACTCTTTAAAAAATCCTTTGACTCAATACTTTGCCAAATCAAAGCTACCGAATTGAATGTTAGCCTATGGGGACATTTTAGGTTTTGGGCACTTTTTATGATCGAATAAAAATCATTCGATCGATCTCTTAAAAACGTTGAATCGTTCGATTCGAAGGATTTTCTCTTTCGATTGAACATTTTGCGCGAAAAAAACCTTTGAATTTGATATTCAAATTCAAAGGATTTTACTTTGATGGTCGAATTTGAGGGTTTTAACCCTCGAAATTTGACCCTTGATAAATCTGACCCAAAGAGTCCATGCAGGCTCCAGCAAGACATAACCACATGAAACTAACTATAGAAAAAGCACTTGTGTGAAGTGACCTATGTCGGATTTTAATCTAAAATCCTGATATCCACAACCTATTATATACATGAAACAAAAATCTGCAGTATCCCTGGGTCATCTACAGTATATAATTCATTACTGTTTAATTACAACGGGATATCTATATAACTATACACACATTTATAGCATATATATGGTTTCATTTTTGTGCAACTTTATAGCAGACATCATACCTTTAAAAACACATTTTTCCACGTTTCTTTTTTTTTTTTATTTTCTCTCATTTCCTGCGCAAATATTTATTGTGGAAAACAGGATTCAATGGAAGGCTTAAAAACCCACCGAGGTTGTCATAGAAACCAATGATGTCAAGCTTGGGAAACACATCAAGGGCCAATTCATCTTTGGGATTCATAAAAGCAGAAAAGGGGCAATGGAAAAAAAAAGGTGTCATTGCAATTTAAATTTACACCAGCGCAGTGCACTTTGAAGTGGGCTGTTGCTTTATGTTGTTCCACTCCACAGCGATAATTATCCCACTACTCAACGTACAAACCTTCCATAGCACGAGCGCCGTTAATACACACCATGGAGACAGTTTAGAGCAAATTCTATTCCGCCTTGTGTGTAAGTATATAAAAATGGATTTTAAAAAAAATGAAATGCAAATGCAGTCTACACTTTCTAATTCACTTCAAATTACATTTTCAGTCAACTCATCCTTTCATAATCTCGTAGTGATTTTCATTTAAAGAGAGCTAAACAGAGATGTGATTACTTCTACAGAAACTAACACCAGACAATTAAATTTCGAGGTGTTGATAGATAAAGCAATGTTTTTCATTTGCCTAAACGCATCACTAGGAAATCGAACCCGTAGCGAGGTTTCACTTGGAAGACGTGCGCATTTAACTTTGGTTAATTAGCACAAGTACCTCTATTAACTTTTTAATGATCAGTGTCAAGGTTTGGCTTTAGGCTCTGTTTTTTTTTTTTTTAAAAAGAAAACGGAAAAGTCAAAATGCTGAGTTTACTTGTCAGGGAAATGGATGAATTATTGCAAATAAGACAACCTTTATTGAAAAATTAATTGTCTGCTCGAATCTACTTGCACAAGATTGGATTATGGGTTGGTATATTTTTATCTTTTATAAAGCATCTAAATAAAACAAAGATCTGCTCATATATTCTCAATGTCAAGTTGTTGCATCTTTAGTAAAATAGAATTCGCATTTTCTAAAAAACAAAAATATATATTCAAATTTATATCTCCCAATTCGAATGTGAGATTTATCACATCTCCACCATGGAAAGTGGTTCTAAATCGAATATTCGCCACCTAAAACCTGCCGAGTTCATTTACAAGTCAATGGCAGAGGTCCGTTGTACCATTTGAATAAGTTAATTGCCTTCCTGACATTCTAGTTTTTTTTTTGGAGGGAAAATAATTCGATTAGAATTTTCGGGTCGGCTATTCGATCAAATATTAGACGTTTAAATGTTTTATTAAATAACCTCCCAGTCCCATTCAAGTATTTTCGAATTTATTCTAGTAAAAACAAATTCACATAAATTCCACATTCGACCTTTGATAAATCTGTCCATTAATGTAAGTTCTAGCATCTCCTTGCTGGTTATCAGGGAACGAGTTCAGTTCAGAGTCCCAGTTTAGCAAGTGCACTGATGGGACATATATCTCAATCAGATAGTGTAGAGGAGTAGTGATGAGCAAATACAGTATGTCCCATTTTGTTTTGCCAAAAACACAAGATGGACAAAATTCGCAGAATGCTTTAAAGTCAATGCATGATTTGTCGCAGTGACCATGCAACTTTTTTGCAAATTTTTCAGCAAAGTAAAACTGGCAAAATTTCACCTATCACTTTACAGGACACTATAAGCTGTAGATATGTCATGTACAGACATTAACAGACACAACAAAGCAGAAGCAAACACATCTGAAGAAGGAAGAAAAGTTACAACTCTTAAAGGGGACCCGTCACCCAAAAAAAATTATTCAAAATCCTATTTTATCAGATTAGTCAAGGAAAATGAACTTAATAATAACAATAATTACACTATATAAATTATTTGAATCTTGTTTCCTTCAGTCTGGGAATTCATAATTATAGCAAGCAGACGGCAGCCATTTTGTGGACACTGTTATTAAGACAATTTTGTTTGTGCACCAGAATGGGGGGCCCGATGTCCATCCCCATGCCCTGGCTACACAATTAAATGGTGAAGAGAACTGGGGGAATATGTGGAGAGCAGTGACATCTAGGAAGTGCTGAATGGAAAGTGAAAGTAATTGTCTGCCCCGCCTCTATGCCACGGGCATAGAGGAGGGGCAGACAATATTTGATTGACAGCTGAGATTATTAAATGAGCTTACAACAGCTATGAATGCTTAAATAAAAAATAGAAATTGGATTTCATGTTTAATTTGAAAAGGACTTTTATTCTACAGATTTTTGTGTCTGGGTGACAGGTCCACTTTAAAAGCTTCAAGTCCAACAAGTAAAAGTCTAAAGTGTTACCTAAAAACACACTATGGTCATCTACATTCTGATGTAAGAGGTTCTTCCTTCTCTGCAGTCAGCAATTTCTACCGCCCACTTTATATCATATGGATTTCTCAAATAATTTCATGTAGTTGCTCAAGGTTCAAAGAGGGGATGTTCCTAGGCCTTATTTGCAGAATGTGGGGCAAAATAAATGGGCAGAAAGTGCCATGTTTGAACTTTTCTCCCATGAACACATTGGTGTCTTCATTGGGCAGATCTTTACTCATGAGGGAGACCTGGGGGTGGTAAGTAGATGCACCCCTGGATGTGCTCTGCATTTTGATATACAAGCTAGAAAATGTCAATGGTTCCAAGATACAGGAGGGCCCTGTCTTTACTGTCTGCCTGTGGAAAGCATTACATAAATGGCTAGGTTGCTTCCACAGGCCGGACCTTACACCTTAAACTGGCGCAAAGTGCAAAAACCACTGAATTGCCAAGATGCTAGAGCTCTGTGCCTGTGCAGGTGCTATATTGTTTATTTTGTGCATTTGTTCAAATTTAGTCAAACCCAAACACCATACAGATGTTTTCAGTATTGCACAAAGTTACAGTATATACTTCATGTTACATTGTTTTGTACCTCAAATAGAAACATACATTGATAATGATATATTATTCTATTAAAAGGATTGTGCTAGGTGAAATGCGAACTATTGTACCATGCAGATTGGATATATTTGCTTTATCTGCTCACTACTGCGGACTTCTTCTGTATATGCACATGGGTTATGTGATATGGCTCTAAAGTTATGTGCTATATTTCTTTGGGGGGGTTCATGGACTAGCATATTTCTTATTCAGGTGGAACACATCTTTTGCTGGACTGGATTACCTGCTAGGTGCCCTAGGCTCTAGTCTAGGACCCAACCCATTGTCAACAAAATACATCAAAAAAATGGCTGGATCACGTCTGAGTCTGGCAGTCCTGGGCTGGTGTGTTATGTCTACATGAGTCAGAAAAAATTAAAGTGGAGAGAGCAAGGCACTCAGGCTGGCACTAGAGGGAGGACAGTCACTCAGAGGAGTGCTGGGGCCTTCATAGTGGAGGCAAGTGGTAGGGATCCAAATCACTACTCTACCTTATACAATATATACCATTAGTGATGGGCGAATTTTTGCCCTTTCGCGAATTTCCAGAAAAATGTTGAAATGGTGGGAAATTTGTGAAAAGCGTCAGTTTTTTTGGCGAAAATGCGCCGGCATCCAAAAAACGGACGCTGGCTTCCATTTTTTTTTTTACACCGGTGAATTTTCAAGGCTGTCTAGTGAATTTATTCGCTGGTTGTGAATCGCGCAAATTCGCCACAAATTCACACTTGGCGAATAAAATCGCCCATCACTATATACCATATAGAATGTGCACATAAATAGTGAACAATATAATGCAAATATCTCCATTTCACATAAGGATAGCGGCACTATTAGCTGGTTGCAACTATCCAGAACTGGATATTCGATCAAATGTGCACCATTAGTGAAATTCTGGCTCTAATATTGCTCATATTTTAGGGTTATTATGGCATAAGGTCACGGTTTATTGTGTTGATTTGATATGTCCTATTAGCCATTTGCATTCCATAGATACTGGTGCATTTTCCATGCTCAGAAGATAGGAGGGGCTCTGAAAAAGTAGAGGTATAAATACAGTTTTTGAAAGTTTGGTCTTTCTTGCTGTATTTATAATAGTTTTAACCCCACTAAACACATTAAACACATAATCATGGCAGTTTTGTGATCTGATATTTAGCGTGTTACTGTATTATAGGTATGGCATCTCCAGCTTGGGACTTGGGGTTTTCCCGGATAACATGTCTTTCAGTAATTTCAATCTCCATACTTTGTCCACTAAAAAAGTATTTAAACATTAAATTAACCCAGCAGGAATGTTTTGCTTCCATCAAGGATTCATTATACATTGGGATAAAATATTGGACATGTTCTGTTTTATAATTACAAAGAAAAAGACATGTGTTTTACGTTTTGGATTATTTGATTAAGAGTGAGTATATGGGAGATATTCTTGTTCCTGTAATTCGGAGCGTTCTGGATAAGGGTTTCCTGATAATGGATTCCATACTTGTATTGGTATGTGTCAATTTATTTTCATCTTGATCTATATATTTTTAGGCTGTGCATTTTGACCTTCCTTAATACCTTCTCGTACACACTACTATTAAACAGTATGCTTAGTATTATATACTATATACTCACAATAGCTTTGCAGAAGAATCCCACTAACCTGTGGAGAGTTTAATTCAAAGGACAAAAGCTAAATATTTAAGTGCATAGTTTATTACAATGACTTTTATTTTACTTGTTTCATTTTCTTTCTCCTTTGAGTAATGCAGAATGTGAAATAGGTGTGGGTTCTTGGATATGCCACAGGCTGCTAATAAATTGTATTGCTTTTTTGGAAACTCCAATGAATAATTTACATCCAGATAAAAATAATGACCTGAGCAAAAATCTGTCACATAATGGATTTCAGATTTACTTGGAGTTGACTTCAAATACGAGTTTTATTAAATAAAATCATGCAGATGGTTCAGTGCATGCGCCAGTGATTGGGACCATGAATACTGAAATTAAAAACAACTTGGGTCTGGATATTCATGGTGGGTACTTTGGCAATATCATACTTTCTCAAACAATTTAAAATAGACTTTATTTGTTACAGACAATAAGGATAATTTATTAGGCATAAATGCACTCATATACTTGCTGGGAACAAGAGAGCCCTGTATTTAATGCCTGCCTATATTTAGCAGCAAGAAAAGGCCTCCAAATACACAACTTCAATTTTAACTTTATTCCCTTCTAATTCTTTCCCTGTACCCTTTTTCCACATTCAATCTAGAGAAATGAGAAATCTCACACTAAAATTATTTTTCTCCCACAGGTTGAGTTTTTTCTGAGATTTGCCACACTAGCATTTCTCTAATTGAAGGGGCACATTTACTATGGGTCGAATATCGAGGGTTAATTAACCCTCAATATTCAACCATCAAAGTAAAATCCTTCGACTTCGAATATCGAAGTCGAAGGATTTACCGCATTTCCTTCGTTCGTACGATCGAAGGAAAAATCGTTCGATCGTTCGAACGATTCGAAGGATTTTAATCCATTGATCGAACGATTAAATCCTTCGAATCGAACGATTCGAAGGATTTTAATCCATTGAACGAACGATTTTCCTTCGATCAAAAAAAGCTAGGAAAGCCTATGGGGACCTTCCCTATAGGCTAACATTGATGCTCCGTTGGTTTTAGGTGGCGAAGTAGGTGGTCAAAGTTTTTTTTTAAAGAGACTGTACTTCGACTATCGAATGGTCAAATAGTCGAACGATTTTTAGTTTGAATCGTTCGATTCGAAGTCATAGTCGAAGGTCGAAGTAGCCAAAAAATACTTCGAAATTCGAAGTGTATTTTATTCTATTCCTTCGCTCGAGCTAAGTAAATGTGCCCCGAAGAGTTGTGTTACTGGACTTACTTGAAAACTGCCAAGATGGACTAGTAAACATATGCTATAAAAGCCTATAAATGTACTGTGCTTAAAGGGCAACTGAAGCACAACAAAGAAGTAGGGTAGTAATGCTACACATTATATTATTGGGTTTATATACAGTACCAGCCCAAGGCAACCACAACTATTTATCAGGGAAGATCTGTGGCTCTGAAGATGCCCCAGTAGCTCCCCATCTTCTTTTCTGCTGATTCACTGCACATGCTCTGTGCTGCGGACACTTACTGAGCTTAGGGACAGACAATATGTTGTATATACGATAAAAGGCTGATCAGATCCTCATTACATGACAGCACAGAGACCAGTGCAAATTGCTTCTCAATTTAAAAATCGGCCCTGTAGCATCAGCTTCTATGATAGATTTTCTGAATGATAATCAGCGTCAACCCATAAGCTTCTGAACAGCTACCCAGAGCACATTGAGCACGTGTAGGGTCACTGACACTTCTATGCAAGGTGATGACCCCCCCAGCGCACAGCTTTGTAGACCTAAACCATTACTGTTATAGGAAAGCTGAGCCTTTAGGCTGGTGCATTTTTTATTGATAATCAGCGTCAACCCATAAGCTTCTGAACAGCTACCCAGAGCACATTGAGCACGTGTAGGGTCACTGACACTTCTATGCAAGGCAATGACCCCCCCAGCGCATAGCTTTGTAGACCTAAACCATTACTGTTATAGGAAAGCTGAGCCTTTAGGCTGGTGCATTTTTTATTAATTTTAACCCCAAAACATTCATATTATAGAGTTCATATAATTTTATATAAGTTATGTCTTGCTTTCTAGCTTGTGCCATTTTTTCATTCGAAAATTCCAATTTGCCCCTCCCCCGAAGAACAAATGTTATGTATAACCATTAACGATTAAGTCTGAACCTGTGGACTTTATTTCAGAATTAACAATCTGGCACATACAGTATAACAAATATTTATCAGTAATAAAAGAAAGGACCCTAAGGGCAAGGCCAGACGTTTTTGCAGTGTTTATACGTTGCGTTTTTAAGAATGAACAGCCAGGCGTGAATACGCATAAACTGCACTACCACTGAAACTAATGGAAAACACACTATGCCAATTCACACAGGGCGCTTGCAAGCTGAAATCCGCCACAGGACGCCAGTATTGGCGTTTTTTAGCAGAAACGCCAATACGTCAAGAAACTACCAAATCAATAGACTCTATGGGATCTGCACGTTTGAAACCACACTTTACGTAAATACGCAGCGTATTTTAAATATGGCGTCCAAATTGAATGAGAACAATGAGAACAATGAGAAGTGCATGTTGGGAAAATAATCGTACGTGCTGAAAAACGCATAAAAACACATGTTGACGTTCGCGTGTGGTTTCAGTAGCGTATTTACGCCTGGCTGTTCTTTTTTAAAAACACAACGTAAAAACGCCACGTCTGGCCTTACCCTAACTGACATTGTTAAAGGAGAAGGAAAGGTTAAAACTAAGTAATCCTTATCAGAAAGGTCCACCTAAATATATCAGTAAACCCTCAAAGTAATGCTGCTCTGTCCTCTGTCAAAAGAAACACCACATGTCTTTCCTTCTATTGTGTACTCATGGGCTTCTATATCAGACTTCCTGCCTTCGTCTTAAACCTCCTTCCCCCGGGCGTGAGCATGCTCAGTTTGCTCCTCTCTCCTCTCCCTTCTCTGCTGTAAACTGAGCCCAGAGCTATAAATGAGCAGGCAGAGACTCAGGCAGGAAGTGATGTCACACCAAGCTAATACTGCAGCTCCTATCCTAAACAAACATAGAGCTTCTAGAGCTTTTTACTCAGGTATGGTAAATAATTCTACAGAATAAATATAGCATTCTAGCTTGCACTATTGCAGCTAATCTATTGGTAATAAAATGCCTCCAGAGCTTTCCTTCTCCTTTAAGCCTTTGTCTATATTGGCCAGAAAAAGAAACAGATAAATATGTACGAACTGTGTCCTAAACAGGTAGAGAGAGCTACCATTGACTGAACAGACACATAATTATATTCCTATTATCAGATTCCTCTGCTACTACCTTTCTTCTGCTGTGAAAACACAAAGCAAATCCTAAAAATTCAATAACATAAAATGACTTGAAAACTACATTTCATCCTATGAAGGTAGCACAGTGTGATCCTATATTAATATCCCCATGTCAGTGTCATTTATATTGGCTTTCTCATTACTGGAATATATTGCCTGCTTGTCTTTCTGTATTTGTTCAATTCATTTTTGAGATTTATGCTAAATGTAAAAAGGAAATACACAAAGCTCTGTGCGTATAAGAGGACATTTCTCACTTGTTCCTGGTCAATAAGTAGCTGTCAGATGGATGTCCAAATTCTGTTAATAACAAGGACATTATCAATCGTTCTGCGTGGAAGCAATAGAAGCAGAGACTATATAGAAAATCCTTACCCGAAGTTTCCTTCCAAACACAGTCACTTTGCCTTTGGCCTGTTCTTTTCGAAGTCGCCATTCGATTGAATTTAGTCCATTTTCCATGGGCAATGAAATATTACGCCTTCCAATGGTGGGTGTTACTGTACCAGCCAAGATATGAGGTTCGCTGTGGAAACTAATCCCCATTCCATTAGCGTACATCACCCTCAGTGTTCCATTACTGCATAGCTGGTAGCTGTTTCTCACTTGATCTAGAAACAAATACATTATTGCAGTCATTTATATTATTCTAATAAAAAAAGGCAATTACATGGATATCAATATGGTGAATGTATAGGTGAATGTATAGGTGCTAAATAGTGATGGGCGAGTTTATTCGCCAGGGGCAAATTAGCGGTGAATTCCCACCGGCGAATAAATTTGGCGTGAAATTCGCCAGCGTCAAAAAAAATGGACGCCAGCCTCAAAAACAGACGCCGGCCTCAAAAACGAGATGCCAGCGACATTTTGCAAATTTTTCGCTGTTTTGCAATTTTGTGGGAAATTCGCAAATTTTTCGGCGAAGCGAAACGCCCCAAATTCGCCCCCATCACTAGTGCTAAACTGAATGGCAATGACCTCTGTGCTAAGACCTCTGTGCTAAGAGAATATTAATAAATAATATTTTTTTTTTTTAGTAACATTTGACTAAAAGCTCATAAACATCTTAAAAACGTTGATCATCTTTGAACTGAAGATGAAGAAACGTTCAGCATTTTATACATTTTCCAATTCAAGGTTCGAATAAATATCTCCAACTTAGATTTAAAAAAAAAAACAACAAAAAAAAACACGTGTTATATCCCTCAACCACTAGCACACTAGTTGGTTTAAAAAACCTCAATGACCATGAAATTCTCCTTATTCATTTTTTAAAAAAAGCAGCTTTTAAAAATTCACTTAAATTATAAACTAGGTTGAATGCTGAAAATACACTTCCTTTTTAGCCGGCAAATTTTTACATTAAAATATTTGAGATTTTTTTTACTTTGATCGTGATGATTTGAGTTCTGAATTCAACAATATTTGCCTTCACATTTATTATTAAATTGCAGCACCAACTTAAATTTGAAATGTTAATAAATTAAAATGGGGATCCCGTAGTGATCTACTTTTACTGTATATCTGGGGCAGCTATCTTTAGCAGCATGTGGGCAGTAGAATAATTACAGCAGGGTATAAATCTTCTATAATATACAAAATATAATATTATAAAATTATATTTATAATTATATCATATATTATTAAATTATTATTGGATTATAGTATTATTAATTATATTAATATTATTAATATATTATTATTATATTATATATTTATTAATTATATATATTATTAATATACAAGTGACTTTAGAAACATGTTTTTATGTCCTGCAATTTGTGCCATTTTAATATGAGTTGGTTAATATTATGATCATAATACAATACAGTAAAGGTATCCAGAAACCCGTTATCCAGACGGCTCCAAATTTCATAGTCTCTCTTTTATCCAAATCAAATTTTTAAAAATGATTTCCATTTTTTTGGTAATTATAAAACAGTACCTTGTGCATGATCCAAACTAAGATATAATTAATCCTTATTGGAAGCAGTACCAGCCTATTGGGATTATTTAATGTTTACATGATTTTCTAGTAGACAAAGCATGAAGATCCAAATTACAAAAGATCTGTTATCCAGAAAGCCCCAGGTCCTGAGCATTCTGGATAACAGGTCCCATATCGGTATATTATTAACGCCATTTTTAAATGCAGATTTTCTATTGAAAAAAATAACAAATTTTATTCTATTTCCTATACAGAGGGGCAGATGTATCAAGGGTCGAATATTAAGAGTTAATAAACCCTCGATATTCGACTGCCGAATTAAAATCCTTCGACTTCGAATATCGAAGTCGAAGGATTTTGCCCAATTCGTTCGATCAAACGATCGAAGGAATAATCGTTCGATCGAACGATTAAATCCTTCGAATCAAACGATTCAAAGGATTTTAATCCATCGATTGAAGGATTATCCTTCGATCAGAAAAACCTTCGAAAGCCTATGGGGACTTTCCCTATAGGCTAACATTGGCCTCGGTAGGTTTTAGGTGGCGAACTAGGGGGTCGAAGAAATTTTTAAAGAGACAGTACTTTGATTATCGAATGGTCGAATATTCAAACGATTTTTAGTTCCAATTGTTCGATTCGAAGGTCATGGTCGAAGTAGCCAATTCGATGGTCGAAGTAGCCAAAAAAAACATTTGAAAATCAAATTTTTTTTCATCTATTTTCCTCTAATCCTTCACTCGAGCTTAGTGAATGGGCCCTAGGGTCTTATAGTGACTGTTTACTGTGGATTTGCAACTGTCAGCTGAGCTGGTGTAACACTATTTAGTGCATCCACATTTTATAGATTTCCTCTTGCTTTTCAATTCTAAATAGAATTAAAGGAATGGAAAAAAAAAAAAAGAAAGAATCTGCCTGTTTGAGAGCTGAGATCAGCGGAACAAAACAGATTTGTTTTAGAAGATCAATTGCTTATGTTTCCTTTGTTCTTAAACATTTAGATATGTGCCCTGAGGACGATGATAGAGGACGTTAACATCTGAAGAAGGGATCTTCTGTGCTGTTCCTTAAGCTCACAGACAATGCTATCTGCCACTGCTTCGCGTAGACCAAATATTGCACAGCAGCATGAATTCTTTATTAGCTTGCCGATCATCTCATTGTGTATTTGAAGTTGGTGGTCATCTGTTTAGTCACTGAATAAAACTGACATGCCCTTCTGAAGAATTATTTCTACAAAGCAGACACCTACTAAGGCCACGGGAAGACAATCTTAGCTAATAGCATTTCGGCAGCTCCAATCTCTTGTAAATCCCTGCAAAGGGCATAATATTTCATTTGCCACAGCCGCTTCACTAAAAGACTGAAACAGATGTACCAGATACATTGAATATTGTATTTTTTCTTATTAGCAGCCATTAATATTCATGGCACATTATAAAATGTTTTACTGTATTGAATATCTCATGCTTTCATGAGAAGAGGCAAAGAAAAGCAATTAGCCGGCTTGCAGATTGCAGGCTGAGATATATTGTGTTCCTTTTAATTGATTGTTTTACTCTTAAAAGACACCAGAATAAGTGTTATGGATGCCATTTGTGGACACCTTTTATGATCCTGGCAGGGATCCGTATTTCAGTGATCCATAAGTTTAGTTTATATGCTCTGACTATAAATGCAGAGATCATCAAAGGAAAACAGCATTTCTAGCGGGCATTGGGACAAGATCTCCAGTCCATGAAGCTTGCCCAGCTACAATCTGGCAATATCATGGTGATTGAAATATTAGGCAAATAAGTCTATTTATACAACTGGGAAAATGATTAAAACTGGAAAAATGACATAAGAAGTGGCACAAAATAAATGCTTTATTGCTCCTTCCTTATGATTTTACATTATGGAACAAGATAGTTGAAACCACCGATTCAGAAGGACTAATGAGTAATCTTTTTTGCCTGGTACAGATCGGCAGCCATGATTATGTGCTCATTGCCTTTCACATCAACCAATGGGAATGGAGCCCTCCCCATCTATATAAGGAGCTGTCCAGGTGCTGTGTTTGGAAGAAACTGGCAACAAGGAATCCTTTTTTTCTTATGAAGAACAGTTGTAACATAGTGGGAGTTTCTCTATCCATGTAGGGCAATATATGTATTCTTTGGCAATTCAAATTCCTTAACCAAAATATAATTTCCGCTCTTTTGCAAATTTTTAAGCAGTTTCACTCATCAATAATCCCAGTATTTACAAGGTTTTTGTTTTCTTTTTCACCGTGGTAAATTTACACCATTATGTTACATATGGGGGCAGATTTATCAAGGGTCAAAGTAAATTCGAGGGAGTTTTCGAAGTAAAAAAATACTTCGATCATTGAATGGGATACTACGACTTCGAATTTACTTCGACTTCGATTCAAAGTAAAAATCGACTATTTGAACATTCGATAATCGAAGTACTGTCTCTTTAAAAAAACTTCGACTTCAATACTTCGCCAACTTAAACCTGCTGAAGTGCTATGTTAGCCTATGGGGACCTTCCAGAGCAATTTTTTAAGTTTTTTGTATTTGAAGGAAAATCGTACGATCGTATGATAAAATCCTTTGAATCGTACGATTCGAAACTACGATCGTACTACGATCGGAATACGATCGTACGATAAATAAAATCCTCCGACTTCGAGTTTCAGGGGCCGATTCACTATGGGTCGAATATCGAGGGTTAATTAACCCTCGATATTCGACTGTGAACTAAAATCGTTCGACTTCGAATATCGAAGTCGAACGATTTTGCGCAAATCCTGCGTTCGATCGATCGAAGGATTTTTCGTTCGTTCGAACGATTAAATCCTTCGAATCGAATGATTCGAAGGATTTTAATCCAACGATCGAAGGAAAATCCTTCGATCAAAAAATCACAGGCAAGCCTATGGGGACCTTCCCCATAGGCTAACATTGACTTTGGTAGCTTTTAGCTGCCGAAGTAGGGGGTTGAAGTTTTTCTTAAAGGGACAGTACTTTGACTATCGAATGGTCGAATAGTCGAACGATTTTTAGTTCGAATCGTTCGATTCGAAGTCGAAGTAGTAGTCGAAGGTCGAAGTAGCCCATTCGATGGTCGAAGTAGCCCAAAAAAACTTCGAAATTCGAAGTTTTTTTTATTCTAACCCTTCACCCGAATTTAGTGAATCGGCCCCTCAATGTCAGAGGAGTCTATTCGATGGGCGAAGTATTTTCTACTTCGGAATTCGACCATTGATAAATCTGCCCCTTCAGTTCAGTTGGGAATATTTGGCCAGTTGTCTAAGTAAGACAAATGGTGTAAAATGCAGGTTTTTAAACCACATTTTCAAAAACAGCTGTTCCTACCTAAAATTAATACATGGCTGGGGTGGATGAGGGGGTGGGGAATGGGAAAGTGAGTTACAACACTGCATTGCATTCTGAAGCCACTTCATAGCTTTATAAATATCCCCCATAAAGTGACTCTGGGATTTTTCTTTTATTATGTGTAATTATGCAGACACAATGGAGCCCATTTACTAAAAATTAAATTTCATTTTTTCCACGCGTCTTGAAAAATTTGTGGTTTTCATGTATTTCTAAAAATCTCTGAAAATTTGAGATTTATTAAGTGTGTGTCAATGTGAACTGTGCTGATCTTATTGGACTGCTTAATTTGGACTTTTATAGGTATTAAGATTTTTTCTCAGCTAGAAATTGCCCGAAGGTTTTCGGATTTATTACCACTTTGTTCAGTGCTTTTTTTGGTTTGTACTTTTTTTATTTAGAAGTTTTAATAAATTCAATGACATTCATGGTTTTAGAGTTTGTGAATTTAGTTGCGGTTTCCAAAACCTCTAAAATCCAGCCTTCAATAAATAACCACAGTGTAAAAGCCAACACCAGCACAAAACGTCACTCATATGCAAATGATAACGTTTAAAGCATTCCCTGTAACATTCCATTTGCAGTAAGCTGGAGAAGAAATATTTAGCCACCATTTTCCCCAAAGGAGACAGGATCTACCAAAATTTCAAACAACAGAACCTCTAAGTAAATGAAAATGCTAATTGTAGACAGATCGATGATCTTGCACAAGCTGAAAAAAACAAATGCAGCTCTGCACTATATGCGACTTTAAAAGAACTACAGCTGTGTCCATGCTCCTCAAAAAATACATAGGGGGTTATTTATCAAAGTCCGATTTTATCTCAACATTTTCTGTTATGAACTCCGATCAAAACTGCTCGGGTTTTTTTTACTTATTTATTATTACATTTTCCCGAAAATTTGCTTTGCGGGAAAAAATCAGATTTTCAATTTTTTTCACCTTAAAACTCAGATTTCTTATTCTTTTTTTGCTTGAAAACTTCACTGTATTTCACGAAACCCAGTGGACATCAAAAAATCATTGGGACCTCTCCCATTGACTTATATGCAACCTCAACAGGTCTGAGATGCCGGATTTTCAATCCTCTGGCTTTAATAAATTCCAAAAAATTTGGATTTTTAATTTTTTAAAATTTTTTAAAAATCGACTTTTACGAAAAAAATATCACAATTTTTTTGAGATTTTTGCATTCGGAATTTACTAAATAACCCCAATAATGTAGCATCTGTGAGGATTCCTATTGTTTTAAGTAGTGACTGGCTGTTACTGTGGCATACAGCTACAGTCACCTTGAAATGATAGATGCTTGTGTTGCTGAGCATGCATTGCAGATTATGTCTAAATACCCGCTTAGCTAATTGCATCCACTATTTCAGGAATGTTTTGACATAAATAAAGAATGTGAACATTCAAAATTCATGTGATTACTTCTATAAAATTGGTTACCTTTATATAGAGATGGTTCTACATTAAGGGGCTATTTATCAACCATCAATCGTGAGTTTTTTGTGGCAAGAGTGCAAAAAACACTAATTTGAATATAAAAATTTGGTATCTAAATAGCGTTCAATTCAATGGCAGTTGTATTAGCAAAATTCGAGCTATTTTTCAATACAGGTTTTCTAAAATATTTTGAAATTTGACAATCTCATTGAAAATAGGTAAAAAGGTAAAATATGGTTTTGCAGTGTTTTTTTCACATTTTAACAGAATTTAGTTTTTTCAAAAATGAGTGCACATTGGAGTTTAAATTCAATATAGGGATATGATATATAAAGAATAGTCATAACAGTCTCTTTGGGCTAAAAAGCATCTGTACTTCTACCATCAACATGAAAATTGACTCAGTTTTTCAGTTTCAGTTGACAGTTTGGTTAATTTTGCTACATGGGCAAGGCCCTAAAACATCACTTTTTGAGTGTCATGTGCTGAATAATTGGATCAGGAAAACCACATATGTTATTTAATTAATTGCTCTATCCTCTGGATATTGAGTTCAACAGATTTTCTAGGCAGAACAGATATGTGGTTATTTACTAAACTTCGAATGCCAAAACTCCTGAAAAATGTGTGTTTTTTTAGTATGAATTAAAATTTTCAGTGAGAAAAGAAAATCATACATTTTTCGTAATTTATTATACCCCAAGGATGGAAAACGTCAGAATCCGAAAATCTGCCATCTCAGACCTGCCGAGGTTGCATATAAGTCAATAGGAGAAGTCAAAAAGATTGTTTGATCTGCGCTGTGTTTTGTGCAATAATCGCTGGGCATTAATAAATAAGCCTAAAAAACCTATGCGTTTTTGGTCAGAATTTTGTTTAGAAAATATTGAGGTAAAGTCGGACTTTGATAAATAACCCCCTTAGATATCATGAACGTTGCTCTTCCTGCTTATGACAGCTACGGTATGATTACAGACAGCTACGGTATATGACAGTGACCGTATTAGGAACACAGCGTTCCTCATACTTAGCTGGTGGAAGTAGTGATAGATTATTGTGGGTGGCTTTAATGCTGAGCTGGGGAAAAAAAGGATGAGTAGAAAGATATGAGTGGAGACTAGTGCAAACACATTGGGGGTTATTTATCAAGGTCCAAAGCCCTTGGAGTTTAATAAATTCTGAATAATTTGTGATTTTTTTTAAAAGTCAGATTTTATAAAAAAAACAAATTTTTTTGGATTTCGGGGAATTTCGGAGCTTAGTAAATAACCCCGATTGAGTAGAGGGGGTATTAATATAGATGAAGGACACAAAATGCCTTTGATATAGTACAGCAAACAGGCCTGTGTGAAGAGATACACAGTGGAAGTAATGAAAAGTAAAAATGGTCCTAGATGCTGGATGTTTAAAACTTACTAGTCCAAGTAATGCAAAAAGCTTGCTATTTATTTCCTAAAACATACATTGCTTATCCAAAGTTACTATTCCTGTTTTTAAACTGCAGCAAAAGAAAGGTATAATATTTTTTAACTAAAGTACCGTATGATACTGCGAGTGACTCTTGGTAGTAAAAATGAGATGCTGTAAAATCAAAGCTTAATGGAAGATATATTGTTTTTAATTTTAAAAACTATTTTCTTTTCAGGTTTTCATCCCAGTTACTTGTTTCAGATTTGAGTGAGGTACTAAAATGAGCTTCCGGTCTAAAATATGATAGCGGTGATAAATCCTTAACTTTCTAATATTAAATAGATTCTGACACCAGAAGTGGAACGTTTTTTAACATCTACCATAAAATTGACTTTGTATGCTTCTTTTAATTTTGCCATAAAGTATTTGCCCAATACTTTTACATTACTTATCTGACTCCCTGTGATCGCCTATGAGGGGGCTGCCATATTTGTGCAGCAGGAGTCTGTAAGCATTAGAAACTCTAAGCATGACCTATAGGTACTTCTAGGAGGAAGATTTATCAAGGGTCGAAGTGAATTAGAGGGAATTTTCAAAGTAAAAAAATTAGAAATTCAAAGTAATTTTTTGGATACTTTGACCATCGAATAGGATACTACGACTTCGACTTCGAATTTGATTCAAAGTAAAATAGTTCAAATATTCAACCATTCGATAATCGAAGTACTGTCTCTTTAAAAAAAACTTCGACTTCAATACTTCGCCAAATTAAACCTGCCGAAGGGCTATGTTAGCCTATGGGGACCTTCTAGAGCAGTTTTCTAAGTTTTTTAAAGTCGAAGAAAAATTGTTCGATCGATGGCTGAAATCCTTCGATTCGTTCGATTTGAAGGATTTAATTGTTCGATCAAACGATTTTACTTCGACCGCAAATGGCCAAATTCGATGAAAAAAAACTTCAACTTCGATATTCGAAGTCGAAGTAATTCAATTTGATGGTTGAATTTCAAAGTATTTACAACATTCATATTTTTAAAAGTAGTTTTTTTAGTGTCAGTATCACTTTGATGTCTAATAAATAGTGATGGGCGAATTTATTCGCCAGGTGTGAATTTGCGGCAAATTTGCGTCTTTCGCCACCAGCGAATAAATTCGCGAATCGACTGCGAAAATTCAAGAAAAAAACCAGGACGCCGGCGCCATTTTCCGAATTTTTCGGCGAAGCAAAATGGCGCAAATTTGCCCATCACTACTAATAAATAGAATTTTGAAAAACTTATTTGTAAATGCAACAAATTTTTTTTTTATATACTTTATCTTTATTTCTGATTTTTCCATTGTAAAAGGAAGTTACAACATGTAAAAATATCACAACTTGTCTATATCATGTACATAGTCCAAGACATCTTAGTTTCCACTTCATTATTTTTACATTAGAATATAATTCCAGAATACAAGTAAAAGAGAGCAGGGAAAGGAAAAAGAAAAAAAAAAAAAAGAGAGAGACATTAGGAAAAAAAAAAAAAAAAAAAAGGAAAAAATGCAACAAATTTAATAGCTAGAATAATGTTCCATAAAGTTTAAAATTCGGTGGTAACTTCCAACTTAAATTTTATTACATTGTCCCAATAAAATGTTTATTATTAATCAGTTCATGAAATGTATCTCTCCAGAAAGTTTCATATACTTGTATAAAAAGAAGGCCCTGCTCATGCCATCTCTAGAGATGTAAATCGAAACCAAAATACAATCGTTCTAAAGAAAATAGAACATTTGTGTATGAATCACAGGATCAGAATATTTAATTAGTGATAAAATAAACTGAAAGTGCAATATCAGTTACTGTGGGGATGTTTTTTTTATCTGATTTAAATGTCTGATGAACTTATTTTTTATCACTTATAAAGGTAAAAAATGGTATTAGAGTTAGAAGTCAGAAAACAGTTTACAGCATTTTTTGTACGAGTTTTACATAGTCTAAGGGGCACATTTACTTAGCTCGAGTGAAGGATTAGAATGAAAAATTACTTCGAATTTCGAAGTATTTTTTTGGCTACTTCGACCATCAAATTGGCTACTTCGATCTTTGACTACGACTTCGATTCGAACGATTAGAACTAAAAATCGTTCGACTATTCGACCATTCCATAGTCGAAGTACTGTCTCTTTAAAAAAAACTTCGACCACCTACTTCACCACCTAAAACCTACCGAGCACCAATGTTAGCCTATGGGGACTTTGATCGAGGGTCGAATATCAAGGGGCCGATTCACTAAATTCGAGTGAAGGGTTCGAATTAAAAAAACTTCAAAGTTTTTTTGGGCTACTTCGACCATCGAATGGGCTACTTCAACCTTCGACTACGAAAATCGAACGATTCGAACTAAAAATCGTTCGACTATTCGACCATTCGATAGTCGAAGTACTGTCTCTTTAAGAAAAACTTCGACCCCCTACTTCGGCAGCTAAGAGCCCCATAGGCTTGCCTGGGATTTTTTGATCGAAGGATTTTCCTTCGATCGTTGGATTAAAATCCTTCGAATCGTTCGATTCGAAGGATTTAATCGTTCGATCGCATGAAAATCCTTCGATCGATCGATCGCAGGATTTGCGCTAAATCGTTCGACTTCGACTGAAATGTTTCAGATTATAAAGTGCAAAAAAAAGTAAAAAAAATCAGGATTAAATAGGCTGATTGTAAGTGATTTTTTTCAGTTTGAGTTTGTTTAATTTTTAGAAATCAAGTTTTTGGGACTCAGATGTATTAAATAAAGGCACATAATTTGGTGATTTTTCTATTTTTTTCAATAAAACCCCCACCTAAAAAAAATATGCTTTTTTAAAATAAATATCCCTATCTTAAGAAGAAAAAGACTGTCTTAGTTCTGCGTGGGTCATTATTCCTGTAGTTGTAATAATATATATTTAGTCTTGCAACTCCATATTAATAAGCGTTGCATAGAAAAAATGTTAAAGTCTGTAGGAAATACAATTCTCAGTGCTCTGACAGGTGTGGCCTTGCAAAACCGATTGTCTCTGTCATGGAGGCTACATGAAACATGGTAAATGAATGTGAAATACTGTGGGAAGACGGAATATTATACGTCTTCTTAATAGTTTGTAAGTGAAAACATTACCTTGGACAACAGTATACGATGCCTCAACGGAAGAAAGGTTGGTTATGACAGTGACATCATCATCACGGTTGGAATTCTCAATGTCGATTGTGATGGATTTTTCCATTTCACGGTGAAGACTTGTTACAACTCCAGTTGGACGGGTTACATTGGTTAAGCGGCCTTCATTGTCATAACTGAAATGAAACATTAACATTACTTGTGAGAAAAGTGGTAAGAGCATTAAAATAGAATCACTAACCAAAAATATCTGTATAATAAGGGGCATATTTACACACACCGCCAGACTTTGCTGTCAAAAATTTTTCAACATGTTTTTTCTTAGGCTGAATTCTGCCGAAAGCAATGTAAATAAACAGCATCTGGCATTCACGTGGAGTAAAAATACGCCATTTATTTATTTTTTTTACACTATTTTTAGGCGAATTTTGTTTTATGTAGCATAATAAATATGCCCCATAGGGGCAGATTTATCAAGGGTCGAATTTCGAAGTTGAAAAACTTTGATATTCGACCATCGAATTTAAATACTTCGAATTCGAATATCGAATTCAACGTTTTTTCAGCGAATTTGAACATCCTGCGATCGAAGTAAAATCGTTCAATCAAAAGATTAAATCGTACGAATCGAACGATTTTAGCGTGCGATCAAACGTTTTTACTTCGATGTGTGAAGACTTAGAAAAATGCTGTTGAAGGTCCCCATAGGCTAACTTAGCACTTCGGCAGGTTTAATTTGGTGAAATATTGAAGTTGAAGTTTTTTTAAAGAGACAGTACTTTTTTTACTTAAGTCGAAGTCGTAGTATCCTATTCGATGGTCGAAGTATCCAAAAAATTACTTTGAATTTCAAATTTTTTTACTTCTAAAATTCCCTTGAATTCACTTCGACCCTTGATAAATCTGCCTCTTGGGGGCATATTCATCAAGGGTCGAATATCGAGGGTTAATTAACCCTCGATATTCGACTGGGAATGAAAATCCTTCGACTTCGAATATCGAAGTCAAAGGGTTTTGCGCAAATACTGCAATCGAACGATTCGAAGGATTTCAATCCAACGATCGAAGGATTATCCTTCGACCAAAAAAACATAGCCAAGCCTATGGGGACCTTCCCCATAGGCTAACATTGGGTTTGGTAGCTTTTAGGTGGCGAACTAGGGGGTCGAAGTTTTTTCTTAAAGAGACAGTACTTCAACTATCGAATGGTCGAATAGTCGAACAATTTTTAGTTCGAATCATTCGATTCGAAGTCGTAGTCGAAGGTCGAAGTAGCCCATTCGATGGTCGAAGTAGCCAAAAAAACACTTCGAAATTCGACTTTTTTTACTTCGAATCCTTCACTCGAAGTTAATGAATTGGCCCCTTAGCATTTTTACTGCCATTCTCATTCTCTTGCATTACTGTATCCTTTAATTAACTGACAAAAAGGACTGTGTTCTACAGTAGATTTTCATTGTCCTGGAAATTTTAATTTCATTGTAGGACAATGGAATACAACTTTTAAAAAAAAACCTATATTTTGCTGGTTAATTGGGGTGAGTATATTTGATAAAAAAAAGTAATGGAACAGGTAGGGATCTTTATTTTTGGTCATTTGGATCTCTGATAAGAATTATGTAAACATGAAATAAACCCAATGCCGTTGTTTAAACCACTATTACGGATTCATGCAGGTTCAATTCTATCAAGTACAAACTACTGTTTTATTTTTACAGAGAAAAATGAATCATTTTTAAAAATAATTAATTATTAGCTTTTATTATTTAGCTTTCTGCTTAAACGGTTTCCTGATAATACCATAGCTGTAGTAAAATCTGCATGAACAGTGTTTGTTACAGCTGAAAAGTTCTTAAAATGTTCTACTAAATCTTTGGCCATTTAATGTTTCCCCTGGATATGGAAAAAGCCAAAATACTATGCTATGTAAATTTATAGAATACACATTCTTAGCATATTTTTCAATTTCAAGGGTGACTCGGTTCTTTTTTTTAATTTTTTTTTTTGGAATTTCAATTTGCATTTGTCTTATAATTAAACATGAATGTAAAAAATTGTACTGTTACCAGTTAATATCCCTTGCTGCTTAAAACCGGCTACTTATTATTGAAACAAATCAAATGTTCTTTGCCTTATGGTAAAATCTTGATCTTTTCCTCCCATTACTGAGTTGCAGCAGGATAATCCCATTAAATCAAGCCTGCCGGAAGAGTAGCCTATTGGCTCAGTTCCTCAATGCCTCTAGGGTCAGTTAAAAATGGTTAGACATGAGAAATATTGGACACAGAAACAGCGCAATAGGTTTGCTTACAGACTATTCGGTGGAATATCATCAAACAATGGGGAGCACTGAAAACGAAAATCATAAAAACAAGGAAATCAATAGTTACAAGCGCTCTATGACAAGGCACTTGTATGCAGTATGGGATTTAAGAATACATTTCAAAAATATAGTTTGAATTTTACAGGATGTCATGAGCCTTAAAAGTAAAGTTAAAATCCTTTCGTAAAAGGAATCCTATATAAAAAGACAAAAGAAAAGTTTGGCTATATTAAAATCAGCAATTTTCTTCTGATATGCTTAAGGGATTTTTTTGTTTTTTTTATCAATGCAAATGTAAAATAATTGGGCAGCAAAATGTTTGAAAGCGAGCGTGTGACAGACAGATATTCATGAATTATAAATGTGCTATATCAGTGGTAAAAATGTAATGCCTTTAAAGCAATAGTCAGATCTGGCAGATTTTTTTTTTCTTCATGGATTGATAGAAGATTAAGGAGCTAACACAAAAGCAAAACTTGATACATCTTTTTAGAATTTTGGTACCAATTAGCTTTTTGTCTATGACTATTCCATATATCACTCATTCCTAGACATTTTGGTACAAAACATGTTTATAGAAGTTCTTCTGTAAGACTGGAGGGGGTCCAGAGTGCAAACGAATCATAAAGTTATCAGCAAGTTATCCAATTCCCATATATTTGTAATCTCAGACTATTTATTAAACCTCACATTTTTCTGGTCGCATTTTTAAAAGGGGAAAATTTAATTAAATGCTTTGAAGCTGCTAAAAATTTGAACCAAAAAATACTGTCGAAATCATGTAGAAGTCAATGGCAGATGGAACATGGAACATGTTTTTTTACCTTCAGGATTAGGGACGAGCAAATTTTTTCGCCTCGTTTCACCGAAAAAATGACGCCCATAGACTTGTATGGAGACGTGCGTCAAAAAAAAGACGCGCGACAAAATAGTTTCGCCGCGCGACAAATTTTTTTGAAGCCCATAGACTTTAATGGGCGGCTGCGACATTTTGCCGGCGGCGAATTTTTGGCGAAACGAAACGGGTCAAATTCGCCCATCACTGTTCAGGATTCTCAATAGTTTTGGGCCGTTTGTGCTGGTTTTTTGGTTTATAAATTAGACGTCATGCAATTTGAGGGGCAGATTTACATAGGGTCAAATATCAAGGGTTAATTAACCCTCGATATTCGACTGCCGAAGTTAAATCCTTCGACTTCGAATATCGAAGGATCTACCGCAATTAGTTTGATCGAACTTTCAAACGAAAAATCTTTTGATCAAACGGTTAAATCCTTCGGATCGAACGATTCGAAGGATTTTAATCCATCGATCGAACGATTTTTCTAAAAACCAAAAAAAGCTTAAAAAGCCTATGGGGACCTTAGGACCTTAAGAGACAGTACTTTGACTATCGAATGGTCGAATAGTCGAACGATTTTTAGTTCGAATCGTTCGATTCAAAGTCGGAGTCGTAGTCGAAGGTCAAAGTAGCCAAAAAAAAATCATTTGAAATTCGAAGTTTTTTCTATTCCTTCACTGGAACTAAGTAAATGTGCCCCTTTGTGTCAACTCAAAAAAGTCGCCTGATTCAAATTGTCAAACGATTTTGTTTTGCGTAAATTAAGGGGATTTGGGTTTGGAATTTGGTTGAATATTTTTTTTAATAGAGTTAGAAAAAGTCGAGTCTTAGTAATTAGGTCTCTAGGTTTAAATGGTACCCCCATAATTTAATTTAATCCCTATGGCAGTCCCCTCATAGCGGAACTGAGTAGGAAGAAAGGTAATGTAAAAGCATCAGGCAAATACTTTTACGCCAAAATTATAGATAGCATTCAAAGACAATGTTATGATAGATAATAAAAAAGGTTATTTTCTGATGTCAGTATCTCTTTAACCAAAACTGTGATTTATAAAGGCTGGAGTGACTGGATGTGTAACATAATAGAACAGAACACTCTCTACAGCTCTCTTAGTAACCAATCAGTGACTTGAGGGGGAAGGGCACATGGGTCATAACTGTTGCTTTTGAATTTTAGCTGAATGCCGAGGATCAATTGCAAACTCACTGAACAGTTATGTCCCATGTGCCCCCCCCTTCAAGTCATTGGCTAACTCAGAGTTAGAGAGCTGCAAAGCAGGAAATAGTGTGCTGGCTATTATGTCAGACATCCAGTCACTAGAGAGTTGCAAAGCAGGAAGTAGTGTTCTGTTGGACATCCAGTCACTCCAGTCTTTATGTATTACATTTTTGGCTAATTAAATATAAACATTTCTTATTTTGCACAGCCTATTTATCAAGTTTTTATTTTTACACTGAACTGTTCCTTTAAAGGGAGTTTAAAAGAACAAATTGATAGGCCAACCAGCCTGTTGGGTTTATTTAATGTTTACATGATTTTCTAGTAGACTTAAGGTATGAAGATCCGAATTACAGAAAGATACGTTATCTAGAAAACACCAGGTCCCGAGCATCGTGGATAACAAGTCCCAAAGCTGTAGAGATGCTAAACCTTTAGGCTGATTTAATAAATTCAGTACGTAAAACATGGCATTTCTAGCCACATTCATGTTTAGGTTTTAGTTCTCCTTAAAGAACTAAAAAGAATAGAACTTATAGAATTTTTCTTTAACCAAAATTCCTGCTTGGTCACACGGGTCCTTTATTGACTGAAAAGCAACTGATCCGAGAGAATGTCTACCTCTTTTATCTTCTCCTTAAAATAGTGATACTACCACTGTCTTTGTAGTGTGTGCTCATAAATTACACTGGTACACAGTCTTTCCCTGCAAAGATCCCACATCACGTCCTAATATTTTCCTTTAAAGACTACTTCTCTGTTGTAAAAATGATACGCTCTAAGTATTACTATTGACCAAATCTGATCTACAGCAGTTGATTTTGTTTGACACCTACATACAAGTCAACAGGGCTTTGTAAACATACAGTATTTACATGCAATTACAGTGCTCAATAACTCCATGCTTGTATGCTTATACCAGACTAGCCATCTTCTCTTACAGGAGATTATTTTTTTTTGTCCATTTTGTTTAAATACATACTTACCTATGCAGTGTGTACATATAAATATATACTGTATATATACCCCACAGGGAATGAACATAATTCAGCAAACTTCTAATCACACAGAATCACATTAAAAATGCAATGCCTGGCTGTTAAATCCATAGTCTACCATTAGATGTCAGTGTAAGCAATGAAACACTATAGAGCAATGCCTGCATTGTGCTACTGAAATTTAGTGACTACATTCCCAGGAAGGAGGAGGACTAGGTATCTAATATTTGTTAAAATTCATTCTGTAATAGATATAGTGAATAAAGTACCCCCTCTTGTAAAATATAAGGAAATTATAAGTTACCGAGGAGTTTCATGACCATATAAAAACACGAGGCAGAAGGCCGAGTGTTTTTATACAGGTCATGGAACTCCAAGGTAACTTCTAATATCCTCATATTTTGCAACTGGGGGTACTTTATTTATTATAATACACAAATTTCAGTGAGTCATGTGACAGAAATGACATCAGAACTCACCGTTTATAAGGATATCATTTACAAGATATTCATGGCTTTTGTGTGTTTTATATATATATATATATATCTATATATATATATATATATATATATATATATATATATATATATATATATATATATATACGCTTCCAAATGAGTATCCACACTCCAAAGCAAATAACTTCAGCAAAGGGAGGGGCGCACGGTAATTATGTATACACCAATTATTCACAGACCTGTGTTATAAAAACCATTTACTTTATTGCTGCATCGTATCTGTGCCCGACGTTTTGGTCAAGGATGAAAAAGGTCCCAACAGGAACCGAAACGTCGGGCACAGATACGATGCAACAATAAAGTAATTGGTTTTTATAACAGGGAGTGCTGGTCTGTGAATAATTGGTATATATATATATATATATATATATATATATATATATATATAGTAGTTTTGTAAATATAAATACTACCGTATCGAAGTGACCATTTATTCTGTTACTCAATGTTACATTTGTTAATTACCTTCATAACCTGCGATTAGGTACAAACATGTATCTTTTCTTATCTTACAGAAACATTGTATTTGTATGGACACTGTGTAACGGTTTCTTTCCACAATAATCATGTTTTGAGGACTCTTTGTTGTCCTATTGTATTTCTCCCTTTTTCATTTTGTTTAGAAATGTTTTTTTCTCGTGATGTAACTTTATCAACACCTACACTGACACACTATGACGTCATGACCTTCCCCTTCCCGCCAATTTGTGTTTAAATGTTTGATTGTTAGTTGTGTTATGCACTTACACACAAAGAAATCGAAAACTTCGTGACTTTTGGGCGCATGCGCAGTAGCTCCGTATCGGCATATGCCTCCAACTGCGCATGCGCACGAAAGTCACGAAGTCTCCGATTTCTTTTTTCGGAAACCTCGTGACTTTCGGCACATGCACCAGAAAACGCTGCTGAATCCAGGAAGAAGAGCACTCGGGAGAAGATGGCTGCTGTGAACTCAGCAGGAGAGGACCTGCACGGAGGGGTAAATAACAAGTTAGGGGCATTTGCCTGGGGGGGCAGGTAGGCTGGGGGGGAGGAGGGAGGGGGCATACACAGGGGATTTTTGCACGTAGGGGTTGACTTCTCCTTTAAAGGAACAGTTCAGTGTAAAAATGAAAACTGGGTAACTAGATAGGCTGTGCAAAATAAAATATGTTTCTAATATAGTTATGCAATCTATAATGGCTGGAGTGACTGGATATCTAGCATAACAGGGCAGAACTTCCTGCTTTTCAGCTCTCTAACTCTGAGTTAGTCAGCAACTTGAAGGGGGGCCACATGGGACATTTCTGTTCAGTGAGTTTGTAATTGATCCTCAGCATTCAGCTCAGATTCAAAAGCAACAGTTATAATCCATGTGCCCCCCCCTCAAGTCACTGATTGGTTACTGCCTGGTGGAAACCAAGGGAACTGAAAAGCAGGAAGTAGTGTTCTGGCTATTAATGTTAGACATTCAGTTACTGCAGTCTTTATAGATCACATTTGTGGCTAACTAACTCTTTTAGAAACATGTTATATTTTACACAGCCTATCAATTTATCCCGTTTTTATTTTTTATACTGAACAATTCCTTTAAAGCACTTTAATTTTTTGATGTTTTCTTAAATGGCAAGTGTTACAGGGTTCCAATGGCAGAGTTGTCAACTTTTAATATAATGTGTGATAGGGGGGCTCCTCAAAAGTTTCTGATCTGGAAGTGACGTTGGATAAAGTGCTGTCACCTGAAGCAATGTCACATGCAGAAGAACAACTGCTACTGAAGCCAAAGAATCTGCAATGTGCACATCACTCCCAGTTGCTCATGTGAAGTCACTGAAAGGTTCTTGGATTTTGCCAGCAGATAAAAAAATAAATCTGGGGAATGCTGAAAAGTGACGGGAGACTGAGCGGAGCCCAAAATTGATAGGGTAGGTATTTTGCCTTAAAGGAAAACTATACCCCTAAACAATGTAGGTCTCTATTAAAAGATACTGAGTAAAACAGCTCATGTGTAAAACCCTGCTTCATGTAAATGAACCATTATCATAATAATATACTTTTTTAGTAGTATGTGCCATTGGGTAATCATAAATAGAAAATTGCCATTTTAAAAAATAAGGGCCGCCCCCTGAGACCGTAAAATTCACTGTGTACACATACAGTACAAACCACATGTAAGGTCACATGAGCCAATTAACAGACAGAGTTCTGCCTTTTGCTTCCTCACTTCTTCCTGTTACAGTTAGAGTTGTAGTATTTCTGGTCAGGTGATCTCTGAGGCAGCACAGATAGAGTCACGAAATGGTGGTTCAAGGCAAGAGATGTCAAAGGGCAATATTTATGTAAATATATATTCCAGTTTGGTAAGATTTTTTAATATGTCATTCAATTTGATATAAACTATCTGTTGTTTAAGTATTCATTTTGGGGGTAAAGTTTTCCTTTTTAATACTCATTTTAAGCAGCACTTTGTGCCTCAGTCACAGAACAAGGTGGATTAGTACAGAGGTCCAAGCATGTTCATGCACTAAATTCTGTGCACGTTTTAGCACATAGCATCATGCACTCAAATAGCATCTGAGGCCCACACTGTCTCTTTCTTGTGAACAAAGCACATTGCAAATTACCACTGAATTTATGTCACTGATGGGTGCAGAAAAGGTCATCGTCAATAAAAAAATAAAAGGGCAACTCCAAACAGCATGTTAAAGCATTGGCAGAGTGTGCTTCTGCCTGGAGTCGAGTGTATTATTCTTAAACAAAAAAAAGCTAAAAAAAAAAAAAAAAAACACAGAAAGAATGGCTCCTTTGAACATCTTTTCCTCTAAAGGTTATTTACAAAAAGACATGCAAGATGCAGTCTGACAATTGAAGTAATGCAAGACGTGCCTTTAGTCAGTAGCCATTATCCGAAGTGCGGCAAATGTTCAAACTGTGTCAAAAGTCACAGCGACCTCGACTTCTTTTCTCGTTACAAATACCACGCTAGCATGTATGGACTGGTGCATTGATTTTTCCTTTGCCACATGCAAGTGTTATGTGTCTCACAACAAAATGGTATTCCTCAAACATATAGTTACAAAAGCAGCTTTAAATTATATATACCCTGTATGTACTTCTGACAGGAGGCCGCCGGCAGATTTCTGTTCTGCAGAAAACAGAGATTTGTTTCCCTTTGATCTTTTTTTCTCTGTAAAATACCCCAAATCAATAACCTTTGTTTTCTGTAATGGGGCCTGATTTATAAGTGAGATGTCTGCTTCACAGCAGTTGCACCATTGTGGACTTGACACTTGGGGGCAGATGTACAAAATTCGAGTGAAGAATTCGAATGAAAAAAAATTCGCATTTCGAAATATTTTTTGGGTACTTCGACCATCGAATTGGTTAAATTAGATCGAATTCGATCGAATTCGAACGATTAGAATTAAAAATCGTTCGACTCTTCGACCATTCGATAGTCGAAGTACTGTCTCTTTAAAAAAAAATTCGATCCACTAGTTCGGCAGCTAAAAGCTACCGAACTCAATGTTAGCCTATGGGGAAGGTCCCCATAGGCTTGCTAAAGTTTTTTTCATCGAAGGATATTCATTCGATCGTTTTATTAAAATCCTTCGAATCGTTCGATTCAAAGGATTTAATCGTTCGATCGAATGAAAAATCCTTTGATCGATCGATCGAATTTTTAGCGCTAAATCCTTCGAATTCGATATTCGAATTCGAAGGATTTAAATTCCCAGTCGAATATCGAGGGTTAATTAACCCTCGATATTCGACCCTTCGTGAATCGTCCCCCAAGTACCTGCCAGTATGAGATTTACAATGTTATGCATCAATTGAGCACAGTGCTACTTTAAGTGCACAGTCATTCACTGGGTTCCATACCTTCTCATTTCAAAGCATTGTCTGGCTGCTATCACAGTCCATAAGTCACAAATCAAATGTAAAGACCTGGAGTCGAAAACGTTGTCCTTGGTCCATACAACATCAAACCCATTTTGGGTCTAGGATTTTGGAGCTCAGAGTAAAGCTCCCCATAGATGCGACGATTCGTCTTGCCGAACGACCGATTTTAGGTAAGCCCGACCAATCCATCGAAATTATCGCGGTTAGTGGGATTCGAACGATCGTACATCTTACAATTTTTCGGCCGACATCTGTCAGGAAATTGATCGGGCAGGTCAAAAAATCTTTGTTCTATCTATGTTTGCAGGGCCAAGCAGGCAGCTCCCCTTTGTTTTCCTGGCAAATTGGTCTTTTTAGTTGATGGTCAGTTCGTACGATCGTTCTGAGAAAATTGTGGTCTCACGATCAGGATCTGATCTTTTAAAAATCTCAACATCTATGCCAGCTTAAGAGTCAAACTAATGGTGAGTCTCAGATGTTCAGGACCAAGAAGTTCATATTTAAAGCCAGCATTCTTGTGCAGTGGAAAAGTCTGGAACCGGATGGTGATGAGGGTTTCATCCGACTGCAATCATCTTTGCTGATTTCATGATGCAGCCTTGTAGTGAAGCCATAAGAAATTCATATATTCAGCATGAAATGGCATCATTTGAACGATAATAAACTCAATTCTACTGGCCATATCCTTGTTAATGTCTTCTGTACACACCATGAACCATGAAATTGTACAGTATATAACTGTAATGCTTATGGGGCTATGTAAGAAAAGGCCCATAGCAACCAATCAGCAGGTATCATTTACCGGTCACCTGTTTAAAAGTAAAGATCTTATTGATTTGCAATGGGTTACTGCTCCTTGGCAAAAAGGCAAAAAGTGTCCTTTATTATATATGGGGGTTACTAGGTTAGTGTTTTGAGTTATTGAGTATGATGAACCAATTGTCAGTAAGCAGTCTAGTATGAGCTTCCTAAGCAATGCAAGATTAAGCACAGCAGACACTGGTCAATACATGTTATGGGATCTTTGAAGGAATCAACCTTATACCTGATATAGACTAAGACATAGAGCAGCACTTATTATGTTATTTTCAATAACAGACATGGACAGAACTTTGCCTTGCTTCATATCTCTTATGTTATAATTTACTCTTTCCCATTTTGTAGGTAATTGAGAGAAGCGACATAGAGCAGAGAAAGGTGTTAGTGACATTTACAAAGCTCTGCTCTAGTTTCATTGGTGTCTCGGGAGTATCTGTGGGGTCATGAACAGAAGATTCCATAGCAAACCTGCACAAAGTTCTCTAACCCTCAGCCACCTATTAAAATTAGGGAAGAAAAATGTGTAGGAATGATAACGTTTTAACTGCATATCTGCTTTGGTAAAATGGAGTCCTAAAAGGATCAGCAAAGTGTATTGGCAATGAAGCTTTATAAAGTAGCCTGTTTTTTCCTGTTGGTATTGACATTATAGGGGTTATTTATTAAAGTCCGAATGCAAAAAACTTGCCAATTTTTTTAGTGGAAAAAAAGCTCGAATTTTTCGAGATTTATTATACCCTGAAGATGGAAAAAGTCAGAATCTGAAAATCCTCCATCTCAGACCTGCCAAGGTTGTATATAAGTCAGTGGGAGAGGTCCCTAAACTATTTGGACGTTTCTTTGGTCTGCGCTAGATTTAGCCGAAAATCTGACCATTTTGTGAAAAATTCTGACTTTTCAGGAAAAAGTCTTTAAAAATGTAGTGATTCTGAAAAAAAATCCAAAAAAACTGAAGATTCGGATTTTCAGAGTTTGTCCTTGATCCGATTAAGTCGCACTTTTTTTATTAATAAATAAGGTCAAATTGTGGATTCTAGTTTGGTTGGACTTTTTTTATTTAAATACTCGGATTTTGATAAGTAAGGCCTTGCAAGTTGGAAGATACAACAAAAACAGGGCATTGGGGCTGTTCATGACCATTATATACTGTAACTCATCAAGATGCATCCACAGGCCTTCTACATTGATACGTATGTGTGCGTGAGTGTATGTCTATATATATTTATATATATTATTATGCATACATACATACATACATACAATCCATACTTGGGACCTGAGTTTTTCCAGATAAGGGGTCTTTCTGTAATTTGGATCTCCATACTTTGTCTACTAAAAAAAAAAATGTTCAATAAACCCCACAGGATTGTATTGCTTCCAATTATGATTAATTATATCTTAGTTTGGATCAAATACAAAGTTCTGCTTTAGTACAGAGAAAAAGGAAATCATTTTTAAAAAATTTAATCATTTGATTAAAATGGAGTCTAAGGGAGATAGTCTTTTAAGAATTTGGTGCTTTTCCGGGTTTCCGGACAACAGATCTTGTACATGTACTGTAGTAGTGCAATATATAGAATATTTTTTAAATGCCTATAGGGATCATGGATATTCTTCTGTTCAACTCAAACTTTTAGTTTTTACTGAAACACTGATTTGTTACTGAGGATCTCTCTTTCCCTGCTGCATTCTCAAGAGAAATGATTCACTTTCTCCATACAAAGAGGTTTTCTCCAGGTAGGCTATTTACTGTTGTTATTTTTTGTTTCTTTAGAAAACTGCTCTACCCATATCCTGTAGTAGAGAAAAGTCTGTAAATTAAGCCTTTTGGAAGTCCTTTGGGACTGACTGCCAATCATTAGCTACATAAAACACTCTTGTATATTACTGAAAGTTTTTTATGATATATCTGCCAGTCTGTTTTGTGTATTACAGTTTTTCATTATTTATTTTACAAGCAATGTATTTAAAATGCTTGTCTTGCTCAACCTCTGGTAATAGATACTAGAGCAGTGGTCCCCAACCAGTAGCTCGTGAGCAACATGTTGCTCCCCAACCCCATGGATGTTGCTCTCAGTGGCCTCAAAGCAGGTGCTTATTTTTTAATTCCAGACTTGGAGGCAAGTTTTGGTTGCATAAAACCAGTTGTATTGCCAAACAGAGCCTCCTGTAGGCTGCCAGTTCCCATAGGGGCTACAAAATAGCCAATCACAGCCCTTCGTTGACATCCTTGGGAACTACTTTCATGCTTATGTTGCTCCCCAACCCTTCTTACATTTGAATGTGCCTCACAGGTGAAAAAAGTTGGGGATCCCCGTACTAGAGTATGTTTCTCTTTCTTACAAATGTGACTTCACTGGCAGGGTCTTTACTGCTTTTTCATCTTGGTAGACCTGGTAATGTCACCACCAAACCAAGGTTGCTATGGGCATCCACTTCTTGCATTCCAAGATATGCATCTGTATCATTCTCCTTAATTTCAATAAAATGCATCTGATAAACTTTCTTTAGAAGATCACATCTGTCAAGTTGGATCTCGCCCCCACTGCTTGCCCTTTTACTGTGCACATGCACAGCCCAAGCATACATAATTATACAGTATCTCTTATACTGTCACAGTTTAGTCGACGTGATTACATGGGCATATATCGTGGCATGTTTCAGGCATTGAGGAACAAGGCAGCTTTCACCACTTTTTGGATGCCTTCCATGCATGTACACTGAAGTATTGAGCGCAGGATATGATGCCAGAAGCAGAAGAAAATATTCATAGTAAAAAAACAAATCAGTAAGCGGGCACAGTTTTTAATATGTGTAAACATTTTGGGGGTTATTTACCAAAATTCGTATTTTTCTGATATTTTATTTTAAAAAAATCTGACCAAACTAGAATCCACGATTTGACCTTATTTAATATGAAAAAAAGCTAGAGTTAATTGCATCTAGGAAAAACGAAATAAATTCGAGCGAAAATCCGAATTGTAAGATTTTTTTCCTGAATCGTATGATTTTTTCATGGTTTTTCCCGCAAAGTAAATAGTTGGCTTTTCGGGCAAATTCCAGCACAGATTACAGAAAGTTCCAAATAGGATTGGACCTATCCCATTGACTTGCAGGTCTGAGATGGCGGATTTTCGGATTCTGACTTTTTGCATCCTCGGGGTATAGTAAATCTTGAAAAATGTTTCAAATGTTTTTTCCCAATGAAAATTCAAATTTTATAGTAAAAAAACCCCTTGATTTTTCACATTTTTAGCATTTGGACTTTAATAAATAACACCCGAGTGTTTTCTGGTGGCATTTTAACTGATGCTACTGCTATTGTGCACATATCGCAATGTTGCTACAGTCTAGTGCCATACCTAGGCTAGCAACACCTCCGGTTGTCCCTGTAATGTACAGTGCCGCAGAATATGTTAGTGCTTTAAATAATGGATAATAACAATGACTTCCACTCAAACTCCAGCAATGGCCATTTCTTGAGTACATATGGGGGCAAATTTACTAAAGGGCGAAGTGACTAACACAGGTGAAAATTCGCCTGCGTGATGACATTTCGGTACTTTGCCAATTTACTAACGGTCGCTGGCGTAACTTCGTTATCGAAAGAGATAGACTCTAGCGGTACTTTGCTCCCTAACGCCTGGCGAATTAGGACTCTGGCGAATGGACTTAACTATGCAAATTCACTAAGATCCGGATTTTAATGAACGTTGCCTCTTGCGCCAGACTTGCCTTCTCCACCTCAGACCAGGCGAAGTGCAATAGAGTAGATAGGAGTTCCTCAAAAAATAGTTGAAAATTTTTACAAGTCCCAAAAAACGCTAGTGTCCTTTCCTTTTCAGGGTGATAGGCTGAAAAAGAGCGTAAATTTCCTAACATATGGCACATAAACTATACACTGGGCTCATGTGTAGAGCAATATCACAACTTTATTTTATTTTATTAAGGTTTCCCGGACTTGTGTAGTGTAATGTATTTGCTGCAACATATACGTCCATTCAACTTTAACTTCCCACCGTATGCAAATTAGGCAATGCTTTGCTTGGCGCAGCAACGCTAGCGCAATCGGTGCCCTGGACGCAGCTTCAGATTTTAGGCGAATCTGCGCATGGCGAAGTGTTGCGCTGTGAGCAAATCCATCGCTGGCAAATTTTCGGAGGTTAGTGAATTTGCCCCATGGTTTTAATCAATTTGCACTCAAAACTACAAGCCTTCAAGCTGTTACGTTACTGTTTGGATGTAGGTTCAGTTTTTATCAGAATAGGCCGACGCAATTTCTAACAAGAAAAGCAAAATGTTTGCACAGACAAACTCTTGCTATATGTTTATAAAATAAGGCAAAAAGGCATTTTGTAAATCTGTGAACAACTAAGGAGGGGACAAAAATAACTTACGCAGAAAGTGACAATAACAAATGAATGTAAAACTAGCAACGAGCAGAAAAAAAACCCTTTTAATTAATATGGTAATTAAGCACAGGCAAGGTTTAAATGATTCTCTCGCTGCAGCACATCGGTTGTTACCAGCCTTGGTAATGGGAAACCTGTAGTACAGGTATGAAGATGAAAGAATGTAATGGGTCTGCTCCTGCTTGGCTTTCTTTATTTCCGTAGAACGCCTGCTGGGTTTTTTTTTCATCCATTTTTTTCCCCTAAATCCACAATGTCTGGCTAATGGAACAATAAGCTGTGCTGTATCTAAATGTGTTTCTTAAAATCCCCTTTTTATATTTAATGTAAGCTGAGCGAGCATTTAAATTGTTTTGGTGTTGATTTATTTATTTGTTGCCTTCTGGGATCCCCCCCCCCCATTTGGATTGATAATATAACTCCTTGGGATACTTAGATGACTGCTAGCATTAAAATCCAAATTCTCTGCACCGAGGTTGTCATAGTAACCCCTGGTGCTTGTTAGTGAAAGCAGAGGTGAGAAACTGGCTAAAATATTACTGCCATGTAAAAATAAAGCTATTGATGTTTATATTGAACGGCACCTTGTACTCTGCTTAAGATTTTAGTTTCATTCCTTAAAGGCTATTTAATGTGCTTTTTTTATGGCTGCTTACGAATATACTATTATGTCTGATGGGGATTCTCTAAGGGTGTGTATTTTATGTCCCCAGTGATAGGGTAACATAATCTTTACACTAATGGCTTGAGATTCTGTCATGTACTGAAGGCTCAAAGAGCTAAGTATGTGTCTAAATAGCCTTAGTGACTAAATTGTCATTTCTTGTGACAAGAATAGTAGATAATAGGAAAAAAAAACTGGTATGCAGGTCAAAATTCATTTATATAAAACCGTGAATCTAATACTGTTAACATATGTAAAGGCTTTAGCTATAGTACCACTAATTTTGCTGCTATTACCCGTAATGTCAATCATCTGTTCAAGCACTTCAGGTGACTGATATATTGGTAGGGGGAGGGCAACTAGTAAAAATCGCAGTTCATGAAGGGGCAGATTTATCAAAGGTAGAAGTGAATTTTCAAATTTTTTGTGTACTTCGACTAGGGAATAGTCCAAATTCAATTCGAAGTTGAAAAAAAATTTGAAAATGTACTGTCTCTTTAAAAATTCGACTTCGACCATTCGCCATCTAACACCTGCCAAATTGCTGTTTTAGCCTATGGGGGACCTCCTAGAACCTATTTGAAGCCATTTGGCTTTTTTGTGAAAATCTTTGAATCAAAATCGATCTAATGCGCTATTCCCTCGTTTCGTATGATTCGAATTCGGCCAAATACGGACTTATTCGACCAAAAAAAAAAAAAAACTTTGACTCAATTTCGGTTGGTCTTTTTGAATTCGAATTTTTAAGTTTTTTTTCAATTCGAAATTCGACCCTTGATAAATATGCCCCCATGTGTCAATGTCCAAATGTTAGGTTTTTTTAAGCTAACATTTGTACATGGATTGAGAATGTCCAATGGACCAATAAGAAAGATAGTGCATCTGTGATTGGGATACCTTCTCTCTCTCTCTCTCTCTCTCTCTCTCTCTATAGATGGTTGGCTTTTATGACCATATAAAACGGCTGTTTTTATACAGGTCATGGAACTCTGAGGAGGTAACTTCTAATATCCTCATATTTTGCAACTGGGGGTACTTTATTTATTATAATACACAAATTTCAGTGAGTCATGTGACAGAAATGACATCAGAACTCACTGTTTATAACTGATGACATCAGAACTCACCATCTATAAGGATATAATTTACAAGATATTTATGACTTTTGTGTATTATATATATATATATATATATATATATATATATATATATACACACATATAGGTAAAATGAAAGCTGTTACACAACAGGGTCTTGCAAAAAAAGTAATTATTTATTGTTTCACAAATCAACGTTTCGACCCAAAGGCCCTAGTGAGGGTCGAAAAGTAGATTTGTGAAACAATATATAATTACTTTTTTTGCAAGACCCTGTTGTGCAACAGCTTTCATTCTACTTTTATACATATATTCTGTTAGCACCAGGGCAACAACCATGATAAGTGAGTGCAGGAGGCATCCTACGATTTTTTTTGTGTATATATATATATATATATATATATATATATATATATATGTTTACATAAAGAATTGTTACTACACAGAGAGAAATCCTGGTGTTGCTGGTCTTTTTTGAAGTATTTGGATTTTTTACCGTGCACCCAGGGAACACGACGTCAGCAGGGTGCTGCCCTAGTGAAGATATATATATATATATATATATATATATATATATATATATATATATATATAATGATAATATACTAAGGAGATACAAAATTTTAGTTACAGACAGGAAGTAGGACACCTGATTTTGCCATTTTCTGAACCAGCACTTTGTTGTCTCACTTTAAGCATTATGCTTTCAAGAAGATTGTGTGGCAACCAGACTTTTCAAACTATGTAATGTCCCATCTATTCATTAAATGAGGCTTTTCTTTAGACACCACGAAACAACAAAGAAATCTCTGAAAACAACTGGAGGAAAGTTATGGCAACATGTATAAATAGATCAGCCAATCGTATAAACAACATGTCATTAGACCACTTTGTACTTACTCATAGAATGTTGTCCATCCAGTCTCATCACTTTTTGTTGTCAAAAGGCCACTGTTTCCATCATATGTCATCAAGGCTAGTTCTAGACTTTGTGTTGAAACTGACTTTAGACCACCATTGGCAGTTAGAGTCAGAGTCATAATCTGATTGTCTGGCATTAAAATGTGACGCGGATTGCCATTAGTGTCTCTCCGGATTTTTAAGGAGTTTCCACTGTTGTCAATCACTTCTGACACATCGTTTTCAGTACTGTAGGTGAAATTGTATAAGTATTCTCCTGTAACAAGGCTTTGTGTATACTGATGAATTCCATTGGCATTGAAGATATACAACTCCTGCTCTCCAGGGGATGCCACCTCATACTGATTAAATGAAGTAAGCACAGGTTTGTTTTGAAGAACAGCTCTAATACGTATATTCCCAAGGTCAGCAATGTACACTGTGCCATCGGGAGCCAATGCTAATGATGTTGGTGAGTTTAGAAAGGCATCTGTGGCATAGCCATCATCACCAGCATAACAGTTGCAGTTGACATCATCTTTGCAGTTGCAGTCAGAAGGTGCTCCGGCTAAAAGAGATATTTCACCATTGGTTGTTACTTGGCGGATGCGATTAATTTTCTTTTCATTCGTCTCTGCAATGTAAAGTATCCCAGTGTGTGATACAGCTATAGCACTTGCAGACTCAAGTGCAGAATGAATAGCCAGTTTGCTAAGAGAATAGTCTATCCCCGGTACCTGACAATGCATTGGACGTCCGGCTATGATGCTGACTTGGTGATTTTCTGTAATACGTAATATAACATTGTTTTCCAGCACATATAGAGAATTATCCATTGGATTCACTGCAAGGTCTGTTGGCCATTCCATGCGAACCTGTAAAATATTTCAATCATAGTTATATTGCCTTGCAGAGTTGGATGTGTTATAAAGATATTTCTGATCCACTATGTGATCACTTTTTTCACTATATGTTTTTAGTAAAACATATTCTACCCAGAGAATAGTTTAATGCCATACTTTTAGAACATTTTAGTGGCTTTCCATGACCATATATTCTTTATATAGTGTGTTTATCAAAGAGGTTACATTTAGACAGATATTTTTCAAGAGTAATATTAGTTTTTAATTTTCGTTTCTCATCTATTTTTTTTAAATAGTTCAGTAAGAAATGTATTTTTTAGGGCTTGTACACAACCAATTAAGCTACTCACTTGGGTGTGAATATCTTTCCATGCTTGGGACCCTTTATATGCTTTTTTTTTTATCCAAAAGCATTCCGTTTTATTTAAAGAGAAAAAATGTATTTTTAGTTCTTTGGCACCGTAAAGGTCCAAAATATGAATCTGGGGAATACTGAAGGATACCCTGCAAAATTCCCATCTTCAAGTATGGAAAGTTTTAACAAAATGGAAAATAATTGTTAAATACCCTATAATAATATAATTATAATTTATTGATGTTCATAAATCAGCCTCTGTATTCTGCAAATACAATGTACAATGGGGTTTATACCATATATATGTAAAATTTGCTAAAAAAAAGTAATATTAAGTCGTGCACTAAGATTAGTTGATACTTAAAAAAATTTACCTGAGTAATATCCATACTTGAGTCACAACTTAATGGTCTGCCTGCTGCAAGGTCATTGGAACCTAACAGAGTAGAAATGATTCCATTCTGGTCAACTTTTCGGATCATGGTTGCATCAACAAAGTATATTAGCCCATACTTATCAACTGCAATACCTAGAGGGAAAAAGAAAATGATTATATTTTACTGCCTGGTATAAAATACCCATTTTAAAAATTAAGTACAGGTAGGGAAATCCCATTATCTGGGAACTTCAAATTATTGGAAGAACATCTCCCATAGTGTGCATTATATAGTGAATAAAGTACCCCCTCTTGTAAAATATAAGGATATTATAAGTTACCGAGGAGTTTCATGACCATATAAAAACATGAGGCCGAAGGCCAAGTGTTTTTATACAGGTCATAGAACTCCGAGGTAACTTCTAATATCCTCATATTTTGCAACTGGGTGTACTTTATTTATTATAATACACAAATTTCAGTAAGTCATGTAACAGAAATTACATCAGAACTCACCGTTTATAAGGATATAATTTACAGGAAATTCATGGCTTTTGTGTATTATAAGCAAAGAATTCTACTTTTGAAAAATTATTTACTTTTTCTCTGTTATAGTACATCCGTTGCTTGTACTACATCGTAACTGAGCTGCATGAATCCATATTGGTGGCAAAGCAGTCTGATTGGGTTTATTTGATTCTTTGTACTGTATTTATTTATTTGCATGGGTTACATGATGTATACACAAACAGAGGACAATTATTATAAATTAGAAAATGAGAATAAATAATAGTACCTGAAAGCTATTATACTAGGAATAGGAGCTACTTCAGTTACTTAAGTAATAGTAGCAGCTTTTCTGAAAAGATGCTAAATAATGTTTTTTTTTTCTTTAAATAAACCCCCAGAAACACAACAGGATGTGGACAGCCCATTACAGCAGAAGGAATAATGTGTTTAAACAAGAATTTCATGTTCATTTTTTACAAAGAACACTAATCCACCTACCAGCACATATAAAAGCATTTAACCAGTTGAAATACAGAACTAAACACACATGTTGGACATGTTGGTGATATATAATAAGATGATAATAATAATACTAATAATCTAGCCATGATAAAACAAACAATGATGGTTTCACATTTAGAAATATGTCTCTGTTTTTTTTTTCTTTCATTTAACAATTACATTTTCAGCTAGAATACAGATTTGAGATCCAGGTGAGCAATCCTAGCTGATGTACCAAGACAGACACCATAATGTCACCATGATATTTTCCTCTTATTTACCTCGAGGATTAGTCAGGATTGCATCCACAGCCTTCCCTCCATTACCACATCTGGCTTCATCAAAGGGCATGCACTGTTCTCCATTGCCAGCTATGACTTCTAGGTTTGTTGTGAGATCTTTGGCTGCTGTGAGAGATTTGATCTTGTATATTCTCCGACTGTTGGTGTCTGACAGATATAAAGAACCTGACACAGGGTCTACAGCCAGATAATACTTGTGTGCAATGTTGTTGCTGTAAAACAAAACAAAAAAATAAAAACCCAGAAGTAATTAGTTCTATCAACTTAATTTACATGTTATTAAATAAATCCCTATTAGAACTACACACACAGCTCCGAGAAAGCCAGCAAATCAAAAGGAATGTCAAAGCTTGTTGGATATCTTTTCTTTCAGTAATCTCAAAGAGGGAACAAGATTATAATTGCTTTTGATCTGTAGTGGCACAGATGTGGAGCTTTTTTTCTAGGAGTGTGTATACACACAAGTCAGGGAAACATGGGCCAAATAATTTGAACTGGTTTTTAACCTGATAAAATGAAAGTCTTATATAGCACGTTCTTTTGTTTTTATCAACTTTACAGATAAATGCAATGGTTTCATAGCTGCCCTGTCACACAGTAAGCAATATAGTATAACAGTTTTAAATAACATAGGTATCAGTACTACAGTACGAAGAGCTTTACAAAACTAATATTGTTCATTAAAATGGCAGTTTACTGGTACAACACAAACCTCTACACAACCAGGGCATGAAATTACTTTGGTACTGCCTTTCTGGAAGTGACAATCCATGACTATAACTGAAGGGTTTATAGAAGGTGGATTATAGACAATAAGTAAAACAATTCAAACCAGATTTAGAAATGTTGGCATGTGAATATAGGAAAGGAATATGAATACTCCTATTAAAACAACTATGAAAACATCTGTACACCATTAGGGGCAGATTTATCAAGGGTCGAATTTTGAAGTGGAAAATACCTCGAAATTCGACCATCGAATTGGAATACTTCGACTTCGAATACCGAAGTTTTTTTACATTGAATTTGTTCGGTCAAACGGTTAAATCCTTCGAATCGAATGATTCGAAGGATTTCAGCGAACGATGTTTCTTCGACTTCGGCAGGTTTAATTTGGCGAAGTATTGAATTGAAGTTTTTCTAAAGAGACAGTGCTTCGATTATCAAATGGTCGAATATTCAAACTGTTTTTACTTCAAATCGAATTAGAAGTCGAAGTCGTAGTATCCTATTCCCTTGATAAATCTGCCCCTTAATTTAAAAAAAAAGTTTAACAAAAATTGGTCAGCAATTTAGAGGTTTGAGACTGATCTGCTAATTTATTTCTTTCAAAAAAAAAAAAAAAGTGACGGTTATTGAAAGAAAGAAAACATCGAAAGGATTGAGTAAAATTCACTGATAATCCTGCATCAGATTCCACTGAATATCAACTTGACATCAAGGGGGTTAGTCAGAAACTATGAAAACCAAATTTTTAGTGGGAAAAAAAAATCGAATTTTTCAGAATTTATTAAACCCAGAGGGTGTTAAAAGTCTGAATAAAAAAGTACTTCAACTCAGACCTGCCGAGTTTGTGTAGAAGTCAATGGAAGGAGTCCCGAAGATATCCTGATCTTCGCTGGGTTTTTGCAATAATCCGAAGATTTTGTGAATTTTTTTTCACGCTTTTTGTCAAGTTTTTTCCCACACAAAAAATTTTCAGAAAAATTTATTGATAAATAAGGGGGAAAAAATCAGGGTGGATTTAATTAGACTATTTTACAAAAAAAATATTAGAAATTTTCGTATCTTGATAAATAATCCCCCTCGTGAATTATAACTGATTCAACTTGAACTATTTTCTAGTCTTGCTGGTCAGTTTTTTTTTTAATTACAGCCCAGGACACAGATGTTTAATGGAACATTGCTTTGCTCAGTTAAACTATACATCAAAAAGGGGTTTTATTAAAATAGTACAATACAGCCTAGAAAAGAAGCTTTCAGAATTGTATAGTAGATGACACATTTCTATTAATGAAAAAAAAAAATCTAGGATTTGTGAGCAAATGTTATATGTTTGACATCTTTATTATTTTGCTGTCTTAACAGAGACTGCTTACTTTCTCAGAGAATATATAATATTATTGAATTAAATTCAATATTTTACCTATAAAAGACTTCTATAGATATCAGCTTCATTTCAGTTTGGGACAATATCTAAGTTAATCTTTAGAAAGTTAATGTAATAAATAAGTATAGAGAATTCCATTTATGAACTGCTAGGTGATGTGGCTAAACTACAGATATCATTATAGAGGAACTATTGCAAAAATTAAATTGAATATAAGTTTCCTCATACTGAAATAATAAACTTTCTAAATACAATCAATTAAAAATTCTGTATCTGTTTCTGAAGTTTATCTTCTGTTCCTCTCTCAGCATCTATTTCTTCTCATTCTGTCTTCATTCAGGAGTTGGGTGTCAGATGAATGATCCAATATATCTTATAGGGGGGCTCTTTTTGCCTAGAAGATGTATTAGATCTCACTCTATTAAAATCCTGTCTTTCTACATTCAGAATTTTTGCAAAATGCAGTTATTTTGTTACATTTTGTTTGTACTGGAATCAGTTATTTGAGTGAGCTCTAATACATCTGCTAAGAAAGGGAGCCCCCCCCTATAAGATATATTGGATCCTTCATCTGACACCCAACTGCTGCATGAAGACAGAATGAAGAGAAACAGATGCTGAGAGAGGAATAGTGAATATAATCTTGATTATTTCAGAAACAATGCAGAATTTTTAATTGATTTTATTGATAAAGTTTCTCATTTCAGTATGATCAAGCTTATATTAAATTTTCATTTTTGCAAAAGTTCCCCTTTAAGTAAATTTATGGAGTGTCCAATACATGGATTAACAAATGGATAATACATTTTCCTGGATCAGTATGATCAGTGGATCAGTTGCTAATATTGCAAATAGCAACCCATATCAGTTTGGGTATTATTAGCAGCAATTATTAACCATTTATACAAAGTATGCCCAGAAAAAAAATGATTGTAATTTTTTAAACCATTTCCTTACCTATGTTTAAAGTCTTTGTTTCTTTAGAGAAAAGATGGGAAGCAAAGTGAGAAAGAGAAGGAAAAGTAAGTTAGTTAGCCAAGTAAAAGCAAGAGACAATATTTTTTTTAGATTGTACAGATAATATCAGATAATTAAGCAGCTATTGATCTAGTTAACAAAGCAACATAAATGATTGCATATAAAGTTTTCTGTTGGGAGTTTGTAGTATAGAAATAATACACAACAAAGGAAAAAACCTTGACCAATTTGTTAAATAAAAACTTAAAGGAGAGGGAAAGTGTTCTTGTACTTGGGGGTGCCAAATGTTATCGACTTACCTGAAACCCTGGGCCGGTGCTCCTATTAGTAGTGATGGGCGAATTTATTTGGCAGGCACGAATTCGCAGGCAATTTTGCGCGATTCGCCGCCAGCGAATAAATTCGCGAAACGCCCGCTAAAATTCGCCCAGAAAAAATGCAAAAACGGGCGCCTGCATCAAAAATGAGACGCCGGTGCCGTTTCGCTAATTTTTTTTTTTGGCGAATTGAAACGTCGCAAATTCGCCCATCACTACCTATTAGCATAAAACTGCACTGGCCTGGGGTTCTTCCAGCGAGCACCATGTTTTCCTCTTTCTTTGCGCAACTGCAAATGTGCAGTACAGCAAAAAGCCAAACGTTTACTAAAAAAAGTCGCCTATTTCCTTCTACTGCGCATGCGTCTTCTCCGGGAAATTTGAAGGAAGAAGAAGCCAGAAAAGAATCTCTCCATGGTGCTTGCTGAAATAACCCCCCAGGCCGGTGTCGTTTTCTGCTGATAGGAGTATCGGCCCTGGGTTTCTAGTAAGTAAATACAATCATTCGGGTGCCTAAGATTATTTGTTATCACAAATATATGTAAAAATAAATGGCAGTCCTTCTAAAGCTGCAGTTGTGGTTCATTTGTTGTGATTGCCATAGGACCTCAGTTACAGTAGGCCCCAAGCCACATATAGTAATACCATCTCTTTCTTGCTATTTTCTCTTTAGAAATGCTACTGAAAATACCGTGCTTTGCTTGCCTATGCCTGTGCCAACAGTGATTTTGATAGAGGGCAATGCAGAATAAATCACTGGTGTAATTGTTACAGAAATGTGCTGATGTGTGCTTAATGGATCATCGTCTGACAGAGATAAATGTCACTGTTAGTCCAAAGGACATTAGCAAAGCTCAAAACATCTGTTCAGAGTGTCACTTTCTCCTTCACTGATGAAGAGGCCAGCAACACATTGCTCCTTTATCAACACGGAAGGCCTTCCCCATCTGTGGAAATACTGTACCCGTAGTGAATTATTCAGTGCGAATGAATTCAATATTTTAGAGTTCTTTAAATTCCATAAGATGTTTGCGTTGGAACTGTGTTTATGCTTAAATATTAGAACTATAACAAGAGCAAGAGCTCTTGCTCAATAAAACTTACACAAATGCTTTGAGAAAAGAAACATTTACAATAACTTAGGGGCACATTTACTATTGGTCGAATATCGAGGGTTAATTAACCCTCGATATTCGGCCGTCAAAGTAAAATCCTTCGTCTTCGAATATCGAATTACCACATCCTTTGCATCCTTCGAAACGCATCCTTCGAAACGAACGATTCGAAGGATTTTAATCCATCGATCGAACGTTTTTCCTTCGATCAAAAAAAGCAAGGAAAGCCTATGGAGACCTTCCCCATATGCTAACATTGTACCTCGGTAGGTTTTAGGTGGCGAAGTAGGTGGTCACAGTTTTTTTAAAGAGACAGTACTTCGACTATCGAATGGTTGAATAGTTGAACGATTTTTAGTTCAAATCGTGCGATTCGAAGTCGAAGGTCGAAGTAGCCAATTCGATGGTCGAAGTAGCCAAAAAAAAAAACATTCGAAATTCGAAGTTTTTTTCCTTCTAATCCTTCACTCAAGCTAATAAAATGTGCCCCTAAGTGTAATGATGGGCGAATTTGTCCCGTTTCACTTCGTCGCAAAATCTCCTTTGTATTTTACGCAACATTTATGATGGCGGCGACATTTTACGTGCATTGGGCATCTGTTTACTTGTCGCCGGTGTCGGAATTGTTGCAGGCGTCAAAAAAAGCCTGCGAATTTTTGCAGCAATTTTGAAAATGTATTAGCTGGTGATGAAACGTGGAAATTTGCAGCAAATTCGCGCCTGGCAAATAAATTCACCCATCACTACCTCAGTGTCTAAGTATATATATTCTACGACAAAAAGAAAACACCCTTAGTGGTTCTGAGCTGTGTCAAGTCAGTTATATAATTCACATTAATAAAAACATTCTGCCTAAATTTCAAGTCAAGATTAAAAACTTACCGAAGCTCCAAAATACTGGTGACATTTCTGGAGGGAAAGATGCGTCTTATGTAATTAACATCTCCAACAAAGAGGCTTCCGTCAATACCAACTGCCAGAGTAACGGGAGCCAATAGCTTGTTTCCTTCAGCTAGACCATTGCAGCTTGGACAGGAGATGCTCCTTCTACGTCCATTCCCCATTATGCTGGTGATCACAGCTGGCTGCTGTGAAAGGAACTGATTTTCTCCACTTCCTTTGTGCAGTATTCCTAACAAGATAAACAGTAATGACAGTAATGGTGAATTGAGACAAATTGAATTGGTTTTTAATGCAGAAGTATGCTTTACATTTCAGCACCCCAGTGACTAGCAGCTTACAAAGGAACATCTGAGAATTTTTTTGATAGTCCTATAACTGGAGAATTAAAGAGTTTAGGACGAGGGGGGGAAATATACAAAAACAACTAAAATCAACAATTAATTTACATTCTTTGTACCATGTACTGTATAATGGGATAAAAAAGCTGAGAAAATAAAACCCTTAGTCAAAATAGTAGGGTAGTAGAATAACACCTAAATGTCCCTAGAAATCCAATAAATATTCATTAGTCACTCCTCGAAATTCCATAAAGCCACAATTATTTTTGACACCATTGCATTAGAATGTCATAATGATCACAAAAATGTCTGACTTAACAATGAAACATAAGATTAGCTAAATTGTCTTATTTGAGTAGAAAGGTCAAAGGAAGCATCGAGGTTATTTCACTGAATCTTCAAGCCTGAAATGTATACATCATTTATCACACAAATGACTGACTACAACGCCTTCCTTGAGAGCAGATAAGAATTGCAAAGATGATGCATTTTTATAGAACCACAAACATTAAATTATATTATATTGGGGCAAATATACAAACTATTTGAAAATGGAGAGGCATTTATAGAAGCTTGAGATGTTTACTAAGTTAATGTGATTGTTAGGAAAGTAATTTTATATATTTTATATATATTAAACAGAGAACAAATAAAAATGAGTTTAAAGCACGTGCCCTAATACCAGTACAGGTCTCATAATACTATTTGATATTTATAGCAGGTCTGGCAGTTATTAATTGCCCCGATCATGGGTTGTACAATTGTGAGTTAATGGAGCAAGAAGCTGTCTTTCAATCTTTTATTGGAGTTTACATTTATTCAAAGGACTCAGATTTGATTAAATCTAGCATGGCAATCCAGAGCGTTATGCTCAAACCTAACTGAAGAAAGAGTTTTATTAACAAGGTTTTCATGTGCCACCTCTTTTCTCCATCATTTTAACGCCACTAGTTAATTTGCAAGCATGATAATGACACTGTAGATTGTCATCCACCAGACCCAGAAGACATACTGTATTTCAAGGTTGCAGATGCAGGTAAAGGACAGGTATTTTACTTCTTCCAGAGTTCCCTAGCAATGGACAATGTCCTGAGTTCCTCTTGCAATGGACAAGTCAAGTGAAGGAATTAAACTTTCCCAACATGAACACCCTACCTTTGCTTGTACACCCGTTTTCCTAGATAACCCTTTGAAATCATTTACTGACTGCATATTTCCTCCTAAATGATTACCTTATTAGTGAATGAATATATATAACTAAAGGTAAACAACTTCTGGTCAGCCCTGATTATTTTAATTTATATACGGGTTCAAATATGGAAAACAGTAGCAAAAAGGCAAGGTGAGCTAGCTTTTTATTCAACATAAGACAACATAAACATCACAAAGGACTTATCTAGAAGTTACATGGCCAGAGTAATATCCCAGACATACAGTATATGGGTGAATATCTATGTTTCCAATATTGCCCCCAAAATTTCATATTTCGTGAAGTTATTGGTTAATTTATTCTCATACGAACTTAATCATGACAAATTAACATCAACAGAAAATGGCAGTTTTTATGCTGGCACCAGTTCAAAACTTAATGTAAAATCCTGTATATTAATGACAAAGTCTTTAGTGACCTTTCCAGTTTTAGAGAGGCAATTGTTAATGCAACAACACTTACCACTCCTTATGTTCAGTACATGCTGTTTATCCAAAGACCAACCACCGAGGTTTGAAGGATCCAGTTCAAATCCTTGCAATATGGCTGTTCGTTTTTCCCACAGAATGAGACCCAGGCACGTTTCATATTCAAATCCAACAGAAACTAGAAGATAAAGCAGTTAAAGAGTTAAATTCCATCAAGAAGACTGGCTATTGAGCTGCACTGTAAATACAATAAAAATAAGAAATATATCACATTGTAAACCCCTAACATTTTTTATTTAATTAACACAGAAATATAGGCTACTTCAAAAGCTTTACAGCTAAGGACTCAAATGTATAATCTTGAACACTTTGAATAATAGAATTGTAGATAATATATAAATCAGAACATCTTGAATAATCTAGGACTCGCGTTCCTTTTTTTATTCTTTATTAGGATTACAGTTTAATAGTTCATCTTCTTTCAATTGCCTAGAACATTTGCAATGCAGTGATAAATGACGCTATCTTCTCTTTGTACTTTTGTATTCCTTACTGGAGTTTCACAGAATCTAACATTTTAAATAGGACATCTGATGGCAATTTCAAACTCTTTTAACATCATAAATATTTATCTTAATTCATTTTTATTTCCAATTAATTTGCAAGGCAATCATTTAGAGCTGTTCATTCCCCAAAGGCCTTAAGTAGAATTCTATAACAATAATTTGTCAGAGATCTCAGATGTGTAAGTGCTGTACATGTCTTTATAAGTCTTTAGCCCGAGTGGGTGTTTAGGATGCCACTTAAATAGGGGATACCTGGCTTACAATTTACACTCTGGTATATCTAGTATAGGTAAATCTATACTAGATATGACTATGAAGAATGAAAATCTTCATAGTCATAGGCGCAAATTCACTAAGCGCCGAAGCGCCGAACGCTATCGTTAATTCGCTAGCATTTGGCATTTTCGTTACTGCGCAAATTCACTAATGAACGCTGGCGTAGTTTCGCTAGTGTTACTTCGCACCCTTACGCCAGGCGAATTTTCACTAGCGACGTAACTACGCAAATTCACTAACTTGCGCAGTGTACTGAACGCTACCTTTTACGCTAGACTTCCTTCGCCACCTCAGACCTGGCGAAGCGCAATAGAGTAGATAGGGATTGTTTCCAAAAAAGTCAATTTTTTTTCTAAGTCCCAAAAAACGCTGGCGTGTTTTCTACATGATGGGTGATAGGCTGAAAAAGATCGAAAAATTTTTTGGGGCTCCCCTCCTTCCCCCCTACATTTCCTGACTCATGGCAACTTACCTAGACAGTGGGCACATGTGTAGGGCAAAATAAAATTTATACTTGCTGATTTGAAGGTTTTCTAGGTATTTGAAGTGGTGATACGTAATCCTCCATTGAAATTTGAATTTCGCGCCGTATGCAAATGAATCATCGCTAGCGAAACTTCGCTTGGCGAATTAACGCTAGCGCAACTTCGAAAACTTACGCTACCCCTGTGCACAACTTCGGATTTTAGTGAATTTGCGGAGCGCTGGCGAAACTACGCCTGGCGAAGTGCGGCGAAGTTGCGCCTGGCGCAACTTCGCATCTTAGTGAATTTGCCCCATACACTCTGGTACTTAAATGTGTAGAAAATATATTGCAAACGAACTGAATGCAATTATATGTTTGTGCCTGTACATTTACAGTATTTTACTTTCACTCTGTAGCATTAAAAAAAAATACAATATTTGCCATTGAAAAATTGAGTACACAAGAGAAGATGGTACGCAAATAGCAGATACAAGACGCCATTTTATTTGTACTTTTACACTGCTTTGCAGCCTTTCTGAATTTCTGCAGGTCACTAGATTCTGTTTTGTAGCACAGAGATCTGCATCTTCCCCACAAATACAATGCTACCCCCTACCTGTCCCCTAACTTGCGTATATACAGGGCACTCCAAAGGCCTGTCTTGGTGGTAGATGGTAAGGACAGGACTGGCCTGCACTTGATGATGTGCTCTGCTCCTCTTGCTAGATTATTTCCCCAAGGTACAATTGTTAGTTGAACCTTAAGTGGTGTGTTCTTGCATCCCTTATTCCTCTAGCACATGTGCCACAGGGAAAAGTAAATTAACGCTAGAGCCCTCAAATGTAAAACCTATTGGTTGGTATGCTCATGATTAGATGCTCTTAATTTAATATTATAATTAGGAATGCACCGAATCCAGGATTCTGTTCAGGATTCGGCCTTTTTCAGCAGGACTCAGATTTGGCGGAATCCTTCTGCCCCGGCTGAACCGAATCCTAATTTGCATATGCAGCAGGGAGGGAAATCGCGGGACTTTTTGTCACAAAACAAGGCAGTAAAAAATGTTTTCCCCTTCCCACCCCTAATTTACATATGCAAATTAGGATTCTGATTCAGTTCGGTACTATGCCGAATTTTTTGAGAAGGATTTGGGGGTACGGCTGAATCCAAAATAGTGGATTTGGTGCATCCCTAATTATAATACAGCAAAATGTTTACTAACTTCCACCACTGGCATTAGCATTTAGGATATTCAATTTATATCAAAAGAAGCCATATCTTCTTTTATGCCTATGTATCATTTTTCTTTGTTTAATTTAGAATTAATTTTTTGAATTTTTATTATATATTTGCAGTATTATTATTATATATTAATTTGTGCTGCATTTTTTGCAGCCTGGTATTAGTTACATTGTGTAGATCCAAGACTGCAAAGGGTATAATTTACAAGGAGATACACTAAAAAGGAGGACAGAAGGGGCACTGGTTACGTGCAGCATGCAAATTCTATTTAACTTTTCTGAGCAAGTTTAGTATTTTATCACGGAAAAAAAAAAGAAAATCCAGCTCTTTCCTCCCTGATTTTTAAGTGTATAATGAATATGTAGAAATCATGATGAAAGATGAATAGTTTGTGATTAGACCCTTAACAGGACAACAAATTGCCATTTACCTCTGACTGCAGAGAGAGAGGACTTCGAAAAATAAAAATGATTAAACCAGATGAATAGGCTTTTTCTGCTTTTAGACAGTAACCTGAAGGTTGTGGTTACCCTACCAATAAATTACCAGAATGAGTAAAATTGAGATTGATTGACAATCACTTAATTCTCAATGCGGTACTAATCATAAGACAAAGTTTCACTTTTTTAAGATCTGTAAGGCATTGCTATTTTTATTCCAGTTTCAACTAGGAATCAAAAAAGTTATTAATAAAGGTTCTTGTGCCTGGTCCTTACAAGGTGAATATAATGACAACGCATCAGTTCAGTCTACTCTGGTGAACTCTATGCACTTGAATGGAAGGTGCAAAGTACAAGGTGCATGAGCAGAAGAGAGACCAGGAATTAAAATCTGCCTAGTGGAGCGACTGCTTCCAGTATTCCCTTTAATGGATACTTTTTTGTGTCTGCATTGGTAAATAGTGTTAAAATGAAGGGTAAACTATAAGCGATGACAAATAGGCACCCCACTGTGATCTTCACTTTCCCTGTCCTTTGAGCTTACAATATACAGTACTATAGAATATACACTATATATATGCATTCACACATGCAGATTACTCAAAAGAGTAATACAGGAGGTAACAATAGTTCTGTTTGTTTCATTTTGGATTCCAAATTGTGATGGTCAATTCAATTTGATAGTTCAACCCACAGGAAGACCAAGGGGTCATGTGGATAGCCAGTCTCCACTGCTGTACTCTTTCTTCCCAAGTCAAATTAGTAATTCTGTAAAGGAGTCATGGATGAGTGTATTGACCTTCCACTGTTATATTCTCACACTATTTTCAGTTTTACTTGAGTGGCAATTAAATCAAACCAAGTATGGTCAGAAGTTCACCTTCTAATTTGTTCTATTGTTCAATTTCTAATTGGAATGATGTGTCTTTCTATAGATGCAACTCCAAATCACTTGTTATTTGCTAAAGTGATTTATAAATATCCAAAGTATTAAAAATGTCATTGTCTGCATCATACTAAATCATTTTTAAAGGTAATCTAACTAAATACCACTTTGGTGGCTGGGACATTAAACCTTCTCTTAGTCAACATGAGTTGGGGAGAAGCGGACTGGATGGTCAATGCTATAGAAATGCATTCTTGAGGTTTATTTATTAAAAGGCACTTTTAACCTCAAATAGTAGCAGCATTTTGTTTAGATTCCAAGGCTTGGAAAGACCTAGCACTCCTTTCAAAAAAATATAATAACCTATACTCTGCTAACAAAATGAAATGCTTCCACGGATTGTAACAGAAGTGTTTTGCTGAGCCCTGTAGGTCAGATGTTTTTTGCTATAAATGAAAACTTCTAGAAATTTAACACACAAGACTCAACGGGTGGCTTCTGTTACACCCTACGGAAACAGCAATGTGTCATAGGATATAGCTCCCTTTGTAAACTTACATTAGTGTTTAACCACTAGAACTGGTTAACACAAAGTTCAAGCAATTAGTCAAACATTTCAGATATGATTACACCCTATGGCATCCTTTTCACATGTAAATTATAAGTCAGGATGTAATCATACCTTAACTGGATGACCATTTGAAGAGGATTCATCTTGTGGAACTAATGAATTGTAGAAACTGGGTTAATCAAGAATCCGTATCATACTTGCAAGGCAAATTTTATTTGTCCAAAAGTTGGAAAGGTGACAGGAAGACAAGGGTGAACCAAGCAAAAGTATAAAGTACTAATAAATATCTTCTGCTTGTACAAGGCTTTACTGTACATTTCTAAAAATAGTTTGAATAATAAAAGTTCAGTGTTGAATAATAAAAGTCTGTGTTAGTTTGTGTGATCCCTAACAATCTATTAAAGAAGACAACACAATCTATACCAAGTATTAAACTCTAAATTCTAACCCAACTTTTATCAATAATTCTCCCTAGTCCATGCTCTACTAATCAAGCAAAAAAAATATTGAAAGAATAAAAAAAACAAAAAAGAAAGAAAGGAAAGAAAAAAAGGAAAGAAAGAAAGAAAGAAAGAAAGAAAGAAAGAAAGAAGAGAGAAAGAAAGAAAGAAAGAAAGAAAGAAAGAAAGAAAGAAAGAAAGAAAGAAAGAAAGAAAGAAAGAAAGAAAGAAAGAAAGAAAGAAAGAAAGAAAGAAAGAAAGAAAGAAAGAAAGAAAGAAAGAAAAGATGATAGGACATAGGACAAATGGATAGATGGCTCAACATCCAAAAATAAGTGCTTAAGAAAATCTTAGATTGTATTTGAAAGATAACATTAAACAAGAGAACAAGAGCAGAAATCTTTATGCTATAAAAATTATTGCTATATTTACCTGCATTAACCTGCTATAAAAAGAAGCCATTCGTAATGTGCTGTTTTACAGCGTAAAGTAACACTAGCATTCCCTGCATCATACAAAAGTCAGTGGGGATCATTTATCAACACTGGGCAAATGTGCCCATGGGCAGTAACCCATGGCAACCAATCAAATTGCTGCATTCATTGTTCTACTTGCAGCTAGCTTTAAAAAGCTATTCACTGATTGGCTGCTATGGGTAACTGCCCATGGGCAAATTTGCCCAGTGTTGATAAACCCCACTGTATCCTGAATAGAATGTGTATGCTGTAAGCTATTTCTTATCATATGGCAAAAGTCCACAATCATTTATTATTCATATTTTTTCAACAGCTTGAAACACTGCAGAAAGAGAAACTGGAGTGGATTGTGTGAACTCCAAAAAGTTTGATTTAAAGTCACTGTTCCCAAACTAAAACATTAAATTTCTTTATTAAAGTACATCTTTATTAACAAATAGGACAAATTTGTTTCCTCCCACTGGTCAAAAATGTTCACAACATTTCACGACAGTTGCCATGACTAGCTTAGTTCTTTTGCCATGTCTAGCACAGTTCAAAGGTTTTCACTACTTTCTATTATGATGTAGAACATCAGTTAACCAAGTGTTTTTTTCCCTTAACCTTTGCTATGTCTCCCCAAATGTAAGCTAATAAATGTTTAAAGGAGACATATAGGATAAAAAAAAAAAAAAAAATTTTGTTGGCAATTATAAGTAATATATGATTTTGCTTTTACATGGTGCCTTAAAATTAATATTATCTTTAAAAATAGCCCCTTTATTGGAACTCCCCATAGATGTTCACTGATCCCTTTCCCTGTTTCAAATGAGGGGTGGGCGTGTCCTTATGGTCCCTGCCAGAACCACAGTAGGAGGGGGACAGCCAATCACAGCCCTGCAGCCATACAAGCAAGACATGCTTCAGTTCCCTATCAGGTCCTGCTAGCTGCTGATTGGTTCCTGTCCTACAGTGAGTGCCGCCAGCTCCCCTGCACAGCCTGGGAATTCAGGGAGCAGGAAGTGGAAGAGAAGGGAGGGATTATTAGGGTTTTTGCAGAAATATTCAATAAATCAGTCTTAGAACTACTTTTTTAAGCACAATTCTTCTACATCTAAATGAGTAAAATGCACTGGTACAGTCTTATTTTTTACACAAAATGTCTTCTTAAAGTTTGACCCAAGCCTAGAAATCACAGCAGCCATTCAGATGTGTGCTTTTAAAAAGGCAACCCGTAAATGCTACCTGCTGATTGGTTGCTATGGGTTACTAGCCCCGGTGAAAATGTTAAAACATTTATTACATCACATAACCCCATGCTAGTCTTAACCCTAAATTTAATACCATATATATCTAACGTTATGACATGTTATACAAGTCACAAAATATTTGTCATTTTTGTTTATAAAATACCAAGTGTATCATTGCATTACCTTCAATATTCTGCAGGGCCCATTATATTTTTCCTGTACAAGAGACAAACAACAACTAAAGCACAAACAATGATCATAAAGCATACTCTCAATTCAATTAAGGGAAGACAGCATACCTACAGCATCCGAAAGTCCGTATACCCTTTGGCCATATGCATCATTTTTATCCCAGACAAAGGTGTAGGCTAAATTAGGTGAAGCCTGAAAAGTCTTTTGAAACAAATGTCCTTCCACTGCTACCATTAGGTGAACTTTGAGAAGATTGAGCGGCACCATTGATTGTGTCATAGTAATCTTCAACAAAGATTTGTATCCAGATGTGCGAGAACTTAAAAAGCAGAGTTTCATACTGTAGCCCGGCAGCTCTATTTCTTCATGGAGAACCTTGCAAGAGGGAAGTTTTGAATTAGAAAAAAAATTCTAGACAGTGGTTATAATAGCTGTGGTTATCCCTGTAATATGTGAGCAAACATTATGTCCTCAGTAAATCTTTTTTGATATCACTCCAACTTGCAGTACAGCAGTAAAGAGTGATAGAAGTTTATCAGAGCACAAGTCACATGACTTGGGGCAGCTGGGAAATTGACAATATGTCTAGCCCCATGTCAGATTTCAAAATTGAATATAAAAAAATCTGTTTGCTATTTTGATAAACAGATTTCAGTGCAGAATTCTGCTGGAGCAGCACTATTAACGGATTCATTTTTTTATTTTTTTTTCCCCATGACAGTATCCCTTTAAATTGTTAAGGTAAAGGACATCAAACATCACCAGTCTTGCTTGTTGTATATCAAACAGCTGTTTTTAAATTGCATATATCTGCCCAGTTCTTAAATATTGACATCATTCTTATTACACAGTACACAGGAGACTCTTGGGGAGATGTAATAAAAAGTCTTATGTTTGCCCACATCTAGTAACCTATGCCAGCCAATCAGATGTTTGTTTTAAACATCTGACCAATAATGGTACCTGCTGATTGGAGGGTAAAGAAATAGCAAACCATTTATTAAATTCCCCCTTCAGTGTTTATAACTCTAGGTTGACAGCTGATTCTGAAAACAATAAAATACTGCTGTTGCTCCAGCATATGAAGTCTGAATATTTTGAAATGATCAAAATAATATTGAAATAAATTAAATAGGCATTATTCTGGAATTGTAAGCATTAGCTATTACAAAAGAATATATTCTTGTTTTTATTTGCCCATGGCTTTGCTTTATGTTTTAGCATTTTAACACACAATTATACTTATTATACATAACTCTATGCATTGTGTATTGCAACCTTATGCTGACGTGCTGCCTTTCACCTGAAATAAACTGTAACATGGCCTTGAGATGCCTTCAAAACAGACAAGAAACTTCTTCAAACTGAACATTTATTGAACATTATCACAGGGAAGTTCCATCCTCTGTATGCCCTTAAGCTGAGAACTGTTTTAATGACAACTGTATACCTGTGTTTCTGGTACTATTGGGTTGCGGCTCGGAGAGGAACTGAAAAATGTTGATAGAGGAGAAGAGATTATGACGGGATCAGGCCTCACAAAACCACTCAAATCACAACTAGGAATGCTGTTCTCTTCTGTCTTCATGGATAATGTGTCCAGTGCATAAAAACTGTTCCACGGCAGCCACACTGTCCTTTCTTGACTCATAAATGGTGCTCGTTCAAAGTGAAGAGTTAGGGAAGCTCCACCATTGGCAATTAAGTCAAACCTAAAAACAACATGTTTTGTTAGCTTGGATACTATAAAAACACAACAGTGTTTATACTGTATGTGAGAGCGGCTTCATTACTGAACAGCTGACATACAGAAGACACACGTTGTGCAAAGCCCTGGAAATAAACTAATATACAAATATAAAGGAGGCTGTACAGATGCAAGTAGTTTTGTCAGAATTTATTTACTCTTGCAACGGGTTCATAAACGTCATATACGTAGTTCTATGAAGGCCATAAATTAATTACTAGTTGATTGTAACCATAGTTAAAGGAATAGTAACAGCAAAAATGTTGTAGTCCCCTACACTAATACTACAACCCTGAACAAATTTTGAATGCTTTATTCAAAAATACCGTGCTAAAATATTTTACTCTGTGCAGGGCAGAGGTGTTACTAAAAATGATTGACTGCTTATAAATAGGGATGTAGCGAACTGTTCTGCTGCGAACTAGTTTGCGCGAACTTCGACCGTTCGCGTCCGCCGAATGTTCGCGAACGTTTGGGAACATTCGCATTTTGAGTTTGCGTTCGATTCGAATAAAAATCGTTCGACCATTCGAATTCCTTTGACCGCTAAAAATCGAACGATTTCCATTCGTTCGAACGATTGTAAGCATTCGATCGAATGATTTTCATTCAATCGAACGCTAAAAATCGTTCTAATCGAACGATCGAACGATTTTAAAACGTTCGATCGAATGATTTTTCATTCGTTCGAATGCTTAAAACGTTCTATCGTTCGATTCGAATGATTTTAGCATTCGATCGAATGAAAATCCTTCATTCCTCGAACGTTCGCATTTTTTGCCGGTGTTCGCGAACGGCGTTCGCGAACATCAAATCGGCAGTTCGCTACATCCCTACTTATAAATTGGGAAAATAGAGTGCTGTGTTTTTCTTGAAGAAGCCTGTGTCCCTATATATTAGAGTTGTTTCATAGACAGTAGCATATAGCACTAGGGTTCTGAATTTGTTTCCAATCTGTGCTTTGTCTGCGTGGAATGTATATGTATTTCCTGCATGAATTTCTAATTTCCACCCACTTCAAATAAAATAGAGGAAGAATCATTGTGTTGTGGTTAAAATGAAAATCTGTCTATGTGTGTGCATTGCAGGAACCTTAGACTGTAAGTTTCCCTAAGGCAGGGACTGACAAAACATGTCAAAACACCAATAATACTATTTATAAAATCACTGGTGGGAAGTTTCGAAGGAAGTCTAAAGAAACTGTATTACAGTGCTTTCATATATTTCTGTTTGGAATAGACACTTTCGAGCATGGAGCATACTGTAATATCTGGGTGATTATCATTGAGCTGAAACTTTATTGAAGTAGCGTGTTTAGAAAATGTTTGTATTATGCTTTTTAAGGATGCGATCAATAGGCCATCTCCTGACCAGCTTGCCATTGTATTTGCTTGTGTATGAGATCAAGTGCCCAAATGATTATCCAGTGTAATTCCCGTCATTGTATTGATGCTATTATTCCAACAAATCTGAAAGGAATGCGCTGTTAATTGTGTTGATCAACATATGGCAGTTATCACAAACAACTATTACTTAATGATGCAAAATCAATCTACTCCCTTTTATTTCAGCTTTTGGTTCCACTTCAACAATTATTGTGCTGGCTAAAGCTGAATGAAAGGAACAGTCAAAGAGAGTAATCATTATCTCTTCCAATTGCTGTGGCTCACCACAAAAGAGACTACTGTCATTTCAGTAAGTTGATTTAATGGAATCTATACTTTGAATATATTATCAGTTGCATTGTTCCGAGCCAAGACATAAGATGGGCAGCACCGCCCATTCACTGGATAAGTGAACTGTAGAGAAGGCAACCAGCCGAAATATCCTTAGGAAATATTGCAGAAAATTTGGTTTCAGAAGTATTGTGCATTCCTGTTGCATGGAGCTTTGGTATGCTAATGAAAAGGTTAAATGCATTAAATGAGTTAAGATGACTTAAGATAACACAGTTTCTTCAATTACCCCTGAGTCATGACGCATTTAACTCACAAATCCAAGTGGCTTCATCTGTATGTAGAGGTAAGAGATGTATCGCAAATTCGATAAAAGGAAAAGTTTGATGTTAAGGGTGTAACGGGCCCGAAGGCGCAGTAATAGTGTAGACCAAAGAGGAGACCAAACCAAGTTCGAGGTACAAGAGGGTTTATCAAAAAGAATCGTCAAGGTACAGGCAAAAGGATCAGACCAGGCAGCAGACAACAGGAATCGTAATAACAGGCAAAAGTCGGTACACAAGAATCAAAAGCAGAATATCACACCCAGGAACTGACGAACAGGAACCTATAGTTGGGCAAGGACTGAAAGGGGGAGTGGGTTTATATAGTCCCAGAGTTGGCGCCAAATTTTGACGCGCTTGCGTCAGACGCAGACGCCAGCGTCCTCACGTTGACGTCTTGACGCCGGCGCCCGATTATGACGCCGACGTCCGTTCTGTCGCCGACAACCAATCCTGGACTGGGAAGGAGATGAGGTCATTGACCTGTGCCCGGCAGGAGCCATGTGGAGAGGCAGGCGGTCGCCATCTTGGACGCCATCTTGGAGACCTGGGGTAGGTTCCATTACAGTACCCCCCTCTTTAGGGGGGGCCTCAGGACCACCGAGTCTAGGGGAGAGAGGGAACAATTTGTGGAACCTACGAACCAAGATGGGCGCATGGACATCCGAGCTCTTGACCCAGGAGCACTCTTCGGGACCGAACCCTTTCCACTCGATAAGATATTGGAGAGTGCCCCTGGAAAGACGAGAATCCAAGATCCTTTTCACCTCGAATTCCTGATGATCATCAACCAGGACTGGAGCTGGGGAAGAAGAAGAAGAAGAAGAACAAGACACAGCAGGCTTAAGGAGAGAGACATGGAAGGCGTTCGGGATTCGCATCTCTGGAGGAAGTTGAAGACGAACCGCCACCGGATTGATGACTTCGATGACAGGGAAGGGACCAATGAATCTGGGACCAAGCTTTGGGGTAGGGATCTTCAGGCGGATGTTGCGGGTGGAAAGCCAAACCTTGTCACCAGGAGCGTAGGGTGGAGCGGGAATCCTCTTCTTGTCGGCAAACCTCTTCTGGATTAAGGAGCTCTTCTGCAAATTAGAGGCCACGGCAGCCCAAATAGCCATCATGTGGGCAGCCTGATCATTGGCGGCAGGAACATTGGTGAGAAGAAGATCCTGAGGGAACGCCAATGGATTTTGACCATAGACACAGAAGAAAGGGGACTGATGAGAGGAAGAATGCAAAGCGTTGTTATGGGCGAACTCAGCCCAGGGAAGGAGATCTGACCAGTCGTCTTGGCACAGGGAAACATGGCAGCGAAGAAACTGTTCCAAGGCCTGGTTCACTCTCTCAGCGGCTCCATTGGATTGTGGATGATAGGCAGAAGAAAACTGTAAAGAAATGTTGAGGGCTTTGCACAAGGATCTCCAGAATCTAGATACGAATTGTGAGCCACGGTCAGAGACGATCTCGGCAGGAAACCCATGAAGACGGAAAATATGCTGGATGAAAAACTTGGAAAGTTCAGGAGCCGAGGGAAGCTTATGGAGGGGGATGAAATGAGCCATTTTGCTGAACCTGTCAACGACAACCCAGATAACAGTGTGACTGGAGGAGACAGGCAGATCCACAATAAAATCCATGGCAAGATGAGTCCAGGGACGAGATGGAATGGGTAAAGGAAGAAGGAGTCCTTTGGGAGGGGAATGTCCAGACTTGGAAATGGCACAGATGGTACAGGAAGAAACAAAGTCTCTGACATCCTTTCTCATGGAAGGCCACCACACCAGGCGAGAAAGGAGTTCGGTAGTCTTCTCCACTCCGGGATGACCAGCCTGTTTAGAACTGTGAGCCTGGGATAAAATAGACTGGCGACAATCAGGTGGAACAAATGCAACCCCCAGAGGAATGTTGTCCGGAGCAGAGGCCTGAGCGGAAAGGATTTGTGAAGCCAAGGAAGGAAATAAGGCAGCGACAATCTTGGAAGAAGGTACAATGGGTTCGGGATCTTCGGAGCAGGGAATTTCAGGAACAAAACTTCTAGACAAAGCATCCGCCTTTCTATTTCTAGAGCCAGGACGAAAGGTGATGATGAAGTTAAAACGGGAAAAGAACAGTGACCATCTGGCTTGACGAGGATTTAGACGTTTGAGGGATTGGATAAATTCGAGGTTCTTATGGTCTGTAAAGATGGTCACGGGAATGGAGGATCCTTCCAATAAATGTCTCCACTCTTCCAGAGCGAGTTTCACTGCCAGTAACTCACGATTCCCCACATCGTAGTTTTGCTCAGAAGAGGAAAATTTCTTAGAGAAGAAAGCACAGGGATGTAACTTCCCATCCAAGGAAGATCTTTGAGACAAGACAGCTCCAGCTCCCACATCTGAGGCGTCGACTTCGAGGAAGAAAGGAAGAAGAATTTCGGGGTGTCTGAGAATAGGTGCAGAGGAAAAGGCAGTTTTCAGGGATTCAAAGGCTTCTAAGGCTAGAGGAGACCAGTGCTGTGGTTTACCCCCTTTGCGGATAAGGGCCAAGATGGGAGAGATCTTGGAAGAGAAACCTTTAATGAATTGTCTGTAATAATTGGCAAAGCCAATAAATCTTTGGATAGCCTTGAGACTTGTGGGGAGGGGCCAATCAAGGATTGCTGAAACTTTGGCTGGATCCATCTTAAAACCCTGCTGGGAGATGATGTACCCAAGAAAAGGAATGGAGGACACTTCGAATGAACACTTTTCCAATTTGGCGAAGAGATTATTCTTCCTGAGGCGAAGAAGAACTTCCTTCACTTGGGAGCGATGTTCGAGGAGATTTTTGGAAAAGATAAGTATGTCATCCAGATAGACAACAACACTTTGCCCCAACAGGTCTCTGAAAATATCATTCACGAACTCTTGGAAGACCGCGGGAGCGTTACAAAGTCCAAAAGGCATAACTAGGTATTCGTAATGCCCATCTCGGGTATTGAAGGCGGTCTTCCATTCGTCCCCTTCACGAACTCTAATGAGGTTATAGGCACCCCGAAGATCCAGCTTGGTGAAGATCTTGGCCCCTCTTAATTGATCAAAGAGTTCGGAGATGAGGGGGAGAGGGTAGCGGTTTTTAATGGTGATTTTATTTAACCCCCTATAGTCAATGCATGGTCGCAACCCTCCGTCCTTCTTTTCTACAAAAAAGAATCCAGCACCGGCAGGGGAGGAAGAAGGGCGGATGAAGCCTCTTTGGAGATTTTCCTGGATGTAAGTCTTCATGGCAGCCGTCTCAGAGGGGGAAAGAGGATAGGTGCGACCCCGGGGAGGCATGGAACCAGGAAGGAGTTCAACCGGGCAGTCGTAGGGTCGATGAGGAGGAAGGGTCTCTGCAGAGCCCTTATTGAAGACATCAGCAAAATCCTGGTAGATGAGTGGAAGGGACAACTTGGAAGAAACAGAAGAAGCTTTGACAAGAGGTGTAGCAGGCAGACAGTTCTGTTGACAATAGGGGCTCCAGCGGGAGACTTGAGTAGAGGACCAGTCAATGACTGGGTTATGGGCGCATAACCAGGGGAGCCCCAAAACGAGTGGAGTTGAAGGGCAGTCGATGAGAAGAAACGCCAATCTCTCCAGATGCATGGAGCCCACTCTAAGAGAAAGTTCAGCGGTGGTTTGGGAAATGATGGCTGAAGACAAAGGGCGGTCATCAATAGCCAGGACCCGCAGAGGATTGGCCAAGGATTGTAGAGGAACCGCATGACGAGCAGCAAAAACTCTGTCCATGAAGTTTCCGGCAGCACCAGAGTCCAGGAAAGCTTGCACTGGAACTTTTTGGGAACCAAATTGGATCTGTGCCGGGAGAAGGAAACGTTGAGAAGAGGGTTGGGGAGAATGACAAACACCACCCAGATAGGTCTCCCCAAACCTACCTAGGTGCTGGCGTTTCCCGGCTTCAAAGGACACTCATAGGCGAAGTGCGACTTGCCCCCGCAATACAGGCATAGGCCGGCAGCCCTTCTCCGTAGCTTCTCCTGTTCCGAAAGACGAGCCCGTCCGATCTGCATGGGTTCCTCAGAAGATGGAGTAGAGGAAGCAGAAGCCGCAGGAGTAGGAGAGGGGAGAGTAGAAGCCGGACTGAAGAGTAGGGGTCTCTGGAAGCGAGGAGCCAGGGAGGACTGAAACCGGGGATATTTCTTTGAACGCTCTCTGTCGAGCTCGAGTTGAAATTCCCTCTGACGGGTGTCAACCTTTATAGCCAACGCCACCAGATCCTCCCACCGAGAAGGAATTTCCCGGGAGACCAAGTCATTCTTGATCCGTATGGCTAGGCCATTGTAAAAGGCGGCATGGTACCCATCATTGTTCCAGGAGGTCTCTGCTACTAGGGTGCGGAACTCAATAGCATACTCCGCAACAGAGCGAGTGCCTTGCTGGATCTGGAACAGGCGAGCAGAGGATGCAGTAGCTCGGCCAGGGGCGTCAAAAACGACCCGAAGTTCACGAATGAAGGCACTGGCGTCATCAATCAAAGGATCCCTCTTTTCCCACAAAGGTGATGCCCACTCCAAAGCCTTCCCCTGCAGGCGAGTAATCATGTACCCCACTTTAGCTTGTTCGGACACAAACTGACCTGGCAGCAGGGCGAACTGGATCTCGCATTGGTTGATGAAACCTCTGCACGCATCCGGATCGCCGCTGTAGAGGGGAGGCGCAGGAATACGGGGTTCCGAAGGCTGACGTGGGTTTGCAGGAACGGCCACAGGGACCGGGACCACAGGTGACAATGCCGACAACTTGTCCAGAATAGCTTCGAGAGCCTGGCCGAAGTGTGACTGCTGGGCTTCATATGACTGCATGCGGGAAGCCAAACCGCGGATAGCGCCACCGACATCAGGTGGAGCTGGAGTCTCCTCCGAAGGGTCCATGGCCCAACTATACTGTAACGGGCCCGAAGGCGCAGTAATAGTGTAGACCAAAGAGGAGACCAAACCAAGTTCGAGGTACAAGAGGGTTTATCAAAAAGAATCGTCAAGGTACAGGCAAAAGGATCAGACCAGGCAGCAGACAACAGGAATCGTAATAACAGGCAAAAGTCGGTACACAAGAATCAAAAGCAGAATATCACACCCAGGAACTGACGAACAGGAACCTATAGTTGGGCAAGGACTGAAAGGGGGAGTGGGTTTATATAGTCCCAGAGTTGGCGCCAAATTTTGACGCGCTTGCGTCAGACGCAGACGCCAGCGTCCTCACGTTGACGTCTTGACGCCGGCGCCCGATTATGACGCCGACGTCCGTTCTGTCGCCGACAACCAATCCTGGACTGGGAAGGAGATGAGGTCATTGACCTGTGCCCGGCAGGAGCCATGTGGAGAGGCAGGCGGTCGCCATCTTGGACGCCATCTTGGAGACCTGGGGTAGGTTCCATTACAAAGGGCAGAGGCTCAAGACCTTAAAGAATTTGAATTTTATGTGCAAGTTTTATGTAAAGAACATTGAATATTTGAGGATGATTACGATTAGATAAAAAAAGGATATGAGAAAAAAACAAACATTGATGCAAGGTTGGTGAAAGCCTAATCATCAAACATTTCTAAGTTAATTATTGCACACAGGTTGCTCTAGCTCATAATCAAGTTTCCATCTGAATACATTTCTAATGCTTTAAACCCCAGTTGTAGCTATATCCTTAATGGGGTTTTCTTTTCACTATCCAGCTATGCCCTTCCTTCTTTTTAACTGGGTTTTCTCTTATTTTTACCTCCAACCTCAGTAGCATCCAGGCATTGAACCCACATTTTTTCTTGATGAAGAACTATGTCATTTTTAACAAACAGTTCAAAAGGCAACATTTAAAGCTTAGAAATCTTGCATTAAGATTTGGAAAAACCCCTGTATAAATGTGTGTTCCTTTATTTAACCCAACAGCACACAATCAAGGACAGATGTTATCACAGAAAATACACGCAAAGAGTTGAAAGAACAACATATACATACGTGCCATCCTGGCGTGTTATGGTGTATCCATACTTGGGATATTTCACAAATGACACGTTGACACCTACTAGAGGAGTTCCATCTGCAGTCAACACTTGGCCTCTTATAAGGGACACAAGACTGTTACAACAACAAACAAAAATATATATTATATATTACTAAATGCATATTATAAATTTGATAAAAATAATTTTAAACATACATTTACTAGGATGATAAATAGGACATTCTTAAACATAAATCGTTTAATATTCATGATCTGCAGTGGTAAATTAGTCTTTGTTGGTAAATGTTCCATTGCAGTTAGAGCAAGTCAGGACATGGACAGGTTGATATAGGGGGCACCATGACTACTAATATACAACTGGGCATGTTAGCCCTAAAATGAATAAGAAAGATATGTGGTTATTGATGCATTCCATCAGCTGACGACCTTCTACACATTTTGATGGTAAGTTCATGAGTTTTGTTGTCCAGAGTGATCAGTTAAAATGCAATTAGATTACATAAATTCCTTAATTCCTAGTAGTCACACACAACCTTGTCTACTGTGGGTCCAGCATAACAGGCAAGAACTCCCTATCCCTGTCGTTTAAGAGTTTATGAAAGGTTATCATCCACCTCCTCTCTAACACTCTATTGTTTAATGCACCAGTATCTATTTTCTATTTCCAATTTGCGTTTTAACACATGAACACATTTTTGTATGGATTCAAATTAGCACTGTCCATTAAGACAGTCAATATCAGTTACTATCTGACAGGAAGGAAAAGCCTCTCGAAACATTACCTTCTGTTCAACAAAGATGTGTCACTATTTATGGAAGAAATACATGTACTGGATACCTGGATCCATTAATGCATGCTAATGTTTAGCAACAAGAGCAGTATTTAGTGGTATTACAATATGAAATTACTTTCCTCCCTCTATAATTACAAAACATAGAATGCATAAGCAAAGTTAATTTGATACAATCATCCATTATAGCAAAGTTTCTTAACCTTATGTTCAGGGGACCCACATTAATTTTTGGAATCTGCTTTGTGACCCGAAAATTGATTTAGAACAATTTATACACCTTTTACTAAGTATTTTCTTCTACTGGGAGCAATTTCTTAATATTAAGGGGCATCATTGAGACCCACACTCATCAATCAAGAACATCTTCATTTCAGGGTGAGCTCATTATTTTGTTGTTGAGGGTCTACATTTGATAGCTAATGGAAGTCACTGGCAAATCCTTTTTCACTGAATCATGCTGTGGGTTGCATTGGTTATAAATTTAATTCCACACTGTAAAGATCTGCTCACCAAGGTACAGATGAAACAATTTTGTCGCAGACACCATTTTTTAGTCCTAAAGGTGTGATATAACTGGTTCCAAATGTTACCTTATGCGTGCCTTCAGCTCTGCCTTTGTCCATGTAAGGCGGATAAGTTTTATTCCATGACATGTTTCGGGCAAAGCCCTTTTTCACTTGGAAACGGGCTTTGCCGAAAGATGTCGTGGAATAAAACTGTTTGCAGTTAATCTGTGAGTGCTGGCTCTATTTTTGCTTATACTTATTAGTCCTAATTATCGTTCAAATTTTCGGACGATATTCGGTGCGTGTATGGTGGACCGATATCGGCAGAAGACTTGGATATTGGTCGGCTCGTCGATCGGGCTGGATGGAAAATTTTGATCGGGTGCCTTTGAAGGCACCCAAACATCAGCCATTGTTAGTGCTGAATTGTCAGATACAGGTAACTGCCTCCCCTGCAGGCTAAAATGTAAATAACTGGTGGGATGGCACTCGGACTGATTTGTTTTCGGAAGTCACCTCACGAGGAAACTTCTGGCGACTTCGGAAAATGAATCGCTCCGAGTGCCATCCCGCAGGCGATTTACATTTTAGCTGGCGGGAAGGCAGAATCTCCCCGAATCTGCCTTGTGCCCTGACCCTTACAGGGTTCCACTAATGCAGTCATCATTTAATTTTTTTGTTTTTAAAGCCTCCTTTGGTTGATCAGTCTATGTTTTCAGTGTATGACAAAGTTACAGATAAAGAAAGTTATTGGTGTATCAACCATTCAGCCATGGTCCCAAATTATCTAAGACAGCAAATAAGTATTCACACCAAATCACACCTTAACTTGACCTTCTAGTATTCAGGGGTATCTAAAAGTGCAAAGAATTATCCTCAAATATCACCATAAGTGTCCTTTAGGTTGAGCCATTCCATGCTGCTGCTCCAGGCCCCCTTAGCAGGGCCATAGCACAACTGAAATTGGTTATCAGACATAGTTTAAAAAATCTTCTATTTCACAGGGGACATGTTACCTTGTTTTAAATTTTGGCTTAAAATCTATTAAACATCAACTGGACAGCAAAACTATAGAGCAGGGGTTCCCAACCTATTTTTTTACCCATGAGCCACATTCAGATGTACAGATGCAGCCACTTTGGTTTGTCTGTTTGACACAGAATAACTAAACACAGATATCCCATTTATCTCATTTAACACAGAAAACTGCGTCACAACATCCCATCTAATTAAAGCATTCACCATTGTGAACAATGGAGCTTTGGTATGCTAATGAAAAGGTTAAATGCATTAAATGAGTTAAGATGACTTAAGATAACACAGTTTCTTCAATTACCCCTGAGTCATGACGCATTTAACTCACAAATCCAAGTGGCTTCATCTGTAAAAAGATTTGGGGAGCAACACAAGCATGAAAAATGTTCTGTGTGCTGTGATTGGTCATTTGGTAGCCTCCTCCTCCTCAGCTCCTCCTTACATGGAATGTCCTATGCAAAGAGCAGTCTATGCCCTTAAATCTTGTTTCTGACTAAGTTATATACACTTTTTTTTATATTCACTTGCATTTATTTACAAAATTGGAATTGCTCCCAGTGGTGAGGAGACTTGGATATGATTCTCCTACATATGAGCAGCATGCATTTCACCTATAATTACCATAAGAATACATAACAGTTTAGGCTTTGCTTGGTCCATCCAATTCTTGTCTTTTATATGCTTCACTGATCATCAATGGCTCTTATTTTTTGGGGGGGGGGGTTGTATTTTTATGTGCAAATGCAAAGCAGATAAATGACAGTATTGTTTCTTGCAGAGTTAGAAATTGGCAGGTATACTGCTGCCTCCTATCGGGGTTTTAATAGTTCTGAGGTAATTTGGTAGACAAGGAGATTCTGCAAATTCCTGGACTGGCTCCCAGCTTTCAAATGAAGGGATCAAAATTACCTCCATCTCACCAAGGATAATAGAATCCCTGCCAGCGCCTGGAAATCAATCCCCTGCATTTAGCTCCTTACTCGGTTATGCCTTAACTTATTCACCATCAATCAATACTATAGCTGAAATAATAGTGTAATCTTAGAACATCTATCTTAATTGTAAGCATAGATATGCCTTTAATTCCCGCTTAGTGGCTACATCTAGCACTTACAAGGTTGGCGTTTACTGTGAGTAAGGACTACATAAAATATTCTATCGCCGCTCAAAAAAAAACAAAACAGTATTTTGTTTTTCTTCCATTCTGTCTTGTCGCAGAATATACTAGGAATGCTATGCTGTTCTCTCCTTAGAAATGAAAACTATCAATTTCTGTTACTTTCTTCCAGGAGTTAAGTAGAAGTTGATGGTGGAGGAAAGTGCCTTGCTAGGCTATTACCAGCTTTAACAGGTCTTAATGGTCTCTAGAGATTCAGCTGATCTCAATTGACCTTGATCAGCAGCTTGACAGATACAGAGGCCCCTGCAGGATGTCTCATAGCTACGATACAGTCCATTTAAAGCATTTGCTGCAGTATTATAAAGATTTTCATTGTCTTGTGTGTTGATTCCTTTTGATAGCAGTGATAAACAGCTTTCAATAATGTACAGGCACGGGCAACGGGGGCAATATCTTTTGGAACACTACGCTCTGACATTAGTTTTAGCAACACCAACTACCTTTAAGGGCAGAGACACACGGGCAGATTCAGGGACATTAATCACCCGGCGACAAATCTCCTCTTCTTCGGGGTGACTAATATCCCAAACTGCCTTCCCCTGCCTTCCCACCGGCCAGAATAAAATCGCTCGGAGCACTTCGTTTTCCGAAGTCACCCGAAGTTTCCTTGTGATTTTCAGTATTTATCTGCATCCCTGGCATAAATAAAATAACCAGTGTCTCATAGAGCTGAGATGGCTGTTTAATGGACTTCTGCAAACATTACATAGGAATAGTTATTGGTGATCCGTAACACTGATGTTCTTGTATAAACATTAAATTGTACCTCTGCAGTTACCCAAAGCTATCAGCCATTGGATCTCAACTGTAGGATGAGCAATATTTTTGTTTTATATAATAAAAAAGGAGGGGTGGGTCCTTTCCAATGTGATGTTAGCTCTCCCAACCCCTGCCCCTTTAAGGGTAGGACTACACGGATGATTTTGGAGTGATCTAACATGCTGCGCAAAACACAGGCGTCAAATCGGATGCGACAGAGGTAAGGTAAGTGAATGCATTGTCGGATGAAATCGCAGTGTTGATCGGACGCGACATGACTCTTGGATGCAGACGCTGCGTGTATACACAACATGTATACACATACATACACATAGAGCATTCCACAGTCTCATAGCCTTAACAGGACCATTTGGATCACTTCCGATGCAAATAACTTTTCTTCAGTGTAAAGGAAAGGCCTCTTGTCCTTTGTTCATTTCTGTGTAGAAAAAATTCCCCCTACTATCTGTCTAGAATGCACTCTAACATAGTTATAAAGTTATTATGTACACCCACAGGCGCCTTTTCAAAGAAAAACGAACCTTTAATTCGTGACTTAATTGTTCCTTTTACTAGTTAAGTCATACATTTTCCAGCTCATTAATATTATTCCAATGGACTAAAGCCCAAACCTGCACTGACCAAAGTAAGATCTTACCAGCGATCTATGCAGATGTAAAATTTTAATTTTATCCCTCATGTAAATTTCCCCTTTTAAACAAGATTTGTACTTTATTAGGTTTGGCAGCCGCCAACTGCCGTGGCAAATGCCCAGGTCCCACATACTGAATTTTCCATGAGGATTTGTGTTGTTTTTGCCCATGTATATAACTTTGCATTTGTCAATGTTGAGTCTCATTTTCAAGGGTGCTGCCCAGTTCTTCCGATTATTATATTGAAATGACTATACAAAGTATAAGTATTGTATCCTTCATGGAACCTACTGTCTTAAACTTTAGTATCATTAGTAGGGATGCACCGAATCCACTATTTTGGATTCAGCCGAATCCCTGAATCCTTCATGAAAGATTCAGCCAAATACCAAATACCGAACCGAATCCGAACCCTAATTTGTATATGCAAATTAGGGGTGGAAAGGGGAAAACATTTTTACTTCCTTGTTTTGGGACAAAAAGCCATACAATTTCCCTCCCCGCCCCTAATATGCATATGCAAATTAGGATTCGGTTCGGCCGGGCCAAATCCGAATCCTGCTGAAAAAGGCTGAATCCTGGGCGAATCCCAAACTGAATCTTGGATTCGGTGCATCCGTAATCATTAGCAAACACAGAGACAGGACTTAAAATGCTTAACTTGATTTATAAATACAAGTAATTGCCCAGAGTTTCAAAACTGTATGCAGGGTGTTGCCATCTTGGATCTTCTAGTCATATTTGGAGTGTCAGTGGCACTGCACATGCTCAGTTTGCATAAGATTGAGACACAGGAGCAACTGGCGAAGAGTAGCTCGCGTACTGGACTTCAATAAGAGTAGCTGCTGGTGGAGAACTCTTTTCTTTTGCAATAACTACTTCTACAGAGTCAATCTGTGTAGATGGGTTAGCCAATTGTATATGGTACAAAAGAACTTCATAAATGGTCTTTTTCACAATTTCTAATTGCACAGAGCACATTGTGGATCAAAGCACACAAGCAATACTCATTTGTGATAGTCATGAACATTGCTGTCTTGACATTCCTGACTTGACTGTGTTGCTTGTAAGATAAAGTCAGTATCCTAAGCCCTCTAGGCAGCAAGCTATGTTATTTCTGAAAAGAAACTCTTAAAACCTCTTCCCAAAGAAACTCAGATCGTATCTTTTAGAGCACTAGAACTTTATCTGGTCCAGTCTTGGAACCTAAGGGTAATGGCACACGGAAAGATTTGTCAACTGCTGTAAAATATGCGCTACCTCAATCTTCGAGTCTCCTGAAAATGACTTGCTATAGTATAACATTAAGATAGCCACAAGTAAAACCGTGTTACTTGCAACAATCTGTTTCTGTAAGATAACTAATAGCCAATAGTATTTTCAGGTCTGGTGCTGCTCTAGACACCGGACTTCCCTCTGAGTGACGTCATTGGATGTGATGTCAGGGTCCAAAAACACATGTACATGATGTCACTTCCACCACGCACTGCTAGAGGGTTCCTCTACTCCTAACCTCTGCTCCTGGATTTGATAGAAACACATCTGGCAGCAGGGATTTTAGGGATAGCCCTAATTATCAATGCTTTAGATATTGTACCTGCTGTTAAATGGGTTTTCCCCAGGAATTATGTGTGTGCTGTCCTTCCCCACTAAAAGTTTGATTCTGTCATAGAAAGATTTGACTGTCGGCGAGCTGGTCTGGCTTTGCTGTATGATATCAAGAGGGTCACGAGATCCGCGGCAGAGCAAACTTGATTGGCATGTTGTCTGGAGACAGCAGTCTGGATCCAAGCAATCCACAAGCCCATCTGTGAAGAGGAAAATGAGTAAATGAGTAACTACAGCAGATACTGTCATTTGGAAAAGAATTGACTTGATTACATTTCGTTTATATAAATATATATATCCATGTTGAGCACAAACATTTTAGTTAAGCAATGGAATTGGCAGTTACGTCACACCTTTTGCACCCCAAAATTTAGAGCAGCAATACACTTCAAAAAAGCCAGATGTAAAATTAACTGTTTATGTCCTGTTTTGAGTAAGTTCCCTCTACAGTATAGGAGCCTTGAGACGAAAGTGAAGCATAATATGTGTGAAAAATGTATATTTTTCTTCTTTCATTAAAGCATTATGGTGCCAACTGCATATAACAAGTCCCAGTGTCCATGTTACAGTCATTTATTATCTCCTTTTTAAAGCAACACCGTACCTGTCCCGTTACACTCTCCTGTGTCTATTAATATGTGTGAAACTATTATTTTTATAATGACCACAAATGATAATAGGTTTCTAGAGGTGAGCACTTTGTGCAGACCTGCTGAACTATAAATTGGCACACCAATCTCCCCGTGGCCTGTCAGTCAAGAGAATCCCATCTTTGTGCCAGTGAGACCCCTTGGAAATAGTCTGACATTGCAATCTCCACTAAATTACCCTGTCACTGCCAATCTTACAGTTATCTTGCAAACAATCAAGCAAGCAATCAAACTCTTCAGAGCTGCCAGTTCAGGGCCTGGAAGGTTAGAATGTCTACATTCAATAGCAGTAAACAAAGCATATCTTTCTTCTGGCATTCGATGAAAGCTTTGGCTTCCTATTTTTACCCTTATAAAAGGGTATCAACATTTTTTTTTTTACAATGTATGGTTAGTGTTGGGGGCCAAAATATCTAATCAAGATGATAAATTGAATATATTATCAGCTTAGCATCTTTTTTTTCCAGGACATTATAATGTCAGAGGTAATTAACTAATAGAATCAAACAAACAAATAGAGCAGGGAGAAAGCGCGGCTTTGCGCGTTTATGGGCAAGTCACTCATTTTAGTCACGAAACGCGTAAAGCCATGCTCTCTCCTTGCTCAATCTTGTCTATTTGATTTTAACATTTTGACTAAAGTCTGAAATTCTTCATTAACAAGTTTGTTTGATTTTTTGTGGGTTGAGGATCTTGTGTGCGTTTTTGGAGCTTCATATTTTCCCCGAGTGACTCGTTTTAGTCACAAAATGCTTAAAGGAGAAGTAAAGGCTAAAACTAAGTAAGCCTTATCAGAAAGGTCTATATAAATACACCAGTAAACCCTCAAAGTAATGCTACTCTGAGTCCTCTGTCAAAAGAAACACAGCATTTCTTTCCTTCTATTGAGTACTCATGGGCTTCTGTATCAGACTTCCTGTTTTCAGCTTAAACCTCCCTTCCCCGGGCGTGAGCATGCTCAGTTTTCTCCTCTCTCCCTCCTCCCTTCTCTGCTGTAATCTGAGCCCAGAGTTATGAGTGATCAGGGACTCAGGCAGGAAGTGATGTCAAACCAAGCAAATATGGCAGCGGCTATCCTAAATAAACAGAGAGAGTTTCTAGAGCTGTTACTCAGGTATGGTAAAGCATTCTGCAGAATAAATATAGTGTTTAGGTTGCACTATTGTGGCTAATCTATTGGTAATAAACTGCTTCAGTAGCTTTTCTTCTCCTTTAAAGCCGTGCTCTCTCCCTGCTTAGTCTTTCCTATTTGATTTTAACATTCTAAATAAAGTTTGGAAGATTTTAACAAGTTTGTTTGATCCACTTTGGGATTTGTCGGTTGAGGATTTAGTTTGTCTTTTTGGAGTTTCTTATTTTCCCCGAATGACTCGTTTTAGTCACAAACTCGTAAAGCCATGTTTTCTCCCTGCTCAACCTTGTTTGTTTGATTTTAACATTTTAAATAAAGTTTGGAAGATTTTTTTAGTTTGCGTTTTTGGAGTTTTATATTTTCCCCAGGAGCCAGAAGGGAAGTTTGGTGATCCGACTGCTGCGGTGAGCTATCTCTCTGCTATTTGCTAATTAGCATTTTTTTTCTCTTATGTCAAAGCAATGAAACTGAAAATACATTTTTTGAGCTCTAAAGGTCTGTTTATCAAAATTTGGATTTGTGTAATTTTAGAGGTTTCTTCAGCTTTGACTAAACTCACGTTTAAAAAAAATCACGCACACAACAAATGTCTAGTTCATTATTAAAAGAACAAATAAACACAAGGACAAATCTGAAAAACCTCAAAACAATTTAATATTTTAAGGACAGCTCCCACAGACTTCTGCATGACAATTTCATGTTATAAAACCATTTTCCACATGCAAGATTTTTAGAGCTAAAAAGTTCATGAATCATTAAGAAAAAGTACCAGTGTTAACCAATGTCTTTTAGTGACCATTGTATGACATCCACATTTTTATTCTTAAACCATTCCAGTGTTACTTTGTTCTTGTGTGTGGGATCCTTGTTCTGTTCAAATATGAACTATGGATTAACAAAATATTAAGGATGGCTATTGAATTGTTAAGGTATTCTGTTTGATATTCAATAGCCACTATATATATAATAAACTTGCCCTTTATCAAGCCTTATAAAACACAGCTCCCCCTCCTGATGTATTTAAAGGGAAATACAGGAAGTGACATCATTATATCAATGTTCGGTTGTCACAGCAACAAATGTTAACAATATCAATACTGTACACAAATATACTAAATAAAGCAATTAAATAGAATTAAATCAGAAAATGTTATTCAGTAAAATATTATATACAACTATAAATATACTAACTAAACTATAGTTTATATACTAAGTAAAAATATTTTATATTGTAGGTGTTTTTTATTATAAGAATCTTGGAACCTATTGTCTTGGCGCAGGGGTCAGCTGGGTTCTTTATGTCATTACTGTTAAATAAATTCCTATGTAGTGATGGGCGAACTTCTCCCGTTTCTCTTCGCCGCAAAATGGCAGAAAAATCGTGAAATCGGAAAGTTCGCGAAAAAAACGTGAAATTTGCCAGTTTTCGCGAAAAAATCATGATATTTGGAAATTTTCACTTATAAATTGTTGAAATTTGAAGGTTTTCACTAAAAATCGTGAAATGTGAAGGATTTCACTAAAAAATCTTGAAATTTGATGGATTTCACAAAAAAATCTTGAAAATTGTACATTTTTACTAAAAATAGTGAAAATATGACATTTTCCCGAAAAAATTGTGAAAATCCGAAATTGATGCCGGTGAATTTTCAACGGCAAATTTTCGCGGGAGATTTGCAAATTTATTCACCAGCGGCGAAATGCAGAAATTCGCCGCAAATTTATGCCTGGCGAATTTATTCACCCATTACTATTCCTTTGTAGTGGAGAGTATATCAAAATGATATCATAAACAACAACTTTTGCAGCTCATATCCATACAAGGGACTTGGGACATTCTGGATAAGGGATCTTTCCATAATTGGGATCTTTATAACTTAAGTCTACTAGAAAATCATGTTAACACATTTAATAAACCCAACAGGTTGGTTTTGCTTCCAATAAGGATTATTTGTATCTTAGTTGGGATCATGTCCTGTTTTATTATTAAAGAAAAATGGAAATCGTTTTTAAAAATTTGGATTATTTGTATAAAATGGAGTCTATGTGAGACGGCCTTTCTGTAATTTGGAGCTTTCCAACAGCGGATGATATACCAGTACAGCACCTCTTATTATCGTACAAGATAAGAAGATACAGTAGATCTTCTTATCAATCCAAAACACTGCATTAAGCACATTTAACACCATGGGGCTCATTTATTAAAGCAGCGCAGCGCATAAGTGGACGCAAAAGATTGTCTGCGACATCACGAGTGTGATCGCTAATATATTTGCGTGACATTGCGCATAACACAGAGCTTTTGCGATGGTTTTGTTTATGCGCATTGCGCAAAAGATTGGGCATTTATGTCGCAAACGATGCCGTGGTTGTTAGGGGCGTGGCTGTGGGCGTGGCTACAATGCGCTTGCACTGCGGCCGTCGCAGATTTGCGTCTGTATATGTGCAAAACTGCACCCGGTCAACAGCACCACAATTTTTACGACTGCCTCTTTGTGGCGTAATAGTAACGCTCTTCAAAATGCGCATTCCTGCCCAGCTGCGCTAGCAGAGCCACACTGCTAAACTGGGTTCTGGCAAATACAATGGTGCTGCTGTTGGTGGGGATGTTTGTTAACTCAAAGTTTACTCAAAGATGAACAACCCCTGTAAAGTGCATATTAACCACGCCTTCCACCCAACATGTTTATATTGACCAAGGTTCCTTTAAGGGTATCAGGTAGGCTAAACACCTTTGCAACCAAACAAATATTAGCACAGAAACAAATGCAGATGCGTCTAAGTGAACGCAATATGCGCAATATGTGACGCAACTAATTAAAGCAGCGCATTCATACATGAGCACAACTAATCCTTACCTTTGCGGTATCTTCCTGTGCGCACAATTTATTATAAGCACTGCGACAGCTGATACGCAGTTTCACACAGTTTCACAAGTCGCACCTACATTAGCGCACAAAATTGTACTGTTAAGGTATCGTGCGCTACATTATTAAATACTCGCATGCGCTGGGCAAATGTCAGGCCACTGCGCTCTTTTTAGCACTGCGCTGCATTAATAAATGAGCCCCCATGTGTCTATCTTTGCTGCTAATTTAGGGACAGTGCCCAAGAGATTCGGCGAGGCATATGCATCTTGTTAAAGCATTCTTAGAAATTACTATTCAGCTTTGTAAAAGAGATTAAATCATTTGTGACACTTGTCGGTCACTGAAAAAAGTGCATAAAGAATCTCAGGATAATTACAGCCCTAACTGCATCCTACTACGAGTTTGGCCGGTGACACAATTAAGCCCAAATCCCAAATCAAGAGAAATTCAGCAAGGGCGTAATTTAAAAATGTGCATAACAATCTTCCTATTTCCATGCACATCGGGGAAATAAATAGATTTGACAGGGATAAGAATTGCACTTGGTAACAAATTTAAATAAATTACATAGTGAATAAATTTATGCTACAGTGGAAAACAGCTGTTCCCTTCGGCAATATTATCCAGGTACCTTTATATGGTGTTATCATCAAAAGTCTGGTTCAGGATACCAAACAGACTTGTAAATTACTACTATTTCACACCTGTGATTACATTGTAAGAAAGGCAGGAGAAAAGCATATTATTCGAGAATGCACGATATAAAGAATATACTTTCCATTCTCAGTAGATTTTAACCACATTTTCACCTACATTGTATACTGTACATGAAAGTATTGAGATAATGAAGTAGAAATATTCCTAGAATAAGGGGAGAATATGTAATTAGAACAATGTTCCAGAGTGCTATCTCCGGTATTTAGGAGTTTTATATTAAAATGATGAGGTATTGGGACAGGTAGTGGCAGATGGGATGAAGGCCATCAGAATTTACCAACCTGGATTTGGATATTGATGTGGAGAGAAGACCGGCTAGCCCGAGGCAGGAAAGAAACCATTCAATTGTTGACCCTTCAGCCTCATTTGGAAGAAATACATGTTAACTGATAGATCCCTATTAACTAACATAAATAATAACATTTGACTATTTGATCTACAGTACGTAGGCATTGGGTAGCACATTTCTGTAGGTCCAAATATACACAAACAAAAAACAGAAAGACAATCATAGAGCTCCAAGAGGCATCATGTGACTCTTCCCATTGCTACTTAAAGCAGACCAGTATAGACAGTGTACTATAAAGTGTACAGGTATGGGATCTGTTATCCAGAATGCTCGGGACCTGGAGTATTCCGGATAATAAATCTTTCCACAATTTGGATCTTCATACCTTAAGTCTATTTGAAAATCATGTAAACATTAAATAAACCCAATAGGCTGGTTTTGCTTCCAATAAGGATTAATTATATCTTAGTTTGGATCAAGTACAAGGTACTGTTTTATTATTACAGAGAAAAAGGAAATCATTTTTACAAATTTAGATTGTTTCAATAAAATGGAGTCTATGGGAGACGGCCTTCCCATAATTCAGAGCTTTCTGTATAACGGGTTTCCGGAAAATGAATCCCATACCTGTACTATATATTTTTAATAAAGAAGAAATGTGGGGGGTTATTTACTGAGATCCAAAAATGATACACCATTTTCTTAAAACCACTTTAACCAAACTCCCATTCACATTTCTACAATAAACTAACTCGAAAAATTCTCGTGCAGGAAAAGTCTTGATAAAATCGTGGAAAAATCCAAATCGTACGACTTTTCTTTGATTTTATGCCCGAAAATGCAGAATTTTTCGGATTGTTGACTGAAAACCATAAATTATTCAGGATTATTGTAAGGGTATGGGACCCGTTATCCAGAAACCCATTCTCCAGAAAGCTCCAAATTATGGAAAGGCCATATCCCATAGATTCCATAGTATCCAAGTTTTTAAATAAGATTTCCTTTTTCTCTGTAATAATAAAACTGTACTAGATCCCACCTTAGACATAATTAATCCTTATTGTAAGCAAAACCAGTCTATTGGATTTATTTAATGCTGATATGATTTTCTAGAAAAATGAAGGCATGAAGATCTAAATTACAGAAAGACCCATTATCTGGAAAAGCCCAGGTCCAGAGCATTCTGGATAACAGGTCCCATACCTGTATGAAATCCAGTGAAGATCATGATATCGTCCAATTGTAAAAGGGACATCTGCCATTGACTTCTACATGACCTCGGCAGGTTTGAGATCTAGTACTTTTTATTGGGACTTTTAGAAGCCACAGGGTTTAATAAATCTTCAAAAAAAGTGAGGTTTTTTTTTCTACCAAAACTCCTTTGAAACTCCGATCAGAAAAAAATCGTACTTTAGTAAATAACCCCCTAAATATAACCATTATTTAACATAACTAAAAACATTTCTAAATCCAACAACCATTTACTCTACTCAACTCAAAATGCCCACCTTAGACTGCTGTAGCTTGTGTTGTTAAGAACCCAAAAAAATTCATCAACTTTACATTAATTCTATTAAAATGGAGTCTCATTTATGTAATTTGATTCCAACAAGCCCCCAATAATACCATCACATTGTTATTCTGGCAGTCAAGTTAAGGACTAGAAGGGGCTAATCTTCAGAATATGGTCCTCCAATGGTTACACTAAGTGTTGCGTATCCTCTAGCACTTTATAGATAAAGTTATACATACATACATACATACCATGGAGCCTATTTATTATGCTGTGTAAAAAAAGAAAACTAAATTCACCACACATTAGGCATCGCCACGTGAAAAAAATCGGTGTACTTACCACTTTGTGGCCTAGGTTGGCTACTTGCTGCTTGAATATTCCACATTGACTTACGCAAGGTCTGAACCGGAAAAGAATAGTGGCATCATATGCACAAACCTTGATAAGTTTGCCATTTATTTTACACAGCTATTTACATAATTTTTTTCTGTGAGATTCCATCTACACGGCATAATAAACAGGCCCCTATGTATTTTCAGGGCTTCATTGAGGTCAAAAGCCAAATACTAAATTACTAAGGAGTTCCAACTGGCGGCTTCTCCTCTTTCTATGATCCAGGGGAGAACCTGAGGGTTGTTAGTGGAAAAGTGCAGTTCAGCTTGTTTACAGTATAACCTCCCAGCATTCCATTAAAGTGCAAACTATCCGCATTCATGCAGCTTTGCTAATTTGCAGATTTTGTTCCTAAAAAAACCTAGTTAAGTTTCCCTAAGGATGATTTTGAGAATCGCTGCTCTAAATTATCACTAGCAAAAGAAAAAGTGTGCTTAAGCAACCATGGCTTAACTCAAGGGAACAATATTGAATATTCAAGGGTGAATAATCTGTAAACGATCTATAACAATAGAAGAATGAATCTTTTTTAGCAGCTTGTCAATTTGCTAGGCTGTATTGGCTGCAATCAATTTCTACACGCGTAGGCCGCTGGAAAATGCAGAAAGTTTTCGTTAACTCTTTAAAGGCAGAATTTTCTTGGACATTAAAGGGGACCCGTCACCCAAAAAAAACCATTCCAAATCCTATTTTATCACATTAGTCAAGCACAATTAACTTTAATTACACTATATAAATTATTTGAATCTTGTTTCCTTCAGTCTGGGAATTCATAATTATAGCAAGCAGGAAGCAGCCATTTTGTGGACAGTTTTATTAAGGCAAGTCTTGCATCATCTCAGAATCTTGATTGTGCACCAGAATGGGGGACTTGATGTCCATTTCCTTGCCCTGGCAACACAATTAAACGGTAAAGAGAACGGGGGAATGTGTGGAGAGCAGTGACATCTAGGAAGTGCTGAATGGAAAGTGAAAGTAATTGTTTGCTCCGCCGCTATGCCACTGGCATAGAGGAGGGGCAGACAATATTTGATTGACAGCGGAGATTTTAAATGAGCTTACAACAGCTATGAATGCTTTAATAAAAAAAAGAAATTGGATTTCATGTTTAATTTGAAAAGGACTTTTATTATATAGATTTTTGTGTCTGGATGACAGGTCCACTTTAAGAAGAAGAGTTCTATTGTGTATAGTCTGCTTTAAGTTTCATTCATACAGAATTTGCTCTGTTTTCCTTGGATCAAATCAGTGGTTGAATTCCAGCAGCTGGAATTTTTTTTTTGTTTGCAGGTCGGATGACTCTGTTCCCAATATCCTATTGTCTTGGATTTAACAGTTGGATACAACATCTTTCTGGAGTCGTTAAATGCTGACCCAGCATGAAGAAACATGGAAAATGAATGTATTTTCCATAACCCCCAACCAAACATCGTTATTTAATGCTCAGGAATAGAGGGTGTTTTCCTACTGAAGGTCCATTATTTGGAAACAGGGTATCCAGAAAGCTCAGAATAATGGGAAAGCTATCTTCCATGGACTCCATTTTAATCTAATAAATAAAATTTGCAAAAATGATTTCCTTTTTTTAATCTTTTAAGGGGTGGTTCACTTGAGGCTAACTTTTAGTAGTTAATCGTATGGCTTATACTAAGCAACCTTTCACTTGCTCTTCATTTTTTCTTTTTTATATATATATATATATATATATACAGTATATATTTTTTAATTATTTGCCACCTTCTTATGAAGGTGACAGCTTTCAAATGCGGTCACCGACCCCATCTAAAAACAAATGCTCTGCAAGGCTACAGATTTATCGTTATTGCTACTTTGTATTACTCATCTTTCTATTCAGGCCCTCTTCCATTCATAGTTGGAGCCTAGCAACCAGATTACTGAAATTGCAAACTGGAGAGCTGTTGAATAAAAAACGAAATAACTCAATAAACCACAAATAAATAATAACAAATTAAAACCAATGGCATATTATCTCAGAATATCACTCTCTACGTCATATTAAAAGTTAATTCAAAAGCGAATAACCCCTTTAAATGATATTTTAGTACACTAAGGTATGGAGATACAAATTATGGAAACACCCCTTATCCGGAAAACTCCAGGCCCCAAGCTTTCTGCATAATTGTTCTCATATCTATATACTATAAATACATATACCTATATCTATAAATATATATATATCTATATATATATATCTATTTTGCATGGGTTTTTTTCCACAATGCAACTTAATTTCCAGAATTCCAGTATCATTGTGGTTTGTCGAGTTGCATCTAGGATTGCCACCTTTTCTTGAAAACAATACCGGCCTTCCTATATATATCTTTTTTTCCCTATTAATAACATTGGGATCAGCCATCATTTTTACCGGTAAAATACCTCCCAGGTGGCAATCCTAGTTGCATCCACTGCATCTTTGTATTTGCACTAAAGTGGGCATTGTTGTGTTCAATGACACAACCAGCTGTGGGAACATTGGAATTACTGGCATGTCCAGGGTTCCCTGGTGTCACAATAAGTGAACTTACACCCACCGGCCATTGGCACTCCACCTCTCCACCTCTTTGTGGAAGTGCAAAGAGCATGTTTGAGTACAATGACTTTAAAGAATATAGGCATATCAGTGATTTGTAGTTGCTTTTGTATATTTTGTAATTTCATTCAGATCAGAGATATATACACACTGATATTTTTATTTTTTGGATGGGACCTGCCACATTTGCACCCCACTTTATACACCTTATAAATCATAGGTAGCCAGAATAACACTGTCTTAATACAAGCTTGGGGAGGTAGGTAGCATAGATGTTTAAGATGACGTAAGATGCCTTTGGAAATAACATGCCCTATAGGATATCTAGTAGCCTTATAGAAATATCTGAAGGCCACAAAGGCCATGGCGGCAGAATTTCATCGCCCAGCTGCATCCAATTACAAGCACTGGAGACTGATGAAAATCCAGTTGTGTGTGTGAATGCGCACTTGTAACGGAAGTGGATGCGTAGGAGGCGGGGAGGGGAAGGGGAGGAGACAGGGGAGGGGATTGTGAGGAGGAGAAGGAGGAGGGGGAGGCAAAGGAGATGGGGGAGCGGAGCAGGCCAAGGAGTGGCTGGATAGTAAATCGGGCTCTGAATATTTGCACCAAATTGACTCCAACTTGTGAGTTACTCTGGGTAAGGGAGGTCTGGGTTTAATTTCACTAATGCTTGTCAAAAGAAAACTATACCCCCAAATGTTACATACTACTACAAAAGTATATTATTACGTAAATAGATTATTTACATGAAGCAGGGTTTTACATATAATAATATTTCTATAGACACCTACATTGTTTGGGGGGTATACTTTTCCTATGTCAATGGGCAAGTTCCCTATTCTCCCCACACTTGGACACTGGAAACTGGAAGTTTTTATGGAGTGGGGATCACTGTGTCTAAATATTCATCATACAGGACTGATTATAATTTGTAGAGGAGCATGATGATAATAACCCAGTAATTACAAATTACTTGCGGTCAGACATGGTGCATTTGACATATCATTTTTCGATTGTAGCGAGCTCTTCAGCAACATGGTCATGACAGCTTCCTATTCTGAATGTATGGGCACATGTATTTAACAGTAAATACAATTATGATGAAAAAACTGACTCTCTGTGTGGCAGGTGTGAGCTAAGCCCATCTTAACAGCTGTTCCCAGTGCGCATCCAAGTACAAGACTTTCATCCTCCAAAAACTGATTATGAGTCAATTTAATTGCTGGAAACTATATGTACTGTTGTCAGGTCCTTTACTGATGAGGTTAACAATACGATGGCGGCAATATGTAGATAACAAGATTTGCCGTAATGAAATGATTGGGTTATAGCACATGATTTTATTTTAAGTCTAGTGTTTGCCAGCTTCAATTTAATTCTTATAGATTTTATTGCAGCCCTTGAGAAACGTGTAGTGGAGACAGAGCGTAAATGCAGGTTTACGCTCTGCTTTTGTAATATAAGATTAGTAAAGCTTGGGTTTCCTATTCTTTACCGAAATCAGGAGGAAAGCAATTACGCTTGTTGTGCTGTGGGGGGAATAGAGCAAATTGACAGGTGCGAAGCAAGTAAAGGAATCACTGGGGAAAAAAGGAAAAAAAAACAATATACATTTTGTTCTTTAACCAAGTTCTTTAACCAAGTACATATATATATATATATATATATATATATATATATATACACTTTATCTTGTTTGCTTTATATATATGTATATATATATATATATATATATATATATATATATAAATATATATATATATATATATATATATATATATATATATATATATATATATTGTAGCAATTCCATTTCCACTCCTTAACATGTGAGATGATCGGATGCTCTGCTAAACCTTGCGTCGTTTCTTTCTAAGAAAAGTGTGTCAAGGCACATGTCACACAAGTGATGATATATCTACAGAGAATTGAATGGATGTAAGTAAATGTTGTTTTTATAGGTTGTCATTGGGGTGCACAACACTGCATATGTCCTACATTAATAGCACAGGGAGGCTGCAGATTTCAGTGTCAGTTTTAAATATATATATATATATATATATATACATGTATAGGATCCCTTATCCGGAAACCCGATATCCAGAAAGCTCTGAATTACGGAATGGCTCTCCCATAGACTCCATTTTATCCAAATAATCCAAATTTTTAAAAATGATTTAATTTTTGTCTGTAATAATAAAACAGTAGCTTGTACTTGATCCCAACTAAGATATAATTAATCCTTATTGGAAGCAAAACCAGCCTATTGGGTTTATTTAATGTTTAAATGAATATCTAGTAGACTTAAGGCATGAAGATCCATTATCCGGAAAACCCCAGGTCCCGAGCATTCTGGATAACAGGTCCCATACCTGTATATATATATTGTAGTACTCGTGGGTCTTAATAAAAAAGCAAAGTGCAAATTTATTAGGTCAATGTTTTAGTCCTCCCTGGGATTATTCCCAAGACCATCAATTATGCAGTATCTATCCATCTCTCTCTCTGTGTGTCTCAATCACAGTTTAATTGACGGTTGCCGATAGACAAGAAGAATCAGACCCCTGGCCCATAGAGTTTACATGACAAAGTGATTCAGCCATTAACAAAGAATGGTTACTGACTCATAAGTTGCTGGACTGACTTGGTAACTGCTCTAGTGTGCATGGCATCAATATGGACATGTATAAGAGGCCCAGATCCTGGTATTTTTCCTTCCTTACCACCCAAATGATCTGTCAGCTCTGCTCATTAAAGTGGAACTCTGGCTTCCAAACCAAAATTTGGTAAAGAGGCCACATAACACAGAAATCCCTAACATACCCATCACAGTTACCCGTTTCTTCAAAAAGTATGAACTAATGCCATTTTCTATGCTGAAATCCAGCTGTTTAACAGTTCTTCTCTTTCTGTATCATTTGAAATCCTGGCAGGGAAGGAAGGACTAAACACTGATGTTACAAAACTTCTTCACAGCTTACAGACAACATGCAGGAACTACATAACCCACAATGCATTGCATTGAGATGTTCTATCCCTTATTGAAATCACATGTGCAGGGAATTGTGGGATTTGGAGGCTGAGGAAAAGAAGGCTGCTGATACAAAGTAACAGTAGTCAGACAACTCAGCAAAGTAGTCACAGATATTGACAGGAGAGCAGGCTTAGGGAACTGTTCCAAACCATTAGAAATGAAAAGTCTGCATATTTTTTTTAATTGATGTATACTTTTCAAAAAACTTGTTTGTGTGGAGTTTAAAGCTTGCTTCTTGCCAGAAATTGCTATGCATCAGACTGTTCCACACTGTGTGACTTAGTTTTCCATGCAAACCAGGTGTCTCCAGTAAAAGACAAAGGAAAGACAAAGGCAGCTGCCTTACATTCAGCAGATGAAGGTTGCAGGTACAAGTATGTGGCCACAGCAAAAAACTTTTGCACCTTAATCTTATAATGACAAATGTAGAACAGTTGCCCACAACTTATGTGCCCTGTCTCTTGCTAGAGATTAATTATTGCAAAGAATAGATCAACCATGGATGAGAAGGATAAACACATACCAAACTGCTCTTGTAGTTAACCATCAGGACTTGAACATCAGCTGTACCAGGTAGGAAACCCTGGTCATCAAAGGTCAGTATAGAACATGAATATGATCTGCAGCAAACCATTCTGCTAGGGTAGACCCCAGGAGAGTGCATTCAAATCAGCTGATTAGAGACTAAATCTTCCAAACATGCCCTTGTTTGGTGACCTGGTCAGTGAAAGAGGTATTAGTCTTGCAATGAAGAAAGCTAGAATATCTGGGCTAAAGGGACCTCAAATATATTTCCAAGGCAGAGCACAAGAACACAGCACATAGTGTATATTCCTAGCATTAAAATCTTCTATGTTCTTTTTCAGTTTTTGAATAGATCATGGTTGCGTATTATTCTTGGCACAACTAATTACTAACATTGTCTTTTTGTCCAAAAGGTGTGTATATTATTCTGTCTTCAAAACTCTCTTAAAAGCAAATGAATGGTTGCCAACTTTCTTCAATATCAATATTTTGTATTGTTTTAGTTACAGACCTACTTCGGTGCCAATATTTCATGCCTTGAAATTTACAGATGCCAAGATTCCCCCAAGAGCAATTGTATAGGTATTAAGTACAGGCTTCTGTGCTTCTTTTTGTTGTTTTGTATAGATTGTAATTCGTCATGTTGGCACCTGGAATAGTATCTGGGTCAGTGCGAAGTTAATTATACGTGGTTATGTAAATCCAGCCTGTTTGTCTTTCTTGCCTGCTGAAGATTTCTTGCTTCTGATGTTTGTGGATTGTTCGATATGTACATACCCGTAAGTGGGGCTCAGCAGTATCACATAAGCAAACAATTTCATTTTGCATCATATATCTGGGTAAGTTTTGGATGAAATGGCAGGGGGACTCCTAACTGTTTTATTTAGACCTGTAGGCTTTGTAAATAATATTTTAAGAGTAAATAAGTACAGAGTGACCTGGATGAAGGTCTCTTACTGCAAAATTTCTGTTGGAAAAGGGCCATGTAGAGGAATAAATCTCTACACCCCAACGATTTACTAATACATTTACAAATGGTATATCTAGTATAGGTAAATCTAAAAACAACTGGACTTGCCGAGTAATCAATGAAGACGTTTCACTACTCATCCGAGCAGCTTCTTCAGTTCAACTGACTGGTGTGGGAAGTTCTCAGCATATAAACTCTTCCACTAATCCAATCACAATGGCACATTGTAACTCTTCAAAGAGTTGGATTAGTGGAAGAGTTTATATGCCGAGAACTTCCCACCCCGGTCAGTTGAACTGAAGAAGCTGCTCGGATGAGTAGTGAAACGTCTTCATTGATTACTCAGCAAGTCCAGTTGTTTTTAGATTTACCTATACTAGATATACCATGACCTGGATGAATGAAAATCTTCATAGTCATTTACAAATGTTATTGAGAATGCTCAAAGTTCTGGCCATGTTGCATGAACTTTGAGCATAAATAAATATATCGAAAGTAGCTTGATGTCCCATTACATCATGTTACAATGTGTTTCCTACATTTCCCACCCTCTCCACCTTCCCTCACTCTTCTTGCCTCAAGGTAGGCCTTTGGGAAACTGTTCATTGAGTGAAGACTCCGCCTGTTGATTAATAAGGCAGAATTCAGTGTTTCTTTAGTATATTGTGTGCCATATAAGCCCATGGGCAAATATTTAATGATTTGAATTTATTGGCTGAAATAGCCTTATGAAATAATAAAGGTGGTTTTATTTTTACAAGATGGGAGTGCTGCTATCTTTCTTCTTTGAAATATGTAATAATACCCTGTTAACTGTAACTGCTGTATATTGAAAGAGGATATACAGAAGGAAAATAATTTGACCCCAACATGAACTGCCAATTACAACTCCAAGTGCAAAGTTCAGTTTAGGAAAGAAATTGCCATGTTACCCATTTTTACCCACAATGCAGTGTTTTCTCCATCATTCCATTATAATGGCAGGAAGTTGTTCCCCATGGATTAAAGTGAACACAATCACATGTATATGGTAGCTAACATGATATAAGTTGCGGTTAAAAATTTCAGAGTTGGGATTGCATCACTTCCAGTAGTTCGGGTTGGCATTCAAATGATGTTAAGAGTATGAAGTTTCTGGAGTAAGTCTGTTGCACCCACTGACGCAACCTTCTGTGGAAGCACTGAAAAAGTTTTAGGGGTCCAGAGTATCAATAAATACACTTGGATGTAACTCAGCAGAAAAAGGCAATATCGATGCAATAGCTCTTGGCTGATCTATATGGATGCAAGTTTGAATAATGTCAGTAACATTTGCATGTTAGAAAAGTTTAGAAAAGGCCCGTGGTCTGAATAATGTGATGGTTGTTGTCCTATGGCCAGCCTTGTCTTGACTCATTGCAGTGTGCCCCAACACTTCCTACTACACTTTAACCATTTTAAAATAAGGCAAAGAATATAAAATGCATAGGGTTATATTTCATAAAAGCTCAATATATATTTGCCTGGGGTCTGACCTATTACACACGGCTGTCAATTTATTCTCTCCAGAACAAAGTATCCAGGGCTGTAATTTGGTTTTTGGTTTTTAAACTTACACTGAATAAAAGTATATTTCAGATCCAGATCACGTTTTCAACACTACACAACATAAATGATATAAGCCAGTGATGCATAACCAGTTTTCTATTACAGTCTTTCAAAGTCTTGATTTATGCCAGTTGTTGAATCCTTTGACAGAAATGTTCATTTAAAAGCCCCCCTACATTTGTTAATAAATGTAGCAGTAATGTAATCCGCTGTTAAGTGATATTTAATTAGGCTGTTGCATTTGAAAAGCTGAAAGTCCATCAAAATGTACAATTTTTCCAACCAATGAAATCGCAAATCAAGACAAATCTAACACGTCTAATTTTAACCCATATATTAGAAGAGCTGTTGTAATTTTCATAAGTAGTCTGAGAATATAAATGAATTGCTGAGGAATAATAGATTTTGCTTAGTGCTAAGATTGATTTCCATATCTGCTGATTTACAAAAGGCTTTCCTCCCACTTGCAAAGATAGATGTGTTGCATGGAACCTATTAATGCACGACTGTTTACCAGGCATGAACACAGGTATACATAAAGCTTTCTGGACACTAATACAATTAACTCCTTAAGGACCATGTATTATTTCAGCCGTGGACGCTACATCACATGATTTAAAAGAAAATAAAAAATATATATAACGGACACTTTTTAGCTGCAACATTTTAAAAAATCCCATTATATAGTGAACTCTTTTCTTAAAGGGTTATAAAACATTTATGCACAAAAAATAAATAAATCAGTGATAGCCCTATTTAGAACCTGTTTTTTTTATCCTCCTTTCTCTTGCTCTCATGACTGTACCAGATCCCATACAGAGACAGGGACACTGACCCCAGGACTATAAACCTTGACTGGTGAGTGGAACACACTTTAGTCCATTCACTAAAGGACGAAGCACCTAACGCTAGTGTTAATTCGCTAGCGTAGCGCATTTTCGCTAATTCGCCGATTCACTAACGGACGCTGGCGTAAATTCACTAGTGTTACTTCGCACCCTTACGCCTGGCGAATTTGCGCAACGGACGTAACTACGTAAATTCACTGACGCGCAAATTTTTCTGAACGCTACCTTTTACGCCAGACTTCCTTCGCCACCTCAGACCAGGTGAAGTGCAATAGAGTAGATAGGGATTGCTTCAAAAAAAGTTACAATTTTTTCTAAGTCCCAAAAAACGCTGGCGTTTTCTCTTTTTTATGGGTGATAGGCTGAAAAAGATTGAAATTTTTTTTGGGGTTACCCTGCTTCCCCCCTACATTTCCTAACTCATGGCACCTTAACTATACAATGGGCACATGTGTAGGGCAAAATAAAAATTTAATTTGCTGTTTTGAAGGTTTCCCAGGCTTGTGTAGTGCTGCTACATATACCTTCATTGTACTTCAATTTGGCACCGTATGCAAATTAATCATCGTTATCGTAACTTCGCTTTGCATGGCGAATTAACGCTAGCGCAACTTCGCAACCTTAGGCTTCCCCTAAGCTCAACTTCGGATTTTAGTGAATTTGCGTAGCGCTGGCGAAAATACATCTGGCGAAGTGCGGCGAAGCGGACGCTGGCGCAACTACGAATCTTAGTGCCATATTTGCCCCATACTGTTTGGTAGTTAAAGGTGGCCATACACACACAGATATTATTGTATGAAATAAACTTTTGTACAATATTTGGTGCGTGTATGGCGGGAGACGAGACCACAGATTTCTGCAAAAGAATTGGATAATGTTCGGCTCATAAATCAGCCAAGACGGAGAGGCACCCAAATATTGGCCTAGATTTACTGTTGAATCATCAGATAGAGGTAGAATTCTATTGTTTCTATGATGACTCAGCTCTTAATATTTGTAGCGAAAAATTGTATTTGTTAGGTGTACAACCACCTTTAGACATGTGATACTAATGTACCAAAGACATTATTGACATTGTTGTTAAGGGAACACTAGGGCTGATTTATAAACAATGGGCAAATTTGTACCTGGGCAAGGTACCCATGCAACCAATTAGATTGATTTCATACTTGCTGCTGGCTCAAAAAAAGGCAATTACTGATTGGTTACTATGGCTTACTGTCCAATGCCCAGTGTTTAGCCCAAGTTCACCTCTTCTACTCAGATTTCTCTTCTTTTTTTCCTTATGGTGCATTAAAGGAAACTGAGGCTTTTGTTTAGTTTCTATGTTGCTTTTCTACAGTAAAATAAGGACTGTGTCAGCACCCTGGAACTCTGAGTATATTATTTTATAGTTGAAAGACTCAGATCTTGCCTAGTATTGTAGAAAGAGAACTGCATGAATCTCAGTATATATATCATATGATTATTAGGTTTAAAAAATCGTAAAGGCAAAGTAAATGTGAAATCACTGGGAGTGCCAAATGTTTAGCACCCGCCAAGTGATTATAATAGTTTACTTCTAAGAGAGCCCCGTTGTGTGATCAAATTCTTCTGCTTCTTTAATCTTGGCCCCAGCCGGGTGCATGAGCTTTTTCTTGCATAAAGTTTGGCTTTTAACTATGCTGCACATGTGTTGTGTAACACCATCCAAGATGGATGAAGCAGGAATTGGATCTCTCTGTGGTGCTTGCTCAGAAGTAACCCAGGCTGGTGCAGTTTTCTGCTAAGAGGAGCATCAGCCAGGTTAGTGATTATAATCATTGCGGGTGCCTAACATTTGGTACCGCCCAGTGATTTCACCTTTCCTTTTCCATTAGGTTCATCAAGTTCTATTGTACTGTGGCACATCTGTTCACCTATTATTTAGATGAAAACTGCGGTTTATTATCACATTTCAGAAAAACGACAAACATGCAAGAATCGGTGTCTGTGCTCTGGTATGAATGCTTTATGATGTGACCTTTATACTAATAGCACCTGGCATGTTGTGGTAAGATGGTGGCAGTAGTCATTCAAATTCCCTTCCGTTCCTGCAGCTGTTTTGTATCCATTGGGAATGGGAATATTGCAAATAAGGGATAGTGATCTGATGGTTGTGGTTCTGACTTAGGGAATGGTAATGGAGAAAATGCACCATGTGCTATTAGCATTCAAGTTACAAAGAATTCTGGTGCAAAAAATGTATACCCTAGGGCAGTGATCCCCAACCAGAAGCTCGTGAGCAACATGTTGCTCTCCAACCCCATGGATGTTGCTCCCAAAGGCCTCAAACCAGGAGCTTATTTTTGAATTCCAGTCTTGGAGGAAAGTTTTGGTTGTATAAAAACCAGGTGTACTGCCTAACAGAGCCTCAATGTAGGTTGACAATCCACATACGGCCTACCAAATGGCCAATCACAACACTTATTTGGCACCCAAAGAACATTTTTCATGCTAGTGTTGCTCCCCAACCCCTTTTAATTTTGAATGTTGCTCATGGGCTCAAAAGGTTGGGGATTCCCTGCCCTAGGGGGTGGGCAAGTTTGTTGGAACAGTATTATAAATAATATAAATATCATTGGCATGATCTGGCTAAAAGACCACAAAACTCACTTTTGAGTAAAACGTTCAAATTATTAAAGGCAGTACTACATTTTAGTTGCAGAAATCAATCTATAATTGTTGGAAAGGTGAGAAAGACTTTGAAGAATGTTCAAGGATAATCCAAAGTAATTACTACATCAGGTTTACTGCAACAACTCAATAGTCTGACAGACAACCAAGTTCACCTGAGATTTTCAAAAAAAGGATATTTAACCCCTATCTAATAAATTAAATTGTGATGGTTTTGGACAGGCCACCTCCAAAGGAAAGGGGTTAATGTCTTGGCTACAAAGAATGCAATTACACAGAACTGTGTAGGCTGTAGGCTTCCCTCCAGGAGATAGACCACATGCCAATCATTATTTCAGTGATCCTTCGCTTTTGGCTGTTTCCCCTTAGAATAGACTATTCTTGGATACATGAAGTAAGTAATAGAATAATGACTTGCTGTCAAGCTCTGCTGACTCACCACATATATTTAGCTCCATCTGGTCAACATAATTAGTTTTAATATTTGTGCCACAAGAAATATTAAGGATACGTAAAGCAGCTAACGCTTTTATACTATAAACTTTATTATTTTGCTAGTTTAGAGGCATAAAATAAACATTCACATGTTTAAAGAATACTATTATTCTATTGCCTTTTTAAACTACAGAATTAGATTAGTCACATGGGATGACTTTAGCCTCATGTGATATAATGTTGCTTGTCTGGTTAGGAGAACGTATATGTCGTGTTTTGACCACAGTGCCCTTCTCAAGATTTTGTTACTTACTGTTTTATTGGTATCAAAACTCCATTAGAACACACACCTTAAAGGGATACTGTCATGGGAATTTTTTTTTTTTTTCCAAAATGAATGAGTTAATAGTGCTGCTCCAGCAGAATTCTGCACTGAAATCCATTTCTCAAAAGAGCAAACAGATTTTTTTATATTCAATTTTGAAATCTGACATGGGGCTAGACATATTGTCAATTTCCCGGCTGCCCCAAGTCATGTGACTTGTGCTCTGATAAACTTCAATCACTCTTTACTGCTGTACTGCAAGTTGGAGTGATATCACCCCTCCCTTCCCCCCCCCCCAGCAGCCAAACAAAAGAACAATGATAGCAGATAGCAGCTCCCTAACACAAGATAACAACTGCCTGGTAGATCTAAGAACAACACTCAATAGTAAAAACCCACGTCCCACTGAGACACATTCAGTTACATTGAGAAGGAAAAACAGCAGCCTGCCAGAAAGTATTTCTCTCCTAAAGTGTAGGCACAAGTCACATGACCATGGGCAGCTGGGAAATTGACAAAATGTCTAGCCCCATGTCAGATTTCAAAATTGAATATAAAAAAATCTGTTTGTTCTTTTGAGAAATGGATTTCAGTGCAGAATTCTGCTGGAGTAGCACAATTAACTGATGTGTTTTGGAAAAAAACATGTTTTCTGATGACTGGATCCCTTTAAAATAATAGAATTCACAAGACCTGTGATTTTCTGGTTAAGTCTGTCATTTGGATCTTTTTACCAAAGTCTACTAAAAATAATTTAAACATCAAATTAACCCCATAGGCTTGGTTTGGATTCCTTTGTTTGTGTCACATAAAAAGAGAAAGCTCAGATGTGAGAATTCTCCTGATTAAGTCAAGATGGGCCATTTCCAGCCAAAATGAATCTTGCCCATGTTCAATATATAAAAACAAAACAGTACGCATGCAAGACACACAAATACATTTTATGCCATTATACAAAATATATAAAGTGACTTATTAACAGAAAAACATCTACCAGCCTTTCATAAAAAAAGTATGTATTGAATTTTTTAATGCAACTTTAAATAAACATTTTGTTTTTACCTATGAAAAGCCTGGGGAAATATATCTTTGGATATAACCTTTTGTTAAACATTGCAGGGTTAATGTTACACTCTAGGGGACATGTGCAAGAGTCTCTGTCAGTCACATACACAACCTAAAGCAATAAGTGATTGGTGCAGGACTGTATAAGGGGCAGACTAATTGGAATTGACCATTTACAGGCAAAACCATGGCAAAATAAACATTTGGTTTGTATTTTAAACCTCCTTTCACACATAGGAGCAGATTTATCAAGGGTCAAAGTGAATTTGAGGGAATTTTCGAAGTAAAAAAATTAGTATATTCGAAGTAATTTTTTGGATACGTCAACCATCGAATAGGATACTACGACTTTGACTTAGATTCGAAGTAAAATAGTTTGAATATTCGACCATTCGATAATCGAAGTACTGTTGAAAACTTCGACTTCAATACTTCGGCAAATTATACCTGCCGAATGTTAGCCTATGGGGACCTTCTACAGCAATTTTCTAAGTAAAATGGTACGATAAAATGGATTCGAAGGATTTAATCGTTCGATCTAATGATTTTACCCCCAAAAAAAGTTCGAATTCGAAGTATTTAAAGTCGATGGTCGAATTTCGAAGTATTTTTTACTTCGAAATTCGACCCCATAATAACATTCATAGAGGAAAAAGAAGCAGTTTTTGGGTACATCAGGAGAAAATTTTGATGCAGAATCTGGGAAAACATTACTTAAAATTAGGGAAATGCACCCATTGAAATGCATTATAAATTGGTGGGACCGCAAATAAAAAATTTAAAATGCGGGAAAACATAAAATCAGGGTACTTAAAATTGAGGTTTCACTGTAGACGGAAATGCAGAGGCTGGAGAGCACTAGGGCGCTTGAATTGAACTGGGATGAATATATTCATACAGTATACATTATACAGTATTCATTCTGATGAATAGTGATGGGCGAATTCGTGAAACGGCGCTGGCGTCTCGTTTATGATGCCGGTGCCTGTTTTTTTGATGCCGGCGGCCGTTTTTTAACACCGGCGAAATTTTTTTTTTGACACCGGCGAATTTTTGCGGGCGTTTCACAAATTTATTCACTGGCGGCAAATCGCGCAAATTCGCTGCAAATAAATTTGCACATCACTACTGATGAACATGGGTGTAGATTGGAGTAAAACAAGGTAAAAATATTTATTTACAGACTGGAGCTAGAAACACAGCTGATAATTGGAGATGTATGTGAAAGAAAAGACAGAGGGGCTCATTTATCAACACTGGGCAAATTTGCCCATGGGCAGTTACCTATAGCAACCAATCAGTGATTAGCTTTTTGAAGCCAGCTGCAAGTAGAACAATGAATGCAGCAATTTGATTGGCTGCCATGGGTTACTGCCCATGGGCAAATTTGCCCAGTGTTGATAAATTAGCCCGAGAAAATGAAAGCTTTTCTGATATAGATAAGATACCTGAATAGCGCATCACCCTATCACATATGCAGGACTCCAGTTCGACCTTCCCCATAGGCTAACATTGGCCTCAGTAGGTTTTAGGTGGCAAACTAGGGGGTCGAAGTATTTTTTAAAGAGACAGTACTTCGACTATCGAATGGTCGAATAGTCAAACGATTTTTACTTTGAATCGTTCGATTCGAAGTTGTAGTCGAAGTAGCCTATTCGATGGTCGAAGTAGCCATATACGACCATTCGAAATTCAAAGTATTTTTTCTTCTATTCCTTCACTCGAGCTAAGTAAATGGGCCCCTAAGAGATTTTTTTTATTAAAATTTGAAAATACATCAGTAAAGCAAATTCAAAAAATGTCAAATTCTTAAATAGTGCTTGTTAACATTTCATGGGATGGTTGGCTACATGTTTAAATAGTTGATCAGACCCTAATGTGAGATTTTGAGTTCATTGTGACATTTTTCCTCCATTTAATCTCCTAACAAAGCACCTAACAAAGTCATTTTCAAGACAAAAGAAAAATACAAGCCTTTATCTTAATTAAACATGATCTAATCTTGGGAATTGTGTTATCTTTATGGAGCCCAGGAGAGCTCCATGCACAGAAAAACAGAATCTATTCCTTCAACAACAAAAAAAATGAAAAGGGAAAAAAATATAATGTAATGGTGAAATCAATCCTGTTTGTTGGAAATATGTCAAAAAAAAAATTTAGGGGACAGTAAGGAAAGTTATTGTCAACTACTGTAAAGCCAAAATCTTCTAATTGCTTGAGTTCTTGTCCATCTATTATACAACAGCAGTCCCAAAAGATTGTGGGCCTTTATGTTTCAAACTTGATAAAAAATCTTTTGTCAGCTTTGAATTAAGCCCCCTGCCGAGTCCAAGCTTGTTGAGGGAAAGAAAATGACATGATTTGCTTTTATACTGTGAAAAATGTGTATTATTGTAAATGTCACAGAGCTTTCGCAGTCCCAAAAAAAAAAAAAAAATAGCCATTCTTGGTGCGATTGCTGCAAAGCTTGTATATATGCTTATTTTAGAAAGTGACAATTAAAGTTTTCCAGTTTTCTGAAAACTGGAACAGTCAACTCAAGTCAGAACCCAAATGGCACCATAAATGCATCCATCAATCTTTTTATATAAAATGTATGTATATATATATATATATAAAATAAATTAACAGTACTGTACTCAACGGGAATATTTGTGAAAAAAATCAAGATTTATTGAAAACAAATTTTCATTGTTTTTTCACAAGTATTCCCGTTGAGTTGCATTTTGCATACATTTATTTAGGACAAAAATTGTAACCAAATAAACCTATTAGTAGAATCTAGCTTCTTTATTAGTCCTACTAGTTTAAATTATAATGAGCCAGGAAAGCAGGATCCTGTTTGACCTAAGGCTGAACTCCTCTAAGACATTTAAACATAATATGTTCTCATATTATGATCTTCAATCTGATTCGTTGAGATTTCTTAAGCCATTGGTCTATGCTGATCATGGCAAGTGTTACAGCAATATTTCTCTTCTCGGTCTAAAAAACAGCCTCCCTGACAACAAAACGATATTCATTGAGCGAGGCTCAAAGTCCACTTTGTATTCTCTGCACAGGCCAGACCATCTAATCTGATTGTTGGGCTCAAGGGTCCATATTCATTTGGTGCACCACTTGAGAAAAATATAATTAATGAATTTAGTATTGTATATTTAGTAACTGGGCATTGAAACATATATTGGTTTTAATTATGGCAAAACAATATTAATGATAAAAATAATAAAGATCAGCATGAGTTGTCCTCAAAATTTTGAAGATCAGTGTTACCCACTGGCAGCAATTAAATGATTCATGAGACCTTAGATCAGGGGTCCCCAGCCTTTTTTACTTGTGAGCCACATTCAAATGTAAAAAAAAGGTGGGGAGCAACACAAGCATGAAGAAAGTCCAAGGGGATGCCAAATAAGGGCTGTGATTGGTTGTCCAAAGCCCTTATGTGGACTGGCAGCCTACAGGATTCTCTCATTGGCAGTGTACCTGGTTTCTATGCAATTAACACTTAGGGGTTATTTACTAAACTCTGAATGCAATAATCACGAAAAATTTGTGATTTTTTTTTTATAAAATAGGACTTTTAAAAAAATCACGATTTTTTTGGAATTTATTAAAGCCAGAGGATGGAAAATCCCGCATCTCAGACCTGTCGAGGTTGTATATAAGTCAATGGGAGAAGTCCCAATGATTTTTTTGATGTGTGCTGGGTTTTTGGCAATTCCCAGAAGTTTTCAGAGTTTTCAGGCAGTTTTCGGGTGAAAAATCTGAAAATATTGTGAAAATCGGATGAAAAATCTGAAAAAATTGTGAAAATCACAAAATTTTCAGCAAAGTGTATTAATAAATAAACCCAAAAAACCCGTGCAGATTTCGTCTGAGTTTTTTTTCCAGAAAATATTGAGATAAATTCGGACTTAAATAAATAACCCCTTGTCTCCAAACATTAAATTCAAAAATAAGCACCTGCTTAAATAAAGCCGCAAATTGATATTAACCCTACCGCTTCCCGTGGATATGTCCGCCTGCGCTGTAATATCTTCTAAGTGAATCATTTTCTTTTCCTCTACTCTAAAGTGTGCACAAGGTTGGAGCAGTACAAAGGCAAACCAATGTCTATAGCCTTTCTACAAAAACCAGTGCCAAAATGTAAAAAGTACCAACATTTATTATGTTATTTATAAAAAGAATATACAGTTTGCTGCCAAAAAGTTCCTACTTATTAAACTAGTATGCAACGAAAGTTTTATGCAAATTGCCTGCCAGCTATATCTGTGTCTCATCTCTCAAGGATCTGATCTTGCCTGTATTTCTTTGCTACAAAAGGAAAAACATACACTGGCTACTTTTATTTTCCTAGGTATAGTAGATCAATCAGGCCTTACCATTAGGACATCCTGCCCAAATGCTACAAGTGAACTGTCAAAAGGTGATGAAGCCTCAGATGATAATACAGCTTTTCCCTTGTTGTCGAAACCTACCCACGGCCTCTATAGATACTTTCTATTGTTCGCTCCAGTGCCACATTTATTTTTCTGCATTTGCTGCCACTGTTATACGTTTAAAGCTTTCCTGTTATTTTCACAAAACCAGTTCCAGGGCTAATTATTTCTAGAACATTTGATGTATGTCTGGGTATTCATTAGGTACACGTCCTGGGGAGCTCTCCTCTGGATTGAAAGAGGTTTGATTCCTTTTTTTGGAGACCAGGGACAAGTGAAAGGCTTTAATTCTGCACCATATGTCTTATGGCCAGAGACACAGTTTATATATATATATATATATATATATATATATATATATATATATATATATAAAATTCCCTTAGAGAGATTAAACATTGGATGCATTTTGTACATTTTCTATACTGTATGCCTGCTGTTCATAATGATTTTTATATGTCAAGCTTCTTTTATTTGTAATGGATGTGTTAGTATGGGAAAAAGAATAATGAAGCTGCTGTTTTAGAATGTCTCCATCGTTCTTATTTAAAATGTAATACTTGACCTCTGCTAAAAATCAGAGGACTCAAAAAGATTAATTTAGTATAATCCTACTTTATAAAGCGAAATATATTAAATAGTTGCATGGAGAGACTAGAAACTCGAAAACATTTTTCCAATTCCATCTGCCAAATAAAGAAATGAAAGTACACTACAATCTATTTTCTGTAAAGGTATGGAACCTGCTATCCAGGATGGGACCTGGGTTTTTCCGGAAATGGATCTTTCCATAATTTGGATCTTTATACTTTAAGGGGCAGATTTTATCAAGGGTCGAAGTGAATTCGAGGGAATTTTCGAAGTAAAAAAAATTCAAAATTCAAAGTAATTATTTGGATACTTCGACCATCGAATAGGATACTACGACTTCAAATTTGAATTCGATTGCGTCTGCCCCGGGAAATTTGAAATAACACCGGTCTGGTGCAGTTTTCTGCTGATAGGAGCACCTGGGGTTTCAGTTAAATAAATACAATCACTTGAGGGTGCCTAACATTTGGCACCCCCCAAGTGGGCTACAACTTTCCTTCTCCTATAAAGGGAATTAGGCAATTAACTCATTCGTGGGGATTTTGAGAGTTTCAAGCATTATAGAGGAGGCATAAAAAAGTGTCAGCATATCTGAAAGGATTTGGCTGAAGGCCATTCATGCCTATCTGGGTGAGCAATGTAATCAACAGCTAAAACACAACAGACATACAGCACAATATAGAACACATACACTGCGGGTGCTATTGCTACTACAGTGGATACAAAGGAGTGTATAATGTATTGGATAGGAACTAAATGGGACTATACTATTCCAAGGGGACTCTTATGAGGGCCATGAACAATATTCTGCAGGGTCACCAAGGACTATACAAAGTAATCCCCCCTCACCACCTAGGGCAGCACAACTGCATTTCCCAACATCCTTCCAGAATTCAATATTTAAACAATGTTAGAAATAGCAAGCCCTTTCAATGTCATCTAATCTTCCTTGTCTTTAATTTAAATGCACCATTTGTTATAACAATATTTTAAAGCAACTTGAGTTGAGTTGGAATAAAATATATATTTTGATATCTTGAATTAAAATAACTACTGCATATGATAGTTCAGCGATTCAAAGAGCATCCTGAAATAATTCACATTGAAATTGTATCTGCACAGCATTGAAAATGGATATTCAGGTGTTCAGATATTTCCTCTTCATGAGAATCAAGCTACTGTTACAACACAATGTAATTCACACAGGAGAGTATGAGTCCTTTGTTTTGTAGAACGAACAGTAAATTCTGTCTACATAAATACAAGCAGTTGAGGAAAGCAATACTTTTTTTGGCATCAAATGGCAGCAAATAGAATGCACTGGTCTAGACCACTAGGGTGAGTTCCACCTCAGATTATCTTCAGCAAGAAGAAAAAATAATCATTGTATGGTTTTTAATGAATCCAACTAGGGATGGGGTCCTATAAGGAGAAACTGGTATGAGGTTTTGGTAGGGCTTGGGACAGGGGAAAAAACTGTTAGTAGTAATTAAGTAGTACATTTGAAGTCCCATTCTAGGCTCCACCTTGCCCACCACAGATGTTTTATGGAGATCAAGCAAATAACTGTTAAACTTGCCCATGGCAATATATTGAAGAATTCCAATTCACCGCAATGCTTTAAAGGTTCATAAAGAAATTAACTTCCTGGCAGTTAGCCCAATAACAGTATTTGCAAATTGACAGTTGCTTCTTCTGAAGCTTCGTAACAAAGCCTCAAAGGTTCCACAGCTCTGAAGTGATTCAACAAGAATAAAGTCTATTCATGGGAATTAAATTCTATTACTAGCTACAAGGTACACTTCTCACAGCAGGTAACCATTTGACCCAATAGGTAGTATTTTTTTGTGTAGTATATTTGCGCAGAGAGCGGGTTTTTCAGTTGTAAGATTTGGAATATAAAAAATGTGGCTGCCGTGGCCACAAGGCTCCTTTCCTAAATGTCAGTGCATTAAGTAGCAACATTAATCAGTAGTGTAACAGCACAAAATTCTGATGAAAAAGGAAGACTGTTTTATGCTACGCAGTTCTGTACTGCAGCTTGTTGTACCTATTGGCACAGGTACAGTTTGTGCCTTTATGAAGCATATGTTATTCCATTGACAAATATGATGTGAATTTGTAGGTAAGATTAGGTATCGTGTTGCTACCCGTGTGAAACAATTTTATTTGAACTCAATTTCCTGCTGCTTTTTACTAAGCAATGCACAGCAGTGTGGCTAACACAATAGGAAATGCGTCTTCCTCTGCCTAATCAATACACTGTGGGGAACTCCTTCCCAGAAATGTCTGTATCATTAAAATAACTTCCTATCTTTATAAAAGGAACACTATTTATAAACCTTGCTTGGATGTGCCTGGCAGCTTAAAGGAAAACTATACCCCCCCAAACAATGAAAAGATATTGCATAAAAAAGCTCATGCGTAAAACCCTGCTTCATGTAAATAAATCATTTTCAGAATAATATACTTTTTTAGTAGTATGTGCCATTAGGTAATCATAAATAGAAAATTGCCATTTAAAAAAACAAGGGCCGTCCCCTAGGATTGTAGGATACACGGTGTACACAAACAAACCCCACATGTTAGGTCACATGAGCCAATTAAAAGAGAGTTCTTTTTTTTGCTTCCACACTTCTTCCTGTTTTCAGTTAGAGCTGCGGTATTTCTGGTCAGGTGATCTCTGAGGCAACACACAGACCATCACGAAATGGTGGCTCAAGGCAAGAGATGTAAAAGGGCAATATTTACTTATATAAACAAGAGCAGTCTGCCTAACAGGCTTAGTAACTGAGATCTAGTGGGATCTAGTGATTACCAAAGGTTTTGCCAGGTTTCGCTGCAGATTGTTTCGCACAGTGAATATATTTGCCCTGCACATTTACATTTACATTTTTAAAGCTGAATAAGAGCTTTTTAAATATGGCAAAAGTTGCAAATTGCAAATATTATGTTCAGACTCTGCATTTGAATTATTCCACAAATTTGGTGGCGGAGGAAATTTTCGCAAAACAGTTTTGCAAATTGCGAATTTAAGTTACTGTCAACGCTATTTTCGTGCACAACAACCTCGCAATGTGGGTGCACTCACGCAAACACCTGTCTCATTTGCGAGCCATTTGCAAAAATGTATTCTTAAAGCGACTTCACAAACACCGGAAAGATGGGCACAGCAGTGCAATATTTTCGCGTTCAGGAAAAAACATGGGCAATATACGATGCGCAAACTTTATAAATGACCCCCACTGCGTGAACCAATCTGCCATGCGCAAAGTTTATAAATGAGCCCCACAGTGTTTAAAAAACATGTGATAGACATAGGGGCACATTTACCTAGGGTCGAATATCGTGGGTTAATTAACCCTGACATTCGACCGTCAAAGTAAAATCCTTCGACTTCGGATATAAGTCGAAGGATTTTGCACTATTCCTACGATCGAAGGAATAATTGTTCGATCGAACGATTAAATCCTTCGAATCAAATGATTCGAAGGATTTTAATCCATCAATTGAAGGATTTTCTTTCGATCAGAAAATTGTTAGGAAGCCTATGGGGACCTTCCCCATAGGCTAACATTGGCCTCGGTAGGTTTTAGGTGGCGAACTAGGGGGTCGAAGAATTTTTGAAAGAGACAGTACTTCGACTATCCAATGGTCGAATAGTCAAACGATTTTTAGTTTGATTCGTTCGATTCGAAGTCGAAGGTCATAGTCGAAGGTCGAAGTATCCCATTCGATGGTCGAAGTAGCCAAAAAAAACATTCGAAATGCGAACTATTTTTCCTCTATTCCTTCACTCGAACTAAGTAAATGGGCCCCATAGGTTGCTTTTGTTCGGCAGCAGTTGGAGGGACTCAAGCTGAACTTGCCTGTATATAATCCTATCCTAGAACCTCCTATTCTGTGTTGTACAGATACCCAGTGCTGTCCTGTTTCCCCAAAGCATTCTGGGAGTTGAAGCCATGCAAAGTTAACAAATAATCCACCAGTGAATTTATTGAAAAGTATTTGTCGTTGCTATGGACAGCAAAATATTTGCCCCTCCAAAATTTATTTTGCCACTCCACATTTATTAAAATGTGTTATCTATTACATTTATTTATTTTATTAAAATGTATTAACATTTATTTTGCCACTCCACATTTATTTATTGATATTTCATCTCAAATTTTTTTAAATTTGAAATCAAACTGCATTTTGTCCGCAAATCAGTCATGAACTAAAGTGCACACATAACCTTGCATTCTTTGGGGATTTAGAAATGGAAGACTTTTGCTCACCTCCCTCATTATCCTTGTTATCAGCACAAGAGGTTTCCATGGCAACATTGCATCCGGACCCTCTCCAGCCGGTCTGGCAGATACACTGCCAGCTGTTCTGACCGAGTGTGCATCTCCCATTGCCATTGCACAGATCAGGGCAGCCATCTGGTTGAAGAAAAGGAAGAAGATAAGTATAAACGATAGTGATCTGGATGGGATGACTGTGGTCTGCAACTCTTCGTAGATGATAAAATGAAACCATGCCTGAAAACTGATCTTCCATCAGCAAACGCCATGCTCGCTGGTTGGCTCTTAAATCAAAGCTAGGCCGTATCTGTTATAACAATGCCATGAACCAAATATACCTTATATCTTTCTGTGCTGGAAATTAAATAGTTAATGCAGATCCTGTGTATTTAATACAAGAGAATCCTTCATCATATTACAAATTCAATGAACAATCTAGTGTATATATATATATATATATATATATATATATATATATATATATATATATATATATATATATATATATATATATATAATTTTTTGCTTATAAATATGGAATTTGTATTTGTAAGCACAGAAAATGTGAAAACTGAGTGAACAAATATGCATGGCCTGGCAATAACAGAAAGCAGACGGATTGCTAAGGATGCAAGGTGATGCTGTTGCTTTAACACCTTAGAGGATATTTCTATTTTTGTCGACATTGGAACCTTCTGGCTTTTTTATGTGTAATGTCACATGTATTTGTAGCATGGTAGGAGCAGGGTTAGATAATTATAAATAATTATAATGATACTATGCTGGGGCCTGCAGTTTGCAGATAGAGACAAATGAGGGCATGGGGCCGTGCAGTAAAAATGTGAATATTGCATAAAATTATGAGGATGCTTTGTACCAACATATATCCTACCAAAAAACTGAAACAGATATAGGAGAACAAATGTGCTTTGCTAAGACATAATTGTACAGCATAGGGTTCAAAAGGCAGAAGATTTATATTTACAAGTAATTATGGATGGTTTCATTTATCAGTTGCTTGTTGCTACACTAACATCACTAAATCATACTGCTACCCTATATATATATAATTTAGATGGATTGCCAAGATTCACATTCAAATTCTGGTCAATGACTAATATAAAGGGTTACTACTGGATACAATAAATATGCTTCAGGGAATTTTATAGCTATAGCGACGCCTGTTTGTTAAAAAAAAAAAAAAAAGTACATATATACAACACAGGGTATCAAAGCTTTCATTATAAAAAATAATTATTTTAAATATTTCTTATTTAAATATTTAAACTGCGTTTGGGTTTAAACTGGACAAGTGCAAGAAAAACATTGGTGGGCCTCAGTCCTGCTGGGTCCAGGTTTGTACCATTGCCCATTGTCCACAGGTTGAGTGGGGCATTGGCCAGAGTGTGGGTTAGTGGCATAAGATTGTTGGTGGTGTGGTCCTAGAGGTCAGGTGGGCTCCAGTCCAACACTGAAAAAGTTGGATCATTAGATGATGGGAACATACAATATTATCTATGCAAGTGTGCAGTAGAGCATTTTTAGATTGTGAGTATAGCCCTTTGTTTCAATTGTATTCAGTAACCCTTGTTAAATTATTGTAAAGACCCTGTTTATTATAAATTAATGTAAAAGTGCTTGCTATATAAATAAATGATTCTAGTGAGGGCGCCCTGTGGCTCATTATTTACTTTTACCCTTGATATAGGGGCAGATTTACATAGGGTCGAATATCGAGGGTTAATTAACCCTCGAGATTCGACTGCCGAATGTAAATCCTTCGAATATTCACTTGAGCTAAGTAAATGGGCCCCTAAACTGAGGGCCAAGGGTTATGTTACATAGTTAAATCAGGTTGAAAAAAGTCCATCAAACAACACTGGTCTAATTAGAAAATTTTCTATTTACCACCACTCTTTTGGCCAGTTCTCTATCCAGGTATAAATGTTCCAGGCCAACATTCCTTTTTAACCAGTTTAACCAGTAACCTTCTGGGTGGCACTGTATCAAATGCTTTAGTAAAGTCGAAGTAGATCACATCTACTGTAAAGTCTAAATAGATCACATCTACTGCCTTCCCTGAATCGAGGTCCCTGTTCACCTTCTCATAAATGGAAATTAAATTAGTCCAGCAGGATCTATTACGCATTAAAACCACGCTGGCACAAACTCATGGTATTATGATTTGCAGTCCGGTATCTTATCCCTTAATATTTTACCTATCACTGATGTCAGACTAACCGGCCTATAGTTTTGAGGTTGAGAATGGGATCCCTTTTTGAACACACTGCCAATGTTTGCAAGTCTAAAATTTAGTGTTTTAGTTACTCATTTATAGAGTTTCTCTGTGACATAATCTCAAAGGAGAGCATGCTATGATCACTGTTCCCTAAATTCTCAACCACACAAGTGCTAGAGATAAATTTGGTATTATTTGTTATTACAAGATCCAAAAGTGACCGATTCCTTGTAGGTTCTTGAACGAGCTGAATTAAAATGTCAGGTTCTGAGGACCATATCAAACTGAGGGCCAAGTCTTAGGTTTTGAGGAATCCTTCAGGTTCTGTGAAATTATATGAAGCAGCAAGTAAGGTAAAATGCAGTTACACATACTCTTCTATTTGCTTTGGCACTTTTCTACCAGTGGCCAAGCACTGTGAGCAAGGCAAGTCAGCTAGAATGGCAACACTACTAGTATGGCAAAAACCATACAAAGGCATCCCTGCTAAAAAGAAACTTTAAATGCTTCTGTAATCCCAATTAAGCTCACAGAGGAAGAGATCTTGTACTGATAAAATGGAACTGATTATGCCGGATTGTATTATATTAAAAAAGATTTTCTGCAAAGCAGAAGGATTTGAGTAGCCTACGTTTCAAGCTCAGATTCTAGGAATACTAGATTCTGTGGAATTTTTTGATAACATACTTTACTTACTGATAATATCTAAAGAGATATGTTTCATTATTTGAAGTATTGTATTATTGTGGAAGGACAGTTAAGTGATAACATTGTGTAAGCATTGCAGTTAACAATATTGTATTTTTTTAGTTAGGTCAGTCTGTAACCTCTACTCGTGCATTGGGCATATATTCCATAAATCACTATGGCAAGTGGTGAGGACGGAGATGAGGGATTTGGCAATTCTTTCTGTGACATGGATCAAATACAGTTAAGCAGTAAGATATTGTAAACACTATTTGTGTGAGATCACAAATTGGAATAGTACAATCTGCATAAAGCAATGGGTGCAGAAGGTGGCACTTAAAAAAACTCAGACATTCCTTTTTATGTTGGCTGGGAAAGACTACATCATGGCAAAACTGCCCCTGCAGCAACCATTCCAATGGTGGTCAGTGGTATTACCCACCCTGGGACCAACGCCTAAACTCTGGCTAAGTCTAGGGGCATGGCAAAAACTACCTCCCAACAACAGCAAGAATATGATAGAATAATTATTTTACTTATATAATAATGTAATATACCTTTGGTGTCTATGAACTACCTGCTTTATAGCCTAGCACCTTAACATGGTCCCATAACAGTTTAGCGCCTTTTAAGAAGGTTTATGGTGTGTGATATTACTGAACACATCACATTCACTCTTGAAGGAGACCATGATACAGGCATGGGATCTATTATCAAGAAACTCGTTATTCAGAAACCTCCAAATTACAGAAAGGCCATCTCCCTTAGACACCATTTTATCCAAATAATCCAAATTTTAAAACATTAATTCCTTTTGATCTGTGAAAAACAGTACTTAGTATATGATCCAAACGATGATATAATTAATCTTTAGTGGAAGCAGAAACAGGCAATTGGGATTATTAAATATTTACGTACATGATGTATGAAGTAGACTTAAAGGGATACTGTCATGGGAAATTTTCTGGACGTTACAGTAATTAAAACACATTAAAATTTGACTTGTTCAAAAAACCCACGGATAAAACCAATTTATTATTATATAGCAGTTTTCATCCTGATAACACCAAGAAGAGTTTACCCTATAGTCAATTACTGAGGGTAAAGAGAATTGTGTCCGAATTAGGTCTATTATCCATAAACATTGGGAGATAGTACAAAAAGATGGAGAATTTGGCAAATTGTTTAAGGAAACATAGGGGAATATAGGGGATACACTAATGAAAGCAGATTTGTTACAGCCTAAAACTAGGCAACCTACCTTTTTTGGGAATCCCAGAATGGGGATATTACCATGCCTATCATTTGGATGTTGCAATAGTATCATCAAAGGAGAGAATGTAATTCATCTAAAGGCTACAACATAAAATTACAACATTTTGCTACTTGTACCACCACAGGGGTTATTTATATGTTGAAATGCCCCCGTGGTAAGGCGTATGTGGATAAAACAAAACGAGAGGTCAGGACAAGAATTGGGGAACACAAAAGGTCAATCACCAATTGTGATTTAGAAAAACAGAAAAATGTCACCCCAGTTAGTAGGCATTTTCGGTTGCAAGGCCATAATAGTAACCAATTGAGATGGCTGGTACTACAGGTAGTCAATGCACCCCCTAGGGGTGGGGATTTCAATTGGTTACTACTACAGAAGGAGACAATGTGGATTGACAGGCTGAACACCATGGCCCCTATGGGACTAAATGAGTTCTTGAATTACTCATGCTTTTTCTAGAAAAGTGATACTTTTTCTTTATTTAATTTGTAAGTAAAGTGATATAGTGTGACCTCTAGTGGTGATTTTATGATTATATACATTTTATTTTTATCTTTTCACAGTTATAAGAAAGAAATCACGTAACACGCACTGGGTGTTTATGGACACAGATACTACTGTGTAATAAAGTAATAGGCACTTCCCGTCACTGCACAGGTAGTATAACAATATATATTTTGTCACAATAACAGATGTTGTTATGTTTAGTATAAACTTTTGTAGTGATGTCTCTTGTTGAAAGGGAGGGGCTTTCCTCCAGTGCACCTATATCTACTTGTGTATCAATTTACTTGTTTGAGAGCACTTGAGAAAGGAGGCTGTGCCTCCGAAATGTTGTGGGGATATACCATTTAGCACGAATGCTTCTGTGTGTTCCATTTGATTTTCTATGTATATATGTCATGGGAAATCATGTTTTTTTCAAAACACATCAGTTAATAGTTCTGCACTAAAATCAGTTTCTCAAAAGAGCAAACTGAATTTTTTTTATATTTATTTTGAAATCTGACATGGGGCTAGGCAAATTGTCAGTTTCCCAGCTGCCCCAAGTCATGTGACTTGTGCTCTGATAAACTTCAATCACTCTTTACTGCTGTACTGCAAGTTGGAGTGATATCACCCCCTCCCTCCCCCCCCCCCCCAGCAACCAAACAAAAGAACAATGGGAAGGTACCCAGATAACAGCTCCCTAACACAAGATAACAACTGTCTGGTAGATCTAAGAACAACACTCAATAGTAAAAGCCCATGTCTCACTGAGACACATTCAGTTACATTAAGAAGGAAAAACAGCAGCCTGCCAGAAAGCATTTCTCCTAAAGTGCAGGCACAAGTCACATGACCAGGGGCAGCTGGGAAATTGACAAAATGTCTAGCCCCATGTCAGATTTCAAAATTGAATATAAAAAAATCTGTTTGCTCTTTTGAGAAATGGATTTCAGTGCAGAAGTCTGCTGGAGTAGCACTATTAATTGATGCATTTTGAAAAAAAAAACATGTTTTCTGGTGACAGGATCCCTTTAAAGTTGGAGAGAGTTTGATTTTCTTTCCATAGTGCTGAATTATTACTTTAACTTTGTTGAGCTTTTTCAAGAATACCAATGCTTTTTTCCAAATGTGAAAGATCAAGAAAAAAAAAGGTAGAACAAAAATGCAAATATTGCAAATAATATTTTAACAGACTAGGTTCGAGATGTAAAGTTATTTTCTTTCTGAAATATTCGATTTTTACTTTACCTGGGGATGAACGTAGCTCATACATAATTTCTACTGAGAGCTTCAAGTGGAATAGAGGAAGAGGCAACGCAGTATATGATGGGTAGGTGAGACGAAAACAGGATTCCAGGTCAGACATGGGGTGCAATTTAATGAAAAAGTCCAGCAAATCTATAAGATGCCAAGGAATTGCTTCATGTCTCTACTGTTAGAATTATTTTTGTGCTTTCTTATATGTGTAAATAATCCCTAATAATCTGTTTAGTGTTTTCAGCTGCAACATCGATCATTGGCCACTGTGGTGCAGCAGTAATTAATCTACAACACACAGTTCTGCACTAGGTTTCCCCATTGTTATTTCATCTACTAATAAAATTCCAGCACAAAGCATGCCAATATCATTCATTTAATGCTGTGTAAGCATGTAGTGGATATCAATCCTTGTGTATTTCTATCCCCTATAGATAGCAAAGGCAACCATCATTCTACAAACTGACCAATAATACATGGATATTGGTTGGGCTTGGCAACATGCCATACAACTTCAACAACAAATATTATGGGTCTGTGTATGTTCATCTTAAAGGGCCCCTATCACAGCCAAAATCAAACACATATTAACAATCTGACATTACAACCTAAACACGTTTAATCAAACCACATATATAGTTTTTTGAAAAAAACTGCAGGTTTTAAAAAATCCCTAACTTTGTCAAATAGGTTCTTTCACTGAGGGAGGCCATACTGAGACTATAACATGCAAATTTCAGGAGCATGCTCAGATTGTAGTGCTGCCTTGAGTATTCTACCCAGAATGCCTTGTTTTAGTAAACTCCTCCACTAGAAGTATCATGAGATTTCCCTATCTTGTGCCCTGCTGGTGATGTTATTATACAAATGAAGGGCACACACTAACTTCCAGCAGGTGGCAGCACTACTGTACAGCAGCTAACACACAGGTTTGGCTGATTTAAAAATAGCTTAGAAGGGTTGCTAAGCAACCAAGGAATTTAAACTGAGCATGTGTGAGATTTCATAGCTACAGTTGGCTGGGAAGATATAGGTAGGAGGAGCCAGTGAAATCCAAGATGCCTGCCTCAGCTAGAACTGCAGGGGAGATAGGGAAGATCTTGTATAGTGAGCTGATCATTTACATTATACAAACTATTCTAACTGTTTTAAAAATCAGATCTCTTGAACTTTCACATAGTGATTTTAGTTATGATTGGTGCCCTTTAAGTAATAGGAAACCTACCCTGCACCAAATGCTTCTGAGATTTAGCACAGCTTCACTAGCTTTCCCCTATGTGTATATAACACTCAGTGGAATTTATCTTAGGCTCCTTTCGTGGCTTCAGTTTTTTTGAGGCTTCAGAGCTTCAACTTCGGCTTCTTTCCGGCCTTCGGGTCTTTTCGCAGCTTCAGGACTTCAACTTTGGGCCTTTTCATGGCTACGGCTCGGTTCACAGCTTTGGGTCTTCAGCACTTTGGGTTTTTTCACGGCTTCAGCTCCATTCACAGCTTTGGCAAGCTCGAATGTGTGGCAAGGCCGCAAAGCCCCGGGCCTAGGGCAGCATCAATTATGGGCGGCATGCTGCCCATCCGCATTAGCAATTCTCTTGCCAGAGCACTAGCTCCGAACGGCTAGTGCTCCGGCATCAAGTTGACAGGATATGCATGCTCGCTATCTTTCGAGAGGGAGGGGGCATCTGAGGACGCCGGCCTCCTGGTCACCCTCAGGGCAAATTCAGCCCTGGGCTTCAGCGTTCAGGTGTTTTCACAGCTTCATCTCCATTCGTGGCTTTGGGACTTCAATGCTTCAGGACTTTGGCTCTTTGGTACTTCAGCAGTTCGCCACTGTCAAAGGGGGCAGCACAGCTGGGCCCCCTTTAGGCCTGGGCCCGGTAACAATGTACCCCCTTTGCCCCCCTGATGGCGGCCCTGGATAAATAGTTGTGGCAAAATTTTGTATGTTTGTTAGTCTGTGCTAGAATTTCAGGATGCATTTTGTTTAATGCAGAAGGAAAAATGCAAGAAAAAAAACAAACACCTATTGACCAATGCATTTGGGGAGAATAAAAAATCAAGAAAAAATGCCCATGACTCCTATGAATTTGGCTTGAGAAAAAATGTGGAGGAGAAAACACCCTTGACTTCAATAAAGTTGGAAACCTTTCAGAGATATTTTTTTCAGTAGTTTCCCCCCATCACTAGTGGTGATGGACTGATACCTGTTATTGTTTTACAAAGGACCAGAAAAGTACTGGAACCTATATAATTATTTAATAAAAAGCTGAAACAACACAGTAACTGGGTTACCAGGCCCCTGACCATTGCATGCTGTAGGCAAATCTGCACTCATGTAGCCTTTGCTTTGATAGCTTTATTCTTGCCAATTGGGCCTGGGTGGCACCTCCATTATTAATTCAGCTCTAACTCTTTTCTGAATCCAGTTGTTATTCATTAAGATTTGTCATTATATTCCCACTGAAGTGTAAAAAATATATATAGATGTTTCCCCCATTCCTGTGTGCATGTAACTATATTGTTGGTTTCTCAGTCTCCTAAATCTGAGAATCTCGCATGCAGGTGTTAGTAAATGTTGATTTTCAGATATGTTTGATAGTAAGAATACACAGCGAAAAACCAATTTAATTGAAATGCCTTGTAGTTTCATTTGCCATTTTCATTAATTTGGCAACCAGTGTATATGTAATTAATTAATTTTGAAGTACTTATCTGCTGCTGCGATGCTGATTTGCATGTGATGTTAAAATAAAGGGAAAGAAAATACATTTAATATGGAGGTGGCAGCTCTAATTACAGCCCATAGATGCACACTCATAATTATTGCCCATGGACAGACATAGTCTCAGAGATATTTTCAGTTATATTTTCAAAGTTATTTGCAAATGAAATTGCAATTGAAAGCTGTTTGGGTCTGTCCTTTGCAATTTCCTTTTCATTTTGGCAGATTATAGAGACAGTGCATCCATACAGTATGCAATAAAAGATACAAAGTTTGGCCAGGTGTAGTAACCTATAGCAACCAAAAAGATGTTTGCTTATGAACAAAGTAAATTCTGCCTGCTGATTGGTTATATAGGTGACTAGACCTGTAGCAAACTTTGAGCCTTTTATTACAAAACGCCCCAAAAATTAAAAAATCTAAAATCAACTCACGTCCAGCCAAGACTGCAATTCCTACAACACATTTCTTGGCTACAGGAGAGCAGATTGATTACAAATATTATGTTTTGATAGTACAGTTGTATTAAGAATAATAGCAGTATGTTTTAAGTGAATAAAGCTCAAAATCGTTATAATAGCTTTTATTTACATACACGCAAAAATGTATACAGATTTTGCTTTCCTTTGAATCACTGAACTGATATTTAGTTGTATAATCAGTGTTTCTGAGAACTGCTGCACATCTGTGTTACATGGAGTCCACCAACTTCTTTCACCTGTTCCATTTCACAATTCTTCTGCATTTCTTGGTTTTGCCTAAGAAACAGCATTTTTGATGTCACCCCACAAGTTTTCTATTGGATCAAGGTATGAGGACAGGGCTGGTCACTTCATAACGTCAATCTTGTTGGTCTGAACCAAGATGTTGCTCATTTACTGGTGTGTTTGGGGTCGTTGTCTTGTTCAAACCCCAATTTCAAGGACAGTTCCTCTTCAACTGCAACTTTACCTCTTCAAGTATTTTGATGTATTGAAACTGATCCATGACCCCTGGTATGTGATAAATAGTCCCAGCACCATTGTATGAGAAACATCCCTATATCATGATGCCACCATGCTTCAGGTTGTCTGACAAACTGTCTGTGGCCCCTATACCCCAAAAAAAACCAATCTTGCTTTCATCAGTCCACAAAATGTTGTGCAATTTCTCTGTAGGCCAATCAATGTGTTTGTAAGATGCGCTGGGAGATTGCCAGAATTTCTTACCTCCTGTTGCGTCTCTCTGAGGTTGCTTCTGCACAGGCGTGCACCTCTGGCTTCTGTTCCAAAATGACACTGGCGCCTGACGCAGAGCGTTGTGACATCCTGGTTTTGACTCCTGCCTGACTTCCAACTATGATTCCTGCCGCCTGCCTTGAAACTTTTGCCTGATTCTCGACTACGTCTCTTCTAAATCCTTGCTGGTACCTCTTTTATGGACTTGTTGTTAGTTACACACACTTGTTCCTTGTGTTTCCGCAGCAGAAAGCCCGGGGCCCCTAAAGGGCATCAGTGAACACCGGAATCTGCAGGGATCCTCTGTGCATTGTGAGTATACCCATCACTAAGCAAGGTTCCCGATAACGAGATTGTTACAGAGTTCTTTGGCAAATTGTAACCTCTTCAGCATGTCTTTTTTTCAACAATGGGACTTTGCAGGAGCTTCACATTGGAATCTTTTAATTGTAACAGTGTCTCAGGTAACTTTAGACTGATCATTGGCTGAGTGTTTGCCATTTTGGCTGTTCTATCCAATCCAATGGTAGTTTTCGGTTTTCTTCCACGTCTTTCACATTTTGTTTGCCATTTTAAATTGTTTGAGATCATTTTTTGCACTTCTTATATGTTTTCCCCTCTTTTTAATCAATGCACGCTGTTCTTCTGAACAATGTCCAGATCAACCCATTTTACTCAGATTTTCAGAGAGAAATGCACTATAACCGGCATGCACAACATTTGCTCCTTCCTTAAATAAGAGCCGTAATTGATGCTTATTTTGTCATAGAATTAATGACCTCACTAATTGAACTCCACACTGCTATTATGTTGATCAAGCTTTTATTATTTTCAACACTGCTATAATTTTGAACAAGCCTCAATTAATGATTCAATTGCACTTAATTAGCAGCATGCATTCCTTTTCCATAAGTAATTCCTACATAGTTTGTCAAATCTGTCAGAAAAGCTTAAAACTATCTTTTCTAAATAGGTTGGCTGACCAAAATTGCCCTGTGTACTGTATTCATCTCTGTACCACTGAATGCTACTTACAACTCTGTGTGTATGACCCAGGACAAAAGAGTCATAGGGAGAAGGCAACACAAAAAAATATTGGAAATATAATTTTACTTTCAATTTTTGCTTAGGAGGGGAAATTATTTCTTTCTTTTTGTAAAATATGTATAGATAGATAGATAGATAGATAGATAGATAGATAGATAGATAGATAGATAGATAGATATGATATGATATGATATGCTCTAATAACAGACAATCCTCTGAACCAACTTTGCAGTAGAAGTGCAAATACCTACACTTTAGAGTTAGTTTAGGTTGAAAGAAGTTAACTGTCTACCATGTTCAAAAGTATCAGTGTGATCCTCCTGTATCACTAACCCATGGTGGCCTAGTATTTTCTCCCTTGATATATTCGATAGAGCTGCTTTTGGTCTATATATGGGTTAACTCTAAGATGAGTTTGGTCCATGTTACATGAACATTACTTACGGAGACTCATTTTATACAACTTACAATGTAGTTCTGGGAAGACATGATGTTCTTAGTAATTTTTGATAGGCTGCAAATAACTCATTGACTCCTATGGCAACTAAATGCTTTCATCATTTGAAATGTTTGTTTTATGCAATGTTATTATGTGCACTAGGTTGAATAATTTTTTTAGAATTACCTTTTAAATATGAATACATTGGAAAAGCCTGATGGAGCCTTGAGGCAGTTTACATTTATTTTAGTGTCTCATTACTCTGAAGCAAAAGCGTATAGAAGGCAGCATTACTTAGCAGATCTGGGATATGCATGTCCATTCCTACATGACTAATATAGTACTATTTCAATTTTTAATTTGATACTCCTTAGCGGCCAGGCATCAAATCATCTACAACTGCGGCAGACATCAAACCTAACAGTAAACCTGCTTAGAAGATTTTAATATGGAGACAATTCAAATGAATGAAGTAACAGATGCACAGGTACAATAAACTTCTTAAGTAGTAACATTCTCCCACTTTCCTGATAATATCTTTTGAGTACTAACCCATTAAAAGCAAGATGATAAATGTTAATGAGCGATTATAATCTATAATGACAAAACAGACAGTCACGTGGGGTGCAATGAAATAATGAAAAAATGAATAATGCAAATTAGTAATGTGTGCAGCTGTCCTTCCCACTGTATATCAGTTTCACATTCAGAAAATATACATTTTTTAGGTAAATAATGTATTTTAGTATAGGAAGTGGGCCTAGGGTTGCCACCTTCTAAAAAATCTTTACCAGTTGGTGGGGGGCGGGGACACAAAGGGGCGGGCCGTGACATCAAAAGGGCGGGCCGTGACATAAAAAGGGGCGGGTCCGCGCCATGGACGCTAAAAAAAGATAAGTTCCAGGGATTGAGGGCAGGCCGGGGGCTCTTTTTAATCGCATTACAAATTTACCGGCAGCTACATTGCCGGTAAATTTGTAATACCGGCCCCAGCCTTGGCAGGTATTTTACCGGCTAGGCCGGTAAAATACCGGCCAGATGGCAACCCTAAGTGGGCCAATTGTTTCTCATATAGCATGTTTGGGGGCCAGGGTCATGCAGCAAAGTCTATGCAGTCTTTATTAGACTTGGAGCCTTTGGAGGGCCACATCCAGCCCATGGACCTCAAGTGAGACAATGCATTGATCATATCAAATTTTGGAAGGGTGGGAAAGGAAGTGGATGGTGAGGAAGAAGGGGCAATTTGCTTTTTGGAGGTTGGGAAGAGGAAAAGGAAACAGGAAATGAGCCTGGAGCAAGCAACATCCTAACCAGCTCCTTTTTGTAAGGAACTGTTGAAAGGGGGACTTTTGGGGCAACTGGTTTATTTGCGACAGTTGTGGATGAATGTTTGCTGGGGTTGGGGCCAATTCCCCAGTTTTAAGCACAAGCATACCAAGATTGGTAATAGTCTCATTGGACAAGGGTCCCTGGATGGTGGTACTGTATTCTGCTTGCTCCCACTTACCCAACTATCTGTCTCGCAGGAGTTGGCCAGCATGGCCCACCTTGTGGAGTTTAATCAACCATTCTCCACATAGATGGACAACAATGTGTCATGGGGTTTAACAATTCACAGGTGCTCACAAACCAAGAAACCAAGAATAGACAAACTTTATATATATGCATATGAATATATATTTGGTGCTTTAGTGGCCAACATTTAATATTGCATTAAAAAAGAGAATTTATATTTAATCATTACAATTAGTCCAAATTTAGCTACAATATATATTATTTCTGACTTTAAAGTAACAGTTCTGTGTAAAATTAAAAACTGGATAAATAGATAGGATGTGCAAAATAAAAAATGTTTCTAATATAGTTAGTTAGCCAAAAATGTAATGTATAAAGGCTGGAGTGACTGGATGTGTAACATAATAGCCAGAACACTACTTCCTGCTTTTCAGCTCTCTAACTCTGAGTTAGTCAGCGACTTGAAGGGATGCAACGTGGGACATTATTGTTCAGTGAGCTTGTAATTGATCCTCAGCATTCAGCTTAGTTTCAAAAGCAACAGATATGACCCATGTGGCCTCCCTTCAAGTCAATGATTGGTTCTGCCTGGTAACCAATCAGTGGAAACCAAGAAATCTGCAAAGCAAAAAGTAGTGTTCTGTTCGGTTATGTTATACACCTAGTCACTCCAGCTTTTATACATTAAATTTTTGGCTAACGAACAATATTAGAAAAAAAATTAATTTAGCATGGGCTATTTACCTAGTTTTTATTTTTACACTGAACAATTCCTTTAAACATTTAAAGGACCAGTAACACACACGAGCAAGAATTAGTCACTTGAATTAAAAGCAGTTATTTCTAATCGTATACACAGAAAATGATTTATTTCAAGCAGCAGCACTCCTTTTTTTTTGCTGAGAATTTGCAGCTCCATTGGCTGCTGACATCTTTCATCTGTTATCTAAACGAAGCCAGCTTGATCATAGACATTGGAAATTAGAAAATGCAGAATTTTTTAAATTGACATTATGGTGCAGTGTTAAGACAATATCTTTTTGCCCACAAGACCTGATGGTGATGACCAACCATCAAACCCCTTCCCAGCACTCATCGCTGGAAAACTCCTTTCCTCCTGCACCACCACAACCAATGAATGCTTGCAGAAGTTCCTATCCACAAATATACCTCCTACCCCATCTGGCCGCTCACTTGGTCTCATCCTCCATGCCAGTCAATGACTTATTTGATTTTTTGATACATTTCCCTGCATGCAATTCACAATACATGATAAACAACCAATCACATCTTGGAACTAGGAGAGAAGGAGCAAAACATGGGTTTGAGTTATGATAAAGAGATACATTATGCATACAAATGAGATGAGGCATGAATAAGTGTTCCTAGCACACTAGGAATGTATTGTTCGTGGGGAAATGACTTTGAATATGATGATCCAAAACACTAAACAGCACAGATGAGTACTAACAAGAGAAAGGACAGTCTATAGCTTGGATCTGATCAGTACTTAACTCAAGCTGTGCATCATGACCCAGAGGTTGAGCATCATGTGAAAAAAGGAAAGCTTTGATTCAAAATACACAGGGGGTCTTCTGGGTCAGAACCCAAACCAGCCCCCCCCCTTATTTCTGAAATAGGATGAGAAGGTGACATTACTTTGATCACTAGGGAGACAAGATGGGTTTACTGGGATCATGTCAATGTCGCTCTCTGAACAAGAAGAGCTGAAATGATTTTCAGTTATTTACACAGTGCTTTACACTGAGATTATACATGAGGAATCCCTACTTTGTTGGAGCTTGCAGTCTAAGGCAGAGGTCCCAACCTTTTGTAGCTGTGAGCCACATTCAATGCAAAGAAACTTTGCTTTGAAAGAATTCAAAAACAAGTACCTGCTTTGAGGTCACTGGGAGCAACATCCAAAGAGTTGGTGAGAAACATGTTGCTCACGAGTCACTGATTGAGAAACCAAGGTTTAAGGTATCTATCAAACTGACACACAATCATGAGTCAATAACCTATATGTTCTTTGGAGTGTGGGACACTCAGACACAGGAAGCACAGTCAAACTCCTTGCAGATAGCGCACAAGCTGGAATCAAACTCAGTGTCAGGGCTCGAATGCTCCGCTAAGATTTGCGGACCTAGAAGGAAGCAGCAAGTCCAGGCAAAAGGTCAGTTCAGGCAGCAAGGTTCTTAGTCGACCTAACAGGCTGAGGTCAATAACAAGAATCAAGATCAGGAGAAGTAAATCACACCCAGGAACACAATAAGTTGAACCTATAATTTGGAAAGGTCTGCAAGGCTCTGGCATCTTTTATAGGTGTATTTTCTCGCCAAACGAACGTGATGATGCTATGCATCATGTGCTGACGTTGCACATGTTGACGCGCCAGCATCATGACGTGCTGGCGTCATGATACTGCTCACGTTTTGATGCATTGGCTTCAGAACATGCCACGTGGAACTCCTGGGCACCACCATCTTGTCCATGGCGTCCGAGCGCCTGGTAAGTATCCCTTATACCCAGCAGTGGAAGGTAGAATTGTTACCCATTGAGCCAATGTGCAGCCCAATTCCTGTTAAAACCTGAACATTTGGCTTTTAAAATTACCAGAGATCCTAAGGTTTTCCTAGGAACCCTATTCAATGTTTAGAATGCAATTCCCTCTCTTCTCCTCCTTACACTGAGATTATACATGAGGAATCCCTACTTTGTTGGAGCTTGCAGTCTAAGGCAGAGGTCCCAACCTTTTGTAGCTGTGAGCCACATTCAATGCAAAGAAACTTTGCTTTGAAAGAATTCAAAAACAAGTACCTGCTTTGAGGTCACTGGGAGCAACATCCAAAGAGTTGGTGAGAAACATGTTGCTCACGAGTCACTGATTGAGAAACCAAGGTTTAAGGTATCTATCAAACTGACACACAATCAGGAGTCAATAACCTATATGTTCTTTGGAGTGTGGGACACTCAGACACAGGAAGCACAGTCAAATTCCTTGCAGATAGCGCACAAGCTGGAATCAAACTCAGTGTCAGGGCTCGAAGGCTCCGCTAAGATTTGCGGACCTAGAAGGAAGCAGCAAGTCCAGGCAAAAGGTCAGTTCAGGCAGCAAGGTTCTTAGTCGACCTAACAGGCTGAGGTCAATAACAAGAATCAAGATCAGGAGAAGTGAATCACACCCAGGAACACAATAAGTTGAACCTATAATTTGGAAAGGTCTGCAAGGCTCTGGCATCTTTTATAGGTGTATTTTCTCGCCAAACGAACGTGATGATGCTATGCATCATGTGCTGACGTTGCACATGTTGACGCACCAGCATCATGACGTGCTGGCGTCATGATAGTGCTCACGTTTTGATGCATTGGCCTCAGAACGTGCCACGTGGAACTCCTGGGCACCACCATCTTGTCCATGGCGTCCGAGCGCCTGGTAAGTATCCCTTACACCCAGCAGTGGAAGGTAGAATTGTTACCCATTGAGCCAATGTGCAGCCCAATTCCTGTTAAAACCTGAACATTTGGCTTTTAAAATTACCAGGGATCCTAAGGTTTTCCTAGGAACCCTATTCAATGTTTAGAATGCAATTCCCTCTCTTCTCCTCCTTCTCTTGCTCATCTTACATCTTCCATTTTTATAATTGATTTCTGCTCAGCAAGTTAGAGAGGCTGAGCGAGTACAGAAAACAACATTTATATGATTTTTTTTAAAAAAATCATTTCTAAATATTTCAGATTTATTTTTAATGTTAATCTTCTCCTGGAGAATATTTGCATAAGGCTCTTTCATATACAGTAGAAGCAAGTTCTAATAATAATCTATTTGCAAATAATAGAAATCCAGCCTGCATTTTTAGTTTATACATAGCAGATAAGACCATGAAGCAGTGAAAATTGCTGTGGGTATACTAAACCAGTATTGTGCTTCTGCAGCTTTTCTGCTCATCCACGATTAATGTTTTGAGCAAGGATGTAGCTCATACAGAGATCCAATGCTCTATAAAAAGAAATGGCATGATGCATCCTTGTTTGGGAATAGCTGACACTTATCGATAGCCTGGCTTGTTAATAATTCATAAAAAACCATTTGACTGTACAGTGGGGGCCCAGCTGAATTCATGGTTCTTTTCAAATCTTGCTGGATTCTTAATTACAGGAAACATGGCACTCTTCTGAGAATTCATTATTTCAGACACAAGGGTAGAATTTAAAATCCTGTAGGATCTAAAGACAACTACATTCCTCAATTTTAGCAGCTGGCCTCCCTGGAATGTTACTTGTTATCTAATAACAAAAAATATGACTAAAAAAATGTGACCTACAGTAAGCGTGAAGAAATTTCTTGCCAAGGAAAAACAAAATAACTGCTGCATATTTTAAGATTTTAAAAGCTGACACAGAGTTCTCTTTCAGGATTATGCAGCTCTCAGTACCGCATCTCCGGGTTGCACAAAGGATTCAAAATTGCCATGGGCCTGTATAATAGTGCTATTTTAGCATTGATTTGCAAATGTAAAGCATTAGCAAATGCTTTTTCCTTAATGACTTGAGATTTTTTCCTAATTAGCAGTCTGAGATTTTAATAAACTTGAAAAAATATTGAGGCAATTATTTTAAATCCCATAAACATATTTTTCAATAGAATTCCCGTGTTAGGAGCTAAACCCAATATAATCCCATAAGCATGCATCAGTCCTAAATGCATCTTTTGTGAACTTATTATAGAAAAGATGGAAATATATGAAAAAACAAGTCTCCAGATCACAATGAGAGGTTTCACTGAATTTAAATATTTGTTACACAAAAAAGGACAGAGCAAACTCAAGATGAAGGCCCAATGAGCTTTAACTGTTTAGTGAACTCGAATCTCTTGACTGGGGTTCTCCTAATCATATGAATACCTAGGGATAGTTGGAAATTGTTCTAAAGATATACTGTCTAGGATACCCTGATAAATAACTAAATATAAAATATACTAATTATACATATAATAATAATGGGTAGCTTGTTCCTCAGTTGTAAATACATACAAGCGAGCTGCTAATTAATGACACAATTAAAATGTGAAAAGTTCTTTAGAAAATGAAGGCATAATGTGCTATTCACATTATGCTTCAACCCTAATTAGACCTTGCTTAAAAAAGAGGAGATCTACCAACAACATTCGTGACCCAGAATCGAGCAGATAAAATATCCTTCAGATCTGAAAGTCCTATCAGGTGAGAAGATAGGCTTCTGTTGATCATTGGCTTCTGGTCCTCATTTAGCCTAGCACATGGGTGGCCAGTCAGCCAAAGATCCACACGATTGGTGACATTGCCAAACAAGTAGATCTATTAGTGCATGCCCAATACTTCATTCCTCTTTATTTCTATTTAGATAGCAGATAAGGACAATAGTTTTGCATATGACTTTAAAGGAGAAGGAAAGGTTAAAACCAACTAAAAAAGGTCTATAGGAATACGCTCATAAATCCTTAAAGTAATGCTGCTCTGAGTCCTCTGTCAAAAGAAACACAGCATTTCTTTCCTTCTATTGTATACACATGGGCTTCTGTATCCGACTTACTGTTTTCAGCTTAAACCTCCAGGGCACGGGCTCGAGCATGCTCAGTTTGCTCCTCTCCCCCTCCCTCCTCCCCTTAATGCTGTAATATGAGCGTAGAGCTACGAGCGAGCAGGGAGAGACTCCGGCAGGAAGTGATGTCACAGCAAGCTAATCTATTGCCAATAAACTGCCTTTGTAGCTTTCCTTCTCCTTTAAGTAGTAAATAGATGGTAAATATTAGCAATTTAGCATTAGGGAGGAATTAAAATAAACTGTTTTTTAACATTTCCCTTTTCCAAGTTATCCTTTTGATGAAAATTTCCATTGAAAATGTTTAGTTTTTATATAGGTCAGCAACTGTGGACATTTTTATGATCCTATGGTAGAAGCTATACAAGTATCTGAAGAAATGCTGCATTTTCAGGTCTTCATTTTATATCATTTTCTTCACGGTAATTCAGCAATGTAAAAATCTTCATTTTTCTCTAAACTTCCAATATCTTTTCATTTAATGAAAATTCTTGTGCACACTGCATTCTGTAAATAGCCAAATAAACAATAGCAATAAGCTCTTGCCGGCAGTGGAATCAATACTGTTTGTATCTGCATGACACACCGCCTTCCATTATTTACACCCTAACAGCAACACAGGCCAGTGCATTTTGATATTAAAATAATAAATTGTATATATTCCCATACTTTATTTGAACGCTTTGCTTGTATATTTGCAGATTTTTATTTAATTTTATTTTAGAAACCAATGGCAAAGGGGAAAGTTTTATGTTATGGTGCTTTTGCGGGCCATCCATGGATTATTTGAGCCACTTGGAAATAATGTGCAGAATCTATTCATCCACTTTATATTATATATAACCATTTCCTAGACACACACATATCTAAATATATATTTTTCCAGTAAGTGTAGCAAAAGTTGAATTTATTAGAAACCGCAAGTGGCAGGCGGCACATAAACTCTATAATGCTACGCGCTTTGCAGCGACCGTGACAAATAATCTTTCAGGAATACTTTACGCTTAGTGGCTGATACGTTTTTTCATTTTTAAAATTAAAATGACTCGGTTTGTGCAATAAAGTAATCCCTTTCAATTAAGTTGTAAAATATCAAAATGCTTCCCCACATTTTAAAATAAAGGCAGGGCTGGAATGAAACAGGACTTAATTGATGATTGGAATTTAACTCAACAAGCTTTCTACCCTTGAAGGATTAAGGTATGAAGAGAGATGCAATAAGAAATCAAGCTATTATGAGCGTGCATCTTCATTTAATTGAACAAGGTTTCATTTTGCAGAAAAGGACGGCGCTAACATTTATGAGTAATTCATTTAAGTTTATGTTTACATTTCGGTGTTCCAGAAAGCATTAAAAAAAAAAAGAGCAGCAAGGATGCATGCTAATATTTCAGTTGTTGAGTGGGGCAACTAAAATGGAGCCTACGGCCTTTTTTCCCTTTAAATGAAAGAAGCAGAAGAGAGAACTTGAAAAGAGTATGATCAAAGGCTTTAACTTATAATCCTTCTGGACATCTTAGGTTCTGTATTAAACACAGCTACAGCTGTAACGTAACATTTCAAAGGCTTGGGAGAATTTCATAGGTTGGACATATTTTGTTTAATAGGTACGGTATATATTTTTTTGAGGTTAGCCAAGGTTACTAAAGCCAATACTTAAAAGCCTATTGGAATAATCATTTAAAACATTGCCGTGTACTTTTTAGTAATCTGCTGCAACACACAAATATGCATGGCTGCTATAAATAAATCCCCATTAACAGTACGTTAGGTTTTCTCAACATACATTAAAAATGAGATGCATCTTTAGGAGGGAGGAACAGTGCCATGGGATTTTATAGTGCAGCAGTTTTTTTCATTCCTTTGGGACTAAATGATGAACTTGATTTTCTATGATTTCTGACTCATTATTCTAGTCATTTGCTACATAATGGAAACAAATGATTCATCTAGTCATCTAGATAATTGGTGAACGTTGACTACTTTTCCAGTTGTTGGGCCATTTTCATTTACCTATTCGGTTTTGACCCAGACAGCCCGGTTTGTTGCCCGGGTCAAAACTGCCTACCCGGTTTTCCAAATTAGGAAAACCAAGCAGGATTCCCTGATGTTGTGACCCGACACGCAGAGTCTCAACCCCATTCGAATTGCGCCATGGCCCCGTCCCCTGCCTGGATTCAACCGGGCCAAAAGGTGGCAATACCTACCTAGCACCTTGTTTGTGACTGGTTCACCTAGTTCTCAAAGGAGCAAAAAAAAAATAGGTTTCATAAAAGTGCTTGTGTGTATCTGTGCTTTGCCATCACTAGCTGTACCATGTGATAATTTTTTGTTAGACTGAAATCCCCTATTCTTTGGTCAGCAATGTCTAGGCTGTTGACCTGAGGTTCCTAAACAAGTGGATGTTTTCCCAACATGCTCACCTTTTGGTGGGCAATATTGGACTGTTCCAATCGTTTGGCCTTAGGGCAGATAAACTACCAACTGAAGTCACCAAATTGGCAGCTTAAATTTGCCCATGTACGACCACCTTAACACTTTTAAAGTGAGGTAAAAAAAAAATATATATATATATATATATTCACCATTTAACATTTACTTTGCAGAAAATATACAGCACTGTGAATACAAGTAGTGTTGCATAAATAACTGCATAGGTGTATATGAATACAAAAGGAGAATACAAATAAAAGGATTAGTGGTTCTTTATTAAAAGTACTATGAGATTAATTAGCTATAAGAAAAACACTCAAAGAGAGAATTGTCGGTACAATTCAATTAAGTATATTACTCTCAAAGTCAGTAAAGTTGAGGGACATTATAGTCAAGGAGAATGGTAACAGGTGAAGTGATGATTAAGATGATTAATGAATTAGTAAACAAATGATTTAAGAAGATTTCTATTCGGAATGCAAAATATGAAAATGGTAAAGAAATTTTAAAAAAAAATCTTCTATCATTAAACCTAATGGATAGTTCTCAATATTTTTTCAGCCCTACATACTGTTATTTTAATATAGAGCCAGAACAAGTAGGTAAGTTTGAGTGAAAGCTGATTAAGCTCTGAATATTGAATATGTCATATCCCATGGTGTCCTATTTAGACAACTGACATTTTGTCTGTAATAATAAGATAATTCCATATGGTCCATGTTAATTAAACCTATTAATCCTATTGGGATTTTGTAATGTTTAAAGTACCCTTAAGGTGCATTTCATAGAAGTTGAGCCGGAATAACTTATTCTGATCAATCTGTAACAATCACTAGTATTTATTAACACAATCTCCAATTTATAACAATCTAGACCAATTCATTCAGGGTTGATTATTTGTTTACAATTTTGAAGTGCATTTAATTAATATTTTTATTATATTGATTTTGATATTATCCACTTGGAAAAATGGATATTGCCCATAGCCTACTAAGGGTTCTGATACCTCAGACAAGTCACTTGTGGGAATCTGATGTATCCAATTCCAGAAATGCTCAGACAATTTTAATTATTGCATTCAAATGAATTGATTAAATTATGAAGATAATTTGATTGCTTTGAACTCAGTTGGTTGAAAATAACTAGGGGTCCAAGAATCTGAGGATTTACTATTCAACAATCCCTAAATCTGCCCCCCAGCGCTATTAGAAAATAACAGTATTTCCAAGATGGCGTTTTGGTTGGAGCAAGTTCATATGACTTGCTCTAACTTGCCTTTATATGAACGGATCTGTGTGTGCTATAAAATACAGGTATGGGACCTGTTATCCAGAATGCTTGGGACCTGGGGTTTTCAAGATAACGGATCTTTCTATAATTTGGATCTCCATACCTTAAGTCTGCTAGGAAATCATGTAAACATTAAATAAAGCCAATAGGCTGGTTTTGCTTCCAATAAGGATTAATTATATCTTAGTGTGGATCAAGTACAAGCTACTGTTTAATTATTACAGATAAAAAGGAAATCAACTTTAAAAATTTGGATTATTTGGATATAATGGAGTCTATGGGAGACGGCCGTTCCGTAATTTAGAGCTTTTTGGATAAAGGGTTTCTGAATAATGGATTCCATACCTGTACTATCAAATGGGCTTATCTGAAATGTTAAAGCAGCTTTAGTACTCAACTCTTGTCATCTAAATAATAGTTGTTCTAGTCTAAACTCACACATGTAGTTTGTAGGAGTTTCTCCAATATTTAGGTATGTTTACACTTTTGTAGTTCATTCATTTCAATATTCACAGTAAGCATTTAGTTCATTTGCCACAACAGCTCTCCATGTAGGCCTGTTTCATTGAATTTAAATGTATATATTGCATAATGTGATACAGTATAATTATTTCATTTTGATTGCATTGGCCTGGTGCAAATTATCTTTAATCATATCATTTAGTAAAACAGGGAAAAACATATATTACTACATAACGTTTCATATTTTTAGAGCGCACACAAAAGAAATCAAATATTGAAGATCATTGCAATTCATCTGAAACCAAGGAAACAGAAGAGATTAAGGACTTTGTCTTCCCTTCTACTGGGAATAGTAAACTATAGCTTGGAAAGTCTGTTGCTGCAGCATGTTCCCATCATCTATTCAGTTCCAGCCTAATATAGCAAGTTAAAAAGACACTTCTGGGTTTAGACTAGAGTACTCCCGCGAGGCAAAGGGACAACACAAATGTGCTCTGCTAGCACTCTATTTTCTATTTCCTATTTGACCTGCCGTGACATTTTTAAACACAAATTGTTAGACTTCATGGCAAAAGGTAGAAAACAAGTTTTCAGCATCACAAAGAATCACCTTGGGGGGAGTTATTCACCTTTCAGTTCCCACAGGAGGCATGTTCAAAGCTCTAAAAATTGGCAAGAGAAAATCATCCCCAAAATAAACAGATTATGTGTCTGGGAAGTACTTTACAAAATATTGGAGGACTTGTAACAGCCAAACAGTGGAGTCTGGTCATCTAGCATGATTGAACGAATGAACGTTTGTTAAGGTCTGTCTTTGTAAAGACTTCTTCAAGGAGATGGAAAGTTAATGTAAACCTGCTCAGAGTGCTCTTCTATTGGTTTTAGAGGATTTTGGAACCACAACTAAACTCACTTTCTCTAAAAACACTAATGACGCGGAATCTATTAAAAGATCCGAATTTAAAAAGCACAAATGAAAAAAAGTGCTGAATGATCTTAAAACATGAATACTGCCAGACTACAAGATAAAATCAAATGGAATGGGAACAGGTCTATGGAATATATTCAGGTTAAACACTTTATAATATCCAAACTGGGTAATTCAATGACGTTTTTTCTAACCCCATTCGAAAGAATTTTAAAGGGATACTGTCATCGGAAAACATGTTTTTTTCAAAACGTATCAGTTAATAGTGCTACTCCAGCAGAATTCTGCACTGAAATCCATTTCTCAAAAGAGCAAACAGATTTTTTTATATTCAATTTTGAAATCTGACATGGGGCTAGACATATTGTCAATTTCCCAGCTGCCCCATGTCATGTGACTTGTGCCTGCACTTTAGGAGAGAAATGCTTTCTGGGAGGCTGCTGTTTTTCCTTCTCAATGCAACTGAATGTGTCTCAGTGAGACATGGGTTTTTACTATTGAGTGTTGTTCTTAGATCTTCCAGGCAGCTGTTATCTTGTGTTAGGGAGCTGTTATCTGGTTACCTTCCCATTGTTCTTTTGTTTGGCTTCTGGGGGGGAAAGGGAGGGGGTGATATCACTCCAACACAGCAGTAAAGAGTGATTGAAGTTTATCAGAGCAGAAATCACATGACTTGGGGCAGCTGGGAAATTGACAATATGTCTAGCCCCATGTCAGATTTAAAAATTTAATATAAAAAAAATCTGTTTGCTCTTTTGAGAAATAGATTTCAGTGCAGAATTCTGTTGGAACAGCACTATTAACTGATGCATTTTGAAAAAAAGTTTTTCCCATGATAGTATCCCTTTAAGGTCTCCATTCCCATACAAAGGTCTCATTTCACATTTATATAAACTGATGGTAGAACTTCCTGAAGATCCTTTTCCCAAACACAAGTATATGCAATACTGGAAAGAAGAACTTGGAGGGAAAATATCATTGTCAAACCAAGATGATGGTTTGTATACTATAAAAAGAAAGTGTTTATAAAGTTTATAAAGAAATCCCCAGCATTCTGGATACCAGATACTACACCTGTATTATATATTTGGTGGGGGGGGCCTCTTCACTTCTTCATTTGACAAAAATCATGAAAAAAACATTTTCTGTCTTTTTTTTTTTGGTTTAATAGCTTCTAAAAAACAGACGCCGGCGTCAAAAACGGGTGCCGGTGTCAAAAACGAGACTCCGGTGCAGTTTTGCGAATTTTTCACCGTTTCATGATTTTCGCACAAAATCCTTCGAATTCTAATGATTTTAGCGCAAATAATTTGATTGAATAAAAAGCGTTCAATCGAACAATAAAATTCTTCGAATCAAAAGATTTGCACAATTTTAATCGATCGAAGGATTTTTATTCGATCATAAAAAAGTGCTGGGGAAGGTCCCCATAGGCTAACATTGAACCTCGGTAGGTTTAAACTGGCAAAGTATGTAGTCAAAGTATTTTTTACAGAGACAGTACTTCCACTATTGACTGGTCGAATAGTCGAATGATTTTTACTTTGAATCGAAGTCGAAGGTCGTCATAGCCTATTCGATGGTCACAGTACCCAAAAAATTACTTCGAAATTCACATTTTTTTTCATTTGAATCCTTCACTCGAGCTTAGTAAATGTGCCTCAGATGTAAACACACAATTGTCAAATGTAACTGATACCTTCAAGTTTATTGGTTCTTCAAAAGTGAGCGCTGAAGCCATTTCTAAAGCTGCATTTTTAATCTGACTTTTCTTGCTGTAAAAAAAGCAAGCCTGTGTGCTTTGCCAGTTGATTGACTTCCACTGCTTTAGACTGTTAAAGATTGTGTATAAGAACTGAATATACAGAGGGATTAGCAGAAAAGCAATAAGCCATGACATTGATTGGCAGTTTCTCAGAATTATAGTTCCCTATTTACAAAAGTTAGTAAACCCAGAGCCTTTTAATATGCGCTCTGCTATAACATAAAAGAGGAGAAGTATGTTTGGAGTGATGAGGGAAAGGGGTAGAGTTGCCATTAACCAAACAATGTTTGAAAAATGCAGACTTTGTCTCTCGATCAAACATCTGGGACTCCCGTAAAGCTGTGTAGTAACCAATGAGACAACACACCAGGACTCACTATAATCCCAGTTGTAAAATATGGGTAACGCTCTGTAGAACAAGCAGATTGCAAAGGGGAATAATGAATACAATTTCAATTTTATTAGTGTAAGTAAGGGGGCAATTCAGTTGAATAATATGTCTTTACAGGAGGCAGCCGTAACAAAAAAAGAGCCCAAACTGGTGAAGAAGAAACGTATAAACAACATAAATAATGAACACATTTAAAAGGTGAATTTAAAATGTACAAAACGTTTCAGTTCTTTTCTGGAGCAGACAAACTAACAGCAAACTTAGTACAGGAGTCATCAGCAAAATAATTTTGTTCCTAATTATATAACAGTACTTATAAGTCTCCAAGTACTTGGATGCAAATGTTAAAGGAGAAGGAAAGCTCCAAGACAGTTTATTGCCAACAGATTAGCGACAATAGTGCAAGCTAGAGCGTATATTTATTCTGCAGAATGCTTTACCATACTTGAGTAAACAGCTCTAGACACTGTCTCTGTTTGTTTAGTATAGAAGCTGCCATTTAAGCTTGGTGTGACATCACTTCCTGCCTGAGTCTCTCCCTGTTCACATACAGCTCTGAGCTCAGATTACAGCAGGGATGGGAGGAGGGACGGGGAGAGGAGCAAATTGAGCATGCTCAAGCCCTGCCCTGGTGGTTTATGCTGAAAACTAGGGATGTAGCGAACGTCGGAAAAAAAGTTCGCGAACATATTCGCGAACTTGCGCAAAAATGCGAGCGGTTCGCGAACGGTTCGCGAACCCCATAGACTTCAATGGGAAGGCGAACTTTAACATCTAAAAAAGACATTTCTGGCCAGAAAAATGATTTTAAAGTTGTTTAAAGGGTGCAACGACCTGGACAGTGGCATGCCAGAGGGGGATCAAGGGCAAAAATGTATCTGAAAAATCTGCCTGTGTGTGCTTGGAAGAGATAGTGTAGGGGGAGAGCTGTTAGTGATTTCAGGGACAGATGATAGTAAGTTTGCTGGCTAGTAATCTGCTTGATACTGCTCTGTATTGGAACAAAAAAATAAATAAAAGCAGTCCTTACAAGGACTACTGTTATTGCAGCAGTCAGCAGATGAGATCAGAAGCAGGACAGCTGCCCACTGCAGCTACATACAGAGCACTGCAGTAGAAGGTAGATTACTAGCCAGCAAAGCTACCTAAGCTTAAATGTCCCTCAAACCCCTGCAGACTTCTGTCCCTCCAATAACAGAGCAGTATCAAAATGATTACTAGCCAGCAAACTTTCAACTGTCCCTGAAATCACTAACAGGCAGCAGCTCTCTCCCTACACTATCTCTTCAGCACACACAGGCAGAGTGAAAAAACGCTGCAGGGCTTCGGTTTTTATAGGGAAGGGGAGTGGTCCAGGGGAGAGCTTCCTGATTGGCTGCCATGTACCTGCTGGTCTGGGGTGAGAGGGCAAAAAAAAGCGCCAACAATGGCGAACCCAAAATGGCGAACGTCGCGCGACGTTCGCGAACTTCCGGCGAGCGCGAACACCCGATGTTCGCGCGAACAAGTTCGCCGGCGAACAGTTCGCGCCATCTCTACTGAAAACAGGAAGTCTGATACAGAAGCCCATGTGTTCACAATAAAAGGAATGAAATGCAGTGTTTCTTTTGACAGAGTACTCGGAGCAGCACTACTTTGAGGGTTTACTGGTGTATTTATATAGACCTTTCTGACAGGTCCGGACTGAGAATTAAAATTGGCCCTGGCATTTCAGGTACACAGAGGCCCAATCAGCCCACATAGAAGCCCAAACAGCCCCCACCAGCCCACTAAATACTGCCTTTCTATGGGACCTTATAGCAGCCCCTCTGGCATTTGCCAGAACCCACAGATTGCCAGTCCGGACCTGCTTTCTGATAAAGCTTACTTACTTTTAACCTTTACTTCTCCTTTAAATGTAATAAAAGGTGCAAAGTGTGCCACAGGTCTAGTCACCAACTGTACAGCAACTCATTCACAGGCAGCATTTACTGAACACTTGTTTATTCTCATTGGTTACTGTGGTTTGCCGCACCTGGGGGGAAACACTGCGCCATTTAGTATCGTGAGTATCATGATCATGTTTTAACTTAAGGAATATAACAGGAAAAGGGGAATATTGACATTTGTCATTAATCATGAATTATAAATAATATTTCACACCCTCATATAGCAGCTCTGGGGGACTTTGGCTCCTGAATCTGGTTACCAGATTAGTGAAATGCGAATTGTGTTGCCCGCGTCAAAATTAATATTTTAATTAGAATAACCAATTATTTATTATATTAATTGATTGGAATCATTGTACAGGTATAGGATCCCTTATCCGGAACCCCAATATCCAGAAAGCTCCGAATGGCTGTCTCCCATAAACTCCATTTTATCCAAATAATCCAAATTTTTAAAAATGATTTCCTTTTTAAAACAGTAGCTTGTACTTGATCCCAACTAAGATATAATTAATCTTTATTGGACGCAAAACCAGCCTATTGGGTTTATTTAATGTTTAAATGAATTTCTAGTAGACTTAAGGTATAAAGACCCAAATTAAGGAAAGATCCGTTATCCGGAAAACCCCAGGTCCCGAGCATTCTGGATAACAGGTGCCATACCTGTACTACAAATTAGATAAATAAATCAGTTGCAAGAAACAGGCCAATGAGGTCTAATACAATGGTGCTGCCAATTTCAGCGTCTTGCCACCAGTGAATACATTTGTGAAACTCCCATGAAAAAAATTTGGATGCACGTCGGAAAAATCACTCACATCACAACCGTTGTGCGTCAACACTATTAACTTTAACGTCGGCGTCAAAATTGACGCGTTCGTCAAAATTGACTGGGCATCACTTTTAAACGGGGGCATCAAAATATGAGTGTCCATCATTTTCACGAATTTTGTAGGAAATCCGCAAATTTTCCAGCGAAACAGGAGAAAGTCGCCCATCACTATTTATCACTTACCAATCTCGTAACCTGTACGTTTGGTCTGATAAGTGGTGAGGAATTAATAGTGACATAAATTTTTTTTTAGATGAGGTGTTAGTGTGACAAGAGTGAAAGGACTATGGTGAAAACAGCTGTTATATTGTATAGGTGGAGAGGTGACAGTGGGAGAGGCATTGTTAATATATTTGACAATTTTTATTATTTTATATATGAAATTGATATTCTCAAAGGGATACTGTCATGGAAAAACATGTTTTTTCCAAAATACATCAGTTAATAGTGCTGCTCCAGCAGAATTCTGCACTGAAATCCATTTCTCAAAAGAGCAAACAGTACTCCACCAGAAGTGAAAAGCAAGAGGCATAGAAAGGGAAAGGAGAACAAAACACAGAAAAAATACTGGAAATATGAAAGATGAGAAATCAAAATGTTATTCAGAAAAGGTTATATGATAAAAGGTAATAAGAAGAAAGAGGCTAAAGCAGTTTAAGATACAGAAGATTAAGAAAATAGGAGGAATAACAATTTGAAAATACATTATAAAAGTTTGGGGTTCAGTAGTAGACCAAACAGAAGCTGATACCAATGAGGAGAGACAAAATCAAAATGAACAATTAAGCATAAAAATATAAAGACAAGATAAAGTGGGAGTTTAAAGGGATAATGTCATGGAAAAACATGTTTTTTTTTTCAAAACACATCGGTTAATAGTGCTGCTCCAGCAGAATTCTGCACTGAAATCCATTTTTCAAAAGAGCAAACAGATTTTGTATATTCAATTTTGAAATCTGACATGGGGCTAGACATTTTGTCAGTTTCCCAGCAGCCCCCAGTCATGTGACTTTTGCCTGCACTTTAGGATAGAATTACCTTCTGGCAGGCTGTTATTTCTCCTACTTAATGTAACTGAATCAGTCTCATTGGGACTTGGCTTTTACTATTGAGTGCCGTTCTTAGATCTACCAGGCAGCTGTGTTAGGGAGCTGCTATCGGGTTACCTTCCCATTGTTCTGTTGTTAGGCTGCTGGGGTGGGGAAGGGAGGGGGTGATATCACTTCAAGAGTGTTCCTAAAGGTGGCCATACACGGGCAGATAAAGCTGCTGATATCGGTCGATATCGGACCGATTTGACAGCTTATCTGCCTGTGTATGGGGGCTTCCGACGGGTCTTCCCGATCGATATCTGGCCACGATATTGATTGGGAAGGTTTGATTTTTAACCGACCGACCCGTCGGAGCCCCTTGGCACATCGTAATTTGATCGTTCGGCCGTATATCGTATACCCCCGATATAGCCATGCCGTTAGTGGCATATCGGGGAAAGATCCGCTCATTTGGCGATGTCGCCAAATGAGTGGATCTTTGAGTCTATGGCCACCTTAAGAGTGTCTGAAGTTTATCAGAGCACAAGTCACATGTCTGGGGCAGCTGGGAAATTGACAATATGTCTAGCCCCATGTCAGATTTCAAAATTGAATATACAAAATCTGTTTGCTCTTTTGAAAAATGGATTTCAGTGCAGAATTCTGCTGGAGCAGCACTATTAACCGATGTGTTTTGAAAAAAAAAACATGTTTTTCCATGACATTATCCCTTTAAACTCCCACTTTATCTTGTCTTTATATTTTTATGCTTAATTGTTCATTTTGATTTTGTCTCTCCTCATTGGTATCAGCTTCTGTTTGGTCTACTACTGAACCCCAAACTTTTATAATGTATTTTCAAATTGTTATTCCTCCTATTTTCTTAATCTTCTGTATCTTAAACTGCTTTAGCCTCTTTCTTCTTATTACCTTTTATCATATAACCTTTTCTGAATAACATTTTGATTTCTCATCTTTCATATTTCCAGTATTTTTTCTGTGTTCTGTTCTCCTTTCCCTTTCTATGCCTCTTCCTTGTTACTTCTGGTGTACTCACCCCCCCCCACTCCTTTATTCCTCTCCTTATTTAGCACGTCATTTCACATACAATTAGTGGAATCGAGATGAGAAAATCCTTGTTGAAGGACCCAGATGGACATCAGAATAGTAGCTGTAGCAATCAATGCTAGTCAGCAGCAGCAAGATATACACAAGGGCATTAAAAAGAAGAGATATTAGAAGAAAAGTGGTCTCATCTGAGGTGGGAAAATGTTTTTTTTTTAAGAGTAAGAGCAGGGAAGTTGTAGAATTGTCCCTCTGAAGCAGCAAGAAACAAGAAATTGGTATAGATATTATCAAGAAATTACTTTTGGATGTTTTTTAAGTAAGTAAAAAAAAAGAATAGTGGTAATAATTTTATTATAGTGTTGCTGAGTTAATTGCAAACTATGTACTACAACTATGTGCTAAGGAAGAACAGCTATGTGTAGCTACAGTATGGGGCAGATTTACTAAGCTCAAGTGAATTTTCGAAGTTAAAAAAATTCGAATTTCGAAGTAATTTTTTGAATACTTCAACCATCAAATAGAATACTACGACTTCAAATTTACTTTGATTCTAAGTAAAAATCGTTTGCATATTCGACCATTCGATAATCGAAGTACTGTCTCTTTAAAAAAAACTTCGACTTCATACTTCGCCAAATTAAAGCTACCGAAGTGCAATGTTAGTCTATGGGGACCTTCCACAGCACTTTTTTAAAGTCTTTTTGATCGAATAGAAATCCTTCGATTGATCGCTAAAAATCGTTTGAATCGTTCGAATACGCTAAAAATCCTTCGACTTCGATATTCGTATGTCGAAGGATTTCAATTCGAGTTTCAAATTACGAAGTTTTTTTCAACTTCGGAATTCGACCCTTAGTAAATCTGCCCCTATATGTCTGGATAAAGAGGATATTGTAATAAGATAATATACACACATTTCAATAAAAAAAATTGGTAGTAATATCTGCTCTGCAACAATTATTACTTAAATGAGTCTGTGTAACAATTTGCTTTGTATTCATAATTTAAGTTACTATTTGTGAATAATACATTGATGGAATACGCTAAAAATCCTTCGACTTCAATATTTGAATGTCGAAGGATTTCAATTCGAGGGTCTATTTCATAGTTTTTTTAACTTTGAAAATTCGACTCTTAGGGGCCGATTCACTAAATTCGAGTGAAGGATTTGAAGTAAAAAAACTTCGAATTTCAAATGTGTTTTTTGGGCTACTTCGACCATCGAATGGGCTACTTCGACCTTCGACTATCGAAGGATTCAAACTAAAAATTGTTCGACTATTCGACCATTCGATAGTCGAAGTACTGTCTCTTTAAAAAAAACTTCGACCCCCTAGTTCGGCAGATAAAATCTACCGAAGTCAATGTTAGCCTATGGGGAAGGTCCCCATAGGCTTGCCTAAGTTTTTTTGATCGAAGGATATTCCTTCGATCGTTGGATTAAAATCCTTCGAATCGTTCGATTCGAAGGATTTAATCGTTCGATCGAATGAATAAACCTTCGATCGTTCGATCGAATTTTCTGCGCTAAATCCTTCGACTTCGATATTCGAAGTCGAAGGATTTCAATTCCTAGTCGAATATCGAGGGTTAATTAACCCTCGATATTCGACCCATAGTAAATCTGTCCCTATGTAAATCTGCCCCTATATGTCTGGATAAAGAGGATACTGTAATAAGATACTATACACCAAGATAATAACAAAAAATAATATATTTTAATAAAAATTTGGTAGTAATATCTGCTCTGCAACAATTTTTTACTTAAATGAGTCTGTGTAACAATTTGCTTTGTATAGATGATTTGAGTTACTATTTAATCATAATACGGCATGGTACACGAGTATTACAAGCTACAATCCTACACAGTTTTTATAGTCCGTGTCCAGTAATCTACAGTTGCCAAGCAATGCAATGGAATCAAGAGTTATTTATAGGGAATATAACCTGATTTCTACTATGTTACTATTTTAGAAATGGCTGATTGTTTAATGATCATCCCAGAATTCTTCAGTTAAATCCTGCAGAATTGTGGAAATAAGGGTCTAATTATTTGTTCCTGTATATTTATGGATTATTCCCTAATGTGTAGCCAGTGCCCTATAGAAACATTACAGCAAAAAATCGGCCCATTACTTTCTTAATAAGTAGAATTGTTTATTTTTCTTGACTATTTCAGGAAAACATGTGAAATAATCTGAGGCTATAGCTAAGACCGTTGCTTCACTGCACACATAATGTTGAGGATCCACTTAACTGGCCAAATGCTACAATTTCAAGGGAACTGACCAAAATGTTTCTGCTTTTCCACAAAAGATTGGAATGTCAGAAGCTGTTACATGCCTGTGATTTATTATATTTATTATGCAGTCACCATATTCTTCAATTCACAATTGTATACGTTAGAAATGGAGTTTTATAAAGTCATTATCACTTGTGATTTTTTTTACTTTCTGGAAAGCAACATATAAGAGGTGAAGGGAATTATGAAGGGAATATTTTAAACAATAGATTGTAGTCTCAAAAAGATTTCCGAAACAACCTTAGCTATGTATCTATCCTTATTATATTAAAGGAAATACAATCCCTCAAAACGAATGACTGTAAAAATCCTCTTTGAAGCATTATTACAATGCATGTGATTTTTTTCTCTAGTTTCCAAAATATCATTACGTTTAAATTGCTAATATCATGAGTATGAACAGTGTCGGACTGGCCCGGCAGGACACCGGGAAAAAACCCGGTGGGCCCCGACCCTCGTGGGCCCCCGCCGGGCCAGACCCCCTCTAATAGTATAAAGAATTTTAAAAAGTTTCCGGCGATGCGCATCGCATCGCCACTTGCGCATGCGCATCAGCACTTGCACACCGAGAAGCGCCGCTCGCGCATGCGCATGGCGGCGTTCGAGCGGCGCAGTAGGGGGGCGGGGGGCCCTGGACCAGCAGTCCCGGTGGGCCCCGGGCCCCCCAGTCCGACCCTGAGTATGAACTAGGGATTAGTGATGGGTGAATTTGCATCGTTTCGCTTCGCCGAACAATTTCCCACGAAATTTGCAAAACGGCGAAAAATTTGCAAAACGGCTCAGGCATTTTTTTTTTATACAGGCGAATTTTCACGCCCATTTTGCAAATTTATTGACTGCCAGCGAATTGCGCGAATTCACCATGAATTTGCGCCTGGTGAATAAATTCACCCATCACTAGGGATGGGCGAATTTGACCCGTTTCATTTCGCCATATATTTGCCACCGGAGAAATGTCACCGATGCCCATTAAAGTCTATGGGCATCAAAAAGATTTTGTCGCGCAGCGAAATTTTTTTATTTTGACGCACAATGCAATAAGTCTATGGGCGTCATTTTTTTGGTGAAACAAGGCAAAACAATTCACCCATCCCTACCCATCACTACTAGGGATGCACCGAATCCACTATTTTGGATTTGCCCGAACTCCCGAATCCTTCACGAAAGATTTGGCCGAATACCGAACTAAACTGTATATGCAAATTAGGGGTTTCGACGGGGAAAAACATTTTTTACTTCTTTGTTTTGTGACAAAAAGTACTGCAATTTCCCTCCCTGCCCCCAATTTGCATATGCAAATTAGGATTCGTATTCGGTTTGGCCTGGCAGAAGAACTGAATCCTGGATTCGGTACATCCCTAGTATGAACCAACCCTGCCACCTGCTGATCATTTCGACTGACAGGCTACAGCCAGCTGAAAATGAATTGAAAAGTCTTTTGATCATGATCTGCTTATCAAATGAAGTTAGTTAGGCATTTACAGTAGGCAGATTATTATCAAGAGATATTTATTTTCTGAAGAAATACATTTTCAGGTAACTGTAGCCATTTTGACCGAAATGGCCAGTAGGTGGTAATGTTATTCATCTTCATTATAAAATCATTGGTTCATGGTTTTCGAAGCGTTTGAAACAAAGATCAAACTCTATTTTTCTAAAACTTGGAATGCCACGGAATTTATTATAAGATCCGTTCATAAAAAGTACTAACAGAAGAAAATGCTGAACGATGAGTTAAAAAATACAAAAAACTCTAAAATCTTTAAAAATGTGAGTTTTATGGAATAAAATCAAAACCTCAAAGTCTTAATTGATTAAAAATGCCCCCTTTGTCCTCTATGGGACCTCAACAGCTTTTACTTGGCACAGTTTTATACTAGAGTTTTTAATGTTTTTTACACTTAGGGGCACATTTACTATTGGTCGAATATCGAGGGTTAATTAACCCTCGATATTCGACTCTCGAAGTTAAATCCTTGGACTTCGAATGTCGAGGTCGAAGGATTTATCGCAATTCAAATGATTCGAAGGATTTTAATCCATCGATCAAACCTTTTTCCTTCAATCAGAAATTGCTAGGAAAGCCTATGGGGACCTTCCCCATAGGCAAACATTGGTGCTCGGTAGGTTTTAGGTGGCGAAGTAGGTGGTCGAAGTTTTTTTTAAAGAGACAGTACTTCGACTATCGAATGGTCGAATAGTCGAACGATTTTTAGTTCGAGTCATTCGATTTCAAGTCGTAGTTGAAGGTCGAAGTAGCCAATTCGATGGTCGAAGTAGCCAAAAAAATACTTTTTCGAAGCATTTTTTATTCTAATCCTTCAGTGAAGGATTTATTCTAATCCTTCACTCGAACTAAGTAAATGTGCTCCCACATAAATCTTACATAAATCTTACTTTTATGCTGTTTTAAAGAAATACAGAAAACTAGGGATGCACCGAATCCAGGATTCGGTTCGGGATTCGGCCAGGATTCAGCAGGATTCAGCTGAATCCTTCTGCCTGGCCGAACCAAATCTGAATCCTTATTTGCATATGCAAATTAGGGATGGGTAGGAAATCGCGTGACTTTTTGTCACAAAACAAGGAAGTAAAAAATGTTTTCCCCTTCCGACCCCTAATTTGCATATGCAAATTAGGATTCAGATTCGGTTCGGTATTCGCCAGAAATCTTTTGCAATGGATTTGGTGGTTCAGCTCAATCCAAAATAGTGGATTCAGTGCATCCCTACAGAAAACCCACACATTTTTAGAGGTCTGTGAAAAAAAGAAATGCGATTGTTAATAAATAGGCCCCCCTAGAATGAAGTTAATCTGGCTGCAAGCTCATTTGGAGTGCTTTGAATAACATGCAAAATTAAATTCTCAAGGTGTTAATTAAAATTCTCATGTAGCCCCCTACTTTAGGATTTCTTTAGCACTTTGAAGCCATTGCAAATTGCTTTGCTCCTACTGAACAGCATACAAACAGAAAATATTGTAGAGAATTCCGACTGAACACCATAGTTATCCCCATGCACTTTCTAGTCAAAGGATGCATATTTTGTTCTTGTGATTGTTGTGCTTGGTGGTGGATACAATGTCTGGACAAAGGAAGCTCTTTGGAAAGTGGTCTTTTTTACACTGCACCACAGAGTGGACACTAATCATGTATAAGACTCTGTTTTTCATATTTTTTGGAGCCATTTTCTTTATGTCAACAATGAGTATCCACGTGGCTTTGCTCCTGTAGCTAGTGCAGGTAATTACTGTGCAGAACACAGGAGCTTAGCAGTGCAAAGTCAGTTTCAGATTGATCAGCAAAAAATAATGTATAATTTGATGTTACTTTGTTTCTTAGAGCATAAAGTCGAGTCTCCAGAGAGATCTGATGTGATTTAATTTCTAACAGTGTCCAATATTTTAATATATAAAACCATATGTTGACTGATAGCCAAGCTTTCAAATTGATATCACAATTTTCTTTGCAGCATATGGTGATGATGCATTTATTGCAGTGCTGGGAAGTTGCTGAGGTCATCATCACTATATGGTATACATGTTTAGTCTATACCAAACCGAATATATATTAAATGTGAAATTGAGAAATCCATCCGTGTACTTGTTAATCAAGCTGTTATATCTATTTTGCCACTATACTGTACATTTCTAGAAATAGTTATCCTAATTTCCATTCTGGATAACAACAGTATTCGGTTATCTGTTCTGCACTTCTAGGAACTTTTAACACGGTACATTTTGTTCAAGTACCTGACTCATACGGTGTGAAATAGACGAGGGATTCTGGGTAAGTGCATGCAAATGAGCACAGAAAGTTACTTGTAGGGCAAAATGATTAATCTTATCTCCCTTTATATATGACTTCAATTAAGATTGTTGATAAAATGTGAATTATGAAAAAGATACCTTAGGATATGTCCTGAAAAGGATTATTTTCCAATTCCACGTTGCAGATTCTTTTTAATGAAGTCTGTAACCCTGCTGACGCTGGATTGACAGAAATGTCTAAAATAATTTATTATCTAGTAAGTAAGCATTTTTGGTTGGTGCTCACATGGAAAGGCAAGTGACCTTCATATTCATATTTAATGGGAATTCTAAAGCAAAACCCAATCTACAGTATATCTCTATCTTTGGGAGAAGCAGAAATCAACAGTTCTCCATCATATGGATCCTACAAGAGAACGAAACTGCAATAGAGGATGTGGGCACCCAGGAACGTGGTTTCATGTGGTGTGGACATGCCCCAAATTGACTCGTTACTGGACTGAAATTTTCTCCTTCATTTCCAAAGTTCTGGTTCTCCCCATACAGCCACACCCCAGTTTGGCACTGTTGGGGTACACAGGAGGTGTGGTGGACTCAGTCGAAAGTACTCCTGCTGCTGATGTTCTATGCTAGGAAAATGATTGTTCTTTGGTGGAGCAAGAAGGATGCACCCAAGTTGGATGATTGGCCCTACACCGTACTATAAAGCGGTGTATATCTCTAGAGGATGCACAGATTAATTTATAGCTATATGGATGATATGGGTTTAAATGCAGGTCTATACTGGCAACACAAGAATTTAGACATGTCAGATACTTGATCCCTCCTCACCCCACACTCAATTAATCACTTAATCTCCTCTCTTTCTACTTTCTTTCCTTTTCTTCTTTCCTTTACTATAACTACGGTCTTTGTATGATTTTCTTTTCTTGAACATTGTATGTTCGAATTTGTTTTGTGTGATGAAAACCAATAAAAACACTTTAAAAAAAAAAAAAAAAAAAAAAAAGAAATCAACAGTTATTCCTGTTGGGGTTTCTTTTATTTTACCAGCATTAGCTATGAAGTAATCATGTGAGAAAGAAGTCCTTGATTTACTGACAATGTTCTATTATGAATTTAGATAACGATAATAGGAGAAACGTGGTGCTCCAAAATAAAATGTGAATATCTCATCAAATAGTAGAAGTGGTCCAGGTGCTCCAGCCCAACCCCCAGCTTTAGGAAGCGGCAAACCAGGATAAACATGAAATAACAGGGCTATCTGGCACTCAAAAGGATCCACAGGGGCTAGCCCATGATTAAGTACACTAGAGGGTACGAAACACGTAGGGCCTATGGAGATGGATATACATTTTAAATTTTGACTAATATAACTACATTTTTAACTAATGTATTTTGGCCCTGTGGATCCTTTTCAGTGCCGGATAGCCCTGTTCTTTCGTGTTTATCCTATTATGAATTTAGCCTATGGTGCATAAAACAACTTTCCTCTTATTAAAGTGGTAGCGTGTCAATGACGTCCTGGTCGACTGTAGATGTAAGTGAACTCTTATAAAGAATCAGTAACATAGCCAACCAACCGATATAAAATAGAATTTGCACCATTAAAGTTGCCTATATAAAGGATAATGTAATGGTGTTTTGGAACAATTTGGATCTCAAATAAAGTACTGACGGTCTTCTTTCATAATGTATTGTGTGCAAATCTTATAATTAGCATATACTTGTACAAAAACAACAAAATAGACCAGGAATTAGTACCATTGATAACATGTATTGATGCATCACCATTTGGGACTACTGAGAGACTTTAGAGTTGTCAGCAATTAAGTCATTGCATTCAATTCCAGTTTGATGCATAGCTGGAGCGGAAGTTGAGCCTGAAATCTACTCGCCTTTTCACAGGCTCTCATTAACATTCAACCAGTATACACCATTCCGTAGCCCTGCACTTCACTCTGCACCATTTACAGTCTTTTCATTCCTCTTTGCAGCCTTGAAAAAGTTTCATCAGTCTTGCCAGTCCTATTATTTGGTCCCTCCATGTGCACACAATTCAGAATGAGAATATTGGCAAGAACAATATTGCCATTTACAAGGGAAGCAGGAGCTGAGAAAAGACTGAGCTTCATTGGCTTTGGAATTTTACCAATGCACTGACAAGTAAAAAGATAAATTAGTAGGTGCTGGAAAGATCGTAAAGCGAAAAAAAATATAGGGTCTTAAAATATAAACCAGTTTATCTAGATAAGGAAACTCCATAAAAGCAAACTAAATGGACTTTATCACTCTCTGCATAACTTAGGAGTTGTGATCAGAGAATAGAGGAAAAGGGTAAGTTAAGGTACGCCATCTTGCCCATATGACACATACCAAATTATGCGAGCCTGATAATTGCATGATAACTAAACTTAGATCTGTTTAAGGAGAATGACTACTTGCCAACATTATAAATAAATCTTTATCTTATTTTATTAAAAAAAAAACTATAAAAAATAAATAACAGACTATATGTTTGTGTTTGCTAAACTTCATGATGACCATGAGTGTTTTGGAAGGGTTCAACTTGAGGAATGTAGAAATTGCATGTGATAAAACCTTGACATGTCTGCTAACATTTCCATGTCACATAGCGAGGCACATTTATGAAAGGTCAAATTTCGAATTCATGGGAATTTTTTTTAACTCTAAAAAAATTTGAATACACTCGAAATTCGACTGGAGGGTTATTTAATAAAAAAAGAATATCTAAAACTCTAACAAATATTACCGACCCGAAAACTCGAATCAAATTCAAATCAAACTCGACTAAACTCGATTCAGGACATATTCGAATGTCTGGATGGCTAGCAACATCTTCAAATTGACTTATACACGAAATCAGCAAGTTTTAGGTGGCGAATCTTCGAATTTGAATTTTTAAAGGGGCAAGGTTTGATAAGTCTTGAAATTCTAATTCAAATTAAAATTCAAATTGAGTTTGAATTATTCACAATTCGAATTTCAGGGTTATAGGGGCACATTTACTATTTTTGAATATCAAGGGTTAATTCGAACGGCGAAGTAAAATCCTTCGAATATCGAAGTCGAAGGATTTACCGCATTTCCTTCATTCGAACGATCGAAGGAAAAATCGTTGTAACGATTCTAACTATTTTAATCCATCGATCGAACGATTTTCCTTCGATCAAAAAAAGCTAGGAAAGCCTATGGGGACCTTCCCCAAAAGCTAACATTGGTGCTCGGTAGGTTTTAGGTGGCGAAGTAGGTGGTCAAAGTTTCTTTTAAAGAGACAGTACTTCGACTATCGAATGGTCGAATAGTGTAAAGATTTTTAGAAGTCGAAGTCATAGTGGAAAGTCAAAGTAGCCAATTCAATGATCGAAGTAGCCAAAGAAAACTTTGAAATTCAAAGTATTTTTTATTATAATCCTTCATTCAAGTAAATGTGCCCCTTAACCATAACAAAATTCAAAAATTCAAATTCCAATTTTAAATTTGACTCTTAATAAATCTGCCCCTTAGTGGATTTGGTTCAATATTTCAATAACCCAAATTCTAGCACAAATAACTGTGATATGGCATAATTTAAAATCAAATTATGAATTTCCTACATTTTCTTTTTTTTACACTTTTTTTGAATTAGAATTTCGATGTTTTTTCAGTTCGAAATTCGACCCTTGATAAATATGCCCCTTAACTAGGGTTGTCAAAACTAATGCTCCATAAAAGTCTGCTTTATAATGTGCTTGATGTATTTTATTTCTGAACCAGGCAGCTTAAGGTGCACCATCTTGCCCAAGCCACATATACCAAATTATACGAGTCTGATAATTACATAATAAACTTAATTTGTCTGTCTTTTTTATGTAAATGTCACCTTGCCACCTTGTAAATTAACCCTCATCTTATTTACTTAAATTTTTTTTTAAAGAACCTGTAAATAATAAATAATAAAGTAGTTAAACTTCATGATGGCCTTAAGTACTGTGGAAGGGTTCAACGTGATAAAGTTAAAATTTGCACATGTAAAACCTATACCATGTCTGCTAACATTGTCATGTGACATTTAGAGGCAATTTAAAATTGCTTGTGCTTTTCTGCTGGATGAAACAATTTTCAGCCAAAAACCTAGTAAGTTAGGAAACTCACACAGGTGTTTTTTAAAGATTACTCATGCTGAAAAAGCATGGATAATCTTAAATAGGCCCTTAAGTGGATTTGGTTGGCTTCTAGGATTCCAACAATTCAAATTCCTGTAATAATATCATAATTCAAAATCAAATTCTGAATTTCGTAGCAGTCATGCATTTGATCAGTTCAACACTTGCAGTAAGGAGGGTTGTCAAAAATAATGTTCCATAAAGGTCTGCCTTATAGTGTTTTTTACTTATGTTTTGCATCGGCAATTTCCCCCAGAAGATAATGAATTTTTTATGGCAGAGTATTTATGTTTGTCAAGAATACCCTTGCATGTAGACATAATTGCAGGGTAAAAAAAATCTGCCCAGCTATTCTTTCTATTAAAAACTATACCAGAATATTTTTTTGCATATAAATATACCTAATTGTAATTTCTTTTAGCAAATTTGTGATTTTTACATTTTTACAGTCTGGCGCCCTTTATGGAACAGAACACAGTTACAATTTTGACAATATGTTGTATGAGAATAAAGCAATATGTGCCTCTTTCGATGCCCGTCGTTTGCCTACCAATGGTGCAGTGCTCCCCATTCCAGCCCTCTTTGCATTCACATTTTCCATCTTTGCATGTTCCATGTTCAGTGCAGCGAGGGTGACAAACGCGTTGGTCACATGCCACCCCAGTCCAACCTTCCTCACAGCGGCACGCTCCACCAATGCAAACGCCGTGAGTGCCACAGTCCACAGAACATACCTCTGGAACATGGAAAATATAAATGAGTATTATAAAGGTAGAACAGACAAACACAGACAAAAAACAAAAATAATATTTTATACATTCCCCCCAAAATTAATAAATAAAAGTACTTTTTTTTAAAAAAAAAAACATACACCAAATTGCATATAATCCCTTTAAGGCCTATTTAAGACAATGTGAGATATCAACTTTATTTTGTGAATAGGAATACTTTAGAAACAATCATGTACTGTATAAAAAAAAGAAAAGGTATTATAAGAGCTTCTTGAAAGTATAACTTGTATAAGTTTAATGAGCAAAATATAAAAAAGTGGGTAGGAGTGCAAAGGTTGTCAGGAAACTTGAGGTTATAAGCAGGCCAATAGTCTGATACTGATAACATTTTTCAGGTTAATTGTATCCTAGATGCCTTGGTACATTCTGACTGTACACTATTTAAACTGGGAATATCAAAGTTTATATTTGCACACATACAGAGGTCACTGTTAAGGCTAATGGGACTGTTACACTGCAGTGATCCAGTACTAGGCAAAGCTGTTGATTGCTTAGTTATTGTCAAAAGTATGTTTTTTTTCACTTATTTAATCCCCATCATCTAAAACACGAAAGACTGCATTCTGATAATCACTCATAAGAGCCATAAGCAAGACTTTCCCTTGATAACACCAGACAAAGACTTAAAGCAGGTTGTCCTGCTGGACCAAACAGTGATCAAGCAGTCTATTCTAACATTGGCTGAACCTGCAGATAATTTACTCTACCATGAAAAATTTTATTCTTAACCCAATAATTGTATTTTTTGTTGTTGTTGTTATTTTGGTGTTTAGGCAGCCATCTCACTTTGCCTTTCAGAAAGAGACATCACTTCAGGATGGAATTGCTTTCAGACAGGCTATTTTTTCTCCTACTTGATGTAACTGAAGGTGTCACAGTGGGACATTGATTTTTACTATTGAGTGCTGTGCTTATTTCTACCAGGGAGCTGTTATCTGGTTATCTTCCCATTGTTCTGCTGATGGGCTGCTAGGGGGGATGAGAAGGGAGGGGTAATATTACTACAACTTGCAGTGCAGCAGTAAAGAGTGACTGAAGTTTATCAGAGCACAAGCCAGATGACTGGGCATACCTGGGAAACTGACAATATGTCAAGCCCATGCCAGATTTCAAAATTAAATTATTTGAGTTGATAAATATTGGGCCACATAGGGCAAGGTATAGATTTTCCCATATAGTGTCTGCTGAACAGGGAGAGAGCCGTGATATTGTGTCAGTGGTGCTGATATAAGTAGCTCACCACTCACCTATAGTGATGGGCAAATTTGTCCCGTTTACTGTGAAATTCACGAAACTGCGAAAAATTTGCAAAATGCATTGAAGTCAATGGGTGTCAAAATTATTTTTATGCGTGTCAATTTTGCACCCACAACAATTTTTATACAAACTTTATATTTTATTTTGTCCAAATGCATTAAAGTCAAAGGGCATCCAAATCATTTTGATGCACAACAATTTTTATGTGCATGACTATTCTGACGCACACAATAATTTTTTTGGTGCCCGAATTTTTCTGGCAAATTCATTTGCTGGTGGCGAAACGCGGATATTTTCTGCAAATTTGCACCTGCCGAATTTATTCGCCCATCTCTACTCACCTAACCACACAACCTTCTTCACAATGAAAGCTGAACATAGTCTGCCACTAAATGTGTCTTCCACTGTGGACCTCTGTCTGGTCTTACTCTTCTAAGGCACTTACGGTATGAAATCTGAACTGTCAACTGTCAACTACTCCATAAAGCTATTTTTCTTAAAAATAAAATACTTTGTTTTTTGTAAGAAAAAAATATTCTGTTTTGAAAAGATTATGGTGACAAAATATGGGGTACTGCAGGCAATGTGCTTATCTTAGTCACAACTATATTTCAATTAAAGGCAGTGTACTGTAGCTGAATGACTTGCTCTTGCTTTCAGTCTTTCAGACTTTGCAAAAATGTATCTTAAGTCACTCTAGTACTGGAAAAATATAGTAACCACCACAGGAGCAACTCAGTAGTCATAGTAAACAATGGAAGCCAACAGAAAAAAAAACATGCAGTGTTTACTGTTAGGACGGATCCATTTCTTTAGAGATGCTGTTTTCCAAAAAAATTGCTATAGGAGATTGTGACAGTGTTTAGTTCTCCCCTACAAATTGGATGTGTTATCTGAAAAGTGTGTTAATTCGCTCTTCTTTGTCTTTAGTACTCATGATCAGAGTAGATTTGCCATTGTGTGAATTTATCACCAGACATCTTCAACATATTAGAAAGGCTTTTCATGGGATTCTCTTACAGTGTTCCCCTTGTGCTGCTTTCTACAGATGCAATTTATGAGATAAATGGCCTGTGTGGTTTTACAATTGATAAAGTGCCTGTGTTTGATTATTATCTGTAAATCATTTGCTCTTTTTGTTTAAACAAAAGAGTGAGCTAAACAAAACATACAATACAGGGAAATGTTCTTTAAAGCAAAAATATGCCCTACTGGCAAATAGGGGTTATATGGCGTCAGTTCAACCTTATGATTACTGTATAGAAATATTAGTTTAAATATGAACACTCGAGTAACAGTGATCACCATCTACTCCTAATTAAATTTAGTGTTAAGATTTCTTTTTAATTAAAAATGGATCACATTTCCAGACTTCAAATAAATATATGCAAATACATTAGCAAAATAAGACACATTATGATAAGAATCTTTTGTTGATATTATTCCTGTTCCAATTAAATGCTAATTATGGACTTCAATATTTCTCTTTGTTAAGTATTGACTTTTGGAATAGCTGTTTAAATGGCCCTCACATACAATAAGTACATTAATAATTTGAACACCACCTTTTTGCTAATATTTTAGAAAATGGTCACTATTTTTTTTTACTGATTTAGGACCTGAAACACTCAACAGATTATATTGGTTTATTCAAATATCCCTGTGGAATATATACTATGCCTGGGACATATGGTTTTCTAAGATAGCAGATTTGTAGTGGAGGAAACCAATAGAGGTTACAATATTTGTATGCCATTTGTAAGTAGCAAATTGTTCTGTATTAGATTAGCTGCTTTCACAGAGATTTAACCTTAGCATTATGCTGTGCACATGAAGGATACAATATTTATACCTAAATTCCTACCCACTCCATTTATAGGTTACAGGTTACAGGGGGAGGGGATCTAAATTCTCCAAATTAAATGAATTGATATAAAGTAGTGATGGGCGAATTTATCCCATTACGCAGAAAAATTTCCTGCGAAATGGCGAATGGAGCAGGCATGTTGTTAGTGAAGGGACTGGTAATAATTTGAAAACCAGTTAGAAATATTTTTCTTACCAACAGAGCAATCAGGACCCATCCAGTTAGGATCACAGCTACACAGACCTGTGTCAGTGAGGTACGTCCCATGTCCACTGCACTGATCTGGACATTGTGTTCTTGGAAGCTCACAATTCTGGCCACCCCAGCCTGGACTGCAGAGGCATTCTCCATTCACACAAACGCCATGGTTAGAGCAAGTTGGGTCCATGCAGTCAACTAAAAGTGCAAAAGAAGAATAGGTAAATAACTACAACTTCAATGGCTGAAAGTCAAAAACATTATTTATGTAGCTTGCATGATTTAGAATGTGAAAAATACAATGTCCTTTAATGTGAAACGTTAATATCAGAATGTTATACAGGTATAGGATATGTTACATGTAAACCCATTATCCAGAACGTTACAAATTATGGAAAGGCCATCTCCCGTAGTTTCCATTTTAATCAAATATATCAATTATATATTTTTTTCTCTGTAATAATAAAACAGTACATTGTACTTTATCTAAACTAAGATATCATTAATAGTTATTGGAAGCCAAACAATCCAGTTGGGTTTAATTAATGTTTGCAAGATTTTTTTTCTGGTAGACTTAAGGTATGGAGGTCCAAAGTAGGAAAATATCCCTTATCCGTAAAATGCCAGGTCCCGAGCATTCTGGATTATAGGTTTATCTGTAATAGAAACAGTTGCATAGAACTCTCGTTGGGAAATAGCGAATGCATAGAAAATGTGTAGAGAAAGTTGCACCACTTCCATTCGGGACATATCTGCACTTTTGGCACAAACAATCCTGTCCTTAGAGACCACCAGTTTGGAGCACAAGGACCTGCACCCCTGGGTGCTCATGCATGGGTCACGGTGTGGGTACAAAAAACCTGTCAAAGGAAAAAATTCACCGGCACACAAGACTGCTTTGTGCCGATGAATTTTCTCCTTTAGAGGGTGCCAAACCTTCATCATCATACACCAAGCTTATCTTACCGGGTGTGGTAAGGGTGTGCAGTCGCCCCTGTTATGAAAAACCTGCACCTGTTTTTTTCAATATGTGCCTTGTCCATGCATGATAAATGAACCCTCCAGCTACACCACCCCATTTTTATTCATATCAGTTACAAACAAGAATCCTCATTATGATCATGTCAGTTTTAGAAGACAACATATTATCCTAGTTGCTATTAAAATTTGTGGCAGAACAGAATGGTCCTTTAATTGCATATTCATTTCAGCATTCGTTCCCCTTCTGTGCTATTGATGTATAACGCATTGAAGTCAATGGGCGTCAAAATACTTTTGACATGCACCCATTTTTGACGCGCAACAACTTTGTCCAAATGCATTGGGTGTCAGAATAATTTTGGCACGCAACAATTTTGAAGCGCAAAATTTGTCATCTGCCAATTATTTCTGCGGTTTCGAGAAAACATTTTTGCAGGCGGTGAAACATAAAAATTTGTCGCAAATCCATGCCTGGCAAATTTATTTGCCCATCACTAATGTACAGTACACTTCATATACAACTAGCTCTAAATAAATAAAATGTATACTAAGGGGCAGATTTATCAAGAGTCAAATTTTGAAGAGGAAAATACTTCGAAATTCGACCATCAAATTGAATACTATGAAATTCGAAGTCGAATTCCTAGGATCTCTTGTATTGTATGATACGTATTTGTATCGTATGATCGCATTCCGATCGTAGTACGATCATACGATCGTACTCCGATCGTACTTCAAATCATTCAATTTGAACGATTTTTTCATACGATTTTCCTTCTAATACAAAAAACTTAGAAATATGCTCTGGAAAGTCCCCATAGGGGACTTCAAATCAAAGGTCAAAGTCGAAGTTGAAGTCGTAGTAGCCTATTCGATGGTCGAAGTATCCAAAAATTACTTAGAATTTCAAATTTTTTAAATTCCCTCAATTTCACTTCGATCCTTGATAAATCTGCCCCACAGTGTTAGATTACAAACACCATGGTCAGTAATGACAAAATGAACATGTTTTACATATTGCAATGTATGAGCCAAGGAAAGCAAGAGTCTTTAGGCCAATCTAATCTCTAGAAATTATTTAGTTATGAAGTCCTTATAGATTTTCTAAAAAAAGGAAGGGGGCAGAAAGCATAACTGTACCCTACAGGCAACTATAAAAACACACACAAAGGTGTCAACAGTATTCTCGCAACAATATGTATTGTAGGCCCCTGATGAACCAAGAATTACATTTATGAAGTTAAATGCCACTGAAAAATGACTCCGGCACGAAACTGGCAACTGCAACAGTACTAAGGTTACCCAATTTGTCAATTTCACTTACACCCCTACCGCAACACAGCGCAAAACCTGACAAATGTTCCATTTTATTTTTATTTCTTTGCAAATCTGTTAATAGTGCAACAGTGTTTATTGCAGCAGAAAATATGGATCATATTGATTTCAGTGCCACTGCTATTTCAGGTAAATTGTTTGAACGACGTAGCCATGATGAATATCCAAACTAAAAAGCTAACTTAAATAAAAAATACTGCTGAATCAGAGTTTCCAATTCCATTTTCAACTTTGATAAGGGCATATGAATGACACAGCTTCATTATTTTTTGGAGGACTAATCAATGAAATAAATTGCATCATTTTATAGTGACGGATAAAAATGTGTGTGCTTTTTAAGTTCAATTTTTTTCATTAACCATTTGGGTTCTATGAAATGTGGACAGACACTGAGTTCTTTACTTGATCTATTTTTTCTTGCTGAAGGAGCACTGATGTCAAAGAAAAGTGGTTGTTCAATGAATATAGATCATGTAATATCCTTGGTAATAGAGGCAACAATGTTGTGTTACATATATACATTTGACATCTGGGGAGAGGGACCCTGTGGTCAGTGGCGTAAGTACTGGGGGAGCAGGGGGTGCGATTGGGCCAGGGCCCGCACCCCCTCGGGGCCCCCTCGGCAGCTCACTCTCCAAGATTCCGGCGGTTCCAGTTGAATGGCAGGCGGTTCTGGGTGTACGGAGGGGGGCGGGGGGCCCGGCAGCGTGTCCCGTGCCAGGACCCGCCCCCCTCTATTTATGGCACTGCCTGTGGTGGAAGCACTGTTGGGCCTCAGGTCCTCCAGTCTGATGCTATAAATGTTATGAAATATATATATATATATCTCAGTCCATGAAAGCACTTACATCAACCGCCATCAAGCGTGTATCACTCTATCTTTATTTGTGCACAATGTATCAACGCGTTTCGGCTCACATGGAGCCGTCATCCTGATAATGACAGGAAGTGAAGTGCATCATTAAATACCCCCCATGTCCAATCAGGGTGAAGCTCCAATTGTAACAACACACAGTTTAACTATTATAATTGTTTTTTTAAAAAAAGGACCATAGTATTATATTTTTAAAAATAGAAATATTAACCAAATCTTACAAGTGACTGTTATTCATTAAAATACAGCAAGTCTCCAACTGTGCTGTCCCAAGTATTCAATCATCCTAAAACTTTGTGTGAAAAACGGTTAAAAAACTCAAGTGAGATGTTTAAAAGGCAAATTTGTATCCATGATATCTCCTCTACACGGATTGTTTGTTTTCCCTCCTGACAAAGATCCCTGTGGGTGATCGAAACGTTGAGCTTCAATAAAGATTCTTTCTATTTTTGAACCTTTCTGCAAATCCTGTGAGTGCTGCTTTTTTTCTACTTTTGCTTCTATAACACATGAGCAGGCACCCAGGTCCTAAAATATATATTATCTTACATTTTTTTGGGTAGTGACCTTCATTGAGAAAATGAATTGTGGTTATTATTGGATGACTATTCATTTTAGGAGACACTGCCTAGAGTTCCAAAGTCAGTCATCCAATCATAACCACAATTTTTAATTTTTCAGTCTTTAATCATAAAGGGTATTGACTTACAGATGACAACTATGCTTCATTATATAGCCCTGTTATGCACTTAGCCTTGAATTGTGGGACCCAGTCTCAAGAGACATCAAACTAAACTAATAAAAGGTAATCGACTAGTGACTAGTGAAAAATGTTGCCATTGTTGGGTTCACAGTGAACTTAGCAGTTTTGCAGCAGGTGAATTTGTTTGCGAAACTGCGGCAAAAATTTGTCACACGACTCGTTTTGCCATGCGTAAAAAAAGTGACGCATGTGTCAAAGACGTTGTGCAATAAAAAAAAATACAAAGGCCAAACTATTTTCGTAAATTTTTCATCCATGGCAGCAGATTCACCCATCACTAGAATCGACTGAACAAAAAAAACGAAGGGCTAGAACAAAGGAACATACGTCAACTCTTTAAACTTGAGAAACATCACACCAATGTTTCTTATGAGTGGGTTCATTGAAGCTGTGGAATGCCATACCAGTCCACAGCTTCTGTTAATGCCTTTAAGAGAGGCTTGGATTACTTCTTGTACAGGCAGAATATGCAGGGCTATAGTCATTTCAAGTTTCATATGTATATGTATATGTACAAGTTGTCTTTTTTAAAACCAAATTTTATAAATAAATATTCCTTTTTGTAAACCTTTAATTTTTGTCTATGTTATCTCTGTTCCTTCCTTAGCATGTAAGTCCATTGGAGAGGTAATCGCTGTCTCTCTTGCATCCATGCTAATATTTTTAAAAAATAATTTATTATGGTTTTACCGAGTTCTTTTTAAAAGGCATGTATAAACATTGCTGGCAAAGCTGTGTTGCTATAGGATGTTCTACTAATGGTTATATTGATATATATATATATTTTTGGCAGGCACAGAAACGATCTCTCATTTCAATCTATTATCGTCTGAAGAAGATTTGGCAGAAAAATGCTAGTGTTTTTTAAATTACTGATGCCGACGTTCCCAGTTTTCATCCATTCATTGGTGTGTAATGTATTCAAATGTTCCTCTAAACATAAGGGGATTTTGCCATTTACCACATGTTTCACTATTTAAAGGCAGCCCATCATTTGTTCTTCAAACCTCATATACTATCATAAGTGCATTCTGTGAAATGCCTTTTTCCGAACGTTTTGGTTTATATTTAATAATCCTCCATAGAGTTGTGTGTGAATTGCATATATATTGTATACTACAATTAGTTGAAGTTGAAGATTAGCAGCAGTTTCTTTCATTGAGATATTTGGTTAGACATTGAAAACTTGGGTTTTGGACACATTTTTGCCGTGTTATTTTTTTATAGGATTTTTTAGTATTGTCAAACAATTGATTTAATTAAATATAGGCTTCAGCAAACTGTTTACTGTGCCATACAAATGCATTGAAAATGGATTGTCATAAGTGATGGGCGAATTTATTCGCCAGGCGCAAATTTGCGGCGAATTTGCGTGATTCCGGCGTCAAAAAAAATTGTTGCCGGCATCCAAAAAAAACGGACAGCTGTGTTAAAAATGGGCGTCGGTGTCAAAAACGGGCGTCGGCGTCGAAAAACGGACAGCGGCATCAAAAAAAGGATGCCAGCGTCAAAAACGAGACGCTGGCGCAGTTTTGCGAATTTTTCGCGTGTTTCGTGAATTTCGCTAATTTTTCGGCAAAGCAAAACGGCGCGAATTCGCCCATCATCAATTGTCATGAGTCCTGTTAAGAAAATGTATTCATCAAGCTAGATAGATAAAATAAATTCAAAGAGGGACATGGATGATCAGAGTGCTTCATTAAATTATTTCTCTAAATTATATTCCATGTACAGACGATTTTCCAAAGAAAATGTGCAAGAAACAAATGTGGGCGTTTTCTTCTCACTTTTATTTTTTTGCGTCTAAGATAGAGTCAAGTAATGGAGGGACAAAAGGGGCAAAATTTTCAAGGAAGATGCTAGAAGAATTACTTTATCATCGACTGGTCCAGGGGAAAATCTACTGTAGTAGTCTACTTATAGAGGCACATTTATCTAGGGTCAAATTTCTAGGGTTAAAAAACACTCGAATTCGACCCTCGAAGTAAAAATCCTTTGAATTTGAATATCGAATTCGAAGGATTTACCACAAATACTTTGATGGAACGATCAAATAAAAATCGTTTGATTGAACGATTCTAACGATTTTAATCTATCGATCGAAGGATTTTTATTCAATCAAAAAAAACTTAGAAAAGTGCTGGGGAAGGTCCCCATAGGCTAACATTGAACCTCGGTAGGTTTAAAGTGGCGAAGTATGACATAGTTACATTAAATTGAGTTGAAAAAAGACAAAGTCCATCAAGTTCAACCCCTCCAAATGAAAACCCAGCATCCATTCACACACCCCTCCCTACTTTTAATTAAATTCTATATACCCATACCTATAATAACTATAGAGCTTAGTATCACAATAGCCTTTGATATTATGTCTGTTCAAAAAAACATCCAAGCCATTCTTAAGGGCATTAACTGAATCAGCCATCACAACATCACCCGGCAGTGCATTCCACAACCTCACTGTCCTGACTGTGAAGAACCCCCTACGTTGCTTCAAATGAAAGTTCTTTTCTTCTAGTCTAAAGGGGAGGCCTCTGGTACGGTGATCCACTTTATGGGTAAAAAGGTCCCCTGCCATTTGTCTATAATGCCCTCTAATGTACTTGTAAAGTGTAATTATGTCCCCTCGCAAGCGCCTTTTTTCCAGAGAAAACAACCCCAACCTTGACAGTCTACCCTCATAATTTAAGTCTTCTGTCCCTCTAACCAATTTAGTTGCACTTAGTCTCTGCACTCTCTCCAGCTCATTTATATCCCTCTTAAGGACTGGAGTCCAAAACTGCACTGCATACTACAGATGAGGCCTCACCAGGGACCTATAAAGAGGCATAATTATGTTTTCATCCCTTGAGTTAATGCCCTTTTTTATGCAAGACAGAACTTTATTTGCTTTAGTAGCCACAGAATGACACTGCCCAGAATTAGGCAACGTATTATCTACAAAGACCCCTAGATCCTTCTTATTTAACGAAAACTCGCAACACACTACCATTTAGTGTATAACTTGCATTTATATTATTTTTGCCAAAGTGCATAACCTTGCATTTATCAACATTGAACCTCATTTTCCAGTTTGCTGCCCAGTTTTCCAGTTTAGACAAATCACTCTGCAAAGTGGCAGCATCCTGCATGGAACCTATAGTTCTGCACAATTTAGTATCATCTGCAAAAATAGAAACAGTACTTTCAATGCCCACCTCCAGGTCATTAATAAACATGTTGAAAAGCAAGGGACCTAGTACAGAGCCCTGCGGTACTCCACTAACAACACTGGTCCAATTAGAAAATGTTCCATTTACCACCACTCTTTGTAGTCTATCTTTTAGCCAGCTCTCTATCCAGGTACAAATACTATGTTCCAGGCCAACATTCCTTAATTGAACCAGTAACCTTTTGTGTGGCACTGTATCAAATGCTTTAGCAAAGTCTAAGTAAATCACATCCACTGCCATCCCAGAATCGAGGTCTCTACTTACATTCTCATAAAAAGAAATTAAGTTAGTCTGGCAAGATCTATTATGCATAAAACCATGCTGGCACAAACTCATAGTATTATGATTTGCTATGAAGTCCTGTATCTTATCCTTTATTAACCCTTTGAAAAGCTTTCCTACCACTGACGTTAGACTAACTGGCCTATAGTTTTGAGGCTGAGAACGGGATCCTTTTTTGAATAGAGGCACCACATTAGCAATTCGCCAGTCTCTCGGCACTATGCCAGATCTCAGTGAATCCTGAAGAATTAAGTAAAGAGGTTTGGCAATCACAGAGCTAAGCTCGCTAATTACCCTGGGATGAATATCATCTGGCCCTGGACCTTTGCTAATCTTAACTTGTTCTAGTCTCTTTTGAATGTCTTCATGTGTGAACCATGCATCATTAGTTGTATTACTAGAATTGGGACTTTTAAGAAGGAAACCTTCACTTACTGATTCCTCATTTGTGTAGACAGATGAAAAATATGAGTTCAGAATCTGCGCTTTTATTTTGTTTTCATCAACCAGCTGACCCCCCTCTGATATTAAGGGTCCCACCCCTTCCTGCTTCATTTTTTTACTATTTACATATTTAAAAAATTATTTTGGATTTTTTTTACTGCTTGCTGCAATATCCTTTTCTATTGCAATTTTAGCTTGCCTTATAGCTTCTTTGCATGATTTATTGGCCTCCTTGTACCTTATAAATGTTTCGGCTGTACCAGCTAACTTGAAAGCCTTAAAAGCACGTCTTTTCTTACCCACCTCAACACCAATGCTTCTATTGAACCAAAAAGGTTTTGCTTTGCAACGACGTTCCTTGCTTACAAGTGGAATATACTGACTAGTATATTTATTAAGCAGCATTTTAAAGACTTCCCATTTTTGTTCTGTGTTTAACCCTGTGAAAAGCATTTCCCACTTAATATGTTGCAGAGATGCCCTTATACTGTCAAAGTTTGCACGTCTGAAATTTAGTGTTTTAGTTACTCCCTTATAGAATTGCTTCTGCAACAGAATCTCAAAGGAGACCATGTTATGATCACTATTCCCTAAATGCTCACCCACACAAATGTTAGAGATGAGTTCAGTATTGTTAGTTATTACAAGGTCCAAAAGAGAGTTATTCCTAGTAGGTTCTTGAACGAGCTGGAATAAAAAGCTGTCATTCAGCATATTTACAAACCTACTAGCTTTTTCTGTCTTAGCAACCCCATTACCCCAGTCAAAGTTTTTTTTAAAGAGACAGTACTTTGACTATCGAATGGTCGAATAGTTGAACGATTTTTACTTTGAATCGTTCGAATCATTCGATTCGATTCAACTCGATTGAATTTGACCCATTTGATGGTCGAAGTACCCCAAAAAATATTTCGAAATTCGATTTTTTTTCAATTCGAATTGTTCCCTCGAGCTTAGTAAATGTGCCCCATAGTGTCACGTGTCCTCCATGTAATCTAATTATTTGCTTGGGAGATTGACTTTTGAGAAGAAAACTGATCCAGAAAGCTGGAAGGTCCCCATAGGCTAACATTGAACCTCGGTAGGTTTAAAGTGGCGAAGTATGACTTCAAAGTTTTTTTTAAAGAGACAGTACTTTGACTATCGAATGGTCGAATAGTTGAACAATTTTTACTTCGAATCATTCAAATCATTCGATTCGATTGAATTAGATCGGATTTGACCCATTTGATGGTCGAAGTACCCAAAAAAAATACTTTGAAATTCAAATTTTTTTCAATTCGAAATTATTCCCTCGAGTTTAGTAAATCTGCCCCATAGTGTCACGTGTCCCCCATGTAATCCAATTATTTGCTTGGGAGATTGACTTTTGAGAAAAAAACTGATTCAGAAAGCTCCAGCTTTTCCTTAACAATAAAATAACTGTAAAATCAAGAGAATGCCTTCTAATGCCAAGTCATTTTGTAGTGCCACAAACTTTATAAAACGATATTTTTGAACTAAATATGCTTCTGACCTAAAATATGAGAATTACTTCCCCTGATATCATTTTTAATTGTACTTACAAATGTCTAAACATCAATATCTAGAATCATCTTTTTCTTCTACATTGTGTATTTTTTTTACAAAAAAAGAAAACTTTTTTGAATATGACAAATAAGCTTCAGACATAAAATATACCTTCGTCGCAGTTGTCTCCTTTGAATCCCACAGCACATATGCAATTCCCTTCTATACAAGAACCATGGCCACCACAAGAAGGGTCAATGCACTGACTGCTGGGTATGTCACATTCAGCTCCCTTCCATCCACTGTAGCATATACAGGTACCTTTGGAATATTGTCCATTGCCACTGCACAAAACTGGACAAGCAGCTGAAAAATAAAACCGCCATTGTAATATTAATTGTCTTCATGAACATTTTGCCTGCATAACATTTGCAATGGAAGTTAATCAATCAATACACTTGGGGTTTTAGAAAGGCAACATATTGATTCATCTTGCTGATCTGTGACCTCTACAAAAGTATATTAAATCCGTGTAATATAAAATTCAAATTAACGTTGTCATTTCTGCTTTGGCTACATACTGTACAGATGCTATTAACTGAAAATGTGTTACATATACTACATGCATAACACAAAGCCTAAACATAAAGTAATTACATTTGCAACTTTTTTACAACCCTGCAGCTCAAAGAGGTGTATTTTTTGGCCGAATAATGGTGTAAATATTATTGCCAAATAGAATGTATATTTGTTAGGCTCCATTGATACTGAATTAATGCCACAGGAATGGGACCTGTTATCCAGAATGCTTGGGACCTGGGGTTTTGCATATAATGGATCTTTCCTAGTGATGGGCGAATTTGCGGCATTTTGCTATGCCGGAAAATTTGCGAATTTCGCTCGAAATTCGCGAAACGGCGCTGGCGTCTTGTTTTTGATGGCAGCGCCCATTTTTTTGATGCCGGCGCCCGTTTTTGATGCCGGCGCCCGTTTTTTACGCCGGCTTCCGTTTTTTCGGTAAATTTTTTTGACACCGGTGAATTTTCACGGGTGTTTCGCGAATTTATTCACTGGCAGCAAATCGCGCAAATTTGCCGCGGATTCGCGTCTGGCGAATAAATTCACCCATCACTAATCTTTCCATAATTTGGATCCTCATACCTTAGGTCCACTATAAAATCATGTAAGCCTTAAATAAACCCAATAGGCTGGTTTTGCTTCCAATAAGGATTAATTATATCTTACTTGGGATCAAGTACAAGCTACTGTTTTATTATTTCAGAGAAAAAGAAAATCATTTTTAAACATTTAATTATTTGGATAAAATGGAGTCTATGGGAGACAGTCTTTTAAGTAATTTGGAGCTTTCGGGTTTCCAGAAAACTAATCCCATACCTGTATCACAATCATAAAAATATTTTTTATTAAACACATTTGAGTATTTCCAGAAGTTAAATGATGTCAACAATTGTGTAAAATGCTGAATAAAACTGTTGTTTATATCAATATTTTAGATTTGCATACACATTTATATAAAATCATTACACAATCTTATCTGTGTGCTTTTTTTTTTTACAGATACAGGTATGGGACCTGTTATCCAGACCTGGGGTTTTCCAGATAACGGATATTTCCGTAATTTGGGTCTTCATGCCTTATGTCTACTAGAAATTCATTTAAACGTAAATAAACAGAACAGGCTGGTTTTGCTTCCAATAAGGATTAATTATATCTTAGTTGGGATCAAGTACAAGCTACTGTTTTATTATTACAGAGAAAAAGGAAATATTTTTTTAAAATTTGGATTATTTGGATAAAATGGAGTCTATGGGAGACAGCCATTCCGTAATTCAGAGCTTTCTGGATATCGGGTTTCCGGATAAGGAATCCTATACCTGTACAAATATGGACCAAGAAACATAATGCACAACTGCCCTTTGGTTGCTTTTTGAGTATAGAAAGTCAGCAGCTAGCATTTACTGGACTACTGCAATTAGACGATTGAATGATTAATAATTTGAGGATTGGCAGACTGGGAATCTCTGGCCACGTTAAAATATTACTGTCCCCCAAATTTGTTTAAATGTTAAATAAAGTCCTCTTTAAATGATTGGATATTTGGATTATATTTTGGATTATACAATCTTAAAAATAATACCTGCCCTACTTAATGGATGTCTACAACAGTACCACCAGAATAACATAAGAATATCACTTAGAGTAGAACTCCACTGGTGATTTTACCTGCGATACCTTCCATTCCGACACAATAAAAGTAATCGCAGGCGTTACGTCGGACGCGCCGAATGTAATGTAAGTAATACAAATGTCGCACGTATAAGCTGATTGTATCAGACACGTCTGTCGGATAAAGACGCAACATGCAGCGTTCGTATTCGACAGCCATGTCGGATGCAATCAGCTTCTACGTGCAACATTTGTACTACTTACATTAGATTCGGTGCATCCGACGGGACACCTGTGATTAGTCTCATTGCGTCAGATTGGAAGGTATCGCTGGTAAAATCGCCTATTGAGTTCTACCCTTAGTCACTTAGAAACTAGAGAGACTTAAAACCACTGGTACTTTACAGAACTGTACTAAATATTGTTTTTTCCTTTCATGGCCCCTGAAAGAGGATGTATATCAAGGCAATGGAGACAACTTCTGTTGTTTTATATTTCTGAGGAATTTCCCAGATGTGTTTGTACATGCATGTTCTCTAAAACTTTTGACAGTGGCTAGGAAAGTGTTGTGTTTATTTTTTTAGTACAAAGGAGTGGGTATGGGTGGGTAGTCATGAAAATGTAAATTCCATGTCTCAGCTTGTAGTAAATAAGGATCAGCTCAGGACAAAACGACATTTGATGTAGTATAACATGCCTCCAGACACAGCTATCATCAGAAGATCTACAAGGTTACAGCAGTGTTCTAGAGAAGTGGATGCTCTAAATCAGGAGCCCCCAGCCTTTTTTTTAACCGTGAACACCATTTAGATGTAAACGTAGATGGGGAGCAATACAAGCATGAAAAATGTTTCCAGGGGTGCCAAATAAGGCTTCTAATTAGCTTATGTAATAGTCCTTATGTGAACTAGCAGCCTACAGGATGTTACTTGCAGGGCCGGAACTAGGGGTAGGCAGAAGAGGCACCTGCCTAGGGCGCAACAAAAGGGGGGCGCTGGGCAGGTACCAGTCTTCTGCCTACCCCAGTCCATGTTCGCGCTCCTTCTCCATTCCCTACCAGCTCTCTCCCCCTCCCCTCCGGCTTTTTCCCCTCTCTCTCCCCTGCCCTCCCTCTCCCTTGCCGAGCTCACCTCTTCGGTTTTTCCCCTCCCCTCCGTCGCTCTGCGCATGTGTGCATATGCTGGATGGGGGGGTGGGCGCACACAGAGAGGAGCACTTGCGCACGCATATGAGCAGTGGCTGGCTGGGTCGCCTAGGGCGCCCAGTCAGCTTGGTCCGGCACTGGTTACTTGGCAGAACACATGGCTTTTATGCAATCAAAACTTGTCTCAAAGTAAAAATTAAAAAATAAACACCTGCTTTGAGGCCACTTGATGCAACATCCAAGGATTAGTGAGCAACACTGGATGGGGATCACTGCTCTAAATAATGTGTGTGGCTAGCCTCCTAGGCAGATAATAAATAGGCACTCCTGTGTTACCCTCAACTTTCACAAAACGTATCTTGTACAATGGTTAAATAAAGCTATTATACCACATACCTTTTACACCATTTGAGTATGTTTTTGCAGCCTCCAGAGCTTGCATTGCACCTCTAACTAAGACAGAGCTTTACTTACACACTTCCTCCAGTATAATAAATGTAGCTTATTACAAAGTGCAATCTTTTGTCAGTGATTGGCTTAGATGTTGAGAGCTGAAGGAAGTGGGGGCCCTGTGGATAAGGGGGTGCTAAATACGACAATATATAGTGCTCTCATGCTAGTTGAAATGAGTTCAGTTGCTGTCAGCCACACTTTAGAATTAAGCAATGGCATTCACATTATTTCTTCACAAAAGAACCCCTGATGGGTTATATTATTCTGATGAAAGGAAGAGATTAATCCAAGATTTTCAAAAGGACAAAAAACTCATCAGGTGTGTCAGATCTCTGACATTCAAAATCCATGAGAGGAAAACCACACACGCTGACTTAAGCACTAAAGTATGGATGCCTTAATTAATCCGGAGTGAATTTAATTGCTTCAGTTAAGTGGAAATCGGGTTAAAAATGATGCCGAGCATGCTGAGGTGTGTTAAAAAACATGACATATGAGTTGGAGCAATCGATAAATTAAAAGTGCACAGATGTTTTAATTAAACCCAGGGAAGTTAACCAAGATCACTTGAGACTTTTAAGCCTATGATTAATTCAATTAATTTAAAATACCTGTAGAGAGAGAGAGGATGCCTCTGTTTTGTGAGTTATAAAAGTTTTAGTAGATAAGTATATAAGCTCTTTGACAAACACACACATGAAAATATTCAACTTGAAAATGTAATTAAAGTTTTTGCAGGAAGTTATTTCATAAGCTGAAAGAAATGCTAAAGTTTTCCTGCCACCATTTTTGGACTGATCTGTGAAATTTTTAAGGGAACATAAGTGTATGACACTGCTTGTGCCTTGATACTGCTTCATGATCAGATAAAAACAGAAAATAGTTCAGAACCTATCAAAGGGCATTGCAGGGTCAGACCAGGGTTTCCGGGACCACCGAGGGTGCCACCTCAAGGGCCCCTCCATAGTCATGAGCTCCTCCAGAGGGTGTTCCCATTGACACAACCGTCCCCCAACTGCATGTACCTTTTACTCCTTTCCTTTGTGGCTGTGATTGGGGGAGTTCAGTAGGATCATCCAGGGTTTCCAGCAGGGAGTACGTCGGTCTGTGGGATTTTTCTCAATTGTCTGCAAACCCAGTCCAACCCTGGACCAAGGGTCCACCGGAGAACCTGATATCAAAGCCCCATCAGAGCCCCAAGTCTGTTGGAAACATTTTACTCTAGAGATATCACAGCAACCAGAATGGTTTATCCAAACATATATATTCAGGACTAATTCCATGAGGGTAGCTGTGTTCTCCTGTGTGTTCTGTGTGTTGCATTATTGCTGAGCAAGCTGTGTAAGAGCACATACAGGCAGTGTACAGGTACATGTCTATCCCCATGCTGTTTCCTCTTTCCCATCTTTTTGACTGCAGGGAATAATTGAAAAACCTGGAAATCATAGAAAGGACCCACTAAGGTCAGGGTCCACCATAAAAATTCCCAGTACCCCAGAGGACCCATCTAACACTGGTATGTCTGAGATATTAGGGTCTCCAAATGTAAAGTGGTTACTCACCATGAAAAGGAAGTGGCCCATGTGCACCGCCCTGAGCCCTCAGCACGGGGAGCAGACAAACGTTTTGAAGCAGGCACTCTAAAGTGTTTATGACACGAAACGCGTAAGGCTGTTGACACAATAAACTTTCTACACTTTGAACTATTTGCCTGGTGGAAGTTTGCCTTCATTGAGTGCCTGCTCCAAAAGGTTTTTTGACCAATCAAAGGTCCAGATATAAGTATCTTATGCACAGGTCAGAAGCCTTTCACATATAACATGCCTAGAATACAAACTCATCTTATTGACTGATTTATTGACTTATTGACTGAGACCACTGCTAAATATTTTTTTTGAAAAAGGAAAGGAATGAATACACAATTCTTGCAACCTTAAATGGCCACTAGACACACTTCTTATTTTGCAATTTTAATTAAGAAAAATATTAATGGATGTGAGCTGTTTATTAGAACTGGGGAATTTCCTTGCTACTGCATTTGTTTATTACCCAAAACTTGTTTGAAAGTTCAAACAGTATTGGGACTGAGTAACTTAAAGGAGCAGTAACACCAAAAAATCTAAGTATTTTAAAGTAATGAAAATATCATGTACTGTTACACTGCACTGGTAAAACTGATCTGTTTGCTTCAGAAACACTACTATAGTTCATATAAACAAGCTGTTGTGGAGTAATGGCAGAAATTGAAAAATGGCTATATGGCACAGGTTAACTAATGGATAACAGATAACACCATTAGACAGACAGAGCTTATCTGCTATCTGCTGTGTAACCTGAGCCTTTTCTCCTTTGAATGGCTGCCCCCCATTGCTACACAGCAGCTTATTTATATAAACAATAGTAGTGTTCTTAAGCAAACACAACAGTTTTACCAGTTCAGGGCAACACTGCATTATATTTTTATTACTTTAAAACACTTTTATTTTTTGACGTTACTGTTCCTTTAATGGTGCTATAAACATAATATTTTAGAATGATGTTGATTATAAATGTAGCTCAGGAAACTCAGAGAAATTCCTTCAGCAATTGTGCTCCTTTGTATATAAATCAATGGTATCTCTGAATGTTGCTAATGAAAATGAAAGGTTATGATTTATTGGCATATATCAACACCACATGTTTTTTCTTTTTAAATAAAAATTATAAAGCTCTATTCCCTTTTATACATGGAGTGCATGTAGGGACGTTACACTTTATTTTGTATTGAATTCAAAACATTATCAAGGGAACAGAACAAATGCACTAGATTTTTGTCAAAATTCTAATATATTTTTCAAAAATGGCAACATTCTAGGACCAGGTGCTTGGCAGCAAAAACATTTATTTAGGTTTGTACCTTGTCCATCTTGTCTGTTGTACAGGTATGGGATTCCTTAACCAGAAACTCATTCTCCATGATTACAGACATCTACCATAGAATCCATCTTTACCAAATATATTTTTTTAAAACATTTATCTTTTTCTCTGTAATCAAACAGTATATATATATATGTATATATATATATATATATATATATATATATATATATATATATATATATATACTGTTTATAATATACTGTTTATAATATAATAATATGTGTGTGTGTGTGTGTGTGTGTGTGTATCCGAAAAACCCCAGGTCCCGAGCATTCTGGATAACAGGTCCCATACCATAAGTCTTTGAGGTAAATAGCACTATGCACATTTAGGGGGCCGATTCACTAAATTTCGGTGAAGGGTTAGAATAAAAAAAACTTCGAATTTCGAAGTTTTTTTGGGCTACTTCGACCATCGAATGGGCTACTTCGACCTTCGACTACGACCTTCTACTTCGAATCGAACGATTCGAACTAAAAATCGTTCGACTATTCGATAGTCGAAGTACTTTCCCTTTAAAAAAAACTTCGACCCCCTACTTCGGCAGATAAAACCTACCGAAGTCAATGTTAGCCTATGGGGAAGGTCCCCATAGGCTTGCTAAGCTTTTTTTGATCGAAGGATTTTCCTTCGATCGTTGGATTAAAATCCTTCGAATCGTTCGATTCGAAGGATTTAATCGTTCGATCGAATGAAAAATCCTTTGATCTTTCGATCGAACGTTTAGCGCTAAATCCTTCGACTTCGATATTCGAAGTCGAAGGATTTCAATTCGAGGGTCGAATTTCAAAGTATTTTTAACTTCGAAATCTGACCCTTAGTGAATCTGCCCCTTACTGTTTTATTTTTTTTGTCATTGTGATTGTTTATCAGCCATGTTAATTAGCAAAGTGATCAGCACTAACTCTAATACTACTGAGATTAAAGAATTAAAAATAAAACATGCTATGTCTGTAGTAGTAGTTCTTCAACATATATCAAACTTGTTTTATAAGATCCTGACATATGAAAGTACATGAAAGAGATCCCTTTTGTAAAGGAGCAGGGGTGATTATAAGAGTATCCAGATGTGCATTAAGATTAGATGGGGCTAATATGGAGGAGCTCAGGTGTGGGTGGGTATCGTTTCAACAGTTGTGTAAATATCAGTATAGTTGCATTGATGGCTAAAATAAAACATGTTGGGTTGAGTGGTAATTATATAGGAAAGGGAAGGCAGTGTTTCCTCTTGTATTCTACAGTAATGCTTCATAACAGAATAATAGGCACAAGCATTTTCAAAATTGGTAGGTTTGACAAAATACAGCTTTAAAATAAGACAACAAAACATTTTGAACTATTTCAAAATAACTATTGTTAATCTGCCGTTACGTCTACGAGAACTGAGGTTTTTGTAACAATGACAACGTTCACATTTCCATTGACATTTACAAAATCATTATTAAAATGAAAAATTCTGATACATTTGGCTGGCATTTATGTCTACTCAACGTGATATCATAGCTGAAACAATAAATTACTGTATGTGTGATATAAAAAGCTCAGAAAATGAATATGGCCTCAAACCCTATGCCATACATCATTAATGACTGCTGAAACTTTAATTCTTGATGGTTAGATATGGACCTTCAATACAAATTTAAGCAGACGGTTTAAACAGTAAACACTAATAAATTGCAACCATGGCTTATCATATTGGAATAGCAATAACACTAAACTTGAAAGACAAAAAAGAGCTTACTGATTAAAGGGGCAAGATGGAAACGTGCAATGCCCTTATTTCATGAATTGGACACAAAGAAATGCTGGTGACACTGAATAGCTGGCACAAGTCACACCTGCCCAGGATATGAACATGGATAGGGATGAGAGAACATTATGCCCCAGGCTGTTGTGATGACAAATCACATTTGCTGGAGTGCTGCTCCAGCAAAATTCTGCACTGAAATCCATTTCTCAAAAGAGCAAACAGATTTTTTTATATTCAATTTTGAAATCTGACATGGGACTAGACATATTGTCAATTTTCCAGCTGCCCCAGTCATGTGACTTGTGCACTGATAAACTTCAATCACTCTTTACTGCTGTACTGCAAATTGGAGTGATATCACCCCCTCCCTTTTCCCCCCAGCAGCCAAACAAAAGAAAAATGGGAAGGTAACCAGATAGCAGCTCCCTAACACAAGATAACAGCTGCCTGATAGATCTAAGAACAGCACTCAATAGTAAAAACCCATGTCCCACTGAGACACATTCAGTTACATTGAGAAGGAAAAACAGCAGCCTGCCAGAAAGCATTTCTCTCCTAAAGTGCAGGCACAAGGCACATGACCAGGGGCAGCTGGGAAATTGACAATATGTCTAGCCCCATGTCAGATTTCAAAATTGAATATAAAAAAATCTGTTTGCTCTTTTGAGAAATGGATTTCAGTGCAGAATTCTGCTGGAGTAGCACTATTAACTGGTGCGTTTTGAAAAAAACAAGTTTTCCGATGGCAGGATCCCTTTAAAGAGAGGCTTTAGGTACAGGACCCCTTGCATTCCAGAGAGCTGAACCCTGTGTGCATCCAGACATAGAAGACAGCAGCTCTGCATGGGGAAGCGGCACAAAAGCATTGTGTGAATTGCATGCTAAAGGGTGCCCAGTAATAATAGATGATCCTTAAAGTGCATTAATAACAACTATTATATAGGTCAGGAAGCATGAATGATTGAACATATTACAAATGACTCTAAAGCAGAAAAAAAGATAGTGTGCACGTCAGATATTAACTGAAACAGATGGCTTATTATAATGTATAATCAATATAACAACTGCTAAGTGCTACAATAAACACCAATAAAAACTAGTGAGCAGTTAGACCCTCCTTAATGGGAGCTTCCAGCAATACTGCAAAACATTGCATTTAATACTAGACAACAGTTGCTCCTTAGAAAAGACTGCAAGTTACAGTATTTGACACTGCGGTCAGTTACAGGATATGCAGCAGAATATAACAGATTAACACATGGGGGCACATTTACCTAGGGTCGAATATAGAGGGTTAATTAACCCTCGATATTCAACCGTCGAAGTAAAATCCTTCGACTTCGAATATCGAAGTCGAAGGATTTACCGCTATTCCTATGATCGAACAATTAAATCCTTCGAAACGAACGATTCAAGGATTTTAATCCATCGATCGAAGGATATTGTTAGGAAGGCTATGGGGACCTTCCCCATAGGCTAACATTGGCCTCGGTGGGTTTTAGGTGGCGGACTAGGGGGTCGAAGAAATTTTTAAAGAGACAGTACTTTGACTATCGAATCGTTGAATAGTCGAACGATTTTTAGTTCGAATCGTTCGATTTGAAGTCGAAGGTCGAAGTAGCCCATTCGATGGTTGAAGTAGCCATATTCGACCATTCGAAATTCGAACTATTTCTTCTCTATTCCTTCACTAAAAACTAAGTAAATGGGCCCCATGAAGTCTGAGACCTGCATCTATAATGCCCACTGACATGTAGCAAATATATTAGATTCCCATTCTTGTGAGTTAGTAACTATGGCCTCCTAAGGAAAAATATAGTTGTATTTATACTATTAAGAGATTTACTGTGTATATCACAATGCACATCTGAAACAAAGGGATTATAGTTTATTTTGTTTGCATATTTAAGAAATTTACTTTGGGAATATTAGAAAAGTCCCATGCAGGAGATGTACTGGAGGCACTTACACTAAAAAAGGGCACATTGGCAGAGTCATTAAGAATATGATTTATAATCAGGAAACCCAGTAATAGAATGACCTACAAGGGTAATTAGGGTAATCCACAAGACACTGCATTCCTTATATGAGGGCCAAGGGTCAATTAACCTTTGGGAGTTGTGCTGCTATTGCTATTAACCTATAGTGCATATATACAGGCACGTATACAGACATATACAGGTATAGGATCTGTTATACAGAAGTTTTGGGATTGGGGTTTTCTGGATAAGGGATCTGTTGTAGAACCATACCTGAAGGCTACTAAAAAAAATCACATTAAAAATAAATAAACCCAACTTGGCTGTTTTGCCTCCAGTAAGAATTAATTATAGCATAGCTAGGATCAAGTACAACGCCTTGTTCTATTATTACAGAGAAAAAAGAAACCATTTTTAAAAATTTTAATTATTTGGATAAAAGAGAGTCCATGTCAGAGGGCCTTTCAGTCATTCAGAGCTTGCTGGATAATTAGTTTCCGGATAACGGATGCCTGTAGAGGTCGACTTTGTAAACATAAAATGATTTACAATTTTACAGCAAACATTGACATGGGGAGAAAGAGAGGGCTGACTCCACCTTGTTTGAAGATAAAATAAAGGACGGCAAATGAAATATGTCCCTTAAACGATTATGATGCTTTGCAGCTGTAGCGCTATAGTAAACCGCTTTATGTGAAGACAGTTTTAGCCAGTTTCCTTTGTGGGCTGGGGCCACAGATGAGCTCTCTTTCTCAGGGGTAAGCCCTCGCAGCGGGGTGGAGGCAGGATGTAGTGTAACTGTAACTGTGTGCAATGCACAAGAGATTGGGCGCCAGTAGTTTTATTTGCTTAAACAATAAACAGAGTTTATTAACCAAAACCAGAGTTCACCATGGAGCATGAAACATAGAGTAAAACAGAGATCAATCAAGGTAACACAATATACTCACTGTATGAATATAGAACAACTCTCTGAGGAGTAAGGAGTACATGTAGGGAACCATGCAGCTTGTTGGAAGGTATTTCCCCAATCTTCAGGATTACCTTAAGTGGAACTCAGAAACTCTTACTTCCCTGAGCCCCTACTTAGGCCCTACTATGGGGTCAGTAATACCCGGGATCTTAATCCCTCTAATCTCCTCGGCGGGGTTTTGAGCTGCTCAACTAAATACCATATCTATCACTCCTAGAGTGATCAATTAAAGGGTATAGCTATCACTTCACTAAACTCAGGATGAGTTCCACCACCCCTAACCTCTGTGGCCTAACAGAGGAAAGGTTCAGCAGCAATGGCCTCTACCTCATGGCTTTCAAACCCTTTTATATTATCCCACAGTGCCTCTAGCATCCACTGTGAGAACTGCAGGGATGACATAAGCACAAGGTCCCCATAAGGACCCACTGAGGTGTCCATATTACTAGGGATGTGCCTGTCTGTAATGGGTAAGGGTGTCTAAGATTTTCACATCCCTACACAGCAAATTCCCAATCAATGGACGTCATTATATTCTATACACAGCCCACATACAGTATGAATAGTAGATTGGCAAAGGCTAATACATGTGAGCAGTTTACGCATATAAAACATTCTAAGAGAAAAGATGCAGCATAATGCTGCAAAACAAAAATTTCCTCTGATTAAGTGCCTAGACAGCATCACAAAGTATATGGATTTACTCTGCGCAGGATCCCAGACAGTAAAACTGAAGTTCTTAAATGAACTAATACCGTATGATGGAATGCTTGTGTATAGTGCTTTGGTTTCTAAATGACAGTATGACAGACACACAACACAGCAACCTACTGCAGAGAGAAGCACAGTATAATCCTTATCAGCTATAAACATTGTCTCCACAAAAGAGAATATATCAATCAAATGACTCCTGAGACACAAAGCATATCCTTTAAAGTATATCATTATGGAAATGTTTAAACTGTGTTGTTCCCTCATTTTAAAGCACTCAAGGATGCCTCATGGTGTGATGAACAGTACATAAATATAATTTGTTCCTGCTCGCTGCTTTTACATGGGGGACTTTCACTTTTGAAGGACATCAGAATGTATTCACTGATGTAAGTGAGACTGGGAGCTCAGTTTTTTTATTTTTTTATTATTTATGTATGTGTGTCTTTACAATGGGAGGTGTAGAGAGTCAGCTGTGAAATGTCGTGCCTTTCAAATGTGTTAATAATCTGTAATGACTGCAGAGATCATAAGGGAAACCGTCGCTATTTATTACAAATTCAAGAAAAGAGGAGATGGGGGATTTTTCAATATCTTTAGAGCAAGAAAGTTGTCTTTTATCCCAGTTGTTGATGACGTAAATGAGTGGAAGCAAACAATATATACGTCCTTACAGCATCTACCACCACTGATTTTCCATTCTGTGTTGTGAAAAGATTCTTTATCCTAATGACGCATATCTGGTATGATGTTGCTACCATTCTCCCCATAGTCCATATTTACATTGTTAACAAAGTTCTGTTGTTAAGAGGCTATTGAAAAATGCAAGGAATTTCCTGTAATATCCTTATGTGATACAGAAGGGGCTATGTTCTGACAATTAATCGGAATCAAGCAATGCAGCTTTTTTTTTTCTCAATAAGCAATATTATTGGACACATGGACAGTCTAGCAGATGACTCCCCTTCCAACAAGTCACTGTTGACATATTTGGTGGCTGGGGTTTGAGAAGTTGCTTAATTTATGTATTTGCATTATATGGTTGCTTTGGGTTGCAGGGGTTAAGTGACCCCAACAACTAGACAATGTTTGTCAGCTGCAGCCTGGAAAAATCCAAAATAGGTTAATTATCTTAAAAAGCTAAAATATTGAGGTGAGTTAGTTTTTAGCTGTCTAAAATCATGTTAACTGTGTTAATTTTCTCTCTAAGCACACTCTATCCATTTGACTTTGCGAGAAAATGCAAGGAGCACTAGGCAAGCACAAGATGCGTAACTATAGAGGAAGCAAACCCTGCAGTCCATGGGCACCACCATCTTGGCGCCGTTGTGCGCTCCTGACAGTTTTAATGTTATGACAATATAATGTACTGTTGCCTTGCATCATTAACACTTGAGAAACACCTCAGAAACACAACTATAGTTCATATGACTTGGGGCAGCTGGGAAATTTACAATATGTCTAGTCCCATGTCAGATTTCAAAATTGAATATAAAAAAATCTGTTTGCTCTTTTGAGAAATGGATTTCAGTGCAGAATTCTGCTGGAGCAGCACTATTAACTGATTCATTTTGAATTTTTTTTTCCCCATGACAGTATCCCTTTAAGGTTGTGGATATTTTCATGGCAAATTACAGTGTTTTTCATTTACCAAGAAGTGCTTAAGTAGACAATCAGCCAAGGGATTTTGTGTATAGAGTAGCATTGTACATGTGCAGATAGGCATGAGCCCTACCTGGGTCGAGCCATGGATGTCACATTCATTATTTTTCCCTTGGTTTAAAACAATCAAAGTTGTAAAGTAAAATATGACACAGTGGAACACTGGTTGCAAATGTCTTCTTGGAGTTTTGGACTTTATTTCAACCAAGTTAATACTGTATCTACGTTAGTTTGTATGTGCTTCCTGTGTCTGCCATGTTTTCTGGATTACTTCAGCAATGCAAAAATAATCCAATGCCAATTGGCTCCTAAAACTCCCCCTAGTGTGCGTGTTATAGGGACTTTAGTATGTAAGCTTCTCTGGGGGCCGGGATTAATGTAAATAATAATATTAAAATATTAATTTCTACTTAGTTGACCGTTAGCTTTGCCTGTGCTCTTTTTAACTTTCATCAAATGACAGGACTGGAGTTATGACATTTGAAAGGTTTAATGAGTTAAACTAAGCTTTAAACCTTTTATCAGACTGTGATTTATATCATTGTAAGAAACAGTTTTGCTAATTTTAGTATATATAAATAACACTTAATTTTTTCTAAACATCATAATGCGTTTGAATGTCCAAAATATATATATATTCTTTGGAAAAGAACAAATAGAGATGATTTTCACATTTGAATCCAGTATGACCCCCTTATTTCTTTAATTCCTTTGTAATGGCGGGAGAGAGATGTAGAATTGAATCTCCCCTTAACTGGAAAGAGTTTGTTTAAGATTTAAATATCAAATGAATCAGATGAGGAAGATATGATGTGTGAAGATTAGTCAGATCTATTGTGAGCGTCCATGGTTTACGAAGTGGGAAAAATAACAAAAATAAATCACATATTTACATGTTACTTTTTTTTACATTTAAAGAAACCCATATCTGCCTATATGCCTATATATGACTAAATTAATCATCACTTATATTAACCTCAACATTTAGGGGCAGATTTATTAAGGTTCAAATAGTAAATGTGAATTCAAATTTTCAAGACATTTTTTGATTCAAAACTCAAAATTCGAATTTAAAAACACCAACTCTAAAGGTGGCCATAGACGCAAAGATCCGCTCATTTGGCGACATCACCAAATGAGCCGATCTTTCCCTGATATGCCCTATGGCCGAACGATCAGATTACGATGAGACCACAATGGGCTCCGGTGGGACGGTCCGGACAAAATCAAACCTGTCCAATCGACCAAGCGACCGATCTCCGCCTGACAAAAAATGTCGGGACTCTCCACACATGCTACGTAAATCGTACAAATCCTTGATTCGTACAATAGGATCTTTGCATCTATGGCCACCTAAATGTGAATTTGAATGTGAGCTTTATCACACCTCGGCCATGGAAAGAGTTCTTATTTGAATATTCGCCACCTGCCAAATTAATGTTGAAGTCAATGGCAGAGGTCCGTTGAATCATCTGAAAATGTTAAAAGCCTTTCTGACATTCAAATTTTTTTCAGAGAAAAAACTACAATCGTGTGCCATTCAAATTTGATTCAAATTCAATTTGAGTTTTCAGGACAGTAAAATTCGTTTGAATGTTAGACATTCAAGTATTTTCTTAAATAAGATAACATTCCAGTTTTGAGTACATTCAAACTTATTAGTGTAAACAAATTCACATAACTTCGAAATCGACCTTTGATAAATCTGCCCCATAAACTTGTTTATCACTTAAATATTCAACATTTTGTGTATATGGAAATCCGGAGCTCAGGTTAGCAGGGGTACCATACAGTCTAAAAATATACCAGTGAAATCATTTTTGATGTAATGGCTCCCACTCAAATAAATTCAGCACAGTCTGTGGGCAGCATATAGTTATGGATCTAGGCTAGGGACTCCACTCATTAGCATGGAGTTTTCAGAGGTGAAAAATATGTAGGCAAATTTTAAATTCTTAATTAGGATCCCATAGGGATCCATTTAACTATTGTTTTATTTTTACATCACGAGATACTGTAACTAGAAGGGCTCATTCTTTCCACTCATTTTGCTTGTTTTACACAGATAGACAATTAACATACCTGCAATGTTTGTGGTGCCACCTTAAGTAAACCATTTGTTTTTGGGGTTTGTTCATGAGTACAGAAAGAGCGTAATAAATTTTATTATAATTCAGTGACATCTATTGCACAAATATGCTGATAAGCTATAAGTCATGTCTTTGAAATGCTAGTCATTTATGCTCATATAGGGATTCTGGTGTTGAGTTGCATATGGAATCTATTTTTTTCAACTACGGCTGATGTCAATCTTTCACTGATTTTCAAAGTTTTGTTTTTAGCCTTGATCTTTATGAAAATGGATATTTGTGATTCTTATCCAAGTCGCTTGGTAGTGATTAATATAAAGTCTTGCCAGAGAAATGGATGTCACAACTAGTACTCTGTTCCCCTGACTCGTACCTTAGAGGTCATAAAATGGATGAATTATTACTCCGGTTTTGTACCATTTCTTTGGCCGATTTTTCACCAAGGTGAACGATCTTTAACCTACAAATCTAGCAAAATGCGGACTTTTCTATACATTACTCTTTTCACCAAAGTCTATTTTGCCAGGTTCTGGCTGGGGAATTGATAAGATGAAACTCAACATTATTATGTCAGTGACATCATATCCTGTACTCCAAAAAAGTCATAATAAAAGACAAAACACTGATATTATTTTTTCATATATTAATGTGAAATTATGTTTACAAGTTGTAACTGTTAAATATATTTACACTTTTTTAACCATTTGAAGCTCATGCCACATTTTAGGGTAGGCTCATGTCTAGGATATGAGAGAATCTATTTTGTCTTAATTTGGCTTTCTTGGACATTTTTAATAATAAGTGGTCACTTCCAGCAATTTCACCAACATCACCACATATACATATATATATATATATATATATATATATATATATATATATAACCTTTATGTATTTAAATTGACCTAAGCATAAGTATGTTAAAGTTTTGCTAGGAAGAAAGTAATGGTAGAGAAAATGTGGTAAGAAACTTTCATGGCGGCGAGTTTTCGTTGGTGAAAATATTCGTATTCACCACAAAATAATGTCTGACATAGATGCATGAAATATGGCTTCTGAAGTGTAAATTCACATCTAAGTAAATATGCCCCTTGGTCTACCATGGAATACGTGGGTTATAACAGTTTCCATCTACTAGTTCCATCTACTAGTTCCATCTACTAGTTCCATCTACTAGTTCCATCTACTAGTTCCATCTACTAGTTTGTGAAAAATTTGCAGCAATTATGGGAACATGGCAACTACACAGCTTTTCATTGGCTCCAAATTGGCATTTACGATATGTTTATAGAAATATTCCTGATATGCCTTAGATCCCATACAAGTGAGTCAGTTACATGTCTCTTTCTGGAAGACAATGATCATAGCAGAATATTGAGGAATACAACAGTAGCTCAGATTTACATATATATTCTTGTTGCCTGTTGAAAATGTCCTTAATATCTCTTATGCTTTACAGTTTATTGCTTGACACAATATAAATGTTTACCTTTGGTGATGTTCCATAGGCTGGCAGCTCCCTGCTTGGTGCCATTGTTTGATAAAGACATGCCTCCATAGTTGCTGCATTACACTTATCAGATGGCCATTAACACAGCTATGGCCATATATGTATGGAGAAGTGTCACCACCAAAGTTACTTTTCTGTGCTTAAGGTTTTTAATTTAGTTTCCATGAGAACAGATCGCTAAAGAACAATTTTTTCAAAGGTCAAGACAATTATGTGTACTTTTTATGCTTCTCTCCCGCAGAAATCATTTTTTGTCCTTATTTTTCAAAATATTGTTGTGCATTCTCACTTGCATCGACAACAATATTTTGGAAAGTAGCAGCTTCTAAGATGCAGTCAAACCAATGGTTATGTCACTTTATGACAGAAATCTATGTAGCACTCCATTCACTCAAGAATTCTTAAAAGCTGTGGAAAATATCGTAGCCTTGCACAATTAAGAAAGAAAAATCAATCTATGAATTCTGTGTCATTTCTCATTATGGCAAAAAGCATCAAGAATTCTGATAACTTTCCCTCTAAGAAGCTCCACAGCTTTTATTATTATATTTGAACATCTAGACCTGCAATTAACCATCATTATGGTAAAGAACATGGCTTTGTATTAGTTGTGCATGTTAAACTGGTTTTGTCCTGGAACAATTAGTCAGCACTCACCCAAACCACAAGCTCGATAGACACGTGCAAGGTTGTCCACTCCAACTGGCTAGATAATTCAATGACGAAATCACAGCAACATCCAAATTGTGTATAATTTTAAAAAGCCTTTATTGGGTTTCTGGCTTTGATCTCGAACAAACAAACTGGTTTTGTCCTGCCTTGAAGGTATGCTATCTGTGTCAGATGGATGCAGAGTGCACCCATATCTTTTTCTAAGTACTGGCATTGAGCCACAGCTTGTGTTTTCAAGTGTGATCTGTTTGCCAAAAAGTTCTACACCTTTTCTGTGCCCATGCCCCAAAGGTTCACTTTTTTATGCTTCCAGAGCTAACTCAATGTCCTTGTTCATTTTTAATCGGTATTTTATAAGAATTGTCTTTACAATCCACAGCCTTAATTGCGTCTGTATCTGACAACATTGTGTGATGACTTATGCACAAACTAGAGGACTTGGATGGAATCCTAAATTACAGTACTCTTCTAACCCACACATTAGCACTGGCAGGATTAGATACTCATTTCTCTTAAGAGAATAGTTAAGTACAGGGAAATGAGGCATAGACTGACATGTGGTTACATATGCATGGACAGATGTAGCTCACTTATATAAACATATTGACAAGAGAAGATTTCTGAAGCAACAACGAACGGCTTAAGTATTCTAAAAAACATCTTGGTATCTGGAATGAGATTCTCGTTAACCACAGGGTCAGACTGTAACTTTAATCACAACAGTTATTATGTATTAAAGAGAAAAAAAGGGACAAGTGAAGTTGAATTCAAGTGTCGGTGATGATAGCACTCCAAGTGGCAGATTCATTAACCAGCGAAAATTCGCTAGCGTCCACTTCGCCCCAAGCACAACACTTTGCCAGGCGCAAATGCGCTCAGACAATGATAATTCACTAATATGCAGAGTTTCATCCAGGGTGCCGAACGCTGGTCGACTTTTCGCTGGCGGTACTTTGTTAATGCGAGCATTTCAAAGCGAAGATGTGCTAGCCTTTAGTGATGGGCGAATTTGCGCCGTTTCGTTTCGCCAAAAAATTCGCCAGTTTGTGACGCCGACACCCATTTTTAATGCCGGCGTCCATTTTTTTGGACGCCGGAGACAATTTTTTTTTTGACGCCAACCGTTTCGCAAATTTATTCGCCGGCGGTGAATCGCGCAAATTCACGCCTGCCGAATAAATTCGCCCATCATGTAGTGATCGTGCACTCAGGTCAATTTGCATAGGGCGGGAAATTTAAAGCTGTATGGACATCTTCATTGTAAATGTTGGTTGAACTTAACATTTCCACTGTTAAACCACATGTTCAGGGAACTATATTAAAGACAATAGCGTTATTTTAATAACCTACACAAGAGCCCACTGTAAAGTTAATGGTCCATATGTTAAAATGTATGGGGAAGGCCGGTTACAACGGTTGAACTTTGATGCATTTTCAGCTCACAGAATATAATATAAGTAATAGAAGATTGAGGAAGATCTAGCTACTCAATTGCACTTCACCTGGTCTGAGCTGGCTAAGGCAAGTCTGGTGAAAGAGGTAACACTCAGTAAAATCCACATTTTAGTGAATTTGCGCAGTTATGTCCATTCACCAGGGCGAAAATTTGTCTGCTGGTAGAGTGCGAATGAGTGTGAATGGTAGAGTGTGCCAGTCCCTTTCACTAGCGAATTGTCATCTTCGCACGTTAGTAAATTGGCGATGTTCCTGCAGGCAGTAACACTAGTGAATTGTCGCTAGCCACTTCACCCTTTAGTAAATCTACCCCCAAGACATGGAGACACAATAAAGATAAATGGCCTAGGTAGGCAGATGGACTATGTTTTTTTCTCCTTCTTAAAGAGCTTCCAAAGTTTTATTTAACAACCTTTGCTTTTTCTAGATCAGCTTCAGGTAACAATGAGACCTATTGACTTTTAAGGTAGAAAAATGGATAGGTCTGTAACAGATCCACCTTCTACAGCAAGGAAATTAATTACAGTTGATTTGCACTCTCCTTATACATTTATTTGATATGTTATAACGCATATTGCCTATAGAAATATATCTTTTGTAGGGTGAATTATGTGTGCTAATAATTTCTCTTTCTTATACAAAGTCAAAGTTTCATTGCCTGAACTTACCGTGACCGCATTGTCAACTAATTCATTTCCTTGGCTGTTTGTATGTTTGTTTATGAACATTAGCCTGCTGCAAACAATTATATTTCTTTCTATGCAGTGTGCAGAATAGACAGCCTCCTGGTATTTCTTTCTTTCACTTTTCCCAGGTATCGGATCCATTATGTGGTGACCTGTTATCGACAAAGCTCCCAATTACGGGAAGGCCATATCCCATAGAATCCATTTACAAATGATGCTAATTTTTAAAAATAGTTCTTCTTTTTTCTCAGTAATAATAAAACAGTACCTTATATGTGATCCTATTCCTAACTAGGATATAATCAATTCATATTGGGAACAAAACAATAATATTGGGTTTACTTTTTTTAATGATATTGTTGAAATAATAATGATATTTTAGTTATGGAGATCCAAATTATGCAAAGATATCTTAGGTGAAAACCCCCCATGCCTCAAGCATTCTGGATAACAGGTCCCATACTTGTGCTACAGGTTCTAGTAGCTTGTCTTGCTATTGTCTTGTACAGTACTTTGAACCTAGTTCTTGGTTTTGTTCCTTGTGTCTGTTTGGTTCCTATTGGATTCATTTCCATCCATGTGCAATTACAGTACCTATTGGAATATAACAGTGCACTGCCTTGGCATTCTCAAAATTTAGCAGACAAAACAAAACTGGTATAAGCTGGTAAATATTACATCTCAATCCCAGTTTAACAATACCTTTTGCACAGTCTGCTCCATGGAATCCTGGGAAACAATGGCAGACCCCTGACACACATTCACCGTTACCATGACAATTTCGAGGACAGTCCTGAACAGAATCTGAGAAGAAAAATAAAGAAATATGTCTTTGTTTGCGTTACAGTACAAGGACATTGTCCTCCCTAAAAGAAAATATAGCAAGGTTTTGACTAGAGCACATCATTCAAACGGAAAAGAAACAAAGATTTTCAAAACAAACAAAATAAAAATACAGAAGCACTTTCAAACAATAGAACAATAGAAAAAGAATAACATTTTTGAAATTCCTCCTAACAATGAAAATATGTGACTATTAGCAAACACTGGAATGAAGAAATTAATGCTACATTCATTTACAACGAAGGAGACATTATCAGGGTCATGGACATCAATTGTATATAAAAGATATGACTGGAGCATAGGAGGGGGTGCATGGAATGTGTGCAGCATATTTTTGATTCCAATTTGTCTCTGCATCCGATTGAAAAAATGTAATTCATTATCTGTCAGTCTTTATCAATGTCAGACTGGCCCACCACAGTACCAAAAACTCTAGGGGGGCTCAGGTGCCAGCGGACCCTCCTAATCCTTTTGCAAATATCACGATCATTTAATATTTCTGTAGGGAACACACACAAGCTGTAAATGAAAGGGAAGAGTATTGCATGCAAACAAATAGCATTGGCATAATAATGAGGTTGAGTGAGGAGCTGAGGGAAAACAGTTTGGTGAGTGGGTCTATGGTCAACTGGTTTCTGCAGGGCCCCTGGCACCTCAGTCCTAGATTTGTACCATCACAAAGACATATTAAATTCTGACCTTATTTATCATTGAAAAAGCACGATTGGGGGAAAACTCAATAAAATCGAACGAAAACCCGAATCATATAATTTTTCAGAGGTTTTTCCCCGAATGGCTCTGAATTTTTAGAATTTTCACCGGAAAAGCCCAAAATAGTCTGATTTTCAGGCTAATTCCAGCGCAGACCACAGAAACCTAACCAAATAGTATAGGGACCTCTCCCATTGACTTATTTAAAACCTTGGCAGGTCCGATATGGCGTATTTTGGGAATCTGACATTTGGCTTCCTAGAGGTATAATAAATCTCGAAAAATCTAAATTTTTTCCCACTAATTAACACAGTTTTTGGCATTCAGACTTTAATAAATAACCCCCTAAATGTTGCCATATAATGCAAAGTACATTTTCCTCTTATTCTTATTAAGACTAAGAAAAAAATTGCCCTAATTTTATTTAGCTTTTATAAATTTAGTGCAAAATACCCAAACATAGAACATACATGCCTCATGACTACAGAGAAAGATTGCCAGCAGCAGGTATGCCGCTGATGAGCCATGGCCGATGAGACCAATATTAATTTGATAGGAATCTCCCAGCAAGTCCAGTAGTCACAGCAAAAACAGCACAGCAGCGAGAATTTCTCCACAGCGCCAACAACACCGCAGCTCTAGGGAAGAGGTGCATGAGAGGGAACCCGCTCAACGTTCGGAAGAAGAGAGAAGGAAGACGCCTGACAGAAGTGAACTGCGCACCCAACGGTCACAGGAGCTTAATACTACACGTACCAGAAGCAGAAAGCAACAGGATTCATCCACAGACACAGCCAGGGACAACGATAATTCACCAACTCAGCAATTTAACTTACCACACAACCCCTATTCGGTATCAAGTCAACCGGGACTTCTGGAAGCAGAGGTGAGTATAATGCTGCAGGGGCATGGGGGGATTTGACTACCCATGCTTATGATCCAAGTGCTGAGATACTCAGGATGTTACATTTGTATCGGAAAGGTTAGCAGGTGAGGGTCCTTCACTCAGTAGTAGTTACACCAAATTTTTATAATCAATATAATTTACAACAAAATATTCCTATAGTAATTGATGACCCAGAAGGCAGAATTAACTTTAGTACAGCTCCATTATGTGAGGCTGCTCCTTTGGGTCAGCACCTTGATAGTAGTTTAAAGGAAAAAATTTGGGCTGGGCAATTTGTAGATGTTTTCACCCTACTTCACCCTGATAAGGATTCTGTGAAAAAACTAAAACAAATGCCACGCACCATTAATAATTGGATACATGGCTTTAGTACATACGCAAGTGTATTATGTGAAAAATTTCCTGAAAAGGGAGCTTCACTATTTTGCTATTTAGAAATGATTTGGGGTGCATACAAAACATATGGTGGCATTTGTTGGCTAAAATATGACGAGCAATTTAGACGCAGAATGACGGCAAAGGCCCAAATGAGGTGGGATTGTCAGGATATGAGCTTGTGGCTTTTACTAATGACACCTAACAGACCAAGTCAGGCTCAGCATCATAGCTTTCAGAATGGGGCCGGTGTCTCAGCTAGTGGGTCATCGGCCGCAACTGCTAGAAAAGGAGTCTGTTGGATGTACAATGAAAGTCATTGCAGATGGTACAGTAATTGCCGGTACAGGCATGAATGCACTTTCTGTGCCGGATCACACGCGTTAATGTCCAAATCTGACATTGAATCCGCTTTTCGATTATTGCCTATTCATCCTGAATGCTATCATTTGTTGGGTTGTTATTTCGAAGGCAAATATTTTGTAGATATGTGCCTCAGCACTTTCCTAGAGTGGACAACAAAACAAGAAGCCAATTGTGATTCTATGCTGCATTATTTAGATGATTTTTTATTCATAGGACCAGCAGATTCTCCAGTTTGCTCACACCTTTTAGAAGTTTTTCTAAAAAGCATGGCACATTTTGGGGTACCAGTGGCTAATGAGGGCCCCTCTGCTACCAATTTTATTTTCCTTGGAATAGAAATAGACTCAATTAACATGGTTTTTCACCTGCCACAAGATAAAATGGAAACATTGTCCCTATTAGTGAACAGAGCAATAAGTGCAACAAAAGTTACTTTAAAACAGTTACAATCACTAATTGGACACGTAGGGGCAAATTTACTAAACTCGAGTGAAGGATTAGAAGGAAAAAAACTTACAATTTCGAAGGTTTTTTTTGGCTAATTCGACCATCGAATTGACTACTTCGACTACGACTTCGAATCGAACAATTCAACTAAAAATCGTTCGACTATTCGACCATTTGATAGTCGAAGTACTGTCTCTTTAAAAAAAACTTTGACCACCTACTTCGCCACCTAAAACCTACCGAGCACCAATGTTAGCCTATGGGGAAGGCTTTCTAAGTATTTTTTTTATCGAAGGAAAATCATTAGATCGATTAATTAAAATCCTTTGAATCGTTTGATTCGAAGGATTTAATCATTCGATCAAACGATTTTTCCTACGATCGTTCGAACGAACGAATTGCGGTAAATCCTTTGACTTCGATATTCGAAGTCGAAGGTTAATTAACCCTCGATATTCAACCCTAAGTAAATGTGCCCCTTAGTATTTGCTTGCAGGGTTATACCTATGGGAATAGTTTTAGAGAGATTAACTATGGCTACAAGAGGTATTTCTCAGCCACACCATTATGTTAGATTTAATAAAGAAATAAGAGATGATTTGAGGATATGGCAACGTTTCCTTGCTGAGTATAACGGTCAGTCTTGTTGGCAGGAAGCCAATATATTTAATGCGGATTTGCAGCTTTTTACTGATGCTTCCGGCAGTATAGGCATGGGAGGTTTTCACCAAAATCAATGGTTGCTGAACCTTGGCCACAAGAATGGAAGGGTACTGACTTGTTAGTTATATTAGAGTTATTACCAATATTAACAGCTGTTATTATATGGGATAATGAACTACAAAACAAAAGTATTACATTTTGGTGTGTACGTGTAGTAAATAGACAAACAGCTACATCTTTACCAGTACTTAATGTACTGAGGGAACTGGTACTACAGTGTCTTAGATTTAGTATCTGTTTCCGAGCAAAGCCTGTACCTGGAGTGGATCATAATATAGCTGACTCCCTTTCTTGGATACAGTTAGACAAATTCCGACAACTAGTTCCGAATGCAGAAGAAAAAAGGCTTGTTAATACCTGTTGGCTTATGGAAAATCATTTTGGGCAATTGATTGAGCTCATGGCTAATTCATTGTCACCAAACACTTTGAAAGCTTATAGCAGAGTATGGGCTGAGTGGATTGCTAAAACGGATGGAGAAAAAGGGTTAAAAGATCATCAGAGCCGTTTATTAGCTACATTTTCTTATTTATTAAAATTGAAGGAAACAGTTCAAAGGAACATGGCAGCTCTTTCATTCCTGTTCAAAATTTTTAATTGGAAAGACATTACAAAAGAATTTTTGTAAAAAAAAAGGAAAATAGTAAAAGGATGGAAAAGAAAAACATCAGCAGAACACCAGTATCTTTTTGTATCTTTAATGATTTATTGTCAGTTCTCCCACATATTTGTAAAGACCATTATGAAGCGATATTGTTCAAAACAGCATTTTCTTTAGCCTTTTTCGGAGCTTTCAGAATTGGAGAGTTGGTGTCATCAGCCAGATTAAAATCAGGGGAGTTAAGCGTACAAGATATAAAACTAACAAACCAATCAGTATCGATACATATTCGTTTGTCCAAAACGGATCAATCAAAAAAAGGGCAAATATATTTTATCAGCCCTTTATTACTGTTGTCCAGTAATGTTATTAAAACAGTACTTAAAAATGAGAACACATTCAAGGCATGCATGAAGATGGCACCTATGTTTCACGCTACCAGTTTTTATACATATTCAGAGCTTGTTTAAAGGCTCTTTCTATACCCACATCTTCTTACTGTGCACATTCATTCAGAATAGGAGCTGCCACAGAAGCTAATCACTTGTGTTTTTCTCCTGACAGAATAAAGAAAATTGGGAAATGGGTTTCTGACTGTTACAAAAGTTACATATGTCCTCACCTGTTAATTAAGACAAAATAGTAGAAATAAACAGCTTGTTTTTCATTTAGGTATTCGCCCGGTATACTGCTGGATTATTGGACATTCGTATGTAAAATGGGCTGCAAAGAGAGCAGCAGCAAGAACATATACTAGACAGCTGGGTCAGTAACGTAACTGGAGGGGGACTGGCCCTGGTGCGGGATGTGCCGCCCGGCCCCCGCCCCCCTCCGTACCAGATTATTTTACCCGAAAACGGCCGATGCAGCCGGAAATCGGCAGATGCCGGGGGGCCTTGAGGGGGTGCGGACCCTGGCCCAATTGCACCCCCTGCTCCCCCGGTAGTTCCGCCACTGAGCTGGGTCTTTCAGCAAAGGAAGTCAAAATACGTTGGAGAGGTATACCTGGCCTACATTGGGATCAAATATTACCAGAATATTACAGCTAAGGGGTATGGGACCAGGTCCCAAAATTTTAGTTATCCATGCAGGTGGAAATGACATTGGGATGTTTAAAAATGTAGATTTGATCAACAATATATAACAAGACATAGCAAAATGTTGTGGTTGTTGTTGTGTGGCCAGAGATAGTAGCCAGAACATACTGGAGAGGGACAAGGAACCCAAGAGCATTAGAAAAATGCAGAAGAAAACTGAATGTTTCAAAAATTTGTAGAACGTATTGGAGGCATCCCGTTGAGACATAGGGAGTTGGAAAACGATAACAAATACCCAATAGGTCTAGATATATTGAACTTAAATTTCCAAACTGGGGTTGAAAAGGCTCTGGCAGTGCTGGGGCGTAAATCCAACGAGGTTTAGCTGGATTTTCAGTGGAGGATTGTATGCACTATTCAAAATAATTAAATTCATATTTTTCTGACAGTGCATACAATCCACCATATAGACAATCATCCAGCATTTAAATTTGTAGGAGGTTACTTTGAGGGGTGCACGCCAATTAATGTGTTCACCTTCACATCCTTCAGGCAAAATCCAAAATCCATATCACAGTAAAACCACCTTTATTTCAGACTTACATCTGGCACAGCAACATTTCGGACCACCTGGTGACAAACTTGTCACCTTGAAAAAGGACCAGGTGGTCCAAAACGTTGCTGTGCCAGATGTAATTCTGAAGTAAAGGCGGTTTTACTGTGATAGGGGAGTGCTACTGTCTATTTTGGATTTTGCCTGAAGGATGTGAAGGTGAACACATTAATTGGCGTGCACTTCTCAAAGCCACCTCCTACAAATTTAAATGCTGGATGATTGTCTATAGGGATGTAGCGAACGTCGGAAAAAAAGTTTGCGAACATATTCGCGAACTTGCGTCAAAAATGCGAACGGTTCGGGAACGTCGCGAACCCCATAGACTTCAATGGGAAGGCGAATTTTAAAAGCTAGAAAAGACATTTCTGGCCAGAAAAATGATTTTAAAGTTGTTTAAAGGTTGCAACGACCTGGACAGTGGCATGCCAGAGGGGGATCAAGGGCAAAAATGTATCTGAAAAATACATTGTTGACACAGCGCTGCGTTTTGTGCTGTAAAGGGCAGAAATCACACTACGTCACAGTCAGGTGATGTTTCTGGACATGGAATGTGAAAAAGCTCACACAGCTAGGTGGCAGTTGTTTGAAGAAAACACTGGGCAAACAACAATGCCTGCAAGGTCAACGTATACACTACAGCAGTGGATACGGAATATATTATTGCTGCTTGAAAAACGTCACTAGGGTAATGTTTCTGGAGACGGTATTATTATTGATATTTAGACAGAATGTGAACAAGCTCACACAGCTAGGTGGCAGTTGTTTGAAGAACACACTGGGCAAATAATGCCTGCAAGTGCACTACTATTGGTGCACTACTATGAAGAACAGCAAACAGCACTGGACACGTTAAAGAACAGTAAGATAAGTAAAATAAAAAAATATATATATGTATATTAAAAAAAAAAATTACTCTGGTTGGTGCTGAACTACTAGGAGCAGCACAGTAGCACACCAGTCCCACTCCCCAACACAGCTAGACTAATAGCACTGGGCTCTTATAGTAGCAAAGTAAAAAAACAAAAAAGAAAATAAAAGCAGTCCTTACAAGGACTATTGGGTTATTACAGCACTCAGCAGATGAGATCAGAAGAGATCAGTGCCCACAGCAGCTACATACAGAGCACTGCAGTAGAAGATAGATTACTAGCCAGCAAAGCTACCTAAACTAAAATGTCCATCAAATCCTTGCAGAGTTCTGTCCCTACAATACAGAGCAGTATCAAGTAGATTACTAGCCAGCAAACTTACTATCAACTGTCCCTCAAATCACTAACAGCTCTCTCCCTACACTAGCTCTTCCAAGCACACACAGGCAGAATGAAAAAACGCTGCAGGGCTTCAGTTTATATATGGAAGGGGAGTGGTCCAAGGGGTGTGGGGGTGGTCCAGGAGGGAGAGCTTCCTGATTGGCTGCCATGTATCTGCTGGTCTGGGGGAGAAATGGCAAAAAAAAAGCGCCAGCTAAGGCAAACCCAAATTGGCGAACGTCGCGTGACGTTCGCGAACATTCGGCGAACGCGAACAGTCGATGTTCGCGCGAACAAGTTCGCAGGCGAACAGTCCGCGACATCCCTAATTGTCTATATGGTGGATTGTATGCACTGTCAGAAAAATATGAATTTAATTTGGTGACTTAAAGCTGAGAGGAACTGTAGTCCACGGCTTGGATTCGAACAGCTGGAGACTCTTGTTTTTTGTGGTTTTATTCATGTTTATATTTATTATAACACTTTAATAAAAGCTGTGGCCTTTTTATTATCCACAAGTAAATGTCTCATTGCCATTATTTACATTGTTGGCCACGGTCAGGTAAGTCAATTTTGTTTGGTTATATTTAGCGGCCATGTCTTTCATGTGGTTCTGTTTATTTCTCCTTGAAATAAAAAATATCTCCACGTTTTCCCCATGATGTTTTTTCAAGTTAAAATTTTTTATTTCTTAGCATTTTGCCAAAAATCTGAGAGAGGCCAATCATTGCTTTTGTGAAGGCAGTAGAGAAATGGGCTGGTGGGGGTGTAAAATCAGCTGGAGTCATCACCATTAAAGATGTACTGTATGAAACTGGATAAAGTATGAAATTATTTGGAAAGCCGTTTTCCAGAAAGCTCTGAATTATGGAAAGGCCATTTTAACCAAATAATTACAATTTTAAAAAATGATTTATTACAATATCTGTGTACTTGATGATAACTAAGCTGCAGGAATCCATATTGGGGATAAAACAACCATACTGGGTTTATTTCATTTTTAAATTATTTTTTAGTAGTATTTAAGGTATGGAGATCTGAATTTCCTGTAAAACCCTTGGTCCCAATCATTCTGGATAACAGATCCCATACATGTACAACAGAATACTGCCAGTGTTTTGTACCATAGCATATTTGCTGATGTATTTTAAAAAAAGAATTGTTTTCTTGTTCAGCTAACATATCCAAAATGTAATTATCCAGAAAACCGGTACGCATAATTCACACAGAACTCTTGCCTACATTTGCAACTGAGACACATTTAATGCAATCATCCGAGCACTACTGTACTTAAGCAGACTTGACCTTTCAGAGGAAAAAGCGTTGAGAGCAGTAATTGAAAGGCTCATTTTGGATTTTAGAAGGGTATTAAAATATTAAAGATAATTAGAAAACACTGAACACGAATAGTACATGATCTTCTGCCCATTGAGGGAACTGGTTCTTGATGTATATGGAATATGTTTAATTTTTTTTCTTGAGAAAGGCAGCACAGCTGGGAGACCCTAAAGGAACTGTCTGGTCAGTTTCATCTAATCTTCTAAATAATAAAGGATCAACAGGTTAATCCTTACACTCTCCTACCTTCATACCCTTATGAACACATGTATTATGCATGGCTGTTTAAATCATTGTTACACTGAATCATTGCTAATCTGCAGCATGTCATGTTTACCTTGTTCTTAATGATCAGTGAGGTCTGACCAAGCTGGATCATACAGGTGAAGCCTTGGACTTGATGCTAAACATGATGGCATCATTCCCTCCCTAACATTGGAATACTAAGGGGCCGGTTAATTAATGTTTAAATTTGTATTTTCTAGCTCTTAGCGATAGGTGAATTTCTCCCGTTTTGCTTCAACGGAAAATTCGCAGATTTCCCGCAAAATTAGCGAAATGGCTAACATACATGAAATCGAGAAAGTTCATGTAAAAATCGTGAAATTCTATCGTTTCACAAAAAAAAATCGTGAAATTCAACCGTTTTCACGAAGAAATTGTGCAATTCGAATGGTTTCACTAAAACATTGAGAAATCTTTCACGAACAAATCATAAAATCTGAATTTTCGCAGAGAATTCACTAATTTATTCGCCCACAGCAAAACATGAAAATTCGCCACAAATTAGTGCCAGGCGAATTTATTCGCCTATCATTACTTAATATCATTTAATAACCGTAAAAACCAACATGAATACAAATCTTCGCAACCTTAAAGCTGTCAAGGTCATGTAGAAGTGAGAGATGTCCTTTTTCAATTTTTGTTTTGTGGTTTTAGAGGTTTTTGGACTTTTTGACACTAAGGGGCCGATTCACTATGGGTCGAATATCGAGGGTTAATTAACCCTCGATATTCGACTAGGAACTAAAATCGTTCGACTTCGAATATCGAAGTCGAACGATTTAGCGCAAATCCTGCGATCGAACGATCGAAGGATTATTCCTTCGATCGAACGATAAAATCCTTCGAATCGAACGATTCGAAGGATTTTAATCCAACGATCGAAGGAATATCCTTCGATAAAAAAATCTCAGGCAAGCCTATGGGGACCTTCCCCATAGGCTAACATTGACTTCGGTAGCTTTTAGCTGCCGAAGTAGGGGGTCGAAGTTTTTCTTAAAGAGACAGTACTTCGACTATCGAATGGTCGAATAGTCGAACGATTTTTAGTTCGAATCGTTTGATTCGAAGTCGAAGTAGTAGTCGAAGGTCGAAGTAGCCCATTCGATGGTCGAAGTAGCCCAAAAAACACGAAATTCGAAGTTTTTTTAATTCGAATCCTTCACTCGAGCTTCATGAATCGGCCCCTTAAATTACTACAAAACCAAGGATTTTGAAGTTTTCATATTCAGATTATTTTTGTTTTTTTGCGTTGTCCTCCGTGCTTTTTATGTTAGGATCTTTTAATAAAGCACTTGGCATTCGTGGTTTTAGTGAAAGAGATTTTTGTGGTTATAAAACCCATAAAATTACGATATGATATGATAAATGGGCCTCTACATGAGAAAATATTTTCTGTCTCACATAAGTAATGAGATGGAATTCCTGATCTTAAAAACGTCTGCAGGGAAGTTGAATCATTCAGTTTTTTAACAAGTTCTACAAAAATAAAATGCATTTGTGTAATTACGTACTTGGCTGGTATAAGAACTTCTAAAGCTACCCTTACTGATCAGTGTTACTGAGGTCTGGGCACATGGTCCTGCCCCTGGTCATGTGACTTGTGCCTGCACTTTAGGAGAGAAATGCTTTCTGGCAGGCTGCTGTTTTTCCTTCTCAATGTAACTGAATGTGTCTCAGTGAGACATGGGTTTTTACTATTAAGTGTTGTTCTTAGATCTACCAGACAGTTGTTATCTTGTGTTAGGGAGCTGTTATCTGGTTACCTTCCCATTGTTCTTTTGTTTGGCTGCTGGGGGGGGGAAGGGAGGGGGGTGATATCACTCCAACTTGCAGTACAGCAGTAAAGAGTGATTGAAGTTTATCAGAGCACAAGTCACATGACTTGGGGCAGCTGGGAAATTGACAATATGTCTAGCCCCATGTCATATTTCAAAATTAAATATAGAAAAATCTGTTTGCTCTTTTGAGAAATGGATTTTAGTGCAGAATTCTGCTGGAGCAGCACTATTAACTGATTCATTTTGAAAAAAAAATTTTTCCCATGATAGTATCCCTTTAATTATCATCTCTAGGTAGTGATGGGAGAATTTATTCGCCAGGTGCAAATGCACGCTGAATTTGCCCATTTCACCGCCGGCGTATAAATTTCTACGTTTTTTCTACGTTCACAAAGGTTCCCACGCCAGTGATGATTTTGACGCCGGAGACGAAAAATGTACGCCCAGAATCGCAGTTTTGTGGATTTTTCTTAAGTTTTGCCAATTTCGCTGGAAATTTGCTAAATTCATGGCGAAGCGAAAAGGGGACAAATTTGCCCATCACTTCTCCAAGGAGCCTGGGACAGTATGTGAAGCACCCAAACTGCAACTGTCTACACTAGAGTTGCACCTTGGTGACAGGTATGGGGTAACAGTTGAGTTTTTTAGCAGTGGGTTGATACAGTAGTAAAGGGGCAGAGTGACCTGTTCAGGAGGAGTAGAATTAAAAAAATAATAGACACTAAGTTTCCCTATGACCTTACTCGAATGTCACACAAGCACAACTATTCACTTGCCTTTTCATCAACCACCTTCATTACACAAACATTTTCCAAAATGGTTTTTATCCCCAAAGATAGTCCAGTGATTTTCAAATACTTTTGATGAGCAAATTCTAGCAATCTCTCTCTCCCCCCAAGGGAAACTTGATGGTAAATTAGATGGTTACCAATCATCTTGAGGAAGATTAAAGTCAAAGTTAACAGTATTAAAAAAGCCATATTATACAATCTTTTCTGGGACAGGTACAATTCATTAGCAAGTGAGAAGCTTGTTTATTATTTCCCAACTGAAGCACCAGAACATGTTAATAAGGGGTCGCTCACACATCTACAAGAACCAGTAAGAAACTCAAAAAAGGAATGTATATTGCCTTTTATTTGCAGGTTTATGGAAATACAATAAGGTTTTTATTTTACTGTTTCAACGTGAACACTCTTGTGAGTTACGCAGTGAACATCTTATTAATCTTGGAAAAATGCTTTGAATTAATTAGACAGTAGAGAATACGCCTAGAAAGTAGTTGACTATGCAGCAAGGGTATGCATTAAGATGATTCTGTTAGTATTCAACTGGTTCCTCGGACATAACCTTTGGGGCAATTCAAGCTTTCGTTTACATGAAAAGTTTCAATATCTTGACAATTAAAAATGAGGCAGAAGTGATGCACACGTAGCATGACTGACCTGATTAATTATGTATGAAAGCAGAGAAACAATGGAAAATCTGGTCTCCTTCATATATATATATATATATATATATATATATATATATATATATATATATATATATATATATATATATATATATGCCTTTTTAGAATCAATTAGAACTCTACAATTAAACAGAGCTATGAAATTCTCCTCTGTGAAAATGGTGTGTTCAATCAGTCATAAATGCGGAATGTCATGGTGACCAATTAAAAGAAAGCTTTACCCCAAAATGAATACTTGAGCACATTAAGAGGCATATTAAAGAATCTTACCAAACTGGAATATATATTTAAGTAAATATTGCCCTTTTACATCTCTTGCCTTGAACCACCATTTAGTGATGGTCTGTGTGTTGCCTCAGAGATCACATGACCAGAAATACTGCAGCTCTAGCAATAACAGGAAGCAAAAGACAGAACTCTGGCTGTTAATTGGCTCATTTAACCTAACATATATGGTTTGTTTAGTTTGTTTGTGCGAACGTATTTTTTAAAAAGACAATTATCTATTTATGATTATTCAATGGCACGTGCTATTGAAAGTATATTATTATGAAAATGGTTTATTTACATGAAGCAGAGTTTTACATTTGAGCTGTTTTATGCAATGTATTTTTATAGACACCTACATTGTTCAGGGGGGGGGTATAGTTTTCCTGCTTTGATACAGTCTATGTCATTTAAGGCCATTTTTGATAAATATGACTTATAAAAAACTGATACTATCCTTAAGTGGAAATCTAACCACCACAATAAAAAAAAATGGGTCCAAAAGCAGCACCTAGACTCTCTGTCACAAACACATCCCACGGCAATGAAAACTGAATATTGAATATAACAAGGCTTTTAGCAATACAGATTTTGAGACATGTTAATACAAAACACAACTTGTTTTCAAGAAATGTCACACTATTTGCTAGGGGTGAATTTCATCTAACCGCACTCTCCATCCCTTTGCTTGAAAGCACAAGACACAATTTGTGTCCCTATATCCAAAGGGGTACTTAGCATGATCTTGGGTTGACATGTGTCTGCTGCTCCCTCTCTTATTACTGATCACGGAGTGCAGAGGCTTTCAGCTTTTTCATCCTGTGTGATGGGAGAAAAAGTTCTGATAATAGGCATATGGGCAAGAGCCTCTGAACTGAATGAAATGCTGTTTTTTTCTCTTGATATCTGTCCAATTACTGTCATTCCCTTTTCTAGATGTCTACCTGGCTATTAGACCTATTACCTCTGACTCTTCAATTGTGGCCTGTCCAAGCTCATGCAGAATGCATTTCGAACTAGTAGCCCTGTCACACTTCTAGTATCTATATGTTATTCATGCACGAGAGAGCCGGCCTTGTGTGGAATCATTTCCATATCTCTTACAGGAGCGCCCGCCGATGCAGGTAGCAGCATCTTTTGTATTCGTTATGGAATGCGAACCCTCTGCCTCATTATAAATATAGTGACCTAGCACATCTTGTTATTAAAGCAAAGGTCTCTGTTCATTAATCTTGTTTATATCACATGTGAAAAAATAAGTCATTATTAACATAGTTTATTTCTAAGTGCCAACATTTTCAGCCGCGTTGAACAACACACTAAGGGGAAAACGGGAAAAACAAATAGCAATAAATTAACAGACGCAAGCAAACATTGTGCTTCTCCTTGGGGCATATGCTTTAGGGATGTTTTGTACAATTACGAGACTGGGCATCTGCATTTCAAAAGTAAAAAATTGTAGTATAAATTAAAGAAATATGCTCCCATGGGGGTCTAGGCCCTTTATTTAATAGAGGCTAGACTATTTCAATCATATCATCATGTCTGAATCTAGGGCACTTATGTCATCCAAACAACTTACAGAATAAAGTGGCAAGGTGAATCAGCATTATACCATGAATACATTAAAATGCTTTAGACAAGTTATTCAACTCCTTTGCTCAAATATGAGAATAAGGACAACAAAAACTATATACAGATACGAGACCGGTTATCCAGAAAGCTCAAGACGCGGGTGTTTCCAGATGAGGGTTCTTTCTATAGTTTGTCTACTAAAAAATAATGTAACCCAGCAGAAACGGTTTTCCTCCAATAAGGATTATTTGGAATCAAGAACAAGGTACTGCTTTACTATTACAGAGAAAAGGGGAATCATGTTTTAAAAATGTGGATTATTTGGTTCAAATGTTGTCTATGGGAGATAGCCTTTCTGTAACGTGGAGCTTTCTGGATAATGGGTTTCTGGATAATGAATCCCATACCTGTTGTAACTTCCTCAAACAACAAAGAAACCAACTGTCACTAATTTTCCTTTTTCAGGGCCACAAAGATAAGAATGATTAAAATGCATACTTTTGGGTGAATGCACATCTAAAGGTCAGGCCTTTTTATTATCATCTAGCTTATAAACTGGGTATGTGGCCACCTTAGCTTTAGATATGGTGGCCCAGTGTGAACAGAATTGATGAAGTAGCCTATGCAGAGCGATTAGCCATTTGCATCCAAAATAAGACACACAGTAATTATAATGCAATCTATCTTTCCCCCGATGTATCCGCCTAAGTTGGGTGATATCAGGCTTTTTGGGTAAACAATAATAATAACCCTCTCCTACCACTACACTGAGGGACATATTTATTAACATTGGAGACAAACATCACCGGTAGTAACCAATAAGATCTTTTCTTTTGTTTTCTAATTGCAGGTGACGTTTAACATCTAATTGCTGATTGGTTGCAGTGGGTATCATCACCAGTGATGTTTTGTCTCCAATGTTACTAAGGGGGCTATTTATCATGTTGTGTAAAAAGTGGAGATAAAAATTACTGGTGATGTTGCTTATAGCAACAAATTTGATCTTCGCTTTTGTTTTCTAATTGGTTGCTGTGGGCAAAATCACCAGTAATGCTTTACTCCACTTTTTACATAGCATGATAAATAGGCCCCTACATGTGTTATCCACAAATACACCTTGGCGCAAATTCACTAAGCGCCGAAGCGCCGAACGCTAGCGTTAATTAGCTAGTGTTTGGAATTTTTCGTTACTGTGGAAATTCACTAACAAACGCTGGCGTAGTTTCGCTAGTGTTACTTCGCACCCTTACACCAGGCGAATTTTCGCTAGAGACGTAACTACGCAAATTCACTAACTTTCCCAGTGTACTGAACGCTACCTTTTACGCTAGACTTCCTTCGCCACCTCAGACCTGGTGAAGCGCAATAGAGTAGATAGGGATTGTTTCAAAAAAAGTCAAAATTTTTTCTAAGTCCCAAAAAACGCTGGCGTGTTTTCTACATGATGGGTGATAGGCTGAAAAAGATCAAAAATATTTTTGGGGCTCCCCTCCTTCCCCCCTACATTTCCTGATTCGTGGCAACTTACCTAGACAGTGGGCACATGTGTAGGGCAAAATAAAATTTTTATTTGATGATTTGAAGGTTTTGTATGCATTTGTAGTGCTAATACGTGTTCCTCCATTGAAATTTGAATTTGCGACGTATGCAAATGAACCATCGCTAGTGAAACTTCGATTTGCTTGGTGAATTAACGCTAGCGCAACTTCGAAAACTTACGCTACCCCTGTGCGCAACTTCGGATTTTAGTGAATTTGCGGCGCACTGGCGAAAATACGCCTGGCGAAGTGTGGCGAAGTGCGGCGAAGTGCGGCGAAGTTGCGTCTGGCGCAACTTCGAATCCTAGTGAATTTGCCTCAAGCTTGTTTTTTTTTTTAAACAAGGATTTGCCTAACTTTGTCCCATTAAGGGTATGATTGGCTAGCATATTTGTATGCCCCCAATGCATAACAATACAGAATCTTATCTGCTCAGATTTCCAGTTTATCCAGATCATCCTCCAAAGATGCCACATCCAGGATATGTGTTACAATGACTGACAACGCTGCACCAGGTACAGGGTCTTCACTGCCTCCTCCACTATTAGTTCATTGTGTAGTGGATTAGCCCATTTCCCACCAAGTTTAAATATATTTAAAGCAGATCTATCTATTTTCAGCTATAATTCCCATTACCTCTGAAAGCCAACACACTGAAGGAACAGTTGCACCAATAGTTGGGATCAGAGATAAAGAGATATATATGTAATGGTTTTGCCACCTTGCCCAATAACGTCATGCTGAGAGAAACTGAAGCTTCCACCAATATCCACATCTTTGCCCAACGGATATTACATTTGCTAGTATAATATAAATGACACAATATAAGGCTGATAAGTAAATAATTCAGATTATGAGTAAATGTCAGCTCAGAAACCAGCAGAATTAGCATCAGAATTTAATAATCAGCCCTGTAGCATCAGCTTATACTGTATGACCAGCAAATATTCTCTAGTGGAATTACCCTAAACAAGTTAATTGGTTTACCCTTTTGGGAAAATATCATAAAAGATGGAAATCATGTGGATGTCTAGTATAGCATGGCACCCAATGTTTGCTTTCACACAGGTTTTGCAGTTTTTGTAGCTCTTATTACCTCTGTATGTACAGTATATTAAGAAGGCTAAAATGGTCTGACACAAGTATAAATTTACCAGTCTTGTACTGCCAATGTTGCCTGTTAGGTAACTCATTAAACAAAGAAAAAATATGGAAGGCAGATGGAATGTCCATGTTGTTCCACAAACATAAAAGGAAAGCTACATGTATAAGCACTGGGGCTGCATGACTAGGAATCCGAATGACCAGCAGCCAAATGACACTGGTTTATGTTTATAGATTGGCAGAATCAGATGCAACTGTGATTGGGTGAGAAGGAATGAGTTACGGCTGGGGGCGGAGAAAGAGAGGGAAGTGATTTCTGCCTCCTTGTGTTTTCATTAAGATTAGTGATGGGTGAATTTCTCCCGCTTCAAAATTGACGCTGGTGACAACTTCAACACTGTTGATATTGGATGGCCATTAAAATCAATGGGGGTCCGTTAATCGTCGCCGGCATCTAAATTGCCGCTCGTGAATTTGCAAATTTATTCGCCAGTGGCTGAAAAGCGTAAATTTGCGCCTGGTGAATAAATTTGTCCCATCACTAATTAAGATATGTAGCAAAGAGGTTCAGTGGGATGGCTGAAAGCAAAGGGAGTGCACTTTTTCATGTCCGCTGATTGATGAATGTATATACCTTACATTGGCTAATTGAGCAGGAAAATAATGTTTTGTGTCTGAATCCTTTGCCATATTGGCTGACAAACACTGTTGCCTGATGTATTAGAATGATAAAAATTATCATAATGGTGGGTTGCAATAAAGTGCACGAAACGAGACCTAGATGTGGATAAACAAATCAGGCAAACTCTTCTCTTGCTATACAAACATAAAACATTAGAATGAAAAAGGGAATTGGATAATGAATTACAAAGCCCTGCCCATACCAAATTTGCTGTTGCTTATAAGAACATTGACAATAAAGAGAAGAAGAATACTAATGTATTGAATCTATGCATGTTGGCATAAACATAGAGGTATATATACTGGCTGGAATATAATACCAATACCCACAAGTATCCACATAGCTCCGTATCACAGAGAGGCTGTCTCTCATAGGGGCAAATACACTAAGATGCGAAGTTGCGCCAGGCGCAACTTCGCCGCCCTTCGCCGCACTTCGCCACACTTCGCCAGGCGTATTTTCGCCAGCGCTCCGCAAATTCACTAAAATCCGAAGTTGCGCACAGGGGTAGCATAAGTTTTCGAAGTTGCGCTAGCGTTAATTCACCAAGCGAAGCGAAGTTGCGCTAGCGATGGTTCATTTGCATACGACGCCAAATTCAAATTTCAATGGAGGAACACGTATCTGCACTACAAATGCCTAGAAAACCTTCAAAACATCAAATAAAATTTTTATTTTGCCCTACACATGTGCCCACTGTCTAGGTAAGTTGCCATGAGTCAGGAAATGTAGGGGGGAAGGAGGGGAGCCCCAAAAATATTTTTGATCTTTTTCAGCCTATCACCCATCATGTAGAAAGCACGCCAGCGTTTTTTGGGACTTACAAAAAATTTTGACTTTTTTTGAAACAATCCCTATCTACTCTATTGCGCTTCGCCAGGTCTGAGGTGGCGAAGGAAGTTTAGCGTAAAAGGTAGCGTTCAGTACACTGCACAAGTTAGTGAATTTGCGTACTTATGTCGCTAGCGAAAATTCGCCTGGCGTAAGGGTGTGAAGTAACACTAGCGAAACTACGCCAGCGTTCGTTAGTGAATTTGCGCAGTAACGAAAAATGCCAAACGCTAGCGGAATTAACGCTAGCGTTCGGCACTTCGGCGCTTAGTGAATTTGCGCCATAGACTCCCTTTTATCCAAATAATCCAATTTTTTTAACATTTTCTCTCGAATAATAATAAAACCGAACCTTGTACAAATAATTAATCCTTATCAGACCTTTCTCATGGAAACATGTTACACAAGAAAGCAAAGCATTAGAATTCACTCTGATTATAGGAACATTCCTTCTTGACTATTTAAATGGCAGTGAAACAAAAGGATGGGATGCATTATTTTCTTTCTTGGTTTGTTTCTTACTTGGTTTCTTACCTATTTGCTGTTCTGTATCAATTAGAACCAAGATAAAGAAGACTTTACGGGGGGTTATTTATTAAAGTCTGAATGGTAAAAACTCGAAAAATTCTATAGAATTAAAATTTTTGGTGGAAAAGAAAAACTCGATTTTTTTTTTGAGATTTTCTATACCCTGAGGCTGCAAAAAGTCAGAATCCAAAAATACTCTTCGACCTGTCAAGAACCTTTAGAAGTCAATGGCAGCGGTCCTATTTGCATTTTGAAGATATTATTGTCTGTGTTGGGTTTCGTATGATAAAATTAACATTTTGGCTTTTGTGCCAAAATTCTGACTTTTCAGGCATCAAATCCAAGAATTCGGATTTTTTTCATGCGACATTCCAAAAAAAGACGAGGTTTAGGTGCAACAATCTGACAAAAAGTTGCGGGTTTTGTCGATCTGATTTTTTCATGATTTTTTAATGCTAAATAAGGGTAATGATGGTGATAAATGAGGGTAAATCGTGGATTCTAGTTTGGTCTAGAATCTAGTTTGATTCTAGTTTTTATTAAAAAAATTCAGATTTTAGTAAATAACCTCTCAGGTGGGGTGAGAGTACAGGACCAGTACAGAACATCAATCCATATATTCTTGAGGGTCAAAGAGAATTATACACTGACAACTAGGGATGCACTGAATCCACGAATCCTTTGCGAAAGGTTCGGCCAAATACTGAACTGAATCCAAACCCTAATTTGCATATGCAAATTAGGGGTGGAAAGGGGAAAATATATTTTGCTTCCTTGTTTTGTGACAAAAAGTCACGTGATTTCCCTCCCCGTCCCTAATTTACATATGCAAATTAGGATTCGGTTCGGCCAGACAGAAGGATTCGGCCGAATCCGAATCCTGCTTAAAAGGCCGAATCCCGAAACGAATCCTGGATTCGGTGCATCCCTACTGACAACAAAATGTATATATATTTTTAAACATATACTGTATGCAAGGTATATAATCATACTGCAAACTAATAGCCTAATAAGAAAAGGCACAAAGTCAATTCAGTTTCATCCATATACAACTTTTCTTTGACCTGACAAACACCACCAATAACTTAAGCAGTGAAATAGAGTAGGACGCTACGCAAACAAAATAAATTCAATTAAAATCATACCTAAAACAACTGTACTGAATGACACGACCTCCTTGTCTTTGCCGTCATTGTAAAATGCCAAGTGCCAGAACCCAACGTCCAAATACTGAACAAACACAGCTTCGTTTTGCACCAAGGTTTGGATACTCCGACGTTCTCTTGGAGACTCCACAACGCTCCATTTCTCCTTGCCATCCAGGCGCTCCATGAAATCGTACTGCAAATAGAGTGAAAGAAGGAACAATGTCACATTTCAACTCAGCAACTCAATACATTATAATATTACAATAGTAGAAAGTAGTACTATACACTGTGGCATAGTAATACAATGGGAGACTTTTCGAAGATATACACATATTCTGTGCATTATAGTCGTAACCATGATTTAAAAGCAGGAATGAGCAGAAATGAATTCAGGATAATTGTACAGTTTAGTATGATAAGAGGCCATAAAGGAACTTTATCTCTGAAAAGACATTAATCACAACAGGGTGAAACTAAATGGATATGGATCAGAATGGGTGTATATGATGACAACTTGAGGGTAATGTTAACTGTACAGCCTTTCATCAATGAGTATTTAGTGACGAATGCATATTTAAAAATACATGAAGATTACGAATAGTGATGGGCGAATCTGTCGCGTTTCGCTTCGCCGAATAATTCGCGAATTTCCAGCGAAATTCGCGAAACGGCGAAAAATTCGCGAAACGAGTCGCGCGGCCCGATTTTGTCGCGCGTCAAAATATTTTGTCGCGGACGCAAGTATGTGTTATAACGCGCGACGTTATTTTTGACGCGCAGTGCAATTTGATGAAGCCCATCTTCTATGGGTGTTTTGTTTGTATAACCTTTTTTCATCTTTGGGCCTACAAATAAAAATTTTCCCCTTAGTTTCAAGCTTTGTAGTCTGTGATGATAAATGAACATGGTATCTTTTGCTTTGTGTCTGAATGTGCTGAATTGGATTGGACTCCATGGGAAGACCAATACACATGCGTGTTTCACTTAGTATACTGCTACACACATGCCCTGCATTGTTAGAGGACTCCTATCTTGAAAAAATGGCTCCCATTTTGCAAGTTTCTTAAACTTTTAACGTTTGTGGATTTTTTCACATTACCTCTGGTCAACTGGTAATGGTATCTACTACTACTCTATATCTCTGTTTAACCAAAAAGTACCATCTGTACTTCAAATATCTAATAGTAGATTACTAACACAAGTACAACTAATAAATCTGAACAGATAGTATCTGGATGCTTTGTATCTCAGATAAAAATGAATAAACCATATGTTTATGTGAATGAACCTTATATTTACATCATGTAATTGTAATGATTCTGAAATACTATGTAATGTAATTTTAATGACTCCGATTAAGAATAGTCATCGTTGTGTTATTAGAATCCAAACAATTCCAAGTACCATGTGAGTATTAGTTTAGTCAAATGAAAAATGAACTCAAAATATAGAGATATAAAAAATTTTTTTAATTCACAACATATAGCACAACTGGTGCTGTAACAAATAATAAATAAATTAAAGTGGAGGAGGAGGAGGAGGAGCAACAACCCTCTGGAGGTTGTCAACAATGTCCCTAACCTCTCCCAGCTCTTGCCGCATGGCATTTACTTGATGAACTAGGGTGACCAGGAGCTCAGTCTGGTCGTAGTAGGCATGCTCTGTCTGAGTGCCTACACTGAGCCCCTGGTCGTCCCTATCCCACCCTTCTTCCCACCACCACCACCACCCATCCCTAACCCACCCTTCTTCCCACCACCACCACCCATCCCCCCTCTCCCACGGCCCGTCATATTGGGCAACTAAACTTAAAAAAAAATATATATATATAAGGGGGGGGGTTTGGATATTTCGGGGAAGGAAAGGAGAAAAAAATAAAACCCTCAACTAAATCCCCTCAGCAGAAGTGTGCACCCACAAGGAGTACACACACCAGCACAGACAAAGACAAAGACAGTTAGCCCTAAAAAGGGCTATTGGGTGGTGAGCAGGCAAGCAGAAGAGGGAAAACAGTAAACTGAAATCCACAACCTCCACTTGCACTGACTCAGAAAAAAAAAAAGCTCTCTACACAAACTCCACTAGCTAAATCACACACAAATCTCTCACTATCCTGCTCTCTCTACCTCTACCAGAAACGCCACGAGTAATGGCCGCCTCTGCAGCTCCTTATATAGCCAGTGGGTTGGCTCAGGGATGGCTCACATCTTATTGGCTGCTGTGGGTGATGTTTAGTTCGTCGCGCGTCTTTTTGTTTTGACGCGCATTAGCGGCGTCGTGGCTCGTCGCGCGACGAAAATTTCGACGCGCGGCGAAACGAGTCGCGAGGCGAATTTTTGCCGCAATTTCGCGAAAAATTCGCCCGCGGCGAAACGCAGAAATTCGCCGCGAATTTAACCATGGCGAATTTATTCGCCCATCCCTAATTACGAAGTCTGATTTTTTGAAGACATCTTTGGGCAGCTATTATACACACTCAAGAGTGCCACTGAACCTTCTGTTACACTTACACAAAAGATGTAAAAGGTGTTTATCTCTGTTTAAGAAATCTAGACTTTGGCTAAAATTTTCCTTTAAAGATGAATGAAACTCTACAATAATGTTATAAATATTGTTTCTTGGTGGTAATGCAGCTTTATGGAAAGAAAGATATTCAACAAAGATCATTCACAATAGAGGATTCAAAAACTCAATTTATCAGATACTCAGCTCTGTCCCTACTAGTGCAGGTATGGGATGCCTTGTTCAGAAATCCATTATCAAGAAAGCTCCAAATTACAGGAAGCTCATGTCCCATAGGGGCAGATTTATCAAGGGTCGAAGTGAATTCGAGGGAATTTTCGAAGTAAAAATTGTTTTGAAATTCAAAGTAATTTTTTGGATACTTCGACCATTGAATAGGCTACTACAACTTTGACTTCGATTTCTATTCAAAGTAAAAATACTTTGACTATTCGACCATTCGATAGTTGAAGTACTGTCTCTTTAAAAAACTTTGACTTCAATACTTCGCCATATGAAACCTGCCGAAGTGCTATGTTAGTCTATGGGGACCTTCTAGAGCATTTTTCTGAGTTTTTTGATGTCAAATTAAAATCGTTCATTAGAACGATTTTACTTCAACCTCAAATGGCCAAATTCTATGTAAAAAAACTTCGACTTCAATATTCGAAGTCAAAGTATTCAAATTCGATGGTCGAATTTCGAAGCTTTTTCTATTTCGAAATTCAACCCTTGATAAATCTGCCCCATAGAGTCCATTTTAAGTAAATGATTAAATGATTTCCTTTTTCTCTGTAACAATATAATAGTATATTATATATATATATATATATATATATATATATATATATATATATATATATATATATATATATGTATATATATATATATATATATATATATATATATTGTACTTGATCCCAACAAAGCTGCATGAATCCATTTTGGTGGCAAACATAATCCTATTGGGTTTATTTAGTGGCAGATTTACTATGGTTCGAATGGTAAATTCAAATTTTATAATTTTTTTTTGGTCAAAACTCACAAATTCGGATATAAAGCCACCAACTCGAATTTGAATTCAAATGTGAGATTTATCACACTTTGATCCTGGAAACAGTTCTGATTCAACTGTTCTCCACCTAAAACCTGCCGAGTTCATGTAGAAGTCATGGCAGAGGTCCCTTGAACAAAATATTTAGTTAATATTTAATAGTAGCGATGAGGCAAATTTTTGCCAAGTTTCACTTCGAAAATGATGCCCCATAGACTCTAATGAGAGGGAAAAATGTTACATGTCAAAAAAAAAATTTTGAAAAGTCAAGTTTTTTTTTCCAGAGAAAATTTGATTTGAGTTTTGGGGTCGGGACTATTTGATCAAATTTTAGATGTTCAAATTTTAATGTCATACCATCCGAATTGTGAATAAAATCATATTTATCCCATTACTCTAAATTTTGACTTTTGCTTGATAACCCCTAAAGGTATGGTGTTCTAAATTACAGAAAGATCCCTTATACAGAATGCCCCAGGTCTCTACCTTTGTTTTCATGATGACTCCAGAGGATGAATCCATGGTGACTCCAGAGGATGTATAGGGAAATGTTTGTACTTGCCTGCAGATCCTTTAATATGGATGCTGTTTTTTTAAGATTGTTAAAAATGTCCTATTTAGGATGAACTTTATTTAGAACAAAATTGGGAACTTTATTTAGAACAAAATTGTGGAGCTTTTGTTGCCTTTTACTAACCACTGATTGTTATCAGGACGATGCATTTCTCTTTTTAATGTAATTTTATCTTGAAAAGAGAAATGTTTTGCTCACCAAAAAAGTCACGACTGCCGTGAATCTCAAAAAAAGAAATGGGAATATTTTAAGTCCAACCCAGGCTGACATATTCAGCTCAAAAAAATTTCAAAGGTAGTGATGGGAGAATTTGGGGCGCCGAAAAACTCTCAAAACAGTGCCAGTGTCTTGTTTTTGATGCCGGTATCCATTTTTGACTCCGGCATCCGCTTTTTTGGACACGGGCGAATTTTCGCTGGCGCATTTTTTCAGTGGTTCCGCGAATTTATTCGCTAGTAGCGAAACGCGCAAATTTGCCGCAAATTTGAGCATGGCGAATAAATTCGCTCATCACTTTTCAAAGGGGCATGAAGGGTGTCAGAGTCATTTTTAGATCTGCTAACATACACTATATTCCCTCCATTCAGCTTCTCCATTCATTTTTAATATTGCTTATCTATGAAGACCTCATTAGAATACTTTATGGATAATGATATTGTGTACTTATAACACTGACATTTGAACTTCTATGGTGCTACCATTTATTTGCCTTATGATGTTTCTTCTAGGCCAGGGGTCCCCAACTTTTTTGTAAGTCACATTTAAATGTATTGAGTTGGGGAGCAACACAAGCAAGAAACAAGTCCCTGGGGCTGTGATTGGCTATTTGGTAGTCCCTATATGGACTGGCAACCTACAGGAGGCTCTGCTTAGATTTTATGCAATTAAAAGTTGCCTCCAAGTTTGGAATCCAAAAATAAGCACTTGAGTTGAGGCCAAGGGGTTGGTAAGCAACATAACAGCCATGGGGTTGGTAAGCAACATTTTGCTTGTGAGCCACAGTTGGGGATCACTGTTCTAGTCTTTCCTACTCACCACTAGTGATGGGCGAATTCGCGTTGAATTTGCGCAATTCGATGCCGGCGAATAAATTTGCGAAAATTCGCAAAACAGCCACAAAAATTTGCTGGTGAAAAACGGGCGCTGCCGTCTAAAAAAATTTTGGCGCAAATTCACCCATTACTTCTCACCACCTTATCACAAATATAAACTGGCCAAATCTTAGCAAAATGAAAAAAATATATATATTTAAGATGATGGAAGGTTGTGAACATGTCTAACATGGCCTTATCTTTATCAAAAGTAGGACATCTGGAAATAAAGCCTGTATCAGAGCTTTAAGATTATTTTCTTAAAGGAGAAGGAAAGGCTTGCAGCACTTGGGGGTGCCAAATGTTAGGCACACCCAAGTGATTGTATTGACTTAACTGAAACCTCGGGCCAGTGCTCCCAGTGCTCCTATCAGCAGAAAATTGCACCAGCCTGGGGTTATACCAGTGAGCACCACGGATCGATCCTCTTCCGTCTTCTTCTTTCTTCAAATTTCCCAGGGCAAACACATGCGCAGTTGAACAAAATAGCCAACTTTTTAATTAAAGTTTGGCTTTTTGTTCTACTGCGCATGCACAGCCACGAGAAGACGGAAGAAGATCGTTCAGTGGTGCAGTTTTCTGCTGATAGGAGCACCGGCACAGGGTTTCAGGTAAGTCATACAATCACTTGGTGCTGCAAGCCTTTCCTTCTCCTTTAAAGCTATCTTGACAACAAATAATAGGACAACAAGCTTCACAAGACAACAAGCTTCACAAATGATGTACTGGTAGTTTTACAATAAAAGACAATGCTGTTTTGACTTGTACCTCTTCAGCTGGCTATACAGATATGAGATGTGTTATCCAGAAACCTGTAGCTCCTAATTATGGGAAGGCTCCATAGACTCCATTTTAAATAAAAAAATTAAGTCTTTAAATAGTTTGATTTTTCTCTGTAATAATTATAATAGCACCTTATACATGATCCCTACTAAGATATAATGAATCTGTAGTGGAAGCCAAAGAGTCTTATTCAGTTTATTTAGGGGCCGATTCACTAACTTCGAGTGAAGGATTCGAAGTAAAAAAACTTCGAATTTCGAAGTTTTTTTTGGGCTACTTCGACCATCGAATGGGCTACTTCGACCTTCGACTACGACTTTGAATCGAAGGATTCGAACTAAAAATCGTTCAACCATTCGATAGTCGAAGTACTGTCTCTTTAAAAAAAACTTTGACCCCCTAGTTCGGCATCTAAAAGCTACCAAAGTCAATGTTAGCCTATGGGGAAGGCCCCCATAGGCTTGGCTAACTTTTTTTGATCGAAGGATTTTCCTCCGATCGTTGGATTTAAATCCTTCGAATCGATCGATTCGAAGGATTTAATCGTTCGATCGAAGGAATAATCCTTCCATCGTTCGATCGAACTATCTGCGCTAAATCCTTCGACTTCGATATTCGAAGTCGAAGGATTTTAGTTCCTAGTCGAATATCGAGGGTTAATTAACCCTCGATATTCGACCCTTAGTGAATCGGCCCCTTAATATTTGAATGAATATTTAGCAGACAAAGTATGGAGACTCAAATTATGGAAATATCCTTTATCCAGAAAATCCCAGGTCCCACGCATTCCGAATAATAGATCCCATACATGTATTAAAGTGTTGCTATCCTTCACTTTAATGACTTTGCATCCATATGCAATAAAATAAATATAGGGGCAGATTTATCAAAACTGACCACAGAAAAACGCTCACAATATAATATTGTCCTAGGTCTTTATTCACTTTCAAATAAGCAGGGTAATGTACTCTTTATAACACATTGGCTTTGTACCGAACGTTGCAGTATACCTGACAATGAATTAAACAGATTTGAAATGCCTTGTACAAGTAATATTGCATTTCCAATAAAGTTATGAAGAGTCTATACACACGAGCAGTTGTCAGACCTCATAAAACAAATGTCTTTTTTTTCTGGAAGCACGGGGATCTACAATAATTTCCAGTAACCTGATTTTTACACCAGTGTCAGAATTATTAAGTTTCTGCATTTGTTTACTGTCACATTTAAAGGGGAAATAGAAGCTGTTCATAAGTTTCAGAGTTTATCTACAATGCATCTTTAATCTGAAGAAGCTACTTGGAAGCCCCGAATTAAGGCCATCTACCATAGACTCCATTATAATCAAATAATCCAAAATTTTAAAAAGTATTTCCTTTTTCTCTGTAATAATTAAATGGTACCTTGTACTTGATCCAAACTAATATATAATTAATCCTTACTGGAAGCAAAACCAGACTATGGGGTTTATTTAATGTTCACATGATTTTCTAGTAGTAGACATGAAGATGCCTTATCCAGAAACCCCCCAGTTCCTGAGCATTCCGGATAAAAGATCCTATACCTATATTACTCAGAAATTCCAGCTTCTTTAGACCAATCACTAGATATTTAGCATTGCCCATTGATTATATTATTAAGCTGCAATATTATCAGGTTTGGTTGGTGCATGGTACTATGATAACAGAGTTAAACACCACAATTCGTATAATACAGGTATGGGACCCGTTATCCAGAATGCTCAGGACCGGGGGTTATGGATCTTTCGCTAATTTGGATCTTTATACCTTAAATCTACTCAATAACCATTTAAACCGTAAATAAATCTAAACGGATTGTTTTGGTTCCAATAAGGAATTACTATATCTTACTTGGGATAAAGTAAAATGTTCTATTTTATTATGAAAGAGTACAAGGAAATATATTTAAAAATCTTTAATTATTTGTTCAAATCGAGTCTTTGGGAGATGGCCATCCCATAATTCAGAGTTTATTGGACAACTGATTTTGGGATAACAAATTTCACACCTGTACTAATAGGCATGGTGTTTTATTATTGCATAGGGACATAGTTAATAAATAGTTGAAAAACACTCCTATGGCAAATGGTCCAACTTGCGGACCAATGAGGCCTTCAAAACAACATGATTTTAATATTTAAAGGACCTCGAACATGTGGTTTGAGAAATAATTGTCCCACTATATTTAAAAGTTGGATAGGACTGGTTTAAGGAATGGTAAAATTGTTAAATTAATTTAAAAAAATCTTCCCATACGATAGTATGATATCACCAAAATCACCCATACATACAGTATACATTCATACTCAACAGTGACTTACAAATGTACAAACATAATTTGCCAAACACATAATTAACATTATAACTTAGCAACTATAACAATCAAGGCACCTACACTTTACACTAAGGGGCCGATTCACTAACTTCGAGTGAAGGATTCGAAGTAAAAAAACTTTGAATTTCAAAGTGTTTTTTGGGCTTCTTCCACCATCGAATGGGCTACTACGACCTTCGACTACGAATTCGAATCGAACTATTCGAACTAAAAATCGTTCGACCATTCGATAGTCGAAGTACTGTATCTTTAAGAAAAAACTTCGACCCCCTAGTTCGCCATCTAAAAGCTACCGAACTCAATGTTAGCCTATGGGGAAGGTCCCCCCATAGGCTTGGCTAACTTTTTTTGATCGAAGGATATTCCTTCAATCGTTCGATCGCACTATTTGCGCTAAAATCCTTCGACTTCGATATTCGAAGTCGAAGGATTTTAATTCCCAGTCGAATATCGAGGGTTAATTAACTCTCGATATTCGACCCTTTGTGAATCGGCCCCTAAGCTTCAATCTGCTTAATGACAAACATTTTTATTGGGGTAATCCAAGACCTTTCTTATGGTCTACAATATGTCATTATTATTATTATTATTATTATTATTAAACTACTTAAAGGAGAATGAATTGCATGAATGTTATTTATAATTTAATAGACAATCACACTACACATAATTAGGTGTAGAGTGTCTTCCAAAGACTAAAAGGTGCCACATATCACTAAAAAACAATTCTCTCCATTTAATGGGGGGGGGGGGGAAGGTCCATAGAATAGAAGGATAACTATACTGTAAAACCCAGTGAAATATGCATGTAGTTTCAATACATCATAAAATTAATTTCACAACTGAGAGCTTTGTTAAAAGTTTTGCAGGAAGTGCCAATGACTGACTCATAAGAAATTCCTAATTACTCTCCGACTTTGCAATGGTCCCACTGAAATTTTTTGCAGATTTATAGCTCATTACTGCAGCAATATGAATCGTTTTTAACGGTGAGTTTTTGAAGTAGCTTCTCAAGGTCAAACAATGAATCATGCTGCCCCAGGAGCTTACAATTAAATCTAAATAACTGAGGCATGAAAACACAGTAGACTAAAATCACAAATCAAATAATTTCATTTAAAGCATGTTCTGGATATAACATTTTAGATATGTGCATTGATCAGAGACCATTATGGAATATAATGCATTTAGACATTCATATAAGATATTGTGTGTGTGTATGTGTGTGTCAGATCATGGCAGTTATAAAAATAATTCCAACAGCCACCTTTGATCAATTAAAGCAGAAAACTTGATATATTCTATAAACCATGAAGGACCCAAGAAAAAGACCTTATCAATAAAACCAACAGCCTTCCGTGGTAAGCAGGACCAGATACAGACCTAAACCAAGATGGTGGTTGACAGAGGAACAAAAAACATGATTTGCCTGCAACAAGCATGCATGACTTGTGTCTCAAGATAGTCTTGGACGTCCCCAGAGACAAAAACTAAAAAGTTATAATCTGATTCTAAAAAACATACTGTCAATCTCGATATATATATATATATATATATAAATCATCATATAAAACTGCACTTATGGGTTTTGCAACATGAAAAAATTGGTAATTTATTTAATCTGGACAATAAACAAGATAGTGAACTCCTAGGCCCCAACCCTTTAAGCTTCTTAAAAAAATGTTATAACACAAAAGAATGCTTATGGAAGAGGAAAACAAAGCTTATGACCAGCAAACAACAAACACGGAAAAAACAACATTAAAACTGAACGCAAAATAAAAAAAACCTCAAAATGGGCGAATTTGTCTCGTTCATCTGAATTCTGACTATTCCGACGTGTGGCCAAATTTTTTTGATGCGGCAGATTTTTTCGCCAGTGAATTTTCGCTGCAGTTTTGCAAATGTATTTGCTGGCAGCGAAACATGGAAATTCACAGCAAATTTGCGGCTGGCGAATTTATTCGCCCATCACCAATCACCAATATGCCTTACCCAGGACACTTCTCCCCAAAACAAAACAAGTGGCATCTGACACAATTCCAACAAAACATCAAAATGACCCAGTTGTTCCAACACTTCACTGTAAATCCGACCCAATTGTGCTAAAAGCTTTCCAAGTCAAATCTATTTCCGGTGTCTAGTGTGCAAGATATAAATGCATCCAATTAATTTGATGCAAGCATGTTGCAGCTATTGACGCAGGTTGCTGAGGGAACCCTGAAGCTACGTCCACCTCCGGACCAGACAGTAGGTTTAATGAATTAGATTCTATGTGAAACTGAGTGTAAGGAAATATGTGAGAATGCATAAACACTTGTGATCATAAATGACTCCTAGGGAGTTTGGGGGAAGAAAGTCATCCCCAGGAAATTGCTTCTAGAAGATAACATACCAGGGTTTTAAAATAAATTATTGATTAAGGTTTTATAAAAACAGTAGAAAATTAAAGCAACAGTTAAAAGTAACATCAGCTCTTAATAGTCCAACTAGACAAAGTCAAAGCAAACATAATACACAATAGTATAATCACCTTTCATTAACTTGTTTAAAAACAATATAGATTTCTAATGCTTTTGAGTTTGGTACCTGTTTATAGAGAGAAAGGTTACGAGATCACCTCACAATTTATATTTACCAATGCTGCTTTTTACTTTTGTAAATAGTTTTTTTTGTCATTTTTCTTCCCTCTGGAGGGATATCATGGAAGGTCTCTAAAAGTACTCACTAACTAGGATGCAGTGAGCTTGAGATTTTGAAATTGTTTTAGAAAACAGCAAGAAACTAGACATAGCATGCATGCATATAGATTGTTTCAGTTGTTAAAGGGATACTGTCATGGGAAAAAAAAGAAATTTCAAAATGAATCAGTTAATAGTGCTGCTCCACCAGAATTCTGCACTGAAATCCAGTTCTCAACAGATTTTTTTTATATTCAATTTTGAAATCTGACATGGGGCTAGACATTTTGTCAATTTCCCACCTACCCCAAGTCATGTGACTTGTGCTCTGATAAACTTCAATCACTCTTTAGGGCTGTACTGTACCCCTCCCTTTTTCCCCCCAGGAGCCAAACAAAAGAACAATGGGAAGGTAACCAGATAGCAGCTCCCTAACACAAGATAACAGCTGCCTGGTAGATCTAAGAACAACACTCAATAGTAAAAACCCATGTCCCGCTGAGACACATTCAGTTACATTGAGAAGGAAAAACAGCAGCCTGCCAGAAAGCATTTCTCTCCTAAAGTGCAGGCACAAGTCACATGACTTGGGGCAGCTGGGAAATTGACAAAATGTCTAGCCCCATGTCAGATTTCAAAATTAAATATAAAAAAATCAGTTTGCTCTTTTGAGAAATGGATTTCAGTGCAGAATTCTGCTGGAGTAGCACTATTAACTGATGCGTTTTGAAAAAAAACACATTTTCCGATGACAGGATCCCTTTAAAGCATTTGTCTCATATTTTGCACCGTGAAAGTTCAAACACTGAATGGTGGTAATTTGGTTTAGACCTGTAAAAAAACACATATTTTGTCTGGGCCACTTAGGTATCATTAGGTATCATATATAATGTGATTACACATTCTCCAACTGTTCAGCAGCAACCATTCATAAATAGCTGAATGCTGCCCAGAGATCTGCCAGCTAAAGTCTTGATTTGGAACAATCCAATTAAAAAAATTAAAGAAGAAGGCATGGTCTTTTACTTGACTTTGGGAGTCTATTCGTAATTTAATTAAAATCAGTAATATACTGTACTAGGAATTATTTTAAAGGAAAATGCATTTTCCCTATAACAAGCGAGGAGCCAAGCAGAGTTTATAGTTTAAGTCAGTGGAATCATTTTCAATTTCCATTCCTACTAACATTTATTACTTGAAAGATTGCATGAGTACTATTGAGCTAGCATAATGGTGGCGTGAGTTAAGAAATTCAATAAGTAACTTTATGTCCTTTTTCATGGTTATTACTAATTCAGCTATAATGAGCCTATTAGCTTTTTACTGATGGCAGAAAAACAAATAGGTGTAGAAAGTGCTAAACAGTTTGAGTACTTCTGAAAATGTATGGAGCTGTTATTGTTGTTAAAAAGCAAATTATTCTAGAGTTTTCAAAGCAGAACTACAAGGTATTTATGGGAAAACATATGTATAAATATGAATTAATGGAAAACATTTAGGGGCAGATTTATCAAAGGTCGAGCTGAAGTTTCGAAGTGAAAAACGTAGAATTTTGAGCTATTTTTTGTGTAGTTCAAGTAGGGAATAGTCTAAATTCGATTTGAATTTGAAAAAACTTCGAAATTCGTAGGTCGAATTTTTTTGAAGTAATGTCTCTTTAAAACTTCAACTTCGACCATTCGCCACCTAAAAGCTGCCAAAGTGCTGTTTTAGCCTATGGGGGACCTCCTAGAACCTGTATGGAGGCAATTGGGGGAGTTGGAAGTACGATCGTATGATTCAAAGTACGAACATACGATTTGAAGTAGGCCGAATTCGGCCCACTTCGACCCCAAAAAACTCTATTTGGTTGGTCTTTTTGAATTCGAAGTTAGAAGTTTTTTAACTTGGACCTTTGATAAATATGCCCCTTAGGGTGTTATTTATTAAAGTCTGATTTTTTTTCTCATTGGCCTTTTAAATGGGAAAAAAATGTTTTGCAAAAAAAAACCCTCAAATTTTTTTGGGATTTATTAAACCCAGAGGGTGTTAAAAGTCCAAATAAAAAAGTACTCCGCTCAGACCTGCCGAGTTCACATAGAAGTCAATGGGAGATGTCCTGAAGATATCCTGAACTGTGATGGGTTTCCAAAAAAAGTCACGGTATTTGGGTGTCAAATCCGAAAAAGGCGCAGTATTCAAGCATCAAATCCGAAAGTCGTTTCAAAAGAAAATTTTCAGGAAAACGTATTGATAAATAAGGGGATAAAATCTTTGCAGATTTGTAGTTTTCAGAAAATTATGAGAAATTTTCATTTTTTGAAAATTAACCGTCTTAAGGTCCATCCAGAACATAACAAAATTATTTTTTAAAAAAAGGTCTTCTGTTTGTGAAACCTGCTGTTTTTCTTTCTACTGTTCAGGTGCAATAAGAAGAGTGTGAAATGAATAACTGTTCGATATAGCACACCCTTGGACTAGAAAAAGCTACTGGAATGAGCATTACCCATGAATGCTTATCAGTCTGGAGAAGGGATAGACCATCTCTTAATCCTCTTTTTAATTATTGTGCAGATAGTGAAGTTGTCTCTACAAATTATTGAATGGTTTTACATTCTGCACATGCACATTAACTCCTTCTGAAGCTACACAAATGAGGAAGCTGCTTGGAGGAGTAGTGAAGCATCTTTAATGATTACTTAGCAAGTCCAGTTGAACTAGATTTACTTCTGCTGGATATAACCTGGCCTGGATGAATGAAAACCTTCCTAGACACTTACAGCAAATATGTATCATTTTATGGAAACTATTCACTTGGAGGGATCCAAAGCACAAAAGAGGATTGCAAAAAAGAATTTTCAAAGCACTGCACCAGAGAAACATTCTTTAAATTGCAAAGTCAAAAACACAAGGTAAATGGCAAGATATTATGAAGAACACTGATGTCAACAGAGTGCAGCGTAATGCATTTAATAAAAAAACACCTACGCCAATGCACTTGTGGCACTTCGATTTCCGAAAGTCGGCCAAAGTTTCCTCATGAGTAAACTTTGGGTGACTCCGGAAATCGAATAGCCGCAAGTGCATTGGTGCAGGCGTTTTTTCATTGAAGCAGGTGGAAGACACGAGGAAGCAGTTTGGGGAAATTAGTCATTAAGGATGTGGACAAGTTTGTCTACCTGGGCAGCGTAGTAAGCAAGGATGGAGGAGCAGATGAGGACTTCAGGAGCCGCATCAACAAAGCCAGGCATGCATTCAACACCTTACGTCCCATCTGGAACTCCACTGCCCTTTCACAACAAACCAAAATTCGTATTTTTAACACCAATGTGAAAGCAGTCTTGCTTTATGGTTCGGAAACCTGGAGACTGACCATGACAACCACAAGTAAGCTCCAAACCTTCATCAACCGCTGCCTACGCTGCCTGCACATCAGATGGCCAGAGAAAACTTCCAACATCAGCCTATGGAAAAGATCAAAACAGATCCACATCGACCGAGAAATCAGAAGAAGAAAGTGGGGCTGGATAGGCAACACCCTCAGAAAGAGTTCTGACAACATCACAAGGCAAGCCCTTGAGTGGAACCCACAAGGGAAAAGAAAAGTTGGCCAGCCAAGACAGACATGGAGGAGGTGCATGGAGGCTGAAATGAAGGCAGCCGGATGGACATGGGCTCAGCTGAAGAAGACCGCTGCGAACCGAGTTCGTTGGAGGAGTGTCGTTGAGGCCCTATGCTCCCTGCTGGAGCAAACGGACTAAGAGAAGAGAGAGTCACCCCCAAAGAAGAGTCGATTAGTCTCCGGTCGCCTAAATCTCCCAGAATCTCCAGGTGTGCCCTTACCCTTAGGCATTTTACATTAGAGTCAAAAGGAGGTGGCAGGGGGCGGTTATGGGAATTTCTTCACTGGTTGAAATTTGACAGAAGCAGAAAACCATGCCTACAGCCTAATAACTTTAAATATATACATACCCTGGACTAAACCCCTTAATAGAAAACATGCTTAATTTATTTAAAATATCAATAGGTTGCCACTGCTTCCTTTAAAGTAGCAGATAAAGCACAAGCTTGATGTTTTGACAATCACACTCTTATATTACAGACATCACAAACATGTTTTTAAAGCAATTTTAGACTGACATTGCCTGCCTGGGGAAATTACTGTTTCACTAAGCGTTTGTCAAGAAGATGACTTAAAAGAATAATTAGTAGTTAAAATAATGTATGCAAAGCATGTTGATCATTCTAGGAATGTAAAATTCAGCGGCCCACAAAATCGGCACAAGTTGAGCTTTAGCGGTTACGCTTTACCACTTGCAAACTTTTTGCTGCGTGTGCAAAGGCAACATATGGTATAGATATTTTTTCAAGTGGATCATTTGCTTTTGTCGAGGTGATGCTCATAATCCACTTAAAGAGAAACCTAACCACGAGAAAGTACTACATGGCCAGTCAAGCAGTAGCTACTGTCAGTTTGATTAAATGGCTCTTCTGGAAAAGTTCTTTCCAATGGTACTTTAAAAAAAAACTATCTACACTAATGCATATACATTGTGCAATTGCTGCATTATGTTGTAAAAGTATTCACACCCTTGACTAAATCTCTCACTTTAATTGAGAAATATTGTCTTTTGTTTTTATTTCAAAACATTGGCACTCAAAATGTGAGGTTTTTGGAGAGAGAGTAAAACCTTGAGAAAAAATTTAAAAAAATGAAATATGCTGTTTGAATATGTATTCAATTTCAGAGGGGTCAACACTGAAGACAGCAGCAATAAAAAGCTGACATTTCTTGCTGGCTACATGCTGTTCTACTCAGCTGGCTTTGGCAGCACTTGCTGACTCCCCAACGTGTGCTGTCAATTTTACCTCAGATGGCAGGGCAGGCTCAGCAGTTGGTCTAATCGAAGGATAACTGCAAACTAAAGGAAAAACATTTTGCTTCAGTCCTTTCCCAATGCACCATGTTGAATTTTGGTCAAATCCAGAGGGGGGCTAGAATTTACAGTTATTATGGTAAAAGATGCAGGTTTTGCTGGTGCTCTCTCACCCTACAGGTTATATGTATAATAAGCCACACAGGAAGTAGCTACATCACAGCCTCCTGTGTATGGCAGGAGAACATATCTATAACCTTGTGGTATAATACTCCAGAGAGACTGCATAAACTGTTCCCCCAGCCACATATTTTTTGGGACTGCCCACATACTCAACCCCTGTGGAGGGAGGTGGCAAACCTTCTAAGGCAACTGATAGCACATCAAGTTCCACTAAATCTTACCACTTTCTTGCCAGGCAAGCCAGTACCAAAACTATGCAAAACTATGCTTGGTCAACCAAGTCTTGACACTCATCTATTTATATTGTCTAAATGGAAGAACCCAGTACCACCCACTGTGCCAAAATAATCAACACAGTGAACACCAACAGAACCTTTGAGTTGGGTATTGCGTACATGTAAAATAAGGCACATCATTATCTCAAAATGTGGTCTATATGGGAGATACATGCCTTGGCCACTATTTCATCTTAATGAGCCCATCTCTGACTAGACTAGACTAGTTCTTTCTGCCAAAACCAAATATATTCATCCATACTATGTGACCCACTTGCACTCAATGTTTGTGTATTTTTTACACTGAAGTTTATATTGCCGACACAAAACTGACTAACACTATAAAGTTCTCAACTGGAACATATGCCATATGAAAAGCATTGTTTTTAAGAGTCGTTTTATATATTTAAAATTGAGCCACAAGTAAGGCTTCATATTGCACTAGAGAGCGTTACTTGAGTAAAGTTAATTTCAGCCTTCTTGGCAAATATCTCAAGCCAACCATTGTCTACGTTGAAGAAAATGTCAGCAGCACACTTTCTCCCTGGTCCTCTCACATTAAGACCTGGTGGCATCTGAGTAGCAGAGGACTTCTCAGGAAGCCAACAGCGGCTTCTATAGGTGGAATCGTGAGCTGAGGCCAGGACCTTGGGTGTTCTGGGTTGGGGATATCACAAGTTACATCCGTTAAGTGCTGTGCTGGGTTCTTGGGAAACAATATACCATCTAACTGGTCCTTATATTTTGGTATACTTTGTATATCGAAAGGGGCTGGTGGAGAGGAATCACACCATCAAGATAGATATGCTTCCCTACTGCCCTGTTGCTACAACTTCTGATCTAATTCTAGTCATATAGTCATAGTCAGGCATCATGTAGCATTAACAAAGCTGGAGATATCAGGGCAGAATTCTAACTGCTTCTATGAGTTCAAATTACCTTAAAGGAGGTGGCAGGGTCACAAGAAAGGAGATTAAAAGGGGACTGGATCTTCTGAGACATGTGAAGGTGTTTCTATTGATATGGAAAGACTTAATATTTATATTGTGAATATACCTTTGTGATCACTAATTTAGAGATAAGTAGAGTATAGTGAAAATACTTTGCTTGATCCCTCAGAGACTGTTACGAACCAGAACAATCCCCAAGGTCCCGGATGAGGCTCAGTCTTCTGCCTATGACAACCATCGGGAGGAGCCCTTTGCTACTCGGGTGCCACCAGGTCTTATCGTGAGAGGACCAGGGAGAGAGTTGTGGGCAGGCAAGGGAACCACACGTAGTATACAGAAAGAACTGGGATCAAGGAGCGAGGTAAAGGGACAGGCCGGATCAATTCCAAACTTATAATACAGTTCCAAATCAGAAGTGTAGTTGAGGTCACAGGCCAGGGTCAAACCAAACAGGAACTGTGTACACAATCAGAATCCGAAGAGTAGTCAAAAAACAGGCAAGGGTCAAGAACAAGGATCAGACAATATTTAAGTGCACCCAGGAACTACGAAGATATACCTATATTGGGCAATGATTCAGTGCAGAGCAGGGGTCTTTATAGGCACTAGGCACTGATCACCTGGGGCCAGATAGATAACAGCTGAACCTAACTATGCCTACTTGCAATTACAAGTATAGCAATGGGAGTGAAACGGCCTTAGCTGTCTGCTCACATAGAGCAATGGTGACTCGGACTGTCCAGAAACACCAGGTCCCTTGTTTAACTCCAGGCAGGATATTACAGAGACATGACTAGTAAAGTGGTGCTTACTAGGTAAACTTAATTTGAAAACAAAACCAACTTATTGGAACATTTACAGCAACTGGTATGGATTCCCTTAATAAATACATCCGCTTTAAAAACAACTTAGAGAGACAGGATTATGTAGATGCATAGGAACATTTTGCTTTGCCCCGTAATCCACAGAGACTAAGTAAGTGTCATTGCTCTGAAACACATCAATGAATGGTAGCTAATGACTTCCTCCAGGGCTTGAAGATGATGGACAACAAGCTATAATCTTCAATAAAATTACATTTTATTGAAGATGCTAATGTGCTGTCCATTATCCTTCCATCCTCCTGTGCAGTGTCCTGATGGAAAGTGGCCATCATAAAATGAGGCCAAGTGAAATTTGTTGGACATTTGGTTGCTGACTTCTCTCTCTGAAATGTTCTCATATTAATACAAAACCTGAACATGTTTTCATTTTAATGAATGCCACAATCCTTCTATAGTACATTGTTTTCCAGCAACAAAGGGCCATATTATGTCAGAATTCCATGTTGAAGGAAACAACATGACTGTCTTATAACCACTGCTTTTTAAAATCTGCACCTACAACAAAGGGCAAACACCCACACACCTATTAAGTCATCTTTGACACAAATGAACTGTCCCTGCCAAATAACTTTTAATTTTTTTTAATGTCTAAATTACACTGTTTACACTGCAAATAATTCACCCTATAACACTTCATTTCTAACCCAACAAGTGTATTTTTTTTAGTTTTAATATTGGGGTGTAGCCAGCCATCTTAGGTCATTTTGCCTGGTCATGTGCTTTCAAAAAGAGCCAGCAGTTTAGGATGGAACTGCTTTCTGACAGGCTGCTGTTTCTCCTACTCAATGTAACTGAATGTGTCACAGTGGGACCTGGATTTTACTATTGAGTGTTGTTCTTAGATCTACCAGGCAGCTGTTATCTGGTTACCTTCCTATTGTTCTGCTGATAGGCAGCTGGGGCGGGGGAGGAGAGTGATATCACTCCCACTAGCAGTACAGCAGTGAAGAGTGGCAGAAATTTACCAGAGCACAAGTCACATGACACCTGGGAAACTGACAATATGTCAGATATGAAAATTAAATATAAAAAAATCCATTTACTCTTTTGGAAAACAGATTTCAGTGCAGAAGTCTGATGGAGCAGCACTATTAACTGATGCATTTTGAAAAAAAACATTTTTCCATGACAATATCCCTTTAAACACCATCCATCAAAATGCATGTGTATTTTGTATTAGAATTTGGCAGGCACTTATAACCTATATCTAACAGGTAATATGCATGTTAATAAAATCACATATATTTTTAGGTGCATTTGCATGACCAGTTTATCGCTATATAATGAAAAATGTATTACCTGGGCATGTGATGGTGGAAGTCCCCTTCTTATGTAAACACCAAAAAGAGCATCTTTCCCTAATGAGATGTTAAATTTTAGGAACTGGGGCTGAGTGATATGGATATGGGACCTCCAGAACACTCCTGCTAGTACTTCTTGTGTAATCCTGCGTCCGATCTCAATTTCTCCACTCTCTATACTGCTGTTTTTTGTCGTAATCCAAGGTCCTGTAAGAGAAGAATGCATAAATATATCTACTGCTTTGCTGCATTATGTATAGGCAATGCTAACCTATTGCTGTTAGTACCAGTTTGGTTTGCATGGATATTGCTTATATATATATATATATATATATATATATATATATATATATATATATATATATATATATAGTCACGCTAGACCTCATGGGGTGTATTCAGATCATATAAACACCTACACTAAGGGGCAGATTTACTAAGCTTGAGTAAATAATTCGAATGCAAAAATATTAGAATTTCAAAGTATTTTTTTGGGTACTTCTACCATCGAATTGTTCAAATTTGATCGAATGGAAAAATCGTTCGACCATTCGATAATCTAAGTACTGTCTCTTTAAAAAATCCTTCGACTCAATACTTCGCCAAATACAAGCTACCGAGTTGCATGTCAGCCTATGGGGACATTGTAGGTAGGTTTTGTGCACTTTTTATGATTCAATAAAAATCATTCAATCAATCGCGTAAAATCGTTCGATTCATACGATTCGAAAGGATTCCGTTGTTCGTTCGAACAATTTTTTATTCGATCGAACCTTTTGCGCTAAAATCCTTCTAATTCGATATTCGAAGGATTTTACTTCGAGGGTCGAATTCGAGGGTTTTTTAACCCTCGAAATTCGACCCTTGATAAATCTGCCCCATAGTGCTTATCTGTATGGGTTCAGCTAATGTGGATGAATAATGATTGTTGAAATGTAAAAAGTTTGAAAATGTAAGATTTATGCGTGTGGCCATTAATCGTCTATATGCACAATGTATTGAATTGTATTGTTTTTGGTATAGGTATTTTAGACATTGATGGTTAAAGCGGACCTGTCATCCAGACACAAAAATCTGTATAATAAAAGTCATTTTCAAATTAAACATGAAATCCAATTTCTATTTTTTTATTAAAGCATTCATAGCTGTTGTAAACTCATTTAAAAAATCTCAGCTGTCAATCAAATATTGTCTGCCCCTCCTCTATGCCCTGGGCATAGAGGCGGGCAGACAATTACTTTCACTTTCCATTCAGCACTTCCTAGATGTCACTGCTCTCCCCACATTCCCCCATTCTCTTCACCATTTAATTGTGTAGCCAGTGCATGGGGATGGACATCAGGTCCCCCATTCTGGTGCACAAACAAAATTCTGAGATGATACAAGACTTGCCTTAATAACAGTGTCCACAAAATGGCTTCTGCGTGTTTGCTATCATTTTGAATTCCCAGACTGAAGGAAACAAGATTCAAATAATTTATATAGTGTGATTAATTTTGCTTGACTAATGTGATAAAATAGGATTTTGAATATTTTTTTTGGGTGACGGGTCGCCTTTAATGGTAGTTTGTATCAGTAGTGCTCTCGTGTATATGCAGAGCTGGTGTCCATGGGCATTAATTAGGTTTATTGGCATGCATGGCTAAGCCAAGTCTTTGCTGTTCTGCATGCTAAGAAACATTGGTCATTCTAGTCTACATGGATAGTACTTGATGGAAATCACAATACAGCTAGTTTGTATGTTTAATGGTACTTATTGACAGCAGATTGCAAGCATGTATAGAACCATTATGTGTGCATAGTGCCATTCTGCATGGGTACAAATATTCATAGTGCTACGCAATATGTTGGGGCTATATAAATACATGCTAATAATAATAATAAATACTACTGCTAAGTCTGTATTGCTATACTATTGCTATTGCTATACTTCATGGGTTAGGGCTGGAACTAGGGGTAGGCAGAGTAGGCATGTGCCTAGGGAGCAAACTGGGGGGCACCAGGCATGTACCTTCTCTGTCTCCGGTCCCTTCTCACCTTTCTGGTCCTTTATGGCCCATTGGGTGTTGCGACTGCCCAGGTTGTCTAGGGCACTAGGCCCACTTGACCCAGCACTGGTTAGGGTACTAGGCAGTTACTAAGGTGGCCAAACACTGTCCAACATTCTATTGGGTCAATTCTTCACATATTGCAACACACTAATAATAATCTTATGGTAATAATCTAATAGTTAATCTTGAAGGATATTGGATGTTGCTGGATGGAAATTAGGCAACAATGTCAAGTGATAACTTCAGCTCTCCCCCAAAATGCAAAGCTGGAGTGAGAGGAGAATTCTAAGAATTGTAGTTCTGCAGCTGCTACGGTAACAAAGATGACTATGAAGATTTTCATTCATCCAGGTCATGGTATATCTAGTATAGGTCAATCTAAAAACAACTGGACTTGCTGAGTAATCAATGAAGACGTTTCACTACTCATCCAAGCAGCTTCTTCCAGGTCATGGTATATCTAGTATAGGTCAATCTAAAAACAACTGGACTTGCTGAGTAATCAATGAAGACGTTTCACTACTCATCCGAGCAGCTTCTTCAGTTCAACTGACAGTTGAACTGAAGAAGCTGCTCGGATGAGTAGTGAAACGTCTTCATTGATTACTCAGCAAGTCCAGTTGTTTTTAGATTGACCTATACTAGATAGTAACAAAGATGCATAGCCCTACAGATAATAACAGCATTCACTTTACAAATGTCATTTGCAGAAATATTTTGCTATGCAATATGGATGGTGCAGAAGCACACATAAACCTTATTATTACCATATGCATGACCCTGACTGCTCTTTTTATGTACCCATTTAAATGCAGCCTGTATGAATCCCTCAGTAATTTGCAAAACAGGTAACAAGGTGGTGTCAGTGCAAATGATTATGGGGAGTTTTCATTGTAGCTTGGGGAAAATGTTTTAAGTAGGCCATTTGCATAAATGCATAAAGCACAGCAACCTTAATAAAGGTCTTTTGTACTTTACATTGTGAAGGAGATATATTCTAGCCCAGAAACCAAAGTGATCTCTTACTCTGTTTATTTGTTTTTTATACCTAAAGCAGCGCTTATAAATGTGCTGATGGCATTTGCGAGAGCCATTGTAAAATTAGTGCCGGTTTATTTTTTCTTTAATTTGTTATACATTAAAACATTTTAAATCAGCCTGTCTTCTTTCAGTTTTCAGCGCTAATCATTCCTATTTTCCTTTAACCATCAAACCCACACTGCAATTAGGAAAAGTAACTCTCTATGAAGATTGAATTGAGACATGTCTTCATTTAATGTCACTGATGTACAGGGGAAAACACTCCGTGCTGCTTTTTGCACTGATTTCCTCCGTCACCCTGGTAATTAGGTTAAAGCGGCATTTTATATTTAGCATCTAAAATAAAAATAAATTAATTTTAATGTTATGTTTTCGGAAGCCCTTGTAATTCCTTAATCCATTTCTTACAAATGATTATGTTGCAAAGACTAAAGGATATCATATAAAAAGTGTGCAGTTTTATTTTCAATCAATTACAATAGTGCTAATAAAATGACTTATATTTGTATCATAAATCCATAGGTTTAGGGTTGGTTGTAATTGTCATTCACTTGGTATAAACACTAAGGGGGTTATTTACTAAATCCGAATGCAAAAATCACGAAAAATTTGTGATTTTTCTTTATAAAATCAGACTTTGACGAGATCAATGTGAGGCACTTTAAACATGGGGAGTGGGTGCTATTTTCAACTTTAATTAGTACATAGAGTTGCCACACTTTCTGGGGAAAAAATACTGGCTTTGGTATATATGTATTTATTTTCCCTATTAATAAAATTGGGAGCAAGCATCATTTTACTAGCCAGGAGGCAACCCTAACATAAGAGGGGTCAGTTACACCCTCTGCCCCCCCAGAGATTGTATGATGTGTTGGGATTTGCAGATAAAGCCTAAAGTGCATGATTTATGTTTGTTTGCCGAATATGTAATTTCTTTACTAATCAAAAGAACGGATGTCCAGATTTTGGAGCGGGTTGCCGGACCTTTTATTGAGAGACCTAATTCTGGATTTTGGAGCGAGTGCTCCAGAGTGCCGGTTTTTGGAGCGTGCTGGATGGTGGGACGCCGGATAAGGGGTCCAATACCTGTAATGAAATCGTGTTTGTTTTAGGAAAGGAAGATCACAATAAGTATGACAAATCTTTTGGTCTCAGGACAGGTTTGAATGTTACTTCCATGTTTATTCTATTTATCTATGCTGTGCCACACAGTATAATTGAAGAGCATTTTACAAAGGAAAAAAACACTATGGGGCCTTTTTACCAACATTCACATTTCTTATTTTTTTTTTCACGAGTCTCTAAAAATGAGTGGTTTCCCTATATTTCTTAAAAACTCTAAGGGGCACATTTTACTTAGTTTGAGTGAAGGAATAGAATAAAAAAAACTAAGAATTTCGAATGATTTTTTTGGCTACTTCGACCATCGAATTGGCTACTTCGACCTTGGACTTCAAATCGAACAATTCGAACTAAAAAACGTTCGACTATTCGACCATTCGATAGTCGAAGTACTGTCTTTTTAAGACCCACTACTTCGCCACCTAAAACCTACCGAACCTCAATGTTAGCCTATGGGGAAGGTCCCCATAGGCTTTCTAAGCTTTTTTTGGACATAGAAAAATCGTTCGATCGATGGATTAAAATCCTTAGAATTTTGGTAAATCCTTCGACTTCAGTATTTGAAGTCGAAGGATTTAACTTCGACAGTCAAATATAATTAACCCTCGATATTCGACCCTAGGTAAATGTGCCCCTAAGCGTTCACAAAAATGTACCAGGTAAAAGTTATCAAGGTCCTATAGAAGTCAATAGGAGTTGTGCTGGTCCTACTGGACCATTTGTAGCCAATCAGTATTCTGATTTTTTTATAGGAATTGTCAGAAAAACTCACATTGTTAGAGGTTTCAGAGTTATTTGTATTTTTTTTTTCAAATTGGTTAGTGTTTATTTTTTCCTTCGTGCTTTTTAAATTCAGACCTTTTAATAAATTCCATGGCATTTGTGTTTTAGAGAAAGCAAGTTTATTTGTGGTTTCAAAAACCTCTAAAACCACTAATATGAGACTTTTGAGAAATAGGCCTCCCCTTGTGTTAATAGATGTGACTAAGTAACAGGAAATACACCCTCATCAGTTAAAAAGTTAGGGGGTTATTTATCAAGGTCTAAATTTCTCAGTATTTCTAATATCAAACCTGAAGCAACTCTGAATTCCCGAATGGACCTTATTTATGAAGAAAAAAGCCTGAAAAAATAGGTTCGGGCAAACGTCAGAGCTATCCCCGATAACTAAGATTCTTTTGGAGTTTTTTGCACTGAAACCCCCGAAATCATTGCATATCGGTATGGACATCAGCGCAGACACTGGGACCTTCCCCATTGACTTATACAGGACTTTGAGAGCGTTTAGATGCTGGGGTTTTTAGACCATCGGACTTTAATAAATCTCTTTGTTTATTATTTTGCTCCGAAAACTGCAAATTATTCAAGGTTCTGATATTTGGACCTTGATAAATAACTCCCATAGAGTTCACCTGTTTATCTATTAAGGGGATATACTTAACCCACTGCAAAGTTTTAAGTAGTAAAACATTGTCCAAAGTAACTCATCAAGGCCAGATTTTTGTGTACTACACAATGCACCATTAAAGAATCAAGCCCACCTTCTTGAACTATTGATGTTTATACCTGATATCTTAATGCCTCTTCCATCATGTATCTCTTGATTCATGTTCAAAATAAAATGGATGCCATATGGGTCATCTTTGTTGATCATTCATGTTCTAAACCTCAGTTATCACTAACTCAGAAGTTATCCCCGAGGCTTCTGCGCAACACATATGAATTTGCTAATTAAAGCTAGCAGGAGTTTAACTCCACAGAACAAGGCTGGGGGGTTTAATTATACCGTGGCTTTCTTTATATTTATTTCCATTCCCGTGTTACTTAAAAAAAAAAAAATCAAATTGTTCCCAAAATGCAGACTTTAAAAGTAAAGAAAAACTCAATCACACAGAATCATTTTTCCCATCAATGGATTGCAATCTTTGGCAAGCAGATAAGAGGCACTCATGGACTATCACCGCTTCATGAGTCCCATTTAACAATGGTTACCTTCATTCATTCAGTATGATTGTTGGACAAGGAAAGCATCATGTGTGCTAAAAATTACAGCTAGTTGTCTATTACCAGCTGTATTAGGAACAATTAAAATATTAAAGTGCCTCTATAGTGATTATAATAAGCATTATGAGTATAAAAAATAGAATAACTTGGAAATTGTGAATCAGAACAATTAAAAACTCCAATCACAATACTTAAATAGCTATTATTTGCCACAAATAATAAACAATTTGTACAAGTGCTGTACATTAGATTCTAAATAAACTAACTTGTGTTTTTTTACATTTTAATAACTGGAAAAGAATGAAATTTTTTAAAAGGTCTCATGGGGAAATGTAAAAAAAAAAAAATTTGGACAAGGTTTGTCCAATTGTATTAACCCATAGCAGCCAATAAGATGTTTCCTTTTAAATGATCACTATATGCTACATTCTTATACACACAGCGGCACATTTACTAAGCTCGAGTGAAGGATTCAAAGTAAAAAAACGGCGAATTTCGAAGTATTGTTCTGGGTAGTTTGACCATCAAATAGGCTACTACGACCTTTGACTTCGATTCGAACGATTCAAACTAAAAATCGTTCGACATTCGACCATTCGATGGTCGATGTACTGTCTCTTTTAAAAAAACTTTGACTACATACTTTGCCACTTTAAACCAATGTTAGCCTATGGGGACTTCCCCCATTACTTTTCTAAGATTTTTTTGATCGAAGGAAAATCCTTAGATTGATGGATTAAAATCCTTCAAATTGTTTGTTTCGAAGGATTTCATCGTTCGATCCAACGATTTTTCCTTTGACCGTTCGATCGTAGGATTTGCGGTAAGTCCTACGAATTCGATATTCGAATTCGTAGGATTTTTACCTCGAGGGTCGAATTTGAGGGTTTATTAACCCTCGATATTCGACCCTTAGTAAATGAGCCCCATATAGTCCAGTCCAGTAATTCATCAGAGCTCTTATAGGGGAGCTATGGTGCTTGTCACATGTTGCAAAGAAACATATATGGATGCAGGTATCTTTTTACATAGGGTCAATGCATGTTCATCATTAAATCTATGTTCAATATTAAATCCAATTGTGCGCATTAAAAGGAGAAGGAAAGGTTAAATTAAGTAAGCTTTATCAGAAAGGTCTATATAAAAACACCAGTAAACCCATTAATGCTGCTCTGAGTCCTCTGTCAAAAGAAACACGGCATGACTTTCCTTCTATTGTGTACTCATGGGCTTCTGTATCAGACTTCTTGTTTTCAGTATAAAGCTCCAGGGCTAGGGCTTGAGCATGCTCAGTTTGCTCCTCTCTCCCTTTTCCCCTCCCTCCTCCCCTACTGTAATCTGAGCCCAGAGTTATGAATGAGAAGGGAGAGACTCAGGCAGGAAGTGATGTCACACCAAGCTAATATGGCAGCTGCTATCCTAAACAAACAGAGAGAGCTTCTAGAGCTGTTTACTCAGGTATGGTAAAGCGGAATAAATGTGTTATAGTTTGCACTATTGTGGCTAATCTATTTGCAATAAACTGCTTTGGTAGCTTTCCTTCAACTTTAAGGAAAACCTATTTGCCAGCAAGTAACATTTTTAACCCTCCTAAAGCAAAAATGGTCTTTTCACCACTTCCCGTATTTCAGCTAGCATTCTATTTCAAGCTAAAATTGAGTTTCTCTTCTACACTACATTGGTGCTTGGCCACAGCAGCTGTAATTGAATTCGGTGAATGAACGGCTCACAGATTGTTTCTATATCGTTTTGGTCTGAGAGGCACAAATACACAGTGAGAGATAAAAATACCCAAGGTGACTGTTATTGTAATATGTCTGTATAGTAGCCTATACAGAAAGCACAGCTGTTGACTTTTGTTGATTCACAAAATTGAGGTTGGTTATATTCAAGTTCTAACAGCGCTTTGAAAAGTAACAGTAATGAGGCCATGGTGCAAGCGTTCAGCCTAATAGATATTTAGCTGTTATGTTCAGGGATTTATAAGCGGGCAACCTGCCATTTAACACAATTACAACTGTAATATTGAATATTTATTCTTTACTTTTTGAAATCTATTTTTAAATTATGAAAGATGTTTTGAGAAAATGTGTCCTATTAAACAAATGTTGCATAACGTAAACACTGTCTAAGTAATATGTGCTCGGCTCTAACCCTCAGTGGCATTTATAGGCAGGGGATAATACATTGATCAGTCTTAGATTCATTTAGGTAATTAGTGATTTGGGGGGCTGATTTAGAAATTGATCCCTGTGCAGAATAAATTTTATATATATATATATATATATATATATATATATATATATATATATATATATATATATATATATATATAAATATATATATATATATATATATAAAAATATATATATATATATATATATATATATATATATATATATATAAAACAAACAAGGGAAAGTTGTACTCACCTCTAGTTTTTAAAACCATTAGGCGGGGTGCAATGAGGCTGTGACCACAAAATTCATACAGACAAATACAAGAGTCCTCTGCACTCAACCCATTATCAATATATTTAAGACAGAGACATTTTGTGCATACTGCTACTGAAAAATGCCTTACCCTTTAAACAAAACAGGATTGTTTGTCCATATATTGCAATATATTTAAGCTGGCCAACTACGTCAAAGTCATCCCATATCTGGCCAGTCCTATGCTCAATTTTCATCTGATTCATTAAGAATTCTATTGCTTCATTATACATTTTACAAGTTACCTGCAACTTACATATATATATATATATATATATATATATATATATATATATATATATATATATATATATAAAAAATCAAAACAGGGGGGTTGTGGGAGCACTCTAAAGGCTTTACCTTGACGTGGTATGGTGGCTTATCAATTTTATGATCATAACTTTGTAACAAAATAACCCCTGTTTTGGGTACATATGCAATAGCATTTATTATACTTATATATATATACTTTAAAGCCTTTAGAGTGCTCCCACAACCCCCCTGTTTTGATATTGTATATTTAGCCAGGAGCTGTGGCATAGCTTCAGTGGTTGTAGCACCCCATACCCCCCTTTAAACTAGTGGTGATCCTATGCTTTTAAAATTGGGCGTTTGTTTTGGGAATATCTCTCCTTTAAAAGCCTGATTGCTGGCTGGGGAGGATTTAGCCCTCAGTGAAAAAACAGCGTTAAATGGACATTGATTACAGGTAATGCTAAAATGCACATAAAATATAAAATAAGTTAGGGACCGCCATTCGGGGTTTACCTTGACGTGGTATGGTGGCTTATCAATTTTATGATCATAACTTTGTAACAAAATAACCCCTGTTTTGGGTACATATGCAATAACATTTATTATACTTATATATATATACTTTAAAGCCTTTAGAGTGCTCCCACAACCCCCCTGTTTTGATATTGTGTATATATATATATATATATATATATATATAACTACAATTATATATATATAAATAATTACAATTCTGACACACAATTTTTTTTTTTGTTGCTACAAATTTTTCTCTGGCAAAAACATTTGCAGGCAACGAAAAGCAAAAATTTGTGGCAAATCTATGCCTGCTGAATAAATTTGCCCATCACTATATATAAACTATTGTCAGGCGCATAACAATAGAAGAAGCAGACCTGGGGTGCCCGGACCAAGAGGTCTGCAGGAGCAATGGGGGGTGGGATGGAATGGGGAGGTGACGGGGACTGAGTTGCTATGCAGGTTGTGCCCCTTCGAAAATTTTTAGCAAGGGTGTCTGGCAATGAGATTTGAAAATGAATGCACAGGCAATTCTTATAGCTGTAGCTGGCTTTTGATACTACAAACTGCAGAACAAATTCAGCAGGCACACTCCCACACTTGTTTCCTAGGAAAAATGCATGCTGTGCCATGTGTTGTAAAAGCTAAATGAGAAAATAAAATATGTTCCACCTCTAGGTTAAATTGCAACAATAAAGGGACAGCAATGCATCCAAATGATAATTATGCAGTTGTTCTTTGGAAGCTCTTAGATAGCAATAGCACCATCCTCTACTGTATGTCAAACAGCTGGAAGCACTATCTCCCCAACCAGGAATAACGATTGACTCCCCAGTGCCTTTTAAAGGTAATTCATTTCTAATTATTGTGAATGGTTATAATATTGAGCTTTGAGACATATTGGGCACTTAGGGGGTTATACTGTATATCAAAATCCAAATTTATCTCATTTTTTTTTAAAAATATACTCCGACCAAATCCGCATGTGTGATTTCACCTTATCTATCAATATTGGAAAAATTCCAGTGTGGGAAAATTTGAATCATAGTTAGATTTTCCGACTGAAAACTCGCAGATCAGGATATCTTTGGGACCTCTCCCATTGACTAATCTACAACCTCGGCAGGTCCGAGATGCCGGATTTTTGGATTCTGAATTTTCCATCCTCCATCCTCACTCTTCTCGTTATCACTGCAGTCACATACTAGATATAACATTTCTGCTATCTTTGAGACACACCAAAACCAGAAGATGCATTCATCTATAGTGCCACCAGACACCACTAAACCTATACACTCAAGGACAAAATGGAGATGAAATTGTCTGCTCACTTTTTTCCTGCAGCCCCCAACTCCGCAAATTCCCTTGACCCTAAACTGGCCTATCCCAATCCAGTAGCTCTCTTCCCTTAACCTCCACCCTCCATTATCAAGAGATATCAGTCAACCTCTCTTTCCTTTTCCTAGTCCAGTCAAGGCTCTTTTACATTATGCAACACTACCAGTTGGAGGTCCATTCCCAAATGCCTCTGTTGGTTTCCTAGTAAAGGTCTATATTATCTACAAACATTCTTTATTGATCAAAACCCTCTATTCTTTAATAAAATGCCATTGAGGTACTTTATGTGTAGTGTCTGCTCAAGCTTGCATTCTAGTCACTGCAAAGTCTCCTTTTTTTATTTTTTTGTACAAGTTTTCTAATGGGAAGCCTTTATTTTCTATTTAAAATGTATTCTACGTCTTTCCCCTGTTTTCCGGAGAGACTTGCTTGGTATATGTTTTCATTGCTAGTAGATTTCCTTACTGCAACAGACACTGTGGATCAGTTGAACATAAATGTTTTTTTTTTTCGATTGTGAGAGTCTTTATGGAAGAATAATGGCTTAATACAGGTAGACTTCTCATTGTGCTACTTAATATACTATAAATGCAGCCATATGTATAAATATTTATAAGTACAAAGGCAAAGTGTTTTTAGATAGCTTCAGACATATCAGAATATTATACTTTATGCAGTTTTTTTAAATTATTTCCTTTTGTGATCATGAATAAATGTATTGGTTTCTTTGAATGTGGCTCCCCCCCCCCTTCCCTGTGTTTTAGACAGCTTTGACTAGGCAGGTAGCACTATTCAATTAGTGATGATGATGAGGCCTATTGTGAGACTGGAAGCTTTCCCAACATTTTGTGGTCATTCCAACATAACTAAATTTTGAAAGTGGCTTAATTACCCCATACCAATGTTGAAGACTGCGTTCTTTATTGCCATAGTTGTAGGACACTGTGCCCTTCTGCAATATGTTCTACTTGCTCGCATGAAAAAATACTTCCACGGGGCCTATAACGAGGGATATTTAAGTCGTTGCCTTAGACTTTATAATCTTTGGAAGCTATGGATGTGATTTGGGCTTTAAATTATCCCCAGCAAACAACCATTTTGTGCAGATAATCACTTTCAAAAGCTGCATCCAAACAACATTAGTGAACTCTGGTATTTCCCAGCATCTGTTTTCTAGGTCCAACAGGACAGCCTGTTTCTGTTGGAGATGTTCTCTTAATGGGCTATTTAAAGACCTGCGGGCAGAGGTACAGATTAGAGCTAAAGTACAACAGATGCTTTTAGGAAGGGAAAAGTAATTTGCTTACATACATGCTGAGGTTAATTATAAATGAGACAATCACAAGAAGGCTACATAACTGAGCCCCCAAGGAATACTTCTAATACACGAATATTGTCATTCTTTTTCTATTTAAAACAAAAAGATTATTTTATTGAATGAAAACCAAGTTTTATAGTCAAGGTGAATTCTGTTTAAGGAAAATTGCATCTTATTCATAGTTTATGTTAGAGAGCATATCTACAAGCGCATATTTCTGATCAGAAGGAAAAATAGAGACAAATATGAGTGTGCTTATCAGTATAAAACAATGTATAATTAAAGTAATACTGCTCATGAGAATATAAAATTATTAACTGAAAATATTGTGTAAAGTAGCATAGTTTGGGTGAACCTATTTATAAGAACCTTATTGGTTAGACAGAGAAAGGCTAGTTTAGGGGGTTATTTATCAATGTCCGAATTTATTTCAATATTTTCTGAAAATAACTCCGACCAAATCCGCAGGGGTTTTTTGGGCTTATTTATTAATACACTTTTCCCGAAGATGTTGTTTGCGGGGAAAAAAGTTGAAAAAATCATGAAAAAAATGATTGTCATGATTTTTTCAGATTTTTTAATCCGATTTTCAAGATTTTTTTGGATTTTTCACCTGAAAACTTTGGGGTATTGCCAAAAACCCAGCACATCAAAAAATCATTGGGACTTCTCCCATTGACTAATATGCAACCTCGACAAGTCTCAGATGCCGGATTTTCAGATTCAGACTTTTCCCATCCTCTGGGTTTAATGAATTCAGAAAAATTTGTGATTTTTTTAAAAGTCCGATTTTATTAAAAAAAAAATCATAAATTTTTTGTGATTTTTGCATTCGGAGTTTAGTAAATCACCCCCTTAGTGTTGGAAACCCTGCTGCTACTACATTTTCTGGTACTCTTGTGACTATTTCTGTTTCAATTGCAGCAAACAACAAAAGCATATTTTGCTTTATGGCAGGAATTCTAAATATAGGGGCAGAGGAGTATAGGCAGTCATTCAAACCCCAATAGAAGACCATCTTGGACAAGCTGAATGTACAGGAGCATACAAAGGTCCCAGGTAGTATGTCCATCTTTTGGGCAAACAGCATGAGCTATTAGAAGTGTTGGCTGCTCTTTACTGCCTCACCTTCTGATACACCAAGCGCTGACCAATATGATGCATCAACAATGAACCGCCCAAAAGATTTTGCACAGTACATGGATATTGGTCAGAATTGATGGAATTTTGTACAATATTATTGCTACATGTATATCCTGCTTATCATCAAGCAAATACCCTTTATCTGAAGGGCTCATTAACCATGTACAGTACTTCATTACCACTTAGGGCAAGGGCGCACAGAACATTTCTGCTCGCGTGCAGTCCAGAAACATCTCCTTTGGAGCTTTCAGCAGCTCTGTTGTGTGTGACTACATGCTAGCGGATCCTATTAAAGTCAATATACATGGGGTACAGAGTAGACCTGCTTCTGTTATGCTGAGAGCAGTGGAGCCTTTGCTCAATTTGGCCATAGACATAGAAACAGTACTAGTTCTTTTAGTCCAGTCTTCAACACCATGGGGAGCTGGGTGTATTCAGAGCAGGCAGGATTCTCACTGGAGGATGCTTTTTCTTGCAGCATATTTAATCACTGATAATATGATGGTGTATACTGTAGACCAGTAGCTTTTTGGATGTAGAAGGTTTATCCCTCAGTGAATAACACAAGACATGGAAGCAGTTATTTTAGTCCAGTCTTCAACACTCCAATTTCCAAACCCCACCAGCACTCCCTGGCCTCTCCGATACAAGCTGGTCCAGTGCACAGTTAGAAGGGTTCGGCAACCCTTAATGAGACACGTTAGCAAGAAGGAAACCGGCACTCAGGACTCAATGCAAGCGGGCAAAGCCCTGCGTGTTTATTGCAACATTACGTTTCGGGTGCGTGCCCCTTCGTCAGACAGTCTTCAACACTCCCCGTCAACATGAAATCAATTCAATAATTACAAATATTAGCAGTTCTTTAATACATATACTTATTGGAATATCTATGTCCCTTGTAAATGGTATTATAATAAAAGGGGACCATTATGTGAAGAACATATAAAAAAAGGCAGTGACAATTAGAAGACAGGAAATTAATTAAAGGTGAAGTTCATCAGTTATCTTATTCATTTGCATTGGCTGCCAGTATATGAAAAAAGAAGAACAGAGAAGAACAGAAAAGAACAGGCATACACAGAATGGTTGCAAGCCCACTCACTCCTGCCATTACAATGACATAACCCCTCATCCAGTGGGAGGCCCTGACCAGTGAATTCATTAAAATGATCATTTCTTTATACTTCTCATTTAACAATGCTTACTAAACCCATCGGACTAGACTGCAAATTTCAGATGATAACCAGTTTGGAATCTCATCGATTTTGTAAATATTTCAACCTAAGGACCCAGCCTTCCTGAATAGTGATGAGCGAATCTGTCCCGCTTTGCTGAAAAATTTGCGAAACTGCAAAAAAGTTTCGAAACATATTGAAGTCAATGGGCTTCAAAAAAACTTACGTGCACCCTTCTTATTTTTTTTTTCTATCAACATTTTTTATTGGGTTTTCATAAACACAACAGAATATGTTCCTTTTCTGCATGCCATAAGGCATGCATCAATTTGGTCTTGGCGACTTTTTTGTTGCAAATGCATTAAAGTTAATGGGTGTTTTTTGTTATAGCAACTTTTTTGTCTCAGTCAAATCTTTGCCGCAGTTTTGTGAATGAATTCGTAGGTGGCGAAGTGCGGAATTCCACATCGAACATATGCCTGCCGAGTAAATTCGCTCATAACTATTCCTGAATTGCCAAGAGCCCTCTCATTTGTATCTCCAAAACCAATTGTTGTGATATTTAGCAAGTTGGATCACACAGAGATAATTGTGTCCCATGCAAAGAAAAATACTGTGAGAATTCATAATATTGGTTTGTGATTGTGAAGGTAAGCAAAAGGCTTGACGTCCTCAATCTCATTATAAGGAGAAGGCAATTCCACACAAATACGAAGAGCTTCTACCTGTAAATTTAACCATTTTTGGGGGTCAGGTGCTAAACAGTGGAAGTACCAACAGCCTGCGGTCCAATAGTATGTAGAATACCAGGTACACCATAGCAAACCATAGACTTAAAGATAAGTACATCAAAAAAAAAATGTTGATTCACTAATCTTCAAGTTTGTGGTGTGCTAGGTTGTACCTGGTATTCTTATTATAAGGAGGTGAGCCATTTCAGTTCTTCTTCCAGTTAGATAAGAATTAGCAAATATAAAATGATAAATTATGTTTGTGATTCAGCAAATATGTTTTCATAAACTACTCTTGTCTAAATTATAAGTTAATGGAAATCCATACTCTTGGTTTAACACCTCTCTAAAGGGGACATACAGTATATCAAACAAGTACTGGCCATTGCTTTTAAATGCTGAAATGAAAATTTTATACCCCAAAAAAAGCAACATTTGCTTTTATTATTCTAACTGATCTAGACCAAGCAAGATATTTCTAAGGATAAATATTTTGGAGCAAATGTGTCCATATTCTTTATAACCCCTCCCTGAAATACAAGTTTGGAATAGTTTTCAAAAGCTCCTTAGCTGTAATGTTGGATACATTTAGTGCACTGAGCGTACTCTATAATTGATCAAGTTGAAGGAAAGGAAAGGTCTGATTGCTTTAAAAATCTTTCCAAATTTATTGAAATACTCTTTTCCTGCTTTACAATTTTTTTTTTGTATTCCTCCCGTACTATAATGCAAGCAATGAACAATTTGGCCGTGCATTCATACCTGCTCTAACATTTATTCACACGCATTCAGAATGTGTGGCTCTAACAGATGGTCATGCCTGGATGATAATTGAAAGTAGATTGGAGCCAAAGTGGGCTGAAGAGGACAAAGTGTTGCAAGAACTAGTTATTCTTGAGCAAGCAATGGGATGCGCAGGAATTGATGACAAGGTTGATGAGGACATTATGAATAATGTAGAGGGTGGCATTTGTTCAAGAATGGAGCACAGAGATTACAATGATACCAAGAAATGACAGCAGATGCCATGAGAGTGTGGCATTTGTCCTACTTCTCATTAGAACAAACATAAAAAATGCATCGCATTTATAAGGTTTTTACACTGGATAGTGCAGGCAATGAAAGGAGAGGAAAAAAAATCACGGGACTTAAAGAAACTATTCATTGGTGAAGCTTTTCTGGTAATATGACATTTACAATCCATTTTCTGTGAAAGGATATTAAATGCATTAGGCTCACCAAGCTGTTTTAAATATATTGCGCTGTTCTTTGCTCCCAGTTATTTAGTAGATTTAGATATTGGAGGAAAATAATAACTGTTCAGATAAAAATTGCCGCATGCTGTCTATGAATAAAATAAATTGAGGGTGGTGAAAAGCTTTTTCTGGCTAACAACCCTGTCCTAGAGGAAGTACAGCAACACATTTATTTGCATCTAAAACAAAGCCCAGAAGAAGAGAGGAAAAATCAGCTTTATGGAGCATTTCTGCCAAGCTAGTTTTACATCCGAAGAAATCAGCTCTTGTTCTCTTTATGCAACTGGTCCTCTATGTGTTGATTACATTGGCTCACAACTGGCTGAAAACAGTGGGGTTAAATTTAGTCTAAAAAACATAGTTGGCATCACAGAGTGAAGATTTTTCCCATAGCTCACACCGTGGCGCTCCATCCATGCTGTTTATTTAACTGTAAATTAGGGTGTCCAAATTTTGAATTGAATTAAGTAGCCCTCAAGCCATGTAATATTCAGGTCTTTAAAGGGATCCTGTCATCAGAAAATATATTTTTTTCAAAACGCATCAGTTAATAGTGCTACTCTAGCAGAATTCTGCACTGAAATCCATTTCTCAAAAGAGCAAACAGATTTTTTTTATATTCAATTTTGAAATCTGACATGGGGCTAGACATTTTGTCAATTTCCCAGCTGCCCCCAGTCATGTGACTTGTGCCTGCACTTTAGGAGAGAAATGCTTTCTGGCAGGCTGCTGTTTTTCCTTCTCAATGTAACTGAATGTGTCTCAGTGGGACATGGGTTTTTACTATTGAGTGCTGTTCTTAGATCTACCAGGCAGCTGTTATCTTGTGTTAGGGAGCTGCTATCTGGTTCCCATTGTTCATTTGTTTGGCTGCTGGGGGGGGAGGGGTGATATCACTCCAACTTGCAGTACAGCAGTAAAGAGTGATTGAAGTTTATCAGAGCACAAGTCACATGACTTGGGGCAGCTGGGAAATTGACAATATGTCTAACCCCATGTCAGATTTCAAAATTGAATATAAAAAAATCTGTTTGCTCTTTTAAGAAATGAATTTCAGTGCAGAATTCTGCTGGAGCAGCACTATTAACTGATTCATTTTGAATTTTTTTTCCCCATGACAGTATCCCTTTAAAGCATTTCATTTAGATGAATTATTGTCAAATGTTTTGGGATGTTCCCATTTCTCTTGACTCCCCTTATGAAACTTATAAAAAAATGTTTTGAAGACCTGCTATTAGACTTTCCACATACAACCACCCCATTCATTGACAGAGTATGTGTAAAAATGTGGAATTATAGCCACCTTAAATAATGAAATCTAGAGAAATGCATGTGACTACTGTACTGTCTTGTATAAAAAGGGCATTAACTCAAGGTAAAAAAACATAATTTTGCCTCTCTATACAATAGGTCCCTTGAGTAGGCAGTGCAATGTGGGGCTCCAGACCTCTAGAGAGATATAAATGAGCTGCAGAGAGCGCAGAGATGTGCAACTAAAACTGATTAAAGGGATGGAAGATTTAAATTATGAAGGTAAATTATCAAGGTTGGGGGGGGGTTTTTCTGGAAAAAAGAAGCTTGCGAGGGGACCTGATTGCTAAGTACATTAGACGGCATTACAGATGGCTATCGGGAGATCTTTTTTTCTATAAAGAGGATTATCGCACCAGAGGCCACCCCTATATTAAAGGAAAAGAACTTTAATTTGAACCAGAATCTGTGGTTCTTCACAGTGTGGGCAGTGAGGTTGTGCCCTGCCGGGTGATGTCTGATGGCTGGTTCTGCAGTTAAGAGTGGCTTGGATTAATTTTTGACTAAGCAGAATATCCAAGGCTACAGTGATACTTAAATCTACAACTAATATAGATATTGGTATATACAGTTTATGTGAGTGTATGTTCTACTGTAAAAAAATGCCTATAGCGTTCAATAGCTTTTCATGAAAGAAATGAATTACTTTATTACTCTACAGTTGAACACGGTAAAGGCTTTACTATTAGGGCAATATTATAGGCAATTGAGGCTAATCGTACATTGCTGAAAAGTCTGTGGAAGCATTTGCAATCCCAAAACTACCTGACATGGTACATGAGTTACATTCCTAACGATAAATGTCACTGCAAAGTTGCAAATGTCACAGACGTAATCACATGCATGGCTGGTTTACTCACAAGCACTTATACACTTTACTGTAGCGCCATTATTTCCCAAGATAGACTTTTGTGTACCTGTGTTTTTCTTTTGTCTGATGTGATTCATAAGGCAATATTTTACTTTCTATGGAAGAGTAGTTTCAAGGGGCAATTTACAGCTGTGTTCAGTGTGAGTTGGAAAAACAAGGCTTGTGTCTTTTTTGTTATTCCTTACAGTAACCTTGTAGTGGATGTTGAAACTTGATTCATTTTACAAATTGCTTGGTCTTCAGAGCAATCGTGGGAAGAGGTAAAAAGACATCTAATTAACAGTAACATTTCGATTATTCCATATCTGTAAACCTGACACTTGCAAAAGTTATGTTATAGGAAGGGTTTGTTTATCCAGTATTTGTTATCTCTATTTAAATGTACTCTTCTAATGATAGGGGGGGATCGTAAGGATAAAAACAAAGATAATACAGATGCAGCCACTTTGGTTTGTCTGTTTGACACAGAATAACTAAACACAGATATCCCATTTATCTCATTTAACACAGAAAACTGCGTCACAACATCCCATCTAATTAAAGCATTCACCATTGTGAACAATGGAGCTTTGGTATGCTAATGAAAAGGTTAAATGCATTAAATGAGTTAAGATGACTTAAGATAACACAGTTTCTTCAATTACCCCTGAGTCATGACGCATTTAACTCACAAATCCAAGTGGCTTCATCTGTAGCTAGTGATGGGCAAATTTATTCGGCAGGTGCAAATTTGCGGTGAATTTGAGCAATTCGCCACCGGTGAATAAATTTGCGAAACGGCGCGAAAATTAAAAAATTTAAAAAAAAATGGACGCCGGTGTCTGTTCGCCCATCACTAAAAATAGTCTTTTTTTCCTAGTTGGAATGCCTTCCCAGCACAGGCTCACATTTATTTTGCTCTTCTTTTCAAAACACACATAATATCATTTTGTTGAAATAGGCTTTTTAAGGCATTGCAGCTACAATGTGTGTGAATGGGTTTATATGATTTTTTTTTAACTACATGTTTTCCTTTTGAAGAATCCTGGTCTGTGGCTGCAGTCATCATGCCACCCTGGGAATGGTTCTAAGACCAGCATGGCTAAGTTACTGTTTACATTGGTGCTCCTGCCAACTAGTTTATAGAATAAAATATCATTACTCTGTGTAAAGAACCTGAGAACCCAGAAGACCACCAGGCGACCATTGAGAGAACTTACAAACCCTATACAGATGTCGCATTGTTCAGAAATGAACCAAAACCATTATATTTTAAATATATCTTTGTCTCTGGTGGGGTAATGTTTACATACTGTATATTTTGTTGAATCTGGAGAATTCTGCCCCAAGAATTATGAATGATATCTTGACTGCTTGCTATAAATGACTGTGCTAGGGTATATTTTCCAGTGTCAGTTAATAAACTTTTGGGGGCAGATTTATCACGGGTCGAAGTGAATTCGAGGGAATTTTCAAAGTAAAATATTTCGAAATTCAAAGTAATTTTTTGGATACTTCGACCATTGAATAGGATACTACGACTTCAACTTCAAATTTGATTCGAAGTAAAATCATTCGAATATTCGACCATTTGATAGTCGAAGTACTGTCTCTTTAAAAAAAACTTTGACTTCAATACTTCGCCAAATTAAACCTGCTGAAGTGCAAATTTAGCCTATGGGGACCATCTAAGTTTTTGGAAGTCGAAGTAAAATCGTTCGATTGATTGCTGAAATCCTTCGAATCGAAGGATTTAATCGTTTGATGGAATGATTTTACTTCGACCGCAGGATACCCAAATTCGATGAAAAAAACTTCGACTTCGATATTCAAAGTCAAAGTATTTCAATTCGATGGTCGAATTTCAAAGTATTTTTAACTTTGAAATTCGACCCTTGATAAATCTGCCCCATAGTATCTGTGTTTTATAATTTCTCTGATTATTCCCAATTTATAATTCTACTTCAAATAATTCATTATACAATGCAGCTGTATGTTTAGGACAAGTATGGATTTATCTTACAGACACAGAAAGGCTTATATTACATTTACTGAAAAGTGACACTTTGAAGCACATATTCCCCTTTCTTTGTGGGATTCAAATCATATCAACAATAAAATGGAAGTGAAATTGTTTTGATAAGAGATTATTTATCGGTTTTGCTCTCTACTTTCTTTCAAATCTTTTAAGAGCATAAACCTTTCCCCCATTCAAATTAAGTGTAAAATGAGTTTGCCTGGTAAAGTGCCAGTCAATCTCTTCATCAATTGCCACCTGCAGTCAACAGCCGCATTTCCCCTGCAACACTCGACTTGACGCTCGAATGTCATTTAAGTGAAGGTCAATAGCACCAATTTAAAACCTCTTTTTTCAAACAAATACCAATGCAAAGGTCGATTTGCATAACTTACAGAAAACGAAAAATGAAAGCGGTCACTGCTGCTTTTGTTATCAGTGACTTGGCTTTTCTTTTTTAAGTGTAAACCATTCATTCTTTTGAAGGTACTTTTTTTTAAAATGCAAAGATCAGAACCAATAAATAGAATGTGTGCGTTGCTTCTTCTTGGATAAACCCAGTTTATGACGGGTCCATATATATTTATAGCTTTGGAAGTATATTTGGAAGTACAGGTATAGGATCCCTTATCCGGAAACCCGATATCCAGAAAGCTCCGAATTACGGAAAGGCTGTCTCCCACAGACTCCATTTTATCCAAATAATCCAAATTTTTAAAAATGATTTCCTTTTTCTTTGTAATAATAAAACAATAGCTTGTACTTGACCCCAACTAAGATATATTGGAAGCAAATACAGCCTATTGGATTTATTTAATGTTTAAATGAATTTCTAGTAGATTTAAGACATGAAGACCCAAATTACGGAAAGATCCGTTACCAGGAAAACCCCATTCTGGATAACAGGTCCCATACCTGTATATGGAAGATGATTTGTGATTAAAATGAATGCAGTTTTGTTTTATGCTGTAAGGCTCATGATTGTGTATGTCTTCTTTATTCCTTAATAAAAATTTTAAGTTACAACAAAAAAAAAAATGAATGCAGTTTTGGGTAAGACATCGTTTTGAAACCCCAATGGAGCAAGACAATTTTCGGAATAATATCATAATTAATGGTAATTAATTAGGAATTACCCCTTATCAGAGGGTGGCAAGGTGCTTGTTCTAGAATAGTTTGTGATTTGGTCAATTTGGTTTCCAATAATCATCTTCTTTGACTCTTTTGGTAGAGGGTGGAGCTTTTGGATCACAGGTTTTTATTGCCTGTACACTCTTATAAGTTTGAAAATGGGATGGTATTTCCAAAACACCTTGCTGCAATGTGAGAAATATTAATATATTGTTTAATGTTCTATAACAATAATTTCTTCCTTAGGGGCACATTTACTAAGGGTCGAAGTGAATTCAAAGTGAATATTCGAATTGAAAAACTTAAAATTTTTGGGTACTTTGACCATCGAATAAGCCGACTTAGACTTCGATTCGAAGTGAAAATGCTTTGACTATTCGGCCATTCGATAATCAAACAACTGTCTCTTTAAGAACGTCGACTTCGACACTTCGCCACGTTAAACCTGTCGAATTTCTATGTTAGCCTATGGGGACCTCTTAGAACATATACGTTTTTAGAAGTCGAAGTGAAATCGTATGATCGTGTGATTAAGGGGCCGATTCACTAAATTCGAGTGAAGGATTCGAAGTAAAAAAACTTCGAATTTCGAAGTGTTTTTTGGGCTACTTCGACCATCGAATGGGCTACTTCGACCTTCGACTACGACTATGACTTCGAATCGAAGGATTCGAACTAAAAATCGTTCGACTATTCGACCATTCGATAGTCGAAGTACTGTCTCTTTAAAAAAAACTTCGACCCCCTAGTTCGGCAGATAAAAGCTACCGAAGTCAATGTTAGCCTATGGGGAAGGTCCCCATAGGCTTGCCTAAGTTTTTTTGATCGAAGGATATTCCTTCGATCGTTGGATTAAAATCCTTCGAATCGTTCGATTCGAAGGTTTTAATCGTACGATCGAAGGAATAATCCTTCGATCGTTCGAGTTTTCTGCGCTAAATCCTTCGACTTCGATATTGAAGTCGAAGGATTTCAATTCCTAGTCGAATATCGAGGGTTAATTAACCCTCGATATTGGACCCTTGATACATCTGCCCCTAAATCTTTCGATTCGAAGTACGATCATACAAACTTAAATATCCTACAAATTCGACTTTGAATGTTGAACTAGCCTATTCGATGGTCGATGGCCCCCTAATGTCTATCACACTTGCTTACCAAATTGTGTAGCTTATTATAAGACTTTGATGTAAAATTCTGTATCCAGCAGGACATTTTTTAAGCATATACACCTTACATGTCTCACACTATTACATCCGAATCACATGGAAACCTTCTGCTAAATGGGAGAAACACTTAGGGGCTGTGTATTCAATGTATAATAAAATCATAGCAACAATCAGATATTTGCATTTAAACAAGTGAGCATGAAATGCTACCTGCTGATTTGTGGGTATGGCTAAAAGACCTGGTGCAAGCTTAGTGGCTCTCACAACATTAGCTGATATATGTGTTCCACTCAAATTAAGAAAGCCAGGTACATTTAACAGAATTATTAAATATCTTCTAAGAAAAAATAAACTGGAACCCCTTTGGTTGTTGAAGGAATAGCATACTATTATCTTGGTGGAGTCACATGCTTTGCTCTTCTTTGTAGCCTACTTATTTAGTAATTGATTTTTGATTCTTACACCCATATATAATAATATGTTTAATCAGCAAATTCTACCTGCTGATTGGTTGCTATGCTCTAGGACAAATTTAGATTCAAATTTATTAAAGACTTATTAAAGGCTGAATAGTAAATTTAGATTTGAATTTTCAATATTTTTTTGGTATCAAAATTCACACATCTGAATTTTAATCCCCAAATTTGAATATAAATTTAAATTTATCACACCTTGACCATGGAAACAGTTTCAGTTTGAATATTCGCAACCTAAAACCTGGCTAGGTCATTAACAAGTCAACGGCAGAGGTCAGTTGAACCATTTGAATATGTTGATTCGAATTTTCAGGTATGGACTATTTGATTAAATATTAGACATTCCAATTTTTTTCTTAAATGATCTCCCATTCAAGTTTTGATTAAATTAGAATTTATTAGAGTATAAAGAAATTCACATAAATTCAAAATTCGACCTTTGATAAATCTGCCCATTAGTGTCTTTTATTACATAAAAGACACTAATGTCTTACGTGCTTTAATAAGCAGTATACGCACTCATACCTGTAACTCTGACAAGCTAAACTACAGTAAACTTTGGAGCTGGACAAGCTATTCATTGTTTGGATCTCCTATACAGAAATCAGACTTCCAGAAAGCTCCAGATTAGATGAAGGCCATCACCTATATTTTAAGCAAATACTTGTTTTTTTGTCATAAACAGTACCTTGTACTTGATGGTAATGGTATGGTAATTACATGGCAATAACGGAGGTAAACTATTTCCCTCCCAGTTCTTTATAACTAGTAACCTCCAACATGTGCTTATGGGCAGTCACAGGCTGACAGACCTAGTCCTTGATCCACTTAGAGTGTATCAGATGCCTCACAAATGAAGCAATATTTATATTTATTATGTGAAAAAAATGCATAGTCCAACTATCTTGATCTAGCTTTAGTATTAAACGGTTAAATAAAAGCCCCCTAAGATAAATACTACTCAACGATATCTCAAAGAGTAAACAATATCATGGCAAATATATTATAGAAACGTCCTTGTCGGTAACACTGTAACATCTCTCAGAGAACTCAAGTTATTTTCATTGTATACCAATCATTCTTCCCTCGGGTCAGCCTAAAATCAATATGAAGTCAACCATTATAAGGAAAAAATATGCAACATACCAGATAATGGCTTTGGTTATATATAACATACCATAAATTCTTTTCAACTGTGTAAACTCCTAAGTAAAGAAAAGCAGTAAATTGAAGTATAACTTTCACTGCTTTCACAAAGTTACAAAGGAAAAGAATATTAATGGAGAACAGTACCTTATGAAACCTTCAAATTATAATTTTTTTTATTACTTAAAGTTACTTTTGCAGTGTTAGTCCAGGCATGTTAAATGCTGGAATTTTGGTGGCTTTGGATGGGCCCTTAATTGTAATGGTTGGCACCCTGAATCCAGAACCAAATGCCAAGCACCCTGGTCTCGGCTCCTGCTTCCGCCTGTAACAGCTGCCTTTGGCCTCGGGAGGAGCCCTCAGCTACTCAGATGCCACCAGGTCTTATAATGAGAGGTGCAAGGCGAGGGTTCTGGACAAACAAAGGGGCACAACTGTAAAGCAAAAGTCTTTGGGCAGAAGGTCGCGGTACAAGGCATTAGACAGAATCGTAGTCAGATCAGATCGGGTCGGCGCAGGCAGAGTACAAATGAAGTCAGGCAGGCAAGGGTCAAAACCGGTTCATCAATCAGAAAGGATTTAGCAGGATCGGAGTCAGATAACAGGCAAGGGTCAGGTTTCAGAAATCAGGATAGTCAAATAGCCAGGCAGGGGTCACAACAGGATCAAAATACAGATAGCTCAAAGCTCAAACACCACAGGATTAAACCTATAACGGGCAATGACTAGAAGCCAAAATGAACTTTTTATAGCGTTTGATTTTCTCGCCTCTGCTCATCGGCATCATCACGCCACTGCGTCCATATCTAAAACGAGACACAGACTTGCATGCCCTAAGGAGCTGCAATGGCGGCTGAAGAGGAGCAGCGTGGCTGGCGTCCCCGTCGCACCACTGGACCACCAGGGCAATTAGATTTTATTACATTAATATATTTAAACCAAATCAGTGATGGAGCTTTAGAATATCTGTACATTATTTGCTTAAGAACAAAGATGATTACTGGAAAGAGGGGAGGATTTTTTTTATTTGTCTTCCCGAACTTATTCTGTCCTGAAAATGGGTTAAGGTTGTATAAGTAAATAGAGCTTAAATTAAAATAGTACTTTTGAAAAATTTTACCTGTTTTTGTGTATTTGGCAGTGTGTTCTTTTAGACAGTGACAACATATAATTAAAATTGAAAGTCATGTCATTTTCAAAAAGTTTTTACTTTCAAGCTACAGTATGTATGAATTTGCCTTTGTCCAAGCTGGGATATGGGCTTTAATAAATGTTCCCACTTGACAGTAGTGAGTACAACATGAGTGGCAGCATTTGAACTAAAGGGCCTCGGAAATGTGCTGGGTTCTCTGAATTCGAAAAATCTGGAAGAACTTGGAAGAACTTGGTAGGCGCAGCACTGCAGACAACTTGCACATTAGTATTGATAATTGCATTAACCAGTTAGTAATTGGAATTGACTACAGAAGCTAGTAGGCTTTTTCAGGATGGCTTAACAATGTAGTTGTAAATAAACTATTTTCATAATACTGTACAGTACTTTTAGGGAGTTATTTACTAAACTCCCTATGCAAAAATCATGAAACATTTGTAATGTTTTATTTTAAATAAAATCGAACTTTTATAAATTTATAAATTTTTCGTACTTTATTAAACCCCAAGGATGGAAAAGTCAGAATCAGAAAATCCGGCATCTCAGACCTTTCAAAGTTGCATATACTGTAAGTCAATGGGAAAAGTCACAATGATTTTTTTGATTTGCACAGGGTTCTGTGCAATCCCCCGAAGGTTTCGGGCAATAACATAAGAAATCAGAGTTTTCGGGTGAAAAAACCGAAAAAATGTGAAAATCGGATTTTTACCCGCAAAGCAAAATTTCGGTAAAATGTAATAATAAATAAGCTTAAAAAACCCGAGCGGATTTGAGTGGAGTTTGCAGCAAAAAATGCTGAGATAAAATCGGATTTTAATAAATAACTCCCTTAGTAGTGTATGCCATTGGGTAATCCTCAAAAGAATATTGCTATTTTAAGTCGCCCCCTGGAATCCTAGGATTCACGGTGCACACAAACAAACCATACATGTAAGGTCACATGAGCCAATTAACAGACAGAGTTGTGTCTTTTCCTTCCACACTTCTTCCTGTTACAGTTAGGGTAGGACTATATGGATGTTTTCGTTGCGTTCCGGGGCGCTGCAACAAAACGCTGGCGTCAAATCGCATGCAGCGTAAATGAGGTAAGTAATGGAAATGTCGGATGAAGTTGCAGCGTTGATCCGACATGACTGTCGGATGTAGACACAGCGTGCAGCGTCTGCATCCAACAGTCGTGTCAGATCAACGCTGTGACTTCATCCGACAATGCATTTACTTACCTTATTTACTTTGCATGCGATTTGACGCCAGCGTTTTGTCGCAGCGTGTTTGATCGCACCAAAATCTGCCATCTAGTCCTACCCAAAAGGACACATTTATCTAGAGACTGACACTGTTATCACTTACATTTTGATAATATTTTTTCCATGAGAAAAATTAGAGTGTGTGCTGCCACAAGAAAAAATATATAATGTAAATGGTACCACTCTAATAAACCAAAACATGTTGTGGTTAAGTAAATAGAAAGGAGATTCACTCACAGTTCACCTCAGTCCCACGGTGCAAAATCCAAGACACTAAATCCAAAAGGCGGCCTATGAGTAAGTGCCCTATCAGGCACGAAACGCGATAGGTTTTATGTCCTAATAAATTTCTACTTTTTTTAAAAAATATCTAGCTCTTGATTATTGGAGATCCTCACATTCTTCCTTTTGGATTTTGGCGCAAATTCACTAAGCGCCGAAGCACCGAACGCTAGCGTCAATTCGCTAGCGTTTGGCATTTTCGGTACTTCGCAAATTCACTAACGAACGCTGGCGTAAATTCGCTAGTGTTACTTCGCACACTTACGCCAGGCGAATTTTCGCTAGCGATGTAACTATGCAAATTCACTAACTTGCGCAGTGTAACGCTACCTTTTACGCTAGACTTCCTTCGCCACCTCAGACCTGGCGAAGCGCAATAGAGTAGATAGGGATTGTTTCCAAAAAAGTCAAAAATTTTTCTAAGTCCCAAAAAACTCTGGCGTGTTTTCTACATGATGGGTTTTAGGCTGAAAAAGATCGAAACTTTTTTTGGGGCTCCCCTCCTTCCCCCATACATTTCCTGACTCATGGCAACTTACTTAGACAGTGGGCACATGTGTAGGGCAAAATAAAATTTATATTTACTGATTTGAAGGTTTTCTAGGCATTTGTAGTGCAGATACGTGTTCCTCCATTGAAATTTGAATTTCGCGCCGTATGCAAATGAACCATCGCTAGCGATACTTCGCTTCGCCTGGCGAATTAACGCTAGCGCAACTTCGAAAACTTACACTACCCCTGTGCGCAACTTCAGATTTTAGTGAATTTGCCCCTTAGTGTCTAATATTTTTTCCATGCTCATTTCTAGGACTCCTAAATTAAAATTAAAGTTTATATTTTAAGTGTAAAAGTTACAAGGGGGTTGAGGAACCTGAAACCTGAAGTCATTTTCCAATCAATCATTTTATATTATCATTAAGGGTAAGTACCCTCATTAGGAGAAACTGTGTTTTGAGATGGTTTAATGAATCTCCATAAAGAGCTATTTCTGGCCAAAATTAGATCTGAAAGACTTTTCGGTTTGGGTAAATTAGTAGATAATGACATACACACTGACAGTATAGCCACAGATTTAATTACACTGACCAAATTATCAAGGTAAATGAGAAAAACAAAATCAACATTATTTTTTTTTCATGTAGGTCTATGAGAAGAGATGTCATGGGAAGAATAACAGCCAAATGAAGCAGCTGAAAATATTTGGCAAATCTGTTTGCCTCCCTTTCATTTCAATCTGTGGCATTGTTTTAGTTGGATTCACGCTTTCTACTTTTCTTTTTCTTGCTATTGTACTGAATAATGAAACACAAAAAAAAAAAAAGCTAAGACAACAAATATATAAAGAACAGGTGTAACACCGATAGTCTATGAATCATTCAAGCACCCTCCGTTCTGCATGCAAGATTTCCAGATCACAGGTGTATGCTGCACAGGCAAGTGGAAAAAGCAATGAAATGCTATTGTAAGGTTGAGCTGACATTTATTTGCCTGTAAACATTTATACTAAGAGCCCCCTGTGTGTCTTTCTTACAGCGGTAATTTATTTCGTGCTGGAATTGTTAGGAGTGTAGCGGAATATTTGCAAAGGTTAATAAGGATCTGTCACTACAGAGGCAACATGCGGATATCTATCAACTTTTTTTCTCTCTGCTTTCCACCAATGAATCTTCAGGCTCTGGTCCATCTATTGTAGTTGGACTACAAACCCCAGAATCCAAAACTGGAGAGCTGAGTCCAGAAGCAGGCATGGTAGCAGTAATGCAAAGTATGCAAAATAACTGGGGGAGGGGGTTATTTTACAAAAGGGTAAAAAAAAACATATGTCATATTTATAAAGTTGTGCATTTCTCTTAACACTGCAATCTATGAAATGTATTGTGTTTATATTGCCCAGACTTTGTAAAATATGCATTCATTTAAACCACTTCTGGCATAGATCATTAATGTCAATGGCAAAAAAAGTCTGATGTAAGAAATAAATGAATATAATCTGATTACTTTCCTCTGTCTCTAGGTACAAACCACCTCAGTAACATTTTTTTGTGCTTTAACAAAACCATTGCAGTCATATTATAATTAAAAAGAGAAGAACTTAGCTGCAGACATAGGAGTCGGCAAAAAATATATGGGATCCGTTATCCGGAAACCTGTTATCCAGAAAGCTCCGAATTACGGAAAGGTCCCATAGACTCCATTATAATCAAATAATCCAACTTTTTAAAAATGATTCCTTTTTTCTCTGTAGTAACAAAATTGTACCTTGTACTTGATCCAAAACTAAGATATAATTAATCCTTATTGGAAGCAAAACCAGCCTATTGGGTTTATTTAATGTTTACATGATTTTCTAGTAGATTTAAGGTATGAAGATCCGTATTACGGAAAGATTAGTTATCTGGACAACCCCAGGTCCCGAGCATTCTGGATAACTGGTCTTATACTTGTATATAGTCCTAAACGGGTAGTTTATTCTGCATATACAGGTATCGGACCTGTTATCCAGAATGCTCAGGACCTGGGGTTTTCCAGATAACAGATCTTTCTGTAATTTGGGTCTTCATGCCTTAAGTCTACTAAAAATTAATTTAAACATTAAAAAAACCTAATGACCTGGTTTTGCTTCCAATAAGGATTAATTATATCTTAGTTGGGATCAAGTACAAGCTACTGTTTTATTATTACAGAGAAAAAGGAAATCATTTTTAAAAATTTGGATTATTTGGATAAAATGGAGTCTATGGGAGCCATTCCGTAATTCGGAGCTTTCTGGATATCGGGTTTCTGGATAAGGGATCCTATACCTGTATAGTATTTAAAAACTGGCATTTTTGTGTACGCCATCTTTACTAAATCAGCACGCTGCATTCAGATGACTACACAGATGGCAGGTAAGAGTTTGTGTCACCTAATATCTCAATTTTGACCTTCAGCAGTAATAAATGGGATTTTAATTCAGCTTTGCTAATTACTGAATGCTTTAAAGAACTACTGGGAAATGTGGAGTTACTAGGGCAGAACTGAACTTTTGGCCATTAGCTATTAACAAACACAATCCTTTATTTAGGCTGCTTTTTGCTAACTGATATATCTGAGCAACAGCTAAGAGGCTACAGCCATGTTCAGCCATGAACAATGTCTTTTAATTCCATGTGGTTAACACTGCTGCCCCCACTGCTGGGGTCATAGGTTTCATTCTAGCCAGAGTCTCTCTGGTTGTGTACTCTCACTCTCCAAAGACATACAGGCAGGTTAATTGGCTAATGATAAAATTGACCATTGTATGTCAAAATCCAGGATCACCTTTAAAACACGTCATATTTTATGGAATAGCTTAACCTATAAATTACAGAATTTTGCCAAAACTATGTATACAAAGAATGCCCGGGGGAGTGAGCCAGGAACTGGGAATGACAGGGCCACGACAGGGCTAGTAATGAGGGAACCAGAAGAGGAGCGAAGAGGAGATGTCTGTTATCTTATGATAAAATGAAGACTATGGCCCAGAAGTGTCACTGCACCTTGATGTGATTACAAAAATTATTGATTTTAGGAGTATTCCAACTCTGAACAGGTGTTGTATTATTGTCTAAGTCATTCAGCTCTCAAAGAAAAAGCAAGGGTGCACATAAAATTTGCAGTGTAATTCTGTGCACATTGGGGAAAAATCTGACGCACCTGTCATATGTGTAGTATAACACAAATCTGCCCTTTTCAGATGAGACCAACTGCCACCTATCTGTATATAATTAAAGGATTTCTGAAAATGCAGCATGTTTTATGGATAACACAAGCCAAAATCTGAAAAGTGCCTGTTAAACTCAATTTCCTCTGTCTATAGCAAAGGAAATAGCTCTTTATATTCACTAATGGCAACTTGACTTTTTATCCTGGTATAGGGGTACTTTTTTTAAGGATACATTAGGACGCATTATTTTTACATATATAGAGTACTGTCTGAAGGACTGTAAAGAAGGTGGTTGTCAATGGCATAGTCTCTAATTGGATTAGAGTTCTAAATGGTGTGAAGAAGGGTCCTGTATTTAGTTACACTTTTAATTGACCTGTAACGAAGGTATTGAACACAATGTATGTGTATTTTGCTGATGACACAAATCTATTCAGACCAAATAATTCCATTCAGGATGTGTCATTGTTGCAATCTGAAAATCTGGGCAGCTAGGTGGCAGATGAGATTCAAATTTGAACAATGGAAGGTTATGAATTTAGGATTGAAAAATATGCAAGCCACATATACCCTTAAGGGAACTAAATCAGGCAAACACAGATGGAGAAGGGTCTGGGGATACGTATGGATAATAATTTAAACAACAACAACAGCCGCCTTTCACTTTGGGAGGAGTTTTCCGATACTCAGATGCCTCCAGGTCTTAGGGTAGGACTACACTGGCTTTTTCGGCGCGATCCAACGAGCTGTGGAATGCAGGCCTCAAGTCGGATGCAATGGAAATTAGGTAAGCTATACAAATGTCGGATGAAGTCGCAGCATTCATCCGACACGACTGTCAGATGCAGACACTGTACACTAGGGGGCCGATTCACTCAGCTCGAGTGAAGGGTTCGAATGAAAAATACTTCGAATTTCGAAGTATTTTTTGGGTACTTCGACCATCGAATGGGCTACTTCGACCTTCGACTACGATCTTCGACTTCGATTCGAACGATTCGAAGTAAAAATCGTTCGACTATTCGACCATTCGATAGTCGAAGTACTTGCCCTTTAAAAAAAACTTCGACCCCCTACTTCGGCAGATAAAACCTACCGAAGTCAATGTTAGCCTATGGGGAAGGTCCCCATAGGCTTGCTAACCTTTTTTTGATCGAAGGATTTTCCTTCGATCGTTTGATTAAAATCCTTCGAATCGTTCGATTCGAAGGATTTAATCGTTCGATCGAACGAAAAATCCTGCGATCATTCGATCGCAGGATTTGCGCTAAATCCTTCGACTTCGATATTCGAAGTCGAAGGATTTCAATTCGAGGGTCGAATTTCGAAGTATTTTTAACTTCGAAATTCGACCCTAAGTGAATCTGCCCCTTAGTCTGCATCCAACAGTCTTGTTGCATCAAAAATGCAACTTCATCCGACATTTTTATATTTTACCTTATTAATCGTTTTTGCCTAATCATGCCTTAAATGCCTGTGTAGTCCTACACTTAAAATGAGAGGATCAGGGAAAGAGTTTTGGGTAGGAAAGGGAACCAAATATTAACAGGAAGAATGGGGAATGAGGAGCGTGGTTGTGGTAGCAGAACAAGCGGACCAATTGGGCAGAGAAGAAAAAAATCAGGAGACAGAAGAGTAGTAGTATAGGTCACAGGTCAGGTCAAACACAAACAGTAGCACAGTACAGAATCGTAACCCAGATTGTAGTCAATAATCGGGCTAAGGTCAGGACAGGCAACAAACTAGGATTGGTATGGGGCAGGCAAGATCAGGAACAGACAGAACAACTATAAATAGCACTCTGGGACTTTGGAAAATAGACCTACGTTGGGCAACGGGAAATGGAAGATGCTCCTTTAAATATTAGAACTTTACCCCAAGTGTGATGACATGAGACATGGACGTATGTCAAACTAGGATCAGAGCATGATGAGGGAGTAAGCGACGGGGGTCCTCACCGGCCACCTAGACCACCAGATATTGTCACACAAAGCCAAAAACCTAAGTCAGCTCCTTGTCAGACAAGTCCTAAAGAGACATTCTAGTTTTCAGATGGTCAAACCCCTTTTCTAAGATTCATAGATATGTTCAGGTATAAGTTAACCAAGTCCTCAGAGCTACAAGATTAATCATAGTGGCCTATTGGAACTGTCCAAAGCTCTCCCAGGACTTGCTGAAACAATACAGTGAGTGAATGGCAATAAAAACTTTAAGGCAGGGATAGCATGGATTCTGAAACAATTGACTTATAAGCATCTGGTCATCACAGAAACATTCCAACCCATTTACACAACCCCCCCCCAATGAACCTACAGTAAATAACAACATTCTCAATAACTCTTCTCTATAGGCATTGTCTTTCAACACATTGTTTTTCTTTCCTGACACATTTACTGGAGCACAGAAATCAAACATGTGTTGCAGTATTATGTTTTTTACAGAGGAATACATTATCTACCCACATTAGTAAACAGATAAAAGCAAATAATAATGACATTTGACATTAGTCATTTGTTTTGCGATGTCCTAAAGTGAAAAAGTAGCCTTTTGGGTGGCAGACAATAACTTACTGAGATGGAATATCATCTTATTTACATGGCAAAACGTAGCCAATTTTTGCTCACTCGTGTTTTATTGTTCTTTTTTTTTCTTAATTATATATGTTTAAATCACCAAAATTTAAGATTATTCATCATTTGACAACATTTACCTAAATTGAATCACCCTGCATCTTAATAGTACAAATCAATGACTATTGATTGATTGTCAGCCATACCAGAGAGCCAGTTGGGAATTATTGGCAATTAGGTAATTAAATCCCACCCTTCCCCTTTATACTGCTTTATTAATTCATTTAGTTGTACTATGTTGTAATCAAGATGGATCACATATTTAAAAGAAGCAATGTGGTTTAACAACTACCAGAAAAAGTTTTCTTGCAATAGATTTTAACTTTCCACTATTCACCATTAATAGAATATGGATACTTGTGCAAAAAAACATCATGGAGAGCTGTACTGAAACTGCTGCAGCCACACATCAAGTATACTGTATATGACACACATATTTATAGGAAGAAGTAAGTGAGAAATAACTGTGGAACTACAATATTTTGCTACAAGCCTAGTAATTAATGGCAACCAATCAGCAAGTAGAAGCAAAGCGAATTAGTGAAAATCAGAAATAGATGCCAGTCTAAATCTCAGCTAAGCTCTCTTAGAACCAGGGGTTTATGCCATCTGACTCTGATGCCTTGTTCACATTCATTTTTATTAAACTTTTATGAACCATATCCTGAGTCAATCACTGACTAGACTGAACTGAGCCAACAGTGCAGCTATGAGATGAGTCTGGGAACTCTGACTATTTTATACTGTGAAGAAAATAATTGATTTAGCACATTTGCCTTTTCTGTATCTGTTACAACCGTTCTGGTACGATTATTTAAAGGGGCAACACTCTCAACCTGCATCTTTTTACTATTAATATACTTTAAAAAACATTTTGGGATTAGTCTTAGCCTATGCAGCAATGTACTCCTCTTTTCCCATCTTTGCCTTCCAGATTGCTGTTTACATCATTTATCATAGTGTTTATATTCTTTAAATGCAGCTTCTGTCCCCACATAGTTTTTTAAATGCCTTACTCTTCTTTCCTATTCACTTCTTTACTTCTATATTAAGCCACATATTAAGCCACACTTCTTTTTTTTTTTTTTTTTTATATATTCTCTTTTTATTGAATAAAAAAAGCACATTAAGACAGATCAGAAACATAGGTATCAGGGTTAGAATAATATCACAACAAAGATATAGAGTTGGACAGATCTCTGAAAATCACAGTCATCAATACAACAATACACTGTCACATTTATCATAATACAAAGTACGTCCCATATCGGAGAGCGGTTCGGAACTGCTACGGCAGTCAAGGTGCCATTCGCTTTCAAAGTACACTCATATCTTGTTGAAAAACAAACAATTTAGAAGCATAACAATAGGATACCAAAATCAAATAGATAACATAATAAATTAAGCCACACTTCTTAAGGCAGGAGTATCCCTAGTTTACTAATGAGCGGTCTGCTTTTAGTGATAATGTCCCATTATGATCTTTATCCATAAAAGCATTGTTAGCATTCTGTTCCATGAAAGATATGACTTAAATATTATATTGATTTATGAGAGAATTTATTTTATTGCTATATTTGAATATATGAAATGATTTCTAATTTTCTTATACGGATAAAGGCAAAATAAACTTCAACCATCTGAAAGGTGGCTTTCACCCACCCAATATAGTGATGTTAATTGCATGTATAATTGAAGATCTTTGCGATAGGTTGTCTTATTCTTCGTTTGGCTGATTTGTGCATTTTCCTGAGTTGCACAGTTTGTTTTGCAGCTATAACAATGTTTTATATTCGGTAAAACAATGATAAATTATTAATGGCTCAGCAAACCAAAAGATCATTTGATGCGCCACTGTGATCCTATACCAAAGGGATTTTCGAACTTTAATATTGGATATAAGGCCAATTTTTGGCTAGATATCAGGCAGGGAGGGGTCCCATACAGGGACAGAAGGTTTTAGTAGATCTGTGTATTGCCTACTTAAATCCTTTGTAATGACCGTAACTTACGCAGAAATGCAATACAGTTTTAGGAAAATATCCACTACTTATCTAGATTTATCTAGACTAAAGTGTTGATGTTTTTTAACAGTTCTTATTTCAAGCACATTTCAAAAAATCCATAAAATCATACTAAGAATTTGGATGGTGGTAAACAAGAAAAACATGTTAGTATGCCTCAGAATTGATAAGCCATAGGTTGGTAGAAACCACTCTCTAATACCCATATATTATAATAGGCACTAAGATTACCCATGTGCAGTAACCCATAACAACAAATAAGATGCATTTCTTTCCTCCCTCTGCTACAAAATCACCATCAGTACAGAAAATCTGATGCTTGTGTAGCGCTATAGTAGCTCAGTTTTAGCTACTTTCAGTGTGGGGTAATACCACAAATGAGGCCCTCTCTCTCAGGGGTAAGCCCTCACAGCGGGGTGGAGGCAGGGTGTAGTGCAACTGTAACCAGGTGCACTCGCACAATAAATGAGTTCCAGTAGTTCTTTAATGCTTAACCAGAACTGAGTATTTATTCAACAATATAGAACGTATCCACAATGGAGTAAAGAACAATCAGATAGTACAAAGGTAACATATACTCACAGTACCAGTATAGGCTGAATACCTGCAGGCCAGGGAATACACAGCAGAGAGAGAGTTGCAGCTTGTGAGGGGTATTGCCCAGTTTTCAGGATCACTTTGAGTGGCAGTCTAGGGGAATTCTTATCATCCCTAGTCTCAACACATTGGTCCCTACTCTGGGTCAATAATACCCTGGGATCTTAATCCCTCTAATATCCTCATTGGAGCCTTGAGCTGCTCAACTATATAACCTCTCTATCACTCCTAGAGTGATCTATAAAAGATTATGCTAACACTTTACTAGGGCCAATGCTCCTAGGATCACAATACTCATTCCCTTCCAGCCTGCTTGGTTGGGCTCATACTACTGCACAGTCTAGTGTACACTGTGAGAACTACAGGGGTTACATAAGCACAAGGTCCCCATAAGGACCCACTTAGGCATCCATATTACTAGGGATGTGCCTGTCAATAATGTGTAAGGGTGTCTACATTTTTACATCCCTACACTTGTATTGGAATTAAGCAGATGGCTGGCCCAATATGTGTGCTGGGTAAAGGCTAATGGCAGTTTTTAGAGTTGACCAATGGTGGAATTGGAAAAAATTTAACTTATTTTTGCAATATCTATTTTTATGCAGCTTGTCCAAAAAACACATATCTAAAATTTGAGTTAACTACCTCAATACATTTGCACATCTTAAGTATCTGTAACTTTGTGATTTTTAAGGCACAATGCCCATTAGAACTAGAAATCTGTGTATTGGTGCCTGTGGCAGAAAGCACTACTCCCAAAAGTATTTAGTCAACATTACAGCTCACTCCCTGAACTTAGCATTTCATGCATTTGAGGGCTATAATTAGGGATGTAGCGAACTGGCGTTAATGTGTTCGCGAACGCCGTTCGCGAACACCGGCAAAAAAGCGAACAGTTCGCGAACAGTTCGCGAACTTCGAACGCTCGATAAAATCGTTCGATCGAACGATCGAAGGATTTTATTCGTACGATCGAAGGATTTTCGTTCGAATCGAACGATCGAAGCTATTCGATCGAATGATTTTAATTCAATCGAATGCTTATAATCGTTCGAACGAATGGAAATCGTTCGATTTTAGCGATCGAACGGTCGAATGGTCGAATGGTCGAACGAAATTTTACTTCGAATCGAACGCGAACACCAATTGGCGAACGTCGCGCGACGTTCGCGAACATTCGGCGGACGCGAACAGTCGAAGTTCGCGCGAACTAGTACGCCGGCGAACAGTTCGCTACATCCCTAGCTATAATCCCAGAGACATGAATCCAAACATAACAAGTCCCTTTCTGCATCTTAAAGCAGTGGAATATATTTCGCTCGCAGCCTACTGGTCAGTATGTGTTTTAACCATGAAATTGTCTTTGAAAATTAATAGACGTGGATTGAGAATTGCTGGAACACAAATAATTGGCCAGTATACTAGGGTGGTTTAAAATCATTTTTGGTTTATTTTTCTAGAGTGACTACCCTTTTTGTGATTACTAAAAATGTGCACAAAAATAAAAACCTGGTGACATTTAGGAAGCCTTCAATGCAATGAATTTGTGACCTGGCAGGTTGACCAGGAATGTTTCACATCAGACAAAACAAGAATTAGGCAGATATTTTAGTGTGCAGATGTTTTACATTAAAGGGGTGGTTCACTTTCAAGTTTATGTTTTGCATACTATAGAATGGCTAATTCTAAGCAACTTTTCTATTGGTCTTCATTATATATTTTCTATAGTTTTTTAATTATTTGCCTTCTTCTTCTGACGCTTTCCATCTTTCAAATGGGGGTCACTGACTCAGTCAACAAAACAAATACTATAAAGCTACAAATTTATGGTTACTGCTACTTTTTATTACTCATTTTTCTATTCAAACCCTCTCCTATTCATATTCTAGTCTCTTATTCAAATCAGTGCATGGTTGCTAGGGTAATTTAAATCCTAGCAATCATATGGCTGAAGCTGCAAACTGAAGAGCTGCTGAATAAAAAGCTCAATGACTCATAAACCACAAATAATAAAAAATGAAAACCAATTGCAAATTGTCTCAGAATGTCTCTCTCTACATTATACTAACATTTAACTCAAAAGTGGAACAAACCCTTGAATCAAAGCTCTAATACAGCATATTGAGGATTAAAGTACATTGGACAATCTATTAAAATGATTGGCATAATTAAGTGTGCTATGAAGCTCTACAGAGTTAATAGTATTTGAGTGATGGTTCCATCTGACCTGTCTCAATCTCATTTATTTGTTGCCCTCCAACCACTTCGCACCCTTTTAATTGTACAATATACAATTGTACAATGTACAATTATATTCTTTGGGACTTGGAATTTCCATTTGAAAAAAATAAAATAAGCAGCAGTATGAATCCCTATATCTATATTTAAGGATTCATACCGATGCTTATTTGGTATGAAGTTTCTGAAGACTACAATGAAAACTGGGCAGTGGGAATGCAACTGTTTCTACTTGAGCAAAGATGTATTAGCTAATTAAAGATGTTGCTATAATTACCCAAATATAACATGGACAAACTGCATTTCCACCTAAAATAGATATAGGCCTGATTATTTTATACCCCAAAATAGCAGTTCTGCCAGGTTTCATATTTTTAGACCCTCTGAAAGGTTCATGGTTCTATCAACACTATCTGTAGGAAAATATAGTGCAAGTTCTACAATGGCCACTTCCCATTGGCAAACTGTGTAATAAAAGATTGAACAGCACCATCAACTCTTCAAGTAGTTTATTTATGCTTTTGTGGGCATCAACGCAACGTTTCAGGCCATGCGGCCTTTTATCAAGCTTGATAAAAGGCCGCATGGCCTGAAACGTTGTGGTGATGCCAGCAAAAGCATAAATAAAGGCTTTTTAACTACGTAAAGAGTTGGTGGTGCTGTTCAATCTTCTTCTATAAACACTATCAACACTACTGCAGCTTGGAGTGGGTTTTTAGAATTTTTCTCAAGATTAAAAAACATTTTAAAAAACTACTAGACACAGAACAAATCCACAGAAAATATGTAAGGATTTATGTATAAGGTTTCCTATACTAAGCACTTTGTTCCCATATACAATTAAAAGAAAGTTATGGAATAAAGCAATCCTTGAAACCATGAAAACCAGAAGCACATCGTTTATTAAATGTATACATTGCTTATAGTAATATAGTAAGTAAGGTTGAAAACAGACACACGTCCATCAAGTTCAACCTTTTTTTCTCTCTTTTTTTTTATATCTGCTTAACTGCCAGTTGATCCAGAGGAAGGCAAAAAACCCATCTGAAGCCTCTCCAATTTGCCTCAGAGGGGGAAAAATTCCTTCCTGACTCCAAAATGGCAATGGGACCAGTCCCTGGATCAATTTGTACTATGAGCTATCTCCTATAACCCTGTATTCCCTCACTTGCTAAACACCATCCAACCCCTTCTTAAAGCTATCTAATGTATCAGCCTGTACCACTGATTCAGGTAGAGAATTCCACATATTCATGGGGCATTAATAGAGACCATGAAAGTGTGGATACGTGAAAATGCATGAAATGTTGCATTAGTACAGCCAAAAGTATGAAATGGGTTACTAATGTTGGGAGCCCTTTAGAAGATAAAGAGCAAGGCATAAAGAAATTGTAACTCAGCAAGTGAAAGCATCGGACACTTCATCCAACATGTGTCTGAAAGTAATCAGAACAGAAGAGCTTTCTGAGTTGACCAAGGGTTGCTACAAATGTGGCAACTATGTAGCTTGTCCATTCATTGAAAAAACTACCAGCATCAGAGGCCACTCTGACATAGAGGAATTCAAATTAAGGCACTTCATGAATTGTAAGACCCCTGGAATAGTATATATTATGAGGTGTATTTGCAACAAACTCTATGTGGGTAAAACTCGCCGACAATTTAGGAGACATATTTTAGAACATGTGGGGGACATTAGAAACAAACGTAATACGTCTGTAGCCATTCACGTCAATGAACTTCATGGTGGAAATGTCAACACTATGAAGTTTTTTGCTGTTGAACATTTTCAACCCATTACGAGAGTGGGTGACATTGACAACAAATTATTACAATGTGAGGCCAAGTGGATTTACTGGCTTAATAGTCGGTCCCCTGCTGGTCTCAATGAAGGTTTCACCTTTAAACCCTTTCTTTAAGTATTCCAAGCAAAGTTCACTTTGTAGTTTTCCCCTCTATCCCGAAATTGTGTGACTGTTTTCTAATGTTTCTAATTTTTCTAAATTTTCTTATGTTACTTTACCTTTAATTAGTTTTGAACCTAGGTACACTTTGTTGAGTTCACAGGGGGTTAAATATATAGCTGTCCCTCTTATTTTATTCGCCAGTGCATTTTACATTCCTATTGGTCAAAAAACGCCTGCATTTGTGCGAAAATACGGCAGCGAAAAGACGCACTAACGTCTCTACGACCTTGTTTGACGATGTCATACGCAATACCCGGAAATCGCGCCCAGCATAATCTAGCGTGAACACGCGGTGTAAATGCCTATTTAAACTTTGAAAAGTTGAGCGCCCACCACTTATGCCCCTGAGGAAGCTGAAGTAGTCAGCGAAATGCGTTGGGCGGCATAGGTGGACGGTGGCAGCTTAGCTCCCACTTTGTCCCTACGTAGACAGGCAGGTTTATGCTGAAAACTTGGGGCACAAATGGAAGGGTGGGAGCGGGTAGTGTTTGCACTGTAACCAATGGTTTCTACTACTACCGGCGAAGTGTGTTTGTTGGCTGACATTGTGCCTGCACTGCGGCCTCATGAGCTACTAGCAGTGGGTTTGTCTTTTGTGGGCGTTCCTCTTTTTAGCCTAATTTTATTAAAAGTTACGTTTTATATAAGGCAGTTTTGCCAATTATACTATATAGGTGCCACACTGAACTAGTTTGCTTTGAAGTGAGTGTTTATGGACTAACAGTGTTTTGATTTCACTTCTTTTTCTTCTCTTGAGCTTTTGTTGGAGGCCTGAAGGAAGGTTAAATGCTTGAACATGTCATTCTTGTCCTTGAACACATGAGTGGGGCATGAAGTGTAGGTGGGAGGGCAGAGACCAGGAAAGAACTGTATAATGTACTGAATTATGTGCATGTACTTTGTATTAAACATAATAAAATACATGTGTGAAGTGAAAACACAAAGTCACCCAGGCAACAATTCTACCTTTTAAGCAATATATATTAATGGCTTTTAGAAATGCTGTTGGCTGACACAAAGGGGTTTTGTACTAATCCATTAAAAGTAATACTAAACCTGTGTATACAGTATATTATCAGTATCAAGTTGTTTATATTTCATTTGACCTTAATCATTTCTGTGTGGGTCTAAACTATACCTTTCCAGGTTCTGAAAGGTAAGATAATGCTAATAAAACCCAGCTGTAAGAAGAATGACGTGAAATGCAAGCAGGGGTAAATGTTTCATTTATTGTCTTCTATTCTACTTGATCTACTTGAAAACACAGTCATTCTAGTGGGCAATGGCAAACACCCTCAGTGTCTAATGAAAGTATGATTGATGTTCTAAGGCAATACAGATTTTGTCAACAAGTATTTAAACATAAAACATAACTAATGATAATTCAAATAACACACTAAAGCCAGGTAAATACTTCAATTATCAATTATGATACCATTTTAAATTTTGGGAACCCCTCAGGACTCCCCAGAATGAATGAATAAATCATTCAGGTCATGATCCTAAACCTGTGACAAAGATATTGTAAAACACATCCCAATTTTGTTTAAAAGTAATATAAACTTGGACACATGATCGAGATCTTTGAAACTTCCATCATGAAACGTTTCAGTACCTCCCCCTTGCCCAAGGATAATATGTAATACCATGAATGTAACACCAGCACTGTATAACTGTAACTCTGGCGCACCTGCTTACCAGGTTTGAGTAGGACATTGCACTGGAGTGTTCCTTGAGGTGGTTCATAAGTTCTTCCATTTACATGTTATGTCCACAATGGGATATAGAGCATAGTACAACAAATTGCATTAATATATACCAACATTGACTTGTTATCTTCTGTAAAATGTAGTATTTTATGTGAATGTGTAGCCAAGTGTCAAATTTTTGGTATAAAAACCTTTGAAAAACACTTTGAATTGAAAGAAATTCTTTTGTGCCCAAATTAGCCGATTTTATGTCAAGATGTTACAAATAATGTGTAAAAAATGGTGAATAAAAACATCACACATCACCATCTGATAAACATCATCTTTGGGGAAAAAAAATGTGTTGTTTATCAATCTTAGGGGCAGATTTATCAAGGGTTGAAGTGAATTCGAGGGAATTTTCGAAGTAAAAAAATTCAAAATTCTAAGTAATTTTTTGGATACTTTGACCACAGAATAGGATACTAAGGGGCCTATTCACTAACTTCGAGTGAAGGATTCGGAGTGAAAAAAAATTCGAATTTCGAAGGTTTTTTTGGGGCTACTTCGACCATCGACTACGATTTCGAATCGAAGGATTCGTAGTAAAAATCGTTCGACTATTTGACCATTCGATAGTCGAAGTACTGTCTCTTTAAAAAAAACTTCGACTCCCTAGTTCTAAATCTAAAAACTACCGAAGTCAATGTTAGCCTATGGGGAAGGTCCCCATAGGCTTGCCTAACTTTTTTTGATCGAAGGATATTCCTTCGATTGTTGGATTAAAATCCTTCGAAGGATTTTATCGTTCGATCGAACTATCTGCGCTAAATCCTTCAATTTAATTCCTAGGCGAATATCGAGGGTTAATTAACCCTCGATATTCGACCCTTAGTGAATCGGCCCCTAAGACTTAGAATTTTCTTCTAATTCTATTCGAAGTAAAAGTCGTTTGAATATTCGATAATCGGAGTACTGTGTCTTTAAAAAACTTCAATACTTTGGCAAATTAAACCTGCTGAATGTTAGTTTTCCAAGTCTTTAGAGGTTGAAGGAAAATCCTTTGATCGATCGCTAAAATCATTTGAATCATTCGACTCAAACAATTTAATTGTACTATCGAAAGATTTTCCTTTGATCCTTTGAAATTCGGTAAAAAATCCTTTGACTTCGATATTCGAAGTCGAAGTATTTTAATTCGATGGTCGAATTTTTGAAGTATTTTTTTACTTCGAAATTCGACCCTTGATAAATCTACCCCTATGCATACATTTTTTTTATAAAATTCTGGAACACTAAAACAGTGACTTCAAAATGTGTAAAAAAAAAAAAAAAACAGTGAATGCCATTTACTGCTTTAAACCCAGCAACTGGTTCACCCAAAAGACCCAATCCCAAAGCACAAGAAGAGTAACTTGTGTATGCAGTGCAGTGAGGAATGTTCTGATTTGTTTGTGGGGAAACCAAACAACAGTTACACCAGCATATGGAGCAGCACAGAAGAGTCCAGATTCCAGACCAGGAGAGAGACTGGTTCAAAAGTGGTGTTAAAGAAGCCACATATGTAAAAAAACACGGCAAGTCCAATTGATTTGACATATTTCTACAGATACTGCTTTATACACTTTTACATATATTATCATTTTACATGGAATGATAAATAGACCCCCAGGTCTGAAGTAGTACAAAATAATAAAATTTTTATCTCCAGTTGTAAAAAATAAACCACACCCCTTTATACATGCATCGATTATCAATGTAATAAATTACTTACATAAATGGCAGTTACACTGGAATACATTCTGATACATGCTAAAACAAGCTCACCTTTGCCTCCAGATGGCATTGTTGCAACATCCTCGGTTCCTGTCCTTATGCCATTGTTAAAGGTATGTCCGTCTGCTGGCTGAAGCTGCCAGTTAAGTCCAAGAAGGTGCATTGCTGCAGAAAAAAAGGTGATACAAAATAGATATAAAAGGTAAAGGATATGGATATAAAATGTACAGCTTAAAAGCCTATTAAAAGTACCATGAATTGTTCTATGCCTGAGCCATGCCAAGTTTCTAGACAACACACAATGCAGTAGTCTTTAAATCATTTATGAGAACATGCCTGTGTTCAATTTATTGTATAAATGTAGGGTGTCCCAAGAAAGTGTCAGACTTGACTCCATATACAATTGCACAACTGCTCTAGTTTTCTCTAGAAGGCAAAAATACATCTGTAGCAAGTGTTTTTACAAAGTCTAAAGTGAAAATAAGTTTTACTTTATCAGTTAATGAAGTCCACTTTGTTCAATTCTCTACTGTACAGAAAACTCCTACATTCCACTCAAAATACGTGCCATTTTTAAGGCAACGGAAAAGAACGTAGAACTAGTCTACAGTATCCATAAAAGGGCTTTCGAGTCAAGCTGTAACATACTGGAGTTTTTAGAATACAAGGTAAACATAACATAATTAGAGGCAAATGATGTCTTAAAAGTATCTGCAATGTATTCTATTTTTTGAGGAATACAGATTATTTTGTTCTGGAAAGGAAAAAAAAAGGTTAGATGTTATGACAGAGATTGAAGAACCGTGAATGCTACAGACTGCAATTACAAGTATTTCATAAATCTCTTGTACACAATGACATTCTGAATGTATGATGCTGCTCAGAGTTTAACAGCTTGGTATGATGGCTGAGAATCCTTAGAATAATTGTCTTGTTAGGAAGTAGTTTCTATTCCGTGTTTGGTGCAAGTTTTTAGGTCCACAGCATAACATCTAATTTCCTCCTCCAGGCTTTGCTACAGATCTAGGTCAGGGCATACAATTGTAGGTGCACTGAGAAGGCCAGTTTTTTTTTTTAAACTTTCACAAATAGCTGAAAATGAGAACTAATGGGGAACCTTTATGAGAATTAAAGTTGCTGATTTGTTCATTAGTAAAGAAATTTAGCTAACGAAGCATTATTAAACTTGAATTCACCGAGGATGTTAAAATAAAATGGTGTGTGCCTCAAGTCACCAGGGTTGTTTCTGAGAAAGTAAGAGTAAGATATGTGAAAGTAATCTTCTAGGCACAGAATTCTACTCCCTTTTCTCACCACGTCCTCAGTATGTCAGATATTTATCTCTGCAATAAAATGCCAGTGTGTGCAATGTTATGCGCATTATTTTCCTCACATTAATATTGTATTTGCATAAGTAATTTTACATTAAATAGTAATTTAAAATGCTAAAGCCTGAGACAAGAGGCAGGTAAATTAAGCAGTTGCCTAGGGGATTTTACCTTAGAGTTTTGCATTCAGAGCTCTGCTGTTGGTCTACACGTTGGTTCCCCAACCCTATTAATCAATGAGGCACATTCAAATGTAAAAATAGTTAGGGAGCAACACAAGCATGAAAAAATTGAATGGTTGGGAGTCCAAATATGGGATGTGATTGGCTACTAGGTAGCCCCTATGTTGATTGGTAGCCTACTCGAAACTCTGTCTGGCAGTACAACTGTTATACAACCAAAACTTGCCTCGAAGCAAGGAATTAAAAAATAAACACCTGTTTTTCGGCCACTGGCAGCAACAGCTAAGGGGTTGGCAAACAACATGTTGCTCACAAGCCAATGGTTTGGGAACACTGGTCTACACTTACCCCTGACCTTGGCCCAATTCTCATAATTTCTTTCACCTATGCTATTTCTTTTTAGGTCTGCTGACCATGAGTAAATGCTGCAGGTCACACATTTCATGAGTACTACATTGCACCTGCCTTGCATCTTATGATAGCTGAGAATTCTTAGAATAATTGTCTTATTAGGAAGTAGTTTCCACTCCGTGTTTGGTGCAAGTGTGTAGGCCCACAGCATAACACCTAATTTCCTCTTCCAGGGTTTGCTAAAAATCTAGGTCATGGCATACAATTGTAGGTGCATGGAGAAGGCCGGTGTTTTTCCAAACTTTCACAATTAGCTGAAAATGAGAACTAATGGGGAACCTTTATGAGAATTAAATTTGCTAATTTATTCATTAGTAAAGACATCTAGCTAACGAATCATTATTAAACTCAAATTCACAGGGGATGTTAAAATAAAATGGTGTGTGCCTCAAGTCACCAGAGTTGTTTCTGAAAAAGTAAGCGAAACATATGTGAAAGTAATCTAGGCACAGAATTCTACTCCCTTTTCTCACCATATCCTCAATATGTCAGATATTTATCTCTGTGATAAAATGCCAGTGTGTGCAATGTTGTGTGCATTATTTTCCTCACATTAATATTGTATTTGCATTAGTAATTCTACATTAAATAATAATTTAAAATGCTAAAGCCTGGGACTAGAGGCAGATAAATTAAGCAATTGCATTCAGAGTTCTGCTGTTAGTCTAGATGTTTGTTCCCCAAACATTTTAATCCATGAGCCACATTCAAATGTAACAAGAGAGTCAGGGAGCAACACAAGCATGAAAAAAATGGAATGGTTGGAGGTCCGAATATGGGCTGTGATTGGCTACTGGGCAGCCTACATGAAACTCGTGTGGATTGGCAGCCTACACAAAACTATGTCTGGCAGTACAACTGTTATAAAACCAAAACTAGTCTTGAAGCAAGGAATTACAAAATAAACACCTGTTTGCAGCCACAGAAAACAACAGCTAAGGGGTTGGCAAGCAAGATGTTGCTCACAAGCCAATGATTGGTGAACACTGGTGGTCTACACTCACCCCTGACCTTGGCTCAATTCTCATAATTCCTTTTACCTATGCTATTTCTTTTTAGGTCTGCTGCCGACCCTGAGTAAATACTGCAGACCACACATCTGATGAGTACTACATCGGACCTTTTTTTTTTACATACAAAAAAGACCATATTCCTTAAGTTCATCTTGATGGAAATAATTGTGAGAAGTCACCACCAAAAGATTCTAATTGTATTCAATAGGGTAATTATTCAAAATAATATTTATGGACAATTTGTCTTCATGTATGCTTAGAAAACATGGATGCATGGAAAACAGGTTCATGTGTTAATTGAGAAACAGTGGCTTTAGCTGTTTAAGGGGGTGTCAATATATTCAATATATCTGCCTGGACCCTGCAGAAACCACAGTTATGTTACAATGGTAAGAAGAAATTGGGAGCAGATTAAAGCAGACCTGTCACAGGCTGTATAATAAAAATCCTTTACAAATTAAATATGAAATCCACATTTTTTCATCCATACCTGGTATTAACTTGTTTAAAAGTCTCAGCTGTCAATCATATAATACTTGCCCCACTTCTATGCCGAAGGAATTATTTTCACTTTCCATTTCCTAGCTTCTACAGCCCTCCCCACATTCCCCCTTCCTCCTCATCATCTAATTGTGTAGCCATTGCTTGGACATAGACATCAGGTGCCCCATTCTGGTGCATAAACGAGATTTCTCCATGATGCAAATTTGCCTTAATAAGTGTCCACAAAATGGCGCCTGTCTGTGTGATGTGATTGTAACTTTCAAGACTAAAGGAATTAAGATTAAATACTTTATATAGTGTTAGTCAAGTTTATTTTGCTTGACTAACATCATTACATACGATTTGGAATTATTTCTTTAGGTGATAGGGTCTATTTTAAGTGCCATTTTTTCAATAATGCCTAATTTTTCTGTTTTGAAACTCAGTGCCTTATAGTGTTCAGAATTTACAGTTTTTGTTAGCTCACATAAGATCATATACTTAGTAAAGATGGACATCTATGACTTTTTTGCCTCGATAAACTGAGCAAGTTGTTGAGGTTTGATGCTTGAATGTATCACAGCATAGAAAAAAATAGGTGCTGCAAATGCCAAATATCAAAATATCATTGTGGGTACTTAACCCTTTTATTAAGTAATTAGCAACTCAATGTTTCAGGGGGGGGGACCCTCCACCTCCTTACCCCTCGAAATGTTGAGTTGGTTATAACTTCATAAAAGTGTTAAGTACCCACATTGATATTTGGTGTGTGCAGCTCCTACCTTCTACACAATAAACAGTTATTTGATATTGCATCATGAAATGATCGCTTTTTACTGTGAAAGTAACTGAGCTTGGTGTTTACATGCTTATCCTTTACTGCACTTGTGCCTTCTGTGCAGACTCAAACATAGTCTTTAGTATGCTTTATTAGATCCTCGGAGGTGAATAAGGATTCTACTTCTAAAATCCTCCTGCCTTTCCTTATTCGGCTTCCTCTGAATTTCTGTTTCTGTCTGCTTCAGTGCAAACTCTGCTTGGATTTGTAAGCTACTTCTGTGTCGCATTTAACATGTATCAGGGCGGGTTGTTCTTCCAGTTTCTGTATCTGTTCATAATTAAGCATACTTGTAGCATTTTTTAAAAGAAGGTAGTTGCTATTTTTCAGTTTTTGTATCTGCAGAATGACCTGTATATGCAAGTCTAGAAGAATAGCATGACTTAAATTGCCATCTTAAAGACCACAAGTCTTAAAAGCAGGCAACAGATATTTTAGTGTTTTTGGAAGCAGGCTTTATGAAGTGGAAGAAAACAATTCTGTACTTTACTTTGAAGAATTAGGAGGTTTGAGACTGATTTCCATTGCAAAGATATAAAGCACATCAATTTACTCAATCTAGGAGACTCGCATTAGCTTCAGAGGAGTGAAGAAACTGTTCGTACTAGACAAAATACTGTTCTTACAAGCTCAAGAGTGAAATAGTCTGTTTTACTATTTCAGGAAGGAATTTTCAGAATTTTCTGAAGTTCAGAATCCTGCCTGCAGTTCTTTGCAGTAAGGAAATATAAATTTAATTTAATCAGAAACTTAGAAATTATGGGGAGCAGCCCTTGACTGTTTAAGGAAGGACATGTCTGGAAACTAAACCATAGTAAGAGGAAGATGGAAAAGAGTCTGAAGGGTATGAAGGGGCAAGAAGTCAAATCCTCATTTCCTCATGGAGCCAGTGCAAGGACAGCATCCTGCCCTTCCACCCAAAGAGGTACAGGAATATGTGGTGAGGTGGTATGTTTGGGAAATGTGTTATTATTTTCTCATAGCTGGGAGGAATACTTATCAGAGGTGGGAGGGCCAAGCCACAGTTTTGAAAGACAAGTCTGATTGGTTTGAAAGCTAGGTTGGTTGCTTGCTCTAACATGCCCCTACATTCCATGTAAGTATGTATGATTTAACTTGTGTTGTATATTTTTATTCTATTCTTGCTATTTCATTTAATCAATGTTGCTTATTAGCAGTTAATAAAGCTCTAGACTAGGTATCATGTCTTCAAGTGGGGGTTAGGATGACATTTGGCAATTTGCACAGGTTAGCATGCTACGTGTAGCTTGACGATACAGAGTCATTCAATCTTTATTCCATAAATGATTCAAATAAATTGGAATGCCTATGTAAAAATAAATGTGACTGAGATTGTTACTTACATGTATCTATAAACTATCATGTATCATTAAACTTTTCTGTTCTTCAAGCTTGTGGTCTTTTAGGTGAATTCAGATATCCTTACAGTATTTAAATTCATGCCATAATACCGATTATTAAAACATTAAAATAAAATGAATAGAGTGTCACATGGCTTCCAAATGTGATAATAGGTAGGTGAAAAGTTAGTAGAATAATTTTGACATAAGAAGAATTGGCAAAATCCAACGATAAAAAGGGGCACTAGTGGCCACTGTGAGTGAATCTAAATATACAGGTATACCTACAAAAACAAAAATTGCCTGTGATATAGTTTCAAAATAAAGCAATAAAACATTTATAGGTTTCTCTGTGAAAATCAGGAGTGTTTAACATTAGTCAATTTCATTTTCTCTACGCAACCTTTTTCCTCTTTCTCAATGTCACATACTAATTGAATACACTGGATATAGTTTATTCACTTCACAGTTTAATATATTTTTAAGTTTTGTAATCTGAAAATATATACTGAATACATTTTTATTTATGTAGTTAATTAATCTATCCCTATCATGTTCTTAATATTTACTATACTCACTGTTCACCTAATTGCATGTCTTTATCAAGTTTGGTATTCACATTGTATCCAATTCTATATGAAGTTTTATTACTTAATTTTAACAGTTTCTGTGCCACAGTTGGCTCTTTGATCCATGACACATGGGGGTAATAAACCAATACACAGAATAGATCACGCATACCATATACAACACAAACACTATGGTCTTTATGGGAGAACTAAATCCTAAAAATAGCAAACATCAGCTTTGTCTATAATATAAGCTGATGCTACAAGACTGATTATTACATTCTAATGCTAATTGCACTGTTTTTTGTTGTTGCTGCCATCTAGTAATTATCTGTATTAATTACTAACCAACCTTATACTTATACAGCCATATATATATATATATATATATATATATATATATATATATATATATATATTCCATCAAGGTGTCGGCACTCACGAAAAATGATGTTTAGTTCGCCTGGGTGCAGAAACAATAACTTCATCTATAACTCTCCCAAAGAATCCGCACTCACAGGTCTTAAATTAAATTAAAAATATTTATTTAGAACAACGACTAACGTTTCGGCCTCTCCGAGGCCTTTCTCAAAGTGATCATTTTACAATAAACATGCCTTATATACACACAATCTGGCGGGAAACAATAGTAGCTATGACGTCTACTACTAGTCAGAAACTAAGCGACTCCTTTCATGATGGAAAACACTGAATCACTTATATTCCCATATATGGTATGCATTACACATAACTCTAACACTATATTTTGACTAAAAGCAAGTCTAAAACCAATATATCATGACACTTTCTTTGTAAATATTGCGTAACAATATATTAACTACTTATGCTACAATTTGTAACTCTGTTTCTAGTGTCACTGATAAAACATACTTTGAGGATGTCAAAAAGGTCCTGACTAAAACGCTACCTGATACATCACTTAATAGAAACTTACAATGCGTAACCCTCAATAATTATTCCTCCCACTAGCTCTAATATACTATATAGATTATTTGTATATATTTTTTAGTATATATTTTTATTTATATTCCATACTTCCAGTTATGTTAACATTAACCTCATAAGTGCTGTTCAATCAAGCTGTCCTCTGAGGTGTACAACTCATATAAATCATGCTTATAATATCCCATATGTGTCCCCTCATGTGTCACTATTCAAGTGTACCCCTATATAAGCCATCATGTTTAATAGAAAAATAAAAAATACATAAATAAAACCGATAGAAAACCTACATATTAACAGTCATCCTCCAACATTAATTAGATAAAGCATAAATCAACCACTTCCCCTCTGGTGGCACTATAAAAAAGAAAAAATAATAAAATATAAGTGGAATGCCAAAAACAAAAAGAAAACCCCACCCAGTGTTCAAGTCCATGAAGTATAGTCAATCAGCGTATTTTTGCGCAATGCGTTGGATCGCAACGCCTATGAGTGTGCACCAACAGCGGAACAGCGGAACAGTTATATGCAGGTTGAATCTCTTGAGGCTTCCACTGCAAATGTAAAGAAGGTTATCGAAGTCGGATACCACCGCAGAATCAACCAACATTCGGTGGAAACTTAGCTGCCAGTGGGTCAATAGTCACCAATATTTGGCGCTCGTCAATTGTAGTAATTAGCAATTGTAAGAAATCACTGCACAACCCGCCCTCACGATGAGGATCCTGCTTCAAAACAGTTGTAGGTGATCCCTTCTTAGCACTCACCATGGCAGGCATCCCTCTCTCATCAAATAGCCGGATCAAATATGGCACTCACGCAGCCGTCGTGGTGCTCGGCAGAGAGATTCTATGCAGCCCTGGTTCCAGATACCAAATGGCCAGGGAATATCGCTGCACGGGGACATCACTGCACCTCAAGTTCAAATAGCCCGTAGAACACAATCGCCATTCACTCACCGAATACGGTATCGCACACATCTTTGTGGCACCCACGGTTACTTTACTGCAGTCGTTCAGGCGATCAATTAGTGTAGCGGCTAAGAGGTTGCGTGAGGGTATATCTTCAGTACATATAAGTAAGCAGGCAAGCGTCAGTATGAGCTATTGCTTCCATCGCTCGTCGTGGTAAAAAGCATTTAAATTAAATGTCCTTAAATATTCAAAAAGCACGGGTGCCAGGCAAAAACTTTGTCCAATACATTCCATCAAGGTGTCGGCACTCACGAAAAATGATGTTTAGTTCGCCTGGGTGCAGAAACAATAACTTCATCTATAACTCTCCCAAAGAATCCGCACTCACAGGTCTTAAATTAAATTAAAAATATTTATTTAGAACAACGACTAACGTTTCGGCCTCTCCGAGGCCTTTCTCAAAGTGATCATTTTACAATAAACATGCCTTATATACACACAATCTGGCGGGAAACAATAGTAGCTATGACGTCTACTACTAGTCAGAAACTAAGCGACTCCTTTCATGATGGAAAACACTGAATCACTTATATTCCCATATATGGTATGCATTACACATAACTCTAACACTATATTTTGACTAAAAGCAAGTCTAAAACCAATATATCATGACACTTTCTTTGTAAATATTGCGTAACAATATATTAACTACTTATGCTACAATTTGTAACTCTGTTTCTAGTGTCACTGATAAAACATACTTTGAGGATGTCAAAAAGGTCCTGACTAAAACGCTACCTGATACATCACTTAATAGAAACTTACAATGCGTAACCCTCAATAATTATTCCTCCCACTAGCTCTAATATACTATATAGATTATTTGTATATATTTTTTAGTATATATTTTTATTTATATTCCATACTTCCAGTTATGTTAACATTAACCTCATAAGTGCTGTTCAATCAAGCTGTCCTCTGAGGTGTACAACTCATATAAATCATGCTTATAATATCCCATATGTGTCCCCTCATGTGTCACTATTCAAGTGTACCCCTATATAAGCCATCATGTTTAATAGAAAAATAAAAAATACATAAATAAAACCGATAGAAAACCTACATATTAACAGTCATCCTCCAACATTAATTAGATAAAGCATAAATCAACCACTTCCCCTCTGGTGGCACTATAAAAAAGAAAAAATAATAAAATATAAGTGGAATGCCAAAAACAAAAAGAAAACCCCACCCAGTGTTCAAGTCCATGAAGTATAGTCAATCAGCGTATTTTTGCGCAATGCGTTGGATCGCAACGCCTATGAGTGTGCACCAACAGCGGAACAGCGGAACAGTTATATGCAGGTTGAATCTCTTGAGGCTTCCACTGCAAATGTAAAGAAGGTTATCGAAGTCGGATACCACCGCAGAATCAACCAACATTCGGTGGAAACTTAGCTGCCAGTGGGTCAATAGTCACCAATATTTGGCGCTCGTCAATTGTAGTAATTAGCAATTGTAAGAAATCACTGCACAACCCGCCCTCACGATGAGGATCCTGCTTCAAAACAGTTGTAGGTGATCCCTTCTTAGCACTCACCATGGCAGGCATCCCTCTCTCATCAAATAGCCGGATCAAATATGGCACTCACGCAGCCGTCGTGGTGCTCGGCAGAGAGATTCTATGCAGCCCTGGTTCCAGATACCAAATGGCCAGGGAATATCGCTGCACGGGGACATCACTGCACCTCAAGTTCAAATAGCCCGTAGAACACAATCGCCATTCACTCACCGAATACGGTATCGCACACATCTTTGTGGCACCCACGGTTACTTTACTGCAGTCGTTCAGGCGATCAATTAGTGTAGCGGCTAAGAGGTTGCGTGAGGGTATATCTTCAGTACATATAAGTAAGCAGGCAAGCGTCAGTATGAGCTATTGCTTCCATCGCTCGTCGTGGTAAAAAGCATTTAAATTAAATGTCCTTAAATATTCAAAAAGCACGGGTGCCAGGCAAAAACTTTGTCCAATACATTCCATCAAGGTGTCGGCACTCACGAAAAATGATGTTTAGTTCGCCTGGGTGCAGAAACAATAACTTCATCTATAACTCTCCCAAAGAATCCGCACTCACAGGTCTTAAATTAAATTAAAAATATTTATTTAGAACAACGACTAACGTTTCGGCCTCTCCGAGGCCTTTCTCAAAGTGATCATTTTACAATAAACATGCCTTATATACACACAATCTGGCGGGAAACAATAGTAGCTATGACGTCTACTACTAGTCAGAAACTAAGCGACTCCTTTCATGATGGAAAACACTGAATCACTTATATTCCCATATATGGTATGCATTACACATAACTCTAACACTATATTTTGACTAAAAGCAAGTCTAAAACCAATATATCATGACACTTTCTTTGTAAATATTGCGTAACAATATATTAACTACTTATGCTACAATTTGTAACTCTGTTTCTAGTGTCACTGATAAAACATACTTTGAGGATGTCAAAAAGGTCCTGACTAAAACGCTACCTGATACATCACTTAATAGAAACTTACAATGCGTAACCCTCAATAATTGTTCCTCCCACTAGCTCTAATATACTATATAGATTATTTGTATATATTTTTTAGTATATATTTTTATTTATATTCCATACTTTATGCTTTATCTAATTAATGTTGGAGGATGACTGTTAATATGTAGGTTTTCTATCGGTTTTATTTATGTATTTTTTATTTTTCTATTAAACATGATGGCTTATATAGGGGTACACTTGAATAGTGACACATGAGGGGACACATATGGGATATTATAAGCATGATTTATATGAGTTGTACACCTCAGAGGACAGCTTGATTGAACAGCACTTATGAGGTTAATGTTAACATAACTGGAAGTATGGAATATAAATAAAAATATATACTAAAAAATATATACAAATAATCTATATAGTATATTAGAGCTAGTGGGAGGAATAATTATTGAGGGTTACGCATTGTAAGTTTCTATTAAGTGATGTATCAGGTAGCGTTTTAGTCAGGACCTTTTTGACATCCTCAAAGTATGTTTTATCAGTGACACTAGAAACAGAGTTACAAATTGTAGCATAAGTAGTTAATATATTGTTACGCAATATTTACAAAGAAAGTGTCATGATATATTGGTTTTAGACTTGCTTTTAGTCAAAATATAGTGTTAGAGTTATGTGTAATGCATACCATATATGGGAATATAAGTGATTCAGTGTTTTCCATCATGAAAGGAGTCGCTTAGTTTCTGACTAGTAGTAGACGTCATAGCTACTATTGTTTCCCGCCAGATTGTGTGTATATAAGGCATGTTTATTGTAAAATGATCACTTTGAGAAAGGCCTCGGAGAGGCCGAAACGTTAGTCGTTGTTCTAAATAAATATTTTTAATTTAATTTAAGACCTGTGAGTGCGGATTCTTTGGGAGAGTTATAGATGAAGTTATTGTTTCTGCACCCAGGCGAACTAAACATCATTTTTCGTGAGTGCCGACACCTTGATGGAATGTATTGGACAAAGTTTTTGCCTGGCACCCGTGCTTTTTGAATATTTAAGGACATTTAATTTAAATGCTTTTTACCACGACGAGCGATGGAAGCAATAGCTCATACTGACGCTTGCCTGCTTACTTATATGTACTGAAGATATACCCTCACGCAACCTCTTAGCCGCTACACTAATTGATCGCCTGAACGACTGCAGTAAAGTAACCGTGGGTGCCACAAAGATGTGTGCGATACCGTATTCGGTGAGTGAATGGCGATTGTGTTCTACGGGCTATTTGAACTTGAGGTGCAGTGATGTCCCCGTGCAGCGATATTCCCTGGCCATTTGGTATCTGGAACCAGGGCTGCATAGAATCTCTCTGCCGAGCACCACGACGGCTGCGTGAGTGCCATATTTGATCCGGCTATTTGATGAGAGAGGGATGCCTGCCATGGTGAGTGCTAAGAAGGGATCACCTACAACTGTTTTGAAGCAGGATCCTCATCGTGAGGGCGGGTTGTGCAGTGATTTCTTACAATTGCTAATTACTACAATTGACGAGCGCCAAATATTGGTGACTATTGACCCACTGGCAGCTAAGTTTCCACCGAATGTTGGTTGATTCTGCGGTGGTATCCGACTTCGATAACCTTCTTTACATTTGCAGTGGAAGCCTCAAGAGATTCAACCTGCATATAACTGTTCCGCTGTTCCGCTGTTGGTGCACACTCATAGGCGTTGCGATCCAACGCATTGCGCAAAAATACGCTGATTGACTATACTTCATGGACTTGAACACTGGGTGGGGTTTTCTTTTTGTTTTTGGCATTCCACTTATATTTTATTATTTTTTCTTTTTTATAGTGCCACCAGAGGGGAAGTGGTTGATTTATGCTTTATCTAATTAATGTTGGAGGATGACTGTTAATATGTAGGTTTTCTATCGGTTTTATTTATGTATTTTTTATTTTTCTATTAAACATGATGGCTTATATAGGGGTACACTTGAATAGTGACACATGAGGGGACACATATGGGATATTATAAGCATGATTTATATGAGTTGTACACCTCAGAGGACAGCTTGATTGAACAGCACTTATGAGGTTAATGTTAACATAACTGGAAGTATGGAATATAAATAAAAATATATACTAAAAAATATATACAAATAATCTATATAGTATATTAGAGCTAGTGGGAGGAATAATTATTGAGGGTTACGCATTGTAAGTTTCTATTAAGTGATGTATCAGGTAGCGTTTTAGTCAGGACCTTTTTGACATCCTCAAAGTATGTTTTATCAGTGACACTAGAAACAGAGTTACAAATTGTAGCATAAGTAGTTAATATATTGTTACGCAATATTTACAAAGAAAGTGTCATGATATATTGGTTTTAGACTTGCTTTTAGTCAAAATATAGTGTTAGAGTTATGTGTAATGCATACCATATATGGGAATATAAGTGATTCAGTGTTTTCCATCATGAAAGGAGTCGCTTAGTTTCTGACTAGTAGTAGACGTCATAGCTACTATTGTTTCCCGCCAGATTGTGTGTATATAAGGCATGTTTATTGTAAAATGATCACTTTGAGAAAGGCCTCGGAGAGGCCGAAACGTTAGTCGTTGTTCTAAATAAATATTTTTAATTTAATTTAAGACCTGTGAGTGCGGATTCTTTGGGAGAGTTATATATATATATATATATATATATATATATATATATATATATATATATATAACATTTCTAGCCTACTTCTTTAGTTAAGCTTTAGTTCTTCTTCAAAGCTTGATGCAATAGACTTGTTTGTTTTGTGGCATTTAAAAGGTTAAATTCCTTCTTCTCACTCACTTTTGTAGATACTTTGTATAAATGTCATTCTATATCTTTAATAATCAATGCAGAGTAGTTATTTTCTACTAATGATGGGCGAATAAATTTACCAATTTACTGCAAATTTCCGCGTTTCGTTGTCAGCAAATGTATTTTACGAAACTGCAGCGACAATTCACTGGCAAAAAAATCTGCTGCATCGAAATAAAATCGCTGCATGCGTAAAAATTGCTGCATGGTCCAAATTGCATGCCACAATAACTTATCTGCACAAAGGTTTTTATTTTTGATATTATTCATGGAGGCCATTACTCCCCTGTTACATGGAGTCCTTAGGATAATTAGTTGAGAAACACACACCAGTTTCTAGGGAAGTGTGTACCACACTGTAGCAATGAATAAACTGGAGGTACACACCAGTGTGATTTAGCAATGATACTTATGTTAATCTTCTTTCACTACATACTCGTGACAGTTAGGGCCAGATTTATCAAGGGTCGAAATTCGACCATCAAATTGAATTACTTCGACTTCGAATATCGAAGTCGAAGTTTTTTGAATCGAATTTGGCCATTTGCGGTCGAAGAAAAATCCTTTGATCGAACGATTAAATCGTTCGTTTCGAAGGATTTCATCGATCAAACGATTTTTCTTCGGCTTCAAAAAACTTAGAAAACTGCTCTAGAAGGTCCTCATATGCTAACAGGTTTAATTTGGCGAAGTATTGAATTCTATATCTTGTACCTGAGTTTGGTTAACACTCAGTCACTCTTTTCCTATTCATATTTGTTTATGACTTGTTTGAGCAAAAAGAAAATGTTACCAATAAAGGAAATAAAATACTGAACACAGCGATGTGTTGTATGCCAATGCTGACCATTGCACCTGTGAATTGTATGTTAGCTCCTCCAGTCTGGCTGTTATACTGCTATGCACTAGCTAAATATGCCAGTTGGCTGCTCAACACTTGCCAGACACAACACTCTGCAATGTCACAGAAGACATGAGGAGGTACTGCACAAAATCCTGAAATGATAAATAGGAAAGCAATGTCAGGGAAACTTGTTTATTATCATAAAACTGTTGCACTTATGGGTTAAAGCTAAGGTCACATTTAACATGGGGATTCTAGTTACCCTTTAATATTATCATGTTAACAAACGATTGATAGAAAGAAATACATTTGGCAGCTAAATCATCTGACATAATAAAAAGATAAAAGCTGCAATTAAAGGAGGAAAGGCTCCCACTTTGTAGGTTTTGCAGGACAGACAGGATGTTGCCAGAGGAAATCAAATCTGCTAGAGGTCAATACTCAAAGTCCCAGAGGGGGTGGAGAGAGGAAAATTTATTAAGCAAACCAAACCAAGTGAGGTTAACCAGAAGTGATCTTACTTAAAGATATAACAGCTTGGAATAATGAAGGCCAGGTTAGTAAAATGTGCCAAAAATATAGGTGTCATCTGCCACCACTACTATCAAATGATGGCCCTAAAATTAAATTTGCTAGAAATATCTAGCAATATATGTATATTTTTCTAAAAAAAAAAATATGAAAAACATTTTCTTTCCAAGTTTTCAGCTTTAACATTAAAAAAATTATAAAAACGACTTTTCCAAAATATGTTGAGTGACCAAGGGCAGGTGGAGCACAAGAAGCAGAGTGTGAAGCCAAACGATTTGCCCTACTTTCAAGAAATAGCTGGGTAATTTGACTTGTGATTGCAGTCAGGGGCATAACAACAATGCCCCCCACCACCAGAATAATATTTGGAGGGCCTGGTGAGCATAGGGACTCCAGAATCCCCCCAGCAAGCCAATTTTTTAAAGAAGAAAGCGGTGCGGGGAGGGGGATTTCAAGACTATAAAGGGAAACAGACCCTGCAGTTCCGGCCCCCCTTTTCTCCAGGCCCCCCTGCGGGATCTGCTTCCTCTATAGTCACATCAGTGATTGCAGTATTACAACACTGTGTGGCTTTCTGTGCTCCATAAAGTAAGGGCCCTTATTAAATATACCAGGTCAAACACAAGGGGACAGATTTCTATTTTTTCCATAAATTGTGTTTTTTCTCTTAAGATTCATGCCTTTTTTTTATTTCTCTAAAAATTCTAATCTATTAAGTGTAAAAACCACAAAAAAATATATATAATATATAAAACTTTTCCAAGTTAAAATAGTCAAGGTCCTATAGAAGTCAGTGGGAGCTGTGCTGATTGTATTGGACCTTTTTTAACCATTCAGACTTTGAGGTTTTCAGATTTCTTTTTGCCAGTGATTGTTGGAACACCTTATTGGTTGCTACTGCTGCCATTCTTTTATTTGTAACTCCTCCTCCAAATATGCATTTATACATACTTTAACAGGCTTAAAAGATGTAGGTATATTTGGATACAAAACAAAGCTCTGTAACTGAATGGTCCCTTATTATAATGTTAGAGGGTCGGTATCATTACAACTACCATGTTGAAAGTACTTTTGAAGTCCATAGAATTATTTCATGACTGAAACAGTTGCATTGCCTAGTGGAGTCAAGTATTACTTCTCAGAGAGTGCTGGCTCTGATGTGTAGACAGTGATATAAGGAAGCCGTTTTTTTCTTGTCATTAAAAGGGTGACTATAATGTGAACAGTTGCTGGAACGCCCAGATGGTACTGTACGCTCAGTACAGTTGTAGCCAGAGAGAACAGCCTTGTCTACGTACAACAGAAACCCATTTTTAGCTCTTGTAAGAAAAAGACAATGCTAGCCATTTCAGTGAATAATTGCAGACACTGAAAGCAAATATTGCTCATGGATTTATATTATCTAATGCTCAATCTTATCATTTTAGTTATTTATAATCAAGCTTTTCATTAATAGAGCATTGTACAAAAAAAACATGAAATGCTGGTTGGCTAATTCCTCAGTACACCATGGAAGTGCATTCAAATCAAAATGTTGCTGTATCCTGTCTTGTGTGCACAACATAGCTCTCTTTATGTTTTATCTCAGAATATATGCAATAAATTATTATAGGGAAATAAAATATACATATATACAATGCAAAACAGCTTTTCTTTCAGTTGATATCTATTTATCACTGTGGCTTTTTTTTTAAGGAACTTTATTTTATGTTTTATAGGCTATGTATATATATTTCTACTTTTCATTATAAATGTTCCCCTGTTTCCAGTATGTGTCAGTAGAAGAAAAAGATATTCTTCATTTGCCTTTGAGATCATTTTATCCACTACTGCAGTGCTTTCAATAATCGAAATAAGAAAAAACTCACTGCAACAAAGTATAAAGAGTATATATACTTATATTAAAGTAAATAAAACACACATGCAACAGATAAAATGTTTAGCCAAAGAGCAAGTAATTCCCAAAAGATAGCTGCATACACATACATTACAATATATAAAGGTGCTGATAACCATTGGCTAGACAAGGGGGATGTGTTCCTGGTCATGGGAACTAAATTCCAGGTTCTGTTCCAGAGAACTTTAAAAATGTGTATATTTCTTTATGTAAGGAAATGCCAGGCAGATGATGATATATACAGTATATAATGGTTTTAAAAGTACCTGCACTCTTGCTCCTCAATTGGCTTGTGGGTGCTTGGTCAAGTGTTGTGTACAATTTTTAAATTGGGGCAGCACTGAAATCAACAATTTATTGAAACAGCACTCATGTATCCAACGTTAGATACGCGGGTGATGTTTCAATAAATCGTTGATTTGAAAATATCTGGAATGCTGCTCCATTTTGAATGAGACCTGTAATCTTTGGGAGTGAGCCCTCACAACGGTGTGGAGGCAGGGTGTAGTGTAACTGTAACTGGATTCAGGGTATAATAATTGGGTGCCAGTGGTTCTTATAACTTAAACATGAACTTATTTATTAAACATACACATTGAATAGGCAATACTCACAACACCATATGGTCAGTATTAGTCCCCACAGGCAAGAGGACGTGCTCAGTAGCAATGGAGGTACACCCAGCTTTCAGCCTTTTCCCTAAGTGGAACCTGAGGGGAATCGATCTACCCTGTTCCTATACACTTAGTCCCTACTTCTGGGCTATTAGTACCCGGGATCTTAATCCCTCTGACTCTCCTCGTCGGAGCCTTGAGCTGCTCAGCTAAATAACCTGTCTATCTGTCACTCCTAGAGTGACCTATAATGGTGAGTAGCCTATTCTTACTAGACCTGACCTGTGTAGGTTCCACAGGGCTCTACCTGCCTGTTCAGGTCAGAGCCAGCACAAAATGGTCACTGAAAGCATGGATTCAGAGCCTTTTATATCCTAGTACAGTGCCATCTGCTGGTCACTGTGAGAAGCAGCAAGAGTCAATAGTACCCCTCCCAACTGTATTTTAGCACCCAATTAGGTGTCCATAACATGGAGGGACTGCCTGCACATAATACTAGGGGTGGCTATTTTACACATCCCTATATATATATATATATATATATATATATATATATATATATATATATATATATATATATATATACACATACATACACACTCAGAGTCTGAAGAGCAAAGCACTCACCCCTAGAAAAAGGCAAAAAAGCCCAGGTGCTGCCGCAAAAAGTAATAGCATAAAGAACACGGAGCACTCATTGGGACTTAATTTATGTGCAGTTATAATGGTGTAAGCCGACGTTTCGGTCCTGCACAGAGGTATCCTATAGATATATAAATATCACTAACCCTTTTAGTTTAGAAAAAATGGAAAAGTGACTTATTTAGTAGTTATACAGATGACTGGGTTCATTGCCTTTTATCTAGGAGTGAGCTAGGAAACAGTGAAATTCAATCAGATGTTTTGCTAAATGCAGAGCAGTAACTTTTCATGCATTTCAGTACCTGATACATAATGATACCAGTCACTGGGAATAGTATGCCATAATGAGTAAAAATATGGTCTCATTAGTGCCCATCATTAAGTCCCATTTGGAATAAGTAAAGCTAATGTAGAAGAGGTCTAATTATCATTTAAGATTTTCAGTACTTTACTATGGGATCTCCAATAATAAGCATCAATAGGTCAGTATTGCTAAACGGTACAGCTCATTCAGCTGTCACATCTATAAAGTCTTCTTTTTAAAGCAATCACCCCTTCAGTATGCAATGGAGTGGATATATGGCTTTATGGCAAGTAGTCAACAAGTTCATGTTGTTTGAACCTGCATAACTAAATCCTTGATTTTAAAGGGATAAGCACGGGTAAGATAATAATACAAATGATCCAAAATTTTCATTTGCTCTCTGCTTGCTTAAAAACAGAGTTAGGAAAAGTGAGTTGGAACACAAGAGAATGACCAGATGTAAAGATACTACACAGAACAAGAAACACCACCAGCCAAAGAGAATTTCTGCCAGTAGCACAACATCACTATTGATACCTGATGGAAACCTTAAAAGCTTAACTGCCAGTAGGATGTACGAATATAATGTTTCAACAGCCTAGACTATTAACAAGGGCCTCCTATCATAATAATGATAAAGGACCAACTAGTTGAGATAAATGGGGTTATTTATTAAAATCCGTGTTTTGTTTTTTTGTGATTTATTAAACCCCAATGGTTTTAAACGTCCAAATAAAAAAGTACTCCAACTCAGACCTGCCGAGTTCTTGTAGACGTCAATGGCAGAGGTCCCGTTTATATCCTGATCTGCACTGGGTTTCGTTCATTCTGAAGATTTTGTGTAGGAGTAGGAGGTTTCGGGCATCAAATCCTAAAAAGGCAAACGTTTTAGTCACAACCCTATAAAGGAACAGTTTTTAAAGACAAATCCACATTATTTGTTCGATTTTTTCATGATTTCATCGAGTTTTCTGCCTGCCGAAGAAGGAGAAGTACAAGTCAATAGCAGATTTTCCTTTGATATCCTGGTCTGCGATGGGTTTCGTTCAATAATCAGAAGATTTCATGGTTTTCGGGTGTCAAATCCAAAAAGGTTTCTGATGAAGTGACCTTGTATTCATGAAACGCTTTGAGCCATGCACTCCCCTGCCCTGTACATCTGGTTTGATAAATAAAGGAAAATATTTTATACAGCTCTTTCAAATAGCGACTCTATCCAAAGAAGAATCCGACGTATGCGCCTTCAGTACAGTGTAAATCCAAAAAGGTTGCAGTTTTCGGCAACAAATCCGAAAATTAAAATGATCCAGATTTTTTTCATGGTTTTATGAAGTTTTTCCCGCACAAGGAATTTTCGTGAAAATTTATTGATAAAAAAGAGGAAAAATTATTTGCGGATTAGGGCCGAGTAGGTTACAGAAAATTGTGAGAACTTTTTTGGATTTTAATAACTAACCCCCAAAATTTCAGTTTCACCATTCTGCACAGTGTAGTGCAATAAATACAGTTTTTTTTCCTACTCGTGCTTATGGGTGCATATAATCTGCATATTACCCAAAACAAAATACCTCTGTGTATAGAAGTGCAACTTTAAATTCTATTTGTGTCTGCTCCTTGAACAGCTTTCCATAATTGATGTCCTTTTAGCAGTCATTCATTGTACAGATTCTAAATACAAGCTAATTAACACTGAGCAATGCACATCATACTATCATTAGGAAGACAGGTTCTACATGCATCTAAACCATTTGTCATTAAAGGAGATGGTAATGGTAATGGCAGCCCATTAAGGTAAAATATCTTCTTAACTTAAAACAATCTGGTACCTTTAAATTGCAAACCTCTTTTTTCCCAACAATTTGGTGCAACAAGTAGAAGAGCTTTTCTGAATTAACTTTTTATTTTGTTTGTTATTATGCAGTGCTCACCTGTTTTTCACAATTCAGTGAGGAGTTCTCAACACTGCCTAACACTCCACGGCACAGGGTTAAGTCTGACTGCTGAAAGCAGTAAATGTGTCAATGAATTAAATAGCCAGGAAATTGTTAATACATCAATAAACATGCATTAACCCTTGGGTGTGCTGGAAATCACTCTGGATTCTCCAGTTCAGATTAAGTAAATCTAAACATTATTTGTTTAGCACATGTATGTTTCTAATACTTTGCAACTGCAGTTTTGGTTAATAATTATTTAGACCTTTTATCATCTGGATTTAGAAATTCATATTGATGATGCTTAAAAAAAACATACATTATTGAGATTTATTAAGGTTCAAATTGGAAATTTGAATTCGAATTTTAAAGTTGAATCTTTCGTCAAAACTCAAATTGGAGTTGGGAATACTCCAAACTTGAATTTGAATTCGAGATTTATCATACCTGGACCCTGGGAATAATTTGAATTCGACTATTTGCCACCTAAAAATAAAGGGAAAATGAAAAAGGGTATAACCAGGACATTGAATAGCCACATACATATGGGCAGATTTATCAAAGGTCGAATGTTAGAGATTTTTAATTCGAACAAACTCAAATGACCTTGAATGGCTTTAGAAGTCAATGGCATTTGAAGATGTTAATAGCCTTCCTGAAATTCAAGCTTTTTTTGGAGAAAAAACTCGATTTGCGTTCAGTCGAATTTGATTCAAATTTGATTCAAGTTTTCAGGTCGGTAATATTCGTTTGAGTTTTAGATATTCGAGTTTTTTCGAGATCATTCTAAATGGTTTGAGTTAAAAGAAACTAACATTTGACCTTTGATAAAGCTTCCCCTAAGTATGTGGTGATTCAACGTCCTGGTTATACCCTGCTTCCTTTCACTTTATTTTATGGAATCCATGTGCGCATCAAACATGGTGATTACACCTAAAGGGAAATCACCGCCATTGCTGGGCACATATTGGCAACACCAGTAAATGTGTCACTGTGCTTAATAGAATGACACCAGTAATATGATGAATACAGTAGCTTTTTCTATGTGTTACTTTCTGCAGAAAATCGTTCTCTCTCCTTTAAGGCTTTATTAAATGTATTCATCTTTGCTAGCACTAACAAAATACTGTCCAGTCATATATTAAAGTTAACATTAGATTATATTACTATTTATAACAATATTAAAACAAAAATAAAATCTACATTTTGGCTTGTTGTCAGTCTTTATATTGTCTGTATCTGAGCCCATTTCACACTTGCATTTCACTTATAAATACAGATATGGAGCTGGGTCAAAACCACAACTCATGGCTGTGGGTCTCTGAACATTAACTGGGTGTTTTTATGGCGTCTGTTTTTTAATGTTTCTCAAGGATGACCCAAGTGAAGTCATAAAAAATAAATAGTATATGTTGTACTTGCCTTATAAGTACACATAGTCTTCACAAAAGAAGAGGTGAAGACAAAGAAAACTAAACATTATTTTACACTATATAAATGATTTACATCTTGTTACCTTCAGTCTTGGAATTACACACAGCAAGCAGACAGCAGCCATTTTGTAAAGATTATTATTAAGGCAAATTTTGCATCAAGCGAAAATCTTATTTATGCATTAAAATAAAGAACCTGATGCACATTCCCATGCACAATTAGATACACAATTAGACAGTTATGATGGAGAGGGATAAATGCCTTTATACATATATATGTAAATATACATGGTCTTGAGAAAGGTCTTATGTACAGACAGAAATGTTGAACTGCTTTTCAAGATGTATTAAATAAAATCTAAGATTTTTTTTTTAACTTTTTTGAATAAAATGTAAGATTTTTTAACTTTTTTGAAAATTACCTGTGTGCATCCTTTGTCCTTAATTTTTTGTATACTGCTGTTTTGGATAGCACCAGGACTTTATAATATTTCATGGAGTGCTGAACATATTTGTACTTTGTATATATATATATATATATATATATATATATATATATATATATATATATATATATATATATATATATATAGGAATGCTCTGAATTAAGGAAAGGCCATCTCCTATAGACTCCATTTTATCAAAATAATTGAAGTTTTTAAAAAATAATCTTTGAATTATCTACATTTGATATTAATCTACAGTATAATCTGAAGAGCACTGCAGAATCAACTTACATTTGTTCCACTTTTACAATCTCAATATATCAACACTATTAAAATACTAGAGGTATAGAACTTTAGATATAAATGAGATTTTAATGGGAGTTAATCTATTAATTTATTGAAGAAAATTGCTAAGAGTATCTCATATGTGAGAAAATATTGTAGTTTTGTTTTCACTAGAGAATTAATTTCTCAGATTTATTTTTTATATAAATTGCACAGTAAAATTATTAATATATATATATATATATATATATATATATATATATATATATATATATATAATATAATGCTGGTGAGAACTCAAGGAAAGTAATAACATAAAATGCTGTATTTTTTAAAGAAATGTGTTTTTGTTGAGATCAGTAGAAGGGATAGTTTTTAACCTTTAATCTGGCCCAAGTGTAAAAGATAAGATCAAAATACCACTTATAATATAAGTATTGCCTAGTTTGTTCTTCAATACAGGATAACTGGTAAGATAAATACTATGTCCCAATTGCCTGCATTATTGCCTTGTTTTATTCTAACCTTAAAAAAAATAACCCCCTTAGTATTACTATAGATTACTTTTTTATTACTAAAGACCTGCAATCCCAATTAAATTTTTAAGATAAAAAATGTTGGTCTTGCCATAATAATCCCATGGTTTTATTATTACAATTGTGTTTACTAAATATATATTCAATTTTAAATCTGGTTATTATACCTTATTGCTATAGGAGAAATTGTGCTGAAAAGAAGCACTGTAAATGCCAAGTGCCTAAATATAACTTTAAAATGAAGTCCATTGGAAACACATTGGCATTCTGCACTTGCATTTTGTCATATTCGAGGAATCCCATTATTGGAAATGGAAAATTACTTTGCTTAAAAATCTATAATTCTATAGCTTGATGGATAAATCTCAAAGTACATATAATTTAAAGAAAAAAAAATCACCTGTATTTCATAAATAGATGGGACAATTTATTCTTGATATTGTAGCTTAGTTAACACTTCATGACCCTTATAACCTTCTGTGGTTTTTTCTTTTTATATTTCTCTCAATGGCTATTGATTAGTCTTTTTTTTATATACATCATCGGAGCATGAAAATGTTGTGGACACCAGAGGTAGAATCACACCACTCAAAGTCTAAGGGAGTTACTTTTGGTGGCTTAAATTTAAACAAGAACGCAGAACGGTGCTGCATTAATCCATTCTCATGACAGTCCTAAGATTAGACAGAGAGCACAAAATGGCAGATACATTAATCAGTGCTTGTGACTGCATAATATGAACTCTCAGTGACAATCTTAAGATTACAATCTTTTTTCTTTCCATGTGTTTTGATCCTGGGTTGGAGGAATTATGAATTTTCTCTCCTTCTATTCCTGATTAGCACAGAGGTATGGGAGACTTTCTTATTTCTATACACAGGAAAGTGCAGATCCACTTTCATTATCCCTTTGTGTGCTTTTGCCAGAAATGTATTCTATTATGTGATTATGGATGCCTGGTCCATTGTCCAGAAAGCAAAAATATCTACATGTAGATAAGCCCAGCAGCAGAGCTATTAACTTTGCGGGATGTCTTTCAAGACACACTATGGTCTGTTATATGTAATCTGTTCATATTCTTCAAAAGGGAATACAATACAGTAAAAGCAATTTTGATTCAGAACAGGTCATGTGACAAATAATTTTAAAGTCAGATCTGATTTATGGCTTGCATTTTTTTTTTTTTTAATTGAAATTATTTGCTGTCATGACACAAAAAGTAATTTATTGTTCTGCAATAAGAATAGTTTTTCTTGTTTTTTTGAGAAACAAACACAATATTTCTGCCATCCGAGCATCATTTTCCTTACTCCGTCCTTTTAAGCTCAATGTAGCAAAATGACAAGCACTTTCAAACATAAGATTTGATGGCTTAGTGAATTGATATTGTTGTTTAACTGCTAGTACACAGGGACACATTTTAATAAAGCATATCTAGGTACAAGTCCACATTTTCGTCTACATCAGTAATGCAGAATTTCATGAACCACAAAGGAAAAAAATCCCAATATATTCTAGAAAGATAGTTCGGATGACACAGGTTATATTTTTCAGCCATCATCACCCTATAACTTGTAATTTGAACAATAGGTTATATATTTTTGTGATATGGGAGTCAATAAAGAATATACTTGGGAAGAGTAGAAAAGCTATAATCAGCATGGAAGGCAGACAAGCCCTTGGACTATCTCTGACAACAAAACAAATTGTTAACATGGGTATATCAGTGTATAGCTGTTTCTCAGTAAAATAGTATAAACAAATTACAATTATGTTGAAAAATATAAAAAAGCATTTGCTCCCTTCATGGTTTGTACTGTAACGCTCCCCAAACTTTTATATATTATCAACTTCTTGATGGTAAAGGTAAATCTATCATGAGATTTAGATTCATTGGAAATAGCTGAATAAAGCCAGGTTGGGTTCAATCATCTGGATCTAATGGGGGGGCAATGTAGCATTAGCAGATCATAATGGTAAGGAGGCCAGGAAGGGCAGGATGTGATGACAGAGGGAGGAATTACTGTCAGGGAGGAGTAACTGTCAGGAACAAGGAAGCTAGGTACAGCAGTAGCCTGCATTTTCTGTATAGTCATTTTTCTCTAGTTCCAATTTCTTGTCACAGCTGGCGATGGAATACTTACACTTTTGGAGCTTATATCCAGTGATATTATGGCAAATAGCAGATTGGTATTGATATAGGCTCTGTGTAGGTGTGGGTCCCGCAAGGTGGCTAGATGGCTGCCCTTCCGTGTCCCTTGGGAACCAGATGGCTGGCATTTCAGGTAGCCAAGGAAAGTATGTGGGTATTTTGGACAGCTATGTAGAGATGTCCATTGTAAGCTTACAGTTGTGTGTAAGTTATTATGATATGTCATTCGATAATTATTATGATCTGTTACTGTTTATTTATCAAAACACAATTTTTTCGTAGAAAAAAACCTTGAATTTTTTGAGATTTATTAATCTCCGATGGTGTTAAAAGTCAACATAAAAAAGTACCCCAACTCAGACCTGCCAAGTTCATTGAGCAGTCAATGATAGACGCCCCATTTATAGTCTGATCTGTGCTTGGTTTCGTTCAATAATCTGATGATTTTGTGGTTTACAGGCATCAAATCCAAAAAAGTCACAGGTTTCAGGGATCAAATATGAAAAAGTTGCAGTTTTCTGCGACATATTCAAAAAATTCATAAGTTTTGGATCTTTTCTCAATTTTATTGAGTTTTTTCCTGCACAAGAAATTTTTGGAAAAAGGTATTGATAAATTGGGGGAAAGAGTCTGTGCAAGTTTGGTCGAAGTCGTTTTCAGAAAATAGTGAGAACTTAGGAAATTAGTACAGTAGGTTTTTGCTTATTCCCTGCCTATTTATGCTGCCCTGTCATTATGAAAGGAACAGTAACACCAAAAAATTGAAGTGTTTTAAAGTAATTGAAATATTATGTACTTTTGCCCTGCATAGATAATAGTTATGTGTTTGCTTTAGAAAGACTACTATAGTTTAAATAAATACACAGCAGATAACAGATAAGCTCTGTAATCGAATACAATGGGGTTCTACAGAGTACATCTGTCACATCTTTGCTTTGAATGGCTGCTCCCATGGCTACACAGCAGCTTGTTTAAATCAACAATAATAATGTTTAAATAAATTATAGTAGTGTTTCTAAAGCAAACACACCAATTGTTCTATTTTCAGAGCATAACCTGTCAATTTCATCACTTAAGGAGGCAAATAGTTTTTAAAATTATTGTATATAGAAAAGCTTAAAGGAACAGTTCAGTGTGAAAATAAAAACTGGATAAATAGATAGGCTGTGCAAAATAAAAAATGTTTCTAATATTTTAGTGATCTGGCTATTATGTTACACACACAGTCACTCCAGCCTTTATACATTACATTTTTGCCTAACTAACTATATTAGAAACATTTTTTATTTTGCACAGCCTATCTATTTAGCCAGTGTTTATTTTTAATACTGAAAAATTCTTTTAAAGGTTTGTTTTGTAATATTACATATGGGTTTTGTTGCTATTCTCCCAAACTCCTGTCTATTGTATTATTGCATTGCAATATTTATAGCATGATAACTACTGAGGCACTTTGTTTACTACATTATGATTCATTTTATCAGGTTATAATTTGAATTCATATTTTATAAGATATTGCACAAATAATTTATTGAGCTTTTTATATATTTACCAATGGATATTTTCCTAAATATTCATAAATCTATTTATATCTGTGTATGTCTTGTTGAAGGGATGTTTCAACTAACAATAAAAGTTTGATATTTTCTAGACAGAAGAAGTCTAATAAACTTTTAAAAATGTTCTTTGTTATTCTGTAAGGCTTCTAAGACCAACCTGAAATATATATAACTGTCTTTGTCTCTGTCCTAGTAACCACAAATGGATGGTTGAGATTCTATTTTTTCTTATTATTTTCCATCACTTTACTTTTTGCTTGGGACCAAAACCAACAGTCATGGGCAAATTTCTCTCATTTCACTTCAATGAAAAATTTGCAATTTCCTGCAAAATTCACAAAACGGGGAAAAAATTATGAAACGCTAATTTTGACGCCTGCAACAATTCCGACGCCCGTGACAATTCCGATGCTGGTGCATTACTGTTTAGAGAAGTTCCACTGTTTACATTTATTTATTTGTCTAAATAAAAAACGCAATTTACATGTGAAGAAAGGGTTCAGTTCAGCTGAAAAGAATGGTCAACTATATACCCACTTGTTTCTACCCATATAACCATATCAAAAATATTTTAGGTTTTCTTCATTATATAAATGATGATTACAATAAATACAAACATTTAAAGAGATATTGTCATGGAAAAAAAATGTTTTTTTTTTCAAAATACATACGTTAATAGTGCTGCTCCAGCACAATTCTGCACTGCAATACATTTCTCAAAAGAGCAAACAGATTTTTTATATTTCATTTTGAAATCTGACATGGGGCTAGACATATTGTCAGTTTCCCAGCTGCCCCCAGTCATGTGACTTGTGCTCTGATAAACTTCAGTCACTCTTTACTGCCGTACTGCAAGTTGATGTGATACCACCCCCCTCCCTTTTCACCCAGCAGCCAAACAACAAAACAATGGGAAAGTCATCACACAGCAACTGCCTAACACAAGATTGGATGAAGAACTGGAAACAGTTGTAGTTGTTGAAAGTGAAACCACAAGATCTATGCACTATAGAGTAAAAGAATAGAAAAATAAAATAGCAAAGAATATGATTACAAGAAAATAAAAATGAAAGAAAAAAAAGTGGGGTGGAAACATTTTTAAAAAAAGGACAAATTTGGATGGAGGAGGTAAAGGCCTAACTGGGATATTATAGCAGAGAAGAACTATAGAAAACAGAAGAATATGCAAAAAGAAGAAGAATAGAAATAGAGAGACAAAATGAAAATGTAATAAGCAATGAAGATTAAAAAGGAGCAGATTTTGAAAATAGTTGAAAAGAAGGGAAAGAAATCAAGAAAGCACATGGTGGAGAAAATGGTAAAATAAAAGTATAAACGGTGTGCAAACTGAGAGTAAAGAGAAAATGAATACAACAGAAAGGAAAGTACAACACTTGTTCTAGCCTATTTTCTCTACCTGACTGTTGTCATACTCTTTAACATTCAGGTAAAGAATATTTATTATTAATCATCCAATTAATATTCCAGGGCAGTGTACCTATAGCTTCATTAATTTTTGTAACCTGGTAGTCATGTATGTACTGTATTTAATTCATCTAGCATGTTATAGCTTTAAATGAATTGCAGATGCAACTCTAATACAAATGGCACTAGATTGAATTAGAAATCCTATCCTGTCTGTAATAAAAATATGCTGATGATTATTTTAAGTATGGTTATAAACAACTATAAATGAATTATGCAAACACATTTTTATATCTACTACACAACAGTAGTCACAAACCATAAAATCAGTGATACTAATTCATATATATATATATATATATATATATATATATATATATATATATATATAAAATATACTTAATATAGATTTTTTCAATTTTGAAAAACATCATATTTTCCTCATTGATTTTATTTGGGGGGGGTTTGCTTTTAAAATTCATAAATCACAATTACAATTCACAAATTACAATTACAGTTATTGGCAACATTATTTCTAAACTAAGGTCTGTTGGGCTTAATGAAGTCGTTTGCACGTGGATAGGAAACTGGCTACAGGATCGGGTACAGAGGGTGGTTGTTAATGGTACATTCTCTACTTGGAGTAAGGTTCTCAGTGGGGTCCCCCAGGGCTCAGTATTGGGTCCACTTTTATTTAACTTGTTCATTAATGACTTAGGGGAGGGTGTTGTAAGTAATGTATCAGTGTTTGCAGATGACACAAAATTATCCAGCCCAATTAATTCCATCCAGGATGTGGCATCCTTGCAACATGATCTTGACAAACTGGCAATCTGGGCAGCTAAGTGGCAAATGAGATTCAATGTTGATAAATGTAAAGTCATGCACCTGGGATGTAAAAATATCCAAGCCATTTATACCCTTAATGGGACTGCACTAGGCAAATCCATTATGGAAAAGGACCTTGGAGTCCTTGTAGATGATAAACTTGGCTGTAGCAAGCAATGCCAGTTGGCAGCATCAAGGGCAAATAAGGTCTTGAGCTGTATTAAAAGGGGCATAGAGTCATGGGAGGAGGGGGTCATTCTACCACTGTATAGAGCACTTGTAAGACCCCATCTAGAATATACCGTACAGTTTTGGTCTCCATCACTCAAACAGGACATTATTGTATTAGAGAGGGTACAGAGAAGGGCAACTAAGCTGGTAAAAGGTATTTAAAATCTTAGCTATGAGGAAAGACTGGCCAAATTGGGGATGTTCCCGCTGGAGAAGAAGCGCTTAAGGGGTGATATGATGACTATGTATAAATATATAAGGGGATCATATAATAATCTCTCTAATGCTTTATTTACCAGTAGGTCTGTGAAGATGTGGAATTCTCTCCCTGAATCAGTTGTACAGGCTGATACATTAGATAGCTTTAAGAAGGGGTTGGATAGCTTTTTCGCAAGTGAGGGAATACAGGGTTATGGTAAATAGCTCATGGTCCAAGTTGATCCAGGGACTAGTCCGATTGCCATTTTGGAGTCAGGAAGGAATTTTTCCCACTCTAAGGCAAATTGGAGAGGCTTCAGATGGTTTTTTTTGCCTTCCTCTGGATCAACTGGCAGGTAGTTAAAAAAAAAAAAAAAGTTGAACTCGATGGACATGTGTCTTTTTTCAACCTTACTTACTATGTTACTATGTTACTATGTATTTCCAATATAAAAACAAATTTTCTTTCTTTATCATGGCTTTACCCACGTACATAATTTCCTTCAATATTACAAACAAACTTTTAACATTTTATAATTAACTAGCCACAACCCTGCCATAGAACAGGGATCATCAACTTTTTTTACACATAAGCCACATTTAAATGTGAAAAATTAGTTGGGGAGCAACACAAGGATTAAAACAAGTCCTTGGGGATGCCAAATAAAGGTTGTGATTGGCTATTGGTGGCCCATATGTGGACTTGTAGCCTGCAGGAGATTCTGTTTGGCAGTGCACATGGTTATTGATGGGCGAATTTGTCACGTTTTGCTTTGCCACAAATTTTGCTGATTCGAAAAAATTGTGAAATGACGATTTTGATGCCGACGACAATTTGCCGGCTTCAAAATGGGCGCCGACATCAAAGTTTACGATGGTGCCCATTAAAGTCAATGGGCGTCCATTTATCTGAGCCGTCGCCAGCACAGAAAACTTTGATGCCGGCATCAAAACCGTCACCAGCGTCAAAGTTATTTCTATGCCGGTGACGATTCCACAGCAAATTTGTGAATTTATTTGTAAACGGCACAAATTTTCCACGAATACGCGCCTGGTGAATAAATTCGCCCATCACTACACTTTTATGTAACCAAAACTTGCCTCCAATCCAGGAATTCAAAAATAAGTACATGATCTGAGGCCACTGAAAGCAAGATCGAAGGGATTGGTGAGCAACATGTTCATCTGGAGCCACTGGTTGGGGAACGCTGCCATAGAAAATAGAGCACTTTGATCGCTGCAACACGAATTGAATCATTTGTGTTGGCTTTAAATTAACTTCACTTTAAGGGTAATGGTAGACAGGGCATTTTGTTGCCTTCATGAAATTGCCTCTCCCATGACAAAAGACCCAAATTATCTTTCGCTCCATAGGAATCGAAATTTTCCTGTGATTATGATTTATGCTCAAAAATATGCAAAAGTAAAATGAATAACTTGTCCTGATTTGTGAACACCGTGCATTGCAATTGATATTGAAGCAAAGCAACATGAGCAAATTAGTCGACATGACGTCAGTCTTAGGCAAAGATATACTTGCTTCTGATTGGATCCTGCTGCACCCAAAAGATGCCATGAGACCAATTGCATATCTTGAATATCTTTGTCTGAGGCTGCTTTACATGCATAAATACCTAATTTTTTGCACTGTGAAATAAGTGACTGCTTTATATGCAAACGTTAGATAATCTCTGTAATTATCCTCCCACATAAGAAAGAGAAAGGCTAGAGTTTAAGTGTGGGGGCTGGAACGCGTGGCATTCCTACTGAATAGGGGCACAGGGGACTACTGCTAGTGTAGCCTTCATTAACAAAGGTGAATCATGTTTTTACACACTGTAACATACTATATGTAATCCAATATGTTCACAATGAAAGTTTAAAAAAAAAAAAAAAAACTTGGAATAGTTATGGAAATAAAAGCTGATTTTGTTTTTTTAAATATCCTTAAAGTATATAAGCATTGTTTGTGTTAATTAGCAAGGGCTTGTTACTTTAGGAAACACAAATAATTCTCAAGGAAGAAAGACCCAATATCCTTCTCTCAGCCTGCCTAACAGAGTCTCTCTCCGTTTTTCACCCGGTTCAACCGGCATGACCTTATCTCAGCTATGCTTTTCTCATGGATACTGCCATTTACATCCATACAGCTAGGGTTGTCGGGTTTCATTACAAAACATATTAAAGGCAGTGATCTTTTAAGGTTGCATAAAAGTTTTGGCGGGTAATACAAATCAGAAAGTGAAAAAATATGAGGGACAATGCAAGATTGAAGCCTTTATACAAACAGCTGAATTTTGATTTTTTTTTTTTCACAAATCTCTACAAATTAGTTGTTAATTTGTGGTTTGTGGTTCATATTTTTCAAAAAAAATATTAAACGAACAGTAACACCAAATTTTGTAATTGCTTAATTCCCCCCAAAATAGCTGTAATGATAGGTAAGGCTTACTTACCATTTTCATAAGCTTAAATTTGACTTGCAAAGTGCCCAATAGGAGAAAGCCGAAAAAGGCGAGGGTAGCTTGAATCCCTCTGTGTTTTCCGGACTGGAAGTCAGCTTCCAACTGGTGACGTAAAGCACCTAAGCTTTCTTTCAGTGTCTGCAGCTTAAATACATATATACTCACATCATTACCCCCAAAGCTGTCCAAAGGGATAGAAGCATACATTTTATGCTTTAGGGCAAGATCATATTTAAAATTTTTACAATACGTGTTTAAAAAAATACGCGGTCTAGCTTAATACTCCAATGAAACCACACACGCGACAATGTGTGTTTTTTAAGCCTGTAGTTTTCTTTTCCCAACATGCATTTCTCCTTTTTCTCATTCCCCACAATTTCACTCAGAAGAAGTTTAGTAAACTTTTGTAAAAAAAAAGGCAAGTGGAATACAATTTACATGCAGAATGTAGCCGTACTGCTCGTCAATATGCAACGTAATTGTGTCACCAGCATATAATGCCCTAAATACATGTATGCGAAATCCATCTCTCGAGAGTTTGGCCACCATGTTGAAAATACGCAGGGTATTTCAGCAAAGTGTATTTCCAGACCTGCAGATCCCATATAGTTCAATGGCGTTTCCTTGGTGTATTGGCGTTTCTGCAAATATTGGCGTCTTGTGGAGGATGTTGGCTTGCAATCACCCTGTGGGAATTGCTATAGTGCGTATTAGCCATTATTTTCAATAGGGGCTTCATTTTGTGCGCATTCACATTTTTAAAAACGCAACGTAAAAACCCCACATGTGACCTTGCACTTAGGTCACCAGTTCAAAATGTATTGACCCACGCATTGCCCTGGGTTTGAAATTACAAATCACCAGAGAGAAACTCACCCACTTTCTATTCATTCCTATAGAATTTTAAGAAGCATACTTATCAGTCGGTGAAAGTTAGAGTTCCACCGTTTAAAAATTTCTCTTAAAAAAATCCCATAGGATTTGGGAGCTGTACAGTTAATTGCTCACAAGCTAAATACCTTTATGCATTGATCTAACATAGAAACCTGCTGCTGATTGTGCCTAAAGGTGACCATACACGGAGAGATCCGCTCATTGGCAATGTCGCCAAACGAGCGGATGTCTCCCCGATATGCCCAACTTTACGGTGGGCAATATCGGGCTGATCCGATCATGGGCCCTAGGGCCCAACGATTGGATCCTAACGATGGCTAACGGGTGGTCGGATCGCGGGACCGCATCAACGAACAGATGCGGCCGCGATCCAACGGGATTTTTAGTCCAGTCCGATCGACATCTGCCCGACTTTCGGCCATATATCCATCGGGGAAGCCCGTCGGAGGGCCCCATCGGTCTGTCGGCAGCTTTTATCGGCCCGTGTATGGCCACCTTTAGAAATGGTACTACAGATATTTAGTCTCTTATCTAGGAACTTGATAGCCTGGAAGCTCTAAATTACAGAACAAAAATTTTTTTTTTAAAAAAAAAAGCAGATAAATTGTACAATTTTCTGTTGACATTTTTAGCATGGTTGACAGTGAACCCAATTTTTTTGCTGTTGTTTCTTTGGAATGTGACAAAAGTTCTGAAACAAAAACTAACAAAATCTCAGCAGGCCTGGAAAAAAATGATGCCCGCAGTTGTCATTACGTCAATCTCTTATATATTATAGTGTGATATCCTGCAGAAGGGGTTAAGTCTAACAAGATGTTATGGTGCTAATGCAACAGTAGGGGATTGTGTTACAAAAGCAGCTCCAGCCTTAGGTCAATCTGATTCAAGTTGCTGATATGATCTCCATAGACATCTATTGATTTAGACATCAAACAGTACATTTTCTCTGACATTTCATGGTCTTTGTTCCCCCTACAGTCAACAGGTCTTTACTCTTCACAGTTAAATGTCATTTTGTCATATATGCTGATTACAGAAACCTATTTGACTGGGTATATGTATGCACATGATTAGTACAGAGCAGATCATGGACATGTAAATCAGATAAAGAATGGTTTAGCATTTAAGGAGCTGTAGCAACCTCTGATGGACATTGGGAAACGTACATGGGAACAATGGGAATTGTAAGACATATAGTACATACAGGTATGGTGTCCAAAAACACTTTATTTTGAATGTTCCAAATTACTAGATCTCCCATAGACTCATCATTCAAATAATTCACAATGTAAAAAATTTATTTTTTCTTTGAAACAATAAAACCTTGTACTTGATCCTAACTACAAACATTCATCTTTATTGGAGTCAAAACAATTTAATCAGGTTGAATTCATAATGGAATAATTTTTTAATAGTCTTGGGGGGTCATTTATTAAAACTGGATTTTTTCTAAGCAAATTTTTAGAGGAAAAAAATGAATTTTTCTAGATTTATTATGCCTCAAAGCTGCTCAAAGTCTGAATATGAAAATACTCCATCTGAAACCTGTCAAATTCAAGTAAAAGTTAATGGCAGTTGTCCCTTTAACCATGTTTTTAACCTTCACGGATTTTGGGAGTTTTGGGGTGTTTGATGCTGGTTTTCCCTTGAAATGTTGATGTTTTTCAAGTGGCAATTCAATAAAGTTGTATAAATAGAACTGAAACTCAAATTTTTAAAGTTTTTTGTTTGTAAACTCAAAAAGTTAATTTTTTTATCCAATTTTTTCAACCTGAAAAAAAGAGTAAATAAGCCAAATTTGTGGATGGAAGTTACTGTAGGTTGAGTTTGTTTCTGGTAAAATATTAGAAAAGGCTAGTTTTAGTAAATAACCCCTCAAGGTATGGAGATCCAAATTACAGAAATACTCCTTATGCAGATATCCTGAGCAGTCCTGAGCATTCTAGATAACAGGTGTAATACCTGTAATATAATTCTGGACATTCCAACTGGGGGCCTAATGGCCAGATATTGCCTTTACAAGAGATCTTCATACAATAGATTTCCTGGTCCAATCTCAGTGCATGATCCCTACTTCCTGAAGTTGCATTCCCACCTGACTGCCCCCTCCCAGTCCCAGGGTACCCCTTTATTAAGAAATGGTTGCATGGAGGGATGATAAAAGAGGTTCTGGTTCTTGTTGGTTCACTCCCATCATATTTATCATTGGCAATGAAAATGCTGAGGAAATTGTGTATTAGCCCTAGTGCACTAAATCTGACCAATAGAAAGACCTTTTATAATAAAGTGCTAACGAGTCGTTAGTGTTCCCTTGTTATGCTGAGAGACTACCCCAGTGCCACTGAACAAGAAAGTATAAAGTATCTGAACAGTAAAAGACTGCCTAAAAGTTATTTTGATTTCTCTTGGTTGGCTTTTCAGGGCAAGCTTTTTCTGTTAAGGATAATCTTAGTTACCTGAATGTGGTGGATAGGAGCGGCCCATGGAACTGTGGGGAGGCCAAATCTCAGGAACATTTTTTGGTAGAATGGCCAATAACAAAAACTTTTTATGATCATCAAGTCAGTAGGAAACTGGGATTTGGTTTCTCTGAAGCTGCATACGGGGATACTGAGATGGGACTCTGCGTGTAATAAGGAAACACTGTATATCATAATTGCAATAATCTGTTATTATTATTATTATTAACATTTATTTATATAGCATCAGCATATTTTGCAGCGCTATTATTTATTATTTGTGGCATTAACATTGTACACAATTAACAGGCCAAGATGTACTGTAGATTCCAATGAATGTACTGCTAATGTTGTGATAAAGGAATTCCTCTTTATTAAAGGAGAACTAAAACCCCTACCATAACCTCCCTAAGCTTACAGTCATTGCCCCCATTCCTCTCCCTCCCCATCTCTTGTGTTTTAAAAACTCTGACCCTTAAATGCAGAGAAGCGCGTCAGAGCTCCCGGTCGCCATCTTCCGGATCTTTGCATAGTCTTCGTGTCTCTTCACCATCATGAAGCCTGACAAAGCATGCACAGTTGGGCCAAGTCAGGAATTGGCTTCAACTACGCATGCGCAAATTGCGTTGAGACCAGAACACTACACAACTAGCCAGACGATGGCAACTAGGAGCTCCTCTGTGCTTCTCTGCAATTAAGGGTGAGAATTTTTTAACACTTAAACACATCACGGGGAGGGGGAAAATGCCTGGAAGCTTGGAGGGTGCTTACGGTAGGGGGGTTTAGTTCTCCTTTAAGACACAGAAGGCTAAAATCTCTAAGGGAAATCTTTATTATGTTAATATTTCCTTCTGATGTTTCATTCTGGTAATTAAATGTTTGTGTTTCTGTATTTGTATGATATTTATTTTAATAAAGAAAAATTCCCTCCCGGGCACCTTCGTTAACCCCTTTGGTGCCATTAAGACCTGACCTAAGGACTCCTTCCATAATTTGGATCTTTATACCTTATGTCTTCTAAAATATCATTTAAATATGAAATAAATCTTAAATGATTGTTTTGCCTCCAATAAGGATTTTTAAAAATTTGAACTACATGATTAAAATGGAATCTATGTATCAATATAATAAAGTATAATCTAAAGATCCATTAACTTAAATAGGCACCCGCTGTCAGCAAGTGCAGACTGACAGTGACATTAAAGGGGTTATTTATTAAGGTCTGAATGCTAAACACTTGGATAGAGGTATCAGTTATCTAGAAACCTTTTATTCGGAAAGCTGCAAATTACAGGAAGGCCATCTCCCATAGAATCCATTTTAAACAAATTTGAATTTTGACATTTTTTTAAAATTATTTTCTTTTTCTCTATAATAATAACAGTACCTTGATTTAATCTCAACTAAGATGTAAGGAATCCTTATTGGAGGCAGAACAATCCTATTGGTTTTATTTAGGGGCAGATTTACATAGGGTCGAATATCGAGGGTTAATTAACCCTCGATATTCGACTGCCGGATGTAAATCCTTCGACTTCGAATATCGAAGTCAAAGGATTTACTGCAATTCCTACGATTGAACGATCGAAGGAAAGATCGAACGTTTGGAAGGATTTTAATCCATCGATCGAAGGATTTTCCTTCGATCAGAAAATTGTTAGGAAGCCTATGGGGACCTTCCCCATAGGCTAACATTGACCTCAGTAGGTTTTATTTGCCGAAGTAGGGGGTCAAAGTATTTTTTAAAGAGACAGTACTTCTACTATCGAATGGTCGAATAGTCTAACGGTTTTTAGCTCGAAACGTTCGATTCGAAGTCGAAGTCGTAGTCGAAGGTGGAAGTAGCCGATTCGATGGTCGAAGTAGCCATATTCGACCATTCGAAGTTCGAAGTATTTTTTCTTCTATTCCTTCACTCGAGCTAAGAAAATGGGCCCCTTAATGTTTAAATTATATTTTAGTTGACCAGATATGGAGATCCAAATGACAAAAAAGCCCCCTATCCGGTAAACCCCAGGTTCCGAGCATTCTTGATAACAAGTCCCCTACCTGTATATGTTTTATTGTGTTTCAAACAGTGTACATATTATCTCACTTTCAATTTGGTACAGAACCTGAAATATCTGCTTGACTTGTCTGACTCTGCTGTGTGAGGCAACATGCATTCCAGCATAAATCTGTCCAAGAAGGGATCACGTGGCAGACGTCAAAGGCCAAAACACACATTTTTAGCTTGTAATTGCATTAATCATGCCTGGCTAGGATGCAGATATTCATGAGATGTTGGATGCTGCACTTTTTGGCTGCGGTGCCTGGGAGCCCATGTTCAGCACCATTGAAGCAGATGGGTGCAGTAACTGAATCACTTTGCTTTCTGTAGGAGAAATACACAGAGAAGCCGTATTGTTTATGTGAAGGCTGCAGCATGTAACTTGTTTTTTGCAATCCAAATGTCAGCTTCAATTGCAGATTCTGCACTGTCTGAGTGCATCTGAATTGCAGGGAACACAAATGGTGATCGTACCATTGACATTGATTCAGCAGCCGTACGGGCAGCACTTTCCCGGCCTGCAATCAATTGAAATGCTCATTTCTGCTGACCTCTCCTTCTAAATGAATCTTTCTTTTGATCAGCAGGGCCAGGGTAGTCACGGATTGGCTGTCCGCAGGCATTGCAGTCATTTGTGCACAATTTCATTTTACTGTTGCATCAACTCTTTTCTGTTTAATTGTCCTGAGAGGCAAGCAAGGAAACAAGTGCCTCAGCTGACGGCTTCGCTCAGCACGAACCCTCGTTTTTCACACAGAGCTAATTAAAAACTTAAATTAGTTAAATATGGAAATGACACTTGCAAACACTTTAAAAGAATCCTGGTAAAATCTCCCTAGGGAGAGGCGTTAATACCTACTGCTTTTTTATTTTTCACGTAGGACAGCTGCGCCCAGGGAAAAGATGGTACTGATGAGAAGTCCATCTTCTACGTTGCATTTCTCAATTAAACATTGGTAGGACCTCTGTGCCCCCCCTCCCCCAGGGACAAATAAAGCAGCTGTTAAGAATATGGCAGGTATGGATTACCATAATTCTCCTAATTGCTGGACATGGTTGTTTAGCATTTACGGGGTTAATAATCTGTTCCACTGCTAAATCACATCATTGCTAGATCAGGGAGCTATCAAAAGAAAAAGAGAAAAGTGCAAAGCACTGTAAAACGAGGTTATTTGCAAAATGTAATGGAAGGAATATGAGAACTCAGTAGTCAATTTTTAAAGTAATAAAAGTCCGTTTCTGTGTAGGCGAGTAGGCTGATAGCACCGAGGGACTGATTCATAATTTGATGACTAACATTACTTTTAGCGAGCAAATCACCATGCAAATTTCAGCTGTGCTCATGAGTTAAACAGGGTGTTTGCCTTAGGCTGAATTATTTCTTTTCCAAACCAGCACTGTGCGGCTTACCTTGGGCCCAACTCTGTGGGGTTTTTTTTTTTTTAATATATATATATTTTTTTGGGAAGCAATCAAAATATGTAGAAAAGCCATATGCTAGCTGGATTGATTGTGGCACATTCAGTTTTTATGGTTTCCTTTCACTCAGTCATTTAAATTTAACCTTCAGTGAAATCTTCCCTACTTGAAATAGGATAGTCAATCGTGATGACTTCAATCTCCGAGAGGTCATGTCAGTCAAAGCCATCAATCATGTGCCGATCGATGGAAATGCATAAATCAGCCTACAGGCGCACCTGGCTGTAATACCGTATTTGCTATATTTGTTGTTTGGGGGGTATCATTGGTCCATTTGAAATTAGTTTTAGGGGCAGATTCACTAACTTCCATAAATTCGCCAGCGACGGCTTCGCTCATATTGCAACACTTCGGCAGGTTTAGATTCGCCAGGACAACGCTTATTCACTAAAATGCGAAGTTGTATCCATGGCGCCTAACTCTGGCAAAGTTGTGCTAACATTACTGCGCCAAGCGAAGTGAAGTTGCTCTAGCGTTGGCTAATTTGCATACGGCGGCAAGTTATGTTGAATGGACGTATATGTTGCAGCAAATACATTACACTACACAAGCCCGGGAAACCTTAATAAAACATAAAAGAGTAGTTATATTGCCCTACACATGAGCCCAGTGTATAGTTTATGTGCCATATGTTATGAAATGTAGGGGGGAACACTCTTTTGCAGTCTATCAGCCTGAAAAAACTAAAAGACGCCAGCGTTTTTTGGGACTTAGAAAATTTTTCAACTAAAAATTGAAGAATCCCTATACATTCCATTGCACCTGGTCTGAGCTGGCGAAGGCAAGTCTGGCGGAACAGGTAACGTTCAGTAAAATGCGCATCATAGTGAATTTGCGAAATAACGCTCTTTCGCCAGAGCGAGTCTATTTCCTTCGCTAGCGAAGTTACACCATTGCGCCCACTAGTAAATCGGCGAAGTACCGAGATGATGTCACGCTGGCGAATTTTCGGTAACTTCGCCCTTTAGTAAATTTGTCCCGTAGTGTTGCGTGACTCAATTTACTATGCAAGAATTTGCAGTGAATTTCCACGCTATGCCGGCAGCTAATAAATACGCAAAACTGTGGTGAAAAATCACTGGCGAAATATCCGCCACTACAAAAAAATAATTTGTGCATCACTGCATATCGGGAATTTTTCGGTAAATTCACAAATTTTCCGGTAAATTTGAAAATGTTTCCACAAAGCGATCCGGCACAGATTCGCCTATCATTAATTGGTTTTCCTGCAACCTATCCGCAATACATATTACTGCTTACTAATAGGAATTTGACTTCAATGTATTTTAAGCTTTCCTCACTAGTGTTTCATTGCAAGTTCACAGAATTCGCAAAAAAAATGATTTTCTTTTATGATTTGGTTTATTTGCAGAATGAGCTGTTGGATGTTACATTTCTGTATAATGAAATGTATTTGCACCAATGGGAAACTCATCTGCTTTGTACAGCCAATGTATCAGGTGTCTGGTTTCCCACATGCATGCTCCTGTACAAATATTATTCATTATTAAGGTGGAAGATAAACCACTATTGGTTCTGAGGTTTTATTCCCTTTCCCACCTTACACATAATATTTTGCAAGTCTGATTGAACAGATTGAACAGATAAACAGGATTTGGAGGTTAGCATCACCATCACCCTTAGCTTCCTTCCTTGAGCTATTTGAATCCAGAGGCCACCGAAGTTCAGCGGAGAGATTACACACTAAGCCCTATCCAGCATCTAAATGCCCCATTTCTTTCCCCTTTATCCCATGTTCGGTGCTAGTTTGAAGACAGATTTCCATTTAATGTTAAGGAATAATTCCACGCTCTGCAGGAGGTGACTAGAAATAGTTCTGCTTGAATACATAAGATAGACCTGCTGTTCAGCACACTAAACATAAAGCTGTAATGCGAAATCTCCAGATTAATTCTGAGCCAGCAATTTCTAATAAATAGCTTAACCTGTCAAAAGTGCTGGGCACAGATCTGCTGTATACCTTATAGGACTCATTGCTGGTGCAAGGAGCAATTTGCCATAGTTTTACCCACAATTCAACATTACTTCTAAGAAATTCAGTGTAATTGTAGACACGCCCACAATGTTAAACCCATATACAGTATATATACTATGGGACCCTGTTATAAAGAATTCTCAGGTCCTTTTCATAATTTGCATCACCCAAATTTAAGTTGACTAAAAAAATCTTTTAAAACAAAGAATGAACCCAATAGGCTTGTTTTGCTTCCAAAAACAATTAATTCTATCTTAGGAATACTCCATACCTTAAGTTTGCTAAAAATCATTTAAATATTAAAGAAACCCAATGGGATTGTTTTCCCACCAATAAGAACTAATTATTAAAGTTAATCTTAGTTGGTATAAAGTACAAGTTACTGTTCTGTTACAAGTAAGATATAGTGATATTATGAGATATGAGATATTACTTGATTAAAAATATGTCTATAGAAGATCACCTGATGGGCAGGACTAGTAGAGTTTTGGGGAAATGTTTAAATAAAGCAGCACAAAACACAACTTTAATAAACACATGCCTTCTACTGTATATACAGAGGAGTAGAATTCTTGTTTTCCATAAAAGATGGCCCTTATAAGCCATTGGGCAAAATTTGCCCTCCAGGGGCACAAAAACCTGCATTCAGTCTGCTGATCATAAATGAGGCTTAAACGGGGACAAATATTAGGTCCTGGCATTGCAGTCATGCAAATTAGCATTAGAGCTCTGGCTTAAATGTGGGCCCCTACAGTGAGTTACTGGACAGATATCTTTAATATGAAATGAAAGGTTGCATCCATGGTTTTTAAAATGGATGAAATGCACATCAGTTGCTGTTGCTATTCTCAGAGCTAAGCCTTTGACCACAACCCTGTACAGCAAACCCAATGCTTTCATACTAGCGATGGAGCAGCACTGAAAGAATTGCTACAGTGAGCTAATGCTACCAAATGAAACAGCTCCAACCCAATACTAGAAAATGAATGTGCATGCAGACTATGTCCGATAATGAGTCCAGGGTATTTATGACTTTTTAATTATTGACATTTTCCCCTTCACTTTTAAGTTACATGCCTATATGACTGTTACCTGTCTTTTGTATACATGGTGAAATTTTTAGAGTTACACAAGGTTTTGCCACGTTTTATGCAAATACAACAAATAAAGCCAATAAACATTGTTGTGACTTGTTCTGTGATACTGACTTTTTACTGTAATGTATTTATTTTAGATTTATATATTTATAAAGTTAAAAAATATTTATAAAGTATTAAAAAAACGTTTTCATACCAGGCAGCTGACAGTAGGAGTACATACACAGGCATAAGGTCTGGGCAGGCAGACGACAGAACAAGTACAACTATAAGGTCAAAAATCAAAACCAAGGAGGCAACCAATGTGACTTGAGTAGTAAGACCATTGTGCACTTACCCTTAGCTCAAGAGATCTAGTGGGAAAGGAGGGAGCTATTTAAGCCCCAGCCAACAAACATACACCTGTGAATAATTAATTACCTTGCTACACTATTAGCATTTTAAATTTGTAATGCATTTAAAATCAAGTTCCCCAGGAGACAATGTGATTGAGTAATAAGATCACACGCACTTCCCCTTAACTCATGCATGGGGCAAATTCACTAAGATGCGGAGTTGCGCCAGCGCCGCGCTTCGCCACACTTCGCCGCACTTAGCCAGGTGTAGTTTCGCCAGCGCTCTGCAAATTCACTAAAATCCGAAGTTGCACACAGGGGTAGCGTAAGGTTGCGAAGTTGCGCTAGTGTTGATTCGCTAAATAAAGCGAAGTTACGCTACCGAAGGCTAATTTGCATACGGCACGAAATTCAAATTTCAATGGAGGAACACGTATCAGCACTACAAATGCCTAGAAAACCTTCAAATCAGCAAATAAAAGTTTTATTTTGCCCTACACATATGCCCACTGTCTAGGTAAGTTGCCATGAGTCAGGAAATGTAGGGGGGAAGGAGGGGAGCCCCAAAAATATTTTTGATCTTTTTCAGCCTATCACCCATCATGTAGAAAACACGCCAGCGTTTTTTGGGACTTAGAAAAAAATTTGACTTTTTTTGAAACAATCCCTATCTACTCTATTGCGCTTCGCCAGGTCTGAGGTGGCGAAGGAAGTCTAGCGTAAAAGGTAGCGTTCAGTACACTGCGCAAGTTTGTGAATTTGTGTAGTTACGTCGCTAGCGAAAATTCGCCTGGCGTAAGGGTGCGAAGTAACACTAGCGAAACTATGCCAGCGTTCGTTAGTGAATTTGCGCAGTAACAAAAAATGCCAAACGCTAGCGAATTAACGCTAGCGTTCAGCGCTTCGGCGCTTAGTGAATTTGCGCCTCGGGCTATAGTGAAAAAGCAAGGAGCTTTTTAGCCCCAGCCAATTTACATAAATCTACAAATAATTACAAAATATATTCTTTCTGTGTTTTTCATGTACAAATTGTAGCCAAATATTTCCAATAGCTGCCATTCAGCCTTTAAAACAGGAATTATTTGTAGATGTATGTCAATTGGCTGGGGCTAAAAAGCTCCTTGCTTTTTCACTATATCTGCTGAGTTAAGGGGAAGTGCACCATGGTCTTATTACATTGCCTACTGGGGAACTTGATTTTAAATGCACTACAAATTTAAAATGCTAATAGTGTAGCAAGGTAATTAATTATTCACAGGTGTATGTTTGTTGGCTGGGGCTTAAATAGTCCCCTCCTTTCCAACTAGAGCTCTTGAGCTAAGGGTAAGTGCACAATGGTCTTACTAATCAGTCACATTTGTTGCTGGGGGACTTGATTTTAAATGCACTACAAACTTATAATGCTCGTATAGTGTAGGACTCACATTCAATGAGGGGCCTTGACATGGTACTTGAGCTATTTTTAAAGGCAAATTGGGCGCTGGCAAATTTTCTCTCTTTGTGTAGAAATATTGGCTTTTTATTGTGTATAGCAGCTGGTCAACTCCAAAATGTGAGTTAGACTGAGCGCTGGCACAATGGTGTTTATAGCAGCTGGCCAACGTTACAGCGTGAGTTAGATCGAGCGCTGGCAATTTCTTTCTGTGTTTCTTGTAAGAATTATGTGTTTGCTTCAAACACCAGTTTATATAAAATACTCAACTTAACAGCTGTGAAAGAGTCGAGTAGTTTGAATATTGTTTTTTTTAAATATTGGTGGTAGTGATGGGCGAATTTGCGCCGTTTTGCTTCACCAAAAAAATCAGGAATTTCCCACGAAATGGCGTCGGCATCTAGTTTTTGATGCCGGCGTCCGTTTTTTTTTTAAGTCTGTTTTTTTCGCTCATCAAACTTTCGCGGGCATTTCGGAAATTTATTCGCTGGTGGTAAATCTCGAAAATTTGCCGCAAGTTCGCGCCTTGCGAGCCCATCACTAATCGGCGGAGGACACCACTTTCTTTCTTTTTTTGTTTGTTTATCTCTGCTGGCCAGCACAAACAACAGCAATCTCCTTCTTAATCTGTTTTGATTACTTCTAGGGGGTTATTTATTAATGTCCGTATGCCAAAAACTAGAAAGTTTTTTTTACTATAAATTTTTTTTGTGGAGAAAAACCCCTCAAATTTTTAAGGATTTATTAAAGCCCAATGCTGCAAAATGTCAGATGTGTAGTTTATAAGTCAATGGGAGAGGACCCTATCCTATTCCCTTTCTGTGGTCTGAGCTGGAATTAGCCCTACTATTTGGGCTTTTTTTTTTTTTTTTTGAATAAGGTCATATCTTGGATTCTAGTTTGAAAAATTCACATTTTGATAAATAACCCCCCCTAGTGTCCGTCTTACACCATTCTCAGCAATCAAACACATTTCATTTTCTGTTTTCTTTATGGCAACATCAGGGTTAGAAGTCATAGGGAAACCTGAGTTTTCCAAATTGTTCAGTTTGGTAAAACACAAAGGTGTGTCCTAATGACTGGTAGCTGTGCACAGGCATTAGCATAGCTGGGAACTTAAGCGTTGTTAAAATGAGAATTTTCTTTTATGTTGTAATCTGCACAGACACTTATGTACATGTGAAAATTGTAATTATTGTTGAAATCAATATTTGTTTAATTTTTTAAAATGTATGATGCCACTGAACTGCAAAGCATGCTGGCAGCTTTGGGTATAAAAGGCCGCTACCAGTCAGTGAGAGTCAGTCTGGTTTCAGCTTTTTTGGCAGGCGCAAATTCACGGCAAATTCCTGCGATTTGCTGCCGGCGAATAAATTTGCGAGATCGTTGTGAAAATTTGCCAACGAAAATTCACTGGCATTAAAAAAAAAGAATGCTGGTGTCATCAAAAAATTATGTTGCCAAAAAACGGACTCTGGCGTCAAAAACAAGACGGCAGCGCTGTTTCGTGAATGTTTCGCAGGAAATTCGCAAATTTTTCATCAAATCGAAACGCCCCAAATTCGCCCATCACTACATATTTTTCTTTGCCTAGCAAGCTCCAACGAACTCTGTAAAAGAGCTCACAACACAATGGAGGCCTTGAGGCTGCTATTGCTATCAAATAGGCTGTGGGGCCCACATTGTATTAGCATAGTGGGTAACAGATAAACCTTTTAGAATAAAATGGTTTAAGAACTTGGGTAGAGATAAAGTTTAATCATTATCATGCCTTTCAATATAACTAGGATGAAACCTAAACCTATTAACTGACTGATGCTGCTATAATTCTATTTGCAACTATTACTATTAAAAATAGTATTTTATAACAATCATTAAATTCAATAAAACACTTTTATCGAATGTCATCACTGACACGTTAAACCTCTTCCATTTGTATATTGTAAATGCATTGTAAGGTATATCCTGTTTTCCCCATAAAAGGTTATATTTCATGAAGAAATAAAATGCATTCATATACAGCAATGGACATCCAGTCATTGTTAAGATATGGAAACAGCTTTTATAACTCGGCCTTTCCTTAGGCTTTTTAGACAATGTTGGCTTCTCAACATTCTATCCAATTTTTAAAAGGTTATAGACTTTCATAAATATAGATAGAAAGCTGAGAAGATACAGTTGCCTAAAATCCCTGGAGCCTTGAACTGCCTTCTCTTGCTCTGACAACATTGCTCTCCTCTGACTTTACCCTATCCTTTCCTTGGCTAAATAGACTAGATGCTGACAAGCTGTAAACCTAATTGGTATGATTGGTCAGCAAGTCACTAAGACACCTTGACATGCTCCAGCACCTATGGCTCCACGAGTTCTTGTTCCGATCAACGGAAAATAAATGAAAGATGAACCAGAACTTTCCCTCCCTATAAGCATAACTATGCCAATGGTTAGACATATTTTTTTCTAGTACTTATAATGACTGTTGCTTGGTAAAGCAATGGTCATAATATTGCATTCTTCCAGCAACCACAAACAAAAAGTCCAATTTTATCTCAACATTTTATGCTGCAAACTCAGATCAAATCTGCTCTGGTTTTTACACTTATTTATTATTACATTTTCCCAAAAATTTGCTTTGCAAGAAAACATCAGATTTTCAAGATTTTTGGGGATTTTTCACCCGAAAACTCAGATTTCTTATGTTTTTTAGCCAGCAAACTCTGAAAACTTGGGGGTATTGCACGAAACCCAGCACACATAAAAAAATCATTGGGGCTTCTCCCATTGACTTATATGCAGCCTCGACAGGACTGAAATGCTGGATTTTCTGATTCAGACTTTTGCATCCTTGGCGTTTGATAAATTTTTCAGGATTTTTGCATTCGGAGTTTAGTAAATAACCCACTAAATTTCATTATTAACTTCCCTGCCTGAGTTATCTCCTATCCATTGGAATACATGGATTTTGGACAAGTTAAGACAAGCTTGGCTAGAAATAAATCTAGTCCTGGTTCCATAAATACATATATTTTGATACATTTCAATTTTATACATTCCTTTTCTTAATTTCCACCTTTTCTATTTAAGGGTGAGAGAGGTGTTTAGTTAACACGTTTACATTTGAAATTTGAAAAGTGTTATTTCCCTAGGGAATACCTAACCCTAAATCACAAAGATCTATTGCTCGGGGAGCTCAACATTTATTGTAGTCTTTCATAGGAGGTGGATAAGAACATGAATATTTCCTAAATGTCAACGACTAATCAGCAAGAATTAAGTATCTGAGCACAGAGACTGTTCCAAATAATCTGGCAGGAAAAAAAAAACATAAAAGGGGAAAATAAATAAATAAAACATTATCGTTCACCTATTGCTATGTTAGGAGTCCGTATCTTAGCAACTGATAAGCTCTTTAAAACATCTACACGTAAATGGGCAAGTGAAGTTAAGCGAGCATGGGTTCATTTGCAAAGCCATTCATACATTATACTAATGTGGTCTGGACACAAAGCTAAAGTCATAATAGAAATGTTAAGGAGACATAACCTGATTTTTATATTACATTTAATTACTGCTTGGTAATTAATGCATGCGGAATACTGATTAGGCAACATAAAGAGGATTTTCTTTGTTAATTAGACATCTAATAATTTAATCAAGGGGAAAGGAAAAAAAAAAGTTTAATACCCTGATTAACAAAAGGTGCTACATTAGCCGATATAGTTTTGGTCAAAACAAGGGAAGAGAGAAGGAAAGATTAGATGCAGGCACCCTTCTGGTTTAATCCATCATTACTGTAGCAACACGTCCCCTTTATTCCTGTCATTACTATTCAATCTACTTTTTAAATGCTACTAAACAAAGAAAAAACGTTAACAATGATAGAACTGTATATTAGGGTTAAAAGTGTCGTCACGTATACACAGATATAGGTTCCTTGGTGTATAGGTGCTTTCCATCACACATAAGAAAATAAGTGTAATACAAGGTTTTATGAACACCCATATTACAATAATTAAGTTCCATCTTCCAAATATCTACTAAGGGGCAGATTTATCAAAGGTCGAGATGAATTGTTCGAATTCAAAAATTCAAATTTCAAGCTATTTTTTAGTGTGCTTCGACTAGGGAATAGTTCAAGTTCAAAAATTAAATTTGAAAATTCAAATATCGAAATTTATCCTGTATTGTCTCTTTAAAAATTTGACTTCGACCATTTGCCATCTAAAATCTGCCGAATTGCTGTTTTAGCCTATGGGGCCTCCTAGAACCTATCTGGAGTCAATTGGTGGACTTTGCTAGATTTGCTCTCATTTGTCAGTTTTCTTTTCACTCAAGAACAACATCTCACTTAGTAACACTTACTCAAGTGAGCCCAAGTAAATGTTCTCTCCTCCACTTATATACAGATTCTGATTCATATGTCCTCTCACATGTGCAAAAAGTCAAATGTAAAAGTGCAAAAAGTCAAGGGGATGTAAAACATCAAGTCCCTGATTATAAATTATATAGTGAATAAAGTACCCCCTATTGTAAAATATAAGTCACGAAGGCTGAGTGCTTTTATATAGGTCATGGAACTCTGAGGTGACTTCTAATATCCTTACACAAGTTTTAGTGAGTCCTGTGACAAAAATGACATCACTACTCACCGTTTATAACTGATGACATAACTAGTCACTGTTTATACGAATATATACAGGATATTCATGGCTTTTGTGTATTATATAATGAATAAAGTACCCCCTCTTGTAAAATATAAGGATATTATAATTTACCGAGGCGTTTCATGACCATATAAAGGCACGAGGCCAAAGGCCGAGTGTTTTTATACAGGTCATGGAACTCCGAGGTAACTTCTAATATCCTCATATTTTGCAACTGGGGGTACTTTATTTATTATAATACACACATTTCAAAGAGTCATGTGACAGAAATGACATCAGAACTCCCCGTTTATAACTGATGACATCAGAACTCCTCGTTTATAAGGATATAATTTACAAGATATTAATGGCTTTTGTGTATTATAAGGATATTATAATTCACAGAGGAGTTGCATGGCCATATACTTTGATTTCTAAAATCCTCATATTTTTCACCAGAAATTACATCACTAAACTCAGATAATTGATGACACCGCTAAACATTATTTATAAGGATATCATTTTCAATATATCCATGGCTCTTGTGTATTATATAACAATAAATAAATTAATTTCAAACCCACCACAAAGTATTTTCTTAATAAATACTAAGGCCTTCCTTTTTGACAATGCATTTTTGTACCTTTACTCCTGACAATCATCTACTCAACAAAGTACTTCTGGATGAAACCACCAAAACAAAAATTTCTCCCCTAACTCTAACTTTTGCTTAAATCTAATGGAGAAAACTGGCCCTTACATTTGAAACACTAAAGGCCTTATTAAATTGAGCAGGAACTGTTAAGGAAACTACTAGAGGTTTATGCAATATACCACATCTTGCAGTTTGCTGGTATATTTTGCCACAGTGACAATGAAAACAGTAGTATGTTGCATTCCAAATGACTCTCCTTAGCGTTTGGCATCTCTTTTTTATTGTGTCTCTGAAAATGGATTACTATAATATACGTATAGACTGTACACCCCTGTAAAAACTCTTCCCTTTGCTCATGCACCCTCACACTATCTTAGAAATTTGCCATTCAAAAAGGACTAATGACTTATTATTATTGTTATTTTAATATTGCCAACACATTTATGCAGCACTTTACATAGTTTATACATCTGTTCCTGCCCAGAGGGGCTTACAATCCTTACCATATTATCAAGAGCCAATTAACCTGTTTGTTTGTTGTTGTTTTGGGAGTGGGAAGAAACAAGATTACCCAGAAACAGCTCACACAAACATGGGGAAAATACACAGGCATGGGACCTATTATCCAGAATGCTTGGGACCTTGGGTTTTCCAGATAACAGAGCTTTCCATAATTTAGATCTTCACATTTTATGTATACTAGAAAATCTTGTAAATTTTACATTTAACACAACAGTGCTACAGCAAATCAAAGTATGTATTTAATATGCTAGTAGGCCATATTACACTTGGGGGCACATTTACTTAGTTCGAGTGAAGGAATAGAATAAAAAATACTTCGAATGTTTTTTGGCTACTTCAACCATCGAATTGCCTACTACGACTTCGAACGTTTCTAACTAAATAATCATTCGACTATTCGACCATTCGATAAAAAAACTTTGACCCCCTACTTTGCCACCTAAAACCTACCGAGCATCAATGTTAGCTTAAGGGGAAGGTCTCCATAGGCTTTCTAGCCAATTTCTGATCGAAGGAATTTCGTTTGATAGATGGATTTAAATCCTTTGAATCATTCAATTTGAAGGATTTAATCGTTCGATCGAACGATTATTCCTTCTATCATTTGATCGAACGAATAGCGCTAAATCCTTCGACTTAGATATTCGAAGTTGAAGGATTTAACTTCGAGGGTTAATTAACCCTCGATATTCGACCATTAGTAAATGTGCCCCTAAGGGGCCCATTCACCAAGCTCGGGTGAATAAATAGAGGGAAAAAAACTTGAATTTCGAGTAGTTTTTTGTGCTCCTCGACTATCGAATTGAAGTAAATTTGCCTGAGTAGAATGATTCGAATAGATTGAGCGCAAAAACGCTGCGACTATTCGCCTATTTGCCCATTCGATAGTCGAAGTACTGGATTGAGCGCAAAAATGCTGCGACTATTCGCCCATTCGATAGTCAAAGTACTGTCTCTTTTAAAAATACTTTAACTGCCTACTTCGCCGAATTGCTTTAAAAGCCTATGGGAAAGTCCCATAGGCTTGTTTTCCAATTTTTTGATAGAATAAAAAGGCATTCGATGTAATGAAAATCCTTCGATCGAATATTCGATCGTGCGCCTATTCACCTGGCGAATATTCGCCCATTCGACTATTCCCCAGCGCGTAAATTTGCCTGAATTGCCTATTCGATTCTATTCCCCAGTCGAATTTCGAGGGATTTAACCCCTCGAAATTCGACCCTTGATACATCTGCCCATAAGTCTTCAAGTTCGGCTGAGGTCTGCAGGATCTAACAAAACAGAATAAATATTACTAATTGAAATATTACCCAGCAATGTAATTTCAAATTGTTGACAGTGAAAAGATAGAGCGCAAGCTATTTGGTTTGCAAATTAATAAATTAGGCCTACTATCAAAGACAATTAATGCCAAGAGATGGCTCATTGGTTGTAAAGCTCTTTATTTTGCTCTTTGTGCCATTCTTTTTCCTTACAAGCGCCTTGCACGCATTTTCTAGATTTATAAGCCAGCGTGAGTTTGTTATTGTGGGTGACCTTACGGTTATGATTTGGGCTTTCCCCAGCACAGCATGGCTGCAGGTTTAATTTCTATCAAAGCAGCTTCCAGTTGAGAAAACATAATTTCATTTTTTTAAGGAAGAGGTTTTTATTACAGATATTTTAATATTTAATAAAAGGAATAAAGAAACTGCAGCAGTGAATAAAGTCATGGGGAGTGATTTGGGACGGTTAAAAATCAAGTTCTGATCAAGAAGAGCAATGGTGTAAAAGAGAACTATAATATTAATTTTTTTTTGCCTGGTATCAGCAAAATGAGCAAATACAGAGCAATGACTATGCGTAAATGATATTTTAAAAAACAGGGCTTAGTTCCTTATAGATTACGAGTTGCAGTTAATATTGTTCTTTTTTACTGGGCAGCAATAGAACAATGCCCAATTTTTACTTGTTCTGAAGTTAAGACAATAAATGAAGCATCGCTTGCTTCTCATTGGATTCATCCAGGAAATATTTTCCCTAGGGCTGTAACAGAAGAGCGCCAGATTTTGATTTATGCTTTAAAATGATACAGCTTTGAGAAATAGCAAAAACATTTGTTAAATAACTTGCCTCATTAACATGCATGCAGCAACATTTTAATTACATTATCATTTCAGGTCATTTTCTGTTATTACTAGAAAATGTCCACTATATTGGAGTGCATGTTTAAATCGATAAATTGACCACTTTTTCTATTTTCTATTGTTCTTATATTTGTGTAATTTCTAAACCTAACATTTATTCCCATTGTAACCAACAAATGACTAATTTCCCCTGCTCTATAGGACTGATTCCAATTTGCAATGAACTCTTACAAGGCAGCATGGCTAGGTTGTTTGCAGCAGGATGAAAGTGTGAGATTGAGGAATAACACCAAGGAGCAGATTTATCAAGGGTCGAAGTGAATTCGAGGGAATTTTCTAAGTAAAAAAATTCGAAATTTTAAGTTGTTTTTTGGATACTTCAACCATTGAATAGGATACTACGACTTCGATTAGTACTAAAATCGTTCGAATATTTGACCATTCGATAATCGAAGTACTGTCTCTTTAAAAAAACTTCAACTTCAATACTTCGTCAAATTAAACCTGCCGAAGTGCTATGTTAGTCTATGGGGACCTTCTAGAGCAAAGTTTTTTGAAGTCGAAGTAAAATCGTTCGATCGATGGATGAAATCCTTCGAATCGTTCAATTAACAGGATTTCATCGTTCTATCGAACGATTTTACTTCAACCTCAAATGGCCAAATTCAATGTAAAAAAAACTTCGATTTTTTTTTAAGTCAAAGTAAAATCGTACGATCGTACGATAAAAGGATTTAATTGTTCGATCGACCGATTTTACTTCAACAGCAGAATACCCAAATTCGATAAAAGAAAGAAGTTCAAATTCGAGATTCGAATTCAAAGTATTTAAATTCGATGGTCGAATTTCAAAGTATTTTTTACTTCGAAATTCGGCCCTTGATAGATCTGCTCCCAAAAGTAAGAATGCAATTTATTGAAAGCAAATTAATAAGCAGACAATACAGTTCCCAGTTTGAGTGCATGTTTATATCAATAACTGTTTGTATTTACACATGATTTTCCTAGCATCATTTCAGGTAGTTTTGGAGTTTTCTTTTTAACAAGTTTAAGTTAGCCATTAACAACATGGAAGTTGATTTTCCTATTACTCCTATTAACAACAGGTGATTTTCCTATTATTTGCCTTAGATAATTGTAGACATTGTGCATTTCCATTCAGCATGGAAAACTAGAAAGGAAAAATGTTCCAAATGTTTTATCAGTTAAAAAAAGTTTATACTTGATAACGTATATAGTATTTGCAAACAGTTGCCGCTTGTCTTTTATTTAAATATGCACTATTGATGGGTGAATTTGTCCAGGTTCACCGAAAAATTTCCACGAAATTGCGAAAAATTCCCGAACAGCAACTTTTGACGCCTGCGTCAATTCAGACTCTCATGTCAATTTTCATGCCGGCTTTAAAGCCAATGGGTGTCCTAATAATGTTGACGCGCAACAGTTTTGACGAGAGCGACTTTTCCAACGAGCGACCTAACTTTTTTTCATCAGCAAATTTTCATGGCAGTTTAGTGAAATTATTCACCGGCGGTGAAATGAGCCAATATACCGCAAGTTTGCGCCTGCCAAATTTATTCGCCCATCACTAATATGCACCTGTACATCTTGTTTTGGGCTATAAATAGTTGAAAATAATGATCATGAAAAAAACCAAAATCTATAATAATATGAGTCATCCCTGTTCCTAAACTATCACTAAACTATCACTAATCTTGTATATTCAGGTCAGTTCACAAATCGTAAGCTTGTAGATGCCAGTGTTTTAAGTTACAGGGAAATGCAGTTGTGTAATAACTTGCCTGTTTGAACATTGGCTGCCCATCTGTGAAACCCTTCAATCCATTGAAAGCATCTCATTTCTTGTCTATAAAGTTAACCATGACTTGTCTGCTTAGATAATGTTTTCTCATCATGTGTGATAATGGCTTTCAATACACCTTATATAAGGGCTGTGATATATGGTCCTCATATTATTAACAAAGTAGCCTCAAGTGTTACCTAGATCACAAAAGACTATGCAAGAAAGGATATGCAAGATTTTAGCCACAGTATGCAAAGTAATGCGTGAACCTGTAGTTTAAGGTTAATATGGAGGACAAATGTCTAGCTCACTTTTACAGATGGGTAGGCATCTACCAAATCAGTAGGTCAACAGGTTCTAAGTCCAAGGCTTTTCAGGTTCAATTTAAAAAAATACCCTGTGCAAAAAAGGGATAATGCTGACTTCAAAGTCTGAGCCCCTGATAAACTACAGATCCCTTTTCTCTGACAAAAATATATGTTTGGGTTTGACGTACAGTTCTGGTAGATTAAAACAATGGGGGAATGGTGTTACAAAAAGGATCCTTGGCAGCTTGTGGCTTGTAGTGAACTGTGTTATAAATTCTTGACTTATCCTATTTTCTCTTTTTTCTCTCTTTCTATGAATGGGCATGCGTGCAAGAGAGAGGGGGCAATGCAACCTTTTATATGCAAATGTGGCCTTTTATGTTATTCTAATCAATACATTTGAACATAATGAGGGCATTTGGGTGGTATGTTTAAATTAAAACCGAAACTTTGAACCCACTATTAATACACCATTTAACCTAAGACAAAAATGACAAAAAAAGGTTAGATGTCACTATATTAACATGATGTGCTTAGCTGCCCTGATATTAGCATTAATTACCTGTCAGAGAGGAGGGATTTAGTCTTATGTTGGATTATGTTTTTCATCAAGATATGCATACTTTATTTTTACAGGTACAGCTATCAACTGCTAATAATTGCATGTATATCATAAAGAATGGGCATTGTAAATCATGAATTATGGTTCAATAGCCAAAAGGTAAGAGGTGTGCCAAACTCTGGAAATACCTCCACTGGTCTTGCTCATCCTCTTTTCCTTACAAGTCAGCTGGCAGGTCTGTTTTGGTATTAGCCAGAGAAGTTCCTGCATAACCTGGCGCAATATTTGCACAATAGTTGTACCACTTAATGTGTTTCAATAGAGCAGAAACAGAATTGTTTTCCATGGAGGTCCGGAACAGCGCCAGGTTATGTGGGAATTTCTCTTGCTAATGGTTTAGTATAGGCATGGAGTTGCCGACATCTCACAGGAGCAGCGTCTGGACGGAGGACATAAAAGCCGGGTGAGCTCTGATGCGGACCGCATCTAATTTATATATTTATAGTAGGTCTATTTTGTTACTCAGCAACATGCATGCTTTACCATGTGTTGCTTCCATTATAGTTCTCCTGATTTGTGTTGTGATTTGTCCCCTATCTCTTTACAATCTAGTTTTCCATCTAATGCTAGCTGCACCCAGCTAGCTTCTGGTTATTCAGATCCTGTTCAAGTCTATATTTTTTTGCAATTATTTTAATCTTGTCAGTTTCATGATTCTGGTCCTAGCTGCTTGGTCTGAGCTTAGCCTGGCAATGAATATGAATTGCCTCCTCCTTATCTGTACTGCATTATCTCTCTAAAGTGAAGTTCCTCATCTGCTTCACCACAGGAAGTTCCAGGGCCCCAAAAGGGCATCAGACCTGAGATGGCAGGGGTTCCCCTGTTGCATAGAAGTGCTCAGTAGTCCTCAGTAATGATGGGCGAATTTATTCACCAGGCACAGATTTGCGGCGAATTTCCACGTTTTGCCGCCAGTAAATAAATTCACAAATTTGCAGCAAAAATTCTGTCTCCAGCGGCAATTCAATAGCATGCCATTGACTTAATGCGCATTGCAATTGTCGCCAGCTTTGGAATTGGAATTTTTCACAATTTCGCAGGAAATTCGTGAATTTTTCTGCAAACCAAAACGGGACAAATTCGCCCATTAATAGTCTTCAATAGCTGTCTTCCAAGGTTCCTTATTTACCGTCAGTTACCTTAGTACTGATTATTGCCTTCATCAGGGTATTTTGGTGAATCTGCCTGAGTTCCTTTATCTACTTGAATGTGATCTTCTTAAGAATGTGACCAAAACTTTCTCAAGCTTAACCTCTTCAGAGTAACCTGACATAAGGCACATAATATATACTAGAGTAGATTAGTTAAATGGGTTGTGTGGGTTTGTTAATTTATCTGACTGCTGAAGGGCTGATTTGAGTCAACCACATAGACCTGCCTGGGTGTGTAAAGCTTCATCTTGAATTTTTTCATTTTAAATCTATTTAAATCTATCTATTTGGCTTTTTTTATAGTGATTTCATATTACATGGCCAGCTTTTTTTTTTTGGAATGGGCCATATGGCTAATTAGTTATGGATAGAAGCTTTCCATGTTTAAGTCTGAAGTACATGTAATTTTACATTTGGAGAAGGCATGTCTGCTTCCAGTGGAATTAGAAGTTAAGTGTTTATCTTATGGATAATGCATTACCCTTGACTCCCTTTCTGTTGGTTTTGTATGACAGTGACAGCTGCTATAGGGGCACAGAGAGGGATTGCAGATGCTTACCTTCAAGTAAAATATGTCACTTGCCCCCTTAAACTAAATACATGCTTTGCTCCTTATTAAATATTACTGCCTTATAGCTAATTCCTTGCAATCCTTCCATGAAATTATATGAAAACTAACTTTTGTGTTTATGCAGTATCAAATACTGTCTAAGAAAGGTCTATTCAAGATGCTACTTTACTTGCAGTTTAAAAACTAGTAATATCAACCTAGGTGATTTCCTATTATGATAAAAACACAGAAATACACAGATTAAGATATCTATATGTCTTGATTGGATAACCATTGTACAAATAATATTTTCCCCATTCTATATTCACTATATAAGAATGAATAATATATGTGTAATAATAATAATACGGAAGTGAATTCATTTTTTCTAAGCGTAGCCCATTGGCCAATGGATTGGCATCTGCTAGTTATATGGCAAATAAATTCGGCAGACACATTTGGCGATGAATTTTTCGCGTTGCGCTGCAAATTAATTATTGAAACTGTGGCGGCAATTTGCCCGTGAAAAAACTGCCACATCTAAAAAAATTGACACGCACATAAAAACTGTCGCACATCACATTCATTCGGATGCCCATCAACTTTAATGCATTTGGACCAAATAGTTGCGTGTATAAACATTTTCGCTTGTGTCAAAATTATTTTGATACCTGTTGACTGCAGGGGCCCAGAAACTAGATTTTTTTTTTTTTTTTAACATTTTCATTTATAATTTGGAAGAGGTAGAAGGGTTATAATTTAAAGACTGTGAAAAGTAAAAAGTGAAAAACCACTGAATGTTTCTAAGAACTAGACCATCTGTAACATACTAAAAGTATAAATAAAGTGTATATATATATATATATATATATATATATATATATATATATATATATATATATATATATATATATATATATATACTAAAAGTATATATAAAAGGGAACTTTCCCACATTTTTAGCAGTGATGAAAATTCCTACAAATCTGCAAAAGAATTTAGCAAAAAAAAATTAAAAATGCAAGTATAAAAGCCAATGACTGTATTAGAGTTTTACCATGCAGGTTAATATTATTGTGCAAGGAAGACTGCCCTATGACTCCTATACATTTGGGGGCAAATCATCTTAAGTTTGAATATCGAGGGTTAATTAACTCTCGATATTGGACTGTCGAAGTTAAATCCTTCGACTTCGAATATCGAAGTCGAAGGATTTAGCGCTATTCATTCGATCGAACAAAAAATCAAATCCTTTGAATCGTTCGATTCTAAGGATTTTAATCCAACGATTTTTGTTCACCAAAAAAAGCTAGCCAAGCCTATGGGGACCTTCCCCATAGGCTAACATTGACTTCGGTAGCTTTTAGGTGGCGAAATAGGGGGTCGAAGTTTTTTGTTAAAGAGACAGTACTTCGGCTATCGAATGGTCGAATAGTCGATCGATTTTTAGTTTGAATCGTTCGATTCAAAGTCGTAGTCGAAGGACGAAGTAGCCAATTTGATGGTCAAAGTAGCCAAAAAAAACCATTCGATATTCGAAGTTTTTTTCCTCTATTCCTTCACTCGAAGGAAATGGGCCCCTTGATAGAAATTCAAAACAAAAAAATTACTCCAACGCATTTGATGAAATGATTACAAATTATTGCATACAAAAGTAGGATTAGAAAAGAAAGGGTCCCTGGCAATACAGCCATGTTCATTGCATACTGTATGTATTTTGACACCCATTGACTTCAATGCGTTTTGCAAATTTTTCAAACGGCACAGATTCGCCCATCACTAGCAGCTGCTGTTGAGATCACAGTGCACAAGAATCCGTATGCATTCTATCAGCTTTAAATGAGTTGTGCTGCATGAAAGCATTTGGTTGACAGTGAGGATCGCCATAGAAACTATTTAAGCTAAATTTAAACACAAATGACTCAAAATATTTTTCGAATTTTACAAAACACTGCTGATCCAATATAGATTCAATGTAACCCCAAGAAATCCTGCCCACAATTCATTTCTTTTTCCTTCAATTATCCCATATATAAACATAAGTATTTTGAGAAAACTATACGTATTAAGATCAGCAGACAGAAGGAGACACTCCTTGAAAGCAATACATGCATATGTTTCCTTTATGTTTATGCTGTTTCTTAATGGAGCTGCAGGTAAATGTGCAGCTGCCGTTGGCTAACAAGCTGCATAGTACAAAGACTGAACATAATCCCCTTGAGTAATGAAAAACCTATTTCTATTTTTGCAGCCTCACTGCTCTCTGCTCTGAAAAGGCTGGTGTCTTGTCTCCCATTTGTTGTACTTTATTACTCTTCTAGTCAACCACACTCTGTAAGTGTAAGGAAATTATATATTAGAAAGCAATTTGTCTCTCATTTGTTCCTTATTTATTTCTGGATTTACAGAAATATTACACTGGCAAAACAAGACTGTTGGCACGCTGCTGTTTTGATGGTTGTCAAAATAGTGGTTTGATATACAGAAGCATTCTATTCAGTTAGCAGAGTATTTATATTTTTATATTTTATAATAGCGAAAGTATTTTCACATATATTCATACTCCTACCTTATTTGCAGCAATATAAAATGCTTTCTATATGTGTCTATGAATAATGTTGACCAGAAATTAATGTGGTCCAAGGAGCAAGTTAGATTTTAAAGCTATAAACCTTTTTTGGCCTCCATGGCAAAGCTTTTATCAACAGAAGTATATCATGTTGCAGTGGCGTTGAGTTTGACAGAGTGATACAGTGGAGTTTATGTTATGCTATACATACACAGTTTTTTATGTCACATACTGTGACAGTAGCTTAGTAACTTTAAAGATCTTCTCAAGATTGAGTGATGACCCATGCTCCAGTTCTGTGATATCATGGCTCTCGGTTGCATTGCATTCATGATGCCCTTACACAACACTCACTTCATGCACAAAGAGAAGAATATACTGTATGCGTCTACCAACCCAAAGCTGCTTCAAGTGCAAGCACTGAAAAGGCAGCACAGAATAAGCACCATGAATAGAGACAAACATGTTGATTCAACTGCTGCTTGCTGAAATCTAAAACCCTAACAATTCGAAAAGTGTCTGAAAAAAACAAGAATTGAATTAAGTTGAAAGTGTATATTTACCTGAAATGACTTTTTTTGCATAATAGTAGAAAACTTTGACAGAGGTTTTAAGACAGTATTTTTATCCTTTTCTGTTTTCTGGTCCTGACTCTTGAAAAATACCACTGTAGGTTTTGGTCCCCAGGTCATTTAGCTGGATTCTGCAGGACATAACCAAAACTGTACCCAAATGACTGCCCTTGTGGTTGAAACATGTTGGATTATGACCAATTCTGTGTAATAAACTTGTTTTAGAGATACGTATGTCCTGATTAATCTTTTTGGTATATTTATCAAATAGCAAAGTTAGAGATAGCCACAGTCCTCTAGAGTTAAATTCCACCACTCTCCATTAATTTCTATGGGATTTTAAAAGGCATATTTATCAAAGGATGATCTTTCATAAATACTCTTAAAAATCCCATAGAAATGAATGGAGAGTGGCTGAATCTCACTCTAGATGACTGTGTCGATCTCTAACTTCACTTTTTCATTAATATACCCCTTAGTCTGCTCAGTATTGAGCATTTCCAGGTAATACCCAGGCACTGAACACCAACAGCTTTTGGGACGCTACTCCTAACTACAAGCTAGAAACAGCAAAGAATATATATACAGCCAAACAGATACTACTTTCAACAAAAAACTTTTAATCCCATATTTGGGTAGACATTGCCAAACTTTTAATCCCATATTTGGCTAGACATCGCCAAACGAGCGGATCTCTCCTTGTATGGCCACCTTAAGGCTGCATTGCCAATGAGATTAAGAAGACCCCATGCCTCTTAATGGTTAAGTATTTTTTTTTATTTGAGTATCACTGTTCAAACTAAGCCATATAATGTTAATTTCTTTGAAAGCTCCATGATATGTATTAAAACTAAAGAAGCAACCCTTACATAATACTTATACCTTCTAAAATGAACTAAGTCTAGGTTTAAGAGCAAATATATATTTTTAAGAAGGAAACACTTGAAGAACATCTTCCCCATCTTTCTACTGTAAACTGATGTGTAGCTGGTCCACTGCTTCTAGCCACTGAGGTCATTTTTCGTATGGATGAAAATCTTTGCTTCTTTTTGAGTTGTCATAATTCTAAGTAATGAACACACACAGTTCTTCCTTCAAGTGATCTGTGTACATCTCATGCAAAATTCAGAGATGGCAAAGAGATAAAGATGACCTCTGGTATTTCAACTTGTAAGCACGCATATTTGATGATTTTGTATAGTATTCGCATATGGGGGACAATTTTATATCAGAATTACATTTGAATATATGAAGAAAAGTTCTGACCTTCTCATGTTAGATGCATATTTTGGTATTTTAGAATGATCTGCATCCACACAGATTCATTTTACCACATCATTATAGAAAACAAGCATGGTCAATTATATCAAAAACACAAATAAAAGTGACATCCATTGTCAAGTTGACTTTTAAGGTATTGATATTTAATAAACTTAACTACAAACTAAGACACAATCATTTTCTGCTAAAGAAGAATCTACAAATATGGCAAGACCAGGGCCGGGCCAAGCCAACCGGGTGCCCTGGGCAACCTGGGTGACCATGCCTGACGAAGACTAGTAACAGAGTGGTGGGGAGGGCGGTCAAGGGGAAGAAGGGGCGGAAGGAGGGGGGGAAGGAGGGGGAGGAGAGGGGTAAGTGGGAGGAGGGAGGGGATTGAAGGAGAATGAAGGAGGGATGGGAGAGGTAGAGAGGGCAGTGGACACAGACTAGGGTTAGGCAGAAGATGCTTAATAGGTACCTGCCAAGCGCCCCCTTATTGTTGCCATCTAGGCAGGTGCCTCTTCTGCCTAACCTAGTTCTGGTCCTGACCAAGTCTTCCATTCCCATAGCTCACTGTCTGTAAAGAAGATGAACAGTTGGATGATCCTGTAATCCTTAAAACCCACAGGGATTCTAATAAATGACCAGCAGCGTTACGGCTCTCTACTGCTGTCTAGTCCAGTGTTAATCCTCAGACTTTAAAAGAGAAACTAATACAGCAACAGCAAAATAAGTCTAAGAATATTTGAATTCAAGTAGATTTATAAAAATGCTTCCTGACAGTATCAGCAGAGATGTCTCTATGACAATGAAGCGAATCATGGTAGTTACAGATTTTTTTTTATTGTTAAAAATCTAACACAAAGTCAGTGAACTGGGGCGTTATTAACAAAGCAATTTGCAAATCATAATGGATCACTTATTCAACAAAAGAATCATTTACCTATTCATCCTTACTTCTGATTTAACTGAAAAGTGAAAGTGTCTATTAAACTCTCTTTAAATTTATAACTGTTCCAGTACTTAAATAATTTACACTGCCACTGTAGATCACAATGTGACTCATTATGAAAGTGAGTGGGGATAAATTACACACTTAATTGAAGGCAAAATGTACATTTGTTTTGCATTTATAGTGTGACAATTGTGTAATATACCCCAATTCCCCAGCCAAATTGTGATACATTTATCTGTTACTTCCAATGTGTGTCATGCAGTATTAAGGTGGCCATACACTATAAGATCCGCTCGTTTGGCAAGGCCACCAAACAAGCGAATCTTAACCTGATATAATCTAACGACGATATCGGATGATTCGAAAAGTTCGGCCCTGGGGCTGAACGATTGGATTACAATACTACCAATGGGCTCCAACGGGTCACAGGACCACATCAACTAGCCGAAGTGGTCCTGGATCGTACAAAGAAATCAAACTTGACCAATCAATATTTGGCCAATTTTTGGCCTGGTATTGATCAGGAGGACCCGTCTGGAGCCCCCAAAGATGGGCAGATAAGCTGTCAAATCGGTCTAAAGGACCGATATCGGCAGCTTTAATCTGCCCCTGTATGGCCACCTTTACACTTGAAAAATTGCTCCAGTACCAAAATTTTAACCACTCCTTTCCTGCTCTGATCACAGAAGAGAACCTTATCAAAATTAATTGGGTATAGAGAAGATTAGATTAGATTAGCCAACTGCTCTTCTGGAAAGTATATATATTCTTCATGTTTTCATCATTTAGAGTGCTACCTGTTTTGTAATGGAGTCCTAGGACCTTAGAAATAATGTTACATCCCTTAATAGAATGATATACTGTGATGGACAACTGTCTTTTTTTCTGGAATTTCCTTTGATCAAGGCATACCATTCTTTTCAGAACTTGGTAATGACAGCTTTACTCTCGTGGTATGGTTCACTCTATAGTAAGATTTAGATTCAGCAGGCCTGGTGGCTGGTTTCAATCAGCAGAATCATATTAACAATTCAATTTTGTTATTGCATGTAGAATTTGTGGCCCTTTTTCTGCATAAGTTCTTAAGCCAATAAACATTGTGTATGATATTATTAAACTCACTGAATGCTCAATGTGTAATCTCAACAACAATTGATGAGCAATTTTACAAACAAATTTACTCATCACTACAGTTGATAAATTCAAATAAACTAGAATATTTGTCATGATTGTGTCTTTTCTTTGAACCCGATAATATATATTGTTAGCTTTTGCAGATACTGCCAATGAAAACCATTTATGTAGAATAAATAGCATATCTTTCTCAATGAAGGCATTGCCTAATAGATCCCCATTAATATTTATAACAACATACATAATTTGTTTTCTGCATGCACAAACTTCTGCATACAGTGCAACATACAGTGCTACGCAATATATTGGCGCTATATAAATACATGTTAATAATAAAATAATAAAAACTTCCCTTGTAGCAACACTCAGGGGCCGATTCACTAACTTCGAGTGAAGGATTCAAAGTTAAAAAACTTTGAATTTCGAAGTTTTTTTGGGCTACTTCGACCATCGAATGGGCTACTTGGACCTTCGACTACGACTATCGAAGGATTCGAACTAAAAATCGTTCGACTATTAGACCATTCGATAGTCGAAGTACTGTCTCTTTAAAAAAAACTTCGACCCCTAGTTCGGCAGATAAAAGCTACCGAAGTCAATGTTAGCCTATGGGGAAGGTCCCCATAGGCTTGCCTAAGTTTTTTTATCGAAGGATATTCCTTCGATCGTTGGATTAAAATCCTTCGAATCGTTTGATTCGAAGGATTTAATCGTTCGATCGAATGAATAATCCTTCGATCGTTCGATCGAATTTTCTGCGCTAAATCCTTCGACTTCGATATTCGAAGTCGAAGGATTTCAATTCCTAGTCGAATATCGAGGGTTAATTAACCCTCGATATTCGACCCTTGGTAAATCTGCCCCTAAGCTTTATCTGCCATGCAATTGTCCAGCACCCATTTTGCCTGAATGTCTCTGTAGGAAAGAACATACTGCAAAGACCTTATTAACTTGCATAATTTTGTAAAGTCAGCAGTAAAGTCTGCACAACAGCTGGGGGGACGACGACGACGAGTTGTTTGAATATGACCTTTGTGAACTCAGTTGGAAAATATACTACCTAATACTAAAATGTGTTGCCTGGGGGCTTTTGCAAAGTAGCACGGACACCCAACTTATTACTCAAAGGACAGAAACACATTTTCATAATTTGATCATGAGTTTACATATCAAAACATATGCAATATGTGTATTTGTGCTCATTTATCATTTAATATCTCTAAAAGGTCTCTTATAAAAAATGATGCATGACAACGAGGCAGCAGCATGTACATTAGAATGGGGGTATTTACAAAATAGAAATGTACTGTAAGTAATAAATATAGTAACTACAATGAACTCAACTAATTCAGCATGCTATATTTTATGTTTTGCTAGCTTCATGCTATGCTTGTCTACATATTTCAACCCTCCCTCCTTGATGCCATTGAAATCCCCTAATTGTTATTCATACAGGCTAAACAATTAGGAAGCGTCATTCTTCCCCTGCTCCAGTGTCTTCCAGGCAACCTTTGTATTTGCTGTAGTAAAACTGTTATACAGCTTCCTACCCCCACAGAGTGCGTAAAATGTATGTTTTTATTTTCCCACAGTCTTTATAAAATTAAAACAGACTAAAGTGAAGCAGTGTTATCAAAGAGCCAACTGCTTCAACAGAAGACACACAAGTCAGCAGATTTCTGTATTTATATTTCTGAATTCAACAGGGAATATATTTGACAAGACTCACATGACATTTATTTCAGCAATTGTGTTTATATTCTCATGCACTGAACCAAAATAGTTGTGGTTTTGTTTTTTTAGAGAAGAAACAGACAACCCTTAGTTCCAATAAATTCACAGTACCTATATTAGAAGTGTTCAATAATTGCTAATACTCAGTATGAAGAGTTCATTAGATTTAAATGCATTAAATTACCTATAAAGTGATGAAATCTTTGAAAAACCTAAATACAAAATAGAGAACATACCCCTGATTAAAAATGTAGGCTATACAGGTATTGGACCTGTTATCCAGAATGCTTGGGACCTGGGGTTTTCCGGATAACGGATCTTTCCGTAATTTGGGTCTTCATTCCTTAAATCTACTAGAAATTCATGTAAACATTAAGTAAACCCAATAGGCTGGTTTTGCTTCCAATAAGAATTAATTTTATCTTAGTTGGGATCACGTACAAGCTACTGTTTTATTATTACAGAGAAAAAGGAAATCATTTTTAAAAAATTGGATTATTTGGATAAAATGGAGTCTATGGGAGACGGCCATTCCGTAATTCGGAGCATTCTGGATATCGGATTTCCGGATAAGGGATCCTATACCTGTACTTCATAGCAGTTTGGAAATATCCCCCCAAAGATTTCAAACATGTGCATTTCATCCTATCATGTCCAAGTAATAGCATACAACTAAATCTAAGATGTTTTAAATAGTGATGGGCGAATTTGTCCCATTTTGCTTCACCACGAATTTCCAGAAAATTTTCACAACGGGCGAAAAATTTGAATTTGATTTTGAAGCCGGCACAAATTCGCCGGCATCAAAGTTGACGCCGGCGCCTATTAAAGTCAATGGCCATTTGTAAATCACTGCCAGTGTCGATTCCATCACCGGTGTCGAAAAACCCTTGACACCGGCGAATTTTAGCCCCAAATTCGCGATATGCAGAAATTTGAAGCAAATTTGCACCTGTCGAATAAATTCGCCCATAATTCATTCTAAATAAAACAAGCTTATGAGATGCAACACTCGAGTGACATGGCTTTAACCAACAGTACAGGTATCAAATCCATTATCCAGAAATCCATTATCCTGTAAGCTCCAAATTATGGAAAAGCTGTCTCCATTTCCTATTTCCCTGTAGTAATAAAATAGTACATTGTACTTGATCCAAACCAAGATATAATTAATCCTTATTGGAAGCAAAATCATCCTATTGGTTTTATTTAATGGTTACATGATTTTCTAGTAGACTTAAGGTATGAAGATCTAAATTATAGAATGCTCCATTATCCAGAAAACCCCAGGTTCAAAGCATTCTGGATAACAGATCCCATTACTGTATAGAGAAAGCAATGGCATGGTCAGTCTGAGGTGTGTACTTTTGGTTGGTGTCTATTATCTTTTAAATTGATGATTCATCACAGTGAAGAAATCTTTTATCTTTTGAGAAAGCCACTGGTGAAGTGGAACCTGCAGCCTTTGGGTTCCTTCTTTCTCCCACATGGTGGTATCCCTAGAGATGGCAACCAATTTTCCCCAGTTTACTTGGGGATATCCCATGCTTTGCTTTCCATTTTTAATCATTGTTTTGCACTCTGTTTTTTTTTTAAATAAATTGGAATGCCTTTTTGAAAAATTTCTAAATGCTTGTCACTTTATATATATATATTATTAATGAATTTCAATTGTTGATTTACCAATGCATTCTGTACACAATGAACTAGTGTTTATTGAGCACTTGCACTTTTGTGCATTTATTGGAACCCTTGAGAAGGATTATCTGTTTCTTACTGTAATAAAAGGCAATAAAGCTTAACCTATGGTGTTATAACGTATAAAATTGAAGAATGGCTCAGCGATATGATTTTTTTCCCCTGCCCTTTTTTTTCTATCTCTCCCTTCCCTTATAGGCTGTAAGCTCTTCAGGACAGGAACTTCATTCCAAATATGTACTGAAATTCACAGTCCTGTTCCAGCTTTCTAATTTATATTTAGTATCCCTGTTTGGGGGGCTTAAAGCACTGTGTACAATTGTGGTGCTATATAAATAAGTAAATGCAAATACAAAGAACGCCAATTTGATCATGAAAACAAAAACGTCTTGTTTTCACCTGGATAAATATGCCCCATATTGTCTTCAGTAGCGTTAAACAACTGTGCTTATTATTCGTGTGACATGAAGTGCGCTTGTCGTGATTTGGAAGTGAAATTAATACTACTGTTTTGTAGCTCTTATTGAAGCTAACTGCTAAGGAATCCTTCTGTTGGAATAGAATAAAGCACAACTGAATGGGCTCCTTAATTATTAAAACATCACCCCTATCTGAAATAAAGCAAACTGCGATTTACAGATATGTGTCCCACTAGATTCGGCGTTAGTTCCGAGATTAATGCACAATTACATCTGAAATTATACATGAAGTCATACGGCAGTTTATTGCAACATGACCTTCCATGTTCCTGCAGCTCACCTTAAGAGCAGCCCACTGTTATTTGATTATGCAGAAGCAGAAAAGATTTTTTAATAACCCTTATTTCAGGATTATTAAAGAATGAAAAACGCAGCAGTTGATGTTCGCAACTGCTAAAATCGCTCTCCCTATGGGATTTTGATGTGTGTAAATAGAAATGTACACTAAAAGAAGTTTAAATAGTGTTAATGCACTGCATATGTTTCAATGAAGTACAAGCATATGCTTTCCTTAACTGTTAAGCAGCCACATTTAAGAGGCATAGCTTTCCAGTTTATATTTATTCCTTTTAATGTCTCTATTGCTCTGTTTGTTCTCACCATAACTTGACCTTTTCAGCACCACCACTCAAAAAAAATGATATTCTAACAAGACAAATTAGGCTCCAAAATTAAACTTAAGGCTGCTGAGGGGAAAAGGGAGGGGGTGACATCACTCCAACTTGCAGTACAGCAGTAAAGAGTGATTGAAGTTTATCAGAGCACAAGTCACATGACTTGGGGCAGCTGGGATATTGACAATATGTCTAGCCCCATGTCAGATTTCAAAATTAAATATAAAAAACCTGTTCTCTGTTTTTGAGAAATGGATTTTAGTGCAGAATTCTGTTGGAGCAGCACTATTAACTGATTCATTTTGAAAAAAAAAATGTTTCCCATGACAGTATCCCTTTAAGTAAAAGCAAGCCTCAAAACACACTTAGACCTGCAATAAATGGTTACTGTGATACTAGTAAATATATTCTGTGTGTGTGCTAAATCCTGTGTTCTTTCCTGAACTAGACACAAAGCTGTATCTGTATGACTGTGATTGGCCTCAGGGTAATGGTGAGGGACCTTAAGGCCTAGTGTCATGTGGACGAAATATATGACAAAGCTTGTCTAAACTGCCTTAGGTTTGGACTGCTACAATCAGTATGTCAAATAGCCCACCCCCTTGGGTCGGTTCCATTTGAATTCCTTGCTACTTATTTATAATATTTACTTTTCTGGTCTTCCAATACAGATCTCTAGCAATAGCAGCCAAAGTAGATTCTGCTTCTACCAAGACCTTAAACTGGCACCCGCACTTAGCTCCAAAGTCAAACCCAATATATTGGCAGAAAGAGGAACATATAGGTTGATTTATAAATATCAAACTGGAAGTCTCGGCATTCGATCTGTTTAGGAATTCGATTTGTTTAGGAAGTTTACAAAAATCTATCTGACCTAACCTGTCAATAGATGCACAGGGTGAATACGGTCAATTAGGCAAACTTGTATTCTTCAATGTCCGAGCTTTCAGATTCCTTTAGCATAATAAGTAGTCTGAGATGTCAAAACCCAGTGATGGCTAAGGGCAATGTTGTTTTTTTCCCATGGTTATTTTCATCAATGTAAATATATTTATTGATAATGTTCAAATTGAAGAACAGATGCAAATTTGCTTGCTGATTGCTTAGTAGTGGATTTTATTACAATGCATTCTTAGCTGATTTAACTTCATCCGGATTCATTAAATATTTTCATGAATTCTAGAAACCTCATGGATTAGTTGGAACCTATCAATATACTAATTAATAATAACTGATTATTATAATATTTTTTAGTTTTCATTTGCTAGATTGGAAACACTTATGGGCAGCGCCCTTTTGACTTTTTGGCTCAATGTATGCTTTCTCCATTGTATTGTTTTGTTTATGTCATGCTTATAGTACATTGAACCCCATCTACAGAATATAATGATGCATTATAGCAAGTAATAGCAATTGATAATTATATAGGGAGAGACAAACAATTCAAAAATCAGGCAAGCCCTGTCACTTTTGGGGGTCTGTGATTTGGCATTGTCGGACCATTTCAATGAACGATGGTCTATTCGATCGACAGTATGGGACACTTCTGACAACAGGGAAGATCACAGAGACAGGGCACTGCTCAGTGGAAGAGAAAAGATTTTAACTGTGTTCTCAATTTAGTACTGAGCAGAGAAGGTAGAGTATAACAGAGTTTTCTACAAAACCAAGTGGCTATGAAAGAGTAGTCAGGTCTGGGACTACTGTAGGTCAAACCAAACTAGCAAAATCTAGCAGGGAACATAAAAAAGTAACTCTATGAAAAAAATCTTACATTTAGGGGCCCATTCACTAAGCTCGAGTGAAGGAATAGAGGAAAATAGAGGAAAAAAACTTAGATTTTCGAACATTTTTTTTGGCTACTTCGACCATCGAATTGGCTACTTTGACCTTCGACTACGACCTTCGAATCAAACGATTCAAACTAAAAATCGTTCGATTATTCGACCATTCGATAATCGTTGTACTGTCTCTTTAAAAAAAACTTCGACCCCCTAGTTCGCCACCTAAAACCCACCGAGGCCAATGTTAGCCTATGGGGAAGGTCCCCATAGGCTTTCCAAGGTTTTTCTGATCGAAGGATAATCCTTCGATCGATGGATTAAAATCCTTCGAATAGAACGATTATGGAACAATTATTGCTTTGATCGTTTGATTGACGGCATTGCGCTAAATCCTTCGACTTCGATATTCGAAGTAGAAGGATTTTAATTCGGCAGTTGAATATCGAGGGTTAATTAACCCTCGATATTCGACCATAGGTAAATGTGCCCCTTAGCAATCACTAGCTAACTCTTGTAATACACCAACATACCAATATGCCCTGGTAACTGGAGACATTTGAAAGAGGGTGAGATAATGTCATAAAAAATATTATAGTATATTATTCCTTTTATTTACTACATTCATACTATTTATTGCCATTGGCAGGCCTGTGTTTTTTTCTGGGACAATGTGAATGGTGGCAAATCAGTCCCTGTGAGGCTGGATCTAGTGTATCTGAAAGAACTTTTATAGGCTATGCATCCATGTAAAATGTATATAGTTTAAAGAATGATGTTCCAATGGGGTTTTCATTGTATTTCACACTTATTTAACACAATCATTCAACTGTGTCACGATTGGCATATAATCATTTACTACAATAAAATAGAAAAACATTTTTATTATAGGCTGAAGATGCAGAAACTCCCTTTAATTTATAATGTTTGTCATCTTTAATATTGAATTATCTTTAAAAAAAAATAAAAAGTGTAATAACCTCTAGAGAAAGAGGCCCTTCCAAACTGCCAATCGTTGCATTAGTAATCTACTATTCCTATGTTTACAAGAGACAGGGCCAGTTTTATAATGGTGTGTCAAGTTGCCACCAGATTTCTTCTCTAAAAATTAGCAATGAAAACATAAAAATACTATTATACAGGTCAAAGACCAATAAATATAACAGCACAATACTTTTTCATGCATCAGAGATACATTTTGTAATCAGCAATCGAATTGTATGAATGGGTCCTCAGTCATCTACAAAGCTCATTATAGGCAATTTTTCCTATTCAAGTTAAATTTGATTTAATGCAATGTATTTCAGTTATGACCATTCTCTTGCTCACCGCTCACATCAAACAAGCTATTAGCATACAAGTATATTAGCAAAGGGCCAATTGACCTTTTCAAAAAGTCTTGTCTGATTTGAGTTAATTTTGTTAGGGAAAATAAAATAACAAGAAATCATTGCCTGCATTCATATCAGTATAAAGGAAATACTACAGCATTGTTACAGTACCTCTAAATATTTTTTGCAGCTAATTTCCTAAGAACACAGAGAAAAAAATCTGGAAAAAATAGCAGAGCACTGAACCAGCAAATTAAAAAAAAAACTCTGAAATTGAATTAACTTCAGCACTGTTATTCATTATGCATATTACCTTTAAAAATTTAACCTGGCATATCCGAATAAATCTGGACATCCCTAAGGCTTACGAATAGAAAGAACAAAACCTGTTAGTATTAAGACACATTGCAGGAGAATTTAAATCTAACCTAGCCTCAGTGTTTCTACAGAGGAGGAATACACCTGATTTAGACTGACTGCCACCACCCATCAGTGTGCCATTATGCACACGCATGCATATTATGTGAGCATGTATAAACGCTCCCTGGTTGTGTTGATCAAATCTTTACCTTTATTAAGATGCCAAAGCAAGCAATGAGTGCTTGGTTATATTCCAAGCTCCTCATATTGAGTTCACTGCTGCTTCTTACTTCCTGTTATAGACCTTCCATTTTTCTAAAGTTCACCTGTCTTGACCAGTGCTTGCTCTTGACTTGCCTGAACCCTTACTTCCCCAACCTCATCCTGTTTTGGACTTTGTTTCTCTCCCTCTGCACACAGCTTTGTTCTCTTAGCCTCAGATGCTGCTGTATTCATGGTGAGGGTCATGAGAATTCAACTAAACGCTATCCTGAAAGCTGCTGCAGAGGCTGAAATATTTGCATCACAAGACAGGGGAATGCTGAAATCGATTGCTCTTCAATAATAGGAAAGTTGCCCATCTTGATCTCACCAAGACAGATCCTTCATAAACGAAAAGCAAAAGTGAATCTTAATTAAAATCACCTGTAGGATATACTATAGCCTTAAGTGTTTTTGTGCACAGTCACTTAAGCATAGGACCCCTTTTATGCCAAATCACTTGCAAATGCTGGCATCATAAGGCAAGACAATTTTTTTGACTAAAACATATGATGATAAAACAAGTGTCACTGCAGTGTATTCTATAATTCATAATCATTTATATAAGTTGTTACAGTAATTATGAAGACACACATGCCTGGTAATTACCCGCTAAATAAATGTACCTTCTGCATTTCCAGCCTTTTGTTTTGTTATTTGTATATCACCACCTACTGGTTTAGTTGATGGTTTACATACATTGTTATGAAAATTATTATTATGTTATTATTATTATCAAGTATTTTTAGATCACCAACATATTGCGCAGCACTGTAAAATGAATGTGCTTATACAATGGAATCACATGAATTACATACTGTACATACTATACATAACAACCAGTTCCGCTACAAAAGGTGAGGAAGGCCCTGTTGAAAAGAGCTTACAATCTAAAGGGGAAGGGAATGAGAAACAAGGGGCGAGAGTGGGCAAAATCAAAAATAAGCAGGTGAGAGATGTAGTATTGCATTTGGTAGCTAAACAGAGTGAGAGTAGGCTTCTCTAAATAAATGTGTTTTAAGAGATATTTTGAAAGCACACTGACTGTGGGAGAGAATTCCATAGCCCTTGCAAAGTCTTGAATGCCAGCATGTGAGGAGGTAAGTGGAGAAGAGTTAAGGAGCAGGTCAGTAGAGGAGCGTAATAAGCGGTTGAGTGAGTATCTAGAGATTTAAAAAGTGACTGGATGTGAGGAATATATGGGGACAGGGTAGTATATGAGGACACTGTAGAATTTAGGATAACCCCAAAGCAGCGGGCCTGGAGAGATGGGGTGATAATGGAATTGTTAACTATGATAGATACTTTTGGGATGTTATGGGTGTTATTTAGAGGGCAGAGAACCATTTCCATTTTAGAAAGATTTAATTTAAGGTAGTGTTGTGACATACAAGATGAGATAGCGGACAGTTAGGAGGAGACCCGAGTTAAGAGCGCTGAATTGAGATCAGGAGAGGAGAGATAGACATGAGTATCATTAGCATAGAGCTAGTATTAGAGACCATACGAGTTGATAAGTTTGTTGAGGGAGGAAGTATAGATAGAAAATAATAAGGGGTCCAGGATAGAGCCCTGAGGAACCCCAACAGAAAGAGGTAGGGTAGAAGATGATACTCCATTGTAGGAGACACTGAAGGAAAGATTTGTGAGGTATGAAGAGAACCAGGACAGGGCCGTGTCATGAAGTTGAAGCAAATGGAGGCATTGGAGGAGGAGAGGATGATCCACAGTGTCAAATGCAGCCGAGAGATCAAGCAGTATTAGTAGTGAGAAGTGGCTGTTGGCATTTGCTATTAAAAGGTCATTATTAGTTAGTTAGGTTAGGGCTGTCTCAGTGGAGTGTTGTTGACTAAAACCAAATTGTAGTGGATCCAGTAGGTTATTGTCAGACAGCAAAGGTGTTAGTCGTTTGGAAACTAGACGCTCAAGTAGTTTAGAGATAAAAGGTAGCAGAGAGGGGAGGTTATAAAGATTGGATGGATCAAGAGAGGGTTTATTCAGAATGGGGGTGACAAGAGCATGTTTTAGTTGAGAAGGAAAGATTCCAACTGAGAGCAAGAGATTAAAAAGAAGAGGTAAATCTTTGATTAGACAAGGATTGGCATAGCAAAGACGTTTGGAAGGAATGGGATCAAGTGGGCAGATAGTAAGATGATAAAAAGCAATACATTTTGCGACTTCCTCATCAGTGACAGGGGAGAAGGAGCACATGAGAGACTGGGGACTGTGGAGGATGGGTAGCGTATATCTAGGTGGGTTTAATAGTGTGATGTCACTTCTGACGGTGTCCTTTTTGTAGGGCTCAGCAATATCTTGGGCAGAGACAGATGTGCACGGAGGGGGGGAGGGAAAAGAAGAGTGTTAAAGGTAGAGAAAAATGCAGTTTTTTTAGAAAGGGAGTTAATGAGTGTAGTAAAGTAAGTATGTTTGGCTAGGGAATGGCTGGTGTTAAAGGAGCGCAGGACTGATTAGTAGCTCCAGAAGTCCGATTCTAAGTGGGATTTGTGCCAGTAATGCTCAAGTGCACGTGAGTGTCTTTGGAGAGTTTTTGTATGAGCAGTATGCCAAGGTTGAAGCGGTTTGGATCTAGTACATTTAGAGAGCACAGGAAAGATTAACTGGGTTCTTGGGTATAGAGATAAGATTTGTGTGATGTTGGACTTTACACCGAAGGGAAGGAGAACGTGACCGTGACATAACTGGGATGGGGTAAGGGCCAGGGTTGGGGGAAAAGTCCCCAACTGCCAGCAATAGAAAGGAGAGATAAGCCAGGTGAGAGTAGGATTTGTATGTTTGAAATGTTTAAGAAGAAAATGAGTTGCTTGGAAAAGCAAAGTAAAAATTTTATAAACTTCATGTATGGAGAGGGAAGGAGAGGAAAGGAGAGAGGCTGAAATTCCTACACCTTTGTGATTTGTTGGAGGAGGTGGTATAAAATGTGTTAGGAAGCATGAAAGTCCAAAGAGAAGAAATACAGGATAAAACATTTTGAAGTATAAAGTAACAAACACATCTGTTTTCTTGTTATACCAGCTGGTTCAAAGTTGATGGAAGAGAATCCAGTTCCCTTTGCTTGTCAGTGCCTTGTCCAACTGCCTTGTTTAACTGCCATTTTCCTAGCACTTTTGAAATATTAGCAGTTAGGATATGTTAGCACTAGTGCCATACCCTGGGCCTGAATTTATATGCAGCTGATGATTTAAAAAAAGAGCCCAATTGACTAATTCATCAACCACAATCAAAGGGCAGAGTTGTACAGACACCAGAACCAAGTTTTGGGGCTATAAAAATATCTCTTTTTCACCAAGGAGTGGACACAGATGTGTTTTGAGATATTTATCACAAGTACTAAATCAGAGTAGGCCTAACAGCCAAAATTTACTTTCTTTGCTTTCTGTACCTTTACCATGTGCCCATGCGTAACACCAGGAAATGATCGATCTAGCTGCCATCTTTCTATGAAAGTTTATAACTTGTAGAAAGCCTTTATACATTTCATTTTTGGCTAACTAATTATATTAAAAACATTTTTTATTTTGCACAGCCTATCTATTTACCCAGTTTTTATTTTTATACTGAACAATTCCTTTAAAACTACATTTTAAATGAAATACTTTAGATATTTATAGAGTCTCATCCCCTTTGGACATTTGGATGCTTCTGGAGGTTTGTTGTATAAAGTTCTAGTTGCTAGTTCATTTCTCCTTTCCTGGACGAAGTGATCTGTACTGTTTCAATTTAATGTTATCTGTTAAATAAATATACCTAATAACTGAAAGTAAAAATGGGTGATATATGGGATATATAATGTGATACAATTATGGTCAGTTTATGAAAAGGTTTTATTAAGAAATGTATTAGTGTATTTTTTATGAAATGATGCTCTGTCTGCCTAACTTTCAGTTAGTTTTCCCAGTTTTATTATCCATTTATGGTTTTGAAAGGCTTCCAAAGAAAGGCTTATACATAGTCTTCCTTTTATATTCTGTGGCTTTATGACTAACCTTTCCAAACCACCATTGCTAAACCATTTGTTATCTCTATTATGCAATGTGGCACAAACATCATTTAAATTGGGTTGGAGCAAAAGAAGCCATGCACTTCCATCAGTTACAAGGTTCTTGTGTGAGTCTAACAGCTTGCTCTGCTACTTTAATGCCCGTCTCTTTGGTGATTATAAATTCATTCAGCTTCCACAACCGTTACTTTATTGTGCTCTGTTTTGTTCCAAATAATTAAGAATCCTTTTGGACTTAATCTGCAAAGAAGGCCCAAGCTTCATACTACAGTATTCAGCGAGTTTTTATTATACTTTTCTAATCTCGGTTGTTTGCACATTTTTTATATGGTTTGGAGTGTGGGACTTTTAAGGAAAGGAAAGCAGAGTCACTGCTTTCTACTCTATTCTGTTTGTTCAGTTTTCTCTTTTATTTTTATGAACAAAAGGCAGTTTAATCTAGAATTAATAGCAATGCAAATTTAAAATGAAATGAAGCACAATTTTATTTTTGCCCAAGCTCTAAGGATGGGAATTTAACTTCTCAAGGAAATGAATGTTTTTACAAAAGACTGTGTGCAAATAGTTTTAAAATGAAAGTTGTTTTAGTAAATATTGTCTAAGAATTTTCCTGTTTTATTCTAAGAAATGCATAATATGAATGCAAAGCATGAAGACTGAAATAAGGGAGGATAAATTAGCAAAACGTGGTCCAGAAATTGCGATTGGTTGAATTATTATGCAAGATCTTCCCTTTAAATGTAACCATGTGAATGAATCCTATATGCAAATGTTATGCATACAAATTAAGGGCAGCAGAGGGGAAAAACTATGGCTTATGCTGGTATTTAAGAATGAGCAGTTTTAGGTTGGGCAAATACTGTGTTACGAAATATGACCTTGCCCTGTTCAATCTCTTTCCTGCCCAACAGAACGACACTGAGAAAATGACAAACTGATACTACCACTCTGATAGAACACACAGCAATGGGTAAGTCATTTACAACTTCCCCCTCATATTATATTAACTAGTGATGGGTGAAGTTGTCCCATTTCGAAACTGCGAAAAATTAGCAAAATTGATGCTGGCGACAATTTGACGCAAGCCTATTTTATCCAATTGCATCAAAGTCAACAGGTGTGTGGTACATTGTCATCCGCGTTGGAATTATCGATGGGTGTCTGAATTGTCACCGGCAGCGAAATGCAGAAATTTGCTGCAAATTCATGCCTGGCGAATAAATGAGCTCCATTACTAGTATTAACACAATATCTGAAATATATACTTTATCTGAAAATATCTGGAAAGATAAGAATAGAAGAGTATAGTAACTCTTATCTCTCATTGTTTTCATAATGGACCAATATACCACCAAGTGAGTTGAGCTGGAAGGAGCTTACTGAGGGAGAAAAGTAATTTAGAAACTATTCCCATCTTTTATATAAAATCCTGGTTTTGCTTCAAAGTGAAACAAAACCAGAAATTAGCATGAGGTTGCATTCAGTGTTGGACTGGCCCACCGAGATACCAGGAAAATTCCCAGTGGGCCCAGGTGTCAGCGGGCCTCTTGCTTCTAACCATTTAGCATATTTCATTTTCCATATTCCTTTATGGGGAGAAATGCTTAATAATGGAAAAATATAGTAAGTAGATGTAAAAGAGTAGAAGAATAAATAGGTTGAGAAAGGAGAGGAGGAATAATAGTTTGGAAAGGGGACCCACTGTCTAAGGTTTTCCGGTGGGCCCTTGGTCTAAGGTTTTCTGGTGGGCCCACTGTCTAAGATTTTCTGGTGGGCCCTTGGTCTAAGGTTTTCTGGTGAGCCCACTGTCTAAGATTTTCTGGTGGGCCCCTGGCATCCCAGTCCGACACTGATTGCATTTGTACCACAACTACTATCATAGACATAAATTACAAGTGTAGTTGGCATAGTGCTTGATGCTCTTCAATTGCAGACTGGGGACAATGAGATATATGCAAGCTGTTTCCTCCAGCTTGTCAATGAACAAGTCACAGGTACAATGCAAGTAAAGAGCTAGATCACACTATTACTCAACACCTCCGTCAAATAAGATGTATTGACTGTTGTGTCCCCTGATTTGTATGTCATACCATGGCCCGAATGCCTACTGATGCCTTCAAATAAGAGGACAGAGATAACAGAGATAACAGTATCCCTTTAGTAGTTAAGGATTGAAAATTAATAGTTACAGTTCCCTAGGATTCTAGTCTGCAGGAAAAATGGCTACACATATGCATTAGTCTCCTTTAATATGTTAACTGCATTTCCCAGCTCAGCAGGGAATAAAAGCAATAGCATTCTAAGTAATGTAAAATGGAATTGTCTTTTACAGAAAATTGTATTTCACGTCATCTGACTTCAAAGAGATTTAAAATTATGTCACTGATGGCTAAACATCAACGGGGCAATTACAATTGTAACAGGTAAAGCCCTATCTTAAGCCTTACTCATTAAAGGTACCATTGTATTATAGCTGTATTATAACACTAATTTCATAAATAAAATATGCTGAAGAACTTTGTCCCTAAAATAAAAAAAAGTTTGGAAAATTTAAAAAATCCCTTTAAAACATAAAAAGTAAAATTTCCAGCCAAAAATAGATAACACTGTTCTACTGCCACATAGAAACGTCGGCCAAAACAGGTTGAATGCACTCATCACAAATTATATGATACCAAAATAATTGTACAACACCTCCCAGAAATGGCAAATCCTTCACTGTACAAATCCAAGAGATATTTCATTTCAAGTGCTGTAAGAAAGGCAATTCCTTAAAACATAACTTTTATTGCGAAGTATACATTGGCATTTAATTGAAATTTTCACGTTGTTTGATTCTTTCCTGCAGCTCTCGTTAACATTAAAACTGATAACTGTTTGCTAAAGTCAATGAGCCTAACAAAAAGGCAATGGCTTGTTTGATAGACTGGAAAATACTATTTTTTCTAGATATAGTAATATAGAAAGGGAACTATAAAATGGGCAGCATATTGCAGTTATTAATAACAGTACTAATTACCATAAATTGGCACCAGGGGCGATTTTGTGCCTGCTGCTGCCCCCTCTCCACGTTTAAAAATCAGCACCAGAGCAGGTGAAATGGGGGGGGGGGGCAGCATCGCTAGTGCAATGAGCGTAACAGTTAAAACCTGGAGATTCAGCTCTTAAAGTTACTAGAGGCTGCTTTTTTCTGCGCCTTGTAACTGACTACTGACTAGGTTCATACATTGCCTCCTGACAGGACTGACCCTGATTGGCACTGTTTACCATTAAAATCAAGAACACAAAATATATGACTCACAATTGATTATGACACATATTCCTTCCATGGAATATTTATAGAAATGTATTCCTGCCAAAAATAACATCACCTTATCTAAGGTACAATATGTCACTAAAATGCAAAATATTAGCATAATCTCTTAGAAAAGCTTCTGGGCTCTGGGAGTAGTCTGACCTCTTCATAAACTAATTACTATAACTAAAAAAGTTTGGCTCATGTGTGTCTGGGACTTGCCACCCCCTCCCTTTTAAAATCGATTGTTCACCTTCAAACCCTTTTTTTCAGTTTAGTTTGTGGATTGTTCACCAGAAATAAAGACTTTTTCCAACTACTTTCTTTCCAACTACTTTCTAATTTTCTATTTGTGACCGTTTTTGGCTTCTCCAACCATACATGCATTTAATATTGCACAAAACATTATTTTGTGTGCAGGGACCCTGAGATTTGGGTTAAATGACTCAGGCAGTTCCCTTTTAGTATTTGGACACCTAAGGGTCCTTTAGTTAACTCAGGCAGCTATGTCCCTTGCTGGGTCCACATTAGTTCATGGAGTTTGTTCACTAGGTGGCACTATGTGATAATATAAAGGGGTTTAGCACAATGCGGTCTGGGTCTGTCCTGGGTCTTTGCCTCACTGAGAGGTACTACAGGTCCAGGTCTGCCGGTAAAGTTAGTTAAGTGTGAGTTAGTGATAGTGGATACAGTAATAGTCACTCTAGGAGTGAGAGTCAGCACAGGGTAGCTAGTGAGCAGATGTGGCTCCAACGAGGAGAAATAGTGGTGTTAGGACCCTGTGGTATTTGAACCACTAGAGCAGGGACTACAGTGGGTGAGTTGAGGACCAGAGAGGGTACCAAGACCCAAGACCCCAGGCTGAATACAGTGCCAAGATACAAGACCCCAGGCTGAGAAACCCATGCCTTAGTGCTCAACCAGAGGGATAGTGCCCAGAGAGAGTTGTTACTATTCCCCAAGTCTCTTGCTGCTGTAACTTTGAGATATATTGAATATTAGCCGTCTGCTGTACCTTGTACCCCCTGGAGGAAATATTGCTGTTTGAAGCTATTCTATGATTGCTGTGAACATAAAAGTTCTTGTGAACTACTACCTTGCCACTGGTCTCTGTTAATAAACAAGTTTATTTTACTGCAAAGAGACTGTCTGGCTGAATATCCTGCTGTATTTATCCACACCAGGTACCGGGAGTTACACAGGTACACTGGGGGTCCGGGGCACACTACAAACAGTTTTAGCCTGGTCACACACAGCCTTAATACACAGCAAAAGTACACTCAAGGGTGTGCTACATGTATTTGTATTCTATAGTATCGGTATGTGTATTGCTACCTGCTATTCAAGTTCAGGAGCTGCAGGAGACCAACGTTTGGACACACTATTGGCTTTATATATGGACACTGATGTAGCAGTAGAATAATTATTCTTTTTACAATTCCCATCTTGTGCACAGACACAAAGTGGCACTACTCCTCTTTAGAACTCAGTTCATCTAGATTTTGTCTTAAATTCAAGAATTTTAATTTACCTAAATTCATCTCCTCTGCTTAACAAGCAAGACAGCCTACAATATAGGCAGTAAAATGTAACTGTTCTGCTTTCATTTCTTCATTTAATCAAGAAGCAGATGCTTTATGACTAAGAAAAAGCAGAATATCTATAAGCAATAACATGACAAGTATTCTCCAAAAAAACATTTCCCTTGCAAATCTAAGATGCTCAGAAGCATCTAAAATTCTCATCATGTTAAAGATGCAAAAGTTAAGCAGAATATCTATACTGACATGCAAAACTGTATCATATTTGAGGACAAGTAACTCAGACATTACTATGTGTTTTGTTTGAATAAAAACAAAAGTTCCTTTGCTTAAAGGGGTAGTTAATTTTAAGTTAACTTTTCACATGTCATACCACTACAGACTCCAAATAATGCACCGTTTGCCATACCTCTTTATTAAAATCAGATTAGCGCAGCAAGTGGTTCATAGATGACAGTTGCCAACCTCACTGTTCTACTTTGATCTTTAAAAGGCAGTATGGTATGTTGTTCCCTGTTGTTCATATTGGGGTATGACCTACAATATGTTCATCAAAGGTGTAAGATAAGATACTAATTCAAAAATAATTGTGTAGGGATGTGAAAATCTTAGACACCCTTACACTTTACAGACAGGCACATCCCCAGTTATATGGACACCTCCGTGGGTCCTTATGGGGACCTTGTGCTTATGTAACCCCTGCAGTTCACACAGTGTACACCAGATGGCACTGTGCCAGAGTATAAAAGGTTTAGGAACCATGAGGTCTGGGTCCATTGCTTTAGCCCAACCAAGCAGGCTGGAAGGGAATGGGTAGTGTCGACCCTAGGTGCCTTGGCCCCAGGGGTGCTTTGCCAATGAGGCCAGTTGAGGCTGTCGCCTCAGGCAGCAGCGCCCCACTAGGTACCAGGGGCAGCAAAAATGCTGCCCATGGTACTTTAAGAGCGAATTTCTGGGGGAGGGGGGGCAGCAGCAACTGCTGCTGCCTCAGGCGGTGGAGGGGCCAGGATCACCCCTGCTTGGCCCTAGTAAGTAGACAGCTATACTCTTTTATAGATCACTCTAGAAGTGATAGAGAGGTTATTTAGTGAGCAGCTCAAGGCTCCGCCGAGGAGATTAGAGGGATTAAGATCCCAGGGTATTACTGACCCGGAGTAAGGACTAAAGTGTTGAGATAGGGAGGATAGGCGTTCCCCTATTCTGCCACTGGAAGATATCCTGAAAACTGGGCAAAACCTATCACATGCTGTCAACTTACTCTCTGCTGTATATTCCCTAGACTGTGGGGATTCAGCCTATACGTGCTGTGAGTACAGATGCAGCCACTTTGGTTTGTCTGTTTGACACAGAATAACTAAACACAGATATCCCATTTATCTCATTTAACACAGAAAACTGCGTCACAACATCCCATCTAATTAAAGCATTCACCATTGTGAACAATGGAGCTTTGGTATGCTAATGAAAAGGTTAAATGCATTAAATGAGTTAAGATGACTTAAGATAACACAGTTTCTTCAATTACCCCTGAGTCATGACGCATTTAACTCACAAATCCAAGTGGCTTCATCTGTATATGCTTCCTTTATGCTGCTGTGTATATTCTATGCTCCATTGTGGATCAATGTGCTGAATGATCTATGTGCTATTGTTCAATAAATACAGTTCTTTGTTCAACCGTTAAAGAACTACTGGCGCCCATCATTGTGCTATTGCTCCTAGTTACAGTTACATTACACCCTGCCTCCACCGCGTTGCGAGGGCTTGCCCCTGAGAAGGAGAACTCATCTTTGGTATCAGCCCACAAAGGAAAGTAGCTAAAACTGCCCTCACGCAAATCAGTTTACTATAGCGCTACAATTGCATAAATTGTTTATTTAGCTCCTATTTTTAAACTTTCAAAAAAGAGTAACTCACCAATAAAATAGGCCAGCAATATTGCAAGGAGGATTGCGGCGGCGATCGCAGATAAGGCAGCGCATTTCCAGCTACAATATTTGGACGGCTTCTTTAGTTTGAAGGCATTTCGAGAGAAAGTATTTCTGGGTAAAAGTCGTGGAGGAGGAGTGTAAACTGTTCCTGAAGTTAGAGGATATCCAGGAGAAGAGCTGCTGAACAAAGGAGTAGTTCCAGATGATGTCTTGAACAAGAAGTGCCTATAGAGAGCAACAATAGGAAATAATAAAATGATTGATTGGAATTAACATCAGTGTGTGGTGTAGGAAATAAAATGAGGTTATTAAGAGTGATATGCTTTAAATGCAACTGCCCTGCTGCTTATATTTAGAAACTGCTGTAGTTTAACATTGACCTATCTAACCATTTGTGGGTACAGTGCATTAGGACTCTTAACATTCTCTGTTTCCTCATTCCTCTTGGGTGTTGTGTCTTAATTTATATGCTTAATAAACTGTAAAGATGATTTGTTAGATAGACTTTGATTCATATTTTCCCTTTGAACACATAACATATATTTATATTTCTTTCAACCAAATCAACATATTTTAAAGAAAAAAATGCCCAAAAAAAATGCCCAAATTCTCAAGAACCCTGGAAAAAAAATTACATTTTGCCAATTTCTATTAGATTAGATGCATAAATGTTTAGTTTTCTAGAAAAAAAATGTACACAATCCTTGCCCTGGATGCTTGCTACTAAACTAATTGGTAGGATTTTTTCTTAACCTGGCCCATCTTCAAGATACTGCCAAGTCAGTGAATTGTTCATTAATCGTTTCTTAACTTTGGATCCCCAAATGTGAGAATTCTAGCCTTTCTTTAAATCTTGGTTATATGTTGGACAATTTATTAGACTTACAATCCAGCAACATTTGGGGACAAATTTACTTAAGGTTGAATATCGAGGGTTAATAAACCCCTCGATTCGAAGGATTTTAATCCATCGATCGAACGATTTTTCTTCGACCAAAAAAAGATAGCAAAGCCTATGGGGACCTTCCCCATAGGCTAACATTGACTTCGGTAGGTTTTAGGTGGTGAACTAGGGGATCTAATTTTTTGTTTTTTAAAGAGACAGTACTTCGACTATCGAATGGTCAAATAGTCGAACGATTTTTAGTTCAAAACGTTTGATTTGAAGTCGAAGTCGTAATCGAAGGTCGAAGTAGCCCATTCGATGGTCGAAGTTTTTTTCCCTCTATTCCTTCTCTCGAGCTAAGTAAATGGGCCCCTTGGAGACTTACAAGTGGTGATGCAGTAGAAGTGATGAACTATCATTTATTTACAGTGTGGGCAGGGATGACTTGGACTGCATTATTTTACTCCAGAGCAATAAAGAACACTGTGCTGCTAAATAATATGTTAAGTAGCGGAGATTAAATAAAATAAACGGTTCAGGGCTGAAATATCTTCCAATGTCTGCGTGAACAGTGAATAACAATTATTAGTCTAAAAACCAGAAAGGCGCACGAGCAATTGGCACAAAGCAAAGAAAATGAAGCATGAACATACTTCACATTGAAACCGCTAGTAAAAGCAGATTTGCTATTCTAATTTAGGCCAAGATTGTCATTTTCGAAGAAAAGCAGAAATGCCTCAAATCTCCAAGGAGGGCTTGATCTCTTGTTTCTGTGTGTTTCAAGGCATTATTTGACATGTTAATAGCGAACACAACCGTTTATCCAATTATATGTTTTTGGAATCTAAAGAAATTGTGCCACTTAGGCACAAAAATGTTGCAGCCTTACCATTGATATTCTATTTACTCCTGTCTGTACATAAACATGAAAACTCATTCCCAGAGAAAATAAAGCTGACTGGTGTTTTATCTGCAAAGTAAAACAGCTTTGCATGCAGATTGTCACCAAGATCTTGGCAATGTCCAACACAGCTATTTACTCTTCTATGTTTACGGAAAGGTATATATGTGATTATATAATGTAGACTGGTATTTACTATACACATTCACTGCCACAGTACATTCTCTGCAAACAGTCCAATTATTAACATATTCGGAAAAGGGTACGAAAACATACACTCCCCAACAAACAATTGCACCATGCTGAAGATGACACAAAATTGATAAGCTCATGCAGTTGCTAGTAATCTGAAAAAGGTGACCCATGAGAGAATGATTTGGTTAGTATAAGTAGTTCAACATTCCTTCCATAAGAGAAAAAGTAAACTTAAAAACAACTATTTATTGATATAATACAATGCATCTACTGTACATGCGCTACAATGCAATAAGCTTATTTATAAGCTCAATTTAATTTTATTTCTTGATAATAAATGTAATACCTAAATGAACTATAAACGCGAGTAGGCCATTTTCTTATTATTACAAAACAATTGCTGTCAGTTAATAATAAATACAATTAAATCTTTTTTTGTACAACTGAGATAAGTCTAAAATCTATCCCGGGCAAGTCAAATATTTGCTTTCTATTTGAATTACATCTCCTAGCACTTCTGGGAGTAGCACTTCCCAAGATCTGGGGGCACATTTACTAAGGGTCGAATATCAAGGGTTAAATAACCCTCGATATTCGACCCTCGAAGTAAAATATTTCGACTCCGAATATCGAAGTCGACCGATTTACCGCAAATACTTCGATCGATCGTTCAAAGTAAAAATCGCTCGGTCGAACAATTCGAAGGATTTTAATCCATCGATCGAACGATTTTTCTTTGATCAGAAATAGCTAGCAAAACTTACATTGGAGCACGGTAGGTTTAATGTGGCGAAGTATGTAGTTGAAGTTTTTTTTAAAGAGACAGTACTTCGACTGTTGAATGGTCGAATAGTCAAACGATTTTTAGTTTGAATCGTTCGAATCGAAGTCAAAGTCGTAGTTGAAGGTTGAAGTAGTCTATTAGATGGTCGAAGTACCCAAAAAAATAATTCAAAGTTTTTTTCCTTCGAGGCATTTTGTTCGATATCACTGTTTGTTTCATAGAAGCAGAACACGTCACAAACTGGACTGGCCTGGTGCTAAGATGCTATCTGCTCAAAGTTTAAACTATATATAGCCCAAAAATAAATAGATAAAAAATATACGCAAAAACACCAAAATATTTAAATGTTCACCAACAGATGAACTCTCAAAGTTGCCTAGCCTCATTGAGCTTCTCAATATCCCATTAACTTTAGGCTGTATGTGACAGATTACAAGTAGGAAAATACACCGAAGCTGGCAGGTGTCAATTCTGCTTTTCAGAAAAAAAAAAAAAAAAAGCATATGATGAAATTCACAAGTCCCTGTAGAAAAAAAATGTATATATTTTTGGGAAACTCATCTCATTACAGCCACTGCAATGACATTGTAATGGTATATTAAAAAATATAAACTAAGATAAACCGAAATGATTGACAACAAACTGTTACCACATCAATTCAACATCTTTTCTCCCACTAACAATGTTCTACCATATAAGCCCTTGGGACAAAAGAAGGAACTGTGAGGTTGAGCCACAAGGTCCTAATGAACTGTTTTTCTTTATCCCTAAGGCCAAATCAGAATAGATCTGAAACATCCTACAGCAATTGAGATGCAGAAAAGTGCAGTTCTGTGCAAATAATTGTGCTGTCCAGAGTAAAAATATAATGGTTTATAATGCGGGTTTTAATTAGCATCCTATAAATTATACTATTACTTTCATAAAAGTTAAACTTGTGAAGTCCTATAAGGCAGTTAACTGTTTGGTAGATCTGTGTGCAGAACTAGTATAATTAGAATGTTGTTGCTCTAACACACACAGAATGCTCTATACATTACTGTATAATAGCACCATCACTATATTAACGAGAAAGTATTTTAGATTCAAATATATAATCATGGCTATGGCCATGGCCATATATTTGCTGGTCTGTTCATAGAATGTTTGGGATTCAACCTATGAGAGCTTTTAATTAACTAATTTTGACATTTGAAGGGACCCACTTGACTGTAAGGATGAATGCCATAACATTTGATGCACATGGTTCCATTTGCACACCAGCAAGTGTCTCTTGATGATCCCAGATTGCAAAGTACACTTGTTATGGGATTAATAGATACCCTTTAAAAACCCCATTACCTTTTCTTTTTTTCCTTTGTAAATGTTAAAGGGGACCTGTCGCCCAGACACACAAATCTGTATAATAAAAGTCATTTTCAAATTAAACATGAAATCCAATTTCTATTTTTTATTAAAGCATTCCTAGCTGTTGTAAGCTCATTTAAAAATCTCAGATGTCAATCAAATATTGTCTGCCCCTCCTCTATGCCATGGGCATAGAGGCGGGGCAGACAATTACTTTCACTTTCCATTCAGCACTTCCTAGATGTCACTGCTCTCCACACATTCCCCCGTTCTCTTTATCATTTAATTGTGTAGCCAGGGCATGGGGATGGACAATGGGTCCCCCATTCTGGTGCTCAAACAAGATTCTGAGATGATGCAAGGCTTTCCTTAAAAACAGTGTCCACAAAATGGCTGCTGCCTGCTTGCTATCATTTTGAATTCCCAGACTGAAGGAAACAAGATTCAAATAATTTATACAGTATAATTAAAGTTCATTTTGCTTGACTAATGTGATAAAATAGGATTCTGAATAATTTTTTTGGGTGACGGGTCCCCTTTAAAGAGACAAATATTTATTCTTGTTTCATTTAATATAGCTGTTATGCTGTAGGTGTACTATAGACTTCATTTGTATCTTCAGCTTTGTGTTAGACTCAGTTGTATCCTATAACCTTCTATAGCCCTTTGTCAGGAGAAATCCATTGTGGATCGCTCTGATTCACATCCAAGATGGCGGCATCCAGTGCTGCGCACTGACATCATCATGCTGCTGTGGGTGTGATGTCATTGCACCAGAAACGATGCCAAAATTCAAAATAAAAGGATGCCAAGGTCATGGGTTCAATGTCCGATTATAGGTCATGCTGAGTAGTGTTCCTGGGTGCTCCTAAATCCCTATATTATTGATTCCTGTATTTCTGACCACTTGCTTTGACTCTGACTACGATCCTTGCTGCCTGCCTACTGAACTTCTACTTGAATCTTGGCTACGTTTACACCTGACCCCTTTTACTACTGTGAACTTGGATTTAACCCTAGAGCTTCCTCCTTGGTCTGGACATCTCCATATTTACAGCCCTGTTGAGTATCACAGTCCCTGTTCTAGAAGTAAACAGGGAGCAATACCCAGGGGCAGATTTACATAGGGTCGAATATCGAGGGTTAATTAATCCTCGATATTCGACTGTTGAATGTTAATCCTTTCGACTTCGAATATCGAAGTCAAAGGATTTACCGCAATTCGTTTGATCAAACGAAAAATCATTTGATCGAACGATTAAATCGTTCGATTCAAAGGATTTTAGTCCATCGATCGAACGATTTTTCTTCAACCTAAAAATTGTTACAAAGCCTATGGGGACCTTACCCATAGGCTAACATGGTATCTCGGTAGGTTTTAGGTGGCGAATTAGTGGGTCAAATTTTTTTTTAAAGAGACAGTACTTTGATTATGGAATTGTCGAATATTCAAATGATTTTTAGTTCGAATCGTTCAATTCGAAGTCGTAGTCGAAGGTCGAAGTAGCCAATTCGATGGTTGAAGTAGCCAAAAAAATCATTCGAAATTCGAAGTATTTTTTCTTCTATTCCTTCACTTGAGCTAAGTAAATGGGCCCCCCCAGTGTGTGATACTTGTGCTGAAACATCATCAGTACAATTATTCACTTACACAATGCACAAAGTGGTCTTAAAAAGGAGGCCATACTACTATAGGCATATTACTGTCTGGATAGATATTGTAACTGGATTTGTCCACCATCATTAGTATGGCACCAGGCTTGTAATTCAGCAAAATCTGAAAAGCCCCTGGTTGGTACAGCCTGTACTAGCTAAGTAAATATATGTATAATCAGTTTCTAAAATAATTTGAGAAAGGCACAATTTTCAGTTTTCAAATACCTGGGGAAAAAAATATACTTAAAGTAGGTAAAACAAAATAATTTCCAAAGTCTATCATTCATGTTGTGAAGAAGTGCTGTGGGAAGTGTTTTGAAATAAACATTGATGATTTCTTTTTCGACATAATTATGTACTGTAGGTGAGCTTTGAAATATTCACCATGGAAATCAATTTAGTGTTTGCATTGTAACCCACTTCTTGCTGGGATTAATGTATCCACAACAATACAATAGATCTAAATTAACAAACAAATCAAATGTAATGCTTTGTGATTGATCAATTTAGATTCAAATATGCAATTTTTTTTTTCGTTTTGTTTTTGGAGAGATATATCTTTACAAATAATTGCACATTTTCAAAGCAGAATATTGAACTACTCGCTACAATACATAAGGGTCCAGGAGCTCTGCCTTGAGCTTACAGTGTAAAATAGGCAAGTGGACACTAGCTTTCGTTATTTGAAATATACCAGACCAGTGCAAGCTAAAAGCTGATTAGTAACCTCACTAATGACAGCAAATGAAAAAAAGATGCTTTCCATTTCAGACGATGCCATTGTAGCTCTTTAGTAGAAGACTGTTCTTTTTGACCTCCTGAAGCTGTAACCTATATAATCCATTCTTCTAGTTGTTGCCTTTTTAGAATGTAACTTAGTCTCCAGTCATTGCCATCATCAAGCCATGTTCTAGACAGCATCTTTCTAGTTTCATTGGCATGGTATCCAAAACAATTCTTATGTATGTGTTAATGTGAGAATCCAGAGTACAACAAGTACTTTGGGGAACTATTACAACCAATCCAAATTTCGATTTCATTAATTTTACTGTAGCCAACTAACCAGAAATAACTTCAAATTTCTCTTTATTGGCATCCTTGTAGCAGATTTTGACAAACTGTCCATCTGGGCAGCTAAGTGGCAGATGAACTTTAATGCTGATTGGGAATATGCAAGCCACTTATACATTAATGGGACTGAACTAGGCAAATCCATAATGGAAAAGGACCTTGGAGTCCTTTTAGATAATACACTTGGCTGTAGAAAGCAATGCCAATCCAATCAGCAGGTTTAAGGGCAAATAAGGTAGTGAACTGTATTAAAAGGGACATATTCTTCCACTGTACAGAGCACTGGCAAGGCCCCATCAGGAATATGCCATACAGTTGTAACACTTTTTTGGGCTATCCTGCCAATAAGGAGTTAAAGAGTCCAGCTAGTGGAGTGAGCATGGGTTACATGTGACCTACACAACAGGACAGGGCCTTCGCCAAATGGAAGCTTCCCCTTTATGATGTAGTTGAACTACACTACACAGGCTATTAAGTGCAAAAGTAGATGAAATGGAGGTTCTTTGGTGAAATAACAGGAACGATTTATTATGCAAAGCAAATGTCCCCAGGTTTTACTCACATGCAATAGGAGGTAACAGCAGATGGAATCACAGTGGACAGAGTGCCAAAATACAATCAGATAGTTGTAACTCCTTAAAGTCTCAGCAGACAGGTGTACATCAGTTCATACAAGACAGATGTTATTAATGTGGGGACCGGGATAAATGAATGTAGAGATCAGGCAGTCTTCTGCTAACTTAGGTCCCCATTACTGAGTTCCCTGCACGAAAGGCAACAACAAGGGAAGCCTTGTAGGAAGTTATTCCTTCTACCAATCCTCGGAGACTGCTCTTTCTGCTAATAACTCTCTATTACAATTGACTGTCTAAGCTAGATATTCCTCGTTCACGGGCTTTGCCTGGTCCTAAGCACCAAAGGTGTCAGGTCCCTTTGGGGTAAATGGCTTTACTGGGGCCTTGGTGATGCCCGGCTCAATGGGAATCACCTAGCAGCACAGACACCAGGAGCCAAAGAGGAAGAGGCCACTCCCTACACAGCACTATATAGCAGTGTGGCAGGAAGTATTATTACACCCTTTGGCCTATAGCTGTAGTTGTTACATAAGAACTGTTACAAGGGCTTATGCCCAATAACAAAGGATATGAGAAAAAGGGTAGAGAATTAACTCTATAGGGATCACAGATCCTATAAGTCCCTACACAGTTTTGGTCTCCATTGCTCAAATTAGTTATTTCTGAATTAGAGATGAGAGGGTTGAGAAAAAGGCAACTAAGCTGATGAAGATGTGGAATTCTGTTTCTGAATCAGTCGAACTGGCTGATACATGAGATAGCTTTAAGAAAGGGTCGGTTGGCTCTTTAGCATGTGAAGGAATACAGGGTTATGGAACATAGTACAAGTGGGTCCAGGGACTGGTCTGCCATCTTGGAGTCAGGAAGTTATTTTTCTGCCTCTGGGGGATTTTTTGCCCTCCTCTGGATGAACTAGTAGTAAGACACGTTTTATATAGACTTAAGAGGTTGAACTTGATGGTCGTGTGTCTTTTTTTATCCTAACTTACTATTTTACTATGCTACTCCATATTAGCATAGAAGCATTTCCATTTTTGCAAAATTAATTTAATTAATTGGGTTAGGGCTAAACATATGTTTGTCTGTTGTTTCAATTAAGAAATGTGTATGTCTTCCAACAATGTTTGAGAAGGTATTTGCAATGTCTTGAGATGTTGTAAACAGAAGAGTCATACCAAGGTTATGTCAGCATGTGTGCTAACTGCATTCTTTAAGGCATTTTTAACAATGTTTTGACCTGCAACAGCTTCTAATAAGATAACTCTTACAAAAGTGTTGTAGATGATTTACCTTGGCACCTACGTATGGATCATAGTGCCTAACTGAATATAGCTATCATATTTTAAAATGTAAAATATTCTAAGCATGTTCACTTAACTAAGCCCAGTAAATAATACAGCTTAAACTAATCTACAGCAATTTTTCTTGTCAATATGTTTCTGCTGCCCTGCCTGTATTAAGTATGTGAGCTATTTCACTACTTAAAAGAAGGAGACGTTTTCTAAGTAGCTGTGCCTGTTAACAGTGATATCCCCAGAGCAGTCTTAGTCCATGGAAAAGGTTAATAAAATCTGTTTCCTATCTGTTTATAATTCACAGAAGTCAGGGGGAGTAAGAAGGTAGCACCAAAGCCTTGTAGTTGGACTGAACAATATGTCACATAAATCTTAGTACGTTCAGAAGTAGAAAATTATGCAGGGAAGCTAGACATGCCATCAAAACTGCTGATAAAAATATTCTAATTGGCATTATGCAGTATATATATATATATATATATATATATATATATATATATATATATATATATATATATATATATATATATATATATATATATATAAAACACATATGTTCTTTCTAGTAGCCATTACCAACCCACTCTACCTGTAATATAGTGATGATAATTAAGATCAAACATAAATTAAGCTGTAGATTTGCATCAATAATCTTTCCGTAAACATATATTTCCCAAAGTATTTACATCTAATGAAAACAAAGAGGCATTACTATAAAGTTGGTCCTTTCTTTTACTGTAATAAAAACTTATTTCCACTAGATGTTGGAAAATCATTTATGGGATCTGCCACAAGAGCATTTGGGAGATTGGGCAACCCGGCTTGGCCCAAAATTGATGTTCGACCTCATCCCAGTTAAAAGGCTCTGTTTAGATCACAAATTCTTCTGCTCCTATCCCAGCAAGACCTCACTATTTCCATGGGAGCACTAACATGTTGAAACATAAACTGGCCTTCCAACAACCTTTAATAAAGCACCGCATTAAGCATTAGCATTAAGGTTTGCTTTCAGAGGGGCCATAGAACAAGGCATGTGGAAACATAAGAAAGCATTATTTGATTTTCACCAAACTTTACAGAAGTTATTATGTATCAAACTTACAGACTTAATTATCACACTAACAGATGGTAAAGCCAAATTTTATCAACAGTTTTCCAACTAGGGGCCTGATATTTAATTTATCTCTAGATATTTTTGGCAAATGGGATATGCTTACGTCCATTAAAAACTGTCATCCTATAGAATTGAGTAGGACAAAGTTTATCTATGTATGCCCAACAGCTGGATATACAATTTCACAAAGAAGATACATTTTCTAAACGTGCAATTATACTATTATTGATCGATATACCAGAAACACTTTGATCTGAAACAATGGTCCACCTATGTGATAACTTATACATAGTGATTATAAAATGCTTTAATTTCATCATGTCTTATAGACCATATGTCATATTAATAAAACAACAATTCCTGCAACTGCTATGTCCCAGTATTTGCTTTATTCTGATTTATTCCACCATGGATATATTTTATCTTTTTTTGAGTGAGTTCTGAAATGTATCATTTAACCTAATCCCATACGATTATTATGGATGTAATAGTTTATAGTATGTTATCCTATAAAATGTTCATTCCATTCCTCTCTGTTGTTACAAAACTATTTATGGCCATCTATTAAGATTCTGTGCACAATGGGTGGAATTATATGATACACAGTATGAAAATAATTTATCGATTTGCAATAGAGGATGAATTCAAGGTTAATCCTCCCTTTTAATAATTGTATAATATATAACCTTGTTGAAATGAGACTTTCAGAAGATAACAGTCGTCTTAAACTGATAGCAATCCTATCGTGTTTTGAAATGCCTGTAGCAGGAATTGTTAATATGTGTTGATTTGTAAGAGAATTATGAACAAAAAATTGTTTTTCTTCCAATTTGTGCGTGTGTAAAAAGTGAAAAATACTGCCGGGATCAAACATGCTTATTAATTTTTTGGACATTCAGCTGCTGTGTTCCACTTTGTTTACATGGCACACCATTCAGTTCAATGATATGATGTTGGTTACTTCACACAAGGGTGGCTTAATGGGGACCTTGAAAACTGACTATAATTTTTATTTTTTTTCCTTACAGTTGTCGATTTAGGGCAAGTATATTGATTTTCGATTTTCGAGTTTGAAGTTTCCACAGTTTTTGCAAACTGCACCGAGACCTTGCTACCATTTTTTTCAAATTAAAAAAAAAATTGTATACCACCTAAAAGCTGCAAGTTTTCTCACAAAAAAACTGGATGCCAAAAAAAGCCATGTAAAACTTGTCATGATTTATGTGAATTATGTCAACATGACAACTTAAAAATGTATACATCTGTCCTTATTGATACATTTGTAAGTACCACAATCTTCATTTTTATTGGCTATAGTTGGCTGGCCACTCCATAACGTAAATCCAGTTGGTCTGGAACCAAGATGTTGCTCTGGTGTACTTAGGGTTGTTGTCTTGCTAAAACCATTTCAAGGGCATTTCTTTGTCGGCATAAGGCTACATGACCTCTTCAAGTATTTTGATGTATTGAAAGTTACTGATCCATGATCCCTGGTATTCAATAAATAGGTCCAACACATAGGGGCACATTTACTAAGGGTCGAATATCGAGGGTTAATAAACCCTCAAATTCGACCCTCGAAGTAAAATTCTTCGTATTTGAATATCGAATTCGAAGGATTTACAGCAAATACTACGATTGATCGAAGTAAAAATCATTTGATCGAACAATGAAATCATTCGAAACGAACGATTAGAAGGATTTTAATCCATCGATCGCAGGATTTTTCTTTGCTCAAAAAAACCTTAGAAAACTGATGGGGAAGGTCCCATAGGCTAACATTGTACCTCGGTAGGTTTAAACTGCCGAAGTATGTAGTTGAAGTTTTTTTTAAAGAGACAGTACTTTCACTATCAAATGGTTGAATAGTGGAACGATTTTTAGTTCGAATAGTTCGAATCGAAGTCATAGTCGAAGGTCGTAGTAGCCTATTCGATGGTTGAAGTACCCAAAAAAATACTTTGAAATTCTAAGTTTTTTTACTTCGAATCCTTCACTCGCACTTAGTAAATGTGCCCCATAGTATAAAAAACATCCCCTTATCGTGCTGCTTCACTGTCTTCACAGTGTACTGTGGCTTGAATTCAGTGTTGGGGAACGTCTGACAAACTGTCTATGGCCCCGAGACCCAAAAAGAACAATGTTGCTTTCATAAGTCCACTAAATGTTGCACCATTTTTCTCTAGGCCAGCCAATGCGTTCTTTGTAAAATTGTAAGCTCTTCAGCATGTCTTTTTTTCAACAATGGGGCATTGCAGGGGTTTCTTGCCGAAAGCTTGGCTTCATATTGGCATCTCCTAATTGTAACAGTATCACAGGTAGACCTTTGATCTTCCTGGAGCTGATCATTGGCTTAGTCTTTGCCATTTGGGCTATTCTACTATGCATTGTTATAATAGTTTTCTGTTTTCTTCCACATCTTTAAAGTTTTAGATGCCATTTTAAAGCATTGAGATCATTTTAGCTCAGCAGCCGATCATTTTCTGCACTTCTTTATGTTTTCCCCTCTCCAAACAACTTTTTAATCAAAGTACGCTGCTCTTCTGAACAATGTCTGGAACTACCCATTTTGCTCAAATTTCAAAATATAACCAACTTTCACAACATTTCCATCCTTAAATAAGGGTTGTAATTGACACATGTTTTTTTGAATGTTGAATGAATTGGCTCACTAATTGAACGCCACACTGCTATTATTTGGAACAAGCTGTTGTTATTTGGAACAAGCCTCAATTAATGATTCAGTTACATGGAATCAGCAGCATGAATGTCATCCTAGTAGTACTAGTACTAGTAATACTAGTATTTTTGTTTCTATGTAGAACTCCACAACTGTCTCTCTAAAACTACAAAACACAAACAATAAAACCTAATCGTGATTCACTACAGTTTGGGGTAAATCAATAGCAGTTCCTCTTTAAGTAACATAATATGACTTAAAAAGTATGACTATTGTACCAAAAAACTTTGGGGTGAAGTGAAAATATGTTACATCTTCTGATGAAAACAAACCAGCATTTCCACCAGTTCAAAATATTACAAATAAAAACACAGACACGCTGAATGAAAGACAAAGCCACAGTGTCCAGCGCAAAAGTCTTGGTTTTCGTTCAGGACAAGCTGCCATATGTCCTTCGGGCAAAGCGTTTTAAGCAAGTGTTAGAGGTAGACTGTCATCCATATAGCCTTAAGTACCAGAAAGGCTTGTCACAGCCATCTTGCATCTCTTGACGAAGATTCAGTTGGATGCGCAGAAGCACAATAATTGAAAGCTGCCTGACAGAAAGGTAGCATGTTAGACTAAAAGGCAGGTGCCAGCCTTTAGGCAACTTGTTCTGTCACAGATTTAAATAGAATTGAAAGGAGATATGAGCAGGCAGCAGCTAAATAAATAAATAATACCAAAAACAACAGAATGCCCTCTGTAAAAGACAAAGCTTTAAGAAAATCCAATAGTTGCAGTTTCATATTTCACTAATCACTTGTAGCAAAATGTACTAGAAGCTGTGCGGCTGATTAGAAATGCCGTTAATTAAATTATCAGCTCACGTTGTATAGAGGTGTTAATGCACATCCACACAGGCACATTTAGCCGAAAGGGATACACTGCTTTTGTGTCTGAGTTATGATGTATTAATGCAGTGCGAACTGTAAAAATATTGGTCATTTTTTTTATTATAAGGACATTGGAGATGAATCAACTTTCTGCTAAATAGTTTCATAGTTCTAGATGAAAACCTTTGAAAAGAAACAGAGAATGTGAATATTAGGGAGCACATTTACTTAGCTCGAGTGAAGGAATAGAATAAAAAATACTTCAAATTTCAAAGTGTTTTTTTGGCTACTTCGACCATCGAATTGGCTACTTCGACCTTCGACTACGACTTTGAATCGAATCGATCGATTCAAACTAAAAATCGTTCAACTATTCAACAATTCTATAGTCAAAGTACTGTCTCTTTAAAAAAACTTCGACCCCCTACTTCGCCACCTAAAACCTACCGAGGCCAATGTTAGCCTATGGGGAAGGTCCCCATAGGCTTTCCTAGGTTTTTTGATCGAAGGAAAATCGTTCAATCGATGGATTGAAATCCTTCAAACGTTTTTTTCCTTCGATCGTACGAACGGAGGAAATGCGGTAAATCCTTCGGCTTCGATATTCGAAGTCAAAGGATTTTACTTTGACGGTCGATTATCGAGGGTTAATTAACCCTCGATATTCGACCCATAGTAAATGTGCCCCATGGTATCAAAAAGCCTTTTTATAATTCAGAAGATAAGTGTTACATTCGCCATAAAGCATCAGGGATGCCTGGATATCTCAAACTTGGTCAGTACATTTGTTTTGCAATACAGGTATGGGGCCTGTTATCCGGAATGCTCAGGACCTGAGGTTTTCTGGATAAGGGGTCTTTCTGTAATATGGAACCTTACCTAAAAATCTGCATATCTAAAAATCATTTAAACATTAAATAAACTCAACAGGATTGTTTTCCCACCAATTCGGATTAATTTTATTTTAGTTGGGATCAAATACAAGATACTGTTTTGCTATTAAAGGAAATTTGTTTAAAACATTTTGTCTATGAGTCTAAGCGAGTTGACCATTTCGTAATTTGGAGCGTTTTGGATAATGGGTTTCCGGATAATGGATCCCATACCCTACATGCACTCTTTTTCAAATAAATAATATCAGAGGGCCAAGTCCAGTTTAAAAACTCTCATCCTGTGCCCTTGTGTTTGAATTTCTGAATCCCTAGCAATATCAGTGTAATATTTTACAAAGGAGGTGCTGTTCTTCAATATGTACTGAATTAAGCCGCTGCATTTTGACTTGTGCGTTGACACAAAGAATAACATCATAAAGTCATCAAAGTGTTCCACTATTTATATACAAGAGATTAATGAATACATTGAACAGCCTCAGCAGTGAACTTAGACAAGAACAAGTATTCTTATTAGGAGCATGTTATTGCAGTAAGTGCCCCTCTGCCAGATCTGCCAGAAGCATCCGACGGCGCTGCTCACCTTCCCGGTGGTCGCAATGAAAATACAAGATGGCGGCGCCCATGTTGAACAAATGGGTGCAGCATCACTGTATGATGACGTCATCACTGGTGCCGATGAAAATCCAAGATGGCAGCACCCATGTTTAACACATGGGTACAGTGTCGCTGCATGATGAGGTCATCACTGGTGCCGGGATTTTGTCATAAAAGGGCTCCCTGGACACTGAAACCCTGACCACTTATAGGTTTCTTGTGCTATAGAACATGGGTGTGTTTTGCTATCCTGATCCTGATTCCTGCCTGAACCTTATCTGCCTGCCTCCTGAAACTTTGCCTGGACTTTGACTATTCTCTAGTTTAACCCCTCGGATACCACGATCTTGGACTCTTGTTTCTGGCTTCCTCCTTGGTCCGGACTACTCCCTTTAGGAACCGCTAGGCCCCTTGACACCCTCACTATTTCTTACTTCACATGGGGAAAGGGGGGGGAGATGCAGAAATTCATCTTATGAAAAATATAACAAAAAAGAAGTACAGGTATGGGACCTGATATCCAGAATGCTCTGAACCTGGTGTTTTCCAGATAATGAATCTTTCCATAATTTGGATCGTCATACCTTAAGTCTTCTAGAAAATCATACAAACATAAAATAAAGCCAAAAGGCTGGTTTTGCTTCCAAATAAGAATTAATTATATCTCAGTTTTGATCAAGTACAAGCTACTGTTTTATTATTATAGAGAAAAAGGAAATCATTTTTTAAAATTTAGATTAGTCGGATAAAATAGAGTCTATGGGAGATGGCCCTTCTGTAATTTGGAGCTTTCTAGTTTCTGGATTACAGATCCCATACCTGTAAAATATGTATTCAATCTTCACACTTATTTTTGTATTTTGTAGTGCCAAGTTAGTACCCTCACTGCACATTGTCAAGGTACAGATTTTAGCCTCTTCTTCCAGGAGGATTTTCTCCATTCTGATCATTTTATTCAGCTGCTTTATTTGCACCTCAGTTTTCACACAATCCATTGTAGTATTATTTTAGGAAGCTGCTCTGTGCCTGCTGAGTGCAGCCCAAAACCATGAAGATTGTGTTTTCTGAGGTGCCAAACAGACAAAACATTGAAAGGAAAATAACGTTAGGATCTTACAAGCACAAAACAAATCAGCTATTCACTGAGAATTCCTCCATATTATGCGCTGTTCCTTATTACAAAGCCTAACACAGGTTTCAGCTAGGGGAAGAACCTGTTTGTTCATAAAGAGAGCTTCCCAGTTGACTGGTAATTTGTTTTGATTGTGCTCATAAGAACCTGTTTAGTGCAAAAAACCCCAACAGGTGAAAAGTATGATCAGAAAACAAAGATGTAGAAGAGGAAGGCAAAAAATAAAAACAATGACAAAAAAGAAGACCAATTACAAAGTTGCTACAAATTGGAAATTCTATGAGTTACTAAAAGTTAATGTAAAGGTTAATAGTTGCCCATAAACATCTATTTTGGTCATATCTATTCTTGAAATCTGTTTCAACTTCACAATTTACTCTTGCACTTTTTGACTATTTTAATATTCTCCCTCCCCATAAAGGCCAATGTTATGCATAGTTCTTGATGATTTCATGATCCATACCTACAGTAAAGTGTGGTGCTGGCAATTTTCTGTGGATCTAAGTGCCATCAATAGGGACTGGACATCTTGCTAAAATCGAAGGCCAATTGTTGGTAAAAATAAGGGAAACTGCAAGAGAACTTTTTTTTACTCTACTATAATTTAAGATTGGGTAAAAGTTTCATTGTATAGAATGATAATTATGCAAGACACATCTATGAAGGCTAGAGAACAAAAAGATGGAAAGTTAAGATTTATTTTTAGAAAAACAAAAAAGTGATCTAATACTAATAGGACAATTTTAATGAGTTTTTCTCTTGAATAGAATGGAGAAGGACATTTATTTAGTAGGGTTTGTAATTACACATGGTCACAGTCACATTACCTTTTAATTGACGGTAAAATTGGCAGCCTGTTTAAAAAAAAATGTTTCATTTACACGTTAAAATGGCCCCAAACAGAAGTAATGAGTATGTGAGAATGAAATGATTAATAAACAAATGATAAGGTTGCAGTAACCACATCCAGGTATGGAATATGGACTAGAGGTTAAGGTCATGTTGAAAATATATGGTTTCTGCTATGAAGAAGACTAATTTGTGCAACATATGGACTGCATTCTCAATTCAATGACATTCACTTTGCAGTCTCATTTAATTCAATCAAAACTACTGATTTGCATATGTGGATTCAGCAGAAATTCCTGACTTTGATTCCATATATTGCAGTACGTGACAACACTATAAAAAGGAGGAATATTGGGTTGCATTCTGCAGCACATAAGAGGCCATTAAAGGGGTAGGTGACCTTAAAATTCATTTTCAGTATTTTATTTTCCTTATTTTATTTATTTACATTTTTTAAAAAAGATATTTGGTGTTCTTTTCTGCATCTCTATAGTTGAAAGGCTTTCTGATTGCTAGAATCCTATTTATCCTAGTAATCATAATGCATATGTGGATGCTGAGCCAGGTAACCACATAGTAATTTAAGTAGCGAACCAAAAATAGGCAGTATTAAAAGACAACTAACTAAAATAAACAGAAAATATACAAATTAAAACCATCTGGAAAGCTGCTCAGACTAAGTCAATATACTGTAAAATTGAATACATGTCACATATACTGTATGAAGTAACATATTGTACCCAGATTGTAGTAAATGAATATGAAATTAAATAATGGTTAAAAATTGACGCATTAAAATGGTCATACCCAGGCCTGCTAGACCAAGTCAGCAGCTTTTTGGCCCTTATATGGTGCCAGTAGATGGATCTGAATGCCCAATAATAGGCCTAAAGTCTGGCAGATATCTATTGGCCGTGTTGGATTTTATTGCCAGATCAAGGAACTCATCTGCGTGTTAATGCAGACCTTGATACGATGTCCTGCATAGACACAATTATCATACAACTGTTGGCCCTTGGTCCAAACAATCAAGGTGGACATCTGTAAAAGTCCTCTAGTTTGGTGAGGTTTTCACATTTATGGACCAATTTTAGAGATTAATGGAATAAGATTGGTGGCCACTGGGACTATACAAAAGTTAAGGGACACGGTCCATGACATGGATAGGGAATGTCTAAGTAAAATGACAGGTTGCAATGGGTTGTGGGTCTTTAGTTTAGCAAGTGATTGGCTAGAGGACAATGGAGGGTTCTAAAAAGGCAGAGCAGAAGAAAGCAGATACCATTTTACTTTTGCAGTCCTGCCCACCCCTTATAGGGGATGTTGTCAATGGGATGGGAAGTTATTGGAAAGGGCATCAAACTATAGACCAGGAGCAATGGTGGGAAGTAGTTTAGGGTAGGGTTTGTGGACTTTAGCTGCAATTAAAAGCGGAGGGATAAAAAAAGGGTAGCCTCAGAATTTGTATTATAGTGGATAACAGTCGATCTCCATGAGAGAAGCCTTTAGCAGCTAGCTAACTTTTACTAATTTGGAAAACGTAAAGTTTGTGATAAAATACAATTGGCTGCTTCCTTTTTTAATCCATAAAGAGGTGTCTGTTTGAGTGTTTAGGAAGAGGAAAATGGGGCCAAAATGTAGCTGAAACTGCCACGTCTCTACAGTCGTTGCTCAATTGTTTTCCAGCATTCTTGACTATTTGCCACATAGCAATAGTACAAATCTTTTCAAACAGGTAGGACTAGGATGCATTTGGGTGTGGGTTACACCTTATAAAGTATGTAAGGGTGGCATATTGTTTTTCAGTAAATCCTTGTGACAGTCCTGAACTGAACATGTGCAGTATAGTCAAATTTTCTATGCCATGCTACTGCTCATGTGCTGACCAGCAAAGATACTGTACTGCAAGAAAAAGTTCAGATCTACTGCAAGGAGACCATGGAAAACACTAAAGGATGGAGGCACAATGCTAGTCCAAGGTTGTCAACTATTGTAATGTGCTCTCATTATTACTTTTAGAACTTGTGTCTACCTTTCATAAATAAACTATTATCATTATTATCAATGATCACTCCTTTCTGGCCAGGGACACAGGAAGTTACACAAGTGCTGCCTTTGGTGGCTGGTCCCATGGGGACATTAAAGACATATGTCTGTTATGTCCCCATAGGACGAGGCACTTGCAGCATTTTGTGGATTGCAGCAATTTTATTATCCTGTGCACACTTTGCTTGTGGACCCACAACCCAAATAACTGCATGACCGATCTGAAGCTTGTGATTCATTTGAGAAGAAGTTGATCCTGCTCAGCAGTCATTCCTATGACTTTTAGCGCTAGTTTCTGCCATTACAGGAAGTAAATGTATACGAGTGTATGTATACAAAGTTTTAGAAACTCAATTCAAGCAATTCAGCATTTAACTGTGCAGTATGCTACTTTTGCACTTGCTTAAGTATATTTTTCGTGTTCTGGTTAATAACAAACAACTTGACCATGGCCTCAGCAATAACATCAAGATCTTGAAGCAATGATATTGTGATGCCTAATAAATATATAAATCACCTGGAGAATATCAGCCTTGGCTACTGGTTCCTTTCATTAAGACTTTCATTATGCCATTGATTGACACCTACACTGATTGAATGCCGCATCTACATAATGCAATGCCTATTGTATCATTAGGAATGATATCACTGGGATAAAAGCATTTGAGTTTGAATGCCTTGCAAAAGAAATAAACTTTTTCTTGCCATGGGAATATAAAACATGCCTCATGGCCACAATCAGACCACTCTAATATTGCTTACAAAAGAAATAAAGCATTTTTAGGTATTTTCATTAGACAGCAACGTTCTACAAAAGTGTAAAGCAATAATGCAAATAAGTGCACTTAGCTAAGTATATCTTTTCTTTCTTTTTTTTTAAAAAAATAGTTAAAATAATAATAAAGTTTAATTGTTTTATAACTGACCAGAAGAGCACACAGTTTTGTTTTGTCAGTATCACAAAAGCTGACAGCATTGGTTGCTAGGGTACAGCGAGTATAATGTAGTCTGCACATGCACCATGGAGTTCGTGCTTAGGAATATCCCAGCATGCTCCCTTCTGTGTTTGCATTTCTCTTGTTTTTATTATTCTTGCATTCTGCCACAAGCAAAGTCCCACTTGACCCCTTTGGTGCATATTTGCAGTAGCTGTATTTATTGCTGTACGTTCTTACAATCCTATTATACAAGGCTGCAATATATACTGCTAATGTATAGAAACTTCAAAGCAACAATAATTTGCCCAAGGCATGCATGAATTACACAACACAGTGTTTTCAAATACCTGAGTTTTATAATAAATACGTTTTTGCTCGATTTCTTGTAGACATGAATACAGTCAGATGGGGTGCACACATTTTTAATGCATTCTAGCTTTTAATTAGATATTGCTGAGGTTTTGTGAAAAGCTATTGGCAGCAAATGGAAGTATTCTCTTTGTTCCCCAATGGAATACAATGTTTCTTTCAACACTTACTGTGTATAATCAATACATTTCCTGTTGTCCTTGTAGTGTCCTATGGGGTTATATAGCATCATGGGCAATCTTTGTCCTGGTCCAATAGCTAACATCACTCAATCTCCTTTCAACCACAGCTCTTTTGCACAGAGTTTAAAAATAATGTATTTATACTTTTGGGAATACTAACATAATGGACTTCAATTACTAACACCATAAAAAAAAAAATCGGTGAAATCTGCTATGTTTTTCCCACTGTCATAATGACACTGATACATATATTGGTTCATTGTCGTTATGTTTGTCATTCAGGCAGAGACAGGCTTTCCCTTAGACACCCTCCATTTAAGCATGATTGAGTAGGGGGAAAAGAAGCACGGGCACAACAAGTAAAGGAAACCCTGCAAAGAATTAACGCTCAGGACATACTTGTTAGAATTATAATTAATAGATGATATATAAATATAACAAACAGATGCAACAGAAGTACAGAGATTGAATGATTTCTGCACGCTCTCTAATAGTAAGTAGTGATGGGCGAATTTGTCCCGTTTCGATTCGATGAAGAATTCGCGAATTCCCAGCGAGAATCGCGAGACGGCGGTTTCACAAATTTATTCGCCAGCTGGAATTCCCAGCGAATTCGCGCCTGCCGAATAAATTCGCCCATCACTAATAGTAAGTGAGGAGCAATATCTTGCTAGACCTGGAGATTCAGTTCTGGACATCTCTAGTTCTTACCTACTATCATCACTTGTAAAGCTTTCGCAGGTCTAATAACCCATAGCTAGCAATCAGATTTTTGCTTTTAAACAACTATTTAGGAAAACAGTCACTGCTAGATATCTGAGGAATAAGAAAGGTCACGTCAGACACAAATGTGTTGTATTACACAAGGATTAGATATATATATAGTCATCATGATTTAAAGAAAAACTTAACTTTTCAACTAATTTGGCCAGCACTTGTCTTTTCTACCAGCATGCTTAAAAAGTTCATCCTATAAGTCCCAATAGGCATGAAACAAGTTAGGCTTTCACATTTAATGTCCTAATAGATGTTTTTTTGTATTTTTTAACCACTTTTGGTTGATTCTTTTGGAGAAACTCACAATTTCTGTTGTTACTTAAAATATCCTCCTTTTATTTTGCAAGCCTTTTGTTTTTTCTTTTTTATTTAGCAGCTGTCTAGATTCCTATTCTTGCAGTTAAAATACTCTAAAGCCTCGATGACTCAAGAGTGCAAGATGTCAGCAGAGAAATTATATTTTATTGGCGATTTCCTCCTTTCACCAAGTTGCAACGAACTAGTTTATTCAACTGCAGTGGTATAGTTGTAATGTTTAAAGAAACCAAACCCCTAAAATGGAGATGCTTAGAGAGGGGATAGGAGTATAATGATAAATCTACAGATCCGATTAGAATTTGCAATTTGTCCATTTTTTTTTTGGCAAGAAAGGTGAAACAAAATCTAATTTTGGCTTACCACGTATTTGTCCTGTTTTAGTAGATTAATATCACATAAGGAATGAAAATGGCTCCTGCTAGAACTGTAAAAAAACATTATGTATTGTATATAATTTTCTGTTAAGGCAAAAGGACTATTAAGATAATATAGGGACTCAGCTGATATTGAGATACAGAGTGCAGGAGGGTGGATCTTTTTAATTTAGTCCAACAATTCAAGCAGGCACACAAGGCGAGTTAAACCGGGGTCATATCCCTGGTGCATTTATTGCGCCACACAACGTTTTGGAGCGCGTTTCGAAGGGCATTTCAGAGGGCGTTCCCCCTTCGTTTCGGCTTCCGAAACATTGTGTGACGCAATAAACGCACCAGGGGTATGACCCTGGTTTAACTTGCCTTGTGTGCCTGCTTGAATTGTTGGACTATTTGGATATTGGGAGTGCCGTCTCCCTTAAGCCCTGTGCATCAAGCGGAACCAGTTGCGAAGGGCCTGAGTGTGCACGTGACCTGTTCTACACAGTTGGATCTTTTTAATTTAAACACCCAAAAGAGAAAGTGTTGCAAAGCCACTTAGTATCGGATTACTGATGTCTTGTCAAGGGAGGTAGAGACCACTGCCATGATACAAATATTGATAGGCTGGAAGGGTAAGGTGGCACCTTGTAGATTCCACAGTTGCCAGCTACTCCATATTCTCCAAGATTTCAGCATATACTGCTCTCTTGTTTTGTGACTCGAGAATGCAAAATACATGTCAAGTCATTGTAGTCCATATCATCTCAAAGGCAACTGAAGCCATGGCACTGTGGCTATACTGAATTACTACTAAGGGGAAGTAGCAGAGATCAGGAGGCAATGTAATGTTAACTGTAGAATACTATACCCATGCTACAAAAAGGTTCACTGAAATATCTTTATGTATTTTACTCAATGTGTCATCAGTTATACATCATACCTAGAGATGTTATATCACATATTAATGTATCACATATTAAATGTCACCTATGCTTCCTATGTAAAATCACATAGACAGCATGCCCCAATATAGTCCTAAAAAGAGATTTCTAGCATCATTATATTTCATAATAGTGAGTACATTATTGTCTATAATCAATAGAATCAAGCATATGGGGAAATAGATCAGCATACACAGTACCCATTAGGTATGTAAAACACACGTATCGTGGGTGATAATTAAATCCCACCTATAGACATGTTTTGATCTTGATGGAGTTTGTTGGATTTGCACCTACTCTAGTTGTGTTTTAAAGACACAATAGATGAGGATTTCAGATAAATGTTAATGGAACTTAGAAACAAAATATGACAATTCCAAAAATGCTTGCTGTTTTATATGCAGAAGAGCTGCACAACTGGTCACTGATCGTGGCAGTAAGTTCTTGAAAAATGCTCACTAATGTTCATGGTCTTCTAAGATTATCTGTGCACTTCTGGCTCAAATTGACACACGCTAGGCATTCCTACCTTGAGGAACTAGGAAAGCATAAATATCTAGGCTTTGTTGCTCAATGGTGAGGCACAACACATCAGCCTTTTAAAGAAGTGAGGTCTGGAACCTTAAACTAGACCAGAAACATTGATCTTCTGCCTAGAAGATGAACAACCTTATGAGCATCCCAGTGAATACATTTTATTTGGAAGTTACTGGTGAAAGTATAATTATTCATTTCAATGTAGTGCAGGTTGGATATATTCTGTACTCTGTTTTCATAATGTACAGTCTGTCAACATTAATGAGAAGTAGTGATGCATTGAAGTGCATGGAGGAAATGTCATTGGATCATTGGGTGTGGTTTTTTACAGTGTTTTTCTTGCAAATTCTTTCACAGCGAAGGTTTCGTGGCTACATTTTGGCACTGTTCAAGCTAAGTTCAGGCTTCCATAAAGAGTGGATGTGAGGGTTAAAAATAATACAATTCATAAGGATATGTTTTCTATTAAGAAAGTTTTAGAAATCTTTCAGGATACTACAATGCCTTAATGCATGTACAGAGCAAAGTCTGAATTCTCAAACAGATAAATTGTTTCCATGGGACAATGTAAAATCCTAAATATCTTGTAAGGGAAATATTGAAAGAATAAAATTTGCTATGGGAACACATAATTATGATTGATCAAAATTATCTTAAATGGTTATTTTTTTGTTGCTTCCATTACATAATTAACTAGAGTTTCCAATGTCTTTTCATCTTAATTTTACTATGCATGGCTATTAACCTAGATTACAGCTATTAAAATTAAGATAGCCGAAGAGGAAGTAATGCATGCTTAGCTAGCACATAAATAATACATATACCTTAAAATTATCTACAAAGAGAGACTACATAGAATTATATGCTAATGCGCAGTAAAATAATTTTGCATTTACAAATGTGAATTTGCACGTAGACTACAGCTTAAGTTTTGCAATATATGAATAATAAAAAATACAAAATTAATAAATAAAATAATTAATAAATTAAAATTTAAGATCATGTTTTTTCCACAATTCAAGATTTTATCCAAGTTAAGAAAACCCTCAAAAAATCATGATTATGATATGAAGTTGCAGTCTAATCACACAATAATAAGTGAAAATAGTAGGTATTTTAAAGGGGTTGTTCATCCTTGGGTTAATATTTAGTATGATATGGAGAGTGGTATTCTGAGACAATTTGCAATTGGTTTTCATTTTTTAGTTTTTGAGTTTTTTTTAGCAGCTCTCCAGTTTCCAATGCCAGCAGTTTGGTTTCTAGGTTCCAAATTACCCTTGCAACCATGCATTGATTTGAATGAGAATAGGAGATGGGCTGGATAGATGGATTAGTAATAATACAAAGTAGTAATAACAATACATTTGTAGCCTTACAGAGCATTTGTTTTTAGATGGAGTCAGTGACCCCCATTTGAAAACTGAGTCAAAAGAAAAAGGCAAATTAAAAAAACTTTAAATAACATAAATAATGGAGACCAAAAATTGCTTAGAATTAGAAATTTTACAACATACTAAAAGTTAACTTTTAAATGCTGTCCTACAGATTACAGTTCCCAGAACCCATAAACTATGTATCTTAGCAGTGGTGTAGAATTTGAAATCAAGTCAATATCAAACCCTTTTTCTCCAGGAGGTGAGTCTTCTGCAATGTCAAATATTTGCAAATTTGCAAGGTTGAGTTTTAGTGGTTTTAGAGCTTTTTAAAACTACAATTAAACTCTTTATTCCTCCTTTATTTCACTAAAATTACAAATGCCATAAAAGATCTGAATACAAAACTTAAGTATAAAAATATCCACCGAAAACCCACCAAATTTTTAGTTCATTAATGAAAAATTTGTATGCCAATGAACGTTTGAAACAATGAAAAGGTTAAAGGTAAAACCTCTAAAAGGTTAAAGGTAAAACCTCTAAAAGGAAGGCTGATCTTTGCTAGAAAACCAAGGGAACTTCCATTGACTTCTACGTGACTTTGACAGCTTTTACTTGCCTTGCTTTTTTTATTTGTAGATTTTATAGTATTTACCCTTGTAAATTACAAAAAAAGTAATTATAGGAAAAATATATTTGTTTGTGCTAAAATGTATGGTTTAGAGAAACAAACATAATACGAGCATTCATAAATTGGCCCCTAAGAGGCTTCCTTCCAAAATTCCACAAAATGTGTTGCTTTTGGATGGATGTGTAACCCTTAGACCAGAGCAATGCAGAATAATAATGTACTATGTACTATTTTCTATTGCTGCTTTTGGTACAGATTTTCGATGCATAATCTCTTTTGCTGTACCTCTTACCCTCATAACACTAGTTATTTTTTCTGTAACCTAGTACCAATGTTGTATACAATTACTGATTATTTTGAATATATTGTATTGTATATTCAATGGTACAGACAATGGTATTCAGAAATTTCAAAGACATTCCTAACATGGGCTAATGTGTCGATTTTCTTCAACACCGTTTATCATGGTTTTTCTTTAAACTGCTATTAAGAAAAATTGTCTGGAGCTACATTTGTTTTATACATAAATTCATGTTGTATAATGAACGAACATCTATTACAACATTGTCTTCATTCCCTACCAGTACCTCATTTTCTTGTTGCTGGGTTAAAACCTATGTAACCATTTTTACTTATTTTGCATACCAGTTCATTGGCCCTTAGGTTGATGACCATCTCCTGCCTCACTGTAACATAATGCTTGACAGGGGGAGGTCCTTCCTCTTTGGTCTGCAGCAGTTGATCTGGATGGATGTTTCAATGAGCCTGTAGTCAACAAGGTCCCAGAAGTGTTAGACCCTAAAGGGACAACCCCTTTAGAGAAGTCGGGAAAACAGGGACCCCTCTAACGAGTTTAACTAGTGTGAAGCATAGCCAGTGAGCCTTAGTTAACAAGAGCAGCATTCCAACAAGAAGGATAGACAGGAGTAGCTCTTCCCCAGGCTCTGCTTGCCTGTAGTGAAGGGACCGCAGTACTGACAAGGGACAAGGGTTATTGTTATATCCCTGTGTTATTTCTTTAATGTTTGGTAGTTATGAATCCCTTGTTAAGCAGCCTGACAAGTGTAAGTACCTTATAATGACAAATGACTCTGGGAAGAGGGAAGAGTCCTTGGGAAATCTGAAGAGAACAGTGGAACACCCAGGAAAGTACACCTATAGGCAGCGATATTCTTAGTAGAGAAGAGTGATCTTAATGATAAATTATTTACACAGGTAATTAATGCAGAGGTCCCTTTCGGAGGTAAGTATGCACAGAACAAGGACGAGAGGAGGACTGACCAATCCAGCTGGGAATGGATGACCAGACCAAGGTAAGTGAACAGTTACCACCGGGGGCATGCAGAGCAGACCTGATGAGGATACCGGTGTAGACAAGTCTGCAGGAGTAACAGCTCCATCTCTTGTGGAGAATGCAAGCACAACCAACCCAGGAATAACAATTCAGTCTATGGTAGGATTGGCTTGCCCGGTAACACAGATCAGCAAAGGGTATCAGCACAGTCTTTAGCCAGAATAGTGTTACAGAATACACAGTGTGGAAAGATTTGTTAGCACAGTCTTTTAATCAGGACTAGTGTTGCAGAAATACCAACTGTTAACAGGATGAGTGTTGCAGTTCAGCAAGGATTATAACACAGTCTTTTAGCAGGAGAAGTGTAGCATGAAGTACAGTCCCGCAAGGGTTAATAGCACAAACTGTTAGCAGGATGAGTGTTGCAGTTCAGCAAGGATTATAACAATGTCTAGAGAGATCTGCACCACCAGGGCAGGAAACATCGTGGGATGGGTGAGAGGTGCGGTTCATCTACACACAGAAACACTAAAGGTGGCCATAGACGCACAGATAATATCATACACAACAAATTTTCGTACGATATTCGGTGCGTGTATGGTGGGAAACGAGCTGAACAATATTGGCAGAAGACTTGGCTATCAGTCGGCTCATCGATTGGGCTAGACGGAAAATTTTGATTGGGTGCCTTTGAAGGCACACAGACAATGGCCATTGTTAGTGCTGAATCGTCAGATACAGGTAGATTCTATTGTTTCCACCTGTATATCTACCTGTATATCTGACGATTCAGCTCTACACGTGTGTATTGAAACGAACAATCTTTCTTGGAAACATCTTTTCCAAGAAAGATCGTAATTGTTTCGTCTATATCCACCTTAAGAAATTTGCCGGGTGCTTTGGTTGATAAATCTTCAGTGGCAAGTAAGTTAATTGAGGCCAGCTTACTAGAGTTTGGTGGTGAGACATACTATCTGTTGAGACCCCATGATAAAACGTTTGATATCCTAGGCTTGGTGTTATAGCATGTGCATTATAACTGCTCACTATTTTTTTCACTCAATTAACTAAAAATTCAAAAAACCAAACAACCCACTATGTCTGTAATGGAGGCCAAAAGAAGAGCTTTATCGGTTTATTATCTAGGATAATTGAGTCATAGAACCATCTACACATGGCAGGGCACCCCATACCTCCCATTTCTGGATACACTTATTGGCCCATAGTCTTACGATTAGATTATATAGACAATTTGGATGTCATGTCTACAAAATGACTCACTATCCTTTGTCCGTCTAGAGCCCTGCAGAGAATTTCCCTTCCTTCTTTAATTTCAGATTGTCATGATACTCCAGAGGTAAGTGTGTTTTCTATTGTGTGTATATCTATCTATCTATCTATCTATCTATCTATCTATCTATCTATCTATCTATCTATCTATCTATCTATAGTGAATAAAGTACCCCCTCTTGTAAAATATAAGGATATTATAAGTTACCGTGGAGTTTCATGACCATATAAAAACACGAGGCCGAAGGTCATGGAACTCCGAGATAATTTCTAATATCCTCATATTTTACAACTGGGGTACTTTATTTTTTATAATTACACACATTTCAATGAGTCATGTGACAGAAATGACATCAGAACTCACCGTTTATAACTGATAACATCAGAATTCACCGTTTATAAGGATATAATTTACAAGATATTCATAGCTTTTGTGTATTATATACATATATATATATATATATATATATATATATATATATATATATATATATATATATATACCCAGTACAGTAATATCTTGTATATAAGACATTGCTTGTATTTATTCTTTCTCCACTTTTTCACTTGCTAAGTGCTTGCTATATGTTATTGGACCATGGAAAAACAAACCATACACTTAGGGGCAAATTCATCAAGGGTCGAATATCGAGGGTTAATTAACCCTCGATATTCAACCGGGGAATGAAAATCGAATTATTTCAATCAAAGTATTAATACTTTGATTGAAATAATTCGATTGAACAATTAAATCCTTCGAATGGAACGATTCAAAGTATTTTAATCCAACGATCGAAGGATTATCCTTCGACCAAAAAACGTTCAACCTTCCCCATAGGCTAACATTGAGTTCGGTAGCTTTTAGGTGACGAACTAGGGGGTTGAAGTTTTTTCTTAAAGGGACAGTACTTCGACTATCAAATGGTCGAATAGTCGAACGATTTTTAGTTCGAATCGTTCGATTCGAAGTCAAAGTTGTAGTCGAAGGTTGAAGTAGCCCATTCGATGGTTGAAGTAGCCAAAAAAACACTTCGAAATTCGAAGCATTTTTTCTTCTATTCCTTCACTTGAACTTAATGAATGGGCCCCTTAATTACACAGGTTTTCAACATGAGCCCCAACTTACCCTACTTTCCTACTTGGGATGGCTTAATCAAATAGAGATAAGCTTTATATAAGTTTACTCTCTTCCACCAGCTGCAGCAAGTGTTAGGCTTTCAAATAAGCAGGAGCTTATTATGTAGTGGGATTTCCTGTGGAAATTATCTCCATCTCCTCATCCAACAGTTAATTGCAAGAACCAGGAAGTTTTGCTATTTCTTGTCGAGTTTCTGTTGAATATGGTATTACATTGCCCATTTATAAGAAATCACACATGGGGAATTATAAAGCTCAATAAGCACTGAGTCTTAAATGAAACAGTTTTAAATGGATTGAATTAGTGATTTCATATGGGACATTTTTCATTTCCTGTTATGAAGGCACTTATCTCTCTTGCTTAAAGGCAGCTAACTATTTCTTAACACTGTCTAATGTATCTGTCATTACAAACACTTCATGGTGAGAATGTCACAACTTCTTAGCTTTCACAGTAAAAAATACCCCCCACCAAAAGCAATACTTCTAGGAGAGAAATCAATATTATATCCCTCACTATACTGCTCCAGCTTTCTGCTCTACTGATGTTACATGTCATGTGAGCTTGTTCCAGTGTGTGATTGGAGCTTAGGGTTGTATAATACTGTATATAAGGTCAGGCTGCATTATTTACTTATTTACATGTAACCGACTATGATCAATAACTAATGGCTTTGAATGTATTGATTAGTTTGTCTCTTATAGATTGAATTTCATTTTGATCACTCAAGAAATCAGGGAAACTTCTAATAAATTTAGGTTTCTGGGCTGCAGGTTTTTTTTTAGATCAATCCCCAGTTTTCCACATGATCTTGTGACCTAACTTTCAGAATAAACGTATAAAGGTACAGTATTTATGGGCAGATTTACTAAGGGTCGAAGTGAATTTGAGGGAATTTTCAAAGTAAAAAAATTCGAAATTTGAAGTAATTTTTTGGATACTTCGACCATTGAATAGTATACTACGACTTCGAATTTACTTCGACTTCGATTCGAAGTAATAATCGTTTGAATATTCGACCATTTTATAATCGAAGTACTGTCTCTTCACCAAGTTAAACCTGCCGAAGTGCTATGTTAGCCTATGGGGTCCTTCTACAACCATTTTCTAAGTCTTTTGACATTGAATAAAAATCGTTCGATCGATCTCTGAAATCCTTACAATCGTTCAATTCGAAGGATTTAATCGTTCGTTCAAATGATTTTTATTCGACCACAGGATTGCCAAATTTGTTAAAAAAACTTTGAATTCGAGATTCAAATTTGAAGTTTTTTAATTCAATGGTCGAATTTCAAAGTTTTTAGTACTTCTAAATTCGACCCTTGATAAATCTGCCCCTTAGTGTATAAGCATCCACTTTATACTGCTTTTTTTCTGGATGAAGTTTGAAATACAGAACCAACTATATAAGCATATTATGAAATATTTGTTTGTTTTTGGTTTAAAGTAACATAAATAGCTGAGGAGTGATGTTGTGTTGCTTGCTATTGCATTCAATGGGTGCAACCTAACAAAATGAATTGTTTTTAGAGAATGGGTATATGCCTGTACTGGCAAACAGGGCAGGTTACCTGTTTTAGTTTTAACGGGAGAATTTTACAAAATGAGCACATGGCTATATTACAAGTAGAGCAAGTACCTAGAACTAAATCACAACCATTGAATGCAGAATGTTACGGGTGCTGTGTATGATGTTCCACAGGCTCAAAATAGCATTCAAGTTTCCTAAAATACAAGTGCTTCAGCTTCTTTAATTAAATGTGCAACAACAGGGCAAATATATGTCATGCAAGGGGGGGTCAGGGTAACAGATGGGCATATATATATATATATATATATATATATATATATATATATATATATATATATATATATATATACTTTTTCAATGAGTATCTGCACTCCAAAGTGATTATCAATGGCGGGGTGCATCGTTTATGTTTCATCGAATCTTGTGACCAGCACTCCCTTTTAAAAGTTCAATTATTTTATTATTTTGTAATGTCCGACGTTTCGGTCCTCATTAGGACCTTTTTCAAAAAAAGGGTCCTAATGAGGACCGAAACGTCGGACATTACAAAATAATAAAATAATTGAACTTTTAAAAGGGAGTGCTGGTCACAAGATTCTTTGATATACTGTATATATATATATATATATATATATATATATACTGTATATACAGTATGTGTATATATATATATATACACACACATATATACACACACACATATATATATATATATATACACATACTGTATATACAGTATATATATATATATATATATATATATATATATATATATATATAGTCCTAATGCATAAGGTTTCTTAGGCTAAAGCCATAGCCCTTTGTATACTTTTCCTATTGTTGGATTACTGCCTGGTTTGTTCAGCTTTATCGAGCATCTCAGAAACAGAGCACATGGGGAAAGAGATCAAAATAGGATAAGAGGATATTCTTTATTATGGATTTGCCTTTAAAGCAACTCCACTATAGTGATTAATACACTGCCAGCAGCAAGCGATGACAAGGAAAATAGCAGAATTAAAATAAATTGTATCGGGAAGATTGGGACAAGGTGGAAAAAGCTTCCAGTAGCCTATAAATAAACAGCCTATAAAATATTACCAAATCAAACGGACACCCTAAAGGTTTCATTTATTTCTGTTAAGATGAAAATTAAGTCTTTGTGCTGCTTTCTTTAAAATGGAAAAATGACCTCAAAGTCCGGCAATTACAGAGCACATAATATGCCACTGGAAATAATAAAGGCAAGATGCATTCTACGCTTTAGCGGCTGTCCCTCCTGATTAATGATTTTTCCATCTATACATTTCCCACTTTATTTCAAGATAGAAATGCATTAAGCACCAAATAAAACTGATTTTGACATGGTAGCAATATATAATTCACAACTGGCCATGGGCACAATACACATGTGTAGGGACCCATAGGGGTTAAATTGCCCCTATGCCTTTAAATCCCTACCCTTCCTCCTTTCTCCCTAGTTACCGGGCAAATGCCTATGTATCTATTTAGTTATTTGTATAACCAGTTTAATTGGCCAAGGAGTGTAATGACCACTTCCTACTACACTTCAATATAGTGCTATGAAAGGGGTGGATCTTCCTCTTTGCCTACTGGATGTTCCTATTGACCCTGGGTACACCAAGGCCCAGTAAAGCCAATGTCCTAAAGGAACAGCACCTTTAGTGATTAAGTTGGGGACCAGGGAACCCCGTGAATGAGGTTAGCTAGAATAGGTTATATCTGTTATAGACTCTAGGAGAGTAAGATAGAGAGCTCAGATAGCAAGAGCAGCTTTGTGCTCCATTGAGGATCTGTAGTCTGGAGTAGCTTCCCCAAGGCTCCTAGATTGCCTTTAGTGAAGGGACCACAGTGGATAGGGGTCAGGCTATACTTCCTCTCACTGACGACTCCACTGGGTGGGATCCGGACCACTCCTGAGAGAATTGATGTACTGCCTGACTACAATGCCATATGGGAGTCACATTCTTCAGCTGTGTCATTCAACCTGTTTTAGCATTTGATGTTACATCTGCCTATACCTCATGATATGTAAGTAAACCTGTGGTCATTTGTCTTGAACAAATATACTAACCCTCTTTTGTTTCACCATAAGATCCTCCTGGCATCCTTAATTTTCCTATTTTACATGCACAGTAGCCTGAGAGATGTAGTTGCACTGCCTTGTGCCTGCTGAAACTGCGCTGTGCACCTCTTGTTAGATTTTTTTTATTCAGTGTGAGCTGCGGAGTGCAGGCTATGGTTACCTCCTGTTTAGGTTTGTCCCAAACAGTTTAGGTTTTCTTAGGGCTTGTTCATCAGGACTTGTTCAGTAGAGATGAAAGACATTTTTCATCAGGTTTCACCATGTTTCCCCACCACCATGAAAAGATGCCCCTAGACTCACCAATTGTTGTGCATCAATAAATAGTGCAAAAAAAAATAAAAAAATGTCGCCCATAGACATAAATGCATTTGGTGAATTTTTCTCTTTTTAACAAATTGTTGGCGAAAGGGGTCAGATACTCCCATCTCTACTGTTCAGGTCACAGCTGTCTATTCTGACCAGTAACCACCTCTGATATCCCAGCTTCTCCCCCTACAAGCACAACAATGCTCCCAAATGTCAGGCCCCACCCCCATTTGTCATTGCTCTGCCCCATGTCAGTATATCTCCCTCTTGTCCAGGTTTTACAGAGGTCAAAGGTGAAATCACTATGTACAGTCTAACAGAAATGCTCCTTCAGCAAGAACTAAGGAACTTGTGCACTTCTGATTGGGGTCCATGTAAAAGTGCCCTCATAATTTTACTCCACCTCAAATTAAAGCAGAGTGGAGACAGCTGTGCAAAATTCCACCACTTTTTCATGCAGAATCTTGCCCTTGTATACATATTAATTATGTAGCTTAATGATAAATACAGGCCATAGCATTGTGTAATCGTGGAGACTTGGCTTTGTGATGATATATCATATATAATATATCATATATTATATATCATCAAAAAAGTCAGATAAGATGTAAATTCGTGTGAAATAAAAGAACATATATTCACAAATAACAGCAAGATAGATAGATGATAGATGATAGATAGATAGATAGATAGATAGATAGATAGATAGATAGATAGATAGATAGATAGATAGATAGATAGATGTCCCACAGTGCCCACAATGTATAAGATATAATTAATCCTTTTCGGGAAGCAGAACCAGCCTATCGGGTTTATTTACAAGATTTTCTAGTAGACTTAAGGTATAAAGATACAAATTACAGAAATGTCCATTATCGGGAAAGCCCTAGCTAGCTAAATATGCAAGGCCCTTGTTGTTAAACAATAAAATACTCCATGAGGACCTTCCTTTTTGAAAAATCATGTGACTTTTCATCTCACAAACAAGGAATTACAAAAAAAATGTAACCACACACGGGGGATTATTTACTAAACTCTGAATTGATCTCTTATTTTATAGTTCCATGCCTGATTTGACCTTATTTATTAATAAAAAAAAAAAAACCCTGAATTAATCGGTTAGGGAAACAACCCAATAAAATCGAGCTAAAACCCGAATGTTCAAATTTTTTTCAGACTTTTTCCCAAATATCTAGATTTTTGGGAGTTTTTGACCCAGAACTCAGAAGGGTTTTTTTTCAGAACTTTTCGGGTTTTGGGCTAAATTCATGGCAAACCACAATATCTTCAAATTGAGATTGTTGCCTCTCCCATTGACTTATACAGGACCTCACCAGGTTTAAAATGGGGGATTATCAGATGCAGGCTTTTTGCAGCATCGGGGTATAATAATCTCGACACATTTTATTTATTTTTTTCACAAAAAATTTCAGTTTTTGCCGAAAAAGCACAACAGGTTTAGTAAATAAACCCCACATTGTGTTGATCTCTTTCACTTCTTGTTTCCCTCATTTGCATATGCAAATGAAGATTTGGTTCAGTATTCAGACAAATCCTTTGCGAGGAATTCAGTATTCCCCTGAATCCTAAAATAGTGGATTCAGTGCATCAATAGAAGTCTCTGAGGAGATTTACTATATCTTTATTAGCTTTTAAAGTGCTGTATCTGACCTGAAAAAGAAGGTTAAAAATAAAAAATAAAAACCACAAATTACGTTTAATCTATGCATTCCACTCAAAATAAAAAACATAAGAATATATTTAAAAATATGGAATATAGATATGCAATATAGATTAACATATCACACAATATTGGAATAATGGTAAATTCTAAAGTCAAACTGCAATTTTCCTGATATTCTGGGAAGACATTTTATTTCGTTGTAATGTGAAATTTACGTTTTTTCTTTTTTTCATTTTAAAATTGTGGCCTGCCTCTGGATACTATAGAAGAATTATAAAGAATTTTACGTTTTTTAATGGAGTGACTACAAAACAGCGTTTGTTATTAATGAAGGGGCAGTGGTGGGGTAGAACAATATTTTTTCCCCCCCAGCATTATTAAATGATGAGATACTGAGGATGGGGCTACAGAACATTTCAAGCAGATGAATTGCATTTCTGAGTTTGGGCAATGCTATAGAGACAAGACACAGAAAAAGAAGTACAGGAAATATTTCATATCATCTCCAAGGATATGTGGTGCATTGTGATTTCATGATTTATGCACTATAATTCGTTCTCGCAAGCTCTTCACGTTCCATTGCAGACCAAGGAAAGGAAATATAGACTGTTAAGGTATTTCCACTTCTGTTAGCAATTGAATCAGCCTGTTCGAGTGGAGATATATTTACGCCACTTTTGTGTGTATTCTTTGGCTTATATTTCATTACATTTCTTGAGCTACACTTTGGAGCTGCCAATGTGTCAACAAATTAATGTTTTCAAATATAAGGACATTTTTCTATTGAAATATCCAAACATAAATAGCAACACATTTATCCACATGCCTATCTATACATTGACATATATAACTGCACATACTGATGCTAAACTAACTGTAGATATATAGATTACAATGGCCTTGAATATTATGCTTTTTCAAGAAATCATCCAAGCTCCTCTTAAAGGCATTAATAGAACCTACCATAAGAGCAGGTTAACAGAGCTCCACCTATAAATGTGCACTAAAAATGATCATCCTCTATTCCATTATACAGTGCAATATTGCATAAGATATCAAAGTCAATTGTTCTCCTGCTTCTAGGGCTGATCCAATGATCCAATTTTAATGGATTATGTTTAATTGGGGACCTGACAAGACACGGGCTAATACATTAAAATATTGTTTTTTACATTTACAATCTTTTTAATGAATACTAAGGGGCATATTTATCAAAGATCGAATTAAGGGCAAGGCCAGACATGGCGTTCCTACATTCCATTTTTAAAAAACAGGGCACTTGCCAGCCAAAATCCGCCATGGGACGACAGTTATTATTGCGTTATTTTAGCAGAAATTCCAATACATAAAGAAATGACCAGATAATTAGACTCTATGGGATCTGCATGTTTGAAACCACACTTTACGTAAAAAAGCAGTGTATTTTAAATATGGCATCCAAACTCTCGCAAGATAAATGATGCTTATACGGTATGCTGGCGTAGTTTCGCTAGTGTTACTTCGCACCCTTACGCCAGGCGAATTTTTTATTTGATGTTTTGAAGGTTTTCTAGGCATTTGTAGTGCTAATACGTGTTCCTCCATTGAAATTTGAATTTGGCGCCGTATGCAAAGGAACCATCACTAGTGAAACTTTGCTTCGCTTGGCGAATTAACGCTAGCGCAACTTCGAAAACTTATGCTACCCCTGTGCGCAACTTCGGATTTTAGTGAATTTGCGGAGCGCTGGCGAAAATACGCCTGGCGAAGTGTGGCGAAGTGCGGCGAAGTGCGGCGAAGTGCGGCGAAGTTGCGCCTGGTGCAACTTCGCATCTTAGTGAATTTGCCCCAAGGCATGAAGACCCAAATTACAGAAAGATCTGTTATCCGGAAAACCCCCTGTCCTGAGCATTCTGGATTACAGGTCCCATACCTTTACTATCTATTCTATATACATCAACCAATGTTCCCTCTAAGCTGGGCACTTGTGAGCACATACACAAAAAGTGTGTACATAGCCAAGAAGGAATTAGACATAACATTAACTACAACTTATTAATATTGATGGGCGAATTTGCTTTGCTAAAAAAAACACAAATTTCCTGCGAAATTCGCAAAATGGCAAAAAAATTGCGAAACGTGAATCTTGACGCGTAAATTCTGAAGATCGCGTCAAAATTTTGATGCTGGCGTTAAAGTCAATGGATGTCCAAATAATGTTGACTCGCGACGGTTTTGTCGCAATCGACTTTTCCGGCGCGCATCCAAAATTCGCCTGCAAATTTTCTCAGCAGTATCACAAATTTATTCGCTGGTGTCGAAACACGGAAATTTGCCGCAAATATGCACCTGCTGAATTTATTCGTCCATCACACTATTTACAGTAACACTAAAAAAAAAAACATTTTTGACATGGTTCCTGAGGTTTATCATGTCATATGCCTGCTTAAAATTTTGAAGGCTATTAGTGATGGGCGAATCGCCAGGTGCAAATTCGCGTTTAGCCACCGGCAAATAAATTCCAGAAGCTCCCGTGAAAATTTGCTGTTGAAAATTCACCTGCATCCAAAAAGTTTGGATGTCAGAAAAATCGATCGCGTCAAAACCGTCACGTGTCAAGACTATTTGGACGCCCATTGACTTTAACGCTGGCGTCAAAATTGGTGCGAATTGGTGCAGTCATCAAAATTTACATGGGGGCCTAAATTAGCGTTTCGCAAGCTTTCTGCTGTTTCGCAAATTTATCGGGAACCAAAACAGGAGAAATTCGTCCATCACTAACAGCTATGTATGCAATTCCACAGCATTATAAAGGAAATCATTTTCAACCGGTTGAGTCTACAATATAGTCTGATTAAGCCCCCTGTTGCCTTACTGTATGATAGCTTATTTGTTTTCAAAGAAATACTGATAGATACATATATTTTTTCATCTGGTGCTGGTGTTAGTAGTTAAAGTGTCTGTAACGATCGGTATCCCAAAACCCAGAACTAACTCCGATGTTCCTGTCTCAGCCCACCCTTCTGCCTGCAGCAGCCACCTTTGGCTTTGGGTGGAGCCCTCCGCTACTGAAGATGGGTCTTATTGCGGGAGAACCAGGGAGATAGTTATGGGCAAGCAGACTGACCGAACGTATTTGGATAGGACAACAGAGCAGATAACGGAGTCAAGGAACAGGCCGGGTAAAACCACACGGACAACACGGTATCAAAGGAATTGTTTGGAGTAAGGTTGGAGTCACAGGCCAAGGTAATACTCTGTGTATTACCTTGGCCTGTGACTTCAGAATCAAACACGGTACCAAAACGGAATCAGGAGAGTCGTCAAGCCAGGCAGGGTCAGTACAGGCAGCAAGAAATACAAGGTCCGGGCAGGCAAGGGTCAATACACAGGAATTCAAACAGGCAGTTAAACTAGAATACAGCCAGGAACACGGAAAGAACCTTTACATTGGGCAACTAGAAAACCCAGAAGCGAGCAGTGTGGCTATCCTTCGGTGTGCGCTTCAGCGCCAAAAAAACAAGACGCTGTGGCCGTCACCCTGTGGGTGCAACGGGCATCCCCGAAGTCGAAGGATTTAGCGCAGCTAGTTCGATCGAATGATCTAAGGATTATTCCTTCAATCAAACTATTAAATCCTTTGAATCGAACGATTCGAAGGATTTAAATCCAACAATAGAAGGAATATCCTTTGATCAAAAAAAGTTAGCCAAGCCTATGGGGACCTTCCCCATAGGCTAACATTGACTGCAGTAGCTTTTAGATGGCGAACTAGGGGGTCAAAGTTTTTTTTAAAGAGACAGTACTTCGACTATCGAATGGTCGAATAGTCGAACGATTTTTAGTTTGAATCCTTCGATTCGAAGTCGTAGTCAAAGGTCGAAGTAGCCCATTCGATGGTTGAAGTAGCCCAAAAACCTTCGAAATTCAAAGTTTTTTAACTTCGAATCCTTCACTCGAAGTAAGTGAATCGGCCCCTAAGCCAAAGCATGCCCAAAAGTTTGAATCACAATAAACAATGATGACTAAATAGAGAAAGGTTTAGTATAGGTCCATCTATAGCACACAAAAAAGCTGAATTTATCCCTTTAAATTATATTACACTTACATGATAATCTGGGAAAAACATGTTGAAATATTATGAAATCAACAGAAAATTACAAGATGATAAATAGCTGGATAAATAGAACCCTTAGTAAAAGTCAAGTGAAGTGTAGGAAGAACTATTCTTATTGAGGATTTTAATATAAATAAGCTCAAGTTTTCTGAATTAATTTATTGTTTTAAGACATCTATTGCTCACGCATGCATCATTTAAATCCCACTCAATAAAAAACCACTGTTCCTGGATTGCTGTCTTTTATCTTTCAACAATAAAATAAAACTAATTACATTTACAGGAGTGAAATTATGATTTATTTCGACAACTCTAGGGCCCTAGCAGCTCTGTAAATTCTGGCCAACTGCAGCTCATTAACATACTCTATAAAATGCATCATTATTGAATTCACTAGAAAAAACAATATATTGCTAATGGAGTATTTTGCATTTGCTGAGAACTGAAAGCAAATTTCCAAATATCGGGAATTGTCTTAAGTAGTTTTTCTTTTATCATCTCCTGGTTATCCATCATCTATAGCTAAAAATGTTCAGTGCTCAGTGGTTTCAACATTATTAATGAATGTAAAATGCAAGAAGTGTTTGTTTACCCCTTTCTGTTCTCTGGATCTTTGAAGGGAAAATGTACCCCCTTTATGACATGAGCTCATTTAAACTTCCAAAAATGTGTTTGTTCACAGATTTTAAAGAAGCCAAGTTATTTGTAAGAACTCCCCTTAGGCCAATCCAATCCCTCTCTCACCTTATTCTACTATAAAATGATTGGATATGGAACGTGAAGTCCTTCTGTTTTCCATAGTGGGTTATGCACTGGAAAGCAGAGGGACGTTCAGTTCCAGAATCCATCACTTCACAACAGAAGAAGATAAGATGCTTTCCTTGCCCACTATTGAATCAGGTGATTCTGTGAAAAATATAATTTTTTATTAATTTCTGAAAGTTCAGATAGCATTTATACACTTTTTCTACATAAGCCTAACTGCCCCACTGAAGCGAACTGAATTGAACTCATGTCAAAAAGGGGATTATTTTTTCCTTATAAAACAAAATAGCAAGAGTCAGTTCTTTCCCAGGACTGGTTTGTCAGCTCGCTTGTAAGCCTTTTTTTCAGACAAATAACGGTTTTAATAGCAATTTACAAAATAACTTCAAAACCATGAGAATGTTTAATTAACATTCTGTATATTGGAAAGTTGTTTAGAATTATATTTTCTTTCACTATGAAAGTATTCATGGTTGGAGGACCCCTTTAAGATTAAAGATTAAAGCTTTTTCTCTAAGACATCAGGCTGTTAAAATATGTACAGAAGGGATTAAGGAAACTAGAAGGCTTATTGACCAAACAAGTCCAAGGTGCAATTTGCATCAATTAAATTTTTTACCGACAATTGCTGAATTTCCAGCAATTGTATCCAGATTAGGAAATCATGTTCAAGCTACAGTGCCAACCACTATTACTCCTCCTTAATTTTACCATTGATTTTACTCTTGCGTTCTGACCCCTAACTACATGATAAGCAAGCTAGTAAAGATCTCAAAAACTGCCTTGCCATGTCTGTTTTGTGTTACGACTATTGTACAAAGCAGCTTGCATCACTTTGTGCTTAAAAACAAATGCCATGCAAGATATGTGGGGTAATAAATCACAAACTGTAAAAATCAATGTACTAGTAAAACATTACATGGCTACTGCAGGTTATTGACAGCCTCTGTATTTTTATTTATTTATATAAAAAAAAAAGGTTTGAAAGGTTTTAAGTAGCATTTTGCTACAAACAGATATACAGTTTAATGACATATTTGGTGCTTTAGAGATCACCTAGTTATAAACTATCAATCTTGTGGAGGACCTGTTATTTACTCTTCTTTTCCCTGTATTCATTCCTAGGATGGAATTCACTATGGGAACAATAAGCTGCATTTATTCTGGTACTAAATGCACACATGTATTGTAACTGAATTTATTGATTTGTGCATCAAATATGTGGGAGGTTTTCCTTCTTAAAATATAACATCTAAACAATGATTTAAAAGAAAAAATTAAAAACAGACTGTATGGCTAACTACATATAAATGTACTATATGTACTATCTATCACTCTCATTCTCTCTGTCTCTCTCTCTCGCAGGTAGGGTTGCCACCTTTTCCAGGAAAAAAATACCGACCTTCCTATATATTTCTCTTTTTTCCCTATTAATAACTTTGGGATCAACCATCATTTTTATAAAATACCGGCCAGGTGGCAACCCTACTCACAGGAATCCGTGGCTTCAAAAATTAAAATAATGAGTCATATACAGTTACAGAAGAGAGTGTACAATACTGTAAAATATATATATATATATATATATATATATATATATATATATATATATATATATATATATATATATATATATATATATATATATAATAGACATTTGAAAAACCCTACAAAAGAGACTTTTATTCTAAAACCCAGGTAAGTGAGCAAGGGCCAGTGAGTTTTGACCTGTCTGAAAAAGGGGGTTAAAGTGATTCTTCTCCTTTACAAAGCACTTGTAAGGTTTCAACTAGAATGCATTTTAGTGAATTTTCCCCAGTACTTAAAGTGATATGAAGGCATTTATGGTCTGGAAAAGATCGAGTCAGCTGATAAATAAAGGGTTTAGAAGGTTTTAATTATATATAAAAAGGGATCCAGTAGGCTTATTATTACTATGTACTTTATAATGAACGTTGTGTCCGTATCACACTATATAATAAACTATCTGAAGCCTTATTCACAAATAAATTCTTCTAGAGGACACAGGGGTCTCTCTTGATATTAGAAACAAGGGCAGGTTCATTTTATGATAGGGATGGTAGAAAAACTCACCACAATGATCTAAAACCAATAATTCAAAATCTTCATCAGTTTTGGAATTAAAAGTAAGCATAAGAGATCCCACAGCATTCTAAAAACTATTGTTGTATTTAAAGCTAACAAGGCTATTAAACTTCCTTTCCTTTCCTTTAAAAAATGAAAACTGTACCTTGTTTCAAGTGGCACATTGCTGTTAAGGACCCAGCTGTCCTGAAGCTGAACAGATTCTGGAGTTGTGGCCAGATCGTTTGGAGCTGGAGCTGGTGCATGGATCTGATTTCTTCTGTTAGTCAGTGAATTTTTATTTAGGGAGTTGGCTGATGAATGGTGATGAGACAGTGTGTGAGACAGTGTGTGATTGTGTGGTGGCGGAAGAGGAGGTCTCAGTGTTGACTGACTGTGGTGGTTTGTTGGACCTGGAAAAAGAGAAAGATGATATGAATATATAAATAGGATTTGTATGCCATTGTGTATATCATAAACAGCAATAACAAGAAACCTGCAAAAGAAAAAATGCTAAGCAAGTAGGTTCACAGTAAAGGATTTTGCTCTAGATTATATCACCTCAACAGGACAGTTTTCAAATTGTTTTGCTCAGTATTTCCTTTGCTGAGCAACATATAGTCCCGCTATATGTATAGGGCCCACTAAGCACTGACAGCACTTTCCTTGCCATACCCTTCCCTTTGTCATCTACTATTCCCTTCTTTTTCCATTCTTGACGTTTTCCTACTGACTCTGTCGTTTTTGTGATTTACTAGTCATCCACCCCACATATTTTCTGCTTTATTTTCTCTCACCTACTTTTCCACACATTTTCCCCCAAAATCACCTTTTAATACATTCGGGGGAATGTAATAAAAATCGGTAACGGAAAAACTATTCGCAATGCGAAAAGTTATGCCTTTGCGCGAACAAATTTTGCTTTGTGCGAATTTAATATAGCTTTTGCAAGCCCGGAAACTGTTTAGCGACCACTTCCGACAGTGAAAGACCGTTTGCGAATTTTATAGTTTGCGCCAATGCGCAGTCAATGTAATAAAACTTCTTACTGAAAAAGTCGTTATGTTTGCTCCAAAAGATTACGACACCTTCAAGCACTTCTTATGAGTGCGCAATTAAAATTCGCAATGCGCAATTAAAAGTCGCAATGCGCAATTAAAAGTCGCAATGCAATAACAGTTTAAGGAACAATATTACATTGCGAGATGTGGATTTTTAGTCTTATTGGTGCGAATTGTTTTGCTCTTTGCGACTTTTATTACATTCCCCTGTTAATTCCTTCTTCACGTTAAACATTCTATTCAGCTTCCTTGTTCTTTTTCAGTTTCTGTGTTATGCTTGCACAAATTTCTGTTTTCATATATAAGCCTGCTTATTTGTAGCTACGTCAGTCTCAACCTTTGCCCTTCCCTTGTTACACATTTCCCTTAATACCAAACATTGTTCTATTCAAGATTGTGGGTAATTTGGTGAGTGAATCCTGTCCTTATATTGCACACAGGTGTCACGTAGAAAGTGAAAACTAAAAACCACAGACTAAATAAGGAGCATTTGCAGTAAACCTATAGATATATACAATACATATAAGACTGCACAGAGTTCAGAGAAATAATTTCTTATATATGTCACTTATTGACATGAGATCTCTACTGTCTTGATCTCTTAACCCCTAGCCCCACCCAAATGGGCAATGAGAAACTGTTCTTGCATCAAATAGATATAAGGTGTGTGAAGGAAGTGCTATGTGGAATGTGGTCTGTGTAAGAATCTAAGTGGCTGCTTTTATGTATGAATGTGGTGTAGAGTTTTGGGAAATGTTTAGTGTGGAAATTTGGTCACTAGAAGGCAGAAGGTGTAAGGGAGAATTACCTTCCGCATCCACGCCGACGCTGCTCTGTTATTCAAGATGGCAGCGCCCAGTCTTTCCACGAGGTTCTTCCCAGGCGCGGCACTGTGACGCCAGCACGTTTGCGCCAGTGTCAGAATGGACGCCAGCATCAGAACGCCTGCGCAATAACGCCAGCGCAGTGATGTCATCATGTCCATCTTTTGGCGCCAAAGGAGGCCTATTTAAGGAGCCTAAAGGTCTGCAAACATCGCCCAATTATAGGTTCTACTTCGTGTGTTCCTGGGTGTGTTAATGTGTATTGTTTCTTGTTCTTGATCTTGACCCATTGCCTGTTTATCGTTATTGAACTCTTGCCACCTGAACTGACCTATTTGCCTGGACTTTGACCATTCTTTTGCCTAATCCTATTGTACCGTGAACTGTGCTGGACTTCAGCTTCCTCTTTGGTCCGCTACTCCACTTTGAGCCCTTACAGAAGGTTATTGTTAATTGAGTGTATTTTTACCCCAGCCACCAGGGGGAATAAGAGACCAATTAAGTATAAATGATAAGGTAGAGGCAGTAGGAGGATTTTGTAGGTGGGCATGGTCTAAAGAAGGCTGGCTGAAGGAAAGAAGCCCAGCCCTGAAGAACAAGTGACAGGTACAGCCGGTGATAGTTAGTACATGTTATAATGGGTGCACAAGAAAGGTCTAGAAAGGGCAGCTAAATCCCCAACCAGGAGTTTATTGGAAGCAGCCTTCTGGTGGATACTCCATCAGTTAGGGGTAGAGTGATAGTTAGGAAAAATAACTGTTAAAGTGGGACCACAGGCCATGGCCATCATGAAAGTTCCTGTCTGGAATGACAAGGATACTGTAACAGCTCACCTCCCTAGTGGTCCAGTGGTTCGAGGGGGTCGGCGGGGATGCCTGCCGCCTCCTCGGCAGGGACGCACGCTGCCCAACCTCTTCATAGTGCTGCTCGACTTAGGGCGCGTGCAGCGAGCATCTCCTTCTTTTATAGGCGCATTTGGCGTGTGACATCAGCGCGCAAAGACACAAAATTCAAATGGTTTAAATGGCTACGCCTTGTACTGTGACCTTCTGCCCAAAGACTTTGCTTTTCGTGCCCCTTTGCTCGTCCAGAACCCTTAGTTTGGCACTTCTCTTAATACGACCTGGCAGCATCCAATTAGCCGAGGGCTCCTCCCAAGGTAAAAGGCAGCTGTTTGAGGCAGAAGCAAGAGCCGAGACCAGGGAGCTTAGCATTGGTTCTGGATTTAGGGTGCCGATCGTGACAGGGACATCAATGAGTAGTGTCAGGTCGTTGAGGGCAGGTGGTGATAGTGAGATCCCAACGAGCCTGTGGAACAGAAATGGCCTCAAGGTGGTAATGCTGTACACTAACCCTGTTGATAAATTAGGACACATCTGCTGCCTGAATTGATGACAGCTTGCAAGATTTGGTGTGCTGTGAGTACAATAAATGCTTGAAATTTGGAAAACTCTGCTGCTACTGGTATTTATGTGGGCTGCCTAGCCTACATATATTGTACCTAGATGTTAGAGCCCTTATAATCCTGGATGTTACTGTGTGTCAGTGATGCCAGTGTTACATATTTCTAGAGTCATCATGTCCTGCCCAAGCCTTGTTTTTTTGTGAAGTGTTTACTTTTTCTCATGGCACTATCACCCATATTTACCAAGGTTAGTGAATCTGATATTAAATAAAGCTTTTAGTACAAACATAAACCTTTTCCTTACTTCAAAATCTAGTAGGAATTGGAACAAATAATTATACATAAAATTATGAAAACAGAGAACCCTAGCCTTAACCAATTGCTCCTCGGTCAGGAATAATTAAATATACTAAGTAATAAATTGCTAAAATAAATATCATTTCAGTTAAGAATGGGCCAAAATAAAATTCTGGGAAGCTGGCCAGTGATGATAAAGGTTGTTTGAGATGTACTAATACACACAGACTTGAATAACTACCAACTGTACCCAAAAGCCACTTAATATCATTGCAGTAGCAATTTGCTTGAAAAATATTAAACATCTAAATTATTTATCCAAATTAAAAGAAATCTCGTTATTGTCTATTCAAAATCCATGATCTATTCTAAGCCCTTATAAAGTCAAAATGGCTAGAAGATTACCATACCAGTCAGCAAAATAAAAATTAGACACTAAAGGCCATTCTAAACTCACTTGATTTTTTTGCCCAAATAAGAACAGCGAATCTTCATAAATCTGCCCCTATGAGTGAGTGACATTTTGAAAAGGCCACATGGCTTAGCTACTGTAACATAATAATGAATATTCTCTATCACATTAGCATTATACTTACATTAAACAGCCAATATAAATAAACAAATTGATTGATAATTGGCAGATGGTCTCTCCAATCTAAAAGGTTCAACCAATATCATATTAATATCAAGTTAGTGTCACCTTTTACTATTCACACAAGTCACCTTTCCAAGAACACATGTTTCCAAGAACACATGTTTCTACCATTGATAGATAAGGTTCCAAAGGTACCAGTATAGTCTACTGTCCTCCTCCTATACAGCTTGTAGTAACCACTATTTGCCACCTACTGTACTTAATTACTAAACCCCTCTGCATTGCTTGAGCCCAACTATTACATGTCACAGCAGCAATGGGCAATAGAGTTCTCTATTAAATGTGCAAACTGGTTTGGCATTCACCATTAGCACACAGAGATCTCCATGTTTAATCCCCTTAAAAATAACTCCAGTACAATTACAGTTTTTGTGTAAAGATAATATTAAAATGTGGCTCACCGGCTAACCCTACCTGGTCACAAAGCACTGACCCTTGGGCTAATTGGCTGGATACTTGTCAAGATTGGCCTCATCGGCACAGATCTGATGGCTTTGCCCAATTGGCAAATTAATAAAATCAATACAAAAAAACAGTAGGCTTTTCTTTTTTAAAATTCTATATAGGACCAGAATTCAATCAAATTGTCCATCAGCTTCAACTATTACTACAAAGGAAGAGCTTGTTTGGCCAGATTCAGTGTATTTGTATTATATTTTACATTATTCACCTACGCCTTTTCTGTACTGATGTTGGAGAATGCTGCAAGATATAGTCTAGAACAGAGGGGCACACATACACAGTAGAATACTAATCAAAGCATTAAAATATGTCACTTTCCTGCCTTGCCTTGACGATGACCTTCATCTTCATTAATAAAGCTCTACAAAACTCACGGGGGAAACATTATTACAGTTCACATAATTTCTTCTGATTGATTTTCAATGTGTTCATTTCAACATATTTTTTATAAGGTGATTTTTTTTTTTTTAATAATTCAACAATATCCAAAGCTTTTCCAGCAATTAGGGGCACGTGAGCTGAAAGATGACAGTTCCCAGTTGTTTTCCCAATTTCTTTCCCTCCGGTCACTCTCTCTCTCTGTTTATTTAGCATCAATCAAACCAAATCTATTTCACTGTGTTTTTCCTAGGTATGATTGCCTCCATTCCCAGCTTTAGTGACATAAAGGGCACAACTCATTGCTCCAAAATGCATTGCAAACCCCCAAGCAGTAAAAGGGTAAATAATACATAAGTGGAATTTATGACAGGAAGGAAACCATAAAACAAAAAACATAATATGGGTTTCTAAGATATTTGTTCCACTGCCCCAACATTTCTCCATTTGTATTGAAATATCAGATGCCTCAGGCTGCGCTGACATATTGCTGTTTTTGCGGATGATTAGGACATTCTAATACTTAATGTGTAGAACGTTTGTAAAATCAGATTATATTTATTACCAGTTTTCACGTTCTGTGTGCTGCTCGTAGCCGAGAAATGCTAACATGCGTCTCTTGATGGGGAAACAATGCAAATTAAGTATTGTATTGTGAAATATTGTGTCTCTGAGTGTCACAGAGTGTTGCTGAAAAATGAGGTACATTGCGGCTGCTGCTTTTGACTGATGCATTCAAATACTTAATGCTGTTTTGTTCCTAGATGGGGTATGATTTTTCTTTCCTTTTAGTGTGGGGTTAACATTGTTTTTTTTTAAAGTACTTGATATTTTGAAAAGTTTCATTTTTCTAGAAAAAGTGACATGCCAAATATAAAGGATAAGGTCCCAAACAGGTATATTCACTAATTTATATATTTGAGAAATAACTATTTTGCCTTTTTTATTGAAAAACTGAAAAACTTTAATAAATGATGGCCCAATGTGGACTGGCCCCCCCATTCCAGACGCAAAGTGTACTTTGGCCCCCCGAGCTGCAACCCTCTTCCGGCCTCCGGAGGGAGGTCAGAAACTGCTTCCAGCTTCCACGACTGGGTCTGGCCCGGCCCAGTCAGTCACTGCCCTTTGCACTCTTTGTAATGGGGAATTCCATCGAAATTCCATCGAAATTCATGAAATGGCTAAAAATTTGCGAAACATAAATGTTGACGCACGCGTCAATTTGACACATGCCTATTATGTCCAAATGCATTAAAGACAATGGGCGTCTGAATTATTTTGACGCGCAACAGTTTTTATGCGTGCGACTATTCTGATGATCAACCAATTGTTTTTTGATGCAGGCAATTTTCACTGCCATTTCCCGAATTTATTCGCCGACGGCGAAATGCGGAAAAATCTAAATGGAAATGTTGGAATTCTTGTTTGTTTGTTAAAAACAATTACATGTATTTTGCAGTATTTTTCTTTAAAAAAGTTTGATACTCCAACTCTCAGCTGGTTCACAGAAAACAGAATTCACGGATTTCATCGAAATTCGTGAAATGGCTAAAAATTTGCGAAACATAAATGTTGACGCACGCGTCAATTTGACACATGCCTATTATGTCCAAATGCATTAAAGACAATGGGCGTCTGAATTATTTTGATGCGCAACAGTTTTTATGCATGCGACTATTCTGATGATTCAACCAAATTTTTTTTGATGCAGGCAATTTTCACTGCCGTTTCCAGAATTTATTCGCGACGGCAAAACGCAGAGAAATCTAAATGGAAATGTTGGAATTCTTGTTTGTTTGTTAAAATCAATTACATGCATTTTGCAGTATTTTTCTTTATAAAAGTTTGATACTCCAAAACAGAATTCACGGATATAACAGAGTTATATCAATAGTCTGTATGTAAAATGTGGTTGTAACCTAATTTCAGTTACATTAGATTTCCTTTAATTAAAAGATCTTAGAATAGGAATTGTAATTGTTGTATTTCTCTAAATCTCACATACATTTCCTTGCAAAATATTATTGGTTGAGTTTGGTCAGATAACAAACAAAATCAAAAAAACAAAAATGTTGCCCTCAAACTACAAAAAGTTGAATTTGTGAGTAAATATCTGTGCAATACTTTGGAAAATGATTGAGACATAAATGTAGTAATACTTCCTTTTACTCTTTTCAAAAGCAAGCACTTATATTGTTCTAGAATTGTCTTGAGGCCTGAGATTAGTGCTATTCTACCTGTGGAGAAGGTATTCTAGCTGTGAGGATTTGTTTGTGCATTTTACTTTTTTGTGTGTGCATGTTTTAAGCATCAGGATGGAAAACAATCACTAGTTGTATAAATATGTTAGCACTGCAGCCAATAAAAGATTGGCATGTTCCTCATTGCTTGATGCTGCTTGATGGACTAGTTGGATTGGTTGGAACGTACAAATGTTGGATGCGGATTAAAATTAGGAGAAAAACTGTGTGAGTGAGTCGGTGAGCGTTCCCTTTACATTAGTGGGATATTGAACATCTGGTGAAAAAACCCCACTGCTTCTGATATATGCGTGGGCACAAATAAATGTTAACAGTTTGGTGCCAATCAGGAAGCTTTAAAAGCAGACCTCTTGCTATTTATTACCAGCTGGGATCTGATCCTAAGAAAACTATTGCATTGAGAATGGAGGATTAGACACACTTATTTAAACAAGGTACAAAAGTTTAAAGACTTGGTATTTTATTATTATTTTTATTTATTTCTCACAAATATTTATTATGGGTTATTTAAGGAGGAAATGCACGTGGAGTCTTTATTGCATGAACAGGTTATACTAGTCTTTGACCTGCAATCAGAAATACAAACCCTCTACATTCACCGATTGCTAGGCTGATTGGATGATGTGGGGCACTGCACTAAAGTATTCCTATAATCAACTACATTATGTATATGTTGATCTGTTTCTAGGATACATTAGAAAGAAAGAGTTTAGTATTATGCCCCTGTGGTCTAGAAGCAGTGAAGGAGCAATTCATTACACATATATATGAAGAGTAAGATTTGTTCAATATATCAGCACAAAAACCAAATATTTCCTGTTATATGCTCAGTTCTTCACAGGAGCGCCGGCATGCGGACGGTGAAGCACAGGCATCACGTTTGGCACCAAATTCGAAATAAAAGAGTGCCAAGGTCACTGGTTTAATGCCCGATTATAGGTTGCATTACCTTGGCGTTCCTGGGTGCTATTATTATTATTATTATTCTTGTGTGTATTGGACTATGACCTTGCCTGAACTTTGGACTTTGCTTCTATTCTGCCTGCCTTGAACTTTTGCCTGGAAATTGACTATGCCTACGCCTGCCCCCTTTTTGGATAACACGAGCTTGGACTTTAACCCCTAAGCTTCCTCCTTGTTCTGGACTTCTCCATGTGCAGATCAGCTCTCTGCTAACAAGTAGAACATCGAATGGAAAGTTTAATTTAAAGAATATCATGCTTTGTTAGATGTCTTTTCTTTTAAAGGACTTTTTTTGTATTGTGGCTTATTTATTTATTTATTTGGTAGCAGAAAATTGTGTTTACTCGTCTTTGAGTAACCTCACATCATTTATGTGGAATACGTATGGGCTGCAGTGATTAATCTGGCTTTTCAGATTGTTATTCCAGATGGAGAAATCAAATGCTGTTTATACTGACACAATGGGTTTATCCTTACATTCTTATACCAAGGCAATACAAGAAAAGAAATACTTGACCCAAGGGCACCCATGCTTTTCAAATTCTCCAAAACAAAGAAGATTTAGAAACCTAATCTCTACTTAAGAGAGAAAATACAGGTTGTTAAGGGAAAAAGGCAATTGCTATAAAAGTCTTCTGCGGCAGTAAATCAGGGTCCGTGTTTTTTCCTCAATCTGCTTTATCAAGATATGGTCGTATTTGCATTAAGAATTAAGCATTCCTTATACAAAGGGCATATGCTTTTTCTATTGATGTCAAAATCTGAAATACATACTGTAGAATACAAAGATTTTAATTCTCCACATATATCAGCCCATTAGAGACGCCGGCGAATAAATTAGCAAAATTGACGTCAATGTTTTTTTTGACGCAGACGACAATTTTGAAGCTGGCGTCAATTTACCGCATGCCCATTGACTTTAAGGAAATTGAACAAATTAGGTGCGCATCAAATTGTCGTCAGCATCAGAATTGTCAACAATGACGATTTTGATGCCCGTGAATTGACGCTGGCATCAAATTGGTTGTAAATTTGTTACAAATACAAAGTTACCTATAAGTAAGGTAAATCAGGTCATTGTTACTAGTGATGGGTGAATTTGTGGCGTTTTGCTGAAAAATTAGCGAATTTCCCGCCAAAATTGCGAAACGGCGAAAGATTCATGAAACAGCGTTTTGGCGCAAATTCGCTGGCAAAAATGTGCCAGCGTCCAAAAAAATGGACACCAACATCCATTTTTTTTGACGCCGGCGAAATTCTTGCAGCGGTTTTGCGAATTTATTCACCGGCTGCGAATCACGCAAATTCGCCGCGAATTCGCATCTGGCAAATAAATTCGCCCATCACTAATTGTTACTTGAAGTTCTTAAACCTGACTGTCCCTCCTTAACCTGTCAGTTAGAATTTCTAATGCTAACAGACTTCTGCTGCACAAATATGGCAGCCCCCTTATAGAGAAACACAGAGGTAAGAAAGGTCATGTAAAAGCATCAGCCCACTACGTTTATGGCAAAATTATAAATAGCATTCAAAGACAATGTTATAATTAGTGATGGGCAAATTTGTCCCATTTTGCTGCACTGAAAAATTCACGAATTTACCGCGAAATGGCGAAAAATTTGCAAAACGCGAATTTTGAGGCCAGCATTAAAGTAAATGGGTGTCTGAATAATGTTGACGAGCAACGGTTTTGATGAGAGCGTCATTTCCGACGCGCATCAAAATAGTTTTTTACGTTTTCTCGCCAATTTCATTAATTTATTTGCCTGCGGCAAAACGCAGAGATTCACAGCGAATCTGCACCTGGCGAATTTATTCGCCCATCACTAGTTATAAAAGCTATAAATAAGGTTCTTTTCTGGTGTCAGTATCCCTTTGACATATTAATGGATTTAAGGACTATTGAGTAAAAAAAAACACAACCAAACTCCCATACCTCATTTTTCCTTATTTATCATTAAAAAAACCTTCATTAAATCTGTTTGCAAAAAACTCGAAAAATGTGGGTTTTGTGCTATTAGATATGCTTTTTTTTTTTTTTTTAAAAAAATGTTTTATGCGTGAAACCCCCAAGTTTTTTTGGACTGACCTTTAGACAACACTCAGCGCATACCATGATATCTTCAAATTTGTAATGGAACGTCTGCCATTGACGTCTACAGGACCTTGACAGTTTGGAGATAGAGTATTTTTGGATTTGATCAATCTCGAAAAATTCTAGGTTTTTTTTTTCCCTCTAAAAATTTGAGCTTTATAGTGAAAAAAACTCGAATTTTACAAGTTTTTTTGATTCGGATTTAATACGTAACCCCCTTACTGTCAAGGCATGGTATTATGATGCAGAAACCTATGCATAGCAATCACTGCACAAGCTCAATAATTTAGGGTGCAGCTGTATATACCTTAAAAAACCTCTACGTGATCATCAGAGTTTCTCCCTGTTTATGGAAATGTCTTTTTACTAAGCTGATTAAGAAACAACTTTTGAAACAGGAGGACTAGAAAGAAATGATGAATTGGACGCTATGTATTCATTTATTTAACAGGCACATAACGAAAAGTAATGCAAACGTAATTTGAAATTCTCCGATTTACACAGCAAGAGATTTTGACCTGAAGGAAAAGTTTATACATTTGACCTTGATATATTCTGCCATACCTGAACAATACTAAAGGTGTTCTAATTATCCTGAAGCCGACTTAGTGTTGTTTTAGTGATTGTTAAAACCTTGAAGATACTAAGCAGCTCTGACACATCTCCAGAGCTTAAACCTGATCGGTTCTTGACTGTAGTCAACATTCATTTGCTGTGTGGGTTGTGTACTAAATGTTTTTAGAAAACACGACAATATGCAAAGGGCAGATGAAAAAAACACAAGGGACGGCAGTGTTTACTAATCTCTTTCCTCTGAAATATATTGGAATCAACAGGTGAAAATTCAGCATTCTGCATTATGTTCACAGAGGTGACAAAAGTATGAATAGTTCTTCGAATATGATTATGTTTAATGAAATCAAAGCTACAGTAGGTATCCGAAGGCTCTTTTTTTTTTAAAAGAACTAATTTGTACACTTGAAGCCTTGTCTACAGGCATAAATCTCAAATATTTATATTTTATGGGAAACACAATTTAATATATAATAGACTTTTACAGGTAATATCAGGCTACTTAACTTAACAGAAAAATAAAAAGTAACAAAAACTGAAGGGCCAACACTATTCTAACAGTTACAATATCTGTTGGGGCTGACCAGATATTGGTCAGGCTGTGGATTTTTTTTTTCACTAGTATTGTCCAAAAACTTGTGGTTTACTTGTTTTTCCGCGCTTTGTTCAGCAATTTTTTCTGGTCATTTTATATTTGGGTCTTTTAATAGCTGTCATGGTGTTCATGGTTTTATAGAAATAAGGGTGCATGTAATATGTTTCGCTAGTGCAAAAAACTTTGGCAAATTAGCAACCATGTCTGTGCAATTTTTCACTGATGAAAGGTCTCAATGACTTCCTCGCAAAGTTTGAGGCCAAATTGCTTTTGCAAACGTTCGCAGTGTTTTGCAACTGCAAAAACATTTTTGCGACAAAATATTTCATGAAACTACAGAGCCGGTGCTAAAGGTTCGCAATTAAAATACAAGTTTAAGGGGTCGATTCATGAAGCTCGAGTGAAGGATTCGAATTAAAAAAACTTCGAATTTCGAAGTGTTTTTTGGGCTACTTCGACCATCGAATGGGCTACTTCGACCTTCGACTACTACTTCGACTTCGAATCGAACGATTCGAACTAAAAATCGTTCGACTATTCGACCATTCGATAGTCGAAGTACTGTCTCTTTAAGAAAAACTTCGACCCCCTACTTCGGCAGCTAAAAGCTACCGAAGTCAATGTTAGCCTATGGGGAAGGTCCCCATAGGCTTGCCTGGGATTTTTTGATCGAAGGATATTCCTTCGATCGTTGGATTAAAATCCTTCGAATCGTTCGATTCGAAGGATTTAATTGTTCGACCGAAGGAATAATCCTTTGATCGTTCGATCGCAGGATTTGCGCTAAATCGTTCGACTTCGATATTCGAAGTCGAACGATTTTAGTTCCTAGTCGAATATCGAGGGTTAATTAACCCACGATATTCGACCCATAGTGAATCGGTCCCTAATTGTGGTTTCAAAAACCTCTAAAAACACTAGAATTTAACCTGTAATAAAAAGGCCTCCACAAAATGTGAATTTGTGGAATTCCCTTACTTTTCCTGTCTACATACATTAGATATTAGGGTAGGGTGTCTACAAAAATGAATCATTTTTGAACAAAGTCGAGCTATGAGCTGCTTGTATTCTTCTTTTCCAATCAGGGAGGATTTTGTTCTCATTGGGAGTCATGTCAATCGAGGAGCACATCAAGAACCAAGTAAGGCCCAGGGTCAGTAGTCCATTTTGTATACCCCACATATAGGCCAGTAAGCCAGCCTCTTGGTCTGGAGCGTCTTGACAGCAGATAATGTTGTCCTGTTACTACATTACTTTACACAATATTATGCATTCTTTTCAACCTAACATAAACAATTTTTATTCTGACAACATTTAATAATGCTATTATGATATCTTCATGTTCCTGACTGTTGAAAGGACAACCTTGAAAACAAGCACAGGAGTTTTGTTTAGGTACAGAACAAGGTGTCCCTTCTTAGACAGTTATGCTAAATTGCCTGTTTCCAGTACAACTAAGGAAGGACATTCACCTGCTTTGAAAGCAGTATTTCTTTTCTTCTGTTACTGACAAAGTGTTGACTTAAGGCAGATCAACAGTGCAGAGCAAAGAGGCTATTTATTCACATTTATAGTGTTGTTTTTGTAAAAGCGTGCTTTGCCTGGGCAATGTGTTTAGCAATAGGTCTCAGCTACCATATGTGCCATACGTGTTTGCCAATTACCATGTTTATACCCACAATACAGCATTTTCCCCAACATTTGAAAATACTAGCCAGCAGCACTGTCAAATTAATATGTGGGGCAACTTGCACCTAGTTTTCTAACAGAACTATTGCACATATGGAGTTACTTCCATGTTACCAGTGCACAGGGTATAACCCATGATTCATTAGGTGCAGGGCAGATGAATGTAGGGACTAGTGATAGGCGAATTTGCACCATTTTGCTTTGCCGAAAAATTTGCGAAACTGCGAAAAATTCACGAAACAGGGCTGGCGTCTCATTTTTGACGCCGACTTCTATTTTTGACACCGGCGTCAGATTTTTTTACGCCAGCATCCCTTTTTTTTGGCGAAAATGCACTGGGGTCCAAAAACGGACACCGGCGTCCATTTTTTTGACCCTGGCGAATTTTCGTGCCCGTTTTGCGAATCGTGCAAATTCACTGCAAATTCACACCTGCCGAATAAATTCGCCCATCGCTAGTAGGGACCCAACATGCTAACTAGACTATGGTAGTAACAGTTGCTCAAGCTAATTCCAGGGGTCCCGTGTATATTTGCACACAATTTCTCAATTTCTATGCACTACACTTACTCAGCAAGTAGTAGTGTGCAAGGAAAAGCATTACAAAAAAATTTATTATTTGGCATTTGGGGATATGCTGACAGGAGCTAAATAATTTTTGCTTTACAATTTACCATTAAGTCAGAAAAGTCTTTGCAGTTTGTTATTTGAGGTTTGGTCCCATTTCCTTAGCTATTATTAATTAGGTATCCCCATCATCGGAAATGGATATTTTTGACATTGTCTAAAATGATGTGATAAAAAATATATATACTTAGACGACCTCATTTTCCGCAGACTATAAATAATACAATAGAATGAAAGGGATTGAAATCTGGAAATGCACGTGCAGAGTTCAAGTCAGCAAACAGCTTTAATTACTTGCTGAGTTTTTCCTGGCTACTTTTTATTGGCCTGTCTCATTTTCATTTGGAAAGGTACCTTGGAAACAAAAAGTCTTGTCAAAGCTCATTGACCCTTTCCTCTAGAGTGGAGTGTGTTATAACAAGCGAAACCCAGTCAGAAGAATACTCATTTATCTACATTATGAATCTTTGCAATGAGAACATTTTAATCTTGGCTTTTTCCAATCCGATTAATTTACAGTCTTGCCATATGCAGGTATATGTGTGTCTGTCTGTCTCGAAAATATGTTGCCAGCCTCCCGTTTCAACTGCGCTTCACTGCACAATGAGAATTGACAAGAATGTTAATTATTAACTAGCACAAAGCAGACTACAAAATTGGGATTTTCAGTAGCATAAAACATTTTTTGATTTAGTTCTGAAAAATGAGAGAAATTAATTTGTTCTTGCTAATGTTCAAGAGTGGGACTGAGTATGTGGCATATGGTCTTTAATGTGGACTGGGACCTAGAGTCCATGAATTGGTCCATCTAGAAGACACAGGAGATGTCCACATGCAAAAATATGAGAATTTCTTTTTTGACATGGGCAGCGTCAATATGATAAGCCCCTCCCAGTAACACCAAGCTCCTCCCTCTTTCTTTAAGTTAACATTCCAGACCACACGAAAAAGGCCGCAGCTTGTTTATTAAGAAATCAACATAAATATATCAACATGATTTAAGGGGCCGATTTATCAAGGGTCGAATTTCGAAGTCAAATATACTTCGAAATCCGACCATCGAATTTAAATACTTTGACTCCGAAAAAGTTTTTTTCAGTGAATTTGGGTATCCTGCGGTCAAATTAAAATCATTCGATTTGAAGGATTTCAGCAATCGATCGAACGATTTTTATTCGACTTCAAAAAACGTAAAAAAAAAAAAAGGCTCTAGAAGGTCCCCATAGGCTAACATAGCACTTCGGCAGGTTTAAGTATTGAAGTCGAAGTTTTTTTAAAGAGACAGTACTTCGATTATTGAATGGTTGAATATTCAAAGTATTTTACTTAGAATCTAATTCGAAGTCGTAGTATCCTATTTGATGGTCGAAGTATCCAAAAAATTACTTCGAATTTTGAATTTTTTTACTTAGAATATTCCTTTCAATTCACTTCGACCCTTGATAATATGCCCAGAAGTGTAGTAATTGTAAAAAAATTACACTCCCTTTACTTCCTTCCTCCTTTAACCCCTCATGTCTCTACCCATCCTCACAGCAACCCAGGAATCAACTATACCCATAATCCCTAAAATTCTCCCTACTTCCTAGCCCTGTCATTCCCAGTTCCTGGCTCATTCCCCAAGGACATTCTTTATATTTGGTTTGTAAAATATTCTTTTCTTTGCTAAATTCCTCCTTTTGCCTTCTACTCAAAGAAAGGTCTTTATAAATACATGTCCATCTCACTAAAACAACACATTTTTTAAATTGTGAAAACTGGACGCAAAAACCATATGCTAGTTCACCGTCTATTAAAAAAAAAAAGTGAGTTTCCATTAGAAGGATTTGTGTGCTGTTAAGGTGACACATATCCGAGACCTGCAGGAACCATGAGCAATATAGAAACTGAGGACTAGATATACACTATTATTATATTTATTATATGATAACGTTTGTTATTATCAACATTCTTTATATGGAATGAATGCAGAAGGAGTTATTGTGCATGTTTATTATACTGTCATTCTGCAATTATATATGAAAAGAAGTTGTTGAATAAATGAACTATGCTGGGACTTTCTTTTATTTCTGAATAACTACAAGCAATTATACTTACATGTATATATATGTATACAAAAATAAATATATTTACATATGTATAACGGAATAAAAGAACCCTTTGTTTTCTTTATCCATCTCTCAGTAAAAGTCACTTTTTTTTCAATTTCTACATTAAAATGTGTGTTTTATTTGTATCTATTCAAACAACACAATTGAATAAAGCTCTGTAGTACTTGAAGAATTATTCTGGTCTCTTATGCATTTGTCTTAAAGAGATAAAGCCCAGTTTAGTGAGAAAATATGTTCATAGCTGTTGGCGACTGGCAATACTGGTAGATTTCTAGTAGAGATTTGGTAGATTTTTTAGAATGCCCTGCCATGCCCCAATCACAATCACAATCTGTTGTATGCAAATATCTGGGAGATGTTAATAAAATATGGGGGAGTTGGTGGCTCTGTTTCAGCAACTCTGTATTTATAGAATTGTGTTCAAAGAGTAGCACCTTACTCAACATACTCCACTGTCTCCTGTTGGGAATGCTGCACACAGACAAGTAAACAGTAGATTAGTGGCACAAGAGTGTTTCCCTTTGTGTTGTTCAGAGGCGCAAGCTAATTCTGTGTGGGCTCCACCCTACAACAACTATTGGAACAAGTGGAACAAGCTCTATTGCTCTGTGTATGAGTCCTAATGGGCTCAAATTTTTGCCCTTCAATTCTGCAGTACTTATGCCTCGAGCAATATATAGGGGCCGATTCACTAAATTCGAGTGAAGGATTCGAAGTAAAAAAACTTCGAATTTCGAAGTATTTTTTGGGCTACTTCAACCATCGAATGGGCTACTTCGACCTTCGACTACAACTTCGAATAGAAGTATCCGAACTAAAAATCGTTCGACTATTCGACCATTCGATAGTCGAAGTACTGTCTCTTTAAAAAAAACTTCGACCCCCTAGTTCGGCAGCTAAAAGCTACCGAAGTCAATGTTAGCCTATGGGGAAGGTCCCCATAGGCTTACCTAAGTTTTTTTGATCGAAGGATATTCCTTCGATCATTGGATTAAAATCCTCCGAAGGATTTAATCGTTCGATCGAATGAATAATCCTTCGATTGTACGATCGCAGAATTTGCGCTAAATCCATCGACTTCGATATTCGAAGTCGAAGGATTTCAATTCCTAGTCGAATATCGAGGGTTAATTAACCCTCGATATTCGACCCTTAATACATCTGCCCCTAAATGAACCCTCTTTAATGCTGTTAAAGGGGCTGTTCACCCATGAGATAACTTTTAGAAAGATGTAGAGAGTGACATTCTGAGACAAATTGCGATTGCTTTTCATCTTCTATTTTTTGAGGTTTTTGAGTTATTTTGCTTTTTATTCAGCAGCCATTCAATTTGCATTCAAAGCAGTCTGGTAGCTATGGTCCAAATTCTCTAGCAACCATGCATTGAGAGACTAGGATATGAATAGGAGAGGACCTGAATAGAAGGGTCAGTAATAAAAAGTAGCAACAACATTGCATTTGTAACCTTAGGGTAGGACTCCACGAGCGATTTTGTCGCGATCCGACGAGCTGCGACAAAACGCATGCGAATTGTCACATGCAACAAAAATAAGGTGAGAAATAGAATTGTCGCATGGTGTCGCAGTTTTGATCTGACGCAACACGACTGTCGGATGCAGACGCTGCCGTTTTGTCGCAGCGTGTCGGATCACAACAAAATCGCTCGTGGAGTCCTACCCTTACAGAGAATTTTTTTTTTCTTGAAGGGGTCAGCGACGTCCATTTGAAAGCTGCAAAGATTCAGAAGAAAAAGGCAACTAATTATAAAACTATAAAAAAATAAATAACAAAGACCAATTGAGAAGTTGCTTAGAATTGGCCATTCTATAACATACTAAAAGTTAAAAGGTGAACCACCCCTTTAAGGGTGAAGGCACAGGGAGATTTGCCCCCTGTTGGGAAAGCTGTGCTACCTGTGTGAGTGACAAATCTCCTTGTGCTGAATAAGAAGCTAAATAACTCAAAAAACACAAATAAAACATGAAAACCAATTGCACATTGTCTCTCCACACCATATTAAAGGTAAATTTAAAGGTGAACAAACCGGCAAACTGCTCAAACTGCGCAAGCGCCGACATACCAATCTCCCAGTCAGCTAACCGAGGACCCGGAAGATGGATGCCGTGAAGTCTGATGCCAGAATCTGCGACGAGGGGTAAATATAAAGTATGGGGCATTTCTCCAGGGGGGGAGTTAGACTGGGGGAGGAGGGAGGGTACTCTATGTGGGGTGGGGGGGTATGGGTTTTTTTTTCTACAGGGTTGAATTCTTCTTTAAGCTTAACTAAAGAAGTAGCTAGAAATAGTGTACATTATGTTTTGTGCTTCTGTACCAGCCCAAGGCAACCACATCCCTTTAGCAGTAAAGATCTGTGTCTCCAAAGATGCCCCAGTAGCTCCCCATCTTCTTTTCTGCTGATTCACTGCACATGCTCTGTGCTGCTGTCACTTACTGAGCTTAGGGACCCACTCACAATATACAGTACACATAGAATAGAAATGTCACAATATAAGGCTGATTAGTAATTTATACAGATAATTACTACATGGCAGCACAGAAACCAGTGCAATTAGCATCAGAATTTAATAATCAGCCCTGTAGCATCAGCTTATATTACAGGGGAAGATCATTTTCTGCTGGATAATTAGTGACGACCCCTAAGCTTAGCTTCTCAACAGCTGCTCAGAGCCCACTGAGCATGTGAGTGTCACAGACACTCCTCACAAAATCCAATATGGGAAACTCCTGTGACTGAATTTCTGGATCATTACTATTATAAATAAGTTCAATAACTTCAGTATATAAAATATGGCATTTCTAGCAATATTCTATTTTTAGAGTTAGTTCTCCTTTAAGGAGTATTTTCAGATTTGTTGTGCAGTTTTTCTGACGGACAACAAATCTCGTCGCCTTCCATTACCCTGTTAGATCTGATAGATCATCATCACATGAATCCAAAAGTGTTTTCTAAAACTGATGCAGCTTTTCCTGTCCTGCAACCTAAAGGTTAACATTGACACGCGCATGAAGCATTTTCATTATCCAATGTCACTATTCCTTCGAGAATATTCATTTCTAACAATGTTGCTTGACTCGCATGTTACTGTATTCAGAGGAGAGGATTGATAGCGGTCCGTTTGCTGCAATGCATCTGACTTAGGAAACAGAACACCAAGAAACAAATAATCTATGGTACTAGTTCACAAGTTAGATCCCATGGTATGAATGCCCCTTTAACAGACAAATGATAACAAGCAAAGTAATTACTAATCCACTGCACATCCCGTGACTAGCATGAGACCACAAAAAACAAAAAATCAAGGGGGGAAAATTTACTAAAGGGCGAAGTGACTAACGCTGGCGAAAATTGACGTCATTTTGGTGCTTCGCCGATTTACTAACGGGCGCAGGCATAACTTCGTCAGCGAAGGAGACAGACAGTAGCGCGACTTCGCAGTCTAACACCAGGCAAATTTTCGATTTGGCGAACGGACAGAACTGCGCAAATTCACTAAGATGTGGATTTTACTGAACGTTAGCTGTTCTTGCCTTCGCCACCTCAGACCAGGCGAAGTGCAATGGAGTAGATAGGAGTTCCTCAAAAAATACGCATTTTTCAGGGCGATAGGGTGCAAAGATCGTAAATTTTTTCTGGGGTACCCGCCTTCCCCGCTACATTTCCTAACATATGGAACATAAACGATACACTGGGCTCATGTGTAGGGCAATATAACAACTCTATTTTATTTTATTTAGCTTCCCTGGACTTGTGTAATGTATTTGCTGCAACAGATACGTCCATTGAAATTTAACTTCCCGCTGTAAGCAAATGAAACAACGCTAGCACAACTTTGCTTTGCTTGCCGCAGTAACGCTAACGCAACTTCGCCAGCGCTCGGCGCCCTGGACACAACTTCGGATTTTAGTGAATTAGCGTTGTCCTGGCGAATATGCACCTGGTGAAGTGTTGCTATGTGAGCGAAACCGTCGCTGGCGAATTTTCGGAGGTTAGTAAATTTGCCCCCAGGAGGTGAATGAGCAGCTATACTTACTTATAGTGATTATAGTCACAAATTCACTGGTAATTTCCACATTACGCCGCAAGCAAATGACTTTTTGAATCTGCGGCGACAATTTGCCAGCCGTATAATCCACCCTATCCAAAAAAATTTGTTGCATGTCAAAATTGACACGCGCATCAAAATTATTTTGATGCCCATTGACTTAAATGCATTTTGCGAATTCTTTGCCGTTTTGCGAATTTTTACGTAAATACGCAAATCGGCACAGATTCGTCCATCACTACTTACTTATATGGCTACACGGCCCTCCCTTCAGTCCTTGAATTTGTGCATGAGGGTCATGTAAAACACAAAACGCTTTGATTACATGGAAAGGAAGGATATGAACCAGCCAGGGAGACAGCGCTGTTTGCTTATTACTTTACACCCAGCCTTGAATATCATATATAACATTATTTTTTGTAGCTGCAGACCCCATGCTAATCACTATTTGTGCTTTACATCGTAGAAAAGCTCCAATTCAGCAGTGATAGAATTCTGCCAATTTCCTAGGGTCCCAGTATGTCTTTTCCATCCAATGATGTTTACATCCATTCAACTAAAACACTCAGAGTGTCAAAGTCCCTTTGTAGAAGAGCGCTGTATAAATGTTTTCCATTTTTCATAAGTTTAATGAAAATCATGTAAAAAGCACTGGGTTACAGCAGGTTTCCATTGAGATGTTGACAGTGCTATTAAATTGTACAAAATTCAAATGTTACCTTCACTTCTGGCTCTTTAGTTTGTGATAGAATAATTATATTTGCATTTAATGTGGGTTTTAGACTTTAACACATTCCATTCCACTGTACGTGAGTTGTATTTGCTGCCACAAGAGAAAGATGTATTATGATGTGGACGGTGGAACTGTTCTACTATTAGAGAATGCCATTTCTTTGCAATGAGCCTTTCAATTAAAAAGGTACCCACTACAGGACACAACAAATGTGCACCCAGGGAATCAGGGGCGCAAATTCACTAAGCGCCGAAGCGCCGAACGCTAGCGTTAATTCGCTAGCGTTTGGCATTTTTCACTACTGCGCAAATTCACTAACGAACGCTGGCGTAATTTCGCTAGTGTTACTTCGCACCCTTACGCCAGGCGAATTTTCGCTAGCGACGTAACTACGCAAATTCACTAACTTGCGCAGTGTACTGAACGCTAGACTTCCTTCGCCACCTCAGACCTGGCAAAGCGCAATAGATTAGATAGGGATTGTTTCCAAAAAAAGTCAAAATTTTTCTACATGATGGGTGATAGGCTGAAAAAGATCGAAAATATTTTTGGGGCTCCCCTCCTTCCCCCCTACATTTCCTAACTCATGGCAACTTACCTAGACAGTGGGCACATGTGTAGGGCAAAATAAAATTTTTATTTGCTGATTTGAAGGTTTTCTAGGCATTTGTAGTGCTAATACGTGTTCCTCCATTGAAATTTGAATTTCACGCCGTATGTAAATGAACCATCGCTAGCGAAACTTCGAAAACTTACGCTTCCCCTGTGCGCAACTTCGGATTTTAGTGAATTTGCAGATCGCTGGTGAAAATACGCCTGGCGATGTGTGGCGAAGTGTGGCGAAGTTGCACCTGGCGCAACTTCGCATCTTAGTGAATTTGCCCCAGGGAGTTCTGAAGTTAGTAACGGGTATGGGATCCGTTATCCGGAAACCCGTCAACCAGAAAGCATCGAATTAATGAAAGTCTTTCTCCCATAGATTCAATTGTATCCAAACAATTCACATTTTTAAAAATGATTTCCTTTTTCTCTGTAATAATAAAACAGTAGCTTGTACTTGATCCCAACTAAGATATAATTAATCTGGATTTGAATCAAAACCAGCCTATTGGGTTTATTTAATGTTTACATGATTTTCTTGTAGACTTAAGGTAAAAAGATCCAAATTATGGAAAGATCCATTATCTGGAAAACACCAGGTTCATAGCATTCTGGATCTCTGGTCCCATATCTGGATATGACATCTCTAGTGTTGTGAACACTTTATGCATGAGTTAATGCTACACGTTGGGGTGCAAGATTACCACAAAGGATTCCAAAAACAAAAAAAGGCAATGCACAAACATGTCTCCATTACGTTCCTTAGCCGTTCCCAGAGATTTCCCAGAGTCTCAATCAAACACTCAAACAAACTGAAATATCCAGACTATTATTGATATGCCTTTAGGAATACAATCCAGATGTCTTTTCTCATTTTAAATAGCAACACTAATCAGATTTCTTTTTTTTTTAATGAAATGGCAAATATACTTACTGCAAGCATTGGAGAGCCATTTGTACCGATATCCGCAGAGAATAATTACGCTTTATGATTTTTTGTTTCTTAAAGGGCACCTGTTGGGTAAAAATGTTATCCCCAACCAAAGGTGCAATAATAGAGCCCACATTCCGGTTAGGGATAACAGTAGTTTTTTTTTTTTTTTTAAAAATGCCCCACCAGCGCTACGCTACCAAAACTGGGAGGGACCTCCCGGAGCGAGCAGCCATATCCGGTCACTCGCATGCGCATAATGAAAATGTGCCCCGAATTGCTCGTTATGTGCATGCGTGTGATGTCACATGTGCGTTATGCGCATGCGAGTGAAACAACATGGCTGCTCGCACCGGGAGCTCCCTCGAAGTGCGGGTAGAATAGCACTGGCAGGGGGACATTCCTTTTTTTAAAAAAAAACTACTGTTATTCCCAACGGAATGCCGTCTCTATTAGCCCACACCTTTGGTTGGGGTGCCCTTTAAGTATTTTACTTTTTGTTCAGTTTAGAATATCTGTAGCTGGTTGTTAGGGTATTCATTACCTTAGCAATCAGGGAGTGGTTGAATAAGAGACTTGAAGAGACTGGTATATGAATAGGAGAGGACCTGAATAGAAATATAAGTCCTAAAAAGTAACAATAACAATAAAATTGTAGCCTTGAAGAGCAACAGGTTTTTGGCTGCTACGGGTCAGCGACCCCCATTTGAAAGTTGGGGAGAGCCAGAAAAAGAAGGCAAATAATTAATATATAATACAAAATAAATAATGAAGAACAACTGAAAAGTTGATTAAAACTGACCTTACTAAAAGTTAACTTGAAGGTGAACCACTCCATGAATAGCGAGGTGCAGAATGGATGCAATGCTGTATTCAGAGGAACAGTTATTTGCGTGCTATTCTGGAAGTGCAAAGAATTGCCCCATGGGACCAGCGAGACAAAGTGCAATATATTGTACAAAAGACAAGATGCAAAGTGTCCATGCCTTGATCTTTAAAGGGATCCTTTATGTCTCAACCTAAAAGGCAATTTTTCTATAGATACAAAGAGCTACCATCTTTTCATAGGGATTTAGGTATTTATATAAATATTAAATATTCCTGGAAGAAAATATGATACTTAAGTTAAGAGACTTTGTATTCAGCGGGGCACACAACTAGCAGTTTTAACCTAGTGCAGTAACCAATGACAAGCCATTAGAGGGTTAAACTTTTATTGCATTTAGAAGACAGTTCAAAGCTCATTGGTTGCTCTTCTAGTGGAAGAGGCCAATATTCCCCCAGTGCCTACAAGGGAGCCCCAAACAGGAGTGGGTGTGAAAAAAAAAGACTGCAATACTAGGCATGTACTTGTATTTTACAGTAACTTAAATAGCTATTTGAAGCTGTTTCTAGGGAGAAAGCAACAGTATTTATAAAGGAAGCAAATTTTCTTTGTTCATGTTTCGCTTCCCGTTAACCTCAACAGAAAGCTGCCCCAGGCCTCCTCTTGTAGGAATTTACAAAACAGGATATTATCTTGAAAAGACTCAACATTAGGGGGCCGATTCACTATGGGTCGAATATCGAGAGTTAATTAACCCTCGATATTCGACTAGGAACTAAAATCGTTCGACTTCGAATATCGAAGTCGAACGATTTAGCGCAAATCCTGCGATCGAACGATCAAAGGATTATTCCTTCGATCGAACGATAAAATCCTTCGAATCGAACGATTCGAAGGATTTTAATACAATGATCGAAGGAATATCCTTCGATCAAAAAAATCTCAGGCAAGCCTATGGGGACCTTCCCCATAGGCTAACATTGACTTCGGTAGCTTTTAGCTGCCGAAGTAGGGGGTCGAAGTTTTTCTTAAAGAAACAGTACTTCGACTATCGAATGGTCGAATAGTCGAACGATTTTTAGTTCGAATCGTTCGATTCGAAGTCGAAGTAGTAGTCGAAGGTCGAAGTAGCCCATTCGATGGTCGAAGTAGCCCAAAATACACTTTGAAATTCGACGTTTTTTTAATTCGAATCCTTCACTCGAGCTTCATGAATCGGCCCCTTTAAGTGAGCAGGAAAATGTTTTCAACCCAACCATTAAAAAACACAACTTACAGTAAAATCAGGAGTATAACTACAGAGGAAGCAGACCCTCCGGCTGCAGGGGGGCCCAGGAGGTATAGGAGCCCCATGAGGCCCTAAGTCATATACAGTTTCAATAAATATTGGTAAAACTCTAGATATTTTTGTGGCTGAAAAAATTTTTGCATCCGGGCCCAGTAATATCTAGTTCTGGATCCCAACACCGACATGTTATTTGTAAAAGTTGTTACTAGTGATGGGAGAATTTATTCGGCAGGCGCGAAATCATGCGATTTTCGGCAGTGTAAAAAAACGGACGCCGGCGTCAAAAACGAGGCGCCGTTTCGCAAATTTTTTTGACGTTTCGCAAATTTCGCCCCAAATTCGCCCATCACTAGTTGTTACACAACTTTTTAAATCTTTCCCTTGTGTTCTGGGTCTGTTTAAGGAAAACCTGTGTTAAAGAAGCCACGCATGGTTTTAGGCCCAATAACATTGTCAATATTGAGGTTTTTTTGCAAACATTCTTTTCCATGAGTAAAAAGGGTTGAGAACCAGCCCCAATAATGGGGCTGATTCTCAGCCTGTGGGATTAGCCTTAGCTTTAGTATAGCTCCCGCATGAAATTACCTGGCATTACAGATTATTCTGCTTCTACATTTGTTGCTCAACAATTGGAATACTGTATCTTCACTGATTAAGGTATAAATAGGCTATTGACCCTTTTGTTGCAGGAAATATCCTGTTTGTTGATGTGCACAGTAGTGATGGGCGAATTTATTTGCCAGGCGCAAATTTGCAGCAAATTACCGCATTTCGCTGGCATCTAACAAATTTGCGATATTGCAGCGAAAATTCGCGGCGACAATGTTTTTTGACACTGGTGACAATTCTGACGATGGCGGCAATGTAAACGCCTGCGACAATTAAACGGACGCCCATTGACTTTAATGTGCGTCAAAAGTTACCAGCATCGGAATTGTCGCTGGCATCAATTTTGTGAATTGTCGCCCATTTCGCAAATTTTTGTGGCGAAGCAAAATGGGACAAATTTGCCCATGACTAGTGCACGGGGTGAGCCAAAGTTACTTTATATGAAGCAGCAGTTCAATTTCACATGTCAATATTGGAGTTTTATAGAGTTGTATCAGGGCAGTGGAGGGGGAACTGCCCAATGTACTCTGTGGGATTAATTCCTACTTGAACATTATAACTTTGACCTTTGTTCAATATATTGTCAGACTGCATTTATACCCCTGCCAAGTGCAAAATGACAAGCCCGGCTTGAAGAGGAGCCTGATAAGTTGGCCAAACTCTTTTCTTTTCCAATAACAAATTCAGCCACATCTTAGATTACTGGGCAGGTTTTATTTTTCTGAAGATACTCAGCATATCAATACATCATCTGCTCTAAACCAGAAAGATTTCCATTGGTCAACATAGGAAAAGAAGATAGAGAAAATAGAGACATATAGGGGCTGATTCACTAACGGTCGATAATGTGAGTGTTATTTATAGCATGGCGTAAAAATGTTATCACTTCTTATATTTTTAGAATTAACGATCAATTCACTTAGAGTTCACTTGTCTAACTTAAGAAGTGATATTTTTACATTCATTTTAGCTGAATTGTGTGCGGTATTTTATAGCATGTGTTATGTTGTGCGTTTTGTTGTGCGATATTTTAGGGCATTTGATGTTATTAGTGCAATCTATAGCACCTAAGGCATTTGGGATACCACTGGCAGAGTACAAGTCTCGTTTTACAGTATTCTAGTCATTCCTTTCCTTGGGAAATTGAATATAATTCCATAACACAAAGGGGCACATTTACTATGGGTTGAATATCGAGGGTTAATTAACCCTCGATATTCGAACATCGAAGGAAATTCGTTTGATCGACGATCGACGGAAAAATTGTTTGATCAGACGATTAAATCATTGGAATCAAAGGATTTTAATCCATTGATCAAACGATTTTCCTTCGATAACAAACTGCCTAGAAAGCCTATGAGGACCTTCCCCAGGGGCTAACATTGGTGCTCAGTAGGTTTTAGGTGGTCGAAGTTTTTTTTTAAAGAGACAGTACTTCGCCTATCGAATGGTCGAATAGTCGAACGATTTTTAGTTAGAAACGTTCGATTCAAAGTCGAAGGTCGAAGTAGCCAATTCGATGGTCTAAGTAGCCAAAAAAATACTTAGAAATTCGAAGTATTTTTCCTTCTAATCCTTCACTCAAGCTAAGTAAATGTGCCCCAGAATGTAGTGCATTCTGGACCTGCCCAAGGTTTCATGAAAATGTGTTAGTGGCTGTAGATAAGTCTCCAGTTCCTCATAAAGGTCTTTAATTGCTGCCCTACAGCTCCTCACTAGATCTTCCTCTATTAATCCATCCGATGTTGTTTAGTAATGCCTACTCTTAGGAGGTGTTCAATTTCACAGTAATTATTGCACAATTTATGCTTTTATCTCTTAAAAGATGTTAGTGAATAATGCGTTAGGATTAATTCTATAAGTATCACAATGCGATTAGAATACCGCTGTGCAGAAATGTAGAATTAACGCTTGCGATATGTCTATTAGCGAATGCAGAAATACTTTGATGAACCATTCCTTAAATAAAACGTCTTAAATAACGCACAAAAAAGTGCGTTAAGGAATAACGACCTCTAGTTCATCAGCCCCATATTATATTAGAGAGAGAGAGATTGCTTTTGTCTTGATACCTGACTTCCGGATACATACATAATATTAAATAGAACTGCAATACTCAAAGTTCTGTTCATTTTTGGACCTCCCTGTTTTTAAAAGAAGGCCACTCAATTGTCTGAACCTCTCTGTGCATGTTTTGCATTTGAAAAGGATTCCTTTTAGGCCTTCTCTCCCTAGCCTTTTGGTTCTTTCACTTCCCAATAGCTTGTAATCAAGAATTGTGCCGTCAGAGCATTTTATTAGACCATTAATAATTACTAGTTTAGCTGTTTTTAGTTTATTTTACTCCCTTCTCCATCTTAACTTCTCTGAGCTTTTAGCCATCTCTTAATCAATCATTGGCTTTAGTGTTTAGTCAAGGCTATTCAACCACAACCACCCCAAGGTATGAAGATCTATATGTTCACTGTTTATATAGAGACCTTTATAGCAAAGCACTATCTGACATCTTTTTTTTTTTTTTTTTTAGGAAAGAATCATACAGATGAAGCCACTTGGATTTGTGAGTTAAATGCGTCATGACTCAGGGGTAATTGAAGAAACTGTGTTATCTTAAGTCATCTTAACTCATTTAATGCATTTAACCTTTTCATTAGCATACCAAAGCTCCATTGTTCACAATGGTGAATGCTTTAATTAGATGGGATGTTGTGACGCAGTTTTCTGTGTTAAATGAGATAAATGGGATATCTGTGTTTAGTTATTCTGTGTCAAACAGACAAACCAAAGTGGCTTCATCTGTATATCTCACCATTCAAGCACTCTGTGATCATCTTAGGAATTCCACCCTATTCTGAGTAGTTCATCTGAGGCCACTTTCTGTCCTGTTCATCATGGTATTGCATGTTTGTTCTACTATAAATTGTAACTTGTAGAGTTTCATATTATGTAACGGTTTCATTTGAAAATATGACTAGAAAAATGTAGTGATAGCATGCACAATGTTATATTCATGGATTTATTAAAAATATTTTCCTATTCATTTTATTTCTGTTTCTAATTATAGTCAGAGGCTGATCAAAATGAACATAAAAAGAGGTACAGGTATGATACCTGTTATCCAGAATGCTCGTGAACAGGAGTATTCTGTATAAGGGATTTTTCTGTTTTTTTGTATTTGGATTATTATTATTATTATTATTAACATGTATTTATATAGCGCCAACATATTGCGCAGCACTGTAAAGTAAATGTGATTATACAACTACATCACACGAATTACATATATAGAATATATGGAGTAACAAACGTCACAATCAATACAGGTACAAAAAGGTAAGGCCCTATGCATATACATACAGTCTAAAGGGGAGGGAGTAATACACAAGGTGTGGGAGTGGGCAAGATCGAAGTAAGTGGGTGAGAAATGTGGTATTGTATGTGGTGTTGCGTTTGGTAGTTAAGCGGAGTGAGGGTAGGCTTCTCGAAAGAAGTGCGTTTTCAGAGATTTTTTGAAAGTAGAAAGGTTGGGAGAAAGTCGGACAGACCGTGGGAGAGCGTTCCAGAGGAGGGGTGCAGCCCTTGCAAAGTCTTGAATGCGAGCATGTGAGGAGGTAATGAGAGAAGAGTTGAGTAGGAGGTCAGTAGAGGAGCGTAGTAAGCGAGTGGGTGAGTATATAGAGATGAGTTCAGAGATGTAGGGTGGAGCAGAGTTGTGAAGTGCTTTGAAAGTCAGTGTCATTAATTTGAATTTGATTCTGAAAGGTAACGGAAGCCAGTGCAGGGATTGACAGAATGGCGAGGCAGAGGAGGAGCGGTTGCTGAGGTGTATGAGCCTCGCAGCAGTGTTCATTATGGACTGGAGAGGTGACAGTCTCTGGAGGGGGAGGCCAATTAAAAGCGAGTTACAGTAGTCTAGACGCGATATGATTTTGGATATGTTCTTTAGGTGGAAGTGACATGATTTGATAAGTGACTGGATATGAGGAGTGAATGACAGGGCAGAATCTAGGATAACCCCAAGGCACCGGGCCTGGGGAGAGGGGGTGATAGTGGAATTGTTAACTATGATGGATACTTCGGGGATGCTACTGGTGTTATTTGGAGGAAAGAGAACCATTTCAGTTTTGGAGAGGTTTAATTTAAGGTAGCGTTGCGACATCCAGGTAGAGATAGCGGACAGGCAGGAGGAGACGCGAGTTAGGAGTTCTGGGTTGAGATCAGGAGATGAGAGATAGATCTGAGTATCGTCAGCATAGAGGTGGTAGTGGAAACCGTACGAATTTATTAATTTGCCAAGGGAGGAAGTGTAGAGGGAGAATAGTAATGGTCCTAGGACAGAGCCTTGAGGAACTCCAACAGAAAGAGGTAGGGGAGAAGATGATACTCCATTGTAGGAGACACTGAAGGAACGATTGGTGATGTAAGAAGAGAACCAGGACAGGGCTGTGTCAAGAAGGCCAAGCGACTGGAGGGACTGGAGGAGGAGAGGGTGATCTACAGTGTCAAATGCGGCTGAGAGGTCAAGCAGTATTAGTAGTGAGAAATGATTGTTGGCTTTTGCGGTTAAAAGGTCATTAGTTAGTCGAGTCAGGGCAGTTTCCGTGGAGTGTTGTGGCTTAAAACCAGATTGTAGGGGGTCTAGCAGGTTGTTGTCAGAGAGGAATGAGGTAAGTCGGTTGTAGACTAGGCGCTCAAGTAGTTTAGAGATGAAAGGTAGCAGAGAGATAGGTCGGAGGTTGTCAAGATTGGAGGGATCAAGAGAGGGTTTTTTCAGAATGGGGGTGACAAGAGCATGTTTTAGTTGAGAAGGAAACAGTCCAGTTGAGAGCGAAAGATTAAATAGGTGAGTTAAGGCTTTGATTAGACCAGCATTGGTATTGCGGAGAAGTTTTGAGGGAATTGGATCAAGCGGGCAGGTGGTAAGGTGAGAAGAGGCCAGAAGCTTTGAGACTTCCTCATCAGTGACAGGGGTGAAGGAGCACAGGAGAGACTGGGGAGTGTGAAGGGAGGGTGGTGGAAGTCTAGGGGGGTTGAGTAGTGTAATGTCCCTTCTAATAGTGTCAATTTTGTTTTTGAAGTGCTCAGCAATATCTTGAGCAGAGACAGATGTGCATGGAGGGGGTGGAGAAGGGGAAAGGAGAGTGTTAAAGGTGGAGAAAAGTTGTGCTGGTTTTTTAGAAAGGGAGTTAATGAGTGAAGTAAAGTATGTTTGTTTGGCTTGGAAGAGGCTGGTGTTAAAGGAGCGCAGGGCAGATTTGTAGCTCCAAAAGTCTGATTCTGAACGGGATTTGCGCCAGCGACGCTCAAGTGCACGTGAGTGTCTTTGGAGCGCTTTTGTATGAGCAGTATGCCAAGGTTGAAGTGGTTTGGGTCTAGAACGTTTCGTTTTTATAGGAGCAAGCTCATTTAGGGCAGTGGTGAGAGTACTATAGTAGACAGAGGTAGCCACATTAGGACAAGAGATGGCTGAGATATTAGAGTGAAGAGAGTCAAAGGAAGAAGAGAGATGTGACATGTCTACAGCTTGCAGGTCACGGTAAGTACGTGTTTGGGGAATAGCAGGGGGTGAGGAGGGAGTTAGTGAGAGTTGAAATGTGAGCATATTGTGATCAGAGAGGGGAAATGGTGAGTTAGTAAAATTGGTGGTTGAACAGAGTCTGGTAAATATGAGATCCAGAGTGTTACCACTGGAGTGAGAGGGGGAGTCTGAGCACAAAGATAAGCCTAGGGAGGAGGTTAGTGAAAGAAGTTTAGAGACAGAAGAGTTGTTAATGTTGTTAACGGTTATATTAAAGTCACCTAATATGATGGATGGGATGTTAGATGAAAGAAAGTAAGGAAGCCAGGCAGCAAAGTTGTCCAGAAATTGTGCAGTTGGTCCTGGTGGTCATATGGATTGCCATACCTTAATGCTACTAAAAATAATTGTATCATTAATTAAACCCAGTAGGATTGTTCTGCCTCCAGAATGGCTTAATTATATCTTAGCTGGGATCAAGTACAAGGTATTGTTTTATTATTCTAAAAAAAATGTGAATTATTTGATTAAAATAGAGTCTATGGGAGATGGTCTTCTCATAATTTAGAGCTTTATGGATAATGGGTTTCTGGATAACTGATCCCATACCTGTATTAATGTAGATTTTTTTTAATAGATTTGTTAGATTATTTTTAGTGTGAATCTCTCCCGTTTCACAGGAAAACTAGTGAATTTCCTGCAAAGTTCACAAAACGGCAAAAAATTCGCGAAAAATTGTGAAATCGGAAAGTTCAGGAAAAAATCATGAAATAGTACCATTTTCACAAAAAAATTGTGAAATTCGAACGATTTTATGAAAAATAGAGCAATTTGAACGTTTTCACAAAAAAATTGAGCAATTCAAAAGTTTTCACAAAAAAATCAAGCAATTCAAACCTTTTCACAAAAAAATTGTGCAAATCAAACGTTATTACAGAAAAATTGTGAAAATCGATAAGATTTGCAAAATTAATTCACCGGCGCCAAAACGTGGGAATTCGCCGCAAATTCATGCCGGCCCATTTGCCCATCACTAATTGTTTTTTATTACAAGGAGTAGCATAGCACAGTAGAACAGACAATAAGGGAAAGGAACCTTTAGCACAAAGGAGTTACATTTAAACCTGCTCCTTAAGTAACAGAAGATTGGGCTAAAAAGATTTTCCCCTGGAGAATGTCAATAACCTGCACTTCAGTGTAAACATTTAGCAAACTCCTTTATAAGTGATTTTAGGTTTTCTTACAACTGGTGTTGCTTTTATAATATTTAAAATACTGGAATTTGCTGGATGTTTTTGTTAGTGCAGTTTTCTGACCCCCAGAAAATAAATGATTACAACGCAGCATCTCCAGGAAATGATTCAGCTTGATAGCTCCAGTAACATTATATGCTTTAGTAAGCAGTATCATGAACCATGAACTAGCTTTATCAAACAGCAGGATTACTCTGCCCACTGGCAAGCATTTCTCAATCTGTAGAATTCTCCGCAGAGCCAAAAAGGTCCCGTTGCACTTATCACTATCACTCTCATTAATGTAGCTGTGTCGACCCCCTGCTTTGTTAATAACAGCAGCACAGTCTTAATAGTGTTAAGTGATATAAACTACCTGATCAATGAACCTTGTTACCTACCCACTTCCCATTAAATACCCCCTGCCGTTAATGTGCTTTGGATGGCTAATAAATGTGCAATGTTCCCATGGACCTTAAATTCATATAACCCAAAATGATATACAGTATGTCATCACTTCCAAAGCTGCATACATAATTAGCAGAATGTTTAAAAGCAATGATCAATGAATACAGATGGACTTCAGCTGTCAATTGAATTCATTCGTACAGCATGTTAAGAGACAATGAAACATACATCAGAACGCATAAGAAATTAAAAAGACAAGGAAATGCTGTATATATAATGCTATATACTGTATGTGTATATATATATATATATATATATATATATATATATATATATATATATATATATATATACATACAGGGGCGTAACTATAGAGGAAGCAGACCCCAGGGGGCCCAGGAGGTATAGGGGGCCCCATGAGGCTCAAATTCATATACAATTTCAATACATTTTGGTAAAACAGGATAACCTCTGGATATGTTTGGGGCCCTAAAATTAATTTGCTGTGGGGCCCAGTAACATCTAGTTTCACCACTGTATATATATATTTATATATATATATATATATATATATATATATATATATATATATATATATATATATATATATATATGTATACACATACACACAGTCCTACCAGACTGGTGCACTCGATACAGTCCACAGCTGCCTGGGTGCTGGTCAAATCATTGATACATAATAAACAAACAAACCACACTTCAAGGACTTGTAAAGTGATCAAAAAAGATAGTGCTTTATTCCCAACATTTCGTCACCCTCACTGGGGCCGTCTTCAGGAGAGTGTGTATATATATATATATATATATATAGTATATATAATATACATCTCTGTAGGGCTTTTTAAAATGCCAGTTGGATAATCTGGTATCTGCGTAGTCCTTAGGGATGTAGCGAACCGCCGCCGATGTGTTCGCGAACGCCGTTCGCGAACACCGGCAAAAAATGCGGACAGTTCGCGAACAGTTCGCGAACTTCGAACATCCGAAAATCGTTCGATTCGAACGATCGAAGGATTTTAATCGTTCGATCGAAGGATTTTCGTTCGACTCGAACGATCGAAGCCATTCGATCGAATGATTTCATTCGATCCAATGGCTTCGATCGTTCGATTCGAACGAAAATCCTTCGATTTTAGCGGTCGAAGGAATCGAATGGTCGAATGGTCGAACGATTTTTGTTCGAATCGAACGCGAACTCGTATTGGCGAACGTCGCGCGACGTTCGCGAACATTCGGCGGACGCGAACAGTCGAAGTTCGCGCGAACTAGTTCGCCGGCGAACTGTTCGCTACATCCCTAGTAGTCCTGTATCTTTTTGAAAAAGGTATTTGTGTAATTTTTCACTTATTTGCTATCATATACTACAGGGTCATTTGCAATTACTGTCCCGAGTGTATTAAAGTAAAAGGAAAGGTTCAAAACAAAGTAAGCTTTATCAGAAAGGTCTATATAAATACACCAGTAAACCCTCAAAGTAATGTTGCTCTGAGTTTGGGGCAAAAATTCTCTCTAAAGCAGAGGGAGTTAAAGTCCCAGAATCCATCACATCACAGTGGCACAAGATGATGGAGGGATTGGATTACACTGTGGGCATGAGGGGGGCAGGGATGTTGTCCTTGAAAACACATACATTGAAAAATACATTTAACTTTATTTTTGGAAGTCTAGGTAGTGTTTAATTACCTTTTATTCTTGAGACCAATTGAATGAACTCATTTCAAAAAGGGGCAATATTTCCCTTTAAGGTATGGTACTTCACATTATAGAAAGACCCCTTCCGTAGCAAACCATGCATTCTGGATAATGGAGCCATACCGTTAATTCATATCAATTTTATATTAGAGATATCGTATTAAAGGAAAAGGAAAAACTTCAACCTAAGTTTGATGGCTAGTGATGGGAGAATTTGTCCCGTTTCTAAAAATGTGCAAAATGGTCGAAAAATGAGCAATACGTGAATTTTTACGCTCACGTTAGAATTTCACAGCACTTTAGCTAATTTATTCATCTGTAACGGAACGCAGTAATTTGCCGCAAACTTGCGCCTGCCAAATTTATTTGCCCATCACTACAGATCGATTTAATCAGCCCCCCTTTTTGAGCATTACTCAATATTTCCCTTGTGGTGCTTACTTTTATGTAGGTGACCGCATAAAAAAATGGTGTGCACTTCTGTTCAGAAGATTCAAAGTATGTTCATGCATTTATTTTGTGTGCATGCACTGCCTCCTAATGTGCATGCACCTGGTCTTGGTGAAGGAGCATTAGGAGGCAGCTTTACTCCTTCAGCGTCCCTAAGACGCAAGGTCCTAGAGACTGCTCAGTTTGTCGCACCGCCCCCTGCGAGTGCAAGTGCATGCACTGGTTCATTGCGGAGCTGTGGCTCTCCTGGGTTTTTAGTATATGGCTGGGCAGCATGCCACCCCTGAAATTTTACCGCCCTAGACCCGGGCCTTTGTGGCCTTGCCACAAATCAGGGCCTGGCCAAACTTATACTCTTATAACACTTCTCTTGTCCTTTAAATGTCGGTAAACATGCACATTATTTTACATGTGTTTAAAATGGAAATGAGAAAATGATTTGCCTTTTTAAGTGTCCCATGTGACTCAAGAAATGCTCTTTTGTCTTCTGTCTATTTTTGTTATGTGTTTATTTAAAGGGATACTGTCATGGGATTTTTTTTTTTATCAAAATGAATCAGCAGAATTCTGCACTGAAATTCATTTCTCAAAAGAGCAAACAGATTTTTTTATATTCAATTTTGAAATCTGACATGGGGCTAGATATATTGTCAATTTCCCAGCTGCCCCAAGTCATGTGACTTGTGCTCTGATAAACTTCAATCACTCTGTACTGCTGTACTGCAAGTTGGAGTGATATCAGCCCCCTCCCTTTCCCTCCCCAGCAGCCAAACAAAAGAATAATGGGAAGGTAACCAGATAGCAGCTCCCTAACACAAGATAACAGCTGCCTGGTAGATCTAAGAACAACAATCAATAGTAAAAACCCATGTCCCACTGAGACACATTCAGTTACATTGAGAAGGAAACACAGCAGGCTGCCAGAAAGCATTTCTCTCCTAAAGTGCAGGCACAAGTCACATGACCAGGGGCAGCTGGGAAATTGACAAAATGTCTAGCCCCATGTCAGATTTCAAAATTGAATATAAAAAAATCTGTTTGCTCTTTTGAGAAATGAATTACAGTGCAGAATTCTACTGGAGTAGCACTATTAACTGATGCGTTTTGAAAAAAAAACATGTTTTCCCATAACAGTATCCCTTTAAGATGCCTGTTTACCTTGGATGACTCCAGTCATTTTGATTCTCCTAGTTGCACAGTACACAGTGACCTAAAAGGATTTACTTCAATTCTCTCAGCTGGAAGCTGTGCACAGAACCATTCTGGATATCATTTGTTATGTGCTTTAGATCGAAATTTCTCTTTGACAAGCTGCCCAACTAAATATAAGCTGAAAATACTACAATTTAGAAAGAGAATACTGTTTATGGGCAATATTGTAACAATTGGATGATTTTTGGCAAATGTTTTATGACACTGAATAGTGTTTGGTAATGATGAGCGAAAAATTCACAAAAATAAATTCACTTATTACTAATGTTAGGCCCCTAATTAGTATTTTATCTGATTGAATTCAAATTATAAAGTGGACTTCTTATTTTCCCACCAGACTTTGGGTGTTAGAGTGTATTAGATATTTCAAATTAAATGCATTATTTTTGTACAACAAACTACATGAATTCTTACAGTACAGTAAAAAGAAGTAATTCATCTGAGACATGGAGACAACATGAGACAATTATATAAAAATAAATATTTATGAGAATGTTTCTGACAAACTTCAGTACAATACCTACAGGATACTACAGTATCTGCCTTTGATTCCACTAGCTGAGGTTCCACTCAGAGTAATCTCTGACTTTCTAAAGGCTGACAAGGAGTATCCTCTGGGGTACCCATTGCTCAGTCATACAGGTATGGGGTCTATTGTCCAGAATGCTTGGGACTTTGGTATTTCTGGTTTTCATTCTTTAACTCTACTAAAAAAACAATAAATAAACCCAATGGGATTGTTTTGTGACCAATATGAAGTCATCAAGTTTAGATACCATCAAGTACAATGTACAATGTTTATTATTAAAGAGAAGAAATTAAATGATTTTTAAACATTTAAATTATTTTATTAAAATGGGATAGCCTTCCCTTAATTCTGAGGATTTTGGATAGCTGTACCAGTTTACGGTTTTGTTCTCAGATAAGTTGTGTAATTTATTTTGGCTTCTGACATCTATGACTATGAGCATATCAGCTACTACTCTAGAAGTAGCTTTGACAGTCCCTGGTCTAGAAACACAGCCATCTTTAAAAAAACATTTTCTGTTAAACTGGTAGATAAACCATTTTAGAAGCAGAAGTGGGTGGCCTGAAAAACAAAAAGTACATTTTAATAGAACATGCCAACATTATTCTATAAAACTGATAATTTAGTGTATTCTAGATTCAGAATTGTTTCAGTATAATGAAAAAGTCTCACAGAGGAGCCCTGACAAGCAAGCAGAGAGGCGGAGCAATGACTGGGATGAAGAAGGACCGGGAAAATAGTGTAGTTTGATGGCAGCTGTGGGGAGAGTAGGAAGCAGGAGGAAATATAAAAGGAAGGAAGTGAGGTAATTACCTTTGTGAGAAGAGACGAGAATGTTCTGCCAACCCTCCCTTATGGTAAGGGGTAGTTTGGGGTAGGCAGAAGGGATAATGCCATTGGTACAGTGTTCTGCATTCATTTCCTAGCATATGTTTTAAGGCCACTCTACAAAGAATACTAATACTTATAAAGAGCAATATAATACAGGGTGCAGAAAAACTTAGGATCTTCTTGCTACTTTGAAAACAAAAATACAGTCTTAGAATACTAAGAGTGGAATCGAGTGACGTATACACATTTCTTTTTTATGCAAATAAATTCTATTTTTAAGTGGAAACTGGCATTCCATTACTTTATTTTCTAAACTGGTGGGTTACAGGCTGCTGCTGTAGAAAAAAAAAATCCTTCAAGTTGTTAAAAAAAAACATCCACCAATAGTACATTGTTTCCTAACACAACTAGTGTAGGCGTTGGGTGGTGTAAGAAGACTACATCTCGGTGTCAAGGGAGATAAGAAAGTGACACGGATTAAAACAGATTGTTGATCCACAGCAAAGAGAAGCTCGGAAACTATGGGACTGAAAGCATAAATGTCAATTTGGGATGATAAAGGATACAATCTAAATGTAATATGAGAGGCCCCCAGACAAAAAGGAAGAAACAAGAATTGCACATTATAGGGCAATAACAATGATAAATAAACCTTGCTGTAAAAGCAAACCTAGTAAAATTATTCTAATTATTTTATATTGTGAGAATCAACGTTACAAAATCACACATTCAGTTTTATATGAGTTTGTGGCGGTATCTTGATCAGTTGCATAATATCTGCCCCAGTGTAAATATTATTTCTAATTCCATCTCATTGTCTTTTGTTATATTATCTCTGCAGCTTCAGAACCCCAAGGATATCTAACATTTCTCCATGCCAGTGGAACATTGACAAATGCCGAGTATTTATCCAGGCAAAGAACAAGGTCAATGCTTCAAGGTCATTTAATTTCATCCTCTAGAATTTTCTTCTCCCCAACGGATTTTCACTTCATGACTCTCCGTCTGATAAGTTAAGAATGGAAATCTCACTTTAAATCAATTTTTGACTTCCCGTGTCACATGATGTCAAACTCAATGAAATCAGGAACATTAGGTTTGTGGCTGAGAAGATGATGATAATTTGTGTGCGGTATATGGAGATGCCATGATATCGCAGGAGAACTATGGCAGAGGTGACAAATGCCAATGCGTTTATTGCTTTTTATATTAACTGCAGGGAATTTGCTGTGTATAATAGAAGATGTGTCATAATGTTGCAGTTCAACTAGTAATTAATAAAGGATTTTTTCAGATAAGTTGGACCATTTTTTGTTGAGATCTTGGTATTATGATTTCTTTGCATGCATCTGTCATAAGATATGTGCTCAGTCATTAAAATGTGTAACAATTTATCAAGATGACAAGAGCCAACATCTCAGTGGTCTGATTATATAGTAATTAGTTTAGAACATGCAGATATGTAAGGTTATAAATTCATCACCTATCGCATTTCGACATAAACAGTCCAAACGCTTGATCCGATCATTTCATTTACACCTGATTTATGTTCTGTCTTGAGTTCAGCAATTGCTGAAAGAATAGCACGTATTTAAACTCACCGCAGACTTTGCCACGGTTTACAGTAGTAATCCATCACAAAGATAAGATAGAAAAGATTATATAGACTTGATATATATTGTACTTTTACCATGGTTTAATCATTTTTTTTCTTAATGATCTTAATTTTTCTATACGAATATTAAAGGGCTTATCAGGTAGGACATGAATAACAATGTTTCTATATTATTATAGAACACATGGATGTACATACAGTACATGACATACTGTGCAGGATATATTGCCCTGAACATCCTTTACAGGTATGGGATACATTATCCTGAACATATTGAGCAGGTACAGGGTAATTATCCTAAACATATTGTACAGGTCTGGATTATATTGCCCTGAAGTTACTGTAACAGGTATGGAATGTGTTATCCTGAACATACTGTACAGATATAGGATATATTATCTTGAACATACTGTACAGGTACAGATTATATTGTCCTAAACAAACTGCACTGGTATGAATTTTATTGCCCTAAACATACTCTGGATTATATTGTCCTGAACATTCTGTACAGGTACAGGATATATTATTGTCAACATACTATACACGTATGAATACATTATCCTAAACAAACTGTACATGTATGGATTCTAATACTGTAAACATCACAGAACAGTGATGGGTGAAATTGTCCCATTTCGCTTCAACGAAAAATTTTAAAAATGGTTTCTACTGTTTTTTATACAAAAAGTGACAATATAATCTGAGATCAGTTTTGCCGAAACATTTGGTTTGAAACAATACATACTGCAGCATTTAATTGTCTATTTGTTTCACCAATATTATTCTCAATGGGGCTGTACTCACACAGACGCATGTATGCGCCGTATGGGGCCCTGTGATTTCTGATGGCGGTCCTGCACGTCTCTGACTGCAAATAATAGTTTGTGTGCAGATCCGTGAATTCACTATAGTACACTGTGAAGACACTGAAGCATGGTGGCGCAAGGATTATGATATGGGGATGCAAATAGGTGTTGGGCCTATTTATCTCATACCAGGGATCATGGATCAGTTTCAAAACATCAAAATACTAAGAGGTCATGTTGCCTTATGTCGAATAAATCTGGTCAGGAGCTGTGGAGCGCACAGGTAGAATAAAGCTGAGGGCATGTGGCCATTTCACCCTATTTTTGAGACAAAGAACAACCAGTAGAAGATATTCATTATTGTATTTTTTTAATAAAGGATTCAAAATAGTTAACATTGTGCTGGAAGGATGAGGTACTAAAGGGGGCTATAATGTTTTTTTTTTAACTAAAACATTTTTAGTGTTACTGGTCCTCTTAATAATAGAGAGCTGACCATGCTCAATATGCTTCTTTAACCCATCTCTGATCAGGTTGGTGTAATGGAAATATTCCAACTGGATTTAGGGACTAGCACATATAATGATCTGGTACAATATTGCAAACAAATGTTTGGGGTTAAGTTCATAACCCCAACGTACTCCCTTCAAGTCCCAGTGCATTTGAGAAAGGGAAGGAGGAATGTGGTTAATATACGAATAATGAGTATGTTGAATCAATAAAATGTTTGTAATCATGGTCAAACTACAGAAAAACATCTACATACAAAGTTTATGTTAATTTTATTTGCTTATGATGAGTTGCCTTGTGCCCTTTGGTAAATAGAGGAAATCGGAAAGCAATTTACTTATTGAACTGCAGCAAAATCACACACAGCTGTCATTAAGAGATCTTAATAACGAGACCTCTAATGTTCCCAAAACATCAAGGACCATTACAGCATTAATTATGAAATCATCAGACTATTTATCTAGTATGTTATGGCAAAACCTCAGCATATAAAATCCTACCCTTTGAGAGTTGTCTTCCTCTGTGTATACTCTGTACTTGCATAATTGTAGCATCCTGCTTGGAGTTGAACCAGTGATCTGGTGTTTTCTGGCTGTCTGCATTGCCTCTGCTCTACGTGAGCAGACAGCTATTGTCCTGGTTTACTTCTATTTATATCTTTATAAATGGAAGAAGGCATGGCTTGTTTTACCTGTTGACAATATCGTCACAGGTGATCAGTGTAAGCCATTAGTCTGGCTATGAAACCTCCTGCTCTGCACTGATTCATTGCCCAACGTTGATCTATTCTCAGATAGTTCCAGTGTGTACTCATGATCTGATTTACTGTTCCTGAAATTTGCCTGTCCTTGATTTGTGCTGATTCACTGCCTGAACTAACCTTGCCTGATTACTGTCTAATCTTCTGGATCCTGATTCTGCATCGCTCTGTCTGTTTGCTTTTGACCCCGGCTTGTTTATCCTGAATATACTCCTGGTTCCTGATCCTGGTATTGATCCTGCCTGTTCCATGACTACTCTCTCTCTCTGTTCCAGGTCCTTCCTGTATATGTTACAGTTCTCTTGCCTGCCAAGAACTCCTGCCTCACTCCTCTCACTTTAAGACTTGGTGGTATCCAAGTAGAAGAGGGCTTCTCCCAAAGCAAAGGGAATATGAATATTCTCGATTATGATTTGTTTTGATATCATTTTTATTTTCCAAAAATATTTTAGGAAATTGTGTTTTGATCATTGGGTGTAATTGGTAATATCCCAAGCTATAATATTTTATCCTAAAGTAGAATATTTTAAGTGCAGTTGGATGCTTGATAGAAGATCTTTGCTACTCCACTGAATCTCCACTATTACCATCTATTGTTCCAAGATGGGGGCCTAAATGGTACTGACAATTTTTGATGGGATTATACCTCATATGAGAAAAAAAGGTGTTTGCTTATAAAGCAGAATCCACTTACATCTTAAAACTGCTACAATACTAACACAGAATTATAAAAATATATATTAAAGACATCATAATGTAATTGCTATTCTCAAAATCAGCCATTTATAATTTTGACAAACTTAATGGAATTCAAAAACATAGATAAAAGTGAAATTTAATTTGAGAAGCCTGTTGCTGTGTACTGTATGTAATGTTTTGTGTTGCCTTTCCACTCAAGTGATTAGAATTTTCATTTGAGGAATCACTTAAGATGTGTCTGTAAATGTGTCTAAGTCATTCTTTAATGCACTTTGCATCTCTAAGCGGTTGTTATGAACAGTGGGAGAAGTTCCCGCAGTCTCACAAAGAGAATCCAGTGTATCAATATTAGTTTGTCTAGCAATCTGTTTTCCCCCTCCTCTTGTGAAATAATTAAACTGCCATGTTGAGATGGCATTAACCCACAGCATTTTGTTTAAATGACTTACATCAAAGCTGTGAAACTTCATTAGACTATTATTTACATTAGACGCCACTAGGAAACTAACAGAATTATTGTTTGCTGGACAATTTTAAAGACATTAAACATTTATTTTTTTATTATCTTAGCAGTGGCCCACTTACAGTAGTTGTCATGGATATTAATGATGTGATGGTTCCATGTACACAAGGAATACATAAAACTACAAAACTAAATACAATACAATACAATACAATACAATACTGTTATTTTATATATCTAGCAAAGTTAAGAGGCTTTACATGTTGTTGCTTTTCGGGGTCTTTCTCATGATTGGCTGATTTTGTCTTGACTTTAACCCAAGTATCATCAGACGTGTTCTCCTAGGTAATTGCAATGCCTCTTCTGCAAAGTAAGAACCTTGCCTCTGGTGGCAGCAAGTGGTCAGTTACAAGGGGGCTGCAAAAAGCCACCTCTTGTAAGTTTAAGAGATGAATTTCTGGGTTTTAACCCAGACATTCAACTCTGCTAGTGCAGAGAGTACTATTGTGCTCAATGCTCTAGCGATGCTTCCCCCCCTTTGACCCGCTCCTACACTGATTTTTAATCACGGAGCGGGAGAGGGGGACGGCATCTGGGCTGTTGCCTCGGATGACAGCAGCCCAGGATCGCCACAGGGTAATTGATAATGCACTCTGCCTTTTCAGAATAATCAGATTGCCAAGATGGTTTTGGGAAAAGATAAAGAACTTTTTAATTAAAGGAAGCAGGAAGAATTAGTAACACCTAGGGCCCAGCGGCCCTAGGTAACCCAGCCGGCCACCACATCCCCCACCCCATGCCCGACTGCAAGTGTGCATGCACCATGTCAGAGGGGAGGACAGGGAAGGGCAGGGGAGAGCAGCAGAGGGGTGGGACAAGAGAGTGACAGAGGGGAGGGATGGGAGTGTAACAGAGGGGAGAAAGGCAAAGGGGCATTAGGGGTAGAAAGAAGACAGTTTACCAGGTACATGCCGAGCGCCTCCCTATTATTGTGCCTTAGGCAGGTGCCTCTTCTGCTTATCCCTAATTCCGGCCCTGATCTGGAGATTGCCACCATCACAAGAAGGACTTCATTGCAGTGAAGGAACCAAGATAGAGGTTTATGGTAAAAGTTCAAAGCAACGTGTATGGTATAAATCTTACACTACCTCAACTCAAAAAACTACTCAAAAAACACCATACTCAAATTAATGTATAAGGGTGGTAGCATTATGCTGGATGGCTGGACATTTTTTTAAATAGAAGACTAAAAAAACGAAATCTTGAGTGAAGGTTCATCTTTCATCAGAACTAAAATACCTGTCCAAAGGGCAAATACAAAAAACTGTACTAAAATGACCCAGGTTCTAGAATACTGTAGGTCTAAATCAGTGCAAAGCTGGTACATACTTACCCAAAAAGATTTTAAACTGTTATATCTACATTATGGGACAGATTTATCAAGGGTCAAAGTGAATTTGAGGGAATTTTCTAAGTAAAAAAATTAAAAGTAATTTTTTGGATACTTCGACCATCTAATAGGATACTACGACTTAGAATTTGATTCAAAGTAAAATAGTTTGAATATTCGATAATCGAAGTACTGTCTCTTTAAAGAAACTTCAACTTCAATGCTTCGCCAAATTAAACCTGCCGAAGTTAGCCTTTGGGGACCTTCTACAATCATTTTCTAAGTCTTTACACATCAAAATAAAATCATTGCTAAAATTGTTCGATTCAAACGATTTTACTTCGATCGGTTGATTGCAAAAGTCGATGAATAATCATTTGACTTCGATATTCGAAGTCGAAGTATTTTAATTAGATGGTCGAATTTCAAAGTAATTTTTACTTCGAAATTCGACCCTTGATAAATCTGCCCCTAACGGTACAGTTATCCAAAAATGAGCATAACATGCCTTTATATATAGGGATGTAGCGAACGCCGTTCGCGAACACCGGCAAAAATTCGAACAGTTCGCGAACAGTTCGCAAACTTCGAACAGTTCGCGAACAGTTCGCAAACTTCGAACATCCGCAAAATCGTTCGATCGAAGGATTTTCGAACGGCTTCGATCGTTCGATTTGAACGAAAATCCTTCGATTTTAGCGGTCGAAGGAATCGAATGGTCGAACGTTTTTTGTTCGAATCGAACGCGAACTCGTATTGGCGAACGTCGCGCGACGTTCGCGAACATTCGGCGGACGCGAACAGTCGAAGTTCGCGCGAACTAGTTCGCCGGCGAACAGTTCGCTACATCCCTATTTATATAAAAGGAAATAAAGAGTTATTTGGCCTGAAAGAGGAGACGCCTTTTTGATTAAGATCTAAATCTCTGAAATTATTTAAAATGACATTAGCAGAACTGATAAAGATCTGTATCCTGGAGGAAATAATTGATGCAGAGTTAACAGAATCAGCTAAGATATCCAATGATATCTGGTGCACATACAATTGATGGCCACAGTCCAATCCAATATTGAAGCTTGAGGTACAGCATCTTATTTTAATATAATAAAATGCCTATTTAGTACACATGGCAGGACCTGGATAACAGCAATGTTTCAGGCCGCAATCGGCCTTTTATCAAGCTTGTAATTGGAAATAATTGATGTGCATTTTAAATAAGAGAAATGTAGAAATTCACCCATTTGGCTGAGATCTATTATCAACTAATGTCAAAGTGGAATAATATGATATGATAATGATAGTCTGTTATTCCATTGAAGAAGATTAGAGCCATACAATCATACAGTATATATTTTTAAAAATATCTTGCTGTTAAACTACCTATAAATTGTTGCCATTCAAGTTGTGTATGTCATTTTAGATGCACAATATTGTTGGGGAAATATATACAGGTGCTGTGGTTATTTTTTATTTTCTTTGAACTAGATGTTGAATTATAGAGGTATTGCTAATATATACATTTGCATATTTTATATATATATATGTGTGGAAGCTAGAATATTGATTTGTGTAGCACAGACCATTCCATAGGCTTAAATAACAATACCTCTATGGGATTTAATAGATTATGCTCATAGAGTAAAACAATTACATTGTATTTGTATACATCTTAGAGGGATGGACTATATTGAGACCAGTGCAATTTTTTGCCACTGTTGAGTTTATATTATAGGTCTATTTGGACTGATCCCCAAACATAATGGAAACATTTTTGTTTAATGTGACTGCTTCTCAGATGGTGGAGACAATAGAATTAGTTTTCACTAGGTGCCACAGAAATTGTCTGCCGGGATCTGAATTTTCTCATCTGTCTGGCTATAAAATTAATGGAGAAGGTGTAACAGATGCAGAATTACTGAGGGTCAGCAGCAGGCATCTTACTCCTGTCCACATTAATATACTAAATTAGACTCTCTTGGCAAATTAAGTTAGTCTGTTCAGACCCAGGTATAAAAGCTCCTTTCAGTCTACAACTGTGGATTGACAGAGGTGATCCCATTATATGAAATAAAGATATAAAATACATATCTTTAACTATTTGTCTGCCACAGACAATAAAATCTACTGAGCTTGCAGAAGTACCTGCCAGTTTCATCTGTAGTACGTGTTTCTGTATTCTGTCTGGCAACACATTGGACAAAAGATTTATATATTTGTATTTGAATTAGGGGAAAGCCATCTACAGTAGACTCCATTTTAATAAAATAATAAAAAATATTTTTGTTTTTTAAAAAAATGTCCTTTTTCTCTAAATCAAACATTGTAGTGGTAATAATAATATATTTTACTCATTATTCTAAATGGCAAAAAATTAAAAAAACAAAGCGCTAATACAAAACTTCACCAACTTCACAGACTTTTGGGGTTTTATAAAATGTGAGTTTAATTGTGGTTGAAAAAACGACAAAAATCTAATTTTGCTACATAACCACAGTTCTTTATAAAAGGCAGCATTTTTCACTTTTTAGATTGTTTTTGCATTTTTATAATTACGGTTTATCTGCTCCCATGGCTGTTGGTGAACATTGACCCTTCTACTTTGGAAAACATGGACCATTTCTTTATTGCCTACCTTACTATATTCACGTTCACCTATTTGACATAGTACTGCCACTACTTCCTTAAAGGGATACTGTCATGGGAAAAATGTTTTTTTTTCAAAATGCATCAGTTAATAGTGCTGCTCCTGCAGACGTCTGCACTGAAATCCGTTTCACAAAAGAGCAGACAGATTTTTTTATATTTCATTTTGAAATCTGGGGGCTAGACATATTGTCAGTTTCCCTGATGTCCCCTGTCATGTGACTTGTGCTCTGATAAACTTCAGTCATTCTTTACTGCTATACTGAAAGTTGGAGTTTTATCATCCCCCCAGCAGCCTAACAACAGAACAGTAGGAAGGTAACCAGAAAGCAGCTTCCCTGACACAAGATAACAGCTGCCTGGTAGATCTAAGAACAACACTCAATAGTAAAAATCCAGGTCCCACTGTGACACATTCAGTTGCATTGTGTAGGAGTATGACTATGAAGATTTTCATTCATCCAGCTCATGGTATATCTAGTATAGGTAAATTTAAAACAACTGGACTTGCTGAGTAATCAATGAAGACATTTCACTACTCATCCGAGCAGCTTCTTCAGTTCAACTGACTGGTGTGGGAAGAGTAGGAAAAACAACAGCCTGCCAGAAAGCAGTTCCATCCTAAAGCGCTGGTTCTTTCTAAAAGCACATGACCAGGCAAAATGACCTGAGATGGCTGCCTAAACACCAATATTATAAATTTAAAAAAATACACTTGCTGGTTCAGGAATTAAATTTTATATTGTAGAGTGAATTATTTGCAGTGTAAACAATGTAATTTAGTAATGACATCATAAAAATCATGACAGAATCCCTTTAAAATGTTTGCAGTGTCCTCACCAATTTAATCATTGCCCTGGTCCACTGGCACCGCAAGGCAACCCTGCCCTTGTTATTGTATCATTTTTTTAAATATTAAAGGGGAACTATCGCAAAAATTAAAATTTATTATAAACTTCATCATAGTAAAATAAGAAACTTTCTAAATACAACCAATCAAAAATGATGTGCTGTTTCTGAAATATCTTCACTATTCCTCTTTCAGCATCTGTTTCTCTTCATTCAGTTGGGAGTTGGGTGTCAGATATTCATTGACAGTTAAATTCAATATATCCTATAGGGGGGGGTTTGCCTAGAAGATGTATTAGAACTGACTATTAAAATCACCAGAAATCCTGTCTCTCTACATGCAGGATTTGTGCAAAAGGACGTTATTGTGTTAGATTTTGTTTGTACTGGATTTGAGTGAGCTCTAATTCATCCACTAGGAAAAGAAGTCCCCCCATAAGCTATATTGGATCGAACTGTCAATGAATATCTGACACCCAACTGTTGCCCTTGAATTCACTTTGACCCTTGATAAATCTGCCCCTAACAGTTTTATGGGGGAATGTAATATTGGTCACTAATGCAAAAATCACTTGCAATTTGTTTGCAATTCAAATAAATGTCCTCAAAATGAAATATTTTGATTTGTTTGTTTTTGCAAACACTTTGCCCCTCACACAACAGTATTATAGGGATTGCAAATTTTATAGCGTGCAATAGTGCGCAGTGTATGTAATAAAACTTCTTAATGAAAAAGTTGTTACATTTGCTCCAAAAGTTACACCACCTTCAAGTAGGTGTTAAAGGGTTGCAATTCACAGTAAAGATACTCAATTTTTGGCTGAAGATGCTGGGGAGGAAAACTCCGAACTGGCGTGTATGGAGCAGGCTGACTCTCGGAGCACCCCGGGAGGCAGTGGCTCTAATACGGGTGGTGGGGGGACTGCAAGGAAGGAAAGGCAGGTTCTAGTTATAGGGGATTCAATTATTAGAAAGGTGGATAGGGTAATCTGTCGCAAGGCCCCTACATGCCGAACAGTCTGCTGCTTGCCTGGTGCTAGGGTTCGGCATGTGGTGGAACGAGTGGACAGATTATTGGGAGGGGCTGGGGAAGACCCAGCGGTCTTGGTACACATAGGTACCAATGACAAAGTTAGAGGAGGTGGTGAAGTCCTCAAAAATGATTTTAAAAAACTAGGTTCAAAGCTGAGGGCGAGGACTTCCAAGGTAATTTTCTCAGAGATATTACCTGAGCCACGAGCAACGCTAAGGAGACAGCGGGAGCATAGGGAGATTAATGCGTGGCTGAAAGATTGGTGTAGGGAGGAGCGTTTTGGGTTTTTGGAGAACTGGGCTGATTTTTCAGTCGGCTACAGGCTCTTTGCTAGGGATGGGCTGCACCTCAATGATGATGGGGCAGCTGTTTTGGGAGAGAAGATGGCTAGAGGGTTGGAGGAGATTTTAAACTAGGTGTGGGGGGGGAGGGTTCAGTAAAAGATTCAGTGGTAGACAGGTTAGATGAGATAGCGGGCAAAGAAAGGGAAAATGGGGGAGGAGATTTGGCTGGGGATACTGTTAAGGATAGGGAGGACCGCATGTCATATGTTCAATATGGTGCCAGTATTAAATATATGTTTACAAATGCAAGAAGTCTGGCTGGTAAAATGGGAGAGCTGGAGCTGCTGGTGATGGAAGGAAAATATGATGTGATTGGTGTGGCCGAAACATGGCTGAATGAGTCGCATGACTGGGCAGTAAATATCAGTGGCTATACTTTATTTCTGAGGGACAGAGGCAATAGAAAAGGAGGAGGGGTATGTCTGTATATTAGGCAGGATTTAAAAGCTCATATAAAGGAGGAGGTTATGTTAGAAAATGATGGGGCAGAAGTCGTATGGGTGGAGTTCTTCACCAATTGTAAAGAATCCAGCAAATTAATTGTAGGCGTATGCTATAGACCCCCTAATGTAAGTGAGGAGGAAGAGACAAAGCTCCTAATGCAAATAGAAAAGGCAACTAGTTTAGGTAAAGTAATGATAATGGGGGATTTTAATTACCCAGATATTGACTGGAGCAACGGTACTGCTAGATCAGCTAATGGGAACAAGTTTATAAACTTATTGCACGACAATTTTTTAGCACAGGTTGTTGAGGAGCCTACCAGAAAAAATGCTATTCTTGATTTAGTGATCTCAAATGACCCAGAACTTATAGCAAATGTGCAAGTCATTGAACCCCTGGGTAATAGTGACCATAAGGTTATATCTTTTAATGTCTGGTGCAAAAAACAAAAATATACTGGGGCAACAAAAACCATGAATTTTGCAAAAGCTAATTTTAGTGCCTTGAGGGCTGCCCTACAGAGCATTGATTGGGGCATTAGGTTTTCAGCTAAAAACACAGAACAGAAATGGTTGTCCTTTAAAATGATATTAAATCATTACTGTTCTCAATTTATTCCCTTAAGGACTAAACGTAGAAGCTCTAAGAATCATCCTGTGTGGCTTAATACAGAAGTAAAGAAGTTAATGGGACAGAAGAGAAAGGCATTTAAAAACTACAAATCTGTAGGGACAGAAGCTGCATTTAATGAATATAAACACTGTAATAAATGTTGTAAATCAGCAATCCGGAAGGCTAAGAAAAGAAATGAAGAGTTAATTGCGGTGGAGGTGAAAACTAACCCTAAAAAGTTTTTTAAATATATTAATAGTAAAAAGATGCAGGTTGAGAGTGTTGCTCCATTAAATAATGGTACCAGTATGGTTGTAACAGATACAGATAAGGCAAATGTGTTAAATCAGTTCTTTTCTTCAGTGTATACAATAGGCTCACTTAATAACTGCACGAATGGTTCAGCTCAATCTAGTCAGTGGCTGACTCAGGATATGATTCAAAAAGCTTTAATACAAATTAATGTAAACAAGGCTCCAGGGCCTGATGGCATACACCCCCGGGTTCTAAGAGAGCTTAGTTCAGTTTTAGACCAGCCCTTATTTCTGATTTTCTCAGATTCACTGTCATCTGGTATGGTGCCTATGGATTGGAGAAAAGCTGATGTTATTCCAATATTTAAAAAGGGATTACGATCTCAGCCTGGCAATTATAGGCCAGTAAGCTTGACATCTGTGGTGGGCAAATTATTTGAAGGCTTGTTAAGGGATCACATTCAAAATTGTGTCCTAATGAATGGCACTATGAGCAACAATCAGCATGGCTTTATGAAGGATAGGTCATGTCAGACGAATTTGATTGCATTTTATGATGTGGTAAGTAAGATTCTGGATAGTGGGGGGGCAGTAGATGTGATCTATTTGGATTTTGCCAAAGCGTTTGATACTGTGCCCCAGAAACGACTGCTTTCTAAACTAAGGTCTGTTGGGCTTAATGAAGTCGTTTGCACATGGATAGGAAACTGGCTACAGGATCGGGTACAGAGGGTAGTTGTTAATGGGACATTCTCTACTTGGAGTAAGGTTCTTAGTGGGGTCCCCCAGGGCTCAGTATTGGGTCCACTTTTACTTAACTTGTTCATTAATGACTTAGGGGAGGGTGTTGTAAGTAATGTATCAGTGTTTGCAGATAACACAAAATTATCCAGCCCAATTAATTCCATCCAGGATGTGGCATCCTTGCAACATGATCTTGATAAACTGGCAATCTGGGCAGCTAAGTGGCAAATGAGATTCAATGTTGATAAATGTAAAGTCATGCACCTGGGATGTAAAAATATCCAAGCCACTTATACCCTTAATGGGACTGCACTAGGCAAGTCCATTATGGAAAAGGACCTTGGAGTCCTTGTAGATGATAAACTTGGCTGTAGCAAGCAATGCCAGTCAGCAGCATCAAGAGCAAATAAGGTCTTGAGCTGTATTAAAAGGGGCATAGAGTCAAGGGAGGAGGGGGTCATTCTTCCACTGTATAGAGCACTTGTAAGGCCCCATCTAGAATATGCCGTACAGTTTTGGTCTCCATCACTCAAACAGGACATTTTTGTATTAGAGAGGGTACAGAGAAGGGCAACTAAGCTGGTAAAAGGTATTGAAAATCTTAGCTATGAGGAAAGACTGGCCAAATTGGAGATGTTCACGCTGGTGAAGAGGCACTTAAGGGGTGATATGATGACTATGTATAAATATATAAGGGGATCATATAATAATCTCTCTAATGCTTTATTTACCAGTAGGTCTTTCCAGCTGACACGAGGTCACCCATTCCGATTAGAAGAAAAGAGGTTTCGCCTAAATATTCGGAAGGGGTTTTTTACAGTGAGAGCTGTGAAGATGTGGAATTCTCTCTCTGAATCAGTTGTACAGGCTGATACATTAGATAGCTTTAAGAAAGGGTTGGATGGCTTTTTAGCAAGTAAGGGAATACAGGGTTATGGGAAATAACTCATAGTCCAAGTTGATCCAGGGACTAGTCCGATTGCCATTTTGGAGTCAGGAAGGAATTTTTCCCCCTCTAAGGCAAATTGGAGAGGCTTCAGATGGGTTTTTTTTTGCCTTCCTCTGCATCAACTGGCACATAGGTAGTTAATAAAAAAAAAAAAAAAAAAAAAAAAAAGGTTGAACTCGATGGACATGTGTCTTTTTTTCAACCTTACTTACTATGTTACTATGTTACTATGTAATATAGCAAAAAGCCTAATGAATAGTGATGGGTGAATAAATTCCCCTGGCGCGAATTTGCTGCAAATTTCCACATTTTGATGCCGGCAAATAAATCCGCTAAACTCCCGTGAAAATTTGTTGCTGAAAATTTGCGGGCTGAAAAGTTGCTTGCATCAAAATCGCCGTGCATCAACACTATTTGGACACCTATTGACTTTAACACCAATGTCAAACTGACATGGGCATACATTTTCAAGTTTCAATTTTTTTGCCGTTTTGCGAATTTCACAGGAAATTTGAGAATTTTTCGCTGAAACGTGAGTAATTCACCCATCTCTACTAATGAAGAATATTACATTGTGACATGCAAATTTGTATTTGCAAATTTATTCCCTTGGAAAATTTTATTTGTAGCAGACACTTTCTAGGTACTTCCTGTATTCTGTTCAGCCATAAACCTGCTATTAGCAACCTAAAAAAGCAAAATATCTCATAAAATACTAAAAAATGCAAAAACAAATCCATGTACATTGTAAAAGTACTGAAAGAAGTAACCTGCTTATTTTTTATCACTTATTTTAATCAAATGTTTATCTTGTAAAGTAAATAAGATGCCTAACAAGGGAAAAGGTAGATACATTTTTTAAGATACATTTTTCTTCTGATTTTCAACAGTGAAAAGTGAAAGTGAACAATAAATGGATAGGTACCTCTGGTACAAATAATGTAAAGAAGCATGATAGACACCGTGGGAAATGTTTTCTTACCTGAAGGTGGCAGTTTTATCAGCAAAATAACTTTTAAATAATTAAACATTTTAATTAGCATATATTAGAAATGTGTGCATTGTTTTTCCCGAGCCCATTTTAAATAAATACAATTCTAAAAGTGTCGAGATTTTTATTTTTTATAATTGAAAGAAATGTGAATTGTGAAACTTAAGAAGTAATAAATCAGTCTCTTGGTTTGCAATATTTATATTTACTTACAGGGCCTAAACTAGGAGTAGGCAGAGTAGGCACGTGCTTAGGGCGCAAAGCTGGGAGGGGGGCGCCATGCATGCACCTTCTCTGCTTCTCCTACCCCTAGTCCGGTTGGCCTGGCGCTGTTTACTTATAATAGTATTTTTATCACATGAAAATCCAAATGAAGTCAACATGAAAATCAATATATTATTATTAACATGTATTTATATAGCACCAACATATTGCGTAGCAGTGTAAAGTAAATGTGATTATACAACTAAATCACATGAATTCTATACATAGAACATATGGAGTTACATACATCACAATCAATACCGGTACAAAAAGTGAGGAAGGCCCTATGCAAAAGAGCATACATTCTAAAGGGAAGGGAGTAATACACAAGGTGTGAGAGTGGGTAAGATTGAATTAAGTGGGTGATAAATGTGGTACTGTATGTGGTGTTGCAATTGGTAGTTAGGCAGAGTGAGGGTAGGCTTCTAGAAAGAAGTGCGTTTTAAGAGATTTCTTGAAAGCAGAAAGGTTGGGAGAAAGTCGGAAAGACCGTGGGAGAGAGTTCCAGAGGAGGGGTGTAGCTCTTGCATAGTCTTGAATGCGAGCGTGTGAGGAGGTAATGAGAGAAGAGTTGAGTAGCAGGTCAGTAGAGGAGCGTAGTAAGCGGTTGGGTGAGTATATAGAGATGAGTTCAGAGATATAGGGTGGGGCAGAGTTATAAAGTGCTTCGAAATGTCAGGGTCATTAAGCTGAATTTGATTCTGAAAGGTAGCAGAAGCCAGTGCAGGGATTGACAGAATGGCGTATCAGAGGAGGAGTGGTTGCTGAGGTGTATGAGCCTCACAGCAGTGTTCATTATGGACTGGAGAGGTGACACTCTGTGTCAAATGTGTTGGCTATCAACCCCAATCCCTTAAAAAGATACAGACACGTTCCTATAAAAATCATAGGAACATGTCCATATCAAGGAGGTGCTGCACGCATTTATTTATAAAGAGCCAACACATTTGACAGCACTATACACTAGATGGGTGTCAAACGCCAAACCTACAAACACTGATCAATTTTGCTTTTCTAAAGCTGAAATAGTTGCTGGTAGTAATCCTAAAACACAACATATACAGTAAATGACTTCCTAGAAGCATCATTATCAAAAAAAAAGATCAAGCAGATGATTAAAGATCAGCCATACAATCCTAATTTCTTCCTGAATAAGACTCTCCAGAACATCATAATGGTTTCTATGGGAAACACTAAAGCAGTGCATATTACAAGTGATCTCCTGCAGCGTTGGCAGGTGTGGGCTATGTCAAATAAATTTATTACAGTCTGTGTTAATAATGAAAATTATAGTAAAGCTGGATGAAAGTGTTCTGCATCCAGCTAATTTGAAGCTACCTTACGATACAATAACAAGCACCTAACAGTTTTTCTATTCTTTCTTTATACTAATTACACTAAACGTTACCTGTCGCATTAATTTTTACGGTAATTACATTTCAAAACTTTTGCAATTAGGGTGCAGTTAATATTGTGGAATATTACAATTATTTTTCATTGTGACATCTCTCCTGAAAAGTGGCAAAAGTGGTGGCATACTGTAATGATGGCATTGTTCCTCTAAATTAGAGCTGTAGAAATTAAGCAACTGAACCAATTACCCATTATTATTGATTATTACGCTTGATGTAATTTGCCATTCTGTTGCTTCAGGAATTCCTAAAATACATACATCAGTACTTATACTGAATTCCTTTGCATGGCATCCAAATAAAAGTACTTCATAGTGATGGGGGAATGGTTCCCATTTTGCTGAAAATTTGACAAAAACACAGAAACATTTGCAATATGGCCAAAAAATCATGAAATGCATCAAAAACAATGGCGTTTTTGCTGCTTTTTTTCTGCACAGAATACACAAGTCAATGGATGGTTTTTTTTGTATCTTTTTTTTACTTATCGTTTTTATTTTAAAGCAATAAGAAAATAACTCTTTAGTATGAAGATCTATGTGTGCAGCCATAAGTACATAATTGGCCACGATCTGGGACTGTTTGGGTAGTTCAGGAAAAGGTCTCCCAAGAAGGTGAATAAGTTGGTCCCTGGGTAGGTCATGAGGGTTTACTGTATATACTCGAGTATAAGCCGAGTTTTTCAGCCCCCAAAATATGCTTAAAAACTCTACCTCGGCTTATACTCTGGTCAAGCGCAAAAACGGTCGCCGGTGTCTAAGAAAAGTCGCCGGCGCCCAAGAATAGTCACCAGCATCCAAGAATAGTCTCCAAGAATATTCGCCGGCGTCCAAGAATGGTCGCCGGCATCCAAAAATGAGACGCCGGCACCTCCAATGGGAGCAGAAACCCTCAATTTTTTGATTGAAACTTACCAGAAGCTGCTTCATTTCTCACCCTAGGCTTATGCTCAAGTCAATAAGCTTTCCCAGTTTTTGGAGGTAAAATTAGGTACCTCAGCTTATACTCGGGCGGCTTATACTCGAGTATATATGGTAGTTTGGTTAGTAGGTCCTGTATGTAGGGATGTAGCGAATCGCAGACAATGTGTTCGCGAACGCCGTTCGAGAACACCGGCAAAAAATGCGAACAGTTCGAGAACAGTTTGCGAACTTCGAACATCCGAAAATCTTTCGATTCGAACGATCGAAGGATTTTAATCGTTCGATCGAACGATTTCCGTTCGAATCGAATGATCGAAGCCATTGGATCGAATGATTTCATTCAATCCAATGGCTTCGATCGTTCGATTCGAACGAAAATCGTTCGATTTTAGCGATCGAATGGTCGAATGGTCGAACGATTTTGACGCGAAGGCCTATTGGCGAACGTCGCGCGACGTTCGCGAACTTGCGGCGGACGCGAACAGTCGAAGTTCGCGCGAACTAGTTCGCCGGCGAACAGTTCGCTACATCCCTACCTGTATGTCATCCCAAAATTTCTGTCGAGAAAATAAGCGGTAAAGTGTCCACATTGTCTCCAGCAGGTGTTGCGATGGTAAGGAAATAATGCGTGCAGTTTTCTAGTGTATGGTACCAGTGCATAAGAACTTTATAAATGCTTTCTTTTTGTTTGATGCAGGTGACCATTTTTATAGCATTGGACCAGATTAAAGCCCAGTCCTCGTCTGTTGGCTGGTGTGTAAGGGCCGAGTTCTATTTGGCCATGTAAGGGTGGTTACATTCTATACAATTATGGGTCCGTCAGCAGATTGTAAATTTTTGTCCTTTTTGTGGTAAGCCCAGTGCTGCTAGAGATTCAAAAGGGGAGGGAGATGATGCTTTTGCTTGATGGATGTATGATAGAATAAAGTGTCATAGCTGAAAGTATTCAAAGAGCCTTAATGTGAAATAATGTGATTTTTTGTTTCAGACTTTCAAATGTCAGGAAAGTGTGTTTGGGTTTGTCAATCACGTCTCTTACTGTGTAGAGGTGTGTCTGTTGTCATCTGGTGCAGAAGTCCTGGTGATTTCCTGTCGTGAAATTCAGATTGTTTAAATACTGTATATTGTATTCAAAGAGTAGGCTGATTTTAACGTGGATTTCGTTTTTAGTTTGTTCCAAATCATTAGAGTCTGTTATGTTGTTTTGAGGAGGTCAGATATGGAGGTTTTATTAAAGGACCATATTCGTGAGTTGAGGTGGCTTCCCTGAGATACATCATTTTCAATGTGGGCCCATGTTGTGGTAGGATCCACTGCGACCAGGCCAACAGCTGGCGTAATTGTGCCACCTCATAATATTTCTGTAGGATTTGGACTCCCAGGCACCCCTGCCTATTTCCATTGAAATTGGTATAGGTTTTTGTGTGTGGCCTGACAGTTCAAGGTGGGTTGATGGGTTGCTGTATAGGCTTTTTAATGCTGTCACACAAGGACCAGGTTTAGATGCCTTAAAACTAGAGAATTAGGAGGGGCCAACTCAGGTGGTCAAATGCCTTTTCTGCATCTACAGTAGTCCCAAAAGGAGCATGGGTTGGTTATGTTTTTTGGTTATTTATATGAGGTCAATCGCTCTTCTTGTATTATCTCCTGCTTGTCGACCATTAATAAAACCTACCTAAGTCACTAAGTTTAATTAGTCACTATTGGAGACAAAAAAATCCTATTGGGTTTATTTAATGTCCAAATGACTCCTTATCCAGAAAACCACAGGTCCCAAGCATGCTGGATAACAGGTTCCACACTTGTACCTGCACCAAGATATGTAACTATGCAATATAATGGAGCAAAACATTTTAAATTATTTTAGTTTCCCATCTCAAATATAAAGTTCTGCCAGAATACATAACATTATAAGTCCATGTAAAATATGGATACATGGAATATCCATTTATAGTCTTAATAAGTCAATTTTGAACAAAAAAGAGTATTTTTATGAAAATAGTGTGAAACCCTGTGCCAATTAGTGTGCCCACGAGCAAAAAGCCAAAATGCCTGCTAATATACCAAGGTTTTTGCAGTGATACAAAATGATGGCAGAAGTAAATCCACTGACAGTATATTAGATAAGATGGACAATGATTAAAGGCAAATAAAAAAATATTGTCTGTTTCTACTCATAAATCTAGTGATAGAAAGAAAATGAGAGTGGACAGAGTACAGAACTTATTTTTTACTCCGAAAATATTGTACTGTTGTGGCTTATTTCTGTACTCTAACAAAGTAATGTGATGTTTTCGGTAACTTCATTCTGAGGACACTGTTCCTATCTTTGTCCCTAAACTGAAGGATGAGGATGACTTGCATTGATTTAAGACGTACAGAGTACAGCAGAAGTAGAAAATGATAGCCAGAGGCAAGCAGATCACATACAGCCAAGTACATTCTTTATGAAAAGCTTTTTTGGAACTTAAAACTCTTTTAGCCCCAGAGAGATACTGTTTTGCTGTACACAGAACAAAATCTTATAAACTCTTCATTAACATTTTGTACAGATGCAGCCACTTTGGTTTGTCTGTTTGACACAGAATAACTAAACACAGATATCCCATTTATCTCATTTAACACAGAAAACTGTGTCACAACATCCCATCTAATTAAAGCATTCACCATTGTGAACAATGGAGCTTTGGTATGCTAATGAAAAGGTTAAATGCATTAAATGAGTTAAGATGACTTAAGATAACACAGTTTCTTCAATTAACCCTGAGTCATGACGCATTTAACTCACAAATCCAAGTGGCTTCATCTGTATCAATAAATGTATTATACTGAAAATGTTACAAGGTTCTTTACTTGATGTGCTTTCAGGGCTAGAATAAAAGATGTAATGAGTTTAGCAGGCTATATAGAGAAAGGAGGAGTTTTTAAAGTTGTGCTTGGGATTATGGAAATTTAAAGAAAAAGAGGGGCACTGAAGGACTTGCTTAGGGCTGGGTGCTACATTAAAGCATGCTGAGCAAGGTGTTCCAAACCCTTTGGGAGGGAAGGTGATTCTATTAGCCTTTTTACCATTTCTTTGTAACCCCATACTCTAATCTAGTTTGGTCAACTATCTGATAATTTGAGGACAATAAACTCATGTGAAGGCCTAGCTTTTCTTGTAATGTGGGAGATGGGACCAAGGAGGAAGCTTTAAACAGAAAGTCCAATTCACAGTATCGAAAGGGGTTAAGAAAGTTTGTGGTGATATCCAGAAAAAAGAGCAGGGCAAGCAGCAAACAAACGTAGTCAAGCCAGTTAATCCAAAACGTCAAACATCCAGGGATCAATCAGATTACAATTACAGATCACTCAGAAACACTCAGGAGGAAAAGAACTTATACTAGGGCATTGAACCCAGGTACTCAGGGGGTTATTTATCAAGCTCTGAATATCCGAACCTTGAATAATTCCTAGTTTTCAGAGGGAAAAAAAACTCTTTTCGAGATTTATTAAAATCCGATGGTCTAAAAACTCTGAATCGGAAACCCCAGCATCTAAAAGCTCTTGATGTCCTGTATAAGTCAATGAGGAAGGTCCCAGTGTCTGTGCTGATGTGTGTACCGATATCCGATGAGTTTGTGGTTTCTGCTTAGTAAAATCCAAAAACTACAAATTTTTTGCACAGAAACCACGAAAAATTCGGAGTTTTTGGGAAAAGCCCTGAAGTTTGCCCGGCCCTATTTTTTCGGGCTTTTTTCTTCATAAATAAGGTCCATTCGGGCTATTTGAGTTGCTCGGATTTCTAACTTAGAAATACTGAGATAAATTCGGACCTTGATATAACCCCCTCAGTGTCTATTTTAAATAAAATAACGTCACTCATTGACACGATGACATCATCCCACCAGCACTGCATCCGACATGATAGCTATTGGTGCCACCATCTTGGATGCGGCGCTGAAGAGAAAGGGAGTGTTCCTTACACCTGGAACAAGTAATCCCACCATAGAAGAGCTCTAAAAGATTTCTCCTGCTGACCAGGAGCAATGATTTGGGCAGGTGTTAGTACTTAGCAATGCTAAGCAGCACTGGGCATTGACACTCATTGATAATAAATATGTTCAGTTGCTCAAAGCACTTAATTCTGACAAACTGACATCTGTCTGTACTGAATAATCAAACTGCTGGGAATTCTTCTAGATTCTCCAGTTCTAGCTACAATAAATCTGCTGCACAATCTTGCACTAAGTCAATGAGACTTACAGCAAAAGACTTGCAGAAAACCAAAACTAATTGACATGTGGATAGTGAAATGCTTTAAAAACCAGAGATAAATTGACAAAGTCTGACAAAATGAGTCTGCGTTCACAATAGCAAAATGTCATAAAAGAGGATAGGTTTCAATGTTTAATATGGAAAGCCTACTGTGCACCTTCTTTGACGTCTGTTCAATTTTGCAAACAGCCTTTTCCATACTATTTGTATTATTTGAATGCAATTTTCATAAGCCTGTAAGAAACATAATTTTTATCCTAAAACGTATTTTTTTGTTGAAGCCAGGGGCAAAAGAACACATGAACAATTTGCTTCTCGTGATTAATGCTTTCTCCAATCATCCATAACAAATAAGGATACAAGTCATTCTTCTGCTAATGTTGGATTCTACACATGCATACAATCATGAATCCTTACTGCTGAAGTGGATAATGCTTCTTTATAAGTTCAGTAACTATAGACAAATATGACTTCAACAGTCAAAGATCCCAGATTGTTTAATAATGTAAAGAGGATGAGAACCAATGTTGATATAGACTTAACTTCTTCAGCAGCAATATCCTGCAAATAGCTGCTCATTTTCATATGAATACTATGGTTACACTATTTTTTTTAAGAAAGTGTTAAGTAGGCTTATGTCACATAAGAAATAAAGTTCATGCGAAATACATTTCTATTTAAAAAGAGTGATTATTAAGTGGAAAATAAAAATTATTTAGAGGAAAATCATGAAATCTAATGCCAGTTTAGTTCATCGAACTTTGGAAATTCTTAGATCTGGTGATCAAACCTTTCATTAAAGGGATCCTGTCATCGGAAAACATGTTTTTTTCAAAACGCATCAGTTAATAGTGCTACTCCAGCAGAATTCTGCACTGAAATCCATTTCTCAAAAGAGCAAACAGATTTTTTTATATTCAATTTTGAAATCTGACATGGGGCTAGACATTTTGTCAATTTCCCAGCTGCCCCTGGTCATGTGACTTGTGCCTACACTTAAGGAGAGAAATGCTTTCTGGCAGGCTGCTGTTTTTCCTTCTCAATGTAACTGAATGTGTCTCAGTGAGACATGGGTCTTAGATCTGTTGTTCTTAGATCTACCAGGCAGCTGTTATCTTGTGTTAGGGAGCTGCTATCTGGTTCCCATTGTTCTTTTGTTTGGCTGCTGGGGGGGGATGGAAGGGGGGTGATATCACTCCAACTTGCAGTACAGCAGTAAAGAGTGATTGAAGTTTATCAGAGCACAAGTCACATGACTTGGGGCAGCTGGGAAAGTGACAATATGTCTAACCCCATGTCAGATTTCAAAATTGAATATAAAAAAATCTGTTTGCTCTTTTAAGAAATGAATTTCAGTGCAGAATTCTGCTGGAGCAGCACTATTAACTGATTCATTTTGAATTTTTTTTCCCCATGACAGTATCCCTTTAAAGCATTTCATTTAGATGAATTATTGTCAAATGTTTTGGGATGTTCCCATTTCTCTTGACTCCCCTTATGAAACTTATAAAAAAATGTTTTGAAGACCTGCTATTAGACTTTCCACATACAAACACCCCATTTATTGTATGTGTAAAAATGTGGAATTATAGCCACCTTAAATAATGAAATCTAGAGAAATGCATGTGACTACTGTACTGTCTTGTATAATGTCAGATTTCAAAATTGAATAAAAAAAATCTGTTTGCTCTTTTGAGAAATGGATTTCAGTGTAGAATTCTGCTGGAGCAGCACTATTAACTGATTCATTTTGAAAAAAAATGTTTTTTCCCATGACAGTATCCCTTTAACATATCCCTTGATATTTTTCATTTTTTTTTTTTTTGCTCTCACTAATTTAATTTAATCTGTAATCAGCTTGCTTATAACTGTCTGACAGATGTAAAACTTTGCATTCCTCTACAGTACACTGGATTAGCTGCCATTTCTTTTCCAGCCCTCCTCATTATCCAGATGTTGCTGAACAGAGTGTCTTTCATTCAATACTTTAATACTTATAGTATTTTGACATCATATGTATGTTTAGTATACCTGTTAAGCCTTGAGCAAGATGTTTCATCTTAAACTTATAAATATATTTACATAACAACTACATGGACACATTCACGTTGGAGCCTTTTCAAAAGCTGCTGTCCCAGGAATTGTGGTTTTTGTGAACTCAGCATTACAGTATGTAATGAATGCAGTATTTCTCAGGTGATGGCAGATGGATAGAATTTAATTTGTCTGGTCTTATTAAGACTATAATTTGGAATGCAATGTTGGCAAATGTACCGGTTGACATGGAAAGTGCTCACAGCTCTGGCAGTAGACTCATCTTCAGCTTGGATTTGAGAGTAGTGAAGGGGTTGGATATAAATTTAGTAATATATAGTTACACATTTAATAAAGTACAGTTGAGACATGTGTCCATAGAAGGGGTCATGATCTGAAGCTGCAGAGTGGCAAGCTATGTGATGATATGAGGAAGTAATATTTTACAGAAATTGTGGATTAATGGAAAAGCTAGCAGAGGTGGCGAAGGCTCATCCAGAAAGGGAATTAAAAAGAAGCTAAGGGTAAACATTGGTCTAACCTATAAAAATAGCCCAGTGTAAAATACTGCCTCAGGTTCCCATTATCAAGGAAACTGCAGATAACTTGTGCCAAGTAACTCTGTCCCCTGGCAAATTACATTATAAAAGTAATTTTTGCCTCTATTCCTGTGTGTAGACGCAAGTCTTTCCCCCAAAACATACTTAGGAAAAAAAACAGTTCAACTTTGTGCACTGTCTGCCAGTCGTCATCATCTAGAAAAAAAAGGAAAAAAATGATTCCTATAATAACACATAAGATGCCTCAGTTACTGAAGGGTTTAAGAACTAGTCAGTTCCAAGTGAAGTCATTTCTTTTTCAGAAAGAAGCTTAGATTGTGAGCCCCATTTATACAGCCTACCTTGACATTCTGATCTGCTTTGTGTTATATTTTATAGCAATATTTCCTGTATAACTATTTTCATTACACACTATACCAAGCCTAATAATAATACATTGGGATTTTATTCAGTTGTGATTATATAGTACCAAGAAATTTTGGTTGAAAAATGACACCCATCCATTAAGTTAAATTTTGTCTACATAAAAACATGCCATTGAAATACCCCATGTAAAGCCTCTCCAATTTGCTTCAGAGGGGGAAAATCTTTTTTGCTTAACAAATTCTAATTTCGGTAAACACCATCATGTCTGCTTAGACCTAAGAGTAAGTAAAGCACTCTCCTAAAGTAAAGTAACACTGAAGTAACACTGGGGTCTTATCTGTGGACTGGTAAGTCGTTTTTCTATCTTCAACTCCACAAACAGTAAATCAGTCGAACCAGGGAATTGCAAAATCAAAGTGTTTCAGTTTTTATTTAGTGAAGGAAATATTAAATGACAGCTAGTTTTAATTAAAATAACAGTCAAGAGGTATACTGTATTTAGCACAAGCCCTATTCATAGAGCTCATGTCGATATAAGTATAGTCAGATGTGACTATAATGCCTATGCCAACAAAAACATATGTTGGTGGCAAGCATTTCTAGGGGCAAATTTACTTAAGGTCGAATATTGAGGGTTAATTAACCCTCGATATTCAACTGCCGAATTGAAATCCTTCAACTTCGAATATCGAAGTCGAAGAATTTACCACAATTCGTTCGATCGAATCCATCCAAACGATTTTTCTTCGACCCAGCTTATAAAGCCTATGGAGACCTTCCCCATAGGCTAACAATGACTTCGGTAGGTTTTAGGTGGTGAAGTAGGGGGTCAAAGTTTTTTTTTAAAGAGACAGTACTTCGACTATCGAATGGTCGAAAAGGCGAACGATTATAGTGCGAATCATTTGATTCGAAGTCAAAGTCGTAGTCGAAGGTCGAAGTAGCCCATTCGATGGTCGAAATAGCCAAAAAAACATTCGAAATTCTACGTTTTTTTCCTCTATTCCTTCACTCAAGCTAAGTAAATGGGCCCCTTAATGTTTTTAATGTTTAAGGCATGATGCTCCATATTAGGGAAAAATCCAAAGCATTCCAGATACTATATCAGTTTATGGTTTCACAGATTCCTGGTTGACTTACTTGTATCAGTATTTAATAATAGAAATGTGCATTCTGTACAAGGAGTGTTTTGTGCAGTTCTATTAGCACTCACTGTCCTATTTCCTGTCTCCCCTTGTTATTTAGCTCTTTGCTTTGCCTTTCCACCAAATGCACACAATGTGTCTCTCATCTGTTGAGAGGAGTCATTGGGTCCATGTCCTGTACCAATATCCCATTGAAATACAATTTGTTCCTTGTGTACAAATAGACAATGTGTGTAGTGTGACAAACTAAAATCATATTTGAATATGCAAGATCTAAATTCTGGAAAATGTTGCAGGTAATACAACTCTACAATTATAGTCCTACGTGATATCTTGACATGACTTTAAAATCTGCTCATTTCCATCTACATGAATAATAGCTGTAGATGTATACATTTCCAACTCATAATAATGATTGCATATTACAGATTCCTCAGTGTTGGCAGCGAGGTTGCCAAGCACACCTGTTCCTCCAGTTACAGATATAAGAGCACTTCATCTCATTTACAAATCAGAGTCAAGCAACATGTCTCATGGCACTAATCTGTGACATAACTCAGTCATTTCCTGCTAACAATATAACAAACTTTGATTGCTAGGGAAAAAACATCTAATAGACTACATTGTTAAACCTCAACTTTTAGCATACTGAATCTTGTAGTGAATCAATCTTGAAGTTGTGGAGGAACAGATGGAAAAACATACAGGTGATGTTTTATTCCCAATTAACAAATATATGTTTTTTTTTTAAAAAAAAAGAAGAAAATAATGGGGTTGTTCATTAATAGAGCAAGGATGTAGCAGAGACTGTCCATAGGTTAAATGCTAAGTGTTTTTCCCCTGCTAAAATGTTTCAACATTAAATAAACACAACCGAATTGTTTTACCACCATTATGGATTTACATAGATTTAAAGGGCTGTCCACCTTTCAGTTCAGTTGTTGTTAAATTGTTCACCAGAAATAAAGGGGTTATTTATCAAGCTCCGGATATCCGAACCTCAAATAATTTGTAGTTTTCGGAGGAAAAAAAAAAAAAAAAGACGAATTATTTGAGATAAAAACTCAGAATCCGAAACCTCGCCATCTAAAACCTCTCGAGGTTCTATACAGGGCCGGACTGGGAGTAAAAAGCAGCCCCCGCAAAAAAATCAAAGCAGCCCACACATTAATGTGTGCTGGTGTTTTACTTATACACACACATAGTTTATATATGTATATATATATATATATATATATATTTATTTATTTATTTATATAAATATCCTTATTTACAGTAGGGGGTACATTATCCCTTATAGTACATGAGTAATACTCAGAGTTCCCTGTATAACTCAGCCTGCAGCCTTGTGCCTTTATATGGTCACAGAACGCCTCAGTGATTTCTAATATCCTTATCATTTACAGTAGGGGGCACATTATCCCTTATAATACACGAGTGATACTCAGAGTTCCCTGTATAACTCAGCCGGCAGCCTTGTGCCTTTATATGGTCACAGAACAACCCCTCAGTGACTTCTAATATCCTTATCATTTACAATAGGGGGTACATTATCCCTTATAATACATAAGTGATACTCAGAGTTCCCTGTATAACTCAGCCGGCAGCCTTGTGCCTTTATATGGTCACAGAACAACCCCTCAGTGACTTCTAATATCCTTATCATTTGTTTTTAGTAAACTCCCCCTCATCTTAAACTGCAATTTACAGCAGTTGTGCCAGCTCTTTTTACCAGTGTTTTATTTAATTATGAAAGTAGTAGAAATGGGGGGAACAGGTTCCTACTAGCCCCCTTAGCATCTTTATAATTGTAGTATGCATGAACTCAAACACACAGCAGAGCCACTCTAATCAACTGAATTTTAAGGGGTTAAACTGAAATTTTAACCACATTCATAGATAGATAGGTAATGTTTCTTTTTAAAGTGATTCTGACACCTTCCTATAAATGACAGGAACATGTCAGTCACACTAGCAAAGGACTGCACAGAGATTTCATGTCATGATCAAATTCTTGTAATATATGCTTCCTTCCTTTAAACATACAGAGCCCCAGAAACAGAAAAGGATTTAAATTACATTTTTACCTCTTAGAAGCTACAGAGAAATCATTTTTCCTCTGTGTCTGGTGTGAAACGAAGGCTGGGTGTATCCTTTCATTAACACACAGGAATTAGTCATAGCCGTGAGTGACATGCAGCACTGGGCAATGGCAGCCCAGGTCCCGCCCACAATCTTTCTGTTTCAAGTCTGCGTTGTGTTCTCTGAAGCACAAATGCAGCATGTGACAAACTCCCAACATCTCCTCCAGCCAAATGAGCCCCAAGTGACAAGCAGGAGCACTAGTTACAAATAGTCCCTCAAACATACAGACAATGAACTAACGAGTTCTGGTCCTGTGTAGCGCCTGGGCACAGACTCGCCAGTTTGACAGCAGGAACTATAAAGGGCCAGGTTGCACCAGTTTCGGCATAAGGAACCCCAACTAATAGAAGCACTACAGCAGAGAATCACCTCTCCGTCATCCTCATCGTCCTTCTCAATGCTGGGGCTTGTCGCTGCTCCCTGCAAAGTTTCTAAGGGCAGATCGGAGGAGGACATGTCTGTAGTACAGTGTACCAGAACACACAGGGGTCAGGCTGTCGGAAGTGCGTCACCAGAAGCAGCCGGCGAACTACCACAGTGTTGGAGGCAGCGATTAGAGCGTAAACATTTTGTCTGTGTATAAAGTTATATTCCAGGTGTCTGCAACCTATATATTTATACATGCGGACGCAGTGTGTCATTCCACTGGCCATGAGTTCAAAGATAAGAGCACCACATCTAATTAAGCAGCGGGCGGCCCACTTGAACTCAGAGTAGATCGGCCCTTCGGGCATTTGCCCGACAGGACAGATTACCAGTCCGGGCCTGGTTCTATATAAGTCAACGGGGAAGGTCCCAGTGTCTGCGCTGATGTCCGTACCGATATCCGATAATTTCAGGGATTCGAAGCAAAAAACTCAGGAAAGCTCTGAAGTTTTCTGAGTTTTGTTCGGCCCTATTTATTCAGGCTTTTTTCTTCATAAATAAGGACCATTCAGGAATATCAAAGTTGGTTTTTCGAAATACTGAGATAAATTCGTACCTTGATAAATAACACCCAAAGTATTGGAAAGTAAACAAACAATTTAATCACCATCCACAGAGCTGAGAGTTGTACAGTGTTAGTCAAGGATTAAAGCTAAATGATATAAGGTGACACCTTTTAAAGGCTTCTTTATATAATATAAAATGCAAACATTTGGGACTTCTTAGTTCATTGCTTTAAGCATGGTATAATCAATCGATGGTTTATAATCATGCCTGGAGCAAAGATACCCCAAGTAATCCTGAAAGCTCAAATTTTATAATCTCTAACCTGCACTATAATCACCCTACAATGAAAACACTTGATTAAAATGGAGGTGATCTTCCTGTAATTTTTTTGGACATCAGGTTTCCACTTAAGAGATCTAACACATGTACTACCATTTTTTTTAAAAGTGCTAGAATGGCAAACAAGGATGACATTATTTGGCAGCTATTGTAAAGCAAATAAGCAATAGATGCACAAAATTAAAAAAATGTAACTGGTATTATAAAAAAGATACAGATGATCCTCAAAATGTTAGTATTGCTTGTATTTTAACCTGTCCAGGTCCTGTAGAAGTCAATGGTAGAGGTGCTATTTGCAACTTGAACATATTATAGTCTGCGCTGGGTTTAATACGATAACCTGAAGATTTCGGTCTTTTCTGCCGATTCCTCTTATTTCACGAAAAATTTTGACTTTTTGTTCAAATTCGGAAAATTCGCAGTTTTCGTGCAATAATCCAAAAAAGTCAAGTTTTTTTCCCCATCTGATTTTTTGTGATTTTTTTTTTAAAATTAGGATTTTCAAAAATACCCATGAAGTGTAAAAAAAGTAAAAGTTGTTATTATTTGTATCTACACTGGGCTGATCTGATTGCTAAATCCTTGGATAAATGACCGGATAACAATAGCAGTCAGTGAAGGTTAGCCTCTTTGTCTGACATATTGAAACCTGCATTAGTAGGGCTGAAGACTGATGGAAAAGAAAATAGTGTCTTAAAATATATATTAACTGTCATAACATATGTTTTGTTATTTATAAATTTCTGACTTGAACCACATTTTCCTGAGCCACATACTTGGCATTCTGATATGCATTTCCAATTTCTGGAGAAGTCTTAATTATAAGAGTGCAGTTACAACTGTGAAGAAAAAAAAAAGATTTAAATTGTGGCACACGCGTTTTGCAGCTTGCTTGATTAATTGCTGATTAAATATAGACATAGAGATTCCATGTCTTTTACTGTGTTATTGAAATTTTCATATCTGCCTAATATCAAAATGATGGTAACCCATCAAATACTGTACATATAAATGCATCCTGATTAGTGGTTTCAGTTAAAATTCCTAATTCTAGGCAAATTGTAAAAATAAGTTATTAAAAGTCATTTAAAATCTACTGTATTTACTTTTATCCAAGAAAGCATTTCCCTACACCTATGAACCATTTGAATAAGAATAGTGCATTGCCTTATAACTACAACCTTTTAAATAGTTTTCATGCGGTATTCCCAAGGGATTTTTTTTCTTCTTCAAAGAGCAGAAAATCCATATACAATAAAGGACTGCTTTATCAACGTTCAAATTAGTTTTTTTTACCACAATCAGAGGTTTTTTGGGCTAAAACTTGCAAACTTAAACTTCAAATCAAGTATTTATTAAGCTAAAAAAAGTAAAACTTTGGCATCCAAGGGGCAGATTTATCAAGTGTCGAATTTGGATGGTTAATAAACCCTCAAATTTGACCCTCGAAGTAAAATCCTTCGATATCGAATTCGAAGAATTTAGTGCAAATGCTTAGATCGAACGATCGAATAAAAATCATTCGATGGAACGATAGAATCGTTTGAATCAACGATTCGAACGATTTTATGCGATCAATCGAAGGATTTTTATTCGATCAAAAAAAGCTTAGAAAAGTGCTTGGGAAGGTCCCCATAGGCTAACAATAGTCGGTAGGTTTAAAGTGGCGAAGTAGGAAGTCAAAGTATTTTTTAAAGAGACAGTACTATCGAATGGTCGAATGGTCGAACTATTTTTACCTTGAATCGTTCGAATTGTTCGATTCTATCAAATTCGATCAAATTTGACCCATTCGATGGTCGAAGTACCCAAAAAATACTTCAAAATTCTATTTTTTTTCATTTGAATTCTTCACTCGAGCTTAGTAAATCTGCCCCTAAAAGCTTGCAACATCATGTAGAAGTCAGTGGGAGTTGTCATAGGAAAAATGTAAAACTATTTATTCAAATTTAGTATATGTGTTTGTGTGTTTATATTTGTAAATTATGAGTTTTTTCGAAAAATAGAAAAAAATATCAAATTACACAAATTCGAATTTGGATAAAGAAGGCCTAAGTAAATGTCACCATAAAAAATAAATAATCAGAAATACAGCAGCTACAGTATGTTTGCAACAGCATATGAGAATGAATTGGCTTTAATGAAATGCTACTCAAGAGTAACAAGCGGCATGGACAGATCTCACATAGTGAAAGTCACCATCAGGCTTTGAAGAAGCATATCATCTATACAAACACACACACATACATACTTTTGAATGTTCAGAAATGAAAACAATTACTATGAAAGATGCTTTCAGACATATGATATAGTTCAAATGGAAGTTTCCATTAGAGAGATTGCTTGTTTCAGGAGCAACTGCTTCAATATATTTATTTCAACAAACCCATTTGCTTAGGATGCTGGTTGTGGTGGTGGTGGGGGTTTCATCTATAGAAATGGCTTTGATTCTTTGAGAATTATTATTTAAGATGAATGATTAAAATAACAGACAGAAGCAGTACCAAGCTCAAATAAAGAATAGCATAATGCATTGCAATGTCTAATCAAATGGGAGAAAATAATACAAATGAAAGTGGATGAGAAAATATGGTAGAACAATGAATAAGATATCTGTTCTGAAGAAGAAGAATGTCAGGGGCTAATATAGCTGCCCATGTTGAAGAACACTGTCTTTCATTACTATACTGTACTACACACTAGGGCCAGTTTTATCAATTGACCTGCCTGTAGAAGAAAAGTAGGGTACCCAGACTAAACCCATGCAGACATGAGGACAACATAGCAACCCTTTGCCACCAGTACCAAGGTTGCTCACCAATGAGCCACCATGCCGTATTAATGACCTCATGTGGGAAAGCATTGGATGTAATATGGAAAAGGAAAATGTTTCCAGCCCAATGGAGGACTAGGACAGATAATGCCTGGGTCAGGTATTGTGGATAAAGTAGTAGAAATATATACAGTAGTTAAAATCCTCTGTTTAATCAAAAATACATTTATTGACAATGAATATCACAAGCATTTAGGGGCACATTTACTATTGGTCGAATATCGAGGGTTAATTAACCCTCAATATTCGACCAACGAAGTTAAATCCTTCGACTTTGAATATCGAAGTCAAAGGATTTACTGCAATTCGTTCGATCGAATGAAAAATTGTTTAATGGAACGATCGATTCGAAGGATTTTAATCCATCGATCAAATGATTTTCCTTCAATCACAAATTGCCTAGAAAGCCTATGGGGACCTTCCCCATAGGGCAAACATTGGTGCTCGGTAGGTTTTAGCTGGCAAAGTAGGTGGTCAAAGTTTTTTTTAAAGAGACAGTACGTTGACTATCGAATGGTCGAATAGTCGAACGATTTTTAGTTTGAATCGTTCGATTCAAAGTCATAGTCGAAGGTCGAAGTAGCCAATTTGATGGTTGAAGTAGCCAAAACAACTTTGAAATTCGAAGTATTTTTCCTTCTAATCCTTCACTCGAGCTAAGTAAATGTGCCCCTTTGTGTATAAAAGAGAAAGGTTGTAAAATAGGGAAAGTTATTAAAAAGGCATATGCAACCTGTGGCTCTACAACTACTGTATAGGAACCAGCACTGGCTTTCATGTTAAGGACTCATCATTTACAGGTTTAAGTTTTAAAGTTTGCTGTTAAGGCATAAGTGAAAGGTCCACAATTTTTAAAAGATATCAAATATAAATTTTACAGGAAGAAGTTTTATAACACACACTGCACACTGGAGTAAAAATAAGGTTCACAATATTTCTCTCTGCAGTCTTTGACACAGTTGGACTCCCAAAAACATAATACACTGAGCTGGCAATCAGGATGCTGCTCTGTCATGGTTTACAACTAGCTATGAAACATGCAGGATTGTTCAATGTGCTTTTACCCTTACAGATGTAAGAAGATGAAGATTAAAAAAGGAAAATAATTTGTATAAGCATAGTCATAATTGTTTAACTGTTAATGCTAATTATTGATTATAAATTAGTGTAGAAGGTCACAAAGGACGACACATTTTTTAGTGATGAACTATAGAGCTTAGTATCACAATAGCCTTTGATATTATGTCTGTCCAAAAAATCATCCAAGCCATTCTTAAAGGCATTAACTGAATCAGCCATCACAACATCACCCGGCAGTGCATTCCACAACCTCACTGTCCTGACTGTGAAGAACTCCCTACGTTGCTTCAAATGAAAGTTCTTTTCTTCTAATCTAAAGGGGTGGCCTCTGGTACGGTGATTCACTTTATGGGTAAAAAGGTCCCCTGCCATTTGTCTATAATGTCCTCTAATGTACTTGTAAAGTGTAATCATGTCCCCTCGCAAGCGCCTTTTTCTAGAGAAAACAACCCCAACCTTGACAGTCTACCCTCATAATTTAAGTCTCCCGTCTCTCTAACCAATTTAGTTGCACTTAGTCTCTGCACTCTCCCCAGCTTATTTATATCCCTCTTAAGGACTGGAGTCCAAAACTGCACTGCATACTCCAGATGAGACCTCACCAGGGACCTATAAAGAGACATAATTATGTTTTCATCCCTTGAGTTAATGCCCTTTTTTATGCAAGATAGAACTTTATTTGCTTTAGTAGCCACAGAATGACACTGCCCAGAATTAGACAATGTGTTATCTACAAAGACCCCTAGATCCTTCTCATTTAAGGAAACTCCCAACACACTGCCATTTAATGTATAACTTGCATTTATATTATTTTTGCCAAAGTGCATAACCTGCATTTATCAACATTGAACCTCATTTTCCAGTTTGCTGCCCAGTTTTCCAGTTTAGACAAATGACTCTGCAAAGTGGCAGCATCCTGCATGGAACCTATAGTTCTGCACAATTTAGTATCATCTGCAAAAATAGAAACAGTACTTTGAATGCCCACCTCCAGGTCATTAATAAACAAGTTGAAAAGCAAGGGACCTAGTACAGAGCCCTGCGGTACTCCACTAACAACACTGGTCCAATTAGAAAATGTACCATTTACCACCACTCTTTGTAGTCTATCTTTTAGCCAGTTCTCTATCCAGGTACAAATACTATGTTCCAGGCCAACATTCCTTAATTTAACCAGTAACCTTCTGTGTGGCACTGTATCAAATGCTTTAGCAAAGTCTAAGTAAATCACATCCACGGCCATCCCAGAATCGAGGTCTCTACTTACATTAAGTTAGTCTGGCAAGATCTATTACGCATAAAACCATGCTGGCACAAACTCAAAGTATTATGATTTGCTATGAAGTCCAGTATCTTATCCTTTATTAACCAGTGTGGATATGAACAGGTGGGGGAGCTGGCAGAAGGCCAAATGCTATGCGATATAGTGCTTATATAGGTATATAAATTGTAAACTGATTAAACATCTAATATCAAATAATAGCTAAGGCACTTATTTATTAATAACCTTTATGTATGCTAAAACTTTATTTCTGAAAGCTCCCACATATAAAAAGACATGTATTAAACATTGCACAATTCGAATATCGGTTCAAGGCTGGGAAGAAAGTCCTTGAAGCGTATTCTCTTTCATAGAACCCATAGAGGAATGTTTACTAACCTGAGATATGCTATAAACATAATAATAATATTCAGAATGAATTCAGTTCAGAAAACACCAATGTCATAAACAAGTAACACAAGCTTTCAGCACTCCTTCTGTAAAAAAAAAAATGTCCAGTAACTCCAATGCATTTGGTGTGAAAAAAAGTGCAAACTAGTGATGGGCGAATTTGTGCAGTTTCGCTTCGCCGAAAAATTCGCGAATTTCGCGCGAAATTCGCGAAACGGCGAAAAATTCGCGAAACGGCGCCGGCGTCTCGTTTTTGACGCCGGCGCCCATTTTTGACGCCGGCGCCCGTTTTTCGACGCCGGCGCCCGTTTTTGGCGCCGGCGTCCGTTTTTTCGAAAAAAAAAATTTTGACGGCGGCGAATTTTTTGCGCGAATTCTCGCGGCCGTTTCGCGAATTTATTCGCCGACGGCGAATCGCGCAAATTCGCCGCGAATTCGCGCCTGGCGAATAAATTCGCCCATCACTAGTGCAAACATTTTCAGCAAAGTGAAATGGAGCAGTTTTGCTTATCACTATTTGGAAGTGCACTTTGAGAACTAGATTTGTTTTAAGAAAATGATCTCCTATAACAGTGATCCCCAACCAGTGGCTCGTGAGCAACGTATTGCTCACCAATCCCTTGGATGTTGCTCCCAGTGGCCTCAAAGCAGGTGCTTATTTTTGAATTCCAAGCTTGTTTTGGTTGCATAAGAATCAATCACAGCCCTCAGGAAATGTTCATGCTTGTGTTGCTCCCCAACTCTTTTTACAATTGAATGTGTCTCATGGGGAAAACAAGGTTGGGGATCCTTGCCCTTTAATGATATTTTCATTTCTAATGCAATTCTTTTGATCAGGGGCAGGTGGATGAAAATGAAGTAAGGAATCCTAAAACATACCTACAAATTTTATTTGCCTTACTGTCAGGAAACTACTCTTAACAGGAAAGCATTTTTACAAATGTACCAATGAGTTTAATTCAATTTGATTTCTTTAAGCAGTTGAATGCAATTATTTTCTATTGTGTGTAAGAGTTCAGAGGCGCTGCTGGAAGTTAATGCCCATCTATGGGGGATTTATCAAAATTATATATATATAGCTGGCAGATCCTTCTATTCCCCAAACTGAATGTATTTCATTAAAATATTATGTATTACATACAGTAACTATTTACTTCATGTATAATGAGCAGTAATTGATTTTTCCCTTCTCTGGATGTGTACTTATGGAATTATCTCTTAAATTAAAAGTCAGAAGAACCTGTTGGTTATGCAAGCAGAACTCGGATGCAAATATCCTTGTACATTCATAGCCATATGACTGGCAGCCACTGCAACAAGGACAACAAACTGTGAAGCTGCTTCTAAGGCATCTGGGGAAGGAAACCGAACATAATAGCAGCCCAGGTAAAAAAAAAAAAGGTCACGCAATGAAAATAGCCAAGGGATCTGCAAACAAATGCACCATTACAACAGACTGGAAGGGAACAAGGAGTCCAATCAAATGGAACAGATTGAAATGCAACTGCAGCCATGTGTAAATGCCACAGAATGCATTGTGGAAATATTTGGAAATCTGGCACACAGGAATACGAATCATTTCCTAACTTTGAATTCAGACCATTTCAACAAGCACTCATTTGCAAATGGCTGATAATTTGAAACTTGGACAAACACTCACATTTCTGGGCCACATGCAGCGAGCTGGCTAGGTAACAGAGCTTAAGCTTTTGATGAAGAGATTTTATTATTGTACTGATATAATATTAGACTTGTAACAAGATCATTTTATTGTTCAAGGCTCTACTCTCTTTTTTTAACCCCTTGCCCTAAATCATAGAGTGCAGCATGGATCAAAGAGCAACCAGGAACATGAATTTTGTTGGAGAAATATTTCAAGATTATGAAGCAATCTAAACTGACTGAAATGCACATTTGTTAAAATAATTGTAATAATAATAATCATTACACCTTTTCATGAAATTTTTCATGATTTCACACATTAAAATTGCAGAAATTTTTTGGAAAAAGTATAAATTCATTAATTTTCAAGTCATTTGAACAGTTGAGTTTGTTGTTTTGTGATCAAATCCAAGTGGTGGGTGAATCTGACCTGTTTTGCTTCACAAAAAATTCATGAAATGTTAAAAAAGTCACCAAATGCACTGAAGTCAATGGACTACAAATTAACAAGCTGTGCCACATTTTATAAACAGCAATATTTTTTCTTACTATCCATTATAATAGGCATAGGCATTTTTTCTTGGCGAAACAAGGCAAAATATTTTGCTCATCCCTACCAGCCACAAAATCATGGAGTTGCATTTTTACTTTTGCATTAATAATGACTTATCAACTATTGAGGACTCGGTCCCAGGGAGGTTGATTAATCAGAAATTGAATCTTTAAGTGTTTTTTATCGCATGACTCGAAAGCTTAACAAAAGCCATGTGTATGCTTATTTATTAAAGAGGATAAGACTTGAAACCTTGATCATGTAAGAGAGTGAGAAAAACAACTCGACCGTAACAACATCATATTCTACCCATCATTTTCAATGAGTCTGCCAAATCTGGAATAAGCCTTAAAAACTCAAACTGATAAATTTTTAAGGACATCTTCCATTAACTTAAATTTGCATTTTTGGCACAATAAATATAAAGCATGGTAAAAACTCAAATTCAATACAGGCCAGAGATAAGTATACTAATTTAAATATGTAGAATATCTCAAACATATATAAAAACTTTAGGTAGTGACCCAAAGCTGTCTTGCAGATATCCAAAGGCAGTACGCACCTAGTTCTATCAAGCTTTCATACTTACTATGCTGATAGATGTATTCATTTGCATAGATATTGAAATATATTCTAGATTAAGAAAACAAATAAGATGCCTTAAATGACACTAGCACTAAAAATGATCATTTCTCTAGCAACTAGAGTGCGTTAATATAAAATGATGAAATATAAATACAAGCCTCCTAAAGGCCACTTTATCAATGTGAGCATTTTTATGTCATTTAATTTATTATTTTCACCTTCTGCAGTAGCAGCATATTTAATTAATGTACTCATTATCTATGTGAACTACAGTACATCTGACCAATTTTTTAATCTGAGCCTGGAGAATGAAATAAAATCTGGAGGATATTTATGGTTTACTAAAGTTAAATATAAATTGGTGATATATAAACTGGTATCTTCCCTCAGTCTCTTTAAAAATTAAATCAAACACTACCTTTTGGGGCATTTTCATAACATGTGGCCTTGTTTAGAAAAAAATAGAATTTGTGATTTTTTTTTTTACTTCAAATAAACTCACAAAATAAATTGAATGTCTTAAACTTAATAAAGGTACTGAAATGTCAGCTTAATATATACCTTTTTCATTTTCACTATATGTGCCTATTGTGTGAAAATTTGTTACTAAATGTACCGCATATGCAATGTATGTTATGTTATGCCTATCTATCTGTTTATTACTATTTTGCTCTTATTTCTGAAATCAAAGTTAAGAAAGTCTTAGAATAAACTGATACTAGTAATGTGTTGCTTCAGTGGTGTGTGTGTGTGTATAAAAGATTATGGAATTTCCCAATAAACACAGCAAATTTTCCACTATTCTTTATTAAAAACCATATCCATGCTGCAGAAAATCGAATCATGAATAAGGAGATGCTACTGAAGAGTAGTTAACTAGGAAGAATAAAAGTGATTTATAATAAGTGACAAAATGAAAGAAAACATTTACTTAATATTGTGCAGCCTCATTTTTCAAGCTTCTGTTTGCTCAAAGCTTTTAGGCATTCTCGATTAAAATTTGCATTAATTGAAGAGCAAAATAAACTTACCATACAGTAACCGGTAGATTCTTTTTAGGTTGTTTTCTTGGTTTTTACGCCTAGCAAAATTCTGGACCAAGGTTAAAATACATTAAAAAAAAAAGTACAGATATTGGACCTGTAATCCATGCTCAGGACCAGATAATAGATCTTTCTGTAATTTAGATCTTCCTTCCTTAAAAAAATCATGTAGACATTAAATCAGGGCTGTGGTAGGGGTAGACATAGTCTATAGCTTTGCATTCATTCACACATGTGCGTGCGCCTATTCAGACCGGTAAGGTTGCCTAGGGTGCCTGGCCGGCCTGGCCTGCTGCATTAAATAAACCCAATTGGCCTGTTTTGCGTCCATTAAGGATTAATTATATCTTAGTTTGGATCAAGTACAATGTACTGTTACAGAGGAAAAGGAAATTGTTTTTAAAAATTTTAGGATTGTTTGAATAAAATGGAGTCTATGAGAGATGGTCTTTCCGTAATTCGTAACTTTCTGGACAACAGGTTTCTGGATAACCAACCCCCCACCTGTATTACAAATACCTCAAGCAAAAATTAAAAAAAAAATTCTTTTTAAAAAATGTATGATTCCATCCATCCAGATGATGGAATAAATTCCATATGCTAGGCTGCCTTTTTCTTATTTTTTTTGTCTATTTGTGCCCCTGAGGAAGACCCTTGAGGTCAAAACCCGTTGGGTTCACCTCTTTATATCATTTTTGTATATTTTTGTAATCCTTTCTTGTTTTTGCTATTTTGTAATAAATTCATTATTTTTGGAATTGGGTGTGCAATCCATTTTTTGTAATATTTGTTATCCCTTCTGGAGACCCTCATGGGGAGCCCCCTATGGATTAGCACCCCACAATTTTGGTTTAAGGGTGTGCACCTTCTTTATTCTATTTTGGAATAAAATCCATGACTGAAAAAAACTCACAAATAAACAGGATGGATAGACAAAAGGAATGATGCCCTAAACTGTTATTTTTCTCCACATTTTTCAAAATATAATTTAGATATTTGCAGCATACCACACTATTTTCAACTTTGGAATGATGTGATTAAGTTAAAAAAAGAGCATTTCTGAACTGGTTAATCCCCCTGTTGGGCATGTTCCAAGTATACATGATTCGTTAGGGTAGCAATGTTCTGTCTCTGAGCTCTAACATGCAAATGTGCAAAGTAGTCAGTTGTGATTAATTCTGCTTTGATAAAGGTGTCAATACACTAAGGGGCAGATTCACTAAGGGTCGAATTTCGAAGTTAAAAATACTTCGAAATTCGACCCTCGAATTGAAATCCTTCGACTTCGAATATCGAAGTCGAAGGATTTAGCGCTAAACGTTCGATCGAACGATCGAAGGATTTTTCGTTCGATCGAACGATTAAATCCTTCGAATCGAACGATTCGAAGGATTTTAATCAAACGATCGAAGGAAAATCCTTCGATCAAAAAAACTTAGGCAAGCCTATGGGGACCTTCCCCATAGGCTAACATTGACTTCGGTAGGTTTTATCTGCCGAAGTAGGGGGTCGAAGTTTTTTTTAAAGGGAAAGTACTTCGACTATCGAATGGTCGAATAGTCGAACGATTTTTAGTTCGAATCGTTCGATTCGAAGTCGAAGGTCGTAGTCGAAGGTCGAAGTAGCCCATTCGATGGTCGAAGTAGCCCAAAAAAACTTCGAAATTCTAAGTTTTTTTTATGCTAACCCTTCACCCGAATTTAGTGAATCGGCCCCTAAATGTTTAGTAACTGCTGGGTATCCTTCCGTTTGAATTCAAATACATTTGCCATTTATTTATTATTAAACCACTAGTTTGTGGTAGCAGCCAATGAGAATTAAGGTTCAGTCTGTTTTATTTCTACTATTTATTGTTCACAGCAGAGTGATGTGTTAGGGCTTTGTTTATAAATGGTATGCCCCTATGCATTTTATAGTTATTAAGGCACAGTATTTGAAAACATTAAGTAAGCAAACACTTATTTATGGTGACATTGTTAACACACTTCTAAACAAAACTGTCATTTACAAAAATTCATCATGCTTAAAGGCACTTCATCGGAGAAATCCCACAATGCATTCAATTAGTGACAGGTGTCATCACATGAATCCTTCTTAGCTAAAGGGATTTGCAATCATAATAATACAGGTCTAATTGTAAACAGATATACTTTACATTATTAATGGAAAACATGTACTAGGAATGCATTACAATATGCAATGAGTGATGGGCGAAACATTTGTGACAAATTTGGCAGTTTCGCCACGGGCGAATTTGTTTGCAAAAGTTGTGGAATGAGAAGGGGATTGACACACAGAAACTGACTGAGAGAGAAAAAAAGGGAAAAAAAAGATCCAAGAGAAAATCCCGGCAAAATGGCACAGGGGAACTGGAACCATGAGATGCATGTTGCATAGGGGGGCTTTGCTTTGTAGGGATGCCTGGCATTGTCTGCCTGCCTGGGCTCCAACTCCAGCCTTGGGGAATCAGGGAGCCAGGAAAGATGGAGCAGCAGCACTGCAAAGCCTGGGGCTTTGCTCGCACTCCGGCTCGGGCAAGACTTTGGAAAAGTTAATGTTCGTCTGGGAGGCTGCTGAGCTGGCAGAGTTGCGGTGCCGCTAGAGGTCGCCAGTGGGCATTGTTGGAGCGGCAGCTGCCTGGCATTCGGAAGCTGAGTGAAACGGAAAGTCTTGAGTTAACTGCTTATTAACCCATTGGGTTAGGGCGGGTAGAGTTATATGGGGACTGGTCTGGAGTTGCTAGAACATATAATAGTTGGGCATTGTCAGCCTCATTCCACATTCAGTAGGAGACTTAACATTTGCTATTCGTCATTACTTGCCTCCCCCTGAGCTCTAATAGTGGAGGTGCAGAACCCGCAACCTCCAATTATTGCATGGTACAACTCCCGACATCTCCGGTATGCCGGGGAGTATATATCAGCAGGGACTGTTAGCATAGGACAGACACTAGACATTTAATACTGTTTGACTTTTATTCAAGAAATAAAACCACCTGTGGATCTTTAGGATTCACAGCTATAACTGTCTGTAAGCAAATATGTCTGGCAATGCGTGCGCCAAATAAGCCGGAAGCGCACGTCACAAAATGCACTCTGCTAAAATTATGCACTACAAAATAGAAGCACGCAGCAAACCAGTTTCGCAAATTTTTCGCCGTTTCACAAATTTCTCCAGAAATTCGCAAATTATTCAGCAAAGCGAAACACAGCAGATTCGCCCATCATTATATGCAATGGCTACATTAAAAAGACTTCTTCTATGCAGCAATGGAAATTAGCTTGAATTTGTGAAACAAACTGGAAGAAATTTGAATGATCCCAGTTCCATTAGTTGTCAGTATTTGTTTGCGGGTAACTTTTAGGCTTATGGCACAAGTAGTGATCTGACCGTCATGCTCCACTTATGATCAAATTGCCCTTGCCTATCCAAACCCAATTGCTTTACTTTGGAATAGGAAATATGTTGTTTGGAGCCTTCCCACCAACAGTGGCAGCACCCAATATAAGGGTGTGTATATTATATATATAGAAATATCTTATCCAAAGGAGTAGCACTGCCAGCTATATTCAGTTGTGATCTTTATGGATACAATAAAGATCACGTTTGAACATAATTAGAAGTGCTGATAAATAGAGAGAAAGAAAAGAGAGAAAGAAAGAGCACTAACTTGTGCACAACATGTAAGGGAGGGATTGCAAGCTTAGTGAGTAATAAATAATGTGATTAGACTGATATAACATCCGGTGATCATCATCATTTATTTATATAGCGCTGTCAAGATACGCAGTGCTTTACTGCAGTTATAGCAAACAGGGAATAAATGGTGGATAGCAGACAAGGATTACAGAGTACAATAGGGTTTACAAACTAAAAGGTTAGGGTACAATTGAGACATTAGGATTGTATAAACAATTTGTCATTTTTGATACAGCAATGATTAATTAAGGTACATCGAATAGGCCTCTTTAAACAGATGGGTCTTTAAGGAGCGCTTGAAAGTTTGGAAGGAAGGGGAAAGTCTGACAGCTTGTGGCAGAGAGTTCCAGAGAAAAGCAGAAGCCCGAGAGAAGTCTTATAGACGAGAATGGGCAGAAGTCACCAGAGGAGAAGTGAGGCGAAGATCAGAAGCAGAGCGTAGGTTTCGTGAAGGAGTGTATTTGGAGATTAGAGATGAAATATAGGTAGGGGTTTCTTTATTAAGGGCCTTGAATGTGAGTGTAAGTAATTTGAATTTGATTCTAGAAGAGATTGGGAGCCAGTGAAGGGACATGCATATGGGAGCAGCTGATGTTGAGCGGCGAGCTAGATGAATGAGTCTAGCGGCCGCGTTTAGAATAGATTGGAGTTGTGAAAGGTGACTTGTTGGAATACCTGTGAGGAGTAAGTTGCAGTAATCAAGGCGGGAGATGATGAGAGACTGAATCAGTGTTTTAGTTGATTCTGAACTGAGATAGGGTCGTATTCGAGCAATGTTGCGCAGTTGAATACGGCAAGATTTTGCAAGAGTTTGAATGTGTGGTGAAAAAGATAGATGAGAGTCTAAGATGACTCCTAGGCAGCGTGCCTGTGTGGTGGAATGAAAGGTGGTGTTGTTTACGGTGAGTGATATCTGAGGGACAGGGGAAGATCTTGGAGGAAATATGATGAGTTCTGTTTTAGAAAGGTTCAGTTTCAGGTGGCGCTGTGACATCCAGGAGGAGACAGCAGAGAGACAGTCTGTGACTTGGGAAAGGACAGAGTTAGAAAGATCAGGAGTAGACAAGTAGAGTTGGGTGTCATCAGCATAAAGGTGATACTGAAGTCCAAATGACTGAATGAGTTTTCCTAGTGAAGTTGTATAGAGCGAGAACAGCAGGGGGCCAAGAACAGAGCCTTGAGGAACTCCAACAGAGAGTGGGAAAGTAGTAGAAGTAGAGTTAGAGAAGGAAACTTTAAAGGAACGGTCAGACAGATAAGATGTAAACCATGAAAGAGCAGTGTCCCGAATGCCAGATGAGTGTAGAATGTCAAGGAGGAGTGTGTGGTCAACTGTATCAAAGGCTGCAGAGAGATCAAGAAGGATTAGAATGGAATAATGACCTTTAGACTTTGCCAATAGAAGATCATTGGTTACTTTGGTGAGTGCAGTTTCAGTCGAGTGTGATGGGCGGAAGCCAGATTGCAGGGGGTCGAGGAGGGAGTTGTGAATGAGATGCTGGATCAGGCGTTTGTAAACAAGCCTTTCTAGTATTTTGGATGCGAATGGAAGAAGGGAGACCGGTCGATAGTTAGTGGGAGAGCTGGGATCAAGGGAAGGTTTTTTGAGGATAGGAGTGATTAGTGCTTGTTTGTATAATGATGGAAAGGTACCAGTAGAGAGTGAAAGATTGAATAAGTGGGTAAGTGCAGGAGAGAGTGTGTCAGAGATTGGGTGGAGAAGGCGAGAGGGTATGGGGTCAAGGGAGCAGGTGGTGGGTTTTGAGCTGGCTAGAAGTTTGCTAACTTCATCTAGAGTTGCAGGGGTGAAGGAGTGCAAAGTAGATGTGAGTGGACTGCACGTTGGTCTGAGATTGTTGTCGGACGGTATGCTCAGCCTAATGAGATCGATTTTTTCATTAAAGAAATGAGCAAGGTCTTGGGCGGTAACATTAATAGGTGGAGGTGGTGGAGGGGGGCATAGGAGTGAGTTAAATGTGGCAAACAGCTGCTGTGGTTTGGAGGACATAGTAGATATTAGATGAGAGAAGTATTGTTCTTTGGCTAATGATAGAGCTCGGTTATAGCAGGAGAGCATGAATTTGAAGTGGATGAAGTCAGGATCAGTTCGTGACTTTCTCCACCGTCGCTCAGCTGATCTACTACATCTTCTGAGGTACCGTGTTACACTAGTGTGCCAGGGTTGGGGTTTAGCTGGCCGGCTGTGACGGGTGGTAGAAGGTGCAAGGGAGTCAAGTGCTGTTGAAAGGGCATCGTTGTAGAGAGAAGCTGCAATATTGGGACAGGAGAGAGTATTAATATGAGATATGGATTGTGCTGATACTGTTGATAATTGTTGTGGTTCAAAGGCATTAAGGTTTCTGTACGTGTGGGTAGAGAGAGATGGTTGTGAAGGTGCAGGTGAAAGCAGTATCTGAAAGGAGAGTAGATGATGGTCAGACAGAGGGTAGGGAGAGTTAATTAAGTTGTATGGGCAGCATGAGTGGCAGAATATAAGGTCAAGAGCATGACCCTCGATGTGGGTAGGTGAGTCGGTCCACTGAGAGAGACCAAAAGAAGCTGTTAGAGAGAGAAGTTTAGAGGTGGCAGCAGAATCAGAGTTGTCAATGGGGATGTTGAAGTCCCCTAAAATGAGAGCAGGTGTCTCACTGGAGAGAAAGTGATGGACTTGAAATTTCATATGGTCTTCTATTTGGCATTTGGCGTAGTTTCAATGCTGCCATTTCACAAAGCCTAGTTATTGTGAGAAAATGTACATAAGGCTCTAAGTTGTGGATAAAATGAATGGGTGTCTAGCATTCATTGATTTTGGTCAATTATTTTGGTGCATAAATGTAATGTGAACAGTAATTGAGCAGACAGGGTATGGCAAACATGCGCCCATTTAACTAGCAAGGATGCAGGGATGGCCCACCAAGGGTTGTGGTACAAATATGAGACCATATTGAGACGATATATATGAGACGATATTCGAAGTCAAAGGATTGCCATTCGACAGTCGAATATCGAGCGTTAATTAACCCTCGATATTCGACCATGAGTAAAATTGCCCCTAAGTCTACTAAAAATCATTAAAACATGTATTAAGTCAAATGGGATTGTTTTGCCTCCAATAAGGATTTATTTCATCTTAGCTGGGGTCAAGTACAAGTTACTGTTTTATTATAGAGAAAAAGGAAATCATTTGATAAAGACTTTCTGGATTTAACAGATTTCTAGATAACAGATTCCATACCTGTGCCAAGTTAATAATGTGTGATGGAAAGCGCTACATTATAAAGCTCTCCATGTAAACATTTGGTCAGTATAACACATATAACGTCCTTTTACTTCCACTGAAAGAAGTTGTATGACAGCATGAAAGAGCATCTGAGATCAAGTTGTTAATAGTATTGTTATTATGATTATGTCTTACATTAGATTATAAATAAAAGCAACTATATTTGAACTTAAATTGGGTTGAAATGATGACACTATCAGACTTCCTCTGTGTAAAGGTTGAACTCATTTACTGTGCAGTTTACAAGTTATGATTGATGTTGTTTCTCCAAATGATAAACCAATTACACCAGTGATGTAATGCCATTTTAAGAATCTTATAATCAGATTCATCTTAAGCAGGGGAGCTCTGATGATGTCTAATAAAGATTTATGGTACTTTAATGGTCTGCTTAATACCAGCAATGGAATTTCCACTTGATGCACAATTATATTGATTATTATACTGATGACTGTTGGTGTGTGAAGGGCTAAAATAAAAGTTTTAAGTGGATGTGCCAGATCATCAAGAATGAAACTGCAAAATGTTGAACATTTTGATCTTGCTGCACACCTTGTTGCCAGTATATAAAAGCTGTAACACTTAGGGACAAATTCACTGAAAGCTTCACTATACTTCACCAGCTGTTAATTCAATACCAAGAGTCTAAAGTCAAGAGTGAGCTTATTGTCATTTCATCCATATACGTTTGTACAGTACACAGTGAAATGAAACAATGTTCCTCTAGGACCATGGCGCTACACACAACATAGATGTACCGAACAACAGACTAAAAGAGCAAGTGCAAAAATATGCAACTCCTGCAAGAAAGGACAGCATAGTGGAGATAGAGATAAAGAACATGATAAGTTGCAGATGTGCTCATAGAGAACAATTGCATCCAATGGAGTGTGTGTGTGAGAGAGCTCTGTCTGGTCCCTGACTATTCAGGAGCCTTATGGCTTGGTGGAAGAAACTGTTACACAGTCTGGTAGTGAGGGCTTATTCACTAAAATGCATAGTTGCGGCTCTGCAGCCGATTATTGGCCAACTTTCGCTAGTGTTAATTAGTTAGCGCGAGCATTTGATAGTGAATGTCCGCTAACGTTAGTTTCTGCCTAGCAAAACTTAAGAGTACAACTTACTAGCATACACTTAAGTTTAGGTCAATTTGAATAGGGCAGGTACATATAGGTCGTATATATGTCTTCATTAGAGATGTTGGTGGCCAAATGCTCATGGAAGCAAAATAAAGGCAAAAGAGATCCTCTATTGTCCTAGATATGAGCCTACCCTAAAACAAATGCGGCAAGCCCCTCAAATGGTCACACAAAAGTTGTGTATTCTCGCACACCCTACTTGTAAACTGATGAAGATGGGCCTGGTGCACACAGGTGGAGGCTCGGCCACCTCCCAATTCAAGTCCTCAAGAAAACCCCAATGGCACACAGGTCTGCATGAACAGTTCTAGTGTTTATTTAAAGCGGAATGCAGTGCAGTTTCTGCACTTAGCTTTAAATAAACACTAGAAGTGTTCATGCAGACCTGTGTGCCATTGGGTTTTTCTTGAGGCCTCTGATGGTCACTGACATAAGACTAAGGAGGATGTAGCTTATCAATTCACCAGGTCTATGCTGGCGAAGGAAACTCTGGCGAAAAAGGGTACTGTTATGGAAAATTGGCACTTTAGTGAATTAGCGGAGTAACTATCTTTCGAAAATTTGCCTGGTAAAACCGAGCTAGAGATGTACTCCTTCACTAGCAAATTGTCCTCTACACCTGTTATTAAATTGGCAATGTCCCTGCGGATTGGATGTCTGGTGAATTTTTGATAGCGATGGCCACTTCGCCATTTAATAAATCTGCCCCATAGATTTAACAATATATCTCACTTAGAGGGTTAATTCAAGATTGCATTGCATCATTTTAGTTACAATTATTGGCAGAAACATCAACATTAATAATTGGGAATAAAATATTTACAGTAATTGAACATACTGGATCATACTAATTTGTAACACATGCAGATACTAATACTCTCAACATTAAAAGACATATTGCACTTTAGATTATCCATCCATGGGCTTAAAATACTTGAATGTGTCAGCAGAGAAGGAAAAGAACTTGGAGAACAATTTATATTGTGAAAGTCAAGTAACACAATATTTTCAAGATGGAGAAACGCTGTCTATAAAATTATGGTAATGTTGTCATCTTTAGTGTGTAGCTCTTAATGTCACTATAGTGGTGTCAATCTTTCTTTCCTTGTGTCAGTAGACAATATTCGGGTTGATTTATATGGGACAATTTGCCAAATGTATCACACTTCATAACAGCTCTTCTGTACGAGGCACCAATGCAAAGAGACAGGAATCCTAATTGCTGACATACCTCATGACAGGGAGACTTACAGCCCAGTAAGATACAAAGCAGATGTTGGTTTCATTTAAAGGGCCTAAGTTGGGTTCATTTGAAAAAAGATGACTTTTTTGGGGTCAAATTAATTATATCCTGGATCATGAAATTGAGCAAATCTACAGCATAAGTAATACAGTTTACTGGTGTATTCTATTTGATTTTGGAAGATTGAGACAGATTATTTTTGAATATTAGATTCCAAGTGTCAAAACAGGGCTGGAAATAGGGACAGCAAGATAGGCACTTGGCTAGGGCACATTGTATCGAAATGAGCCACTAATCTACACACTTATCTACCATGTTTCAGTTGGGATAATCATTCCAATTTCTCATTAATTTGTACTTTACCATTTGCACTTGGGTCATTGGCTTGTGTCAGCCACTGTCACAGTCTGGGCTACATCTTTAATGAATACTACAATGTGAGTCTTGTAACAATAACTCTTGTATAGGATATACAGGTATGGGACATGTTATTAAAAATGCTTGGGACCTGAGGTTTTTCCGTATAAGGGGTCTTTCTGTAATCTGGATCTCCATATTTTGAGACTACTAAAAAATAATTTAAACATTAATAACACCCAATAGGATCTTTTTGACACAAATATGGATTTATGCAGCTTAAACATAAAAAAAATTTGTTTCTACTTAACGAAAAAAAACCCACCAAGACACTTTTAACTTTACATTCGCAAAGTCTTTATTAAGAAACAACTTACCGATTCTCCACTTGCGCTCCTCTTCAGAAACGACATCAGGGCAACAATCCATTGTGCGGCACTCGATTTCTCCTCCCTGCCTTCTATTGGAGATAGCCAGGGAGGAGAAATGGAGCGATGCACTATGGATCGTCACCCTGTTGCCATTCCTGAAGAGGATCGCAAGTGGAGAATTGGTAAGTTATTTCTTAATAAAATATTTTATGTTACTGCTCCTTTTTTTAAGGCATCAAGTACAAGGTACTGTTTTACTATTACAGAGGAAAAGAAAATAATTTGTAATAATATCAATTATTTGAGTAAGATGGAGTCTATGGGAAACAAACTTCCCATAAATTGGAGCTTTAAGGATAATGGATTTCTGGATAAAAGATGCTATCCCAGTACTAAGAAAAATAAATTCATATATTTATTTTTTCAAAGCCTCTTAACTAAATTATTTCCATTTTGAATTTATGTATGCTCCCTTATCTGGGTTTTTAAAGAGAATTTGATTACACTTGAAAATATTTTAGGAAAGAGAGATGGGTTTTGTATAAAAACCTAAAGCAGTTTCTCACTGGGAACAATTGGAGGGTGAGGCATAAACATAGACAATGAGTTTATTTGTTATAGAATCACATGACAGAAAGAAATGAAAAGATATACATTTACCAAAAATATACATTGAAATGTGTCTATAACCTTTTCGGAACTTGGATAAAAGGGTTTCATCATTTCTGGCATTCAACTTGTGTATTATTTCAGGCAAAGCAAAAGGATGTCACAACTCTGGGAAAAACTCGGTAACTCATAAGCTGGGACCATATTCAATTGCCCTTTAAGAGAAATAATTTCTATGGCTTTAAATATATCCCCATAAGTAAAACTTCATATTTAAAAATATTAAAACGTAAATATGTTATTACCTGTTATGCTCGAGTCATGCTAATGTAACATCGCAAGCATTGTTTTATTTTATGAGTATGCAAACTGCAACCATCCTGAATTCCTTAAGGGCAAATCTTTAAAAATAAAAAAGCTGCAGTGATGCACTGTGCCTACTTAGAATTTGTAAGTAATTATTTTTGGTAATGGAGATTCACTAATAGTTTTGCATGCCTTAAATCACAGTTAATATAAAAAAGATACTCGAGAGTGAAATGAACTAAGAAAAATGTGATTTGTTGAGTATGTCTAGAAACGCAAATGGCATACAATTAGAAGAGACATTTCATTTCCTCATTTTTGTCATCCTTCTTCCCTAACGCATCCCAGATTTCAACAATTTGCATGATAATTAACACATGCAGAGAACAGTCATAGAATTAGAGATTTAGAAGCACGTGCATGAAGCTGTACAGGCTGTGAGTATTAGCCTTGGTATTGCCGGGAAAGGTAGTTAGAGAACAAATACATGTTCTTGCTAGCTGAAGAGTTATTGTTCAGTATCAATTGTAATGTTTTGTGAACTCATTCATTGACAAAAGGAATCTCACAATGATCACTGATATTATGTCTACTTTGTCAAATGCAATTTATAAAATAAGATACACAGCAGGAAAGAGCTATAGCAGTCCTGCAGCTGTTGTGAATTACAACTCCCCAGGACCTTGGTTGGCCAACAACTGGTATTACACAGTAGTCAGAGATGTATTATTCATTTCACATTCTGACTTCATGCTAATGGCACACAGGGTTCTGGTCAGTTCAGGTATGTTTTTGAGAGTTATGTTACCAGATTGTTTCCCTCTGCCCCCATAATAAATAACTGGAGAATCTAAGATTCCCAACCTGTTAACCATTTGAGTTCCTCATGAGAAGCAAAACAAGTACACAGTGGAATTATAAAGCCTCAAAGATGCCCCCTTTGGAATATTTTGAAATTTTGAAATTTGAAATAGAATGTGTGGCATTCTTGGCAAAACAAGTACAATGTAATAAAAATAAAACATATATTTCCAAAATAAATAATGTAAAAAAAAAATAATAATCACAACTATATACTATCTGCTTTGGAGTACAATAGTAGTGTTTTTTGTGCCTTCTTTCTTCCTTTGTGCTTTCTATTGGTTGAATAGTTATGATCTACCTAGAAACAGCATTGTGTTGCCTGATTCACCATACTAGCAGCCATGTTTTTCTTCAACTTTGACTTGGGTAATTCACATTGTTTTCCATAAACAATGTGTGCACATGAACACAAGTGCCAACTAACAGTCCTAACCATTTGTATAATGAAACCACTATGGTAGTTCAACAGAACTAAAAGTTAAAAAAAAATGCATGCTGAACAAAGTGACCACTCTTCACTTCTAGAATGGGTTGAGAACTCCTTACTTATCTAATCCCACTATTGTCTCTACTACTTCATGAGAAATGTTGGGTTTACCAGAAATGTGTTTGCACAAGAGTACATAAAGCTATTAAATGGTCAACATGATATGTCATATTTAAATTAAATCTTAAATACATCAAAAGATCTTACCACTGCTGGAAGATTGTTTTGGGCCTGAACATGCTCTGAGCAGGTAGGAATTAGGGGAGAACTCCTCATCAGGGTTAGTGTCCATAATCTGATGAGATGTATTGCTGTCTAGCAAAGGCATCTGGCAACTAACAGGTGGGGGATTATGGGAACTGGGCAGCTGTGCAGATGGCAGAAGACTGGACGATGATGTAGATGGAATGGGGCGACCTACGAAAGAGGAAGAGGGATTCAAGATCAGTAATGATGATGTCATTAGGCAAACAATACAGAATTATGTACAGTATAGACAACATGAAGCATAAATTATAGGTCCTTATTATCATATATATATATATATATATATAAGATGGACTCAAATTTATATAACAATGTACCTACTGCATATCCAAAAGGAGACCAGTTGGTACTAATCATTAAAAAAGCATCAAATACACAAAAGCCATGAAGATCCTGTAAATTATATCCTTATAACATATCCTAACAGCTCTTAGTGATGTCATCAGTTATAAACGGAGCTTAATGATGTAATTTTGTTACAATGTTCACTAAAACTTGTGTATTATAAGAAATAAAGTACCCCTTGCTGAAAAATATGAGGACATTAGAAGTTACCTCCTGTATTAAAGCACTCAACCTTTGGCCTCGTAGAACTCATGTAACTGTGATGATATTATAAAATCCTTATATTTTACAATAGAGGCTAATTAATTCACTATATTATGTATTTTAAAGTGTTTCTTAGCCCTTTGTTTCAACACATCTTACATTTACATGGTGAGCCATCTAATGTTTGTATAAAAGAATTTGTGGTTAAAGGTTTAGCATATGGGAAATTGTGACGGCAATGTAAAGATCCCTAGATTTTCCTTACTATTGCAGGCACAATTGTACAAGTGTTGTCAATGGACATGGAACAAAATGGCACGAAGGATTTAGTTAGTGTAAGAAGGATATTTATGGTCCATGTAATTTGGGTAAATGCTGTAAAATATTTTTTTTTAGGCCCAAACTAGTCTACTAGAGGTTCAGTAATTTTAACTTTAATCAATGTCATCATATGTTTGTAACACACACAAATATGCATAAATATAATATTCTATGTACATTTGTCTTAAATGCCCTTTATGATCTAGCAATATAATTCAGTGAAACGAAGGTGTACAGATAAATATACATTCATTTGCAGATTTCAGAGTACCGCATTTATGCATTATAAGTTCATCATTTTAATAAAAGCATTACTTTGGCATCAACATTGGCTTTGCTCAATCACACTATAAAAAGAAAACAGATATTTCTGTAGTTGGTATCTTGAAGTGACAAAAAAAGAACATATCTTTCAGCTATAAATAAAAGAATGAATATTTACATGTGAAACTTTATTGTATATTTTGCCATTTGCAGGTCATTGTCCTCCAGACAATATAAAACAGAAGCAGTTTCAGTGATAAATAGCCAGAGTTTTTGACCTACAAAATGTTCAAGTCAGCAATCCTTGGTCGGGAAATGTGCTAAAGTGAGCAACTTTACTGATCCATTAATGTTTAGGATCCCTTAGAAACACAAACTGGGCTTGAATTAAAGCGAAAGCCAAACAAGCAAACTTTTCTTTGTTTCTATACATTGAATCATTGAATTACTGAGCTCCAGAGATCTCCATTCTCACTGAGTTCTGGCTGTTTTAAACTACAACTCCTTTCATCACCATTGGCAGTTGTTGACTGGTTAATCATAACAAACGGAAAACATAAAATATCTTCTCTCAAATCATGTCCCAGAACCACACTTCTTAAATCAATATACCTGATATTTATATAGAAATAAAAAAAGTCAACGCTATACACTTGTCTGTCTTGAAATACAATCATGAATTAAATCAGCCGTGCCTATGTGCTAACTCAGAACATATATACAGTAAATGACCATAGAAATGGGAATAAACAAGTTGACAATAGATGAAACATGGTTGAGAAAGTCCCCAAGCAGGGGCTGAATCTGTGTAATTTATGCGAACCAACTTCATTGTGTGTGTATATATATATATATATATATATATATATATATATATATATATATATATATATATATATATATATATATATATGCTGTATATCCTGACAATGGTTCAAGGAGGACCAAAATGCGTTGATGTGGGGGAACATGTGACAATTCAATAAATCCACTAGTGATTATGCCCATGACTGCCTCCAATATGTCATTTCCAATGAGTAGGGACACATGACCATGAGGAAGTAAAAATTCAAATAATCCCACCGGTGAAGGCACTCCACAATAAATCAGTCTGAAACAAAAAGTCCAATCAAATGGAGGTTTATTGGTGAACCAACGTTTCGATTCCGTACAGGAATCTTTGTCAGGGAGAAATTTCGGCACTCACGAAAAGGTGATCAATGTTGCCTGGGTGCATTCCTCGAAGGGTGAAATAGAAAGCTATAGAAACCACACTCTTATACTTTAAGACCTGAGAGTGCATTATATATATATATATATATATATATATATAATAGTAAATGGACCTGCACTCCAATGTTTTTGTGAAAAAAAGTGTTGAATTTTATTCACAGGTGCATATCCAACGTTTCGGTAAAAAATGGGACCTTTCTCAAGGATTGTGGACCGCAACTTTGGATATGCACCTGTGAATAAAATTCAACACTTTTTTTCACAAAAACATTGGAGTGCGGGTCCATTTACTATTTTGTACTAGAAACTTTGACCAACGCACCCACATCGAAAGAAATCCGGTAAGAGTGCGCTCACCAAATTGACTTATATATATATATATATATATATATTTTTTTTTTTTATTATTTTTTAAAAACATTTTTGGGGGCTGTTTTACAAAGTTTTACTGCTCAATACCAGACTTTTAGCAACATTCTCGACTAGCAGTTTATGGGGTTCTATGCTGTAACTTGTTTACCTCAGGAAAACCTAAGTACAGTACATTAGTGAGAGCACTGGATCCATGTCAGATTACCTTTATCTAATTAACCCTGTAGCTGCTAGCACAACTGCTGAGCTGAAGGCCTAAGGGATCAGGTCCCAGCAAGGACAGAGGCAAATTATCATGGTTTCCTTACAATCTGTGGAAACGGTTATGTTTGTGTAAAAAAATAAAAGAGAGTATTTTTAGAATGTGAAATGATTTGGGCTAAATGATATATGACTTGCGGCATTGCCCATTTTCATCCCTTTATTTCCAAGCGGAGCTGAATGTGCTCTTTGGTCGCGTTCAAAAAACAATTCGGAAAGCTCGTAAATAACTGAATTGAACCTAATTTATTTCATAGCATTTCCCTTACCTCCGTTAGTTACCTTCATACAATAAATGAAGGTCGACAAAGTGGATTTGTGTCGCTTTGAAAATCAGTCCCTCGGGGTCTAAGGCACAAAAGCTGTTTCAAGCATTTTGCCCTGTGCTATTTTCCTTGCTAGAAATGTTGAGTGAAATCTTTAAAATCACCTGCAAATTCCCTCATGTTTACAGGTGAGAATCATACTGTATATACATGAATACTTGGGGGCACATTTACTAAGGGTCGAATAGATATTCGACCCTCGAAGTAAAATCCTTCGACTTCGAATATCAAAATCAAAGTATTTACCGCAAATACTTCGATTAAATCCTTCGAATCGAACGATTGTAAGGATTTTAATCCATTGATCGAAGGATTTTCCTTTGATCAAAAAAAGCTTAGAAAACTTATGGGGAAGGTCCCCATAGGCTAACATTCTAGGTTTAAAGTGCCGAAGTAGGTAGTCAAAGTTTTTTTTAAAGAGACAGTTCTTTATCGACTGTTCGCATAGTCGAAGGATTTTTAGTCGAAGGTCGTAGTAGCCTATTCGATGGTCGAAGTACCCGAAAAAAACCTTCGAAATTCCACGTTTTTTTACTTCGAATGCTTCACTCGAGCTTAGTAAATGTGCCCCTTACTGTAGGTCACTGTTATATTAAAAATACCTAATAAAACATGCACAAAACATACACTGAAGCACTTGTATTACAGATAAAAGATGAACTCTCAATATCATTTCTAAAGGAACTATAGTAACAGGGTTTTATTGTACAGGTATGAGACCTGTTATCCAGAATGCTCGGGACCTGGGGTTTTCCAGATAATGGATCTTTCTGTCATTTAGATCTTCATACCTGAAGTCTACTAGAAAATCATACCTGTACTCTACTAATCAATAGTAACTATTTACTGGTCAGGAGTGGGATCACAAATTCTAAAGAAGAGACCCTGGATTGAAGTGTCAGGGCATTAAGAGATGCAAAAGTGCAACCCCTAGTGCTTGTTCTAAATGCATGTGGCCCCTAGGCCTTTCTGCACTCTGCACAAGATGGTATTAGGAGTGCACTCTCAGCGGGCACAAGGCAGTCATGTCCTTACTGTTTACAGGTCTCTTAGCTTTCTGTGCCAACAAACAGCCAAGGGGGGTGAATATGTGCGATTCCAATGCAGGCATAGCTGTAGTCATGCAGTTATGAAGTTTTGCGGGCAATTTTGGAGAGCAGTGAAAATTGCAAGGCAGTTCCCTATATATTATATATATATATATATATATATATATATATATATATATATATATATATATATATAAAATGTATATATAAAATGTGTGTGTGTGTATATATACAAATATACACTGGGGACCTGGGGTTCTCTGGATAACAGATCTTTCCGTAATTTAGATCTTCATACCTTAGGGGACAAATTTACCTAGGGTCGAATATCGAGGGTAAATTAACCCTCGATATTCGACTGCCAAATTAAAATCATTTGACTTCGAATATCGAAGTCAAAGGATTTAGCGCAATTCATTTGATCGAACGATCGAAAGAATAATCGTTCGATCGAACAATTAAATCCTCCGAATCGAACGATTCGAAGGATTTTAATCCATCGATCGAAGGATTATCCTTCGATCAAAAAATTGATAGGAAGCCTATGGGGACCTTCCCCATAGGCTAACATTGGCCTCGGTAGGTTTTAGGTGGCGAACTAGGGGGTCGAAGTTTTTTTAAAGAGACAGTACTTCGACTATCGAATGGTCAAATAGTCGAACAATTTTTAGTTTGAATCGTTCGATTCGAAAGTCGAAGGTCAAAGTAGCCCATTTGATGGTCGAAGTAGCCAAAAAAACACTTTGAAATTCGAAGTATTTTTCCTCTATTCCTTCACTCGAGCTAAGTGAATGGGCCCCTATGTCTACTAGAAAATCATGAAAACATTAAATAAACCCAATAGGCTGGTTTTGCTTCCAATAAGGATTAATTGTATCTTAGTTTGGAACAAGTACAAGGTGCTGTTTTATTATTAAAGAGAAAAGGAAATCATTTTTAAATATTTTGGATAAAATGGAGTCTATGGGGGAAATGCTGGGCTCATTTACCTTGTGTTGCATTTGTCTCTGCAAGAAAATAAAACACCTCCACATTCCTTTTAGGCCCTCTGAATGTTTTGGGGCTAACATAACACAATTTCAACCTCTTATTTTTCAATTAAAAATCTGTGTGAGCTGCAAATACCTAATAAGCTTAAAGTAACCTAATTTCATTTTTTGCAGTAGATCTCTGTGCTCACTCTGATAATGCCCTTAGCAACACATCAAAGGAACTTATAAACCATTAAATCTAACAACCCTTTATGAGTGGAAAAAGAAAGCAGAAAGTCACCATGTGGGGTTATTCTGTTAATATATAAGTCCTTGATTATGTGTTCTGCACTTATGCACAGATAAAGTAGACATGGCAGGGGAGAGAAGTGTTTTCTCAGATAGTCTGTAGCCTGTTTTATTCCCAGTCCCCTTGATTCCTCTCTACCTGGTACAATCTGAAGCACAATAACACAAGGCTGTCCTGAAGCAATGTTTTCTACTCTGAGTTGTTTGTAAACTTTTGCAATAGACAAAAGGAAATGTTCTGCATAGGAAACAATTAGTGATGTATTTGTAATTATTCCCTCAGTAAATGAATGAATGTTTATCATTCACACAGTAATATACACATGTTCATTTGTTTCCAAGCTAATGCCTTTTTTCTGTTCAGGTTTTTTCATTCTCTGGCTTTGTTATTCCACTATGTATACTGATTAAATGTGAATCACTCAATTTCTAAAGAACATGGAACATTCTTTATATACATGAATATGTCATGGCCATCGTATTGCAGTCAGCGTTGTGCACAGTTAAATCAGATTAATCACTGAACTTTTGGGTAAATTATTAGAGGAATAGAAATTAATTCAGGAATTAAAATACCAATGAAAAATAACATTAAAGGAACAGTAACAAAACAAAGAAAAGAGGAAAGGTAGAAACCTCAAATTAGAGCCACTAGGATTATTTGCAACCGGGCAGTAAGCAACCACTGATTAATATTATTTAGAATATTAAGGGGCAGATTTATCAAGGGTCGAAGTGAAAATTCGAATTAAAAAAAATTTGAATTGTAAACTATTTTTTGTGTATTTCAACTAGGAAATAGTCCAAATTCAATTTGAATATCGAAATTTATCATGTGGTGTCTCTTTAAAAATTCGACTTTGACCATTTGCCATCTAAAACCAGCCAAATTGCTGTTTTAACCTATGGGGGACCTCCTAAAACCTAATTGGTGGACTTTGAAAAATCAAAAAAAAATTTAGAAAAAAACTTTGAATCAAATTTAACTTTTTGAGATGCATATGCTCCAAAGCTGCTAAAATTATGAATCCAAAAATATTCCAGCTAAAACCTGTCGAAATCATGGAAAAGTCAATGGCAGATGTCCCAATTGGAAGATGTTTTTTGCCTTCATGATTTTTTAATGGTTTTGGGCTGTTTGATGCTGAATTTGTGGTTTTAGGGAGACAATTTAAAAAGTCACACAATTCAAATTGTCGCATGATTTTGTCAGACTTTTCCCACACGTACAATTTTTGTTCAGACATTTTAGTAAATTAAGCCAAATCATGGTTGGAAGTTAGTTCAAATTGTTATTTTTAAAATGATTTAAAAAAAGTTTAAAGTTTTAGAAAAATTAGAAAACGTCAAGGTTTAATAAATACCTCCCTAAAAGTTAATTTTGTAAATGATTTCATTTTCAGGAAATGTCTATTCGTAGTTCCTGGGTGCTATTTTCTTGTATTCCTGATCTGTTATTGACCCTACCTGTTCCTGATATTGCCTAGTCTCCTGGCTGTCCTGAACCTATCCTGTATAACAACTTCTCTCTTGGATCCTGCTCTGAACTTTGTATTCAGTGTGTTTGACTCGGCCTGTGACCCAGACTATCATTACGTCTCCTGAATCTGTACTGCTGCTCTCGTTTGGTATTCGACCCATCCATTCCCTCATTACTCTTCTTGTTCTGCATTCCTGTACCACGTGTGGTTCCATTGCCTATTCAGAACTCTCTCCCTAGTCCTCACATATTAGGACCTGGTGGCACCAGAGTAGGGCTCCTCCTGGAGCAAAAGGTGGTTGTGTTTTATATATATATATATATTATATTATATATTATATTATATATAAACCGTAATTCTTTGTTCCACTAAGGAAAAGTTGTGTTAACTAAAAAGACAGGTGGGGGAAAACATTTTGTTGTAGCTTACTCATATTTACTGACATTTTTAGTCTGTGTCAGCTTAAACAATACCATAAAAGTTAGTATAAGGCAAAATAGGTTTTTAATTTGAAAGTACAATTCATTCAATTATTTTCTCTGTTTAAAATATCAAGGTTTGTTACTATGTTCTACTTCCTGATTAAAGCACAGTGTCTTGAGCCCTGACAAATATTCCCAAGTAAAGGTTTGACCTACTCCAGTCAACCTCATTTCTAAGTAGCGAAAAATCTCCACTGGGAACTATACATTTCTCCACAAATGTGTTCTGAGCATTTGAGTTTTGCTTTTGGTTGTCTCTGTGACATTTAATAGTGGCACTTGCTACAAAGTAGGTAAAAATTAGTGGAAAAAAAACATGCAGTAGATAGCTGTAGGTGGTAAAAATCACACATTAAACAATGAACAAATCTACCATTGTACAGTCAGTATGTTTCTCTTTCAAGTGATATCATGGCTTAAGGTGTACTGTACTTCAAGCAGATCCATAATGTCTTCATTAAAAGGAAAACCACCGCTTTTAGTGAAATAAACTGGTAATGTGGAATTGTAGAAAAAGGGGTTGTAGCCTAGAAAGAAACATCTACACCAACCTCATATTTAGGAATACAGAGGTGCATATGACCCTAACACCCTTGCTGTTTATGCTTAAAGGGATCCTGCCATCGGAAAACATGTTTTTTTTCAAAATGCATCAGTTAATAGTGCTACTCCAACAGATTTTTTTATATTCAACTTTGAAATCTGACATGGGGCTAGACATTTTGTCAATTTCCCAGCTGCCCCCATTCATGTGACTTGTGCCTGCACTTTAGGAGAGAAATGATTTCTGGCAGGCTGCTGTTTTTCTTCTCAATGTAACTGAATGTGTCTCAGTGGGACATGGGTTTTTACTATTGAGTGCTGTTCTTCTACCAGGCAGCTGTTATCTTGTGTTAGGAGCTGCTATCTGGTTACCTTCCTATTGTTCTTTTGTTTGGCTGCTGGGGGGGAAAAAGGGAGGGGATGATATCACTCTAACTTGCAGTACAGCAGTAAAGAGTGATTTAAGTTTATCAGAGCAGAGCACAAGTCACATGACTAGGGACAGCTGGGAAATTGACAATATGTCTAGCCCCATGTCAGATTTCAAAATTGAATATAAAAAAATCTGTTTGCTCTTTTGAGAAATGGATTTCAGTGCAGAATTCTGGAGCAGGACTATTAACAGTAGCAGTGATAACTGTACACAATGTATACAATAAACCACACAATAAGCAGATATGCAGTAATATGTAATATTAGAAATGCAATATATGCAATGCAATGCAATAATAACAGTGAAATAACAATAATACAATGAATATTATACAATATAATAAGTATCACCCTTTGTATGAAAATGTCCACTGTCACTTTAAGAATGAAATGCTGGTGTAGGGAACGGCTTCCTGAATTCCTGAGGAGATCCACTGCACGCGTCACGAAGGCTGATCAGATCCGGTGTACGCACTGGCAACTCACTACAGGGCTGAAGTCCTATCTATCCTACAGGGATTACTTCCCTAGCAATAGCTCAGGCAGCTGCACTAGTTCCACTCACTATGATGGCTGACTGGGAAGGGTTAACTAACTCCCTGTGCTCTGACTATGGAGTTCCCTATATGGGTAAATGTCCTATAGGTGAAATCCCTAGCGTCCTACTGAGATAAATCAGCAGGAACACCCACAGCAGAGAGGAGAAATCTCAGGCTGGCAGAGACCATACTTTCTTTCTTCAAACTGTGTGTGGAGGTGGAGGCACTGCGATGTAAATCCCAGTTCCCAGTACTTTTCGTAAGCAAAACGTTCTCAGGGCCCCTGGTTTGCTAAAGGTTAATTGCTATTTAAAGAGACAGTACCCAAATTTGGGTTACATTACTAATTACAATAGTACTTACTGTACTCCTTCTCTGTTTGAATCAAGACACAGATTATAGCAGCATGTAGCCTTTATCATACATGGTTATAAAGCCCCTGCCTAGATTGGTTTGCAAGTCCACATATCAAGCACATGCAATATAAGATATGAAACATATGCTAATTATTAAGAACCTGCAGCCAAGGAGAATACTGTTTTGAAATGAATATGTTGCTAGTGTACAATACTATAAAATAGAGTCTTAGCGAAACCTGATTTCAATTAGCATCCATAATAAGAAATCTCCTAAACCTATTTTATTATAATAATTATGCCTGACAACAGGCGCATCGAAAAGTCAGGAAGGAATCTTAATTTTGTTTACACAATTAGTTGATTCTTGACCGTAAATGACAGGGACTTAACAGCAAATTAACAAGAACAATTTGCCATTTCAAATACTGTCAGGATGGACTACGCTGGCCAATTTATCTTACTCTGTTGTATCTCTGGTACCTGCCAATCATACCGGTGAAACATACGCTGCTGATTTTGCCGTTTTCTCATTCACTTCCTTTTGCTTCTCATACCAGGCAATTTTCTGCAAGTCAATCAAGGCTGAAGCAGACCTTGTTTAAATAAAGCACTATTTGGGTTCTTTCACACCAACAATTTCCAAGAGATAGAAATTGTTGTATATTTTTACATTTACATTTAAAGTACTTTTCCATACATTTTTTGTTGTTGTTGTTGTTGCAATAAAAGGCAGTAAAAGTTATAAGTCAAAAATAAAGCCACCTAGAGATTTAGACAAAAAAAAAAAAAACAGCCTGCAAAGGTGGAATGAAAGGAGCTGTATACATTTCCACTGTCAAAAATTCAATCAGTCTGCAGATATGTCTAACATTGAATGAGTGCTCAAGTATGGGATTGCTTTTTCCACTATTCTTCATTCGTAATTTCAGGGAGGGCAGCATGAAAGAAGCGCCATGCCCCAAACTATCTGACCTTGATAACCCAGGTAAACAATTTCAAGTGCTAGTCACTTTCAATGGGACCTGCATGCTGCATAGCTGTGGGACGGCGTGGTATTTTGTCTTGTTATAATGAGTTTTGTTGACAGAGTTCTATTATATTTCATATCAGTCTTCTGAAACTGACATAGAAAAGAATGGCAGCGTAAGGAGACAATACAGCATGATATCTAGGGAGAAGTGCTGGCGAGATTTCATCACTACATGGATTTGTACTTTATGGATCAAAATGATCTTTGTTGTAAATATTGATTATTCAGTAGCACTTGCTATTATTGCTTCTTTCCCATTTTACAATATGCAGTCTACACACTATACAAACCTCACAATTGTATTGAACCTGGGCTTAAGTGAAGGGATAATTTAAATACCTACTGGTATAAATTTTTATAGCAGCTACTTGCAATATTTTTTTTATTTGTACTGTGAAGATAATCTTTATTATTTTGATTTGTGTATTACAGTGAACCATGCTCATATTTTAAGGACGTTTATTGCATATTTAGAAAGGGTCATGATCATTTTTACTTTATGTTTACTAACATTTACTATGCTGAGCTTAGCTGAGCTCTTGTGCATTTTATCTCTAACTAAGAAAAACCAATAGACCTATCTATGGCTGCCACAAATATATTTAAAAATAAGATATGTACATGCACTGGGTTGCTTTATTAAAGGCATTGTTTGATATACTGTAGCTATGGGTATGGGATCATATCCAGAAAGCTAGAAATTTACAAAAAGACCACCTCCCATAGCGTCCATATAAAGCAAATAATTCTAATTTTCAAAAATGTATGTACTTGATAGTATCTAGTATAGGTCAATCTAAAAACAACTGGACTTGCTGAGTAATCAATGAAGACATTTCACTACTCATCCGAGCATCTTCTTCATTTCAACTGACTGGTGTGGGAAGTTTTCGGCATATAAACTCTTCCACTAATCCATTTACAATGGCACATTGTAACTCTTCAAAGAGGTGACATCTGAAGAAATTCACAGAGGTGTTGATTTTGTGTTGTTTGAAGAGTTACAATGTGCCATTGTAAATGGATTAGTGGAAGAGTTTATATGCCGAAAACGTCCCACACCAGTCAGTTGAAATGAAGAAGATGCTCGGATGAGTAGTGAATAGGGATGTAGCGAACCGCCGACAATGTGTTCGCGAACGCCGTTCGCGAACACCGGCAAAAAATGCGAACAGTTCGCGAACAGTTCGCGAACTTCGAACATCCGAAAATCGTTCGATTCGAACGATCGAAGGATTTTAATCGTTCGATCGAACGATTTCCGTTCTAATCGAACAATCGAAGCCATTGGATCGAATGATTTCATTCAATCCAATGGCTTCGATCGTTCGATTCGAACGAAAATCGTTAGATTTTAGCGATCGAATGGTCGAATGGTCGAACGATTTTGACGCGAACGCCTATTGGCGAACGTCGCGCGACGTTCGCGAACTTGCGGCGGACGCGAACAGTCGAAGTTCGCGCGAACTAGTTCGCTACATCCCTAGTAGTGAAACGTCTTCATTGATTACTCAGCAAGTCCAGTTGTTTTTAGATTGACCTATACTAGATATACCATGACCTGGATGAATGAAAATCTTCATAGTCGTACTTGATAGTAACGAATATAAATCCAAATTGGTGTCAAAACAACCATATTGGGTTTATTTATTTTTTAAATGTTTTTTAGCAAACTTAAAGGGGTTGTTTACTGTTCAGTTAACTTTCATTATGACGAAAATTTGCAATTGGTTTTAATTTTTTATTCTTTGTGATTTTTGAGTTATTTAGCTTTTTATTCAGCAGCTCTCTAGTTTGCAGCTTCATCAATCTTGTCGCGAGGATCCTATTTACCCTAGCAACCATGCATTGCATTTTAATAGGAGACTGGAATATGAATAAGAGATGGGCTAAATAGAAAGACGAGTAATAAAAAATAGCAATAACAATACCTGTACCTTTACAAAACATTTGTTTTTTTAGACAGGGTCAGTGACCCCTATTTGAAAACTAGAAAGAGAAGACGATGGCAAATAATTCAAAAACTATAAAATATAAATAATGAAGACCAATTGAAAAGTTGCTTTGTAATGGCCCATTCAGTAACATACTAAAATTTAACTTAAAGGTGAACCACCTTTTTAAGGTATGGTGATTCACATCTTTATCCAGAAAACACCAGGTCCCAAGCATTCAGATAAAAGATCCTAAAAGGGATACTGTCATGGGAATTTTTTTTTTTTTTTTCAAAATGAATCAGTTAATAGCGCTGCTCCAGCAGAATTCTGCACTGAACTCCATTTCTCAAAAGAGCAAACAACATTTTTTATATTCAATTTTGAAATCTGACATGGGGCTAGACATATTGTCAATTTCCCAGCTGCCCCAAGTCATGTGGCTTGTGCGCTGATAAACTTCAATCACTCTTTACGGCTGTACTGCAAGTTTGAGTGATATAACCCCCTCCCCCCCAATCAGCAGCCAAACAAAAAAACAATGGGAAGGTAACCAGATAGCAGCTCCCTAACAGCTGCCTGGTAGATGTAAGAACAACACTCAATAGTAAAAACCCATGTCCCACTGAGACACATTCAGTTACATTGAGAAGGAAAAACAGCAGCCTGCCAGAAAGCATTTCTCTCCGAAAGTGCAGGCACAAGTCACATGACCAGGGGCAGCTGGGAAATTGACAAAATGTTTAGCCCCATGTCAGATTTCAAAATTGAATATAAAAGATTTCAGTGCAGAATTCTGCTGGAGTAGCACTATTAACTGACGCCTTTTGGAAAAAAACATGTTTTCCGATGACAGGATCCCTTTAAAATGTTGTATCACCTTTTCAAAAAGTACAGGAATTATAAAGGGATAACATAGCAAAACAAACCTATTAATTTATAATAAGAAGAAAGACTCTTTCAAACTCCAATATAAAATATTTAACTATGGTTTGAGAGCTCTTACAAAATTCTACTATTTGCTTAGAATTTCAGGATTTATGGATCCTAATAATCAAATATTTGAGTGGTTTTGCTCAGAAAATGCTTCAGTTAGTCAGTCTGAATGTTTGGGGAAATCAATCTAAAGAGAATTTCAAAGGATGATACTGTGACAGAGGGTTTGCATCATACGGAGCTGTCAAACTAATGCTGTCTCGGCACAGCTGGAATCCTACCACAATGAGAAAGGGAAAGCACTGTGCTGATGCTTTAAATGTGTGAGGTAGCAATTATATATAACAAGTGGTGAGAATTAAAAAGAAAAATGCTATACCTTAGTGCTAATTGGTTAAGGATTGATCTGACATTCGGCATTGCGTGTGTGGTACAGGGCTATTATCTGGATTCAACTGGATGCGTTACCATGAAAGTATGACAAGATCTATCAAGAACCTTTTCTTAGAACTGTGGCATATTGGTCTCTCTAATTTTAAGTGAAATGTCCCCAAAGAATTATGTGAATGTTGCTGAAGTAGATTCATTGATTAGGTTAAATGGAGTGATATAATATAGTTATGTTTCGACAACAACTATGAGACTAGCCATTAAAGGTACAGAGTTAAACCAAAATTTACTATATCCTCTATTAAACGTTTGGTTTCCTTGTTGTTACTTTACATAATGCAGGCAGTAGTAGTAGCAGTGCACTGTAAACCAATAAATGGATTGGAAATATAAATGGAGATTCAAAAAGAAAACCTTCCATTAAAAAACAAACCAGTTCACTACACAATATTCAAGAATGTAAAGAACCCCTAACATATTACTTTACATACAGAACTGCACTTAATACTAGCAAATATGATGACATCCATCTACTGTATGCCAGTCCTTAGTGACATTAGACAGTACATCTTGGCCACAATAGTCCTATTCCTACTTTGAGTTTGAAAGGTGAAAGGAGCACTATGAGAGGTTACTGAACACTGAACATATTTTATAAGGTCAATCAGCCATTTTAGCTCATTGTAGCTTTGAAGCTGATTAAATGTTGGGTTTAGACTTTATCGGGAAATTCATTAATCCTTAAATTTTCATCTATCCTTAATTGAGAAGGATCTGGGGATTTTTGTGGATAACAAGCTGTGTAATTCTATGTAGTGTCATTCAGTGGCTACTAAAGCAAATAAAGTACTGTGTTGCATTTAAATACATTAAGTAAAAGGATGAACACATAATTTTGCCTTTTATTAGTCCCTGGTAAGGCCTTGAGTATGCAGTACAGTTTTGGACTCCAGTCTTTAATATTAATGAGCTTGAGAAAATCCAGAGACATTATACTACAGTGTCATTGTAAAGGAGTGGAAGATTAAATCTCTAAAGGTAGTATGGCAGTGCCTTTCAGGGGTCCTTGCTGCACTCAGGCAGCCTCTTCCTCATCACTGAAGAGGGGTCATACAGTCCCAAAACGTTTGATCAATTGAAGTGTTGTGAGCACCATGGAATAAAATTTGGGACCACCCCGTTTGCAGTAAAAACAGGTATTGGCTATTTTTTCATTAATTGGAGCCTTTCTGATGTGCCCCTCCCCGTGCTTACCATTTAGAGCGTCATAACGGGTGTTGGGGGCCACATGGCTAGTGCAGAGATCAAAATTGTGCTCTCCTCTATTGATTTAAAAATCAGAATGTCGGCTCTTAAAGTTACCAGAAGTGTCTTTTTTTCCCACCACTAGTAACTTGTGAGCTGCTGAGGTAGTGCCCCTGGCGGCATGTCAAGGTTGGAAATTTGTGAGGGGACATGATTACTCTATTACAAGTACTCTGAATAGCATTAAAGACAGAAAATAGGGGATCATTTTACACCAACACAGCAGGGGCTACCTATTTAGAGATAAGAAACTGAACATTTATTTGAAGAAGCATAGGCGGTTCTTCATGGCATGCTCAGTGAGGTTGTGGAACACCCTGGCAGGTAATGATGTGATGGAATATCAATGCCTAGAAGAGGAGCTTGGATTTCTTGAACAAGCATAATATACAATGTTATTGTGATATGTTAGTATAGCTATTAGTATATATACTGTAATTATAAATGTGAGTGTATAGATAGGTCTTTATAAGTATGTATATATGTACACTGGGGTTTGTTATGAGGCATTGAACTTTATGAAGTTTGGTCGTTTTTCAACCCAACTTAATTATGTAAATATATACATTGTTATAATAATAAAGGAAGAATTTAAAAAATTACACTCACCAATGCCATCTTTAAAGTATTAAAGCATTATTCCTATTAACAACATTTCATAGCAGCAGTGGGCAAAGTCTAATTTTGTGCCTAAGTGCAGCCCTCTAGCCCACAGCATCCAGATCAGATACTTGCCTTTCTTATTTATTAGCTAAAACTCTTGATTGGCTGCTTTGATTGTGTGTTTGAAGATATACAGTATGTGCATAACTGTGTTCATGATTTTTCACCACCACCCCCTATTTGCATTGGGTTGACATTGGCAACCCCAGTAGAGCTCTTTTAATTAAAATGCAATTCTCAGTTGGCTTATAGCCTGAGGTATTGAAACATATGTTTCTCACTGTCATTACATTTCCTGATTTATATTTAGCAATCATATATTTTTACAGTTGACATTTAGGTGTGATCTAAGTTATTTATTTTGTTCTCTTAAATGCTGGACAGCAGTTTGCGTATTTTAAATGGACTTAGGGATTGCGTTCAGGCCTCATAGAAATGTCTAATGCATGGCTGATAAATCCAGAAGCAGGCAATGGAGACAAATTGATTAGTTTAAACATTGCTAACAATTAGAAAATGACTAAGACTAAATTCCTTTTCTCAGCATGACTTAGATCTCTGCTCACCCTAAGACAGCAATAGTGTCTGCTTTGAGAATTTTAAAATATCACACAGAATACTAAAGTGACAAAACCCATTTGTGTAAATTTTAGATCAGTGCTGCCAGTGTAATTGTTCTTATTATAGTCAGCTTATTTAATTGCTATTAAAAGCAAGAGAATAATTCATCTTAATTAATTCAATGTCAAATTGGGCAAGGAAAATAGCGTGCTGAAATCAGTACATATTTATTTTTTGCATATTTATTGTGTATTATACATATGCCTTTCTGCAGGTGAAATTTTGGTTAAAAAAAACTTTTAAAATGTCCAAACGTGGTAATTTTTTAAGTTTTTTTTTACATTTTTATTGATGTTTTGTATTTTTGTACAGAAAAAAAAAAAAAAAAAAAAAGAGGATCTTGGGCAATCAGAGCTTACATGTTAACATAAACAGAATCTCCTCCAGGATGATATTTGGGGTAGATAAGGTAATACAAAAAGAAAAAATAAATAAAATTCAGAATAAATTTGCTTAACACTCAACCCATTTGGGCACACAACAGCAAAACTGTTTCTTGAGATGGCTTATAGTAAAATGGTTCTACCTTGCCATGCTTCATAGATATAGGTCAGGTTTTTAAGAGTAATTAAGGCTCGGACATTAGTAGCAATGGCATTCACACCTTCTTTATTCCCCTCCGGTGAGGTGTTTATATGTGTAGCCTGTATATCCAATAACATTACAAAAAAGCCTCTTTTTTACTCATGAATGCAAATTTTGTCTACATATATCTCTAGGACATTTCACTTAGGTCCAGTTCTTCCTGAAGCGGTTTTGTGCAAGACAGATCTTCCCTCAAGGAGGCATTTTTATTCTCCAAATAAGCCAGCTTTTGAATCAGCTCATCTGAGGTGTTTTCAAATTTGTCTGTATGCGCTCCCAAAGCTGATATTTCTGTTTTAAGCTCTGTAACTGCTGCTTTAAGTGAAGCTGTGATGCAGAGCGTGAGGTTGTTGAGCAAATCTACTAATTACACAGAAAGTATAGTGGTAGTGATTGTAGGTTATGTAGTGGAGCGGGTCACCTGTAGATCTTGCTAGGTATCCATTTTATCAAACTGTTCCATCGACACCGGAGTGGCCATGTAAGTGGAGTGTATAGGGGAGCCAGACACGCTGGAGAGGTGATTGGCACGATCTTGGATCTCACCATTGTCATGGTGCCGTGTTTTGCTATATCTCACTTTTTGCCTACTGAGATTGTGCGCTCTTCAGTTTGCTATTAGAGGGCTTTTAAAGGAAAACTATACCCCCAAAATGAACACTTAAGCAACACTTATGCCACTTATCATATTAAGTGGCATATTAAAGAATCTTACCAATTTGGAATATATATATTTAAGTAAATCTTGCCCTTTTACATCTCTTGCCTTGAGCCACCATTTCGTGATGGACTCTGTGCTACCTCAGAGATCACCTGACCAGAAATACTTCAACTCTAACTGTAACAGGAAGAAGTGTGGAAGCAAAAGACAGAACTCTGTCTGTTAATTGGCTCATGTGACCTAACATGTATGGTTTGTTGGTATGTTTGTGAGTACAGTGAATCGTACGATCCCAGGGGGGCGGCACTTATTTTTTAAAATGGCAATTTTCTATTTATGATTACCCAATGGCACATACTACTAGAAAAGTATATTATTATGAAAATGGTTTATTTACATGAAGCAGGATTTTACATATGAGCTGTTTTATGCAATATCTTTTTATAGAGACCTACATTGTTCAGGGGGTATAGTTTTCCTTTAATTGGAGATCTGCATGGAAATCTATTATGCGGCCATTTTCTGCCTCGCCATGCTCTGCCCCCTAAATTCAAATAATTTATTGCACATGCCCCAGGGGGTTGCTATATACTCCCTACTCTGAATGTAGCACCTTTCATATTGGTGATTCAGATTCGGTAAATTACTTTGGCAGATTTACATTATAAACTATACAGTATTGAAAATATAGAATTACTGTACATTAAGGGAAATGTATAGAATATCAAATGGTTATTAATAATTTATAATATCTGTCTGTGTGTTAGTGTTTATGAAGAAAAGCATTGTCCCATTTTTGTCCATATGATGTTTGAATTTTCTTTTTGTTTGTCAAATAAATAAAGACTTAGAATGTTTTACAAACTCTGAGTAGTAGTTTTATGCCCAAGACAAATGTGATATGACAGCAAAGCAGTTTTTGCATCTCTGCAATTATTTATTCATTTATTCTTTGCAATCACCGCAACCATGGTAGTATGTGACTGTATTGATAGCTTTGTGCATTTCCATTTGTTTTACTATAAGAACTCTCAATTATGGTAATATGATACCTTTTATTTTATATATATATATATCACATCAGACATCGGGTGTTGCTTCCCGACCATTCATGTACTGATTGTGCTGAGCTTTACTTTATCACTTGTTAAATTATCAGGCACCTGGTAGGAAGATGGTGGTTGTGCACTCTACAACAAAATGCCAAGCAACAAAGTAACAATGGCCTAAAATAGAATGTTAAGGATTACAGGAGTGATTATTCCTTCATAAGTTCTACAAGTCTATCTCTGAAAATCAATAAATCTTGTACACACAATGAGCAGAAATAAAACTCATTGTCTTAAGCTACCCATACTTGCACTTATATGCTTTGACGGTTTGGCAAATTCACTAACCTCCGAAAATTCGCCAGTGACAGCTTCGCGCAACACTTCACCAGGCGTAGATTCGCCAGGACAATGCTAATTCACTAAAATCTGAAGTTGTGTCCGGGGCACAGAACACTGGCAAAGTTGTGCAAGCATTACTGCATCAAGCAAAGTGAAGTTGCGCTAGTGTTGCCTAATTTGCATACGGCAGGGAAGTTAAAGTTGAATGGATGTATATGTTGCAGCAAATTAATTACATTACACAAGCCCGGGAAACCTTAATAAAATAGAGTTGTTATAATGCCCTACACATGAGCCCAGTGTATAGTTTATGTGCCATATGTTAGGAAATGTAGAGGGGAAGTGGGTTACCCCCCCAAAAAAATGTACGCTCTTTTGCAGCCTATCTACCTGAAAAAAGAAAAAGACGCTAGCTTTTTTGGGGCTTTCAACAATTTTTTGAGGAAGTCCTATCTCCTATTGCACTTCGCCTGGTCTGAGGTGGTGAAGGCAAGTCTGGCGCACGAGGTAACGTTCAGTAAAATCCGCATCTTAGTGAATTTGCATAGTTACGTCCATTAGCCAGAGAGTAAATTTGGCAGGACTTAGGGAGCGAAGTACTGCTAGAGTCTATCTCATTCACTAGCAAAGTTACGCCAGAGACCATTAGTAAATCGGTGAAGTACCGAAATGACAAATTTTTGCCAGCATTAGTCACTTCGCCATTTAGTAAATTTGCCCTTAGAAGTGTATGGGGTAGTACATTATCTACTATAGTCTATTATAGTCAGCCTTCGTTTAAAGATAATTTTGTTTGGTAATTCCTCCAATCTATGCTTGACAACATCAGACCAATGTAGTCACAGAACTGCACAGCCATGCTAATCCCCTTCTCATCCATTTATCAGATCTATACTGTAAATATACAAACACTATCTGACAACTCAACATATGGGCCAGCCAGTCAGACAACTTAAACATACTTTATGCCTTATATCACAAACCCTTAGTTACTTTATAGTTGCTGTTTGGTTATGGTGGCACAGTTTTGGAAGGAGAGAAACCTGTGGAAGGGACCTGGGGTCCTTCTAAGGCTTACATTCTTCTTTAATAAATTGAATGCCACATTTAAACCCATGTTGAGGAACAAATAATGGCACAACTTCTCATACTGGTCACTAGTTTAGAACATGGTTGGTACAATTGATTCCACTGTGCTTGGCCTTGTTGGCTGTCCTTTATTATTGCGCATTTATTTGTAAAGGTAAAGTTCAAAAAATAGACTTGGAGTACATTTTTTTTGCACTTTACACATTGCCTCTGTGTGATACTAATGTTGCACCCAAATTCACTCTTTGGACTCTTTGGACTTACCTGTTAGCAGGTCCAAGCAGGTTGGTGGGACATATTTCTGAGTGTCCAATGAGTGCAAGGTGCAAAGTACAGAGCCTTGCCCCAGATTCAACTGCCAAATGCATAGGCCCTAAGAGGTAATGCTCTTGCTTTTTTGGTTGCAACCATGCTCATTGAGCCCTATGATCTGTCACAGATATTTGTTATGCTGTCAATTTTTACCTCTGCCCTAAGAATATACAGGTTTTTTTTTCGTAACAATCCTGATATATTCCCTGGGAATATAGGGAGGTGAAATTAATTAGGTGAAATAATAAAGGATTTATTTAATGTTCTGATCATGCACCTTGGCTCTTTCAAACAAGATAGTGTTTCCAATGTGCTGTGAACACTTAGCTAACACACTATACCTACTGGTGATGTCATTAATAACTGGATGGAGAAGGAGTTCATGGGGTTAGGTACTGGCCTTTCAAAAAAGTCACAATATAATGCACAGAATAGCTTTCACCTTATTTGAAGAAAGCATCTAACAAAGAACCAAGAGATTTGTTTGGCTGTTTCTTTGACGGCTGATGAACAATACATCAACTACAAATAGGTTGTCTAAGATAAAAAGAGGTAAAGTGATTTTCCAACTGGGATAACAAAGGACAGCTCTGAAAGTATAGCTCACATCAAATCCAAGATTTGTTCTTGTCAAGCTAGAATATCAGCACCACCTGGTTTAAAAGTACATCATATTTTAATGAAATACATCACTCTCAATTTTAACGGGGTTGCGTCTGAGATCAAAAGAACATCTTATCCAAATTTTTAAATCAACATCTCAACAAAAGCAATCAGTATGAAATAAACACTGTATAGAACATGTCAAGCTGAAATATATTTTATTATTGAAGTTTAATCTCAGGATTTGGACTGTTCGCTGTGCTCTGTATCCTCAATGCTCTTAGTTTAATGTTTCCATGTAGCATTTGTATAACTTTTGTGATATTGTATTCTAGATGAATGTGGGTTTATCATCTGGGAGCCCATATTACACATGTATGCCATCTAGACTGTTGATTAAAATGAACTACATTGATCCCCCAATACAATACACGTATTTGTCACTCAAGGGAAAGCACTAATACTGTATATCAGGAAGACATCCTTCTAACTTAGAAAATGTCACATATTTTTAGTAAACATGTAAGTGATTGCTCATGTTAAAACTAATGTTAAGTAAAGTAGACAATGACATTTCCAAAAATTTTCAGTGTCTGGATATGCCCTTCTACGGTATAATATATTGAATGCATGGCTTTCTTAGATGACTTTGATAGTTAGCCCATTTTACACCATTCAAAGGAACAGTTCAGTGTAAAAATAAAAAGTGGGTAAATAGGCTGTGCAAAATAAAACAAAATTCTAATATAATTAGTTAGCCAAAAATGCAATCTATATAGGCTGGAGTGAGCGGATGTCTAAAAGAACAGAACACAACTTCCTGTTCTTCAACTCTCTAACTCTGAGTTAGTCATTGACTTTAATGGGGGCCACAAGGGATATAACTTTTCAATGAGTTTGCAATTGATCCTAAGCATGCAGGTCAGATTCAAAAGCATACAGTTATGACCCATGTGCCCTCCCTCAGGTCTCTGATACTGGTTACTGGCTACTAATGGCTAGTAATGGCTACTGCCTGGTAACTAATCAGTGGAAACCAAGAGAGCTGCAAAGCAGAAAGTAGTGTCCTTGCTATTATGTTTGATATCAAGTCACTCCAGCCTTTATAGATTACATTTTTGGCTAACTAGCTATATTAGAAACATTATTTTGCACAGTCTATCTATTTACCCAGTTTTTATTTTTAAACTGAACAATTCCTTTAAGTCCTATTTTCTCTTTTTTTATTTGTACATGGGCAAGTACAGTATATTGCACAACTCTAATATGATGTGAATCCTTGATATTGTAGTTATACTGTAGTAGAACCAGAAACCTCCTTCAAAGACTACCTGACCTTGTACCCTGATTTCACAATTACTTCTATGAATATATATCTGTGCATTTATAAATATTCTGGTACGTATTATGGCAAAGAAACTCAAACACTCAAACACTTACAGTAATTGAAATGATCAATCAACTGGTGTCATTATCTTTATTCACAGTAACATATTATGTGGACTGCTTTTACTTTTAGGGGCAAATGCATCAAGGGTCGAATATCGAGGATTAAGTCAAAATTGGAAGCATTTTTTCTTCTATTCCTTCACTCAAACTTAATGAATGGGCCCCTAAGTGTTGACAGGACAGCTGTCCACGGTTCGTTATTTCACACCTGTGGGCAAGTTAGTCCCTGGAAACCAAAACAATTGTGGTTTTATACTGTCAAACAGGACATCTCTTAAACTCTATTAATACACTGCAGTGATATTCATAGATTCCCAATAATTTATATGTTAATACATTTCTACTTAACAATAATTAAGAACACAGAAAACACACAATTGTATTTGTGTGAATTTACATGATAACTTAGTCTACTGTATTTTTTATGCAGTTCTAATATGCTTTTCCTTCATGCTTACTATATGAAAGCCCCCCATTTAAAGAATGAACTACTGAAAAGTTTTCTTTCTGACACACAGGGGCATATTTACTTAGCTCGAGTGAAGGATTAGAATGAAAAATACTTCGAATTTCAAAGGTTTTTTTTTGGCTACTTCAACCATTGAATTGGCTACTCCGACCTTCGACTACGACTTTGAATCGAACAATTCGAAGTAAAAATCATTTGACTATTCGAACATTCAATAGTCAAAGTACTGTCTCTTTAAAAAAAAACTTTGACTACCTACTTCACCACCTAAAACCTACCGAGCACCAATGTTAGCCTATGGGGACCTTCCCCATAAGCTTTCTAAGCTTTTTTTGATCGAAGGAAAATCCTTAGATCGAAGGATTAAAATCAAAGCATTTGCGGTAAATACTTCGACTTTGATATTCGAAGTCAAAGGATTTTACTTCGAGGGTCGAATATCAAGTGTTAATTAACCCTCGATATTCGACCAATAGTAAATGTACCCCACAGTGTTGGCTCTAAATGAATCTGCTTAAAGGGATCCAGTCATGGGAAATCATGTTTTTTTCAAAATGAATCAGTTAATAGTGCTACTCCAGCAGAATTCTGCACTGAAATCCATTTCTCAATAGAGCAAACAGATTGTTTTATATTCAATTTTGAAATCTGACATGGGGCTAGACATTTTGTCAATTTCCCAGCTGCCCCTGGTCATGTGACTTGTGCCTGCACTTTAGGAGAGAAATGCTTTCTGTCAGGCTGCTGTTTTTCCTTCTCAATGTAACTGAATGTGTCTCAGTGAGTCAGTGAGTGTTATTCTTAGATCTACCAGGCAGCTGTTATCTTGTGTTAGGCAGCTGCTATCTGGTTACCTTCCCATTGTTCTTTTGTTTGGCTGCTGGGGGGGGGGAGGGGGTGATATCACTCCGACTTGCAGTACAGCAGTACAGAGTCGTTGAAGTTTATCAGAGCACAAGTCACATGACTTGGGGCAGCTGGGAAATTGACAATATGTCTAGCCCCATGTCAGATTTCAAAATTGAATACAAAAAATCTGTTTGCTCTTTTGAGAAATGGATTTCAGTGCAGAATTTTGCTGGAGTAGCACTATTAACTGGTTCATATTGAAAACATTTTTTTCCCATGACAGTATGCCTTTAAGAGTTTTATTAATAAAAACTTTTCTTATGAATGAACAGAAATTTCAGTTGTAAAACAAATCAAATCATTTTGTAAAGTATCTCTTCAGAGCTTGCTATACTCTGCACAATACAACTGTCCCACATGGGTGGTTGATCATGGAGAGGCTCCAACTTGTTAGGAATCTTTCACTGATTATAATCACTAATCTCAGACCCCTGACTGGCTTTCTTTTTATCTGAATAATGCATTGACCTATGGTACAGGGTGGTGTACATGTGCAGTAGAGTGAAAGTTCAAATTTTATTCTCTAAGTTCCATTTATACACACCAACACATGCAATCTGAGGTTAGAGACTATAATCATTGGAAGGTGCCTAACACCCCCCTTACCCAACCAGTGATTATATCCTTCATTGTCCTTTAAGGGCTACAATCCCGGGAATAATCCTTCTGCACCCTTGTTGAGCCCAAGCTTTTTAGATACCCCATTACTCTATGGAGAGAAAGAAGTTCAATTTCACTATACATTTTGTATTCATTAAATAAGTTTTAATTATTAAAGTAATGGAAATGACTATAAAACCCCCTCGTGAACTAAGGGCTCTTCTACTGCATCTTAGAACAGATAGACAAGTGGAGTTGATTAGCATTTCAGTCATGTCATGGTCTAAAGACAGCTGCAGACTCTTGGGCTTTGGATGCATAACAGTAATCATCAATATGAGGTGTAGAACCATCTGGCAAGAGGACTGGCATACAGATAGAGCAAGAGTTAATGCAATTGTACATATTGTAAAAGTTTAAAGGGAAACAAGGCAACCATGTTAATTATAATTGAATGCATATTGTAGGACTTATCTAAAAAAAGAATGACTGATGTCATGGTAACATGCAAAAGTGTTCTTATTGAAAGATATTAGTCTCCAGATGGTTGAGCATAAACACACAGGAGCCATACCTGTAACTCTCACTACATCTGCAAATCTTTTAACACTAAACATAAAGAGGATTATGTATATTTCCCTTACACAAAACTAGCATGAAACTAAGCTTTTTTGTAGGTTCAGTTTATGTATGTTATGTGCATTGTATATCATTGGTATAACTTGTAGGGAACACAGTCAAATCCAACAGTATATACTGAATGTGATTTGGTGTTTTTGGCCAAGTAACAGCAGCTATGGGAGAAAGTCACATGCAGCAGTGATCTACCCCCATTTCAAAGGTGTTATATAGTGTTGTGTAGTTTATGGCTTAGGGGATATACAAATAAATGTAAAAATCCTTGCAAAAACTTGAATACATTGTAGATTGGCTAAATCAGACATAATCCCCTTGGAAAATCTTTCAACAAGCTCAATAAATGCTAAATTACTATTTGTTAAATTTGGGTTTTTTGTCTGTAAACACTTCAATAAATGGGGTTCTTTGTGAATGCCAACAAGTGATTATGAAGTGCAATTAAAAATTTAGAATTATGTTAATTGGTTAGAGAAAAATCACTGCAGGATTCTGTGCCAATTACTAGTTCACATAGATCAGAATTAGACCATAGGGTATATTTGGGCTTTCTCTTTCTGCAATTCAAATACATTAAAAAAATTATTTTGGCACTGTCTAAGGAAAACTAGACAGAAGGAAAAGATTAAGAACTAAATATATAGATATCTTGAAATTTCCAAAGAGGAAAAGGGATTCAAGATTCAAGATTTATGTTTACACTGTAGTGAGGATGGTTGTACACCTCAAAAACAAACAGTTGTTGAGGCGGGGGAAACAGAAAATACCGTATATACTCGAGTATAAGCCGAGTTTTTCACCACCCAAAATGTGCTAAAAAGTCTACCTCGGCTTATACTCGAGTCAGTATAAATATATACCTAGCTTCTGACCGGAGTCCCCCTGATCAATGGTTTCTCCATGGCGTGTTGCGAGTGATGTCACTGGCTGCACATTATGCGTGACATCACCCACCAGTGCACGCTTGTTTTCTACTCGATTAGCCCCGCATGCACTCCCAGGTAAGCCCTGCACCCCACTCTCACACAACAGGTTTATATAACAGCCAACCTACTGCATGTCAACAGTTGCTGAAACAAAACTGCCAGCATCCTGTCGCTGGGTTCTAGTATTCTACTTGTGAAACATTGATATAATATATTTAATTGTTCTGCTAACAACATTCCCTGCTATATCACCCTAGGCTTATACTCAAGTCAATAAGTTTCCCAGTTTTTGTAGGTAAAACTAGGTACCTCAGCTTATACTCAGATCAGCTTATACTCGAGTATATACGTTAATATAGTGTAGTATCTCAAATTATATTGACACCCATTCAAAAACGCTTAAGTCAGCACACACCAACTGATGTAGTTACTATAAAAGAGTGAATGGTGAAAGTATTACATCAAACATGCAGTGATTAGGTGTAAAATGAGAGAGACTTGGGTAAAGTTAACACCCACACTAGGAATCACGGTGGTTCTGGTAGTCGATTATACTCACAAAACACAAGTGGGAAATGGCATTGATGACACTTCAAGCATTCAGTCGCCGCTTGCAATATTCTTATATCCTTTTTTGGGTAATAAAAATTGACATGTGCAGAAGCGTTTACCAAACTTTAATAAAAAATTTAAATTACGCTCGTTTTCCATAAACCACGTTTTAAAATCAAACGGCAGTCCCTGTAGAATTGCTATAAGTTTCTTAGCGTCTCTGCTTCCTTAGCTCCTTAGTCACTGCTGACGCGTTTCACCGATAGGCTTCCTCTAAAATAGATGACTCTTCTTCCAGGTAGTCACTATTTATTGTTATGAGCTCTTACTCCTCTGCAAATTTGGCAAGAGATTTGCAGAGGTGTAAGAGCTCACTCAATGTAATTGACTGAACCACAGTGATTCCTAGCATGGCTGTTAACTTTACCCAAATCTCTCTCATTTCACACCTAATCAATGCACATTTGTTGCAATATTTTCACCATTCACTCTTTTATAATTACTATATCAGTTGGTGTACACTGACTTAAGCGCTTTTGAAAAATATGGGGCACATTTACTAAGGGTCGAATATCGAGGGTTAATTAACTCTCGATATTCAACCATCGAAGTAAAATCCTTCAACTTCAAATATAGAAGTCTAAGGATTTAGCACAAATACTTCGATCAAACGATTCAAAGGATTTTAATCCATCGATAGAAGGATTTTCCTTTGATCAAAAAAAGCATAGAAAGCTTATGGGGAAGGTCCCCATAGGCTAACATTGATGCACGGTAGGTTTAAAGTGCCGAAGTAGGTAGTCAAAGTTTTTTTTTAAAGAGACAGTACTTTGACTATCGAATATATCGAATAGTCAAACGATTTTTAGTTCGAATCGTTCGATTCGAAGTCAAGGTCGTAGTCGAAGGTCGAAGTAGCCTATTCAATGGTCTTAGTACCAAAGAAAAACCTTTGAATCCTTCACACAAGCTTAGTAAATGTGCCCCTATGGGTGTCAATATTATTTGAGATACAGCATTATATTATTTTTAGTTTCCTCACCCTCAACAACTGTTTTTTGTTTTTGATGTGTACATTGATCCTCATTGGAAATTGTTTGTTGGAGGTAAAAGAGAGCCTTATAGATCGCTGGACTGAGGGTACACTGGGTTTGAGATATAATTTTTTTTATTATTTCTTACACTGAATTGTTACTAGGTATAGGCCATTATGTTATAGGGCTGTATATTGACTGTTTATGAATAAATATTAGAATCTATTTCTTACAAATTCTAATTAGGGTAATAAACTTTGTAAAGTATATATAATTAGGAATGCATCGAATCCACTATTTTAGGATTCTGCCAAATCTCAAATCCTTCACAAACAATTATGTCACATACTGAACTGAATCTGAATCCTAATTTGTATTTGCAAATTAGGAAAATGAGGGATGAAAGAGAACCTTGTGAACAGCAAATGGTTAAAAACTATTTTTACTTGATTTTTTTTTTGTATCAAAAAGTTACATGATTTTTAGGATTTGGATTTTGGTCGGACAGGCACTTGGGATTGCCCGAATCTAAATCTTGCTGAAAAAGGTCAAATTCTGGCCGAATCCTATACAGAATCCTAAATTCAGTGCATCCATACTGTATATATAATGGGTGTGAAAGATAGTACAATTATTTTCGAAGCTGCTATTGCCAAACCTTGTGCTCTACTTTCAATTCAATTCATTAATACTTGAAATATTATATTTTACACTAGAAATGGTCTAATAATATACCATACCAATGATATGACATCTGATTAGCTGGAATTTGACATCTGCATTATTCTTTCTGAAAGGTCATGCAGTGGGTGGAAACTGGTCATCATTCATTTGAGAATTCAGACACTCAAAGCACATAGTTATATTATTGGCCTGGATTTGTTTTTTAGGTAGCTTGTAAAACACATATCTTTGCCTTTGAGCACTATTATTATTATTACGCTATAAAGTGTAAAGTGCCCATTTAACTTTTATGCTTTAACACTGCTTTTCATACTAAGTGGAATGGGAAGAATGCCATTATATCTTACAGCAGTAATGAGCAAGCTGCACTAGGTGTGCTGGAGGAGTATTTAACTGCATTTAAAAAAAATAAAGACATGTTGTTGCTAGGGAAAATGTAATTTAAGCCATAGGCCTTCCTGTTGCTTATCATTCATCAACTCACCCTATCCCATCTTTATTAAATGGCCACCTCTTTTCTCCTGTCTAGTTTAGTTGTTATTAGAATAATTTTGCTCTATTCCAACATAAAACTGATTTCCCCAATCTAAGGGGGTTATTTATCAAAGTCCAAATGTATCTCAATATTTTCTGCTACAAACTCCGTTAAAATCCGCTCAGGTCTTTTGCACTTATTTATTATTACATTTTCCCAAAAATTTGGTTTGTGGGGGGGAAAAAAAATCAAATTTTCACAATTTCTTTCCGATTTTTCCTCCGATTTTCATGATTTTTCTCTGATTTCTTACACTTTTTGCCCGAAAACTCCAGGGAATTGCATGAAACCCAGCACACATGGAAAAATCATTGGGACTTCTCCCATTGACTTATTTGCAACCTCGACAGGTCTGAGATGCCAGATCTTCAGATTCAGACTTTTCCATCCTTTGGGTTTAATAAATTCCCGAAAAATTTGCTAAAAAAAATCACGAATTCTTTGCATTCTGAGTTTAGTAAATAACCCCTTTGTTGTATAGGACTGATAATGCACTTACACTTTATTTTGCAGACAGACACTTTATTTTGCCTGACTCTGCACATTGTCCTGTCTTGATCTGACTTACCTCCCCCTTTCAATTCTGCTCTGGTCCTGCTTTAAACCTTGATCTTTCCTTGCTGTGACCTTGCCCTGCCCAGCTTTCCTTGCTATTCTGAATCTTGCTCTGCTCCTGCTCCAAACCTGATCTTGCCATGACCTTGACCTAACCTTGTCTTTTTGGTTCCTGCTTTCTTGTTCTGTTCTGACCTGTACTCTGTCTTTATCTGCCCTGCCTTTTCCAGTCCTCTCCTGCTATCCGCTCCAGTCCTCTCCTGCTATCCGCTCCAGTCCTCTCCTGCTATCTGCTCCAGTCCTCTCCTGCTATCTGCTCCAGTCCTCTAGCTATCCAGTCCTTTCCTGCTATCTGCTCCAGTCTCCTCCCACTATCCAGTCCTTCTGTTCCCAATCTCAAGTCTGCTCCTGTCTCCTGATCTACGCCAGCACCGTCTTGTCTTATACTTCTAATCTGCTCCTGTCTCCTGGTCCAGTCCTGATCTTCATCCTCTCCATCCTGTTCCATTCTGTACCTGTTCCAGTCCGATGCATCGCCCTCTTCAACCTGTCCCTGCCTTCCCTTAACGTGTTCCCTAGACACATACAGATCCTGCCTAAAGGACTGACCCTTCCCTCATCAGTCTGCACAGTGCCCCCTACCTAATCCTTGACACTCTAACTCTGGAATACTTTCCTCTGGAATTTCATCCTTCCATTCCATTCAATAAAGTTAAGAAATGTACAGTTCTAATGTGATTAGCATAAATGTATTTAGATTCCAACTGATAATATCCATGGAAAGGTCTATCTTTAAATATGTTACATGAAAATTGACTTATCAACTCCAAAAGCTCAGCACTAGCCAAATGCAGATTCATAAGACGACATATGCTGTCATTTCTATTAAATGCATGGGTAGATTTTATACATCTTTATCAGAAGCCGAATTATTGAAGAAAGTTCAGATAATTGAGCCTCGACATAAACAGACATACAGTAAGATAAAATGCATACTAAGGGGGAAATGTAATGGAAATTATTGAAATATATCCCAAGGACAAATTTCTTGCATGTTAATATAAATATGATTGACATTTTACTTTTTTGATTTGACAGCTTAAACACCTCTATTACAGCTGCATATGTTTACATTTCCACTTCCGGGCATCAAATGCAATTTCTTCCCTGCAAAATATGTGAGTCATGGCATTTCCAGCCAAGAGTCAAAATAATAATTGGAAGAGTGTGCAAGTCATAGCCGCCCAAAGTAATCCAAGCCCTGCTAGCTTGAAGTTTCTGACTTAGTGTATGGAAATACTACCAGGAGAAGGATATTGTTTTAGAACACATATTGAAGGGTGAGCAAGATAATGTCTTTCAGCACTTTTATAAAATATATGTTTTATATCTAGTGGCTTGTGGTGACCTGTAAATGTATAGAAAATACTAGATTACCAGTGTGGCAAAAAACATGGTTTTACATTTATATTTACACCTATGGTGAGGTGCAGGTTACAAGACTTATTTGGCATCATGTTCCTTATCAAAATTGAGACATACTGTATAGTTGCAAGTGAACAAAATTACATTAATATGTGTTCAGTTTCAGTAGCTGCTGAACAGAACTGATAAATCAGTAATGATATAAAAAAAGAACTCATGCTGAAGGTAAAACCTCTAATTGGAAGTTTAAGGGAGTTGTAAACCCAAAAATAACGTTTGCATAATTAAAGAAAATGTGATTGTTGTTTTCAACATTACAACACACATTAATCCAAAATTTCCATTATATGTCTGTTTTGTTGCTATTCCATGCATTGCTGATCCTGACTCTGACGCTATGTATAATTAAAGGACAATTAAAGGATGACTAAACCCTAAAAAAAAAATGACTACAAATGCCATATTTTAAATACGAAACGTATTGCACCAGCCTAAAGTTTCAGCTTCTCAGTAGCAGCAATGATCCAGGACTTGAAACTTGTCACAGGGGTTCACCATCTTGGAAAGTGTCTGAGACTCACATGCTCAGTGGGCTCTGAATAGCTGTTGAGAAGCTCAGCTAAGGGATTGTCGCAAATTATCAAGCAGAAAATGAGGTTAACCTGTAAAATAAGATGATGCTACAGGGCTGATAATTACATTCTGATGCTAGTCACACTGGTTACACTGCACAGAGCATATGCAGTGAATCAGCAGAAAAGAAGATGGGGAGCTACTGGGCATCTTTTGAGGCACAGCTCTTTACTGGTAAAGGTTTGTGGTTGCCTTGGACTGGTACAGAAGCTCAAAACATAATGTGCAGCATTATTAGCCTACTTCTTTAGTTAAACTTTAGTTCTCATTTAAACCCCCAGTTTAAACCAAACTGCTGAGCTGCTGAGCGAAAAGCTAAATAATAGCATATAAAATGATGACCAGTTTCAAGTTGTCTTGGAACACCACTCTCTATATCATACTAAAAGTTAATTTAAAGGTGGATAACCACTTAAATTGAGAACTAAACCCCCCAACTCCCCTTAAGTGCCCTCCATCGCCCCCTTGTCCCTCCTTCCCTGCACAGTGTATTTCATATAAAGGCACCCCTATTTGGAAACCTGAGCTCAAAGCACAGCACAACAGCATTCCCCGGCACCATCTTCTGACCATTTGCATCCTTACAGGTCTTTTTGACAACATGGAACCTGCAGCAACATGAACAGTTGAATTCCTGACTAGACACTGCACATGTTCCTGCAGGATTCCAAATAAGAGCACAAGCATATGTGGTGACAGTGAAGCATGCATATATACAAATGAAGACGTGTCAGGGACAACCATCAGGGATTAGCACACAGTGAGGCTAAAAGGGCCTGGAGTAGGTGTAGGCAGCCTCTTCTGCTGGTCTTGGTCTGGTTCTGGTCTTGTAGGGGAATAAACTGTATATACAGCTTTCAATAGTTATAGCCTGACATACCAACATAGGAACAAGCAAGTGATGGTAGGATACCTCTACACTATAGAGCTACCCCCAAAGGACCCCAAAAGCAATGGATATGAGAGCCTTAAAATTAGTAGGGATAAGATTGGGTTAATTTTTGAAGTTCTAAAAAATATTGAACACCATAATATATTAATAATTTTGATTTGAAATAAATACTAAACAAATACAGGACTTTAAACAACACTTGAACCCAATTAATATTAAACCACTGATGTTATTTTAAAAGAAGAACATGTTGTCAGTGTTGGTGAGGACTTAAAGCTGTTTGAGAATGTTTTGGGTTAAGAATTACAATGCTGGAGACATTTCAAAAATTAAAATATTAGTATTAAATAGGAATGGACATATCTATGCTGCTCCATGACCAAAGACAAGAATTGTCCTCTTTAAATGGTGAATACTAACTGAATGCTTTCTGTTGGGTAATAAATTGTACACTGTGCCAACATGGAAAAAGCTCTTTTATCAATAAATTACATGCATTCACCCCACTGGATGACTTTTAGATTGAAGTTACGTTAATCCTGGTTTTGTTTTATTTTGTTCATTGCTAAGAAAAGCTAAGCAGGGGATTTTGGCCATCCCTTCATTTATTTAACCAGATGTTTGGAGAAAACTACGGGGATTAATTCCACACTAACAGTTTCAGACCTTCTAAATGCTCTTTAAGTGACAACTTGTATAAGCAAGAGCTAAGCAGGGTGGCCTTCCTAGACCAGATTTCTCAGGCAATCTTTACCATATGCAGATAAACTGTGGACGATTATCATTCATGTTTCACATTTCTTGTTGCTCCACTGCACATCTCGGGTATTAAGTAGAGAAAGCATAAATATGAAAATGAACAAACTGTGCAGATTAAAGTGTGAGTATAAAACTGTCTTTCCTGTCAGTCAAAGTTTTCAAAATGTCTTTTTTTTTCATAATTAGAAAAAGAAAAGGTAGAAAACTCAGCACTGCTGAATAAAGAATACCTGAAAGAGAAGGTTAAATCCTTTGGAACATGACAAGGAATAAAAACAATGCTGCATGTAAAAAATAATATGCTGGTGGGAATTAAAGTACAAAAAATGTATAATGAAATTCTTGAAACTCTTTTTCTTTTTAAGCAAACATTCAAGTGTCACCTTCCTATGATTTCCCCATTCTGCTCCAGCATTTTCTGAAATAACCACTGCCTTCCTTTATTGAATACCACCTAACCCTAAACTACCAACCCCTAGGGACAATGGCTTTTAGTTCAGTAATGTTTTCAGGGAGAACCATAAAGGGCAAAACACTCTTTTATGCCGTTAACTGCTTCCTAAAGAAACACATAGGAAACACTCAACATACAGTATGGCAGACACTGGTTTTTAGAATTGGGCACAGTTCAGTAACACCAAATAGTATTTTGGCTGCTGGGATTCACCCTTTGAAAATGTGATATGTTGCATAGGCTGCAAGTAATTCAAATTAAAACTCATGCCCTGTACAGGTATTGGAATCCGTTATCCAGAAAAACATTATGTAGAAAGTTCCAAATTATAGGAAGGCCATCTCCCACAGACTTCGATTTTAAAAAAATAATCCACATTTTTTATTATTTCCTTTTCCCATGTAATAAGACAGTAAATTGTAATTGATAGCAACTAAGATACAATTAATCCTTATTGTTTAAATCATTTTTTAGTAGACAAAAGGTATGGAGACTCCCTTTTCCGAAAAGCCCCAGGCCTGAGCATTATGGATAACAGGTCCAATACCTGCACTGTATCCTAGATTTCACAGCCACAAGTATGGTTTTCTTTTAAGTTTTTAAATTTTCATAATCTCTTTTTTCCTGTATGAAGTATCCAATCTATATTTATCTCATCATTAATAACCATTACTGATCATACATACTGCAAGATCAAAACATATCTTAATGCCAATCCATAATTAGGTTACATTATCAGTGGGACAATTGTTTTGGAGATTGCAAGCTCATTTGCACTGAATTAAGACCATCATCTCCATTTCTCCTATCTGGGAGAAAATGAAAATAAAATGTACTCATTTCAGGCTCTTTATACCTGAAGCCCCATCAAAATATTGGATTTGCAGCTAATTAAGATATTTCTTCTGTACCGTTATAACTCAGCTGAAGGATTAGAATATGGGATTCTATTAGGCTACTCTCACTCCTGGTAAAACCAAATGATTTTATTCTTCCTCTAACAATTAGTTTTCAGAAGAAACTGAAATATGTTTTGCTCACGTCTTTTGTAAAATGCCATACTCTGTAAGGGTTGGATTATATGTTGTAGAATATAAAATCAGAATAATAATGATATATACTTGTCTGATTATCATTGAACTAATGAATCAAATCAAAGCCATAACAGTTAAGAAATAAAAATAAATACATTTATATATATATTTCTGAATACGTTTATACAAACTCTTATTTAAGGCGTTAATATTTCCTTAAACTGTTTTCATAAGTACTCATATTTTAATCAATTACTGGTCACATATAACTTCCTTTGGTTGCTGTTCTGACCCTTACCAGAACAAAGATTTAGACTTTGTTAATAAAATAAAGAACTACAGGCTCCTCAAATTGCTTACCTATTAATAAACAACAATCTTATGAAGAGCCTCACAAGTATTCTTTCTATAGCTTGCTTTTAAACTCCAGATATTCCTTCCAATCACCAAAGTAGAGCTGTCAAAGTTACAGATGCAGCCACTTTGGTTTGTCTGTTTGACACAGAATAACTAAACACAGATATCCCATTTATCTCATTTAACACAGAAAACTGCGTCACAACATCCCATCTAATTAAAGCATTCACCATTGTGAACAATGGATCTTTGGTATGCTAATGAAAAGGTTAAATGCATTAAATGAGTTAAGATGACTTAAGATAACACAGTTTCTTCAATTACCCCTGAGTCATGACGCATTTAACTCACAAATCCAAGTGGCTTCATCTGTATATGGCAACATAATATGTTGACCCACCTGGAGAAAACAATATAGTATAGTTGGAGCATGGTACGTGTTTCTAACACCATTTGGCACTTAGGCATAAACTATGGCTTACAATATGGGGCATGGAACACAGAAGGCTATATGTAAGGATACAATAATTCAGTAAACCTTTTAAATATATGCATATGTGTGCCAGCTACCAACTACAATATGCTGTTTGCTCTGCTCTTCCAGCCAAGGTCTTAGGGCTTGACCACCTACTGTATGCCCCCACACTTACATTGTAGGTCTATACAATAGAAGCTGCAAGTCCTTTATTATTTATGAAAATTAAAACTTGGGCCCTCCTAGTATATCTTTGATGCCACAGCCTAAAGAAGTTTATATTGCTTGTGATAGCTCGAGGTTAGTCACTGTTGCCCCTGTGCTGAGGTGGCCTCCTCTGGTACACATAATGTGTAGCCTATGATTAAGTGTCCTGTGGGGACACGAAACGCGTCAGGCTTTTATTTTTTATACAAGATGTAAATAAAGCTTTTTGTACTATTTCACAACGATTTTGGGACTCCTGGACTTTACTTAATTTAGTTATTTTTTGGGGGTGACGGAATGTGCCAGCTCTATTTTTTTAGGTTTTGCATATATTTTCTCCCCCTGCTAAGGGCTTGGAGCTTGAGCACCCGGACACTATATGAAAAGTGGAAAGCCTTTCCTCCATACCTCTAAACATCATTGCTTTCTATTATCTATCTTTATAATGTGTATGTGGAGCCAAAGTTGCTAAGCTAGCTGGCCTACTCTTGCCTTGAGACAAACTCACAGGCTCACTTAATAACTGCACGAATGGTTCAGCTCAATCTAGTCAGTGGCTGACTCAGGATATGATTCAAAAAGCTTTAATACAAATTAATGTAAACAAGGCTCCAGGGCCTGATGGCATACACCCCCGGGTTGTAAGAGAGCTTAGTTCAGTTTTAGACCAGCCCTTATTTCTGATTTTCTCAGATTCACTGTCTTCTGGTATGGTGCCTATGGATTGGAGAAAAGCTGATGTTATTCCAATATTTAAAAAGGGATTACAATCTCAGCCGGGCAATTATAGGCCAGTAAGCTTGACATCTGTGGTGGGCAAATTATTTGAAGGCTTGTTAAGGGATCACATTCAAAATTTTGTCCTAATGAATGGCATTATGAGCAACAATCAGCATGGCTTTATGAAGGATAGGTCATGTCAGACGAATTTGATTGCATTTTATGATGTGGTAAGTAAGATTCTGGATAGTGGGGGGGCAGTAGATGTGATCTATTTGGATTTCACCAAAGCGTTTGATACTGTGCCCCACAAACGACTGCTTTCTAAACTAAGGTCTGTTGGGCTTAATGAAGTCGTTTGCACATGGATAGGAAACTGGCTACAGGATCGGGTACAGAGGGTAGTTGTTAATGGGACATTCTCTGCTTGGAGTAAGGTTCTTAGTGGGGTCCCCCAGGGCTCAGTATTGGGTCCACTTTTATTTAACTTGTTCATTAATGACTTAGGGGAGGGTGTTGAAAGTAATGTATCAGTGTTTGCAGATGACACAAAATTATCCAGCCCAATTAATTCCATCCAGGATGTGGCATCCTTGCAACATGATCTTGACAAACTGGCAATCTGGGCAGCTAAGTGGCATATGAGATTCAATGTTGATAAATGTAAAGTCATGCACCTGGGATGTAAAAATATCCAAGCCACTTATACCCTTAATGGGACTGCACTAGGCAAATCCATTATGGAAAAGGACCTTGGAGTCCTTGTAGATGATAAACTTGGCTGTAGCAAGCAATGCCAGTCAGCAGCTTCAAGGGCAAATAAGGTCTTGAGCTATATTAAAAGGGGCATAGAGTCAAGGGATGAGGGGGTCATTCTTCCACTGTATAGAGCACTTGTAAGGCCCCATCTAGAATATGCCGTACAGTTTTGGTCTCCATCACTCAAACAGGACATTATTGTATTAGAGAGGGTACAGAGAAGGGCAACTAAGCTGGTAAAAGGTATTGAAAATCTTAGCTATGAGGAAAGACTGGCCAAATTGGGGATGTTCACGCTGGAGAAGAGGCGCTTAAGGGGTGATATGATGACTATGTATAAATATATAAGGGGATCATATAATAATCTCTCTATGCTTTATTTACCAGTAGGTCTTTCCAGCTGACACGAGGTCACCCATTCCGATCAGAAGAAAAGAGATTCCGCCAAAATATTCGGAAGGGGTTTTTTACAGTGAGAGCTGTGAAGATGTGGAATTCTCTCCCTGAATCAGTTGTACAGGCTGATACATTAGATAGCTTTAAGAAGGGGTTGGATGGCTTTTTAGCAAGTAAGGGAATACAGGGTTATGGGAAATAGCTCATAGTCCAAGTTGATCCAGGGACTAGTCCGATTGCCATTTTGGAGTCAGGAAGGAATTTTTCCCCCTCTAAGGCAAATTGGAGAGGCTTCAGATGGGTTTTTTTTTTTTGCCTTCCTCTGGATCAACTGGTAGATAGGTAGTTAATAAAAAAAAAAAAAAAGTTTGAACTCGATGGACATGTGTCTTTTTTCAACCTTACTTGCTATGTTACTATGTTACTATGTTACTATGTTACTACCTAGCTTGTCTCATTTAGTGATGGTATAAAAGTCTGTAGGCTCTCACACTGGTACCATCATTGTGACTTGTCTCGTAATGCTCCTAGTGGCATGCTCCTTTCATTAATCACATAAACTAAAGTGATATTTGCTCTTTCCTCTATTCACTCTATGAGCAAACTCCTTTCTCTGATTTAGACCTGAGAGACATTACATGTCTGGAATCTTTCTTTCTAACAAGGGAAACTCCTCCTTTTCCCCTCTAATGGCAAGCCCTTCATACTGCTGGTGTTAATTTTCACCATACTGCTCTATGCTGACAATAAATTAACTATTATTAATTGACTCCTGATGCAATTGACCAATGTTTATGTACAGTATGTTATTGGAATCTTACATTAAGCTCTAATGGGACAGGCACTGTCATGTATAATGGAAAATGAAAATATGTCAGTGATATATAAATTAAAAAGAATACCTATGTGCAATTAACCTCTCTTACAAGCTAAAATTATTCTTAGTAGGTTGATACAGGCAGAAAAACACGAATAAAATAAAAAAATGCAAAAGACAATAAAACTGTATTAAAAAGTTGTGTGCATATTGAAATTCTTATATAATAGATGGTTTCCCTTTCTCTGTAGAATATGTGGGTAGTAATCAAAAATGCTTTCAATGAAATACAGTATACTGTACAGTATGTGCCAAGCTTCCCATGTTGCTCTATGAGGGGGCTGCAATATTTGTGCTGGGTAGTTTGTTGTGTTAGAAATTCTAACATCTTGAGAAGTGACAGGTTGGAAAACCTTTCAATAACAAAAAAGATAGATGCCAGAAGCCAGTGTGGGCACTACCACAGTAAATAAGATATCAATAGTATATGCAAACAAAAAGTAATACAGGAAGGAGAATATACTCACAGTTCACCCTAGTTCATGGTGCATATCCATGAAAAAAACAATAGTTGCAATCCCACCAAAAAAAAATCAATCAAGGGTAATTAAAAGTACGAAAGCATTTATTAGGACATAATGAATGGTGGCCTAACACATTTTGTTCATGTTGGGGCACTAACTCAAATGCTCAGCCTATTGAGTAAGTTCCCCAACAGACACGAAACGCATTACGCCTCCATTCATTATGTACTAATAAATGCTTTTGTACTTTTAATTACCCTTGATTGATTTTGCTTTTGTACTTTTATTTAACCTTTTTTATTTTTTTGGAGGGACTCACAACTATTGTTTTTTTATCGAAAACCTTTCATAAAATAAACTTAAAACAACAACTGACCTATTATAGAAAAAAAAAAAACACCTGCATGACCTATAGGTAAGTTGTTAATCCTACTATTTTCCCTATTTATTTTTTCAGTGTTTCTATTTGTAAAATTCACAATAGGATGTATAAAAAACAGTTTTATGTTAAATAAAGGGGTATTAATATCGGTTTGAACACAGAAAACATGCTACCTATAGTGCCGAAGGCATTGGATTTCTTGATTCTGTAAAACAGCATTTAGTAGATTTAGTAGATTTAAAATGTGTTATCATTTCCTGTCTGCCACAGATTTGTGTAACTGCAAGGCCTGTGCATCAGAAAACATATTGCTGCCTGGAAGCAAACCTGAAAAGAATCTTACTTTAGAAAATGAATAGTTGAAAAAGACAGCGATGCATAATCTCAAGAGGTTTCATAATTCAAAAAGGTGTACGGTTGTATTATGATACAATTGTGAGGTGAGGCACAAAGGCAGCGCAGATCAAAATATTCAAAACTAACAAAGTTGGCCAAAGGATACACGGAGCAAGGCCTGACTTGAAGGCCCATTTCATGTTTTTATTTCATGGATATTACACTTTGTTTAAAAGAAAAAAAAATCATGTTGCTTTTGCATGGGCTCCCAATCAAATATATCTTATAGAACCTTGTTGTATGGTGAAGTCTTTGTTTACGCTCTGTGGGAGACAAGCATATGATTACACAACTTATCTGAAGCTAGAAATCATATATAAACTATACCTTTGATGAATTCAGCATTGTTAAATATTTATAAGTTAGTATGTGACTTGACTTATATTAACTTAATTACTTTCTTCGTTGATGACTAAAACTGAATATGAATAAAAAAAATTCTTTCAGTATTTTCCCCCAAGTGTTTTATGTTGATACAATGCAGAATAAGGTGTATTAAAAATAGATAGCAACAACTTAAATTTTAGAGAAACATTAGGCAAAAGTTTCTTTAGTTAATAGGCTTGTAAATGAAGAATGATCTCATCCATATTCATGACAATTTGTTTTCTGGATCCTAGCTGGAAAAAAATTTAATTATATCCACCTCTAATAACTCTGGTACCTTGAGCTGCAGGTGTTAGGAGGTTGTCTGTTTATTACCATATTTTAAGCCCTTTAAAAAGATTACATTAATTCCTAGGGTAATTTCATAACACCTATTGCATCTTGAGTTTGAAGTGGATGTTAATCACCAGGATAAGACTGATTTTCTGGAGTACCTGCAATGTTGCATTAAACAGATACCCATTTACACATCCAGCTTATGATTTATGGATGTCTGTTTTGTTGACATGTGAAAACTTATCAGTTTCAAGAATGCAGCGATCATAAGAAATGTACAAAACATTACTGCAATTGAAAACTAAGGAAGACAATAATATTGGCATTGCTGCATGCAGGCGGATAAACAGAAAATACCTGTAGAATAGTCCAAGTTGCCATAAGAGAAAATGCCCATTGACTTTAATGCATTTGGACTAAAAAATGCTGAGACAAAGAAGTCGCCAAAATACGAAAAAGTCATCACAAGAAAAACGCCAATTGACTTTAATGCATTTGGAGTAAGAAAGAAATTGCCGTAAAAAAAATTGTTGCACATAAAAAAATATTAAAGTATCAAATTGTTTGCTCTTGCAATAATATTAGTAATTTTTTTCAATATATTTTTGCTGATTTCTGCAAGGAGTTTGTGTATCGTCCATGTCCCCCCACACTTTCGAAAGGGTAAATATCTACAGCTAAAATTACAATAGACAAATTCATACTGATAGATGATAATCATGTTTTAGTCTCAGACGGTTTCCTCCAGTAGTGCTCTGTCATATTGATAGTCAAGAAGGATTTGGAATTACTCAAATGTAAAGTAAAATGAGACACCCTTGACTATCAATTTGAGTGTGTCATGACACTATTACATTCTCTATGAATACTTCCATTGAGTTTCTAGATGCATAGGATAGTCAATGGTTTGCACACAGATTTACAGTGCAAACCTGTAGCTACTGTACTGAAAAGTGTTATCTAGAAGCAAGGAGGTTTATAACACTTTTACAGAAAAAAAGTTGAGTTTAAATTCAAATTTCAAGTTTACTTTAGTGTAATTCAAAAAAAATTAAATTTGAAATTCCCTTTAAGAATTCAAATTTAATTATTGGCAATCTAAAAATGGGGGACCTCCTACAATCAATTTGGAATTGTTTGGTGGACTTTTTGTGAAAAAACCTGAATCAAATTTGATGCGAGTGTGCAGGTCGATCATATTCACCCAAATTTAAAAAATTCTAATTTTTAAATGAATTTCGATTGATCTTTTTTTTTCTCGAATTTCGAGTTTATGGGAGTTTAGAAATTTGGCCGTTGATAAATCTGCCCCTAAGGGTCAGATTGTGAATAAAAGGAAACGTGCCTCTCTAGAATTTCTCAGGTTAAAGAAAAATAATTCGAGATGTTATGGCAAAAGACAGCTGAAACATGTTGTTTTAGAAGTTCAGCTTGGTCTTAAACCAATAATAACAAAAAAAATGTATTGGTGCAAATAAATAATTTAAAATATAAATTGTTAAACGCAGACAGAGAAAAAAAAGTCATTATTTATTCATGCATGTCTGTTATGGATAGAGATATACATGCAACATTGTTTTATATTACCCCTATACAATTCCTTTATGCTTATTTTCAAGTTAAATTCTCCAAAATTCTACAAATCCCTTCCCCAAGGACAATTTTCATCCTGCAAATAACAGCTTTCCTCTGCAACACCATCCAAAAGTTAATAAAACCTAATAACAGTGAACAGTGAAGCCAGGAGTCATCTGTTGTTTTAGGGGTCAATGACATATAAGTGGGTATTCCCTAAGTACCATTGCCAATGTTTGTGTTCAGGGTCAATTAGATCCCAGGTTACTCTAACTGGAAGCATTTAATCTTTCCCAAAGGACCAACAAAGCCACATAAAGGTATGAGATGAAAAATAAAGTTGTTTTGATAAAGGATCTCAGCTATACACATCTCCTAGAGCTTGCTGTTGGAAATGAGGTGCCTGTCTTTATATACAGTATTTCTGTTTTTTTACCTGCTATCTATTTAAAATAGGATGTTTGCTACAATGTGCCACTATTCAGTTGACAAGGGAAAGCTTTTTACATGCAAGGCATATTCGTGGCCTTCTGTGCATTAAATGATGTATACAATGTTACACTGTACACAGCGAGATTTAGGAAAATGTATTTCCAAAAACACTTGTTGCCAAAGAAGATACTACTCTTTCAGTACTATGGTCGAAAGCCATGGCTATCGTATGAGTGACAGATGAATTTCAAAATAATAAAATCAAACTAATTTATTTCTGTGGCCAGTATTATGCATATGAGAAGTAACTTGAAGAGTTCAAGAGAGACTCTTGGAACTATGTGTGTAGATTTTTCTGGTCAGACTTTAAAAGGGAAAACACCATTTTTTTCAGAGAAAAAAAATACTTTTGTGATTTATTAAACTCCGATGGTGTTAAAAGTCCAAATAAAAAAATACTCCAGCTTAGACCTACCGAGATCATGTAGAATTCAATGGCAAATGTCGAAAAGATATCCTGATTTGCTATGGGTTTCTGAAAAAGTTGCGCTATTGTGTCAACATACGAAAATGTTTAGATATTCGGGCGTCAAAACTGAAAAAGTCACAAATTTGGATTTTGTTATGATCTTATCTAGACTTTTCCCGCACAAGAATTTTTCTGGACAATTTAAAGGAGAACTCCACAAAAACATAACTTTTTGAGATGTAAACATAATTTCAGGCAACTTTGCAATATACTGTACATCAATTAAAAAATATCCAGACTTTTTATGATTTTAAATGGTTTGGAACAGTTCCCTAAACCTAGCCCCCTGCTCTCCTGCTGATCTGTCTGACTACTTTGCTGAGCTGACTGACTACTGTTACTTTGTATCAGAACACATCTGTCCTTAGCCTGCATCCTCCAAACCCCACACTTCCCGGCACACTTGATTTCAATAAGGAACAGAACATCACAGTGCAATGCAATATATATATATATATATATATATATATATATATATATATATATATATATATATATATATATATATATATATTAATTGTATCTTAGTCTGGATCAAATAAAGGTACTGTTTTATAATACACAGAAAATGTTGGATTATTTGGATAAAATGGAGTCTATGGGAGAAGCCTTTCCATAATGTATTTGGAGCTATCTGAATTGATTGCTCCATTTAAAACATTTAATTATATTGCAGTCAGAACCATCATTGAAGTAGCAAGGGTATTTCCATATCAAAGCAAGTCTGAAAGAACTTTGTTGAAAACCAGTCAGTAAGTAAACAGAGTTCAAAGCCAACACAAGGAATCAGGCCACTGCTGGCCGGGAGCACATCAGTATGTCAGTATGTGTTATAAAACAACACACTTTGCTGTGCAGTCTTCTCAAGCAACGACCAGGAACGTTCACAAATGAAACAAAGCCATGTGAAAAGTGGCATAAATGATTATACATGCCAACATACAATATGGAACATGGTTATATCTGACATATATATGTAGGCTAACCATCAAATTTTATATGAACATCACAGAGTCCATTCTGAGCACACAAGATACAGGTAAAGGTTCTTTCGCTATATAAACTGGACATACTGCAGCAATTGAAGAGAATGAGGTGATTCACATAATAAAAGGCAAGTATAATGATATGATCATTCTCTCAAATCTGATCTAATGAAGAGCAAACAAATTCAACAAATATCCAATAAATATGTAAACTGTAAAGTCTATGCAAATATGAAGTCAAAATTAGTGTAAACATTTCATTTCTAGTCACACATCCTTATATTGATTTAAATTTGCTCACGTCAAAACCGTTGTTCGTCAACACTGTTCGGAGACCCATTGATTTTAATGCTGGCATCAAAATTGACATGAGCGTCAAAATTGCAGAGAGTGTCAAAATTGCCACGAACTGACGCAGGCATCAAAATTCGCGTTTTGTGAATTTTTTGACGTTTCTCAATTTTCAAATGGAAGTTCACAAATTTTTAAGCAAAGCGAAATGGGAGAAATTCACCCATCACTATTTAACAGCTCTCTTTGAAGGCTAAGGGGCAAATTTACTAAAGGGCGAAGTGACTAACGCTGGCAAAAATTCACCAGCATTCTGGTACTTCTCCAATTTACTAACAGGCACAGGCGTAACTTTGCTAGCAAAAGAGACTGGTGCTCATTCACAATCAATCGCCAGTCAAGGTTGCGCTCTGGCGAAGGGATGTAACTGCGCAAATTCACTAAGATGCAGATTTTTAGTGCCAGACTTGCCTTCGCCACCTCAGACCAGCTAGCTTTTTATTAAATATATAAAACAGGGGGATGCACATTTATCAAGGGTCCAATTTCAAATTCATGGCAGTTTTTTAAAACTCCCATAAACTCCCATAAATTCGAAATTCGACTAGTCAAATTTGTTAACAAAATCTATTTTTTTAGACAAATTTAAATTACTTAAAAATTTTAACCGAATTCCATTTGAATTCAATCAAACTCTATTCGACTTTTTCTATGAAAAAAACTAGAATGTCAGGAAGGCTGTAAACATCTCCAAATTGATGCCTGCACCTCTTCTTAAACAGTAATTCAGCAAATTTTAGGTGGCAAATTTAAATTCATAAATGACCAAAGTATGATAAATCTAGAAATTGAATTCGGATTTTTTTAAAAAAAAACTCAAATCAGATTTGGATAACTCCCTAGTCAAATTTGACAGTTTTAACCATAAAAAAAGTGAAAATTCGAATTCCAATTTTCAATCCAACCCTTCATAAATCTGCCCTATAAAGTTAAATAATCTATATCACACATATTCAAGGACAGCTTTATCAAAGGCAGCGTTTGAAGAAAAAAAAAAGGTTCCTTGAACAAATTTTGAGTTGGTAGGAAATATTCTTTTTTTATATAATTTTTCCTAGGATTTTAATTAGTGATTGTGCTACATTTCCTCAGTGTGAAAATGATTTTACGATTATATACAACTATTCACCTGATTTGACTAATAGATTGCGGAGCACATTTTTTTTGACATACAGGAGCAAAAGTTTTAACACCGCTCGAATATCTGAAGAAAATAACAATAGAGGGAAGTAGAAAATTGCTTTGATAAGGCAGATCCTGAAATGCTTCCATATTTGGAGAAAAGTTTCAGAATATCATGAATATTTTAACAATGTTGGGAAAAGTTTTAGAATGTTGGGAAAATTGAGGTGTTTTACAGTGTTTATTATTCTAATCAAAAATATATTTTTCTCAAAAATAAAAACATGTTTTGTTTAACATGAATTAAGACTATGCTAGGCAGACAGGTTGTATATTTAATATTTATTATGCAACTGAGTGGAAGAAATCTAATATACATCTTTTTTTTCTCTCTTCTCATCATTTGACAGTTACATCTGCTAAACACAGACGGTAGGTCAAAGATTATCTGGCAGAGAACTGTTCATTGTTAATAACAAGATGTTACATTATGCAAAAAGTATATATATCAGCAAAAAAAAGTGAAAAAGGAGGAAACTAAACAAATGTCTATAACAGACATATCAAAGAACAACTTCATTACAAAGGAAAATATAAAAAAGTGAGCTGAAAACTCATAAAAGGGCTGAAAGTAGACAAGGTTCACAGAATGTCACATGTGCATTAATAACCTTTTCTCCTGTCATTAAATAGAAATCAACATTAGAAAACTGACATCCTAATGCTCCAGATTATGGTTACAGTGCATTTTAATGTAGAGTGCACTTATAGGTGTGAGTGATCTAATTATTCCCTGTAGTTTCTGAAATGTCAATGTATAAATTGCAACTAGTCTTAAAGGGAAAATTAACTCTAAAATTTTCTTTTTATTTTCCTTGCAGAGCACCCTGTTGATTTGTTTTATATTTTCACTGGCTTTAGAACTAAACTACTTTTAGGGGTCATTTATCAAAGGTCGAATTTTAGAGTAATGTGATTTTTTTTTTTAAACTCTAATAAATTTGATTTTATTCACAATTCAAATAGTATAAAATTTTAGTCTAAAATTCGATCGAATAGTCATGACCCAATACCTCGAATCACATTCAAATCGAATTTGAATTGAGTTTTCCTCTAAAAAAAAACTTGACTTTTGCAGGTGACTTTTTTTTACTTCTGAGCACAATTTTTTTTGATGTGCAGCATTTTTTTCTCCCATTGAAGTATAAGGAGAGCCCTTTTTGAAGAGAAACTTGGCAAAAATTTGGCTCATCTATAAATAGTTCAAGTGACCTCTGCCATTGACTTCTACATGAACTTGGCAGGTTTTAGGTGGAAAATAGTTGAAGGAGTTTCCAGGGTTTCGGTGTGATAAATCACATTCAAATTCAAATTTCTGTTTGTAGTTTTTAAATTCTAATTAGTGAGTTTTGGGCATTTTTTTTTTTTTTGCAAAATCAAATTTACCATTTGAACCTTAATAAATCTGCCCTATAATGTATGAAAATTACTCTTTGCATACTGCAGGCTAAAGTATGCTTGCCTTCCTAATTATTTAGAAAGGGAGATATATAGTAAAATATGGTTTCAAAGGCATACATGATTCAATGTACAGGGAGTTCTTGAGTTGTATACACCCAACTTACATACAACCTCATACTTACAAACAAAGCCTATTACAGTAATGTACTGTGGTTTGCTTGGCCTTTTTTTAGCATTTAGCTTTAATAAACCACCTGCCCCAATCCCCTCTGGCATGTGTTGTATAGTGCAGAGCACAGAAAGGTAAAAATACATATGCACAGAAAGGTAAAAATAAATACTATGTTAAGACAAACATCTGTCTTGTTCAATTTAATAAGTAAATGTATATGTTTCAATTCAATAAATTCAACTTGAGAACAAATCTTGTACGTGACCCGGGTACTGCCTGTATTATGATTAAAGTACATAGTATATAAAATAGTCCTTCTGCATTCATGCAGTCATCCTATGTATAGCTTGGTCAAGGTGCATCACCTTAGTAAAATTGTATTGTACTGCTAGCACAACAGAGTGAATTAAAGTAAATACCCCTTCTCCCTAGGCTGTGCACAATATTGGGAAAATATTATTGATTGTCTAAGCTTATAATAGTTGTGTGAAATTGTTGAAATTATCTTTAAAATTCTAAAAGGGTAGAAAGAAAAATGTCAAGGGTACTACTACAGCAACAAACAGAAAGGGGAAAACCTGTTATTAAGGCAATTTTGACAATTTCTTTCACCCATTGGGGTCTATTGGCATCTTTTCATCACTGTTGTAATAGGATTTATAATGATATAGTACGGGCATTCTGAGAACAGAAATAATAACAGAAATGTATGTATGAAGCAGTAAATAAAAAAGCCCTAACATTTAAGCCAACCTTAAACCTATTGCCTTCTTTGTAGTGATGGGTGAATTTGAAACGTTTTGATTTGCCAAAAATTTGAAACAGCTATTATATTTGGCAATTTTTTTTGTGTGACATCTTACTATACATTAGAGTGTATGGGTAGTTTTTTTTTTGGCAAAAATTGCAAAAAATTTCGCTCATCCCTATAACTCTCTACAATTTTTTCACAGGGTTTAAACACAAAAATGTAATTATCTTAGCTGGGTTATTTTACAACTAAGCGTCAAAAAGTGAAATTGAAAAAAAAGCATTATTACGAAGATGAAAATAAACCACATATTCTAAAATGTATAAAAAAATTAGATTAAAGCAGGATGATTTGGGGCCATTGATATTAATAAGAAGGCAACGATGAGAAGGCTGGTGTATTAAACAGCTTATATTCCCTTTTCTGCATCAACAAGGAACAATAGAATATATTTTAAATTGCAACAATATATGTGGCAGTGAAATAATTTAAAATAGTACAGCAGAGAGGAATTCTATAAGTAAGCTAATAAACATTATTTTAGACAAACTATGTGTTCTAGGATGAAGATCTAGTTACTGTACATGCACTAGTGATGGGCGAATTTGCGCCGTTTCGCTTTGCCAGAAAATTCACGAATTTCGCGCAAAATTTGCAAAACGGCGCCGGCATCTCATTTTTTTGACGCCGGCGGCCGTTTTTGATGCTGGCGTCTGTTTTTTTGATGCTTGCGGAAATTTTTTTGCTGCCGGTGAATTTTTTCGGGCGAATTTTCGCAGGCATTTCGCAAATTTTCGCAGGCGTTTTGCGAATATATTACTGGCGGCAAATTCACATCTGGCGAATAAATTCGCCCATCACTAACATGCACTATTGCTGTTAGTGAATTAACTCAGGGGGTCTGTCCTTGTAACAGTATTTCATTCATTTGTGCATAAACAACCTTAAAAGAGAAGGAAAGTCAAAATCACTTGAGAGTACCAAAAGATAGATACATCCCAGTGATTGTATTCACTTGATACACCAAGCCAGTGATCCTGTTATTTCACAGGTAACACCACAGAGTAATCCCCTTCTTATTTCTTCAAAATCCCTGGTGGAACCCATGTTCAGTAGAGTGAAACAGCTGAATATTTCCAACTTTTCACTCAACTTTTCTTCTCCTTTATGGTTAGCCAGTGGCTGCAGAAGGTGCGTTGGCACCTGGGCCTGCACCCTCTTGGGGCATGTTTTGCTTGAAAAAAGTATATCACTAGTGAAAAGGGTAAAGGATATTTTGTGTGAGCTAGCATGATGGGTGCGGGTCCAGGGGGTAGGGGGCTATTTACTAGAACACTAATTTTTCTGGTCTTGGGTTTAAAGGGAAAACACAATTTTTTTCGTGGAAAAAAACCCCTCAAATTTTCGAGAGTTTATTATACCCCCGAGGCTGCTAAAAGTCAGAATACAAAAATACTCCATATCAAACCTGTCATAGGTATGTAGAAATGGCAGATATCCTTTTTACAATTGGAATATTTCATGATCTGTTCTGGGTTTTGTATGATTATCTGAAAAAGTTCTGAGTTTTTGGGCGTCGAATCTGAAAAAATCATAAGATTCACGATTTTATTGTCTTTTCCTGCTCCAGATTTTTCATGTAATTTTATTGATAAATAAGGTACAATTATGGATTGTTTGGTTGACTTTGTTTAAATAAAATAATGAGAACATTTTGGGTTTTATCAAATAACCCCCTAGATGTCTGCTGATTCTCATGAGGTGTAAGTGCACATACAGGGTCCTAGCTATGTGCTGTATGCAAATCAGAAAAACTTAAGAGATACAAAGGGCACCTGCTGGAAAATTTGGCTGTGAGGTGGATCCACATCCTGGATTGGGAGAAAGTACTATTTGTATACTAAAATAAACAGTTGAACATTGAAAAGAGTAAGCTTTAGTAGATCAACCCCAGAATGGAGCCACATGGAAAGATGGATATATTTATATAAGAAATGTACAAATAAATAGCTGGATGGAATGTCTTTTACCACAAAGCTATTATTCTAAATCAAAATGGGAACATGTCCCTATACCATCAAGTTTCATGGTTTATTTCCCTTTGTACAATTTTGTGTTTTAACTCGTTTCCTTTTAATGTTACTCTGGGAACTGTTTGATTAGAATCAAAGTTTAAAACTGAAACAGGGAAACTAAATTAAATTTAGTGTGTCTGTGGACAAGGGGAACAGATAGCAGGAAGAATAGACTCTAAGGTTATTTTAAAAACATAAATAAAACCTGCACCACACAAAAGAGCAATTCTCCGTTGATAAACATTTGATAATCATAATTTATAATAAATATGTGTGGATGAACACATCTTCCTTTTTAGCCAGAAATATATTTTTGACATATTCATAGGCACAGCATGATTTCTATTCTGCAATAATATTTGTTTTCTATATTGGAAAAAAAAACTTTATTAAATATTTAAACATTTTTTTCATGCACCTCTGATGAAACATAATTAATTCTTCACATGAGCTTGTATTTCTAAAGGGAACATTTTGTTTTTCATGCCAAAGGCAAGACACAACATCAAAACCAACAACCTTTGGTTTGTTTTAATATTAACAAATTGAGTAATATTCTGAAAAGGCCAATACCTTTAACAATCAACATGAAGCTTCAAAAACAATCGGTGCAAACACAACCTATCATAATATACTTTATCATCATGCAAAAAGTCTTGCATTTCCATAACTTTGCTAACATACTTCCTTATAACCAATATTCCCAAATATCCACATATAGCATAGAGGTAATGTGTAACCAAATTTTCTCATTGTTTTCTGAACAGTTAGCAAGAGCTAAAATTTAAAAAATTCTCAATTTTTTAGCTATAATGTTACTTTTTTTCTGACAAGTGATTGAGCAGAAGCTTTTCACTAGAAAAGCTAGTGGAAAACACACAACATTTTTAATACAAATAATACATATTACTTTTACTTTGCATTTTTGACAGTATTGTCGCCACTTACAAGTAGATCTACTTAATTAAAAATATACAATAGATTATATGAATTAAATATCACCCTCTTTCTATAGCTAGCTTCTGTCCTATGATTTAATGAATACAAATAACAGAATTTTGCCCCACTGGAAATTACTTCTGTAAACAGCTTTTGCAAGAATTCCTAGTCCACTAATAGTTTAATAAACCTAGTGAGCTGAAGGCTCAGATCCATAACAAGCCCCCGATTTGTCATTTTTTCTCTGATAAAAAATTGAATTCTGATTTTTTTCACACACAGCACAGGTAGATCAATACTAAGCACAGATGGGTCTGTTTGAATTACATATCTAATTACTTATTCATCTACTGTTCCTCTCTTAAAAGTCTGTACACACGGAGGCACATTTATCAAAGGTTGAATTTATAATACATGTGAGTTTTTAAAAACTCCCCTAAACTCCATTAAATTCAAAATTTGACCAATCGAAATGTTGTAAATCTAACTTTTCAAACTCTAGTGAATTGACCCAAAAACTCAAATCAAATTTGAATCGAATTAGATTAGAATTTGAAAAACTCGATTCCAGGTTTTTCTCTGAAAAAAACTTTAATTTTATGATGGCTGCAAACAACTCCAAATTGATCCCTGAATGTCTTCCATTGACAGCAATTTGGCAGGTTTTAGGTGGCGAATAGTCAAATTCGAGTTCTTAAAGGGCGAGAGTATGATAAATCTCGAAAATCAAATTAATTTAGTTTTTTTAAAAAAATTTAATTTGAATAACTCACTAGTTGAATTTGACAGTTTTGACCATTAAAAAAATAGAACATTTTAATTCAATTGGTAAATCTGCCCCATACTGTGTTGCTTGGGTTCTTGCCATCATTACATTTAAATAAATGGGATATTGTTTAACAGTCGTCAAATATTTGATTTCTCTTCCTTTCAAATAAACCTAATTCAGTAAGCCAAAAGTAAGTATAGTGTTATACACTGGCAAAATTCAACAAGTCTACATTAAGGTTTTCATCTGAACTTCAGCAGATAAATCAGTATGCAGGGTTTTGATCAGTCTATAAGGTGCAAAAAATAAACAAAACTGATTTTATATATATATATATATATATATATATATATATATATACACACACACACACACACACACACACACACACAGGTGTAGAATTTGTATTTTTCTTGAGACACGTGCCTCTTGTTATTTGTATATAAAAATTCTTTCAGACAGAGTATATTTTTTATAAAACATGTAGTGATGGACCTTTAGCATCCTTCATGAGATGCTACCTGGTGCCAGTATCTCATTCCCAAAACAACAAAATCTGCCAGAAAGGATCTGATCACTGAAATAGATGTACAGTAGTAAGGAATCACTCAGCTAAATCATAGAAAGCTGAACCTCATCACAAAAACATCATTGTCAATCAAAATACCTGCTGTCTCCTTGGGTGGTGATCAAATATAAACAAGAGAGTAGACAAGGTGCGAGGAAGCATATAAACACATGATACAATAAAAAATACCAGTTTAAGACAAGGTGATGGGAAAAAGCACCATGACTTAAAAAAAATAAATTAATAAAATCCATTTACCTTAGGTAAACTGAAAGCTATCCATTAGGCAGACAGTGAAACATTTACAATGGATTCTCATTGGCCTTAGATCTAAATATGCAGCTGAACATTCAGAGTGCAGTATTTTCCAGTAGTCTCTTCTGATTTCCATGATAACCTGATGTAAAAGCATCTATTGAGTTTCATTTTATTAATCTCTTCTCTTTTTAATAAGTGTGTCTCCTTTTCTCAGATACTGTATTCCCATTGTTAAATTTTAATATATTATATTCTATATGAAGGAAATTAGTCTCTGGCCCAATTCTTTGTAATGCAGATATGAAAATGAAAGGAATCTTTACATATAATAAATATAACTAATCCTAATGCATTAATCTAATATTAAAGAATTAGATTTTTAACTCATAGAGGCCTATTAATCAACAGTCTCTTCTTTAAGAAGTTTTAGAAACCACGACTAGTGATGAGCAAAATATTTTACCAAGTTGACAAAAATGTCATTTAGGGGAAAATTCATCAAGGGTCGCATTTCGAGGGGTTAAATCCCTCGAAATTCGACTGGGGAATGGAATCAAATAGAATCGAATAGGCAATTCGGGCTAATTTACATGCTGGCGAATAGTCGAATTGGCGAATATTCGCCAGGCGAATAGGCGCTCAATCGAAGATTCGCTCGAAGGATTTTCATTTGATCGAATGCCTTTTTATTCGATCAAAAACTTGGAAAACAAGCCTATGGGACTTTCCCATAGGCTTTTAAAGCAATTCGGTAGGTTTTAGGTGGTGAAGTAGGCAGTCGAAGTATTTTTAAATGAGACAGTACTTCGACTATTGAATGGGCGAATAGTCGCAGCGTTTTTGCGCTCGATCCAGTACTTCGACTATCGAATGGCGAATAGTCGCAGCATTTTTGCGCTCAATCTATTCGAATCATTCTACTCAGGCGAATTTATGCCAATTCGATAGTCGATAATCGTGGAGCACAAAAAACTACTCGAAATTCAAAGTTTTTTTACTTCGAATCCTTCACTCGAAGTTAGTGAATCGGCCCCTTAATGCATTTTGGCAAATTTTGGGGGAAGCTTAACGGGACAAATTCGCCAATCACTAAGCACTAACTCACTTTCACAGAATCCTTGAATGTCATGGAGTTTATTAAAAATGAAACTGAAAAAGCACAAATGGGGAAATTCAGTGAAAAGTCCAGAAAACCGCACCCTTTTCAACTTGCCGCACAATAACTACTGTATGTAACTTTGCATGTAACTAAGACATATTATCGCACCAATAGCCAACGTCAAAAGCACTCGAAAACCTCTTCCAGTTCTAAAAGGAACATCTGCCATTGACTTCTACATGTTTTTGGTAGGGTTTAACTGGAGTATTTTCCAGTTTAGAATTGTCGCAGTTTGTCGCATAATAAATCCTGAAAAAGTCATGTTTTTTTTTTACCACTTTTTCGGATTTTTGGCGACAAAAAGCCATACCCAAAAAAGTTGGCTCCATATAGTCTAGTTTGAGTTAGTGATTATTGAATCTGTCTAATTTTACCGTGCTGATAAATTTTCAAAAAGCCAAAAATTCTCAAAATGCATTTTTTTTGCTGCAGCTTTTTGCATGGTGATTTTTTTAACTCCCCACCCTGCTCCAGTGACTTATATTATTATTAATAATCAATCAATGTACTGCAATGTCGCAGTAAACTCTAGTTATTGTAAGCTCATAGGAAAGTGTCTCACCCAATATAGCCTCATGCCCCTTGCCATGGAAATATGTCATTGTTGCAATGTCACATTCTATGGTGGTATACAGGTATAGGATCCCTTAACTGGAAACCCAATATCCAGAAAGCTCTGAATTACGGAATGGCTGTCTCCCATAGACTCCATTTTATTCAAATAATCCAAATTTTTATTTCCTTTTTCTCTGTAATAATAAAACAGTAGCTTGTACTTGATCTAAACTAAGATATAATTAATCCTTATTGGAAGTAAAACCAGCCTATTGGGTGTATTTAATGTTTAAAATAATTTCTAGTAGACTTAATGCATGAAAACCCAAATTACGGAAAGATCTGTTATACGGAAACCCCCAGGTCCCGATCATTCTGGATAACAGGTCCCATACCTGTATAGGACTTTCTGTACAAGAAAGATCCCTTCCCACGTGGGTTTTAAAAACTTTGCTGCCAGAACTTCCTCATGACAAGGTACCATCACCACTTGTGTATTTATCTCAATGAATGCAAATTATAATACATAGTTCTTGTATTAGAATGCATTCTACCTATTACATCAAACATTTAAGCACTTATTTTTTTGTTTTTATACTTGTTATGTATACCTATGTTCAAGGATAGCTAATTTACTCTGATATAACCTTTAGAACCATCTGCTACAACTTCATTCAGAGATAAATGAAGTCACCTGTTTTTGTCCCTTTCAAATGAAAATTATCGGGTAAGGTGGAGAAAGCAGCCATTCCTCCAGCCCCTTACTTTGATATGCTCTTTGAGCCAATCATCAACTTCAAGACAGTGTCATGCATTGACCATGACCATATGTATCACTAATTATGTAGGTAATGAGGGAGTGACACAGGTTAGACAGACAAATATGTAAATTGAACAAAACATAAATGATTTCCTTTACTACAAACTTTACCTTGATTTTAATTGATAATTGTGCTGTCTTGTGTCAAAGTAAACACATTTATTATCCTTTATTTATATAGTGCCAGCATATTCTACAACACTTTACAGAGATTCTGTATAATTCTACAGTTTCTTTCACATACACTATGGACCATTTCATCAGGAGAGGACTATCTTGGCTGTATGTTTTTGGAGAGCAAATCCTACTAGCACATGCAAAATATATAAACCTCTTGCAGTACTTACCACTGGGCCACCATGCTGCCTTTATTCAGTTTATAATACAGAATTTGCATTGGACCATGGTTTAATGTTTCAATTATTTCCTAATATACCATCTTAAAAAATTACCCTCAAACCTTAATCTGTAATATTTTTTTAAAAGTAGTCATCAAGCAGTTGTATGATGCTATAGCTCAACATCATAATCATCATGTATTTATATAGCGCCGTAATGATACGCAGTGCTTTACCTAATATAATATATGAAGGATAACAAACAAGGGTTACAGAGTACAATAGGGGTCCTACAAATTAGAGTTTACAAAGTAAAGGTTAGGGTACAATTGAGACATTAGGATTTCAGAAACAATCATTGTGCAATGATTGATTAATTAAGGTACAGTGAATAAGCTTCTTTAAACAGGTGGGTCTTTAAGGAGCGCTTGCAAATTTGGAAAAAAGGAAAAAGTCTGACAGCTCAAGGCAGAGAGTTCCAGAGAAAAGCAGAAGCCAGAGAACAGTCTTGTAGATGAGAATGGGCAGAAGTGATGAGAGGAGAAGCAAGGTGAAGATCAGAAGCAGAGCGAAGATTGCGTTCATCAAAGATAAAATATAGGGAGGGGCTTCATTATTGAGGGCCTTGAATGTGAGTGTTAGTAATTTGATTCTAGAGGAGACTGGGAGCCAGTGAAGGGACATACAAATGGGAGCAGCTGATGTTGAGCGGTGAGATAGATGAATGAGTCTAGCAGCCGTTTACAACAGATTGGAGTTGTGAAAGGTGACTTGTTGGAATACCTGCGAGGAGTAGGTTGCAGTAATCAAGGTGGGAGATGAAGAGAGACTGAATCTGTGTTTTAGTTGATTCTGAGCTGAGATATGGTCCTATTAGGGCAATGTTGTGCAGTTTAATACAAGATTTTGCAAGTGTTTGAATGTGTGGTGAAAAAGACAGATGCGATTCTAAGATAACTCCTAGGTGCCTGTGTGGTGGAATGAAGGGTGTTGTTGTTTACTGTGAGTGATATGTGAGGGACAGGGGAAGATCTTGGAGGAAATTTAATCAATTATTCTTATAGAGTATGAATGTAGCTTCACATGAAAATGACTTCTTTCTATCTTGTTCATCCGTTCATACAACATAAAAACTTGGCCAGCTATTTTAAAACTTTCTTTTCATTTATTGTGCTTTTACTATATTGCTTGGAGTGCACTGCAAAAAATCCAACATATACCATTAACAAAGAATTTTAGAAAGGTCAGAGAGAAATGCTTTTTTGTCTTTGATGGAACAGATTGTATGTTGTCAATAGCGTTCAGCTTTAACCCAGGCTTTTAGAGTTTGATACAGGGATAAACAGGAGAGCAACGCAAAGATGTTAAAACTTTATATAGAAAAATAAATACCTCTTTTCCCCTCAAAGTTGTACCAGGTTTCCTATATCTTATGCCTATGTTGCATTACACAAAGCAAATCTTTCTTTTTGCATACATCACTTAACTAAAACTAAGAAGCATCAAAGAACAGATGTAAAGAGAAGAGAGGACCATTTGTTACATTTAGAAGCAAGTCATTTCTATCCTCAAAATAAATGATTCAACTCGATGATCAAGTTTTTTTTTTGCAAACTGAAGTCTGGAAAAAAAACTATTTAAAAAAAATCAAAAAAATGTTTCTCAAGTGCCTGGATAGTAATGAAAAAAATTGAATCAGTAGAGCTCAATGCAGCAGCATGTCACATATGGTATCCCAAAACTCTAATGTCCCGGAACAGACTTCTACCTCTAACAGAACCTTTCGGTTATGAAGGAGCCCTCTGCTATTCAGATGCTGCCTGGTCTTAATGTGAAAGGACCAAGGGGGAAGTTCTGGGCAGGCAAGGGAACCATAACATACAGGAAGGATGGGGAGCAGAGAGTGCAGTCGTGGAACAGGCTGGGTCAATACAAGTCAGACAGTGCAGTACAGGATCAGCAACCAGGAGTGTAGTCAGGATTACCAGTCAGACAGTGCAACAGAATCAAGAACTGGCAAATTTGCCAGGGGGAAAAGTGACTATTGGGAAAGCTGACCCCCGCAGTCTGGGTTATTGAAAATCACATTATTCCTCAATGTTGAAAATATGCCTCATATGGACTTTATGATTTTCAATTTTCAAGATTTTATTGATCTATAAATCTCATGCTTAGTGCTGTGGTTTTCTCAGGTCAAGCAAAAACACCATCACAAATCCAAAAAACCTGCTATGAAACCTCAGAAGTATAGCAATTTCACTTTGCAAAGTGCAGGTCTTCATTCTTTTCCTCTGTAAGATAAAATAGTAATGTAGCTAGCATTAATCCACTGGGTGTTTTTATTTTTTTTTAATTTAAATTTGCCATCTTTAAAGAAAGATGCCTTATCTGAGAAGCAGAATAAGGTGGACGCAGAAACATTTTTTGGAAAGTCCCCTATAAATAATTTTTATCCATCCATTTTCTCCATCATGTTATTGCTTATAGTGTCACTACTACACCAACAGTCACCATCTACCGTACTTATTTACCATACCTCCTCTGTTCCATCTTATTTTACACTCTTAAACAGGTTGTTATATATTACGGATATAGGATGTATAATTCAGAAACCCATAATCCAGAAAATGCTAAAATATTGCAATGGCATTTACCATAGGACCCTCTTTGAACATCAAGGCATGACTTGCCTGAATTGTGTTTTTTCTGACACAGTAAGACAGTACTTGTACACTAAGGCATTGTTATTATAAGTCTCTTTTAGCCTCCAGAAAACATCTTTGAACTCAGACCTACAACACCTTCAGTACTGTGTACAAAAGTATTTATTGATGGATAAATCCAGAACAAGCTGACTCATTTGTAAGCATGAAAAACAAACATTATTTTGTAATAACTCTGAAACAATACTCGCCCTTTGCCCTGTTTTGTCATCATCACACATATTAACATTGGGCCCATATTGATATTAACTGTGGGCTTGTTATGAAAAATGTTGTATGGCTTGGAAAAAAAGAAAAGCAGGCATAAACATTGACTGTGTTTGGAAGCAGGCATATGTATTATTGCAACAATAATAATCTAGCATTAGAAGTTTGCTATTATTAATAAGAATCTTTAAAGTTCAAGAAGTTTTACTAAAAGAAATCTTCAATTTAATGAGAAGAAGATGCCTGAAACCCATTTGCAGACCCTGCACAGAGGTCTGTAAGTCCCTGGACTTAATAAGCAGTCTTATGAGAGGATTGAAACATTGTTGCATTTGGAGAGGTAGAAAGAATTTTGAGTGCAGGGAAATTTGAAGTGCATTTTGTATACAACTATTCCAAACAATTTCTATAGATCTGTTATTATAATCCAGTCCCTTGAAAGCCCTTATTACATTTCAGTTCAACTACTTCTTTTCAGATGTATGTCTAACTTAAAATAGAAAGCAAATTATTACTGACCCTTTTGGAGTGTGCAGCTTTTTTTTTATCTTCCAAATGGATTGAAACCATAGATAAGAAAGAGCTTTTGATTGAATGCCCGTCCTGTGTAGCCGAATAGCCGAGGACTTTGAATCTCAGCTTTTCTCCTTTAGTTAAATTTCCTTGTATTCAAGCCTGCAATCACTATCGAGAAAGTACACTTTTATTTGACCATGTGCCATATTTTAAAAGGCACAATTTTTAGACGCCATTTGACTTAATATATTGATAGTGCTTTGCACTCAAATGCAAAAGGTTTGGGAGTTGATTTAAAGGCATACACAGGTTTGGGATCTGTTATCTGGAAACCTGTTATCCAGAAAGCTCCAAATTATGGAAAGCCTGTCTCCCATAGACCCTATTTCATCCAAATAATCCAACGTTTTAAAAATGATTTCCTTTTTCTCTGTAATAATAACACAGTCCCTTGTAGTTGATCCCAACTAAGATATAATCAATCCTTATTGAAAGCAAAAAAAGCCTATTGAGTTTATTTGGGGGCCGATTCACTAACTTCGAGTGAAGGATTCGAAGTTAAAAAACTTAGAATTTCGAAGTTTTTTTGGGCTACTTCGACCATCGAATGGGCTACTTCGACCTTCGACTACGACTATCGAAGGATTCGAACTAAAAATCGTTCGACTATTCGACCATTCGATAGTTGAAGTACTGTCTCTTTAAAAAAAAACTTCGACCCCCTAGTTCGGCAGATAAAAGCTACTGAAGTCAATGTTAGCCTATGGGGAAGGTCCCCATAGGCTTGCCTAAGTTTTTTTGATCGAAGGATATTCATTCGATCGTCGGATTAAAATCCTTCGAATCGTTCGATTGGAAGGATTTAATCGTTCGATCGAATGAATAATCCTTCGATCGAATTTTCTGCGCTAAATCCTTCGACTTCGATATTCGAAGTCGAAGTATTTCAATTCCGAGTCGAATATCGAGGGTTAATTAACCCTCGATATTCGACCCTTGGTGAATCGGCCCCTAAATGTTTATATGCTTTTAAAGTAGACAAGGTACGACAATCTAAATTACAGAAAGATCCGTTATCTGGAAAACCCCAGGTCCCAAGACTTCTGGAGAACAGGTCTCATACCTGTTTAAGACTCCTTTCACACAGGATGCCAGTTATGTTGATATCTTTGCAATAAAATTATCTTTGTAGGTCTCATAATTGCAACCTACTGTGAAATCCATGGAACACAGAAACGTTGCTTCAACAAAAGAATTCTAGTGATATGTTCTTTTCAGTTTCATGATACTTGAGTCTATAGTAGGTTAAAAATAAAATATATGATGTAATTTTCTCTCTTTTGAAGACCATCAAACAGTTCTAGTGTAAAACATATTGCACCTCCCACAAACAATGATTGTGTTTTCTGTACTGAATCTGGAATCTCTGCTGCTGGAATGACCGCATTTTTCAGATTTTTGATAGTATCTTTATACAGTAAGCTTGATATTTTGCATGCATGGGTTAAGAGTACAGTATAAATAAATATATTGAAAAAAGTGCAAACCAGCAGGTGAATATCTAAGACATGACAGGAGCCATATTACAAATGCAACTCCTAAGTTCTACACCTCTCTATCAACCCACATCCCTTACATCATTATTATTAATACTACAACACACCAGGGTTGGAAAGAGAGAAGTTTCAGTAATTTATTAAAAACAACTAACATCAATTACCAGGTGTAACTGTAAGGAATGCTCACCCTGGTGTTCTAGTGGCTGGTGGGGATGACCGCCGTGTTATACTATGGCACGCGCGACACGCACTTCCAGGTTTTAAGAGCCGGCGTGATGACGTCATTGCGCATTGGCGCAAAAAGGGGCTTTTGAATCAAACTCGTTGCCCGTTCTAGGTCTAACTTGTTTAGTTCCTGGGTGTTTATTCCTTGTGAATCCTGCTTGTTATACTGGTATTGACCCTTGCCTGCCTGCCTGACTATTCTGAACTCTCCAATCCTCATAGCCTGTCTGACTATCCTGTGAACTCTGCCTGTACCAACCCAGCCTGTCTAATCTTGCTTGAACTCTGCCTGTCTGACCACGTTAGTCCATTTGGTTCCTCCTGAGTTGTGTGGCCTTCCTTCTAAAATCCTTGGTAAACAATTGTGCCCTTTTGATCGTCCAGAACTCTTGCTTGGCTCCTCTATTACTAAGACCTGGCGGCATCTGATTAGAGGAGGGCTCCTCCCAATGTGAAAGGAGGCTGCTACAGGCAGAAGCAGAGCCGAGACCAGGGAGCCTAGCACTTGTTCTGGATTTAGGGTGCCGATCGTGACAGTAACAAAACCAACTTATCCTTGTAACATAATTGCATGTAGCAACAGTAGCAATCAATACCAACTTGTCTCCAAGAGGACTGACCATGAGCAAGATCAAAAAGCCTGAATCATTTCCCCCCTCCAAATATGACCACTTTCCCCTAAGCAAACCCCATGCAAACCTCTGGGACACAGAGTCAAGGTACCTAATCCTGCCTTCTACAACAGAAAAACACCACCCCATTTCATGGAAAGCCAGGTTGGATGCTCTAAGCTGCAGGTCCTACGCAGCTAGAACAAACTAAAGAGAGAGGAATTACAGCAACCTGTATGACCCCACCCACAATTGCACAGGGAAAATTGCATTAAAGATTATTGGAGCCCCATTACTCCTAGCATGCACTTAATAAAATATCTGAGCAAGCACTATGTATAGTAGTGTGCTTATGAGCATCCCACATTGAAAACAGATATATTGACAGATTCAGCCTATTTTTGCATGTATTCTTACTGTTCAAGAACAATCTGAAGAGCAGCTGGTAGTAGTAAAAAAGTTGTGTCTGTTTTGTATAGCCACACAAAGGGACTAGCAAATACTAAACACTATTTTTCCAATATGAAAGAGCTCTGTATTATATTTGCAGATACATATGTAAACATTTCAATACCTTGATAAAAATAGGCTATTTCAAAGTGTGTGCTAGTTTTAAGTGGCTAGAAAAGCTTTTTTTCTTCCTACACTCGACAATTTGAACATATCCAGAGTATTTTTTTAGCAGATCAAATGCATGGAAAGTGCTTTTAAAGGGAAAAAATGCATCCCCCACTGTCTGAAAACACAGCACATGTTATTTCAAACATCTCTTACCAAGGCCCTCTATATAGTGCAAATTCTGAGAAATTACAGTAAGCTCTTCTTTATTAGCTGTTCAGTATAAATTTAGCCCAGCTTAAAATAGAAAAAAATAGTTTCCTAACTTTTATTACTTTTGTCAAATAAAGTTGTAGCTTGGTCATGTGTTCTTTATTGCACAACTCCAATTTAATCACTTTTTAATGAATTCAGTTAATAGTTTTCTTTGCTTCAATGAGTTGCCATTTATTTTCTTACATTCTTTGTGCAAAATGAATATACATAAACATTGCTCTTTCCTACTTCACGCATGATGTGTGCTTACTCAACAAGGATCATCCTTATGTTCTTTAATATAAAAAGTAAATATGTTCTGTATTTATTATCAGCAGTCGGTGACGCGGTCTAAAAACACATTTTGAATGTATTAAACTTGTGCATAAATAAATCAGGGTTTATGTATTAATTAGAAATTAACTTTTGGCGCAGAAAGCCAATTCTTTGGCTTTCCACTAATAAAATGGAATAGGGATTTGAAGTACTCATAAAAATGATAAATGTCCTGTGGGATCAAATTTATTCAGTTATGACAAGAAGCTTTGCTTATCAATTTCTTAGCGGTTTTATTTTATTTTTCCTTTTTAATTTTTACAAATTGGAAACAGCTTGAAGGCAGAAAGTCATGTTCTGGGAAATAGAGCTGCCTGTTGTCAGGGAGCTTAATTTAAGCCTGAAACAGAAATGTAAAAGGAATCACAGCCATAAAAGTAGAATTTTAGAGATCATTACTATAGTATTTAATTGCTATTTATTTATATAATTGGAAAGTCTCCTATTAGTTCCCTCAGTAAGGTGATTCAGGTATAAAGCAGTAGTGGATGAGAAAGGACAGGGCTTGATTTACAGTAAGGGGCAGATTTATCAAAGGTCAAATTGAAAATTTGAATTAAAGAAATTTGAGTTTCGAGCTAATTTTTGTGTACTTCAACTAGGAAATAGTCCAAATTAGATTCAAAATTGAAAAATACTTAAAAATTGAAATTTATAATTTACTGTCTCTTTAAAAATTCATCTTTGACCAATCGCAATCTAAAACCTGGCAAATTGCTGTTTTAGCCTATGGGGGACCTCCTAGATCCTATTTGGAGTCAATTGGTGGACTTTGAAAAAGTTTTTTACTTTGATTCGTATGATTTGAATTCAGAAAAATTCGAACAAATACAGACTATTGATCTGCAAAAAAATTTAGATTTTTAAATAATTTTTGGCTGGTCTTTTTTTAATTAGAATTTTGAAGTTTTCTAAATTCAAAATTTGACCCTTGATAAATCTGCCCCTATGTGTCAGTTGTGTGTAGCCTTGGGAAAATGAATTTATCCCCCAGTAAGTAAAATCTTAAAGGGATTCTGTCATGGGAAAACAAGTTGTTTTTTCAGAATGCATCAGTTCATAGTGCTGCTACAACAGAATTCTGCACTAAACAGATTTTATTTCATTTTAAAATCTGGCATTGGGCTAGACATATTGTCAGTTTCCAAGGTGCCTCAATTCATGTGATTTGTGCTTTGATAAACTTCAGTCACTCTTTACTGCTGCACTTCAAGTTTATATCATGCCCTCCCTTTCCTCCCAAGCAGCCTAACAATAGAACAATGGGAAGGTAACCAGATAATTGCTCCAAGACACAAGATAACAGCTCCCTTGTGGATCTAAGAACACTACTTAGGGGGTGATTTATCAAAGTTCAACGGCCAAAAACTTGAAAAATTAGATTTTTTTTTTTCAATATAAAATCTGCATTTTAAGTGGGAAAAAAACTCATTTTTTTTTTAAATTTATTAAGCCCTAAGGATGTTAAAATTCTGACTTATGTAGACATTAAAGGGAGAAGTCCAGAAGATATCCCGATCTGTGCTGAGTTTCGTGCAATAATCTGAAGATTTTCTGGTTTTCAGGCAATAATCCAAAAACATCAGAGTTTCTGGGTGTCAAATCCGATACATTTGTACGATTAAATTTTTTTGAAGAATTTATCTAGTTTTTTCCCAGCACAGGAAATTTTCGATTAATAAGTAAAGGGTGGTGAAAAAAAAGATTGAAAAAATGGATTGGTAAATAAGGGGGGAAGAAATCTGTGCAGACTATTTCAAAGAAAATTATTGATAAGATTTTTTGGGATTTTGATAAATAATCACCTTAATAGTAAAATCAATATCCCACAGTGACTCATTCAATTACATTTAGTAGGAGGACCAATAGCCTACCTAAAAGCATGTCAAAATCTAAATTTCCATGACAGCAAAGAGGAAGAGATGGTGGTATCAAAGGAAAGTTCCCAGGGCCCATGCATTTTTCAGCAAACAGGAATGCTGGCCTTTAATGTAAGCATTTATATTCATAAGGGGTGTCACATCAGTACCCCACTGAATTTAAGTTCTCCTTTCCTTTAAATGGTTGGATTAGGCCCTGTAGTATGTTCTTACGCATTACTAATCATGGGTAAAGAACTGTACATATATACATATATGCCATAGTTTTATTTTATTAAATAAATATTTTATGAAATAAAGAAATGTGATATATGATACAGAAGTTTCAATCCAGGTAAAAAAAAAATTAATCTGACCCTACCTCCGTAGCTTGCTCCGTAATGTTACACATTACATAAATACTGTGCTTTACTTTGCTTGTGTAACTGCATCAACATCTACCCTTGAGCATACAATGGAGCAAACAACACATGTAGATCAACTCACATGGGTTAGTAGGGATTTGTATCACAGAAGATGTTCAAGCATTGTTGTTTTTGGCAAATATGAATATTATGTTTATATTAACAGTTAACAAACTGTCATTTCTACAGAACAAAAATTACAAAATTGCTATTAATGCAAGGTTTGAAAAATTGTTGCACTTTAACCCATTGACTTCAATGTGCGACTTTTTTAGCTTTTTCGCAAAAGTGAAGTGAAATAGGTCAGATTCACTTATCACCACTCATAAAGGGGCAGATTTATCAAAGATCGAGTGATAGAGTTTCTTTTTTTACCTTGAATGAACTTGAATGACCTCGAAACTTGAATGGTATCTTATTTAAGAAAAAACTCAAACATCTAAAATTCGAGCTAATATAATTGACCTGAAAACTCTAATCAAATTCGAAGGGAACTTGATCAGAGATTTTTATCTGAAAAAAACTTGAATCTCAGTAAGGCTATTAACATCTTCAAATGGGTCACTGGACCTCTGCCTTTGACTTCTACATGAACTCAGCAGATTTTAGGTGGCGACCTATCGAATTTGAGTTACTTCCATCGAATTCGCGTTTGAATTTTTCCCAACAAAAATTTGTTAGTTTTGACAAAAAAAATGTAATTAAAATTTATCATTCAAACCTTAATAAATCTGACCCTAAGTCACTAGTCCTGACTTGTGTCTTATTCTAACTTATATAAGTTTCTTCTTTAAATCAGCATACAAATATTGCAAGGTACTGCAATGACAAGCTAAAGTCATATATAATATTAAATAAATCAGTAAGCAACTAATTTATCATTCATTAACATATTAGTTTATAAAGTGCCATATTTTTTCAGTGCAGCATAATGAAGTTAATCATTGGCATGAAAACAAACAGATGTAGCAAAATCTATCCTTAATATGGCAAAATGCAAAAGTTAATTACCACAAATTAAAAGAGAGAGCAAAGCACTAAACATCTGCCAACAAACAACATGACAATATGGGACAGAGCTGTGGACACACATACAATGAAAGCATGATCATTCTGTTTAAAGAACTTTATAGATGTTGAAAACGTTATTGACACATGGCTCAGAAGGCTCACAAGGGCCACCAGGTCATTCAGTTTTCTGTAAATTGATTATCATTTATTCCATATTAATCCCTGTTTCTGCCCAGAGCTGATGTCCCACATATTCTTGGAGAAAATGCTTGACAATCATCCTGACACACATAATATTCATATGCAACGAGTGTGCTCAAAGCATAAATACAAAGGGTAATTTATGCCACTGCATTGGCTAGATTGGGACAAACGTCTTTACACAGCTTTATTGTTTGTACTTCACTGGCTAAAATTAGGGCTTTAACAAAGCTAGTTCAGAAATTACATGATTACAAAATAGTGAGGAATTCAGAAGACTGCAAACTTGATCAGGTTGGCAGGTAGGAAATAAAGAAAGACATACATGTAACATACTCTTAATGCACCTATGCAATATAATTGAGAAAAAGAAAAAGAGCATATTTTACCTTAAATTTAAAATCTTGAGCTTTGCCTACATTGTACTGTATATCACCATGCTATTTGAGGCCAAGGTCTCATGAGCTATACCCTTGGTGTCCTTCATTAGGCAATATTATTGTTTGAGTCTGTTCATGACAAAGCACATATCCTATCCATCTTTATTGCCTTTATATTATGATGATTTGTTAGGTAAAGGGACACTTTGAAAAATGCTACAGCCAACACCTTGGTTTCTCAACAATAAAACATTACTTTACACCTGTCAGGGTGGTTTTACTTGTGATTTTACTTCTGTTGTTTATCTATAAACTACAGTATATAGTTACATATTTACATAGTAAAGTTGGGTTGAAAAAAGACAAAGTCCATCAAGTTCAACCCCTCCAAATGAAAACCCAGCATTCATACACACACCCTTCCATACTTTCACATAAATTATATATACCCATATCTATACTGACTATAGAGTTTAGTATCACAATAGCCTTTGAAATTATGTCTGTCCAAGAAATCATCCAAACCACTCATAAAAGCATTAACAGAATCAGCCATCACAACATCACCCGACATGTCCACAACCTCACTGTCCTGACTGTGAAGAACCGCCCAAGTTGCTTCAAATGTCTGAAGGGGTGGCCTCTGGTACGGTGATCCACTTTATGGGTAAAAAGGTCCCCTGCTATTTGTCTTTAATGTCCTCTATTGTACTTGTAAAGTGTAATAATGTCCCCTCACAAGTGACTTTTTCCAGAGAAAACAACCCCAACCTTGACAGTCTACCCTCATAATTTAAGACTTCCATCCCTCTAACCAGTTTAGTTGCATGTCTCTGCACATCTCTGCACTCTCTCTAGCTCATTTATATCCCTCTTAAGGACTGGAGTCCAAAACTGCACTGCATACTCCAGATGAGACCTCACCAGGGACCTATAAAGAGGCATAATTATGTTTTCATCCCTTGAGTTAATGCCCTTTTTTATGCAAGAAATAACTTTATTTGCTTTAGTAGCTACAGAATGACACTACACACAATTAGACAACTTATTATCTACAAAAACCCCTAGATCCCTCTTATTTAAGGAAATTCCCAACACACTGCCATTTAGTGTACAACTTGCATTTATATTATTTTTGCCAAAGTGCATAACCTTGCATTTATCAACATTGAAGCTCATTTTCCAGTTTGCTGCCCAGTTTCCCAGCTTAGTAAATCACATCCACTGCCATCCCAGAATCGAGGTTCCTGCTTACCTTCTCATAAAAAGAAATTAAGTTAGTCTGGCAAGATTTATTATGCATAAAACCATGCTGGCACAAACTCATAATATTGTTATCTGCTATGAAGCCAAGTATCTTATCCGTTATTAACCCTTGGAAAAGCTTTCCTGCCACTGACATCAGACTACATCAGACTAACTGGCCTATAGTTTTGAGGTTGAGAACAGGATCCCTTTGAATAGCGACACCATATTAGCAATTCGCCAGTCTCTCAAAGAGGTTTGGCAATCACAGAGCTAAGCTCGCTAAGTACCCTGGCATGAATACCCTCTGTCCCCGGACCTTTGTTTATCTTAACATGTTCTAGTCTCTTTTGAATTGCTTCATGTTTGAACCATGCATATGAAAATGTGTTTAACTTCAGACATGCCAAAAGTATCACTTTAGAAAATGCATGATCACCCTTGCCCTTGCTTTATTTTGCATGTACTTTATTTTGCATGTACTTTTTACTTCATTCTGATTTTTTCTGTCACTCATTTTTTTATAGTAAATTATGGCTCCCAACATTTTCCAGTGAAAAATTTTATAATTTTTATTCTATGCCTATGACGTATCTCTAGATATGAAATGTATCACAATTTAAATGGTTTTGGACTGCTGAAATAAAGTCGAGTTTTATTTGAGTGTCATATAGAGTGTTTGCCAATCTTTTTAGCTGCATTGCACTTCACCTCCGGCTACGGATTGGAGGCGATGAACCCGGGCCACTTGATGCAATTAGTGAATGTACTTCCTTTTTCAAGACACATGTACTGTTAAAGTTTCTGCAAACTCATGAGCATGGAACCTGTGGTATATTCACCCAGGTCAGAAAGTTCATAGTGTCATTGATATTACTTAAGAGGTTATCACTATATAAACTGAATCAAAAGTTTTATATACTTGGATTTACTATCAACCTATTCATTATAGACACATTTTGAATTGAGCCACATTTATTATTAAATCATTTTTATTCTTACCTGCCTGCCCCAAAGGGTCTTTTTGCATAGTCAAACAAGAATCAACATTACAATTATTCTTTGAATTTTTAGGCTTCTTTCACTGCACAGAAATATATTCTTGGCATTTTAGTTATGAAAAAAATAAGACAAACTACTAGCAGCCCCAGGTTAGGTCTAAGTGCCACAGTTGGGGTCCCCAGAGTGTGCACAGCAAGGGATACTTGGGAGTAAGGAAAAACATGTCACCACCCCACAGAGGGGGCAAATTTACTAAAGGGTGAAGTGGCTAACGCTAGCGAAAATTCACCAGCGTGACGTCATTTAGTTACTTTGCCGATTTACTAACGGGTGCTGGCGTAAATTTTGAAGGTAAATAAATTTGCCCCAAAGTCTGCAGGATGGTCGGTTTAGTAAAGAAAAAGCAAGGTTTCTTTGCCCTTCAATGTTAACTAAAAGAAGATGAAACTTTGCAAAGCTCACACCAGTTGGAGAACTTCTGATGAAAGCATTTTCCAGAACTTTAATCATTGCTAAATTAAATATGTAAAAACATATATATATTCTTATTAATGTGACTTACAAAACGTTGTACCTGTACTTGTGGAATGTACATGCAAATAATGCAAATAGTTAAATAAAGTCTGATATCCTTAGCAGATGAATGCAATTCTTAAAATGTGAATTACTGCTTGATTAATGCAATCAGAATTATTTTAACACGTAGGACATTAAACATGGCATAGTCTTTAGTTCTGCACATTCACAAATAGGTCATACTCTACTAAATCAAATGAAAACCCAAGTTCATGTTTATCCCTGATGAGGCTGTTTTGATAAGGTGCCTTCAATGGATCATTTGGAATTTATTTTCCTATCATCCACCGACCGGTGGCATCAAGCAAATAAAAAATGGTTCTTAAAAATTGCCTGTGGGACTGAGGAAAATTGTCTTAATGGATTGAACATGCATTAAATGGATTAAAAATCTGTCCTTTTAGATTGGTGCAGATATTTCATAGTAGTTTTTCTGTGTGCTCTTAAAAGCATACTTTAATCCATTCTTGGGTGTCAGGGAGCTGATAATATATTCAGAATACCAAAGCCAAGGAATAGAAAATTATAACTTTGCTCATCTTGTAAACTGTTCAGTTCATTCTAACCAACATAGTAAATATTTCCACATTATCATTAATCTACAAAGAAGTTAAAGAAGCAATGTGTACTATAATAGCGAAAAGAAAGCAATTATATTAAATATGTGGCAAAACAGACTCTGGGAAGTTTTTAAAACCATTTATTCTTATTTCCATATACTGGTATAGAATTTATTGTCTAGAAACCCTTTATCCAAAAGTTCCAAAATATGACATTTTCAATACAAGATTCTCCATTATTTAATGTCTTGATGTTTACCTTAACCAAACAAAAGTATTTTGCAGTAAATGTATGTTAAGGTCAAACATTAGCTTTAAGACATGGTGCTCTTTATTTCTGAAAGACCATTATCCGGATGCAGGGGGGCCGTGAGGCCCTCATTTTTAAGCATTCTCAACATATACTGGTAAAAAAGGAGAACCTCTGGATATGTTGGGGGCCCTAAAATTGATTTGCTGTGGGGCCCGGTAAGAACTAATTACGGTATTGATTTAGTTTTACTTATTTACAACTGCAAGTAGATATGCAAAGTGCCATTTCAAATGCAGTTCATCTTTCTTTTCCCCAGTTGTTCACATTTTTCTGCATAAATGATCCATTCATTTACAGTATATTGCCAGCAAAATAATTCAGCATCAGCAGAAAATTACAATACGCTACTGGGCAGATAGCTAGGCATGACCCAAACAGCAGAAAAGAGTCCTTCAGAGCCATTCAAGAGCAGGACCCTAAAGATAAGTAAATCATTAGGTCACATTCAAATGTCCCTTGTGGCCTGCTCTATACTATTTTGAATGTCCTTGAGTATTCTGCATGCTTTCCTGTGCAACTCAAGGGATTCTCTAGGGAGAAGGTTAAACTTTAAATGAAACATAATCATCAAAGAATAGTAATGTAATACAAGCATAAATTTATTTAGAAATAATATATTACACATTGGCATTGCCAGGAGATCAGTGTAATTCATACAGTACAAATAGACTCTAAAGCTTTCAGACAACGCCATCCTGAAATTTTCAGAGAGGGATTTATTTTCTTAACATTAAGGCTAGTTTTCCTTAAAATCTGCAGTATAAGCTGTTTGCTTCGACTTTTAGGATGAAAAGTTTATTATGCTCTTCCATTTGTTTGGTTTATTGTATTGCCATGTATTGAAGGCGTTCTGATTTCAATACCATGCTTTTTCTTCTAACCAGACAATATACAGATTGCAGTTAAATGAAGATTGAGCATGCTACTTTCAGCAACGGCAGCAAAATGTCTTAAGGGACATATTAACTCTCGGCCCATTTTTTTTGGCTTTGCTATGTTGAACTAAATATAATCTCAGTGGCTCAGATCTCGAAGAGAACGTCAGCAGTTCTTTTCCAGACAATGCATTATCTTAAAAACCTCTCTGTTGTTCTTTTAGTATATATCATTGCCCTTGCTGTCATGCTGCATCACAGTCCTCTATCTACTGGTTTCCTTTGTCTTGTCACCAAACTGTCATGCAGAAATATAACTTACCTAGCGTTCTCCTTGACCTTCTATTTTAATATTTAAAAAGCATCATTATTTGAAAAAAAGCTTGTTGAAGAGTGTGCTTTGTATTAATTTTCTTGCCTTTTCCTGTGGTTCTGCTGCATTTCTATGCTTATATTTAACAATTCTTTTGTTGTCTTAGATGCAATGGTCGGTCAATATATTAATATATGTGTGTGTGTGTGTGTGTGTGTATATATATATATATATATATACACTGTATATATATATATATATATTTATATCCACATACATGCCTAAACGCACACGTGTCTTTCGTTTCTGTGCAGGAGACTGCATGTGGGTTAGCAGAAAGTGAATAAATATCTGTATTTATTGCTTTCATTTGCCTTCTCTGTTATATCACTACATAACATTGACCAAATTCCTGTTTTTGATTCCAAACTCCACAAAAAAGAAACTCTGCTTTGCTCTAATCTGAAAGAAGCTATATGTTGGGGCAATGTTATTACAGGAGATCTTTTTTTTTCCATTTTCTTCCTCTCCCATATGGCACTCTACATATGCTTTCACCTGCAGTAACAAATATATATGATAAAAAGAAGCCTGCTCTTCTGTGCGAAATAATTATTGCTCACTTCTTTTCCAAGTAAACAGAGGACCTTAGGCAGAGGCACACTGAATTCAAGTGAAATGTATCTGGTGATTAAAATAAATTGATCATTTTTTTCATAGATTTGACAAGATTTAGAACTTTTAGTGCTTGCTCTAGCTAAGTGTTCAGCGCATTCCCATGACATGCACAATATTATTTCCCTAGGGATGTCATGGCTGCAAATAAATCTTCATCTCTAACTTTATTTAGACTTTATCTAAGGCTTCCACTTTCTATTCTTTTGGAACAGAGTACTGTCATTCTCATTGTCATAAAATGAAACTTGACAGCTAGGAACCTTGTTCAAAGCAGATTAGTTGCACTACAATGCATTTACAGTTACCCAAAGTAACGTGCCTGAGCATTTTGAACATTCTGACACTATCGCTGTATTATCCAGGTGACTGTAACACTTTTTGTAGTGGGATGACCGTCAAGAAAAAGAAAATACGTTTAGATATAAAGACAGAAGTATTAAATTGATTGGCTCTGCTCCCACATCAACATATAATATGGATGCTGGTAAGAGCAGTGATACAGTCATACACTTTTGTAATAGAAATACCTGTGTGGCGGGATCGCCTGCCGCATGCTCCAGCGCCGGCGCCATCTCGCCTCACTATGGACGCACGCGCCTCCGTGTCCCTTAAAGGCGCAGGTGCGCTGATGTGATGACGCCAGCATGCAATGGCGCCAAATTTAAACGGTATAAATAGGCTGAAAGGGCTTCCAGAGGTTGCCCGTGATAGAATCTTGATTCTGGTGGTTCCTGAAGCCTTGTGCTGTCTTTTCCTGTGAAACTTACATATGTTATTCTGGTTTTGATCCCTGCCTGTTTCTGACAATTCTGATATCCGAATCCTGACTTTTGCCTGCATCTCGACTACTCTTTCTACCTGACCGCATCTGTTTGATTACCCGGTTTTGACCCTTGCCTGCCTGACAATTCTTGACATCTACCTGCCTCGACCCAGCCTGTTTGATGATTCCCTTGCCTGCTCCACTTGTACCGTGACCTTCGGCCCAAAAGACTCTGCTAACAGCCATGCCCCTTTGCCAGCCAGAACATCTCGCCTTGTTCCCCTCGTTAAGTCCAGGTGGCACACAAGTAAGCTGAGGGCTCATCCCGAAGCCCAACGGTGGTCACACTACTGGTGAAGCCGAGACCAGGGTACTTGGCACCTGTTCTGGTATTGGGTGCCGGTTGTGACAACTTTATTGTCAATTTCATGGGCTCGAGGGATCAAACTTGTTGAATCCAAGAACAGGATAAAAACATGGATGTCCCATATTTCCATTTGCATAGCTTTCTGGACCCATAACATTTTTTGTGCTCAAGTATTTGCACCTTTTCAATCAACTTTCAGCAATGAAGATCATCTTTAATTAATTTTAAAGAATACATATATATCCTTGTTTAGTTATTCTTAGTAACTTTTCAAATTAGTCTTAATTTGTTATAGTCTTCTTTTATATTTGCCTTTCTTTTGTATAGGTCACTTACCCTATCAAACAAAATTAGAATTGTCTGTAAGGCTGCCTCATAGGTAGGGTAGTACAATTAGATTGTATTTAAAATTCAACAATATAGATCTGCAAAACAGATATTAAACAATTACATTTTTTACAGAAAGTAAAAAATAAAGATCAGTTGACAATGGACTTAGAGTACTATTGTCTGCATGATATTAAAGTTACTCACTCATAACGATCACTGATCATAATTTCACCTGTATTTTGACTCAATAAATGGCTTCCCAGATTAGTACCGGTGGAACATGGGATTATACTGGACTCTCTTACCTAATATGGGCCTTTGCTATGTGGAAAAGGACGGTAAGGGTGTTGTGAAACTACACCTTTCTGCTATGCCAATTATTTTGATATAGGGTGCCAGAGGTTCTTGCACAAACAAAAATAAGTTTATTTAACATCCACATAATATCCACCATAATTTTTTGCCTCTGCAGAGCCAGCATCCCTGTGGAGACAGCTTACAGGTTTTTAGATGCACCCACAGGATCTCTGCGCAATGACCTGGATCCCCACATATTGGATCAGGGAATACACATAACCTGAAATCCTATTCAGTGATCCCTATACTACAGGCCAGTCTTGCCTAAAGGGAGAGCTACACCCTTGCTATGCCTTTTAGTCAAAGAACAGGCTGCTCTTACTCACTATTAATATCTGCCCCACTTTTCTAGAAACTGCTTTACAGAGAACTACTCTCCCTAATACAAATCATTAATGGGGTCCCCAACTTCACCAAGGATCTACATTCCCTTGAAGCCTCTCCTTTACTATGACCTAAGTTCCAGGCTCCCCAACACCATCTACTCCCTCCTGAAATGAAAGTACAAAAATCCACCCTCTGCCCAACACTATACTGAAGTGTGGCAAGAAATGGCCATCAGCCTTTGTGCCAATAATAATACATTGCCTTCTGCCCAGAAACTAGGGAATTAGGGATTTAAAGCCATAGGGGCTATTAACCCTATGGGTCCCTACATCAGTTCACCTTCAATATGCACAAAGTAGGATACCTCTATGCACGTTGTGAAGACATGCAAAGATGAATAAAGGACACAGGACAAATCTAGACTATAACACTTGAATTAAAGATGTATATTTCTCACTCCATAAATAAATGTACACTATATATATATATATATATATATATACATATATATATATTTTTTTTTTTTCCCAGCAAACAAACGCAAATAATTGATTTCATGTAAAGTTGTACATCTAGGGCATGTAATATGGCATTACGTGCTCAGATCAAATCAGATTTTTATAAGACATCTAGCATTTTGTTTTAAGCTCTTAATTCAGTTATATTTGTTTTTTAAGTTGGTTCTACCTTAATTCCCTGCATTGATTTACCCACAACTTAAGATTTCTACAGTATACATTTCTATCTAAACCAAACCCTTGGTTTACTTATTAACTATCCTTTTAATTTTAAATGTCAATCATTTGCAAGATGTAGATTTTTCGTTTATCTTAATACAATCTATTGCTTTTAATTAGCTTTAATGGAACAATCCCAGTATGCGGTATATTAATCTATATAAAACTATTTTTAACCTTTACACTTAACAGGACTTGGGATTTTGCAAATCATAGGCTCTTATTTCTGTAGAAAATAGCTAGCGAGCTTCTTCTGTCTAGCTACAAAAGAGCCTTGTTCAGCCATATGTTCATCTGCTCTCTCTCTCTCTAAAACCATAGAAATTCTTCTGGCTAACATGATAATTACGTTTTCTTTGTAAAATGGTTAACCACTTTCCGCCATGATCACCCTTTGTGTGAAATACATTGCAATAGAGACAAGTATTGATATATGTGAGAGTCATTTCATCCTGAGCAAATCTTTGATGAGGCCATCTGTACAGGCTGAAGGCATTCACGTAAAATGTACCTCTTTGGTCTGTTTAAGGCTTTTGCTTGTTGTAAGTTGCGATATTGATATCTTTTTAATGAACCGATATTATAGACTTTCATAGATGAAGTTGCACATTCACCCATGAGACCTGAAGCTCTCTTTACAACTGTATTGTTAGACTGTGGAAGACTATCATTGTGCAGAATCTTTACAATTACCCAGCTATGCAGGTGCATCCTTTGTCTGCTGGTTCCTTAAGGACATGTTCACGTCAAAGTCATTCATACAGTATGCTGGGTTTTTTTCTTAAATTCGTCTTAAAGTAGACATTAATTTAGGCTGAGCTATCAAGAACAGGAAATATTTACAACTAAAATATCCAACAGTTTCCCAGTAATTGCAGCTTAGGTAATCTCCAGAATGAATTTAACAAAAGCATTTTGCATACACTATACATTCATCCATCATCGTTAGTTTGATGAGACAGCAGCTTTATCACAGTATACTTAATCTTCCTCTAATTATACAAGCAAACATTAAACATAAATTGGAACTGGTTAATAAGTCTTCTAATATCATGGAAAGATGGGGGGGCATGTATGTCCACTACTAAAATTATTTTATAGGTAAATATGGAGAAAATAACACACTAATTATATATAGATGTAGGATATAAAATGATGGCACTTCGGTCCCACACAAGGACCTTTTTCAAGGAAAAAGGTCCTTGTGTGGGACCAAAATGTTGGATCAATAAACTTTTTTCTTTTTTATCTCCATTTATTGCCTCATCAAATCCTGTGAGTGCCATCACTTCATATCCTACATGAATTTTTGATGCATGTGCACCCAGGTTTCGTCCTCTTTTCAGGGTGTGCGGCCCTTACCTGCTGCTTTTTGTATATATATGTATATATATATATATATATATATATATATATATATATATATATATATACATATATATATATACACACAGTCACATGGGTAAAGTTTGGGAACCCCTCTCAGTCTGCATAATAATTTACTCCACTTTCAACACTTATTTTTAGTGAAACAGTATTCAGTTGTATCACATCATAACAAATGTGAAAAACGGACTGTTCAAAAATGTGGGTACCCCTGTAATCTTGCTAATTTGGATGCATATAACTGCTCAATACTGATTACTGTTAACACCAAATTGGTTGGATTAGCTGATTAAACCTTGAACTCCATAGGCAATTGTGTCCAATCATGAGAAAAGGTATTTAAGGGGGCCAATTGCAAGTTGTGCTTCTGTTTGACTCTTCTCTAAAGAGTGACAGCATGGGATCCTCAAAGCAACTCTCAAAATCGTTCAGTTTTGTGGTTTAGGGGAAGGCTACAAAAAATCTCAAAGGTTTAAACTGTCAGTTTCAACTGTAAGGAATGTAATCAGGAAATGGAAGGCCACAGGCACAGTTGCTGTAAAACCCAGGTCTGGCAGGCCAAGAAAAATACAGAAGCAGTATATGCATAGGATTGTGAGAATGGTTACAGACAACCCAAAGATCACCCTCAAAGACCTGCAAGAACATTTTTCTGAAGATGTTGTATCTGTACATCATTCTGCAATTCAATGCAATTTGCACAAAGAACATCTGTATGGCTGGGTGATGAGAAAGATGTCCTTTCTGCACAGGTGTTGGATATTCCAACAAAGCAATGACCCTAAACACACTTCAAAATCTACAAAGGCATTCATGTGACAGTCATTCCATATTCTGGAATGATCGTCACAGTCCCCAGGCTTGAATATCATTGAAAAGCTATGGGATGATTTGAAGCAGGCTGTACAGATGAAGCCACTTGGATTTGTGAGTTAAATGCGTCATGACTCAGGGGTAATTGAAGAAACTGTGTTATCTTAAGTCATCTTAACTCATTTAATGCATTTAACCTTTTCATTAGCATACCAAAGCTCCATTGTTCACAATGGTGAATGATTTAATTAGATGGGATGTTGTGACACAGTTTTCTGTGTTAAATGAGATAAATGGGATGTCTGTGTTTAGCTATTCTGTGTCAAACAGACAAACCAAAGTGGCTGCATCTGTACATGTTTGGCAGCCATCAAATTTAACTGAACCAGCGAGATTTTGTATGGACGAAATGGTCAAAAATACCGCCATCCAGAATCCAGACACTCATCAAAGGCTGTAGGAGGTGTCTAGAGGCTGTTACATTTGCAAAAGGAGCTCAACTAAGTATTGATGTAATATCTCTGTTGGGGTGCCCAAATTTATGCACCTGTCTAATTTTGTTATGATGCATATTGCATATTTTCTGTTAATCTAATAAACTTTATGTCACTGCTGAAATACTACTGTTTCCATAAGGCATGTTATATATTAAAAGGAAGTCGCTACTTTGAAAGCTCAGCCAAACATAAACAAAACTCCAAAGAATTAAGAGGGGTTCCCAAACTATTTCATATGACTTTATATATGAAATGTTCATATGACTATATATACATATACACAAATTCACCCACCCATAAACACGACAACTGTGGCTGTGGGTCTTAACTAGGCATTTTATAATATTTTACCTTCTATAATGAACAATAGAACTGGATACTTTGCTTGGTTATTAGTGTACAACACCCTTTTGCCCATAAAACTTTTTTTTTTATAAAAATGTTACAAAAACTATTACATATTTAAAATGAATTTGCAAAATAACTTAATTTATTTGATGAAATCTATATACAGTATAGATATTTGAGAATTACAATAACATCAGAAATAACCAGCAACAACATGTTTTTTTTGGGACTGTGGTTTAAACCACAGTCTGTAATTAAGCTGATCTACAGGACACCTTTTTAATTGTTTCTTTTGGAGCCCAAGTTAGAAAGTGAAAGTACCTCAGCATTTTCCTGGCATGTAGTATGGGGACAAAACATAATGGAATTGAAATCTAGGCACCAAAACTACAGTCACAATAGAGTGAAAAGGCCCTGAGGCAAAAACATGTAATCAGATCAGCAATATGGAGTATGGATAGTCCCTCTGCAAAAACAGAAATGATTCAGCACCTTGTGCTCTGTTACTGTTGGTTGCCTAGGGTATGATTATGTTGGGAAAGCAAATGGCTTCTTGTAGAGATATTGTGATCCTCTTTCGCATCTGCCTCATATTAAATTCCCAAACTGATGTTTTGTATGTGCTATTTAGTGCCAGATTCTATAGCAAGAAAACAGACAATCATTTTTTCAAGACTCAAAGGAAGTCTAAGGCTGCTCATGGGCCAGTTTGGAAATATATCCCTGCTGGAAGGTTTTGTGTTTCAATAAATAAGACTGTCAGATTCAGAGGTATTTTTAAACCTGCTCTGTGACAGGAGATTTAATGGTTAACACTGAACATCTCTATTGCTGGATATGCAACATGATACATTTCCAATCTAAACGGCAGGAATGCGAGCCAAACATTTTTGCATTTGCAATGCATGCCAACAAGTTTTGTTTTTCCAGTGTTGTATTATCTTCATGTTTTGTGTTTTTTAAACATCAACATAAATGTCACAAATTAAACTAATATTTGTTGGCCTATTTACTAACATTTGATTTTTTTCTTTCACAGATTTCTAAGGGGCCCATTTACTAATAATTGAATTTCTATTATTTCTAAACATTTGTGGTTTTTCTATATATCTTAAAAGCTCTAACAATTTGAGACTCATGAAGTATAAAAATCACAAAAACCTCTAATGTAAAAATTTGCCAGGTAAAAGTTATCCTGTAGAAGTCAAAAGGGAGATTTGCTGATGTTATTGGACCAATTGCAATCAATTTGGACTTATAGATGTTTCCTCATTTTTTTCACCAGGAATTGTCTGAAAATTGTCTGAATTTTTATAGGTTTAGGAGGTATTTGTATATTTTAGTGCATCGTTCATCACTTTTTGTTGTTCATACTTTTTATATCTTTAAATAAATTCCGTGACATTCATGGTTTTAGAGAATATGAGTTTAGTTGTTGCTTCAAAAACCTCTAAACCACTTAAAGGAGAATGTTGATGAATAAGCCTCCACAACTTTGGGGTTATTCTATCTTTCTTTATATTTTTCTAATAATTTGAGATTTTTTAAGTGTAAAAACCATGAAAAAAAAGCATGTAAAAGCTGTTGAGTTCCTATAGAAGAAAAGGGAAGATCTTATTGGACCATTTTTAATCAATTGGGACTTATAGGTTTTCAGATTTTTTTTTCTCTAGTAAGTGTAGAAAAAACGCAAATTTTTACAGCTTTTCGTAATTCTTTTTCCATTTTTTCCATTGGTACTTTTTATATTTGGAGCTTTCAATAATGACATTTCTGAGTTTAGAGAAGTAAGCTTTTAGTCGTGGTTTCAAAAACCTTTAAAACCATTTGAATTTCAACTTTGATAAATGGGCCGCTTAATGTTAAAGTTAATTGTACATACTTTTAATTAGATATCTATACACATGACTGATAAATAAATATACACATATACTTATCAGCACCATTCTTCATAATAAGACCACATTTAGCATGATGCCTAGTGGTTTTCACACAGCTCATACACTGAGAAAGTTCATTTATCACAGGACATTGAAAAGTCAAACTATTTGATAGCAAACTCTTCTTGCTTCTCAATGTGTTACCTATTAAATAAACAAAAGGACAAATGGCCGGATGTTAGATTTCTGGATCTTGAGCTTTCATAAAAGCCAACCATGTCTGCTGTAATTGACCTTATTTGCCACAACAACTTAATTTAGCAGTTCAATTAGTTTTGATCATGCTGAGATTTGCTCCATATTAATATTCTATATGACCCATGCATAAAACATCAAAAACATTCAAAAGTTTGTTTTTTTATTTCTTCAAACTTGTCAAAAAGGACTGGGAGTTTATTTTCTATACATTCATTCATTCATTTTTCTATGTCAGCAGCCACTAATTACTCATTTGTCAGTAATATGTGTTACAGTTCCTTCCATTCATTGCATAAGTGATACAAAAAAATATTTTTAATTGCACTTTGAATTTGTTTAGTTTTGCTTAGATTTACTGGCTAATGCGGCTGAGCCTTTATGATTTCTGCATGTCATGCTCCTTTATCATAAAAGTTGTCCACAGGAAAGCCATCATTTAAGTAAAGTTTATTTTGCTTGACTAACAACATAAAGTAGGAATTATTTCTTAGGGTGACAGGTCCTCTTTAAATCCAATTTAAAAAATTGTCACCCAAAAAAAACCCCCACTGATTGACTTCAATGTCATGCCGATTTTTTTTTCTTGAATTTTTGGCAAAGTGAAATGGGTCAGATTCGGCCATCACTGCTAAATGGCTGTGCTCACCTTGATTTGGTACCAAGGCCCAAAACATATTGCATGTCTAGTCTAATGGTTTGTTAAGTTTTTATCAACCTTTAAAATCATTCTGTTTTTTAACCCAACAGTTCTCTTCTTCATGCAACATTCAGGGGCACATTTACTAAGGGTCGAATATCGAGGGTTGATTAACCCTCGATATTCGACCATCGAAGTAAAATCCTTCGACTTCGATATTCGAAGTCGAAGGATTTTACTTCGATGGTTGAATATCGAGGGTTAATTAAGGATTTACCACAAATACTTTGATCGAACGATCAAAGGATTTTAATCCATCGATCAAAGGATTTTCCTTCGATCAAAAAAAGCTTAGAAAGCTTATGGGGAAGTTCCCCATAGGCTAACATTGATGCTCGGTAGGTTTAAAGTGCCAAAGTAGGAAGTCAAAGTTTTTTTTAAAGAGACAGTACTTCGACTATCGAATGGTCGAATAGTCGAACGATTTTTAGTTTGAATCGTTCAATTCAAAGTCAAAGTCGAAGATCGAAGTAGCCTATTCGATGGTCAAAGTACAGAAAAAAAAACTTCGAAATTCAAAGTTTTTTTTACTTGGAATCCTTTACTCAAGCTAAGTAAATGTGCCCCTAAGAATAAAGTTTGCAAAATTTAACAACTAAATGCTAATTACAGAAAAAAAACACAAGTAAAAATTTAATCAAGAAATATAACTTTATAATTCTCCTATAACTGACTTTAACCCTTTATGCCACGGCTATTAAAGCATTGATAAGGCCAGCAATGACCTTGGGCTAATCAAATGTCTCTATAAAAAATATAGAATTGTTAGTAAGATTGAATCATGATCCATTAATAGTATAGAGATAATCACATTTGGTGCCTGGCTAAAGGACTTACTTGAGGATAGAATTTGATTGATTTTCTTGCCTGCCTTTTATTTATACAGGTATTTATCTTTATTTTACATTTAAAACAAATATCATATGGAAACCAACAGGCATTAATTAATTTTTCTTTTAAATTTCTTCCCAACAACAAATGTTTCTATGGGGGATTTAAATTGACACAATTTAGCTGTTCATTTAAGCAAAGGTAGGGGAAATTAAAAGCTTATATTCCTTGGTGAGAAGATCAAATAGCTACCCAAAAGGCTGCTGAGGGGAATTTTTGTCTCTTTAATTGCTTTCATTTCTGTTTGAATGCTCCCTTTTAGTTTTTGTTTTTATCCCATCAGTTTCCAAGGACAGAGTCCGTCATTAATGCAAAGCACAAAGCTAGCACATGCAAATGTGAGGGAAGTTAAAAAAAAAATGATTGTAAAAGCTTCCAGAAACGCAAAGTATTTCACCCTTGAAAACTGACTAAGAATTAAACTAAATAAGATTCCAGTTTCTCTGATAACACTTTCTGGATGCTATCACTGTAGATTACATGAAAATATATAGCTTTAATAAACTTTTTTTTCTAACCATTAAAGTCTATGGGCATCTAATTTTTTTTTTAACGCGCGAAGCAATATAAGTTTATTGGCGTCATTTTTGCAGTGAAACAAGGCGAAAAAATTTGCCCATCCCTAGTTGCAACCCTAGTAGGATTTTTTTTCTAAATTTAAATAAATTACACTTCACTTTGCTTGGTCTACTGGTTACAGGTCAAATAAATGTAACATAAGCCCAACTTTAAAGTCTATGGGGCAAATTCACTAAGATTCGTAGTTGCGCCAGGCGTAACTTCGCCGCACTTTGCCAGGCGTAGTTTCACCAGCGCTTCGCAAATTCACTAAAATTCAAAGTTGCACTCAGGGGTAGCGAAGTTGCGCTAGCGTTGATTCACGAAGCGAAGTTACGCTAGCGATGGTTAATTTGCATATGGCGCCAAATTCAAATTTCAATGGAGGAATATGTAGCAGCACTACAAATGCCTGGGAAACCTTCAAAACATCAAATAAAATGTTTATTTTGCCCTACACATGTGCCCACTGTATAGGTAAGTTGCCATGAGTTAGGAAATGTAGGGGGGAAGGAGGGGAGCCCCAAAAAAATTTCGATCTTTTTCAGCCTCTCACCCATAATATAGAAAAAACGCCAGCATTTTTTGGGACCTAGAAAATTTTTAACTTTTTTTTGAAGAAATCCCTATCTACTCTATTGCACTTCGCCTGGTCTGAGGTGGGGAAGGAAGTCTAGCGTATAAGGTAGCGTTCAGAACAATGCGCGTGTTAGTGAATTTGAGTAGTTACGTCCGTTGCACAAATTCGCCAGGCGTAAGGGTGCGAAGTTACGCTAGCGAATTTACGCCAGCGTCCGTTAGTGATTTTGCGAAGTAACAAAAATGGCGCTTTTGGCCATGTTTTTTGTTTTCATTTTGTAAAAAAATGTCAGAAATCGGATAATTATATCAGCCAGTGGATTACTTTGAATTCTCCTTATAAAACAAAGGTGTTTACATAGCAATTCCCTGTTGCACGCTTGATTTCTGTGTAAGACTGTCAAGGGTCAATTTATTTATTCCTGTCAAAAAAATTACTTGCATATTGACTGTGGTGCATTTGGTCTGCTTTGTGCATCAGAGCTTTGGTGTCACATTACCATCAAAGCAGCTTCTATACTCCAGGGGCATTTATGTCACATCCAGATTTATCTCTCATGTAGCTCTCAAATGACTCTAATCTGCAAAAACAAATTTCAGATGCTGAATCAAAACTTAGTAAAGAAGGTTATTAAAACAAAAATAAAACAGTTTATATTTACTATAACTGTTTAAAAATGTAAAATAATTTGTAAATGTAGCATGGAGGTTTAATTGCACAAAAAATTATTGAAGTGAAGGTCTTTGAGTGTGAACCTATCTACTGCTGTCATCACTTTGTATTAATATCGGAATTGAATGGTAATCATTTTTTTCCTAATATATTCTTATCATTGCACCCACATTTGGGTTAAATATGTTGCAAATACAATAGTACATTCCTTAGTTTACATAGAAATTATTTCATTTTGGGATTGAGGTACTGTATTTACATTCCGAATAAAAATGATGAAAACTGTTTGACCTACATTTTTAACTACCTTAATGCTTTATTTAAGTATTTAGGAGATCTAAAATTTTGGGTTTTGGTTGATATTCTGGAAAGAGTTTCTAGCATAGCCATTGTAATGTTATCCACACCACAGATGTCAAGCTAAGGTAGGGGCATGGGTTACATTTGGACTCTCTCTGCAGGATCTGGGCCTTCGCTAAGTGGAAGCATTCCCTCTAAGGTGTAGTGCAACTACAACACCCAGACTACTGTGCATACAAAAATGATTGGGCGCCAGGAGGTTCTTATGATGCAAACAAAGAACTGTTTATTAGTCATAGACAATGTCCCCAGATTTACTCACATCCAGTGGTTAGAGGAAAAAGGCACAGGCACATCACATGCAGCTTTACACAGGCTGACACTCCCTTAGGACAGACTTGGCAGGCATCCCACTTCACCTCTGCGACATATTCCGGTAGTGGTCTCTGGATCAAACTCAGGGCAATCATCTCTCCTGATTCCCTCTCCGCTGGGATCCCTATACTACAGGCAATATGGCCTGGGTGAGATACTTCCAATCTATCACTCCTATGTTGGAGCTCAGAACTGCTCATATCTAGCTCAACCCTGACTATATTACACTCCTAGAGCGTACTAGCACTGGGAGCTCACCTGTCACTTTCTATTCTTAATTCATGGGGTTGCCTGGTCCCCGACTTGGGCACATGACTTTCTGGGCCTTGCTGCATCTAGGCTCCCCTGGGCACACCCAGCTGGATCAGCATCCAGCAGCAAAAGAGGAAGAGGCTACTCCTTACACACACGCAGTGTGGCAGGAAGTTGTCATATCACCTCTTGGCCAATAACACTGAGCAAAGGGTGGGGCTTTAAAGCCATAGGGGCAGATTAACCTCCTATGGGCCCCTACACCATAATATGGAAATATTGAATACATTTCTATAGTGAGATCATCATAATGGGACTGATGTAAGGTGAGAATGTGCCTTAATTTAGAATAAGATAAATATAAAAAAAGAGAATTTTAGGGGAAAACATCTTCTTAGTATCGCTGATTATAGTTTTCAAAGCAGTCAGAAGAAGCTGAAGCCTGCAGGTTGCAATGAACAAGACAATTATGAGCATGAGTGACCTAAGGATGAGTGGATAGACTAATATATACCAAGAGAAAACGTTTGGAAAGCACAAAAGATCTTTAATTAAATGTGATACCCTGACCTGGTATTGATTCACAGTGTAATAATATGTGACCTTTTGGAGGGTGGAAAATATGGCTGCAACAACATCAGTGCCACACTTCATGCTGTTTTGTAATATGCAACAGCAGCGTGGGACTAACATTAACGTTAAGCTTTATAACCAGGCAAATTATGCTCTCTTTCTGCCTTCATAAAATAATGGTGTTATGCTATCAAGCTGATGTAGGCTCTAAGACAAGTTAATGTTCTTGAGGCCGAGCACAGCATAATTTTAAAATAAAATTGAGCAGAAAGAGGAAATGCAGGGAAACAATCAATAATCTTGTTTAAGACTAGTATAAAGCATTGTAATCAAGAAATGGAGGTTTGATTAACATATTTAAACAGAAATCCAGACTGATACAAGAATGGGCCAGTAAACGAAAATAAATAAACCCTCCCTAATATTATTATTATCTCATCACTCATTCTAAGTAGTTTTTGAGCATCGCCAAGCTTTTTCTTACAATAAATAAAGTAAAAGCTATTAGTTCATAAATATAATTACTTGTTGATACAAGACAGTTTGTTACCTTGGGCTTCTTTTTGTAACTATTTTCTACAACTGTAAAGCAGTTTTGCATAAAAGAAGTTGGTCAAGTAGAGCACAGGAAATCTAACATATTCAATCATGTTAAGTCCCAGATGTCCATATGGCTATCGCATTTAAAACTATTACCTACAGATAAGGGGGAAATACATAGAAGTGGTTAAAAATTACAAAATGCTATTGAAGGTTTCCAGGTACAGTACTTTCACAACTGACAAAAGTTGGTTTAAATAAAGAAGCACTGACAGCAATGGTTAACATTTTGCTCATAGGTTACATCAATTCAGAAACTACCCATGTAATATTAATATATAAAGTTGTGCAAATGCATTGAGTTTATCAGTCATTCAACTGTGGGGCACTGATGATATTTGCTAAATAGTCTATGTTTTATTTAGTAAACTTCTTCATGTCTCAATAGGGAACACAAAAGGCCTATCCTGTTTTAGTCAACCTTTTCTGATTTTCTCTAATATTTTAAAGTGTCCAGTGATATCACATTCATTATCTATGCCAAGGAACTGCAAAAACATTCATCTAGGTAAACATTTGGCTGGTCCCCAAAGTTTCTAAGACACCAATGTACTGAGAGCAGGTACTTGAGCAGACTGACTGGCTTAAGATGGCCATACACAGGCCGATTAAACCTGCAGACAAACCGAGTCGGCAGCTTATCAGCCTGTGCGTTGGGCCCTCAGACGGGCTTCCCTGATCTATATCTGGCTGAAAGTCAAACAGATGTTGATCGGGCAGGATTAAAAATCCTGTTGGTCCCGCAATCTGACCGCCCCTATTGCCTACATTTTGATTCAATCGTTGGGCCATAGGGCCATCGATCAAACAGCCTGATGTCGCCTACCTCAATGTGGGCATATTGGGGAGAGATCTGCTCGTTTAGCAAACTTAAATACAGGCTGAGTGCAGTTGGGTGAGATGGTATACAAACAATGTCAAGGAAACAATAGAAGGATAACTTAGAAGGAACTAAAATGATTTTCAATGGAAAAAGGACAAAGATTAATAGTTAGAGGCTGACAGTGGAACAGAAGGCTGACAGTGGAATAGAAAACAGGAAAAATTAAAAGCGGCATTAAAGAAGCATTCAAATGACGTATAAACTGATTAGAATGTATTATAAAAGGACACTACAAACAATGTTGGGATGACAAAATTAAAATACCAGATAAAACAAAATTAATTTAATCAAATCCTTACAAGCTAATTTTTGACCTTCCAGGAAAAACCTGAACTTTTTCTAACGCTGGCCATTTTGGCAAATTTCCTAGTTTCATGACAGCTATCAATGTTTATTCCAAAGCAAGAATAAATAAATAAAAAATATGTAAAAGAAAGTGAAGGGAAACAATTATGACCATAGTAATTTTTCCAAAATTAGACAGGGTATGTTTTGAAAAATGGTCCACTAAGCTTCAATTTCAATTTCTCCTGATATGTGCTAAAGCTTGTCAACTTAAAGGGGAGAGTACAAATGTTGGTGCCACATGGTGACTTCTGGACATACCCCCCCCCAATGAGAAATTCAAAATAAAAACACATCTGAACCTTTGTTCAACGAATAATAGTGATGAGCAAATTTGACCCGTTTGGCTTCGACAAAAAAACGTGAATTGGCGAAAATACACCAAAAACAATCAAAGTCTATGGGAAACAACAGTTTTTGATAAATTATGCAACAAATTTTTGATGAGCAACAATTTTTTTCACCCATTAGAGTCTATGGGTATCATTTACGCTGTGACTTGGTGAAAGATTTCTCTCATTACTAATGTGGAAAGTGGGTCTTTCTAAGTTCTTGGGTCGACCATTATTGTCTATAATAGCTGATTTCCGGCTCCCTTTTCCTGACTATTCTGATTGTTGACACCCTTGATTATTGCCTTTTTTTTGTCTCTCTGAGACTTTTAACCGATTTGATACTATGTTATCAGAATTGGGCCTATTCTCAAGATTTTACTATAATTTCTGTGTGGTCCTTAGACTATCCTACCATGGTTAAAACAAATAATAGACTTCAGGCAAAATATAAAAGTATATTACAACATAATTAGATCATCCTGCACTGAATGGTTTGCACTAAATTTGTACACAGTCCAACAGACTTAAACACTGTCTTTAAGGTTTGTTATATTTAGAAAGAAGCTAGAAAAGTGCTACCTGCTAAACTATAGCACAGAAACAACAACTAAATGTCTCACAAGGGGAAAAAGGATGCAGACAGATATTCTACATTACATGCTTCATTAGAAATAAACACCACAAATATGGCTATACATTACTCTTCTGTTGGTATATAACAATATACTAACCGTACTCTTCCACATACCCATGTCAATGCATTCATATTTCAGTAGTCCTTTTTACCACTCACTACAGAACCCCATACACATGAAAGATGAGCATCCCCCACAGTAAGCAATGGTACACCTTGGTTAATGAAATTTGATTTATGGAAGAAATAATAGCCTCCTTATGTAATTGGAATAAGCAGTACATAAGTAAAACTCTGGAGCCTCATATTTAGAAAAGAAAAAAGGATAGCAATAAACTGTTCTAGAAAAAAATTATATTATAGTGTCCATAACCATACTATATATTGATTCCTTCATTTTCCCTGTGCTACTACGATCTTGTAAAAAATGACTTGCTTGTTGCATCTTCTTGTTCACCTGTTCAAAACATATTGATCGCCAAAAAAGTTCAACAGACTTTAAAAACCAATCTTTAACATCAAAATCAATTGTACTGGCTAAAGGACAGAGTCGCAGTAAAATAATTCCCTTATGTACAGCATCATTGCTGCTAGTTGGAATATTTTCCCACATACAGTCAACTTGCTTCCTTTATGCTTACATATTCCTTCTACATAATAGTACAATTCTATGTCCCTAAAGGAAGAAAGTACACAACTATAAGATTACCATAAAAACATCTCAAAATGTTACAATTTGATTGTTGTTGAGTTTATTTTGATGTGTCATAAGATATTATTTTTTCTCTTGAGATATCAAATGTCAATAATAGAATTTGGTTGTCTTCAGGCCCGGATTTGCCGCAAGGCCGCATAGGCCCAGGCCTAGGGTGGCATCAGTTAAGAGGCGGCATGCTGCCCAGTCACACAAGCGGTTTTCTTGCCAGAACTAGCGCCGAACAGCTAGTGCTCTGGAATCAAGGTGACAGGAGCCTCATGCGCATGCGCAATCTTCAAGCTGACAGCATGCACATGCACGTGCACCATCTTCAAGCTTGACACGATGCGCATGCATGCAGTCTTCTGACAGGGAGCGCGCGACAGAGGATGCGCCCTCAGGGAAAATCTGGCCCTGGTTGTCTTATTATTAAAAGAACAGCTTGTAGATTACTTTTTTTTTCAAGTAACTAAGCACCATACTGATTTTGTGGATTTGAATCAAGTCAATAATCTATAACAAAGATCTTATCTGCATATTTATAAAAGTGTGTTTTCTTTAAAATCAAATCAATGCCTAAAATTACACCAATATTTCACCCATGTCAAAAGCTATGCCAGTTTTCATTCCATTGTTTTTATTCTTTAAAAAGTACAAGCCTGCTTTTTATGATATATTTTTAAACTTGGCTTCACACTTGGGGAAAAACATGTAACAACTTTTAAATCAGTGGAATTTTATTGGCAGTATACATTTTATGATATGAACTTTATACATTAGATTTATGTGGTGGACACTGCTATTGGTAGGATAACGTTAACTTGTCAAGCTTGGTGGTTTGTGTCTTCTCAAAGAAAAGAAGCATGTCTTGTTAAAGTTATGTTTTTGTATTCTGTTATTTAACAGTTTCATTATGGTTGCGATATCAAAAGCGTGAGCCTCATAACACATACTCATGTGCCCTTCTTTGTATATTTCCCAAACCTGTGAATGTAGTCCAATTACATAATAATATCTGCTTTTCTATCAAAAGCCTTGCATTTCGGAATCAATTAAGGATCACTGACAGCCATGTCATATAAGCTCTGGGAGAGGATTTCCTATTATCCAGTTACTGTATCTGAGCCATCGTTTAGCAGCCTAGTCAGGCTTTTGACTGTAAGTGACGTATTTTAAAAACAACAGGATTAGTCTTCTTTGCGTCCAAATACCTGCTATGCTAACAAATATGTTAATGTAGATTTGTTGCCAGCAACCTTTGATGCAATCAGAAAAATAAAAAAAATAAATATCAGAAAAACATCCGGAGTAAACAGCCCTGGATTATAGTGCTCTTGCTTTTGCTTTTTCAAACAAGGTAGAAGTCAAAGATAATCTAATTATATGAATATTAGGAGACGCTAAGCATCTTTTTGTACCGATTACAAAGATTTCACACATAAGAGAGGGTATATGCTTTAGCAGTGGACTAATCCATCATCTGTTTAACTTCAAAGAAATGTTTTTGAAAAAATGGGAAAAAAATGTAAATGACGACTGAAGTGGGCTTATAACGCAGCTATAGATTTTATTTAACTTCAGAGAATTGCTTTGAACTTGAATAAGAAAGGAGGCAATGCTTAAATACAATGCTTAAATTATCGAAGCCTTTAAAACTCCAGAGCATACATCTGTAGGCAATAATTTATTTCCTGAGATTAAAAAGGTCATATGCCCACCCAAGCTAAATACATTTGGAACAACAACTACTCTTTTAACAAACAGGCAGTACACGACTAAAATATATACAATTGAATAATTCAGAAATTTGAAAGCACACAAAAATGGTCCAGCAAAATGTTACAGTGGCTGTCAGAAGAAACCTGTTGCAGATTCATAGCCTGGCACGTATAAGCATAATATTCCAGAAACACATTTCCTAGTAGAGAGACCGTAATGCAATATCACAATTTCAGGTATTACACAATATCACATATACAATTTGTTATGTTTAGGGTAGCCGAGGATGAGTAGAGTATAACAGTGCTTTATTAGGTGACTCATGCAGCCATTACACAACAGTCACTTTTAAGCTGACAGGAAGTATGCACGGTAGAAGTCTGGGCACAGTGACATCTACAGGCCATTTGTATAAACACCACACAACTCAAAGGCCATTTACAAATGCTGCGGCAAGTGCTGACATGCTAAGGTACTGCTTATTGATGCTGTTCATTAAAGGTCTTGCATCCAAACATGCCCCTTGCACTTCCATATAGTTGTGCTAAGAGCCACTGTGTCCGTCTTGCCTCTTTTGATGATTTCATGTGCAAAGCACCTATTGACACTGGGGAACCATGGAGCAACTGCCACCCTGAACCTGACTGCAATTCAAGGGTTCTCACAGTAGGTTGCATCAAAAGGTGCAGCAAACATCAAAAGAATCACACACTAATGGTGTTTTAGTGATGCACACCAGAAGTGACACACTATAAATAGTAGATTCATGCATGTGTTCCAAGTAACCTGCACCCAAAGATAGATCACTTTGCATGTATTCCTATTGGCTCATTATCCTTTAAATATTGTGACTGTAGCTTAAAAAATTAGCCTATGATTAATAGGGATGTAGCGAACTGTTCGCCGGCGAACTAGTTTGCGCGAACTTCGACTGTTCGCGTCCGCCGAATGTTCGCGAACGTCGCGCGACGTTCGCCAATTGGTGTTCGCGTTCGATTCGAAGTAAAATTTCGTTCGACCATTCGACCATTCGACCGTTCGATCGCTAAAATCGAACGATTTCCATTCGTTCGAACGATTATAAGCATTCGATTGAATTAAAATCATTCGATCGAATAGCTTCGATCGTTCGATTCGAACGAAAATCCTTCGATCGTACGAATAAAATCCTTCGATCGTTCGATCGAAGATTTTATCGAGCGTTCGAAGTTCGCGAACTGTTCGCGAACTGTTCGCTTTTTTGCCGGTGTTCGCGAACGGCGTTCGCGAACACATTAACGGCAGTTCGCTACATCCCTAATGATTAAGTGTCCTTGTGACACGAAACACGTCAGGCGTTATTCTTCTTTTATGGATGTGATGTAAAAATAAAGTATTATATTTTATATATAATTTTTGGCTCTTGAAATCTACTTCCGTTGGATGTTCCGGATTGGTGCCTGCATAATGTGATGTGTTGTGAAGTACTCCCCTATGCTGAAGGTCTGGGGCATGTGCACCCGGACCCAACTGGGAAAGCAGTTTGCTTATCCTAATGATACATTTAGACCTATGCCTCTCATGAAAAATTTTTTGGATTTTTTGTCACTTTGCATGTACTGAGATCTAAACATACAAAAAAGGTTGCTTGTTGTGAGTATGTTTGTGTGCTATGTGCCAGAAGCAGAGATATGGGCCTATTTAGCATTCAACAGGCAGGCACAGAATTTATATAACTATGGGTTATATATACTAGCATTGCCTCAGCAGGGCAGTTTGACATGCAAGACAAAACAAATCAGTATAAGATTTAAGGGGTGAACAAAAAAAAATCAAGGATAGGGCACCAAGAACATATGATTCCAATAAAAAAAATGCAAGTGTGAAGGGGAGTGGTCCTGGGTGCTCATCCTGCACCCCAGCCTGGACAACAATAACTACTTTACTGGTTAAGGGAGATTGCAGGGTTGCCTTTATTAGAACAAGCTGAATGAGTGCATTGGTGATCACTTTAAGTATAAAGACAGAAGTACCTTTTTAAGTACCACTGTTAATTTAATTTTAATTAATTTAATTTTAAATCCATTTCTACAATGTGTACACAGGCTCATGTTCAGTTGTGATGCTTACCTTATGAATGGATATTTATCATTTACATGATATTGTATAAGGACCACAGAGGCTAAAAAATTAATTGCAGCCCTAGAAGCCTGTAGTTCTGATCAGCACAGGATCTGCCACTCAGTCTTAACCTTTAACTTAATCAACTTCCAGTGTTATTTAATGACACAGACCTAAAGCACACAGATAAGCCCTAAAGGACAAAACAGCTGCTGATCGATTGCTCCTTTAGCTTTGCACTTCATTTCTTAAGCTAACCAGCAGAAGCTGTATAATATAGTGAGTTAAAACATCAGGGAGTCACTGTGCTGGTATTATAGTAAACAACCCACACAGAAAAAAATAGTGCTTGTGTGTTTGGAATTTGGACTTAATTGTGGTTTCTGTTGCAGCTTTCTAAGATTTAAAGGAAGACTAGCACTAATCATGAGATGTGTATTTAATAGAATGGGTTGTAGTAATTATAGCTATACAAATTAAAGTTTTCATAGTTTCCTAAAAGTAATAAGTGTTAATAATGTAACTAATAAGTAATAAGTGTAAATAATGTTACAGTGATATGAGCCCAGGGTGCTGACATTATGATGCATCTAAAGCCATTACAACATTTATAGCCTATTATTTCTATTATTTGTTTACACCTACAATATGACAAGCAGTAAGTATTCCATTTTGGCTAGTATGAATGATAGGTAATTTAGGGTAGGGGCTGTTGAATGCAGACAACACTGTATTTGTCCAGGTACACAGGTATCTGTTCTCCATTTTGGCAGATTGCACCGATTTTTTGCACTTTGCATCCTACTCAGCGTTAAATGTTATATTTCAACAAGGGTTTCATATTGCTTCTGTGGGGGTTTTGCTCAAATAGCATTAACGGCGATACTTTTTCCATAGGTAAGAGTCAGTGACACAGAGAGTAACTCCAGGCAGGTTTCAACCCGTGTTTTATTCACAGCAGAATTTGCCACCAGATAGACAGTTTCTAATTTTATACAACATGCATACACAAGGCCATTCCTACCATGAGGGAATATGAGAAACTTGCCTAAAGCTGCAGCAAGCGGGCAGTTAGAAGGGGCGGCAAAAAGCCGATATTGTGCTCATTGCACTAACGTTGCAGCCCCCTCTTTGGATGAGGGAGCGGCATTGTGGCTGTTGCCTTAGGCAGTAGCGGCCCCAGGATCATCCAAGTGCATACAAACAATGTTCACTGAACTGAAGCCAAAGTAGACTTGCTCTTTGAAATTGTCTAAACCACCAATATATATATATAATACACAAAAGCCATGAAGTTTCTCTCACTACTGTTATACTGTCTACTGTATATATATATATATATATATATATATATATATATATATATATATATATATAATACACAAAAGCCATGAATATCTTGTAAATTATATCCTTATAAACGGTGAGTTCTGATGTCATCAGTTATAAACGGTGAGTTCTGATGTCATTTCTGTCACATGACTCACTGAAATGCGTGTATTATAAGGAATAAAGTACCCCCAGTTGTAAAATATGAGGATATTAGAAGTTACCTTCGGCCTCGTGTTTTTATATGGTCATGAAACTCCTCTGTAACTTATAATATCCTTATATTTTACAAGAGGGAGTACTTTATTCACTATATATATATATATATATATATATATATATATATATTATTCTTCAAACCACAGCCCCTTAGAATGAACTAGATTGAAGTCACACCAATTAAACCAGCTTTTGCTGTAAGTGTGGGAATAATCCCTGCAGCTAGCCATGCTAGGAAGAATACATTATGACCTACGTTGTGCAATGTTGCCAAGTGTAACCTATCTGTCTCCTAAATAGTAATTTCCATTAGGAAAGTGTGAAAAGGCGTGAGCCAGGCACACAAAGAAGGATATACGAAATAAGTGTGTGGATTCTAAGATCCAGTTGAAGGGTACATTACAGAACAGGTGTCCCTGGATGATAATCACCAAGAAAAGAAGTTTTCCAACAGACCCACACTACCAGATATATGCGATGAGCACCAGATACTGCAATATGGTTTATAAATATCACAAAATGAAGCATTTGACTTTTAAAGAGTTATTGCACACAACATGAAGATTAGTTCTAAAAGTGTGATTGAAAACTAAAAATCATAAATTCCATAGGGTGGAAACACTTTCAATCCTTGTGTATCTCTTCCTGGATTCATCCTGGAGGACAGGCCAAAGTAATTTGCTGTTGCTGAGTAGATCACCAGTCCAACACTTGTTGTTCTCATACTCCTCAACACTTTATCACTACCAATCAAACTAGTTATTCTCAGCATTGCCACACCAAAGAAGGTCATAAATATTTGCATGATTTTTTAAAATAAATAGTTTAAAGTACTGCATTTAATAGTAATAACACCATCCCTCTACCATAGGAAATATATAAATCAGGAAGCACAACATTTTGCTTTGCACTCAAGCAGGAGCCTTCTTTCTCATTTGCTCATTAGTATCCGATACATGTAAAAAATTCCTTGCTGTTACATGTGTTTTCTAGTGTGAATAATGAGTAATGGGCTTAAGGATAGTCTTCTTACTGCATAATTACAGGATTGTCTATTATGAAACTATTTTACTAGGAGGCATGGATTATAAAGGCCAGTGTCCTTGGCTCTAGGAGAAAACCTTATTTTATAAACAAAAGGTATTATGCATATAGGATAAGATGATAGATGGATGACGAAGGACCACTTATCATTATACTGATATACAATATAATTATTTTGTAAAGAGTTCCACAACATGAGCAGCATTGTTAATGTATTTCATATCACATATTTTGCCTGCTTGCTGCATTTAGCATTCTAAATATTGGTGAAGGTCAAGGCAGCCAGCAGAAGTAAACTAGAAGCTGGAATTTATATAAAAAAATGCAAAATGTATGCAAAATATCCAGATTTGACATTTAAGTGAATATGCTGTTGCTGCCTTGGAGGAACTGCTGCACAATTTAATTTTGTATTAATTTAGTTTGGGGGAAAAAAACATGATAGTATGATTCATGAACATACCATAATGAAAAAGAGAATGCTTTGTAATGAATCAAAAAGCATTCTGACTTGACACCATAGCAAAACAGAATGGGATATGTGAGCAATAATCAGTATAGCAGATGTGCTTAATGAATAACAAAGTTGTCCCTTTTAGCAAAAAAAAAAAAACCTACATTTTTCGAGGGTCAACAAAATTACTTTTACATTCATTTTTTCTGCCGAAGGAATGTTGTTTATTAATTCACTTCTCTAGAAGTGAAAGCTGAAGAAGCTTGGCTCAGTTTCAAGAAAAAGGCAATTATAAAAACAGACATTATATTCATAATGTATATTAGTAGTTTTTCTGTAGAATGTGTTGCTAATGCAAAACCCAGATATACGAAGCACTGTTTTATATAAGCATTGATTGGTGTGTGTATATAACTAACCCTAATATATATATATATATATATATATATATATATATATATATATACAGTATATATAGTAAGGTGAAGATATAAAATAAGTCATTTGTAGCCATATTGATTCTAAGGGTTTAGCCATCACTATACCCCCAAAATGAATACTTAAGCAACAGATAGTATATATCATATTAAATGGCATTTAAAACAATCTTATCAAACTGGTATATAAATTTAAGTAAATATTACTCTTTCACGTCTCACATCTTGAACCACCATTTTGTGAAATTCTGTAGCTCTAACTGTAAAAGGAAGAAGAGTGGAAGCAAAATACAGAAGTCATGGAACCTGTTTGGTTTGTTCTGTGCACCATGAATCCTAGGATCCCATTGTAGAAGTCAACGGGAATAGTATTTTCATAATGCAATAAACTGCAGTTTTTTTATTCCGGTTCCAGGAAAGAACTCAAAATCACATATTGTCACATTGGAAAAATGCTCTGTGACAAAATAAAAAATCAAATTAGCTCATTTGGAAATTCCAATTAATGCATTGTGATAATGTGAGTGTCTTCCCCAAATTAAAATTTCAATAAACATGACCTGCATATGTGTGAGCTGGAGCATCATTTGTACAGTATTAGCAGGTCTTTAAATGAAAATAATAATTTAAAATTCATATTTTTTTATCGCTATTTACAATTGTCACCAAAAAAATCGTTGTGGTACAGATTTTTTGTGTTATCATTTGTGGTTAGTTATCAATTCAATTAATCACTGTTTTGCCTCTATGAAACATTAACCTGTTGAACTGTTTTAATCATTAGTAGGCTTATTAAACTACTCAAATGTAGCAAAATTGTTGCAAAATAAATTTGAAAAAATGTCCAGATGCTAAAACTGCACCTAACCAAATCAGAGACCCACACTGTACATCTCTATGTTCACTTTAATTACCATGATGTTGTTATACCCTGGGTGATGGAATGAAACACACTGGGCTTATATAATAAATAGAAAAAAATCAATACGGAAAGGCGATCTTCCGTAGACTCCATTTTATCTAAATAATCCAAACTTTAAAAAAAGTATTTCCTTTTTCTCTTTAATAATCAAAAAAAAAGCTTGTACTTGATCTGAACTAAGATATAATTAATCCTTATTGGAAGCAGAACCAAACATTTTGTATACCTATGTTTACATTATTTTCAAGTAGACTTAAGGTATGAAGATCCAAATTATGGAAAGATCTCGAGCAGGTCCCGAGCATTCTGGACAACAGGTCCCATACCTATAGTAGTTTTTAGGGTTATTATATTAAATGGTGCAAAATATTTTTTCTGGTCTAGTAACCCATAGCAATCAAGCAGCAGATTCTGGTTTACTGCTGAAAATATTCATCAGAAAGGCTGAACTGGATCATTAATTCTCTGCACTAGACCTTAACTCCAGTAGAACCTTTCATTAAAGAGCTAGATGTAGAAAGCCTACTATATTACAAAACCTAAATTGTGGACCTTTGCAAAAATAACTGAATTTATGCTTTTCTTGGTTGCATTACAAAGATTTAATGCTATTTTATTGTTCTCTTTTTCTTTTTGTTGCAAATACCATTACACTCGGAAGTGCAAAATGACCCCAATAAGTACATAACGAATTGCAATTTTCATTGCTGCATTATACTTTAGCTCTAGTACCATGTATGAAATGTAATGCTAATAGTAAAAATGCATTTTAATTTCAATAATTATTCACTTGCACCCAGCCCTTGCATTTCATTTATTTTTAAAACGTCGAAACACAGGGGTTCAAAGAAGGTTAAAGTCAATAATTGACTCTCATTAGTGAGCATCAGCTTTCCACACTGCTAGACACTGTTCATTGTGTCCGTAGAGGAGCAGAAACATATTAAGGTGATAATAATGGACTTCCAAATGACGTGAAGGTAAAAAAAAGCTTTACCTTTTTTCATGTTATCAGGCTGTGGGAGATGTTTACAACTTTTGTTAATACATTTTTCTTCTTGTCTATATTACTTTTACAATAACACATCGGCTGTATTCATTACCTGTGTCTGGCAGTGTTAATTACTTTTGTATGAGTAGAACGGATAGCCTTTTTTTTATAGTAGCTGCAGACAGTGGACCTAAAAGTATATTTTTTAAAAAGGCTTAATATTTTAATAATTTGCTAGAAGTAGAAAACCTACTGTTTTACAAAACCTAAAATGTGGACCTTTGTAAAAATAACTGAATGTATGCTAAAATGAACTTTCATTTGCATTATAAAGATTTAATACTATTTTATTGTTATATGATAAACAAAAAGCATATTAGGGCATATCAACGAAAATGTCCAGATTTTGTTAAATAACAAAACATTTAAGTGCAAGGAATTCTGCAGTTTTACTGCTTACAGTGCTTTCTGGGTAACACCTAAGCCAGTGGTCCCAACCAGTAGCCGTGAGCAACATGTTGCTCACCAATCCCCTGGATGTTGCTCCCAGTGGAGCTTTTAATATTTTAATATAGCTTTTGTGAACCTGGAAACGGTTTAGCAACCTCTTTCGACAGAAGAAGAAAGATTCCAAGCTTAATAGTTTGCCTTGTTTATGATATAAAACTTCTTACTGAAAGAGTTATAATGTTTGCTTTAAAGGATTATGACACCTTCAAGTATTTCTTAAAATTGAGCACTGCACAATTAAAATTCACAATGCAATAAAAGTCTAAGGAAATATATTACATTGTGACATTTGTATTCTTATTCGTAAGAATTGTTATTTGTTTTTCTCTTTTATTATATGTCCCCTTAAGATTGTCCTGGAGCAGTAACCCACAAAAACAAAGTAAAAAAAAAAAATCAGCAAGAAGCATTTAATGGTCACCTGTTTAAAACAAACATCTTATTGGCTGCTATGGGTTACTGCTGCTGGGCAAACATACAGAATTGCCTTTTATTGCATATGGGGGTTATAAAGTAATGCACCATAAATCACACAAGTTAAATATGCTACTAGTGATAAGCTAATTTATTTGCCAGCCATGGTTTCATGAAACTGTGACAAAATTCACATCGGGAAAATACACTGTGAAAAACTCCCATAAGAAAAAAACGTCCATTGAAAGTCGCCATAATAAAAACACCCATTGACTTTAATGCAATAGGACAAAATTAGTTGCGTGCATAAAATTTGTCATGCTTAAAACTACCCATTGACTTCAGTGCGTTTCGCAAAATGTTGCCGTTGTGTGAATTTTTTTCACTGTTTTGCAAAATTTTCAGCGAAAACGGGACAGATTTGTTCATTAATATATACTACACCTGCAGCATTATTGTCATGTCCTACTAGGCCAAAGTTGTTAAGATTTCTGTATATTTTAACTATTCATAGCCAAAGAACAAAGATACCGGCACACAAGGCTTATTTGCAGGGAAACCCTTGCTTTAATTCAGTTTAAGTGCAGTGCTCAAGCTGGAGAAAGGGGCGTGGCCCGAAACGTTGCACTTCCAAACTTTGAATTAAAGCAAGGGTTTCCCTGCAAATAAGCCTTGTGTGCCGTTATCTTTGTTCTTTGGCTCAATTTGGAGGTTGCCGTATCCTCTACTACTGAGCACCAGGCTGTCATATCCAGGGGGTTGCCGTGGGTGTGCGCTTGCTCTACCTTGTTCCAGTTAACTATGCATAGCCAACTAGTAATTATTTTTATCATCTAGTGTCATGCACTGCTTATACAATAAAGCATTGTGTTGCGCTTCTGACAGTGCTCCTCTCTTCTTTGGTGCTGCATCCAAAATGAAGGCACCCATGGCCGTCACAGTGCCGGCATGATGACACCATCATAATATTTTAATTTTTTACACTTATAAAAAAAAAATGTAAAAATTGACCTTTTTGTAAAATCTGCCTCCAGTTGTTAGTAAACTATAAACTGAAGTAAACCATAAACTGAATTCAGACGTCTTGGGATAACCTATTGGTGTTATTCACATAATAACACATGCATAAGCTATATAAAGCAATGAGGGTCCAAGCTATTAGGTATCTGTTTCTCCTTCTCTAGTGTTGCTACTTAGCATTCATACAGACAATAAATAAAGGCTTAGGATGCAAGCCTAATATTTTATTGAAGCTCAGATTCAAATTACTTTAGTTCATCTCTTCTGTCCCTTAATGGCAAATGACTATGACAGTCTGTTACACAAGTAGTATGCAATGAAAATGCAAATACTCACCAATGCCACATAAATGACCTTTCGGAGCACACAAAGATCTTTCTTTACAAGTTCTGTATATTTCACTGGTTGTACTTTGTTCATGGTGCATGGTACATACGTTTGGTAAAATAAAATAGATGACTCTAGGCCACAGTTATTTTACATTTTCCATTATTTATATGTACTGGTCATTCCATTACACAGAAAAGTATAACGCCAACAATATTCTTCCTCATATTTGTTATCTTATATCTGTGAAAATGTTGTATGGGCTGTAATTAACCTATCACAGTATGGTTGACCCCAAAACTGAAAATGGAGCAAAGGTTTAATTATAAGAAGAAGAAAAAAAATGAATTGCAATTTGAACTCATGCTTTGTGAGTAGAGTAAATTAGTAAATACCATAATTCAGAGTTACATTTTCTGCAAACCTAACAGCTTTTGTATGCTTGTTATTTCTTAGTGATTATAAAATGTGTGGTAAAGGTTAAAAGCAAGAAAGTGTTTTAATATTGTTAGTTCTTCACGCTTACATCTGAATCCAATGTTAACTCACTCCCAAGAAAAACATAATTTTACTGCCAAGTGCTACTTCGCCAGCTTCTAAATAAATAAAACACAAGAAAAGGATGGCTCTTAATTTCATTGTATTTGAGACAAATTTGTATTAGTGAGTAATGTGTACGAGCTTTCACTAATGAATTCATTTACATTCCCCTGGATATGATATTATGTTATGTCCTCCCTAAATTGGTTTCTAGCTGCAGCATATTATTGGCACACACATCTTATCCCTCATCTATCAGTAAAAATAATAAGAACAGCAATTTTAGGTTTTGTTTTTTTCTTCCTTACATTTGGCAACAACAAAGAGAATTTGAGGGGTGGGAGAACTCCTGCTGTCATCAAAGTGCCAGCCACATGCCTAGTCGACATTTCTGAATCAAACGTGGGTTAGCATTTCTTAGGCAATGCTAAGCTCTGCTTTCTAATTTGGTTTCTAAGCAACATGGGGAAGCACATTTAGCAAAGATTGAATTTCGAATTCATGTGAGTTTTATTAAAAAGATCTATTTTATTAAACTTGGGTGAATAGGATTGACCTGAAAACTTAAATCGAATTTGAATCAAATTCGATTTGAGTTTTAAAAACTCAATTCAAGTTTTTCTTAAATCAATGTCTCAATGTCAGGAAGGTTGCAAACAACTCCAAATTGATACCAGGACATCTCCCTTTGACTTAAACAGCAATTCATCAGGTTTTAGGTGGTGAATAGTCAAATTTGAGTTCTTAAAGAGCCAGAGTATGATAAATCTCAAAAAACTGAATTCAAATTTTTGGAAAAAACTCAAATCAATTTTAAATAATTACCTTGTCTAATTTGACAGTTTTAGCCATTACAAAACTCAAAATTAAAATTTTGAATGCAATTTTTCAATTCGACCCTTGATAAATCTGCCCCTTACAGTAAACATGCACCAGTGAGAGTGTGTGTGTGTGGTCCACACACTCACAAGTTTTTACTTTGTAACTACCTTCTCCTACCCCTGTATGAGGAATGAGTTTGAATAAATATATAACATTAAGAACATACAAATATGAGAATATTTAGTTCATGCAGGAGTGTGGAATGATTTTATTAAAACATGTTTTTTTTTTCTTTTCTGAAAACATTTATTTTTGGCACAGTCCAACTGGTGGTGGATATTTTATTCTCAAATGGTTGTGTGGATATTTTTATGTGAATCTTCTATTATACAGTAGAAGGTGTTGTATGTAGTTATGAATATCTGTACAAAATACTTTCCCTTTTCTAAAATATATCAACATTTGTATGCTGATATATCTTTGAATTGGCTGGAGAACAGTAAATCCTAGTGGTTACCATACAAGCCAAGCTCTTATATGATAACGATTCTCCACCTGTCTCGTCTCTGTTTGATACACGGTAACCTAAATACAAGGCCATTGTAGAAATATTACAGCATCTTGTTTCGTCATTTGGTTATTTTTAATGCAACACTTTTTTCTTTATGTGTAAGGTGGATTTAAATAAAAATGTATTATATAACTGTGTGGGTAAAGTACATTTACTATATTTAGCATGTTACTAAGTGGGCGCTTGAAAGCTACTGTTCCTTCTAAGAACCAAAAATCCATTATAATATTCTGTGAGAAAATGTTGTAGAGTGCATTAGTCCACACTGATCTGTCTGCCGTTCTGATTGGTTTCTTGGCCTCTGGTCCATGGCAAAAGTGTAAACTGCAGAGTCACTTCCCAAATGATATGTTTGCTTCACTAGCAAGGTAATTAATTCCCTTACTATCTCCAAAATAGCAATCTGCAAACCTAGCGCCCAAATACTTGTAAATTATATTAGCAATAACTGTTGGATATATCAGGATAATCAGTTCAGCCAAGAAATGTGGTAGGTTGTGGAAACAAATTTGCATAAGGAAAGCCATGTTTAAATTTCTATTGCAGGAAAGTCACTGGAAAGAAGAGGATCATATTTAGTTCTAAGTTCAGGTCCAGGGGGCCTTATCGCAAACACAGGGTGAAATTCCACTCTATGCGCTTAGAAAAGCCAAATTTCTGGCTTAATGACCATAAACTCAGCTTTTAAAGTTACCAGGAGCGTTTTCTTTGCCTCCCCTGGTCACTTTGCCTCATGGCAGAAATGCCCTTCTCAAAGATTGGACCTACAGTAGGAGGTAAATGCTAAATATCTTGAGTAGCAACATATTTTCAGAATACACATTTTTAAAGAAAAAAACAGGGCATTTTAACTACCTTACAACTTCTATAATGCAGTAATAAAATCTAAAGACTCCCAGCAACTCTTTTTTTCCCTTGACGTTTTTGTGATAAATGTCTTAAAAACACAAATACTGTACACAATCTATGTCAGAACAGGGTTTAAGTGATTAAAAGACAGAAGCACTACACAAGAGCTTCCTTCAGGGCCTTTAAAATGCTTTCGAAAATATGTTCATTTGTCTGTGTGTTTCATGGTGCAGAGAATCACAATAAATGGTTTCAAGCCTCTCAATATCACATTTTATTTAATTACCGTTTCAGACACTGGTTGCAGATTTAGTAAATTAAAACAAAAAAGTTGCAGCACAGGACTGCCCATTTAGAGGCAGTAGAACAAGTGAGTGTCCAAAGAATTTTGGTGTCCCCACCTGCTCAAGAGCTTCATTATAAGAAATTTGTAGCAACACATTGCACAGCACTAAAATGAATTGGAGTTATAGAGAACACAAACAGTTCTAGACACAGAAACAATGATTCCAAATGATGAAACTAGCATTAATCGAGAGCAGTTGTAATGTCCAAATAAAAGAGGACATAAATAGACAGAGTACTTTACAGAGAAGTGACAAGGGAGAAAACATTGTAAAGGTCAATTAGGTTGAGATTTTAGGCAGAACATCTATTTACTTTAGAGATACACCATGACTCCCAGCTAAAAAGTCACTTAGTAAGATGTAATAATTGTATTACAGTACTAAATGTTCTTGACAGGATGACTAACACACCAATGGTTCTGGTACAGCATTGTATAATTTGTATAAAGTTTTTAGTGAGCTAAAAGGGGGGTTGCCAAAAGTTGGACTTCAAAAGGGGACTATTTTGTGCACAACAGATGAACATAAATGTATAGAATTTATAATGAGTGAAAATTAGTGAGCAACTGAAATGATGCAAAGTGCAGCCTCCGTTGTGGGTTTGTGCACTTGTTTTTTTCTTTAAGTCTTTTCATGCCCAGATCTATCAGTTAGCAATCCCCCTTATTTCTTCAGTTTTATATTAATGTATGTTTTAAAATAAATACATCACAAAGAAGAAAATGTCATAATAGGATCTGCTATTCTGTAAAATCACAGAATTGCAAAGACATATGCCCATATATATTTTTAATAAAGCAATATAAAACTGTTGAGATACAACAAATATTTCAAAACACTCAAAGTTCAGTGAGCGTGACACAATAAAAACTAGTCCTAGCAGTTATCACCCATCTTAATAAAAGGGACAGCTTTTGACCCATAATTCATCAATTAAAAGAACATTATTCTCTGGCTTCTGTCAATTATAAAAACTCAGATAGAAGTAGGATTTCTCTAGGGATTCCTGCAAATAAATATCATGGGTATCCATAGCTATTAGTGGGGAAGAGAAATGACACAATATGTCATAATCTATCATCTAAACATAAATAAGTACTGTCTTACCGAAAATAGAGATACAAAAATAATCTTAGCTATAGTTATTGGAAATAGTTCTTTTCACCTTTGTATAGAAAGAAGCATCAGCTAGTGACCTTGCTATTTTTAAAATATCAAGGCATGATCATATAATGATCATATTTATTTCAGTAGTAGAACTATTTCTTTGGGTGCCTTATAGCATCTAGGTCAAAAACTGAATTCATACCAATACATAGATACACCTGGAGTCAACTGCAGCTTCTATAGTTCTATCTATCTATCTATCTATCTATCTATCTATCTATCTATCTATCTATCTATCTATCTATCTATCTATCTATCTATCTATCTATATCTATATCTATATATAATTCACACCTGGAAAAACACTGTAGTTTGGCACCTTTTTTAACCTGACAATATAGCATTTTACCAAAGTTGTTCCTTTAAGTCCATTTGTAACAGAATCGTTTATATGACTGGTTTGACAGCATATTTTGGAAGTCACCAAAAACACACTGCAAATTTGTCCACTAATGGTATTGGTGTTCAAAAAATGCTTTTATTTAAACCAGAACACCACTAATAAACATTGAATGCATAACACAGCTCTTTCCGAGAGCTCAGGTTTGTCCACAACATCATTGGTTTGGCAACACTTTGGCAGTAGCAGATTCCCTTCGAAAAGTAAATTACTGTATGTTAGAAACTAGGCACTGTTTTCTCACTTGAACCTGACTTGCATGTTTGTTTTTAAATTCAACCCCACAGGATGCTGTGAAGAGAGTTTATTTCAATTTCCTTTGATGTGCTATTGCAAATTACTTGCAAATGATAGTAGCATGTTAAAACCAATGTGCTGTGTCCTGGCTGGTTTGCAAATCTTGAAACCTGAGCTGCTTTTTACTCTCAGCCTTGTATCTTGAAATAACTTGGTAAATTATTCCTGACTGCACTATGGCTATAAACGTATCTGTTTGCTAGTATAAAAACAGACTGAAAACAGAGATTGCACATATTACAATAACTTCAATTGCTGTTTGATTTCATTCGATGCAATTGTTTATTGCCACATTTTGCATATTGGTGCTCTCATATCTTTGAACTCACAATCACATACTATATTGATTAAGTTAAAAATAAAACCCTCTCATCTAGGGAAACATAATATGATGAGTGAGATACGCAAGAGCTTGTGGCTCATGTTACATGATGAGAGTGAGCAGGAAGAAAGAATTGTGCAATAAAAAAACAAATATGTTTTTAAACAACTATAAGGGCTAGTCCACACGAGGAGATTCGGGGAGATTTTGTTGCCTGGTGACTAATCGCCTCGTCTTTTGAGCGACTATCTCACTGAGGCAACTTCGGGCGACTATAGAAAATACATTGCCGCGTGTGCATTAGCGCAGGCGACTTTGCATTGTAACCTATGGGGAAAAACGCCAAGGCAGTTTGGGGATATAGTCGCTCAAAAGACGAGGCGATTAGTCGCCAGGCGACAAAATCTCCCCGAATCTCCTTGTGTGGCCTTATACTTACTGTAATGAAAAGTGTATAAGGGAATATAGGGGGCAGTGGTGCATGGTGATAATATTCAAGATAAGTTAATGACATGGAATAGTCCACAAGGTGAAAAGAACCACAGCCACATCTCCAGTCCATGTTTTTCCTACATAAAAAGCTCTATCCCTAATTTTTCTGTTATGGAGCAAACTTTTCTTATGGTTCTTCTGTCAGTATCATTTTGTATTTCTGTATGTTTATCTCTGTGTCAGTAAACAAACCACAAAAAAATAAAGAAAATATACATCCTACCATCAGTTTTGGATAACTGTACTGTAACTTCAACTTAAGTGCCCTACATTTGGGATTGTTACACCCAAAGCACATTGGTCTGTAGATTTGATAAGCACCTAACCTTGCTGTATTGTTAAACAAAACATCCTTCCTGTCCACATTTCCTACTATTATTCATACAAATTAGGTGGCATCTTCTCATTTCTAGTGCGGTTTATGAGAAACCACTTTTTTGGCTTCACCTAATTTAATGAGAATACATGATAAGAGCCCAAACAACAGTGTAACTAGACGATAAGTGAAAGTTGATACAATCCTACCTGAGCTTTGTGGAAGCTGCAGTTTAGAGAGCAGTGTTTTCCAAAAGTGGGACTGTGCCCTCTTCCACCACAGGGAGGCTTGTAGTTTTGGCAAGTGGCCTAAAGTCGGATTTGGAGGAAATGTAGGGAGAAAACCTGTTTGGTTTCCTAAAAAGACACGAAAGCCCAATTTGAAGGTCAAATTAAGTGAGATTAAACATTTATCCTAGATATCCTTGGGACAATTACTGATAAACCAATGTTTTTTTTTTATCAGTAGCCTTGAAATAAAATAAAATTAAAATAGCACAGCCTTGGCCTAATGTTACACCTGCAGGGGGAGCTTAAACCAAAAATGCACGACAACCAGTTAGATAATGCAATTTGGTGTGGAGACTACCCAGAAGGTAGGTTCTGCCAACATAGATCAACATTAAAACAGGAAACATCACTCTCCTGGAATTATGTGACATTTGGCTAATTGCTTAAAAATGTATATGAAAAGAGGAGGTGATCAAATGCTAACCCTTTAAAAGGCACAAGTACAAGGGATACACAGGTTAGGCTCATTAGCATCTAAGGGGTTAAACAGAGACTTTGATCCTTTTATATTTGAAAGTGGGAAGGATCTTGATGAGAGTTGCTTCTACCCAACAACATATTTATATAGTAACGTCTACTGATTTGTACGCAAGGGATGATTTCAGTGTTTTGTGGCATGTTCTTACTAGTCTTACTCTGCAAAAAGTGCCGTATTTTAATAACAAACTTTAGAAATTGAAAAAGAAACATGTTCTGATGAGTTAACAAGAGGCACATTGAAGTTGGTGGGGGTGTGACTGGTGGGGTCATGAGATGATAAGTTGGTATTCTAATATATGACTGTAACCGCAACAGAGATAAGCTTGAGAAAGGGCATGTGAGGGTCAGGAAATGTTTCAACAATATGAGGCTTTGTTCAGATACGTGAAATTGTATATACGTATGCCTTATAACTGTGGATCTGTTATTTATTGTAACTGGATATACAATTTTACATATTTTTTGAATTAATGTTAAATTTTATGAAATTTAGTGTTGGGCTCAGTTGGGATATATATATATATATTTATATATATATATATATATATATATATATATATTTTGAAGGAATCTGTCTGCATATCAATCTAATATTTTTCTACAGTATATGCCTGGATAAATACAATTGCACTCCTTTGGGCTTATTTATAAAATACATTTCACAAGTTCTTTCATTCAGTCTCATGTTCGTTCTTAAAAAGAAAATCAGTCAATTTGATATGATTCTTCTTTGTTTTCATCCAGCATTTCTTTTTATAACCTTGTGACAATACTATGAAGTCTAATGTAACCCCAGCAAGCCTGACAGGTATGGCACATCTGGAAGATTATATTAAAGTTCCGCCATCCATGATTAAAAAATATTTTGCAGGAAAATCCAAGTTTGCCATCTACACCTGTCAGCCAGCCATCAGTATACAATAAAGAGTTCTGTCACTATGTGTCATTAATGAGAAGGGTCATATTTTTTTCCCCCCATCAATAAAGATTCAGTATGAGCAGCCAAAAATCAGTCAAAATAGTAGTGGGAAAAGGCACAGAGAAAACTTTTTACTTTTTTTTAATTACCATAAAAATATTTGTAGAGTGTAGCAACATATACTGTAAGTGGGTGTCCATGATTCATTATACATAGGTACAGGTATATATTGCATTTTGAAATGATACATGGATATCATTCTCAGTTTATTAGCATCTACTGTGGAATCCCTGAATGATTTCTATTGTGCCATAAATAATTAATGTTGAGATGGAACTCAATGTCAAATGTATATAATCTTTAACAAACTCAGAAGAATAGAATAAGGAGAAGCAAATTATGTTTTACTTTGTTTTATTCTCTAAAGTGCTGTCAGAAATGTACAGTATATTCTTATTCTGCTCCTGCTCTTTTCATTCCAATACGTGTTTTATCACAGTACTGATCGGGCACGTGAAGGAGAATTCTCTTGAGTAGATGACAATTTTTTTATGGTTAGGGTCAAATGCAAGTGGCACTATCACCTGCTCTTACTCAAAGGCCTGTCATCTCATACAGAATGGCAGTCATTACCAGGTGCTTTCATCAAAGAGGAAGGGCAGAGATTCAAAACAACAAAGGTCATTTGTCTGTTCTGTTACAGAAAAGAATATATATGAAGAATATTATGAGATATTGTTTCATCTAAATGTATTTCATGGTTATATACAGTACTACAATGCTATAACTAGTGATGAGCAAATCTGTCCCGTTTTGCCAAGAATTTTGCAAAACGCATTGAAGTACATGGGAATAATTAATTTTTTATTTTTTTACACCCAACAATTTTTTTTTAACTCTAATTGCATTCATGTGAATGGGCATTTTTCCTTATGGTAATTTTTTTGTCTCAGCGACTTTTTTGTCCAAACATATTAAAGTCAATGGGCATTTTTTTTTTATGGCAACAATTTTGTCACAGCAATTTTTTGTCACAGTGAAATTTTCCACAGTGAATTTTTGTCAGTTTTTGACAGCTTCAGAAAAAAAATTTGCAGGTGGAGATGTGCAGAATTTCACAGCAAATTTATGCCTGGCGAATAAATTTCCTCGTTACTAGCTATAACAGACCAAAACATTTTACATGTGCAATTTTATATAAAATTTCACAAAATTTAGAAAGTGATTTGGCATTTTGTAATCTAATGACATCTAAAGGTAGCATTTTATTTATTTATTTGCACAATACCTTGCTAAATACATTTTTGGGTATACAAATAAATTAAACATTTAAGGGATGGTTCACCTTTATATAAACTGTTAGTATCTTATAGAATGTATTATTTCTAGCAATTGGTCTTATTATTTTTATATATTTAATATATTTCTTTTAGTTTTTGAATTATGTGTTCTCCTCTTCTATATTGTTTTCAGCTTTCAGCCAAAAACAGATAGCTCTATGACATTACAATATGTTTATATTACTTTTTATTACTTATTATTTTATTCAGTCCATCTCATTCAAAACACTGACTGGTTGCTAAGGTAAACAAGACATTAGAAACCAGCTACTGAAATTCTGGAGAGCTACTAAAAAAAAGTGAAATAATTAAAAAAACAATTAAAAAATGAAAAATAATTGCAAATTGCAACAGAATGTCAATATCTATGTAATACTAAGGGAGTTATTTATTAAGGTCCGAATTGATCTCAATATCGGCTGCTACAAACGCCGATCTAACCCGCTCGGGTTTTCCACGCTTATTTATTATTACATTTTCCAGAAAATTTCCTTTGTGGGAAAAGCTCAGAAATTCACTATTTTTTCGTGAATTTTCACCGAAAACTCTGAAAGCTCTGAAAACATCATGAAATTGCCCGAAACCCAACCAAAAACTAATGGGACTGTTCCCATTGACTTTTATGCAACCTCGGGGTATTTGGGGGTATTTGGGCATTCTGAGCTTAGTAAATAACCCCCTAAGCATTCAATTAAAGGTGATCAACCCTTAAAAGTACAAAATAAAAAATCTTATACATTTATAACAATTTGTGTTTCTGTTACCATCTAAAAATCTTCTGTAAGGCAAACATAACCATTAATTTTTATCAACATCTCAACAAGGGATCAGGACAAAAGTTTTTTCATATGGCTTTTTATATGTCAGGCTTTTTATATGTCAGAAGACCAGAGAATGGAAGGAAATATGGCTTACTTCTGCTAAAAACAGAAGCAGCATTTCTTTGTGACAAAATTTGATTACCATGCAGTCACTCCCACCGACAACAGCAGTTTCTGCAATACTTTAATAGAGGAGAAGTTAAAGTACACACCAAGCTAATGCAAACTAGTATTTAATGTATTTATAAAATAATAATAAATATTTACCTATGCTTTCTATGCCTCCATTGTTAGAAACTACCAAAGTTTGTTCTATAGTAATTAACCATTTATAAATTAAACTCTCTCTCTTGAGGACTTAAGTCTATGAATCTCCAGCTGGTACAGCTGGTGCCAGGTCTGGGTGCAGGCCGTGCAGCCGGGCTCTCCACCCCCCTCCAGAAGAGATCTCCTTACTGGCTTCGTCATTATGCAATCTGTCAGCAGGCCCTGAAAGGGTGCGGGTCTGGTCCAAACACACCCCCTGCTCCCCCAGTAGTTCCGCCACCGTGCTGCAGAACTAAAGCTTCGAGAAGCCATTAGATAGAATGTCCTTGCAATAAAAGTTTTTAGGCTAATTTTGATTCACGTTATCCAGCATATAAAATAATCCATAAAAATGCTAAGAGTGGAAGCATGTGTTGTGCTTTCATTCACAACTATCTGCTAGTTAACATAAATGGCACCCTAAAAAAATAAAATCCAGTTTCATTGGTGGTGTTGTGGTAACAAAACAGTCATGTTTCCTTAAAATATGTGGGTCAAAGGTCATCTAGTGTTGCCCATTGAGGATCCAAAATATTTAGCAGCAGATACTTACGCTAAAAAGTATTTAGCAAATTATATAGCAGCAATGCAATATCCTGCCTTGAGTTGAACCAGGAACCTGGGCTGTTTTTGGGTTGTCTGAGTTGCCACTGCTCTGTGTGAGCAAACAGCTTATGCAGTGGTTCAATACTATTGCTATACTTGTAATTGCAAGTAGTCATGGGTTGCTCACCTGTTATCATTCTGGCCCCAGGTCATCAGTGTAAGCCACAAGGCTGCCTATAAAGACCCTGCTCTGCACCGAATCATTGCCCAATATTGGTCTATGTTCCATAGTTCCTGAGTGGGAAAATCTTGTCTGTTACTGTTTTTGACCATTACCGGTACTGACCCTAGCCTGTTCTTGACCACTTTTCGGATTCTGATTGTATACTGCCTTCCTGTTTGGTTTGACTAGTGATGGGCGAAACTTATTCGACAGGCACAAATTTGCGCGGAATTTCTGTGTTTTGCCGCCAGCGGATAAATTCGCCAAAAAATGTCTACCACCAAATTATCCAGATCTGGTTCAACTTGAATTTCGGTACACTTTGTCAAATAGTTCAAGTATTGACAAGCATTAAGTAAATGCCATTGTACCAGGCACTACTGTATGTTACACCAATGTTTGTATCTAGTGGAGTGCCTTGCATGCATAAATGGGCTCTTTCCTGTTTAATGAAAGATTAATAATCCAAATAATAAAAAAAAACATTTAATAATATATTTCTGTGTAACTAAAGCATATGCTGAAAGCAGTGTGTAGAATCACCTTTCTCCTAATCTACACAATCCATTATCTTGTAATGACTAACTATCACATTCCATTCTTTAATGTGTATTATAAACTGAAATGTAAAGAATTTGTAATTAGCCAAACACCTGCACAATATTTTCTTTTTAACTAAAGCTAGAGCACAATTAGACACCTGATTTCGAGTGCATCCACTTGAATGTACTATCATTAGCAAAATGGGAGATGAAATAAAGCATTTGATACTACATGGTCAGTCTGCAAGCTCACCATTCATGCCATCTGGAATATTAGCGTAATGTAATATGCCTGATTTTGCTTTGATCATTCAGTTCATTGCCTTGGATGTTTCCACAAAACAGAGCAAGGATTATTCACCAGTTCTACAACTCTGGGTTTGCTAAATGTCTATTAGTGGTGATTTGCAACAGCTTTTTGTGTATTTCATGATTTTCATTGATGTTCTCTTACATCTACATAACAACACCTCCAGACCTGCTGTGATTAGAATGAAAAACAGCAAAACACACCAGTGGGCCAGAAAGCACTAATTATATTTTAAGAAAGGAAAAGATAGTTACGTAGTTAAATCCGTTGAAAAAAGACAAAGTCCATCAAGTTCAACCCCAAATGAAAACCCAATATCCATACACACACCCCTCCATACTTTCACAAAAAATATATATACCAATTATCTATGATAACTATTGAGTTTAGTTTCACAATAGCCTTTGATATTATGTCTGTCTAAGAAATCATCCAAGCCATTCTTAAAGGCATTAACTGAATCAGCCATCACAACATCACCCGGCAGTGCATTCCACAACCTCACTGTCCTGACTGTGAAGAACCCCCTATGTTGCTTCAAATGAAAGTTATTTTCTTCTAGTCTGAAGGGGTGGCCTCTGGTACGGTGATCCACTTTATGGGTAAAAAGGTCCCCTGTTATTTGTCTATATTGTCCTCTAATGTACTTGTAAAGTGTAATCATGTCCACTCGCAAGCACCTTTTTTCAAGAGAAAACAACCCAACCTTGACAGTCTACCCTCATAATTCAAGTCTTCCATCCCTATAACCAATTTAGTTGCACTTAGTCTCTGCACTCTCTCCAGCTCATTTATATCCCTCTTAAGGACTGGAGTCCAAAACTGTACTGCATACTCCAGATGAGGCCTCACCAGGGACCTATAAAGAGGCATAATTATGTTTCCATCCCTTGAGTTAATGCCCTTTTTTATGCAAGACAGAACTTTATTTGCTTTAGTAGCCACAGAATGACACTGCCCAGAAGTAGATAACTTGTTATATACAAAACCCCCAAGATCCTTGTGATTTAGTGCATAACTTGCATTTATATTATTTTTGCCAAAGTGCATAACCATGTATTTACCAACATTGAACCTCATTTTCCAGTTTGCTGCCCAGTTTCCCAACTTAGACAAATCACTCTGCAAAGTGGCAGCATCCTGCATGGAACCTATAGTTCTGCACAATTTAGTATCATCTGCAAAAATAGAAACAGTACTTTCAATGCCCACCTCCAGGTCATTAATAATCAAGCTGAAAAGCAAGGGACCTAGTACAGAGCCCTGCGGTACTCCACTAACAACACTTGTCCAATTAGAAAATGCTCCTTTACCACCACTCTTTGTAGAAACACTCTTTGTCTGTCTTTTAGCCAGTTCTCTATAAGGGATGGGTGAATTTTTTTGCCTTGTTTCACCGCGGAAATGACGCCCATAGACTTGTATGGCGGTTTGCGTCAAAAAAAAAAAAAGACGCGTGTCAAAAAAAATATTTTTTTACGCCCATAGACTTTAATGGGCGTTGGCGACAATTCGCTGGTGGTGAATTTTTAGCGAAACGGCTCAGATTCGCCCATCCCTATTCTCTATCCAAGTACAAATTCTATGTTGCAGCCCAATTTTCCTTAACCAGTAACCTTCTGTGTGGCACTGTATCAAATGCTTTAGCAAAGTCTAAGGGTCATTCATCATTCATCTATTCATCAAGGGTCGAATATCGAGGGTTAATTAACCCTCGATATTTGACTGGGAATGAAAATCCTTCGACTTCGAATAACGAAATCGAAGGAATAATTAAATCCTTCTAATCGAACAATTCGAAGGATTTCAATCCAACGATTGAAGGATTATCCTTTGACCAAAAAAACTTAGCCAAGCCTATGGGGACCTTCCCCATAGGCTAACATTGGGTTTGGTTGCTTTTAGGTGGCGAATTAGGGGGTCAAAGTTTTTTCTTAAAGAGACAGTACTTCGACTATCGAATGGTCAAATAGTCGAACGATTTTTAGTCGAAGTTGTAGTCGAAGGCGAAGTAACCCATTTGATGGTCGAAGTAGCCAAAAACACACTTCGAAATTCAAAGTTTTTTTTACTTCGAATCCTTCACTCGAAGTTGATGAATTGGCCCCTAAGTAAATCACATCCACTGTCATAGATAAAAGCCTTAATTTATGTCCACAGATTACTCATTGTCATGGGATTTTACTAAGATAGATAGACAAATACACCAAGGGGCAGATTTATTAAGATTTGAATGGTAAATTTGAATTTGAATTTTGGAGTTGAATTTTTGGTCAAAACTCACACATTTGAGTTGGGAATAATCCAAATTGGAATTCTAATTCAAGATTTATCATACTTTGACCCTGTAAGTAACTCGAATTTGGTCGCCAACTAAAATCTGCCATGTTCATGAAGAAGTCAAGTCAATGACAGAGGTTTATTGACCCATTTGAAGATATTAATAGCCTTCTGGACAAGCAGGTTTTTTTTGGGGAAAAAATTGTTAAAAATCTGATTTGAGTTGGTAATATTTGTTTGGATTTTAGACGTTTTTTCTTTAATAAGATACCATTTAAGTTTTGAGGTCTTTTAAGGGAGAAAAAAAAACCTCTATCACTCAACTTTTGATAAATCTACCCCCTAGTTATGAGATAAACCTTTATGAGGCTGTGAGAAAATAAGGCACCCTTAAATGCTTTTCGTCTAATGTAAAATTAAATACAATCATTCATTTCCACTCACTGTGTGTTGTTAATTACATATATAGGATCTATTATGCCAAATGCATGGGAAGGAAATGGCATTTGCCATATTTTGGATCCTACTGGAGACTTTTTTACTTTTCTGCAAATTTTTCAAATATAAAACCAGAAGTCTAAAACCGACAGCATGATCATAATCTAATATCTGCATACGGTAAAAATAACATCTTTTTACAGTCACTTTGAGGATATATAGTTTCCTCTGCTCCTGCTAATGTACTTGCTAATAGCACAAGCAACTCTCTTTGACTGCAGTCAAGCAACTTTATGATAAATAACAATGCAGTCAGGGACATTTTTAACTGACTCCTACATTTAATTAGGATGATGGAACAATCTGTATACCTCTAAAGTGTAACGAAAGTCAAGTGACAACTTAAATTAGACGTTTGTCTCTTTAAACTGAAACGGCTTCAAAATGGAGCTTCTAACCTTTTTAAATTACAATCCAAGGATCAAGGAATGAATCAATTCATTTCTTTGAACAGCCATTTCAGAAACCTATTTTAGTTTCCTCAAAGGCATCTTCTTGCTCTTTGTCCAACTCCAAATAGGAGAAGAAATTACTAGATGTACTGCCCTATGGCTTTGTAGCTATTTGTAGAATTATTCTGCATTGGCGTCAGATTTAATACTAAAGATTTGGGGGTCTCATATTTTTTTAATCAAAGCAGAAGTGAAAAGTAAAGTTTGGAGTTCACTCGGTCCCTTCCAGAAAAAAACATTCAAATTCTGAACATCATTATATTCAAGACCAATGAATTCATGTCTTTCCCCCTTAAGCATCAGTTAAAGCATTTACAATCTTCAGAGTTACAGTTATTACAGAACTATACTCCCCATTGACCTGACAATTCTGGAGGTTTATTAGAAACTCCATCTTTACAACAACTTAGGTTAACCATTGTGCTACAAAGAATCAGTGATAAGCATCTCATTGTAAAGAAAAATTTAAACACAGGACAAGCCTATTACAAAAGGTGTACCAGAGGGAAAAGCAGGTCCATTCACAATATTGAATGGGAAGCAAACAAACTGTAAATCAGGACCATACAAGTTTTTTCCCATTGGCATTTCCAAATGTTGTGATTTACAAAATCTATCTGAGCCTCAGTCAGGTTGTTTGGTAAATAAATCATGACCAAAACATTTTGGAAGTTATGGATTCATAGTAAAGTTATGCATTTCCCTGAATATTTAGAGAAACTGCCAAAAAGTTTGCAACAGAAAAAAACACTGCAACAAAACCCACAGATCCCAATATATTTTGCTCAGAATAAGTTGCCCCACAGAAACGTCCATAGACTCCAACGTAGTGATCTGTCATGTTATGTCAAAAATTTGCAAAATGGCTGAATATTCAGGAAAAGCAGGGAACATCATGAAACACATTGACGTAAATGTGTTTTTAACAAATAATCCTCAGAACATGCACAGTAATTCACTTCAGACATTTATTTGTGCAAATTCACCACAGCACATACCACAAGGCAGTGTCTTCCCCCTGTCTGCATACCTCATGTCAGCCACTCCCTCCTGACGTGTTTCACACCATTGAACACTTAATCAAAGGAGGATTATTTGTTAAATATTGCAGAACCATTGCATTGTGCTTACTTGGAGAAGTCATGTATCCATGATATAAAGTTTTATTAGCTGGGGGAATATTTATGAAAATCTGAATTTTTCCAATATTTTAAATAAAAAAAGTCTGACCTTACTAGAATCCATGATTTGCCCTTATTTATCATTAAAAAAAACCTCAAAAAATTTGTATTGTGAAAAAACACAACTTTTCCATATCGTATTTATATTTAGTGGCTTTGAAGCAGAGAAATGTTTTGTCAAATAGAGAAAAATGTTCTGCTTAAAAAATATTTTATATTTAGAATAATTTGTTTTGATTGTTTTGTAATATTTTCAAAATCTGAATTTGTACCTAATTGTGAGATACAAATTAATGCTTATATCTTGCTAAAATGTTCTAAAAAAGGAAAAATAACTGCTAATAGTTTCTGCCACAAAAGTACATTAACTTGTGCAATGGTAAGGAAAAAAGGTGGAAAAATAAAATACATATACATTTTTCAAGCTGTCCTGAGTGTTACGCGTGTAATTGTATCCAATTTTTCTTAGATATAACACGTCACCTTTCCAGCCCAAATATATTACTATGCATATGGCCAACTGGATCCTGTCTTTACTGAGTGATGCTGTTCATCAACTGTTCAAGTGGAGAAGTAAAATAAAATGAAAAAGGTAAAAAATAACTTTTTGTAATTCATTTCTATACTCCCTTTAAAATATGCTTGTTGGCATATTTTCACTAATTTATGGGCAAGTGGATGTGCTACATATTACAGTAGTTTTTTTTGGCTTTGCATATTTGCAGTTAGTTATACAAGAAATTCTCACCCTAAATCAGTGGTATGGGCTGATATATTAGATAGCTTTAAGAAGGGGTTGGATGGCTTTTTAGCAAATGAGGGAATACAGGGTTATGGGAAATAGCTCATAGTACAAGTTGATCCAGGGACTGGTCCAATTGCCAATTTGTAGCCAGGAAGGAATTTTTCCCCCTCTGAGGCAAATTGGAGAGACTTCAGATGGGTTTTTTGCCTTCCTCTGGATCAACTGGCAGTTAGGCAGGTTAAAAAAAAGCTTGAACTTGATGGACATGTGTCTTTTTTCAACCTAACTTACTGTGTACGAGGGCCTTTTTTTGTGATACCTGTTGAGACTAATAAAGCAGTCAAATAAAACTTAAGATTGTTGTTGAATTACAACTACAACCACCGGCTTGCAGAGGATACTGGTAATGGTGGTACATCAACAATTAAAGGACTAAGGCTTCATTCAAAAAGTTTAGACATTGTTTATTTTATTCTATTTTACTTTTAGGTGGTTATTTATCAAAATCAAAATTTTTCTGATATTTTATTTTAAAAAAGTCCGACCAAACTAGAATCCACGATTTGACCTTTCTTATTATTAAAAAAGTGAAAAACTCGATAATCGTTTGAAAACCTCATATCATGAGATTTTTTTCTTTGTTTTTTCCCAAATCGTTCGATTTTTTTCTGGCTGGCAGTCAGAATTTTTTGGATTATTGCCTGAAAATCCTGAAATAGTCGGATTTTCAGACTTATTCCAGCGCAGACCACAGAAACTTCCAGATAGGATAGGGACCTCTTTCATTGACTTATACTGTATACAACCTCAGCAGGTCTGAAATGGTGGATTTTTGGATTTTTTGCATGCTCAGGATATAATAAAAAATGTGGATTTTATATTTAATAAATAACCCTCTTAATGTACTTAAAAGAGATTTTTTTTGGAAATAGAAACCTTCATAAAAATAATATAGAAAAGGGCATATAAAAAAAGACACAATGCTTAATTTTTTTGTTTTGAAAAAGATAAAGATTGTACCAATTCACCTTTCAAGCATAAAATAGGCAGCACTCCAGAAAATTAAATTAACGCATTTAGGGAACAACTCCCTTAGTCATAGCCTAAGGGAACTATCAGTGCCACATGTATAAATGTGCAGTTAATTTAGAAATTAACTTTTAGTTTCATGTTAAGAGTGGTATGCTAAGACAACACTTGGAAAATAGACTTGGTATTAACCATTTGCCATTTTGAATTGTCGGAATTGTGCTCCAATTTAGAATTTAATCTGTACTTTTTAATTTTTGCGGTACTATTTTATCTAGAAACCAGGCAGTTGGATTATGAATAGGGGATGGCCTAACTCAATAAAAACATTAACAATCTAACCTTGAATAGTCAGAAAACATTTCAGATTTGAAAACAGACAAGATAAAAAGTCAGTGATCCCCCAAAACCCAACACAGTATTTTTTACCTTCAGAATAAAGATCCAGATGGCACGGTGTTTTCGGATATCTGCTGTTTGTTTGGCTTCCTAATTTTGTGACCCCACCACTCTCAGAATAGCAGCATTTTGAATTTGGACTTTCTTTCCCTAAAAAATAAGAACAGAACAAACAATGACTACATTAAAATGCAGGGCGTATTTTTCAAATGATCTATTTTTTCCAGGCCATATTATAAAAAGGCGCATTATAAAGGTTTGCTAGAAGGCAACAGAAAAATCTTAAAGAAACAGTAACACCAAAATCTGAAAGTGCATCAAAGTAATTGTAATTTAAGGGCACATTTAATAAGGCTTGTATATCATGGGTTAATAAACCCTCGAATTCGACCCTCAAAGTAAAATCCTTCGAATTTGAATATCGATTTCTAAGGATTTAGCGCAAATGCTACGATCAAACTATTTTAATCGATCGACCAAAGGATTTTTTTCGATCAAAAAAAGCTTAGAAAAGTGATGGGGAAGGTCCCCATAGGCTTACATTGTACCTTGGTAGGTTTAAACTGTCGAAGTATGTAGTCAAAGTTTTTTTAAAGAGACAGTACCTCGACTATCGAAAGGTCAAATAGTCAAACGATTTTTAGTTTGAATCGTTCGAATCAAAGTCGAAGGTCGTAGTAGCCTATTTGATGGTCGAAATACCCCAAAAAAAACTTAGAAATTCAAAGTTGTTTTCATTTGAATTCTTCACTAAAGCTTAGTAAATGTGCACCATAATGTACTGTTTCTCTAGACTGGTAATTTTATAGTTGATATAAACAAGCTGCTTTGTAGACATGGGGGCAGCAATTTAAGCTGGAGAAAATGCACAGGTTATATAGCAGATAACAGATACATTTCTCCGCAGGCTAGTCAAAAAAAATTTGGACGCATGTTGGAAAAGTCACTTGCATCAAAACCATTCGGACGCACATTGACTTTAATGCTGCCTTCAAAATTTATGTGAATTGACGCGGGTGTCATAATTGATGCGGGCATTAAAATTTGAATTTTGCAAATTTTTTACCGTTACGTGAATTTTGTGGGAAATTCCAAAAATTTTCGGCGAAGTGAAGCAGGAGAAATTCACCCATCACTACTCTCCAACTTTTTTGATACAATTGAATGGCTCACAGGTATAAAAGGTTGGGGATCCCTGGCTTATATTAACTTCCCCCTTCCTTTTTCTTATCCTTATAGTTAATTATTGTACTATAAAATATTATCTCTGCATCATACATTCAAGAAACAAAAAGTATTATACATGCAATCATGGTCATTTCTAACTTCAACTTTTTTTTTCCTGTGATAAGTGGCCCCTTTGAAAATGTTTTTTTTTGCCAAACTTTTAAGCAGGACCCTACCTATTTTATAAAAGCTAATAGTACCTACTCATATGGGTTTCTTGAAAACTTACACTGCATTGGAGGTCTGTGCATTACAGGGTAATGTATAGTACATACTAGTAGTTGAAGTCAACAGTGTTGACACAATTATGTAATTGTACTGTAACAAACAAAGCTAATCACTGAGCCACAACATATCATATGATATCTTAAACGAAAGGAAGATCGAGTCACATTTAGAAAGATAATTTGTATCTGTTGCCATATCCAAAACAGGTAAAAGAAAATGCACTTTTACTAGAAAGGATTTACTAGAAGGATCATGGAACTCTACATATCTCTATATATATATATACTGTATATATATATACTGTATATACTGTATATATATATATATATATATATATATATATATATATATATATATATATATATATATATATATATAAATCATGGTGAATAAAAGTATATCTATATAAAATCAATATGAAGTGCATAGCAACACCTAACTCCAATTAAACAGCCAATTAAGCACTTATGTCACCATATGTCTCATTTGGCAACAGGTGTTGATTCGCTTCACTAGGAATTAATTATATAGTATGTAATGTGACAGAACATTGATGCAATTTAGAGATACATATGATATTTCCATTTCAGAAATTACATTGCAAGAGAGATTAAAGGTGAGTTTCTCTGAAAAATCAGGCATGCAGTATAACAAATTAATAATGTACAGGAGTGTAGTTAACTAATTTTAACTTGGATATTGCTATTTAAAACACATGAAAATTATAATAAAGGAACTCTATGGTCTTCTGCCACATATCTGTTTTACACATATACAATTTCATAAAAATGGCTTTTCTTACAACTAAGTTGAGCAAGAATGATATGTTCCTCATTTAAAAATAAATATCTTGGTCATATATATATATATATATATATATATATAAATATATATATATATATATATATATATATATATATATATATATATATAGTTATGGGATCCCTTATCCAGAAAGCTCTGAATTACAGAAAGGCACATATAAATAATAAAAAAATTTAAAATTATCAAGTTTTGATAATGGTATCGGGGATGCCACAATTTGTGTAATACAGGTATGGGACCTGGTATCCAGAATGCTCGGGACCTGGGGTTTTCCGGATAATGGATCTTTCCGTAATTTGGCTCTCCATGCCTTAAGTCTACAAGAAATTCATTTAAACATTAAATAAACCCAATCGGCTGGTTTCGCTTCCAATAAGGATTAATTATATCTTAGTTGGGATCAAGTACAAGCTACTGTTTCATTATTACAGAGAAAAAGGAAATCATTTTTAAAAATTTGGATTATTTGGATAAAATGGAGTCTATGGGAGACAGCCATTCCATAATTCAGAGCTTTCTGGATATCGGGTTTCCAGATAAGGGATCCTATGCCTGTATAGCCATCGTTGATTAATGACGCAATGTTAAGGTTAATAAACCAAATTATTATTGGTTGTTTATTTTTCACATTTATAACTATATACTCACTAAAGTTGGTGGGGAATAGGGACAGACAACATCACCAATGGTTCTTTAGCATTTGAAGGGGGTATGTGCCAAGATTCAGGGGTCCACTGATTTCTCATGTTCCCGACATGCAGTGGGTAATAAGGCAATATTTCACCTTAAAAATGTAGTGCCCCAGGTGTCAAGAAAACAGTATCCGAGTGACAACAAAGAAAAAAAAGGGTGTGATAAATAATAAATTACATTAATTTTAGTGCTGAATTATGGGAATTATAGTGTATATTAAGTAATTAATGTGGCATTGTACCTAAGTACCTTATACGTTTGGGAGGACCTGTAAGGCTGGAACTGTAGGTAAAAAGTAAAGGAGTGGTACATTATGGACAGTCCATGGAATGACTGGTAGCTTTACATAGTAATACTATACTATTAAATATCTCCTCAGAGATTGACACACTAGCAACAAGCAAAGTATTAATATGGAGCTCTATTTATTGATAATTAATTAAAACATATATGTTCATATGTATGCACAGTGATGTTGTAAATGATGGTCGCTTTAGTATGACGGGGTCAACACATCATGGGTAATGCTGCTGTTTTCCCGCCATAACGCAGATTTAAGGCATTTTTATTCACACGTTGTTTCCCTTATCCATTTTGAGCTCCACAAGCCAAAACTTCCTGTTTCTTAGTTCCTGAGCAGAGAGCTGAACACAGTCCCTCCTCCGCTGCTGTGTCTCATACAGCAATTTAAGGGAAATATACCTGCCCTATAGGGTTTTTTACAGTAACCGTGCCAGGCTTTATATATATATATATATATATATATATATATATACATTATCAAGAGAGATAGAGAGATACTCAAAAAGGCAAGTCTATTTTTCCAGAGTCAACAATGAAAAAAGCTACAAGAAATATACTAAAGCCTATTGAATTTGTTGTGCTGTTCTTTGCTCTAACTCCTTCTCCTAATTTTCTTTCTTGCCCGTTGTCTGTACCTTCTTTTTTGCTGCCCTGCAAGTGAATTGGTGATGGTATTTTGATTTCTGCATCTCTTCCAGGGATTGTGGGCCTTTTTTCTCCATTACTTCAATGCTGCATACCCCTGGTATGTTTCTCTTGTTAATTCCACATCAAATTTATATGGGAGATATGTCAGAAAGAAACATGGAATGTTGCATCATAATCTGAATAGAGAGAAAATGGCTTAGCCGATTGACTCATTTCCAGTGCATTGAACTCATGCTTTGACATTTTCTTAGATCTGATTCTGCCACCTCTACTAGGAAAACTGGAAAATTGTCATACTGCATGACATAGTTTAACTATATGTAATAATTTGTAGACTTTCCAACAGATGGACAGGCCTGAAGTTATGCACCGAATGTTAAGCAATTAAGCGAGTGTAGGTGACAAGACTTATGAGTTGAAATTGCAATGAATGAGGAATGGGGAATTAAAATGTACTCTTAGCTAAACCTGTATTTGAAGAAAAATTGTAAGACATTAGAAATACAGTAGTGTCAGGGAGCCGGGAGCTCCCTCCAGGGAGGTAGTCTGGATCGAGGAGGAAGCCCTCTTGAGGGAGCAAGGTTGCGGTGTCCAAAGGGTTAATCAAAGGAGTAGTCAGAATCCAGGCAAGAGTTCACAGGCAGGTGGATAACAGCAAAGTCCAAAGTCCAGGCAAGGGTCAGGATAATAATCAGGAACAGGATTATAGCAAAAGTAGCACACAGGGAACCCAGGATAAACTCAGGGAAAGTTTCCTATACTTGGGCGCCATTCTGGCGTCTTGGTAGCGTTTTTATTTTGAATTTGGCGCCATTGTGACGTCATTGGCGTCCTTGCACCGTCGTCGGCGCGCTGACGTCATCGCGCCAGCGCCGCTACCCACGTGGCGGCCAGCTCCTGGAACTGCTCCGGGCGGCGATCGTGACAAGTAGTAAGCAATTTAAAAAGTCATCATTTGTGGCAAACAGCCCCTTTAATGTATATTACACACAGTTGCACATATATAAACTGAAGCTCAAATTTTGATAAATAGGCCTCATGTGGGGGAATGTAATAAAAGTAATAAAGTAAATGAAATACAATATTTGCAATGCAAAAAGTTATGCCTTTGTGTAAAAAGTCTGAAATGACTGGGCACTGCACAATTACAATGCGCAATGCAGTAACAGTGTAAAGAATTTTTATTCTTATTTATGCAAAAAGAGTTACAGTATATGCAAATGTGTGTGTGTAGCATGTATTTCATTTTTTAAATACTGTATATTTGACAGTGATGTAGAGTGCTGTTTCAGTGAGGGATAACTCTAGCTATTAGTTGGTCATTTTAGAATTGGGTGGGAGAAGCCAGGAATTTCCAATTGGCCAGGGGTCTCAGGTGAGTTCCTTGGTCCATGAAAGGGACGGGGAATTTCTCTTTGAACTCCAATTGCTGGGAGGGGTAGACATGCTTAGGCCTCAATAGGACGATGAAGGAAACAGGGTAGAAAGATTAGCTGGTTTGTGGGTCAGCTTCTTTAATAGCTCACTGTTTGAGTGAGAGTCAGGTTTAGGCTCACTAGTTGATTATCCAGGGTTTCCACTAAGAGGTGCAAGGGTTAATACCCTAGGAATAACCAGACAGTGTAGGGAATATAGTGAACAGGCTCAGAGAATGAGCATCACCACCATGGGGCCTTGTACTCTGAGGCTGGACACCTGTTATTGAATATTATAGTTTGCTGTAATTATCACCGTGCCTGTTGCCATTAACATCAGGGAAGTTAATATAGGAATATAACATAGAAAGTACAGTAATTTGCTGTGTACCATCCTGAAGTAACATCTGATAAACTTTTGAGACAATCTCTTGCTGAAAACGTCTAGTGTGACGTGTTAGCAATAAAGCAGTTAACTAGGTTTTTAAGAACCCCTGATGACGAGTGAGGGTCCACTTGAGAGAGAGTTACATGTACGCCATGCTCATTGGGAGAAATAACATTACAGTAACACAGATGGCTCAAAAATCTGACTAGTCTCCTCATTTGTAGTGGTGTGCACAAATGATTTCTCTAACAAAACATCAATCACTACTAGTGATGGGCGAATCTGACCTGTTTCGCTTCGCCAAAAATTCTGAAAATGGCAAAAATTTGCCCAGATGCATTAAAGTTTATGGGCGTCTAATTTTTTTGTCAACATTTTTTTCACCAATTGAAGTCTATGGGAGTCATTTTTTCAGCGAAACTTAGCAAAAAATTTAGCTAACAACTAATCACTACTCATTTCTGTGTTTGTGGTAAATTATACAAACATTTTTAGCAAGGCAAGTACACAGCCAAAACCAACAAACATACAAAATCCAAAACTCATTTTTTCACTGCAAAACTTCTCATGAGAACGATGCCTATATCAAGCCTCATTAAGTATCAGCCAGTTACCTTATTCCAGGTAGGAGAGGAATAAAACTGTACGGATTATTGACTGCGTTCTGATGACTATAACTAATAATTAACATCCATTAATGTGAATGCATGTTATCTTTTGCTTCAGGCTGGGGTGCTTTGATGTGGAATGCCTTGTAGATTTCATCTCTAAGCACTGAAATGATGAACTCTTTTATAATTTACAAAGTCATGATTAGTTGAAAGTACAGAAATTAGCAGATGAATTTAAAATTGTAGTAGACAGTGGGAAATACTTTAAATTTGCAAACTGTTTGTTTGGGACACCTGGAAAAAACCCAGACTTGCTTCCCCGGCTGACCAGCTGTTGTGCCCCTGTGCATCGTTTTTCTCACATTCTTGTGCACATGCGCACACTGGAGTTTATAGGTCAGGAGTGAGCCCCAAGGGACTGCCAGCAGGGCCATTCATTTAGCAGCCCCAGTGGAACCCCAAGGCCCAGTGGCCCCAACTGCCATATAGAATGCATGTTCTTCATAATCTTCACATTGACAAACCAGTATCAGTAGGGCAGAAATTGGTATATGCCATTGTTATATGGTATATATAAATATATTAAATATAGAATAGAAGAGCTACTAATATTGATTACCTTTGGTAAAATAGACTTGACGAACCTTAAAAGTGGACCACAAATGGTGGTCTAAAGATAATGCCTCCAACGAGACACTGCAGGAAAAGGATAGAAATTTGTAGATCCCTCACTTATGATTGACAGTTTATTTTTTGGCACACAGCTGCAACAACACTTGCCTTTTTCTGACTAACACCAATAATATACATTACATATCGTGAAGCTAGCAATACTCTGTTCCATAATATGCACAAATAGTATTAATAATTCACGGGGTACATTTTTCTTTGGAATAATACAGTCAAAGATTGTTTCATGCTTTCACCTTTCAACCTCAGAGATTACTTTATTTACTCTCAGTCAAAAGGATTTTTGTTGTAATGTGACTCCTAAAATTAACCCTGCTGCCTCCAAAGCTGCTTTGAAAAGTGGACCCAAGACCCGTCTTCTTTAGATAACAAAGTATTTAATATAATGAACTTAAAGTAGCATTTTTCAGAATTGCTTATGTGCCATAGCCCTAATGGTCAAGTCTACACGAGCAGATTCGGGGAGATTTAGTCGCCTGTTGACTAATCACCTCTTCTTCTAGCCAACAATCTCCCCGAACTGCCTTCGTGTGTCTTCCCGTCCACTATAATGAAAAGTCGCCTGCGCTAAAGCACCCACGGCTCTTTGTTTTCCTTGTGGGGCGACTTCGGAAAACGAAGAGCCGTGTGTGCTTTAGCACAGGCAACTTTTCATTATAGTGGATGGGAAGACAGGCGAAGGCAATTCGGGGAGATTGTCGCCCAGAAGAAGAGGTGATTAGTGGCCAGGCAAATCTGCTCGTGTGGACTGACCCTTAAGCTACCTTTACACAGATATAATAACATTTAGTTTGACCACACAAACACATGGATGGTTACATTGTACTATGAAAGCATTGTAACCTTATCCTATTCCACAAAATAGAATTAAATGATACGCTTACAGATGGGGATTCGTTAATATCAAAAATTTACACTTCAAATGAGCAAATCCAACATGCAAGTACAGTAGTTTACCACATTCTAGTAAATGGGTCTAGTAAATGGTCACTTCTACAGCAGTTTGAGCCCTTAAGATAGATGGGTTTGTGTTATGAAACCATGTATAGGACAACAATGATCATTATATCATACTCTGTGGAGCAATTTCCATTGGATATGTATGAAAAGATAAAGAGATAGAGAAGATGTAGAAAGATCGAGGAGGTCACAGAGAAATAAATAGAGGAACCCAAGATTTTTCATTTATGTCACCTAGAAACATGATGCAGTGGGGGTCATCCACAGAGACACCAGACACAAGTGCAAGAGGTGTTAAAGGTTCACAATGCGCAATTAAGATTTGCAATGCAATAAAAGCCTAATGAAGAATATTACATTGCAAATTTTTATTCTCAAAGTTTTGAAGCTCAATAATATACATTTAATTCCTCCATTGATGATGAAATATCACATCAATATCACTATTATGTCCCTGGTAGTGAAGTTTATGTTTAACATGTGAAGTCGGTGGACTCTGGCCAGGTTTCTTATTTGTCTACAACAATTATTTTTCATGTTTTTTAAATATGGTTTTTAAATAGTAATGTGTGAATTTGACCTGTTTTGCAAAACAAGTCAATGGGAATTTGTCTGTACTACTGCACAATTTTTCCCTATTTTTAAATTATTTCCACTCTATAACCCTTTTCTGCCACTTGAAATATAAATAATATAAATGTCTAATTTACCAAACAAAAAGGGCACCTTTCCATGTCTTAATTGTGGCCACTGTACAGGCATCATTAAAGGTGATTATGTTGAGCATCCCCAAAAAGGCACAAAATATCATACAAAGGGATACAAAGGGCTTTATGTATACCTGTAACTCCCATGGAGTAATCTATTGCTTGAAATGCCCATGTGGCCTTGCTTATATTGGCCAAACAAGTAGACCCGTAAAAATAAGGCTAAACGAACATAAGGCTGCCATCAGGAATTATAAACAACCACAAAAAGAACAGACTAAGGAGGCTAGTGGAAAAAAGAAAACACAATAAATTCGCCTGGCACGAATTTGTGGCGAATTTCAGCGTTCAGCACTGGCGAATAAATTCATGAATCTCCAGCAAAAATTTGCCAGCGAAATTTCGCCAGGGTCAAAAAAATTCTGGATGCGCGTCCAAAAAGTCATTTGTGTCAAAATCGATGCACGTCAACACTATTTGGGCGCCCATTGATTTTAACGCCAGTGACAAAATTGATGCAAGCAACTTTTTTGTCAATTTCTGATTTTTAGGATTTTTTGCAAAAATTTCAGATTTTCACGATTTTTTGTGAAACTTTCTGATTTTCAAGATTTTTTCGTGAAACTTTTCAATTCTCACGATTTCTATGTGATTTTTTTGCAGTTTCGCAAATTTTTCTGGAAATTCTGGACCTTTTCGGAGAAGCGGAACGGGAGAAATTCGCCCATCCCTACATTTTGTCGCTACAAACACAGGCACCAAGAGGTTTAAATGAGATATTCAGTCTTGTATGTTACTTGTAACTTTTTTTCATGTTGTTTTTTTCATTCGTTTCCAATTTTTTTACAGATTCTTCTAATTTGATATTTTCCGATGGAAAATAATAAGCAATCAATAGGAGTTGGTCATTAGATTATTAACCCTTTCATCAGGCCTTTTATATTGTAATTTGGTCTTGTTTAACTACAAATCTCTGTAGGATGAAATTTACATGAACTTTACCTAAGTGTTCTTTTTGAACTCTGGACTTGTTTATATGTATTTTTTTAATATTTAGCATTTCTTTAAAAAATTTTTTAACTTGCTTGGCTTTTCTTTGGGAGCAGTAGGAACCAACTGTCTGTGGTTAAATCTTTGTTGCTGTATACAGTATAGCTCTAATTCTTATATCTGTTTGTATGGGATATTAAATGCTTCTCAACCAGTATGTGTCAGACTCTCTTTTTCACTACTGCTCTTCCCTTTAAGTGTCTAGCGACACATTTTCTCAGTTGCTGAAATGTTTCTATTATTATAGCTTATTGAGGTTCCAGCAGTGATACCACAGAGATTACATTCAATAGAACAAGTAACTACTTCAAATGAGAATCTCCCAGGCCACGTAACCTTTATGTGTCAGCATTGATTACCCATCACAGAGCATATTTAATCTTTTATATTTTAGGGGTAAAAGAAACAACGTGCAAAGGAAACATACGTGTGTTTGACGGTTTCTTCAGACAGTTGGAAAAACATGAATTAAAATCCAAGAACATATTACATTCCTGCTATATGCAACCAAGAAAGGAATCACTAGCATGGTTTCTCTCACAGCCATTGTCAATATTAAATCTTCAGTTTGAGTCATGAAGAATGTGATTGTACTACAAACACAAAATTGTGCATAAATGTTCATATAAATAAAGTGATGTGAAATCTTCAGATCTTCTGCTTTATATATTGTTGGTGCTTCCCTGTGGAGTCTCTTGTTTGGGTACTCAATACCTTTGAAGAAGAGCAATACAAGTGGAGGTACAGCAAGAAAATCTGTGGCATTTACAAACTATTTGGAGTCACTGTTTAGTAATGACCCTCTTTTTTTCATTGGTAATATGGCCCCTAAATGCAGCATTTTCATTCTGAAGTAAGCTTCATCTTTATGAACCAGAAATCAGCATAACCTAAGACAAAATGCATAATAACATAATAATCAGCATTGACAGATCTAGTATCAAGTTAAATGCATTTATATTTGCTGATATATACAGAAAATATCACGTTTCCCTTCATCGCCTCTAAAGAGAAGAATGGGTAGAATCATTGGGGGAGGGGTGCAAGATGTCAGGTACCTGCCAATGATTTTAGTCACTTACTTTCCCCTGGGTCACACTCCTTTTCTAAAAAAAAATGCACCAGCACAAGGTACTACCACACTCTGTGTCCTAAATATCCCAGATGTTGTACTGGGCACAGTATTTGACTCTTTTTACCAATTTCTGTAATGCTCATGCAAATCAGCTTCAATAGTTACAGGGGATGGCTGGGACACATAACCAAATAACAGCATGGTGTTCTCAAGTAATGTACCCTGGGCTGTTTTTTTTTTAAAAAAGAAGATAATTGGCCTGGAGTAGAAGGTAAGTTACTAGAATCACTGTGGGTAGCTAAAAATGTTTATAAATAATCATCATGCAATCATAAAAAATAGGTTTTTGCATATGGTGACCATACAGTAGACACACCTAGGTGCCTATAATCATTGTCCGGAGCCCAGTCATTATACTTTTACTTCTCTTTTAACAACTGTTACTAAAATCTTTTTAGGGTTTATGAACTTTAAGTACTTTGTAGACAAACATCTGTATTAAGGCTTATTTCTTAATAATAAACAATAAGTAAGATGTAAGGTGAGAATCTAAACAAAAAGGTAAACTGTTGTATTTATAATATTGCAGTTTTATAAATTTGCTTCTAATTTTACACAAATATTTCCCTGGAGTAAAATTAACAATGCATTTTTATAAATAAGCCCCCAAAGAAAGAGTGTTTGCACAAAGAAGGGTCAATAATACACATTTAATTGGCTTGTGTTTTCTAAATAAGGTTGTCATTAAGATGCCGTTCCTTTGAAAGAGTTTGAGATGAATATAATGTGAATATTTCTTAATTTGGTCATGGCACTGATATGAAGGCTAGGTTTAGACAGTTATAGTGTACACAGTAATTGTCTGACAGCTTTATAATGCAGTGCACACATTTTTTTAATTATGTACCCTTTGAACTAAACATCTATAAAATACTGCAATATATTTTAGGCCTACAAAATGTATCCAACTCCTCCCAGTCAGGGTAGTCTAATATTCACTTTAATTTGACTCCGAATTCCATTGGTTTACTATTTATAGTGAGATTAAGGCTGAAATATCGAAATGACTATACCGGACACATCAATAGATGGCTACTGCCCCATACAAATTAAGAAAAACCACAAATATTATTTAATTGAGGAGATTCAGTGAGAGTGTACTTGTATAATTAAAAAAACACAAAGTTATTAAAGATGCATCAAATCAAGGATATTTTGTTCATATAGTAAACTGTCAAGACTTAAATATATCCTTATATATGAGATAATACCTGTATTATTTTTCATAGCCTTTTACAGCAGTGAACCTACTGTATGAGTGTTGCTTGACTGATAAACCTGGGTCACTTCAGCTGACCAATGCATGCCATGATGCAATATTGCCACTGCATACTTGGGTGGAATGTAGTGGTCTAATAATAGCAATAATAAACAAAATATGAATCTTGTTTACAGAAATATTGACTTATAAAACACAGGACTGGATTTTTTTACAGACATTTAGAGTGACCATTTTCTTTAACATTTCTCTCAAGACCATGGAATCACAATCACAAAGAAGAGGAACAAGGAAAACCAGACAGTGTGTGAAGTCATTTGTTCCATTAGGAGCGCAAAAGGAGTGGAGGCAAAGCAGAATTAGCATTGACCAGCCAGATAATAAAAACTAGGAAAGTTTCACTGTGTACGTAATGGATGATTGATGAACATTAATGACCATTAAGTTTCTATTTATTATGGTAAGTTGAATAAAGGAATTGGCTGCAAAATGATTTCCCAGAAAATTAAGCAATCAAGGCTCTATTAAGGAGGGATTTATTGTACTTAATATAAAATGACTTTTTCCCCAATGATTCCTCTACATAATCTATGTCTTGCGCGACGGTCGCCTGTCGCCTGAGCAAATCCCAAGTTAAACAATATAAGATGCAATCACCATTCTCATTTTTGCAATCAAGTTAAATCTACTTAACAGAGCCAAATGACAGGACACAAATTGTATAAAACACTTGCTGCAATAACCTTGAGGTAGAGGTTGAGGGACAACCTTGAGGAAAGAAATATCTGATAGTCTTATCCAGTAAAGATCATATATAACCTTAACTATAGTGTCACATTTTTATATTACTAAATGCAAATATTTATCGTCTTTAGCTTCACAACCACATACCAATGAGATGCTTCATGAAAGCAAAGTAACTAACAGGAAAAATAATTTGGGCAAATTTCTATTGTTAGTCAATTTGCAACCACTAGCTCTAACTTTGGCCACAATGTTACTGACCAAAATATCATTGGTAATGAGAAACCTATAAGGCAATCAAAGGCAAAAAGAGAACAGAATAAACCCCCAGAACCAAAGGGCAAAACCAATTTATCAAAAAATTATGCTGTAGCTCAAAATTAAACATACGCACATGCAGACCCCACACTGTGGAGAACTATGGGGTCTACTATGAGACAATTTTTTGGTAAATTAGTTTTGCACAATGTTACTGAGCCATGATTGCAGGAAGGCCATGGTTTCCTATTGGGTAGTAGGTTGAGACCCTAGGATGAACCCAACACAAAAATAATAAACTGACTTGACAACTGAAACTGCATTACCCCTACAAAGTACATAACCTTTTTTGGCTAATTAATTTAGGCATGATCGTAAACATCCATTTATAGTCTACATATACAAAATAGTAAGAACAGTACAGCTCTCTTCAAAAAATAATTTCCCTCCATAAAATCTCTTAAAGAAGAAGTATGTTAAATTCAATATATTGAATTATGTTAAATTCAATGTATTGTTGATGGGGTAGGGGTGTAAATATACTTAAAGCATATACCTTATTTTTAGCATTTACTTGAACCACACTCAGATATTTAGGAACAGCAGACTGACAGTACAATCCTAATCCCATCAAATGTGTCAGTTATATTACAATTTATTTTTGAAATAATAGTTTTTATTTTAGCTTTTTAAAAGGCTGCAGCAGTGTGAAGGAAAAATATGGAGGTGACATTGATCAATGTTCCTTAGAAAACTGCATTATTTATCTGTGCCACCGCTAGCACATGCAGATTGGCAATGTCTATCATTGTAGCGTAGCCTGTTATAACCTCTGTTTGTTCCGAGTAATCTTTCGGACATATGCAGAAAATTGCCAATTTATCTGAAAAATAGAAGGACTAAGGGTATGTGTCTTTTGCCTCTGTGACGGCAGGCCTCAAGTGACAAATAAAATCGCTGTATGTGCTTCAGCCGAAAAACATTTGATCTTAACAATCAGGTGTCATCAACAGAACTTCTAGATATCATCTAAGAGGTGAAAAGAATTCATTAAGGTACTTCAGACTGGAAAGTTTGATAAATGTCAGTCTAGGCAGGTAATGCAACAGAGCAGACAAAGCCTTGTTACCTACAGTATATACCTGTTTGTAAATAATTGCTATATTATTTCATAAGGACAGGTGCCTTGCTAACAGCATGATGTTAACAGAGTGATCCCTGTTACAATCACAACCAACTTTGTTAAACTGATTGCAGGTGTGATGGTTCTTTCGTATGTGCCAGGCAGAGGTTCTGAGGGCATCTATGCTCACTGTAGTTGTTATGCAGTGGTAACGTGTTGTGGAATTTCAGCCATTGAAGACCACTTGATGTGGAAGACACATTTCATTTGAGACAAGCTCCATGGATTCTGAATTCACAAAGAGTCAAAACCCCTGAATAAAGGAATCACAGAGATGTATAGACTTGGGAACTTATGACATGAGAATGTGTTGGAGTAAAAGGGAGTCACCAGTGGGAGAGCATAGCGACATCTCTTTGCAGTAAAAAAACAATAAAAAACATATTAACACGTGGTTTATGCTTGCCTAGTAAGCATCAAACACAGGACACCACCGCATTTTACAAAGAAAAAAGCAAAGAACGGCTCTTACAGCCAAGCAGGTGACTCTGCCCTCAAGGCCAGGGTACTAGTGACCAAGGCTAGCTTAAGAACAGAATCCATCCAAGTCAGGGGGGTCCCCGGGGAATCTGCATACACAGAATTGTATTCTCTATCATAACAAAATAGTAATTTCAGTGACTAATACAGTATGGCAACTAACATCAAGAGAACAGAGGCCTGAGTCAAATTTAATTTACAGATTGGGGCAATGACATTGTTAGATTTTACAAAGTGTGTTTATTAGAACAAATATTTATTTATTTTAATTTCATTTAGAAATTCACCGAAAATTGAAGCCCGCCTCAAAGTTTGGACGCGTGTCCAAAAAGTAGCTTGCGTCAATTTTGCCGCTGGAGTAAATGTCAATGGGCGTCCAAACAGTGTTGACGTGCAGCGATTTAGACGAGAGTGACTTTTTTTTTTTTACGCCAGTGAATTTTCACGGGAGATTTGCAAATTTATTGGTTGGCCGCGAAACATGGTAATTTGCCGTGAATTTGCACCAGGCAAATTTATTCTCCCATCACTACCAACAGCACTTTTAATAGAATTTAATTACTCCTATGCTAACTGGCTACTCAAAGTTCTGTGTTGCCAGTTTAGTATGCTACATAGTTAAATAGTTACATAGTTAAATTGGGTTGAAAAAAGACAAAGTCCATCAAGTTCAACCCCTCCAAATGAAAACCCAGCATCCATACACACACCCATTTCTACTTTTAATTATATTCTATATACCCATACCTATACTAACTATAGAGCTTAGGGGCAAATTCACTAAGCACCGAAGCACCTAACGCTAGCGTCAATTCGCTAGCATTGGTCATTTTCGTTACTTCGCAAATTCACTAACGAACGCTGGCGTAGTTTCGCTAGTGTTACTTCGCACCCTTACGCTTGGCGAATTTGCGCAACAGACGTAACTACGCAAATTCACTAACGCGCTCATTGTACTGAACGCTACATTTTACGCTAGACTTCCTTCGTCACCTCAGACCAGGCGAAGCGAAATAGAGTAGATAGGGATTGCTTCAAAAAAAGTTAAACGCTGGCGTTTTTTCTATATTATGGGTGATAGGCTGAAAAAGATTGAAAAACATTTTAGGGCTCCCCTCCTTCCCCCCTACATTTCCTAACTCATGGCAACTTAACTATACAGTGGGCACATGTGTAGGGCAAAATAAAAATTTTATTTGATGTTTTGAAGGTTTCCCAGGCATTTGTAGTGCTGCTACATATTCCTCCATTGAAATTTGAATTTGGCGCCGTATGCAAATTAACCATCACTAGCGTAACTTCGCTTAGCAAATCAACGCTAGCGCAACTTCGCAACCTTACGCTACCCCTGAGCTCAACTTTGGATTGTAGTGAGTTTGCGGAGCGCTAGCGAAACTACGCCTGGCGAAGTGTGGCGAAGTGCGGCGAAGTGCAGCGAAGTTATGCCTGGCGCAACTATGAATCTTAGTGAATTTGCCCCTTAGTTTTTATGATATTTTGATATTATGTCTGTCCAAGAAATCATCCAAGCCATTCTTAAAGGCATTAACTGAATCAGCCATCACAACATGTGTATGATTACATATTAGAACTGTCATTCTGGTGTCTGATTTCTGGCACAAAGCACACTGTACATGTCAAAAAGAAAAGGGTGTGGCTGCAGTTAATCCAAGGTTGCATTTCCTGACCATTCCTTATAAATGTGCTAAACTGTTCTCTCTTTATGATGACCAATCTACTTTTTCAACCTACAATTATGCTTGATAACAAACACCACAGAAATATGCTCATGCCAAATTCACAAAAGCAGCAAATTATTTGTAACTATAACTTCTGTCATTTTTGGGCAACTTTCTCCCTTTAGAAGAAGAACTTTTGGTATTGCGTTCATTAAATCACTTCCTTGGTTAGAAATGAGCTCTAATTACAGATTTCTCTGCATGAACTTTATATCTTTCTCTCCAGCTACTCTGTTTTCTTTCTCTCTCCTATGTTTCCTACTAATGAGTTTATAAATCTAATACTTTCTTCCCATAAAAAAAATGGCAACTCAGTATCTGCCTTCCAAACTTTTTAGCTGCCATACCTGTGTTTTTATCTTCAGAATTTTTCTTTTATTATCTTTATTTATTTTTTGTTACTGTCCTTTTCATTAGATTTTGCTGCATCACCATTTATCAGGAATCAGCATATTTTTTGCTGTAGAATGATCTCATTTAATGTTACATAGAAGCCTTTCATCGAGCAAGCATTATTAAAACTATGAATATACTTGCCAAACTTAATGCTGAACATTTGCATTAAAGTGTCTGTTTGGTTGTTACCTTGGGGTGATTTAAGTGATGTTCTTGTGGAGGGTATAAAAAATGCATCAGTTTATTACAATCATACCCTCCTATTTACATTTTTTCCTAAACATAAAATAAGAATATGATGTGGAAAAAAGAATCTAACACAATGCTGACCTCGATTCATTGAAATGGTGAGTAACAATTGCTGTTAGGCAATAAGATAAGTCTAGAAAATGTATTTATTTTAACAACTTTTTTCTTATTAAAGTTTTTTTGGACAATTTATTTTGCCAAATGTATCACCTGGGGTATCTCTCTCTCTCTCTCTCTCTCTCTCTCTCTCTCTCTCTCTCTCTCTCTCTCTCTCTCTCTCTCTCTCTCTCTCTCTCTCTCTCTCCAGAGCAAATACAGCAATCTTACCTAAAGCAATTGAGCAAGGTTTTCAGACATGAAATGCTCATAAATTGATATGCTATTCCACTGCTTTTGTATTTTCCTATGCACATTAAATATTAATTATGTTTGTTTAATGTTCTTGGCAAGAAGCAAACACAAAAATACAGGAATCTTATATATACAAAATGCTGTGTAACAGGTGACAGGTGACTGTAAAAAAACAGAATATACAAATCACATAATATACCCTTTAGATGTAAAAAACAACATGTGTTTTTGCCAGACCCAAATGGATAAGTACAATGTGTTCTTTTTGGTCAGTGCACAAGTATAAGTATAGTTAGAAACCCATTCTCCAGAAAGCTATGAAATACCGGAAGGCTATTTTTCCTACACTGCTTAAATTCATGTTGGTGGCAAAATAACATTTTAAAAAACATGTTTAAATGTTTTTAGTAACTTTAATAGGACATTGTCAAATTACAGAAAGAACCCTTAATCCAAGGTCCCACTTATTTCAGATAATTGGCCCATACCTGTAATATAAACTTAATCTAAAGTTTCACATTAAATGCCATATATTACATGCAAATTTAATGTAATGCTTTTGGTTTGGGTTCTGTCATGTTTTTTATGGTGTAGTTTTTATTTGTAAAAATGACACTGTTTGCACTGCAAATAATTAACTCATTCCACTCAACAAGTGTATTTTTTTAATTGTAATATTGGTGTGTAGGCAGCCATCTCAGGTCATTTTGCTTGGTCATGTGCTTTCAGAAAGATACAGCATTTCATGATGGAACTGCTTTCATTCAGACAGGCTATTGTTTGTCCATCTCAATGTAACTGAGGAGTCGCAGTGGGACTTGGATTTTTACTATTGAGTTATGTTCTTATATCTATCTTGTGTCAGGGAGCTGTTATCTGGTTACTGTCCCATTGTTCTGTTGATAGACTGCTGGAAAGGGGGGAAAGGGAAGGGGTGACATCACTCCAACTTGAAGTACAGGAGTAAAGTGTGGCTGAAGTTTATCAGAGCACAAGTCACATGGCTGAGGGCACCTGGGAATTTAACAATATGTCTAGCCAAAGGTTAAATCTACAAAAATATTTTGAAAAACTGATGTCAGTGCAGAATTCTGCTGAAGTAGCACTATTAACTGATGCGTTTTGGAAAAAAAACTTGTATACATATAAATATTTAAACATTTATTATAAACATTTTTGAGCAGTATAATGCCATCAGAAGAAAAAAAACTGAAGTAGAATGAATCAACTTTCAGACAAACTGACCCAGGTAACTAGTAACTAGTAAAGTAGCGGAAAAGAAAGGCGAATAATCCAAGAATTAGAACAAATAGAAACTCTCTCATTACACTTAAAGGGATACTGTCATGGGAAAAAAAAATCAAAATAAATCAGTTAATAGTGCTGATCCAGCAGAATTCTGCACTGAAATCCATTTCTCAAAAGAGCAAACAGATTTTTTTATATTCAAGTTTGAAATCAAAACGTGGGGCTAGACATATTGTCAATTTCCCAGCTGCCCCAAGTCATGTGACTTGTGCTCTGATAAACTTCAGTCATGCTTTACTGCTGTACTGCAAGTTGGAGTGATATCAACCCCCTCCCTCCCCCCCAGCAGCTAAACAAAAGAACAATGGGAAGGTAACCAGATAACAGCTCCCTAACACAAGATAACAGCTGCCTGGTAGATCTAAAAACAACACTCAATAGTAAAAACCCATGTCCCACTGAGACTCCTTCAGTTACATTGAGAAGGAAAAACAGCAGCCAGACAGAAAACATTTCTCTCCTAAAGTGCAGGCACAAGTCACATGACCAGGGGCAGCTGGGAAAATGTATAGCCCCATATCAGATTTCTAAATTGAATATAAAAAAATCTGTTTGCTCTTTTGAGAAATGGATTTAAGTGCAGAAGTCTGCTAGTGTAACACTATTAACTGGTGCGTTTTGAAAAAAACATGTTTTCCGATGACAGGATCCCTTTAATGCTTCACCTTAGATATAATTCCATAAACATATATGTGTTACTGAATGTACAGATTTCTTTGCATCTCTCATATCTTTGAGAGGAGGCAAATTCTGTTCATACTGTTAATAAGAACGGAGTCTTTGAAACCTGACATATGTCACTGTTTAACATTTAAAATATTACAGTCACAATCAAAACAGCACATGTCGATAATGTCTAACACATATCTGACGAAAACATCAATAAATCAGCCCTGAAGTGTTCATTATGGCTGTCCTCTGCCAACTATTTATCTCCTTGAAACAATGTTCTTACAACCTTGATGTACGTATAAGAAGGATGGCATTCATACTTAGTCAATTATATGTCATGCCACTGCAAGGTGTCTAGGGGGAATGAAGGTCTTGGTGCTTGGGAAAAAAAAAGTCATCCAGATGGTGCTCAGTTGGACTCATGTCTGTCTCACGCATTAGCATGCATATCACACACTGTTTCCTTTTTTGCTGGCAGCACTAACTTAGGAAGGTGTATTGCATTTATGAGATGTTATATTGACAGCATGCTGTAGGTCTAGACTAGACCAGTCTTTCCTCTGTCTGTTTTGTGCCCATGCAAGTACATGTACGAAAGTTCATGGACAGATACTCACAAATTGCACAAATTCTTTGTGTATACAGTTTTGTGGTGTCCAGTAAAACAGATAAATAGATAGACTTTATTTTATAAACATAAAGGCCAGTTAATTAACTCCTGCAGAAAATGACCATAGTGTGTGTGAATATGATAGACATAAGCTCCATTGGGGCAGGGACAGTGAATGATGTATAATTTCTGAAAAGAGTTATTGAGCATGTCATCACTATAAAAACAATAATTATTGTATTGTACTTCTTGGAAATCCAAGAGGAGCCCCATTGTCTTTGGTGCCTGTAACACAATACATCTGTTAATATTTTATTAGAACAACACACTCTTCATGGAAAGTTCATTTCTGTTTATGGTTTAATGTGGTGACCAGAGACCCATTGTGATATCATTTGACTCCATTCCCATAGAAACCTGCTGAGTTTAAATAGATTATTGTCTTCAAAAATGAAGTAAGTTCCAGCTGATCCATTTTTACGCAGGATTAAACAGGCGAATGCTTTTCACTGTAAAATCACCCTGTATTGTATGCTCTGCGGGACTCCTTACCCAAGAATCAAGAAAAATCAAGATGAGATTCATTCATTTAAATGTCCTCATGAATCTAGCTCTTGAAAACAGAATGTATTAATTCAAAATTTGTGTGACTTAGAAGGACATTACAACTGCTTTCTTTTTTGCGTCCACTTAGTTTTAACTCTTAGCTGATGCAGACAGTATTGTATATGCAGAATACAATATGTAACCTGGGTCTGACTGGGCCGGCACAGTCCCCCTCTCCTGATCTGCTGGCTCTACAAAAAAAAAAAAATTGCGGTAACGCGCAGCGTCATGGACGCATGTGCGCCATGTGAGGACCCCTGGGTTTTTAACCTGGTGGTTGTTGCATTAGGAGGGCTGGGAAGCTGGGGGGGGGTCTGGAGGGGGCCATGGACAGCAGTTCTGGTGGTCCCCGAACCCCCAGTCCTACCCTGCATGTAACCACCACAGGCCTCAGCTTAGGGCATGAAAGCAAAGCATAAGGCACATCACATAGTGGGAATTGATATGGGAACGGGAAGTGTATGTAGTGGAAGGGGTCAGGGTTCGATGGCAGAGTTGCATCCTATTAAATATACAGCCCAATATGAAAACAGTTGAAGAAATACTGCTTCAGTTCAAATGGGCTACAATATAGAGCCAAAATGACCAATCACTCATCAATATACATGAAAATGCAAAATGCAATATATTGAACAGTACATGTCTCCATAAACACATTAACAAGCAGGGATGACACTGTTCCTATAATGGAGCAAAATAAAAAAAAATGGTGTTGTTTTATTAGCATTTCAAAATACATGAATAATTATAGAGCAAACAGCCCCAAAACTCAAGGCATTCAATGACGGTTCCCCCTCCTGTGAATGGTAAAATTTTTTAATTACTAAAAGTCATATATTATTGCTCTTTAAACTGAGAGATTTGAGAGTCATTATCTTTCAAATGATGAGATTTTTGTGGCTCTTCCTGAGCTTTGCTTATTTAGTAGATTGCTTGGCTTCAATATTTTATAATAAAAGTAGCAGGCATTGACAGAGGTCTGGAAAAATAAATTATTAAATGTGTGATAACATCTCGTCTGACATTTATTTCCAGACTGACACAACTTGCTCTACATAGAGATGAATACCAGCTTCCTACAATACAAACAACCCTCATGTACACTATATCTTAATCAATTTAAGTAGAGGTGGCCTGGTTCAGGCTCAAGTAATGCTATTTACAGAAGGAGATACTTTTAATGGATCAAACTAACAATCTAAAATGTGTTCTGCTATGAATCATACAGAGATTGCAGACGCCAGTTCTCTAGATGTAGGGTTATGCAGCTAATATTATTCTACACTAGAATTAGCCATGGACAGGCTGTCCATGGCTAGTAAATGCCCTTAGTACAAGCATATGGTCTCCATTCTGTCTTGGGAACCATACTTCCCATATTTTTCTTTTGTATCCGTTATCTTTATATACTTTATGAATATGTAAATGATTATAATTATTACATGGTGGAGGTATGGGACCTGTTATCCAGAATGGTCTGTTATTTTCCAGATAATGGGCCTTTTTGGATCTTCATACTTAAAGTCAAAATCAATTAAACATTAAATAAACTCAATTGGAGTTGTTTTGCCTCCAATAAGGATCAATTATTATATAAGATAATTATAAATATCTTAGTTTGGATCAAGTACAAGGACTGTTTCATTATTACAGAGAATAAGGAAATCATTTTTAAAATGTTTTAATTAATTGGATAAAATGGAGTCTATGGAAAATGGCCTTCCTGTAATTCAGAGCTTTCCAGATAATGGATCCTGTACCTTTTTAGAATATTAGCAAACATTTGGCATCAAATTAAACAGATTTTTTTTTTGTATTTGCACACGGATTACATTCAAGGACCATTTCCCCTATTTTCTTTGCCATTTGCATGACATTTAACTAATCATGGCTCAGTAAACTCAGGCAACCCCAATTATAATTTAATATATGACTTGATTGTATTTCTCTGTTGTTCCAGAGAAACAAATGTACTAGCAGGGTTGGGAAGGAACTAATTCATTATAAAAACCATACCATTTTATAAAAATGATAAAAACATAAATAATACAATGCATATGGTGTGGTAGAGGTGAAGCACCTATTTCATATGATCATTTTGCAGGGATTACTTAGTTGCATAGTAAGTTAGATTGAAAAAAAACATGTCTATCAAGTTCAGCTTTCTATGTCTTTAAACCTGCCAAAATGTTAGTTGATCCAGAAGACTTAAAAAACAGACTCCAATTTGCCTTAGAGGGCAAAGAAATTCCTTCCTGGCTCAAAGATGTCAATTTGACCAGTTCCTGGATCAATTTTCTCACTTGCTAAAAAGCCACCCAACCCCTTCTTGGAGGTATTTAATGTATCTGCCAGTAAAACTGATTCAGGGATAGAATTCCACAACTTCACTGCACTCATTATAAAAAAAAACCTTTCTAAATATTAAGATGTGACATATTTTCTTCTAATCAGAATTAGTATCTAGTGGAAGGACCTACTAATAAATAACACATTCAATTGTTTATTATATGGTCCCCTTATACATAGCCAGTTTTTCTTCATAACTGAGACATTCTATACACTTTACGAGTCTAGTTGTCCTTCTTTGGATGCTCTATAACTCAATAATATCCAATTTGAGCACCAATGGGGCCTTACCAATGGTTTCTAAAATGGAAGAATGACCCTCTTTACCTATGAATTTATACCCCTTTTAATACAACTCAAGACATTGTTTGCTCTTGCAGCTGCTGGCTGGCATTGCTTGCTACAGCCAAGTTTATTATCTACAAGGACTTTTCTATTATGATTTGTCTAGTACAGTCCCATTAAGGTTATAAGTGGCTTGATATTTTTACAGGTGCATAACATTACATTTATCAACAATGAATCTCACCTGCCACTTAGCTGTCCAAGGTTGGACTTGACTTGGAGAACAATAGATTGTCCTATCCTCTTTCAATAATCATTAACAATATTTTTTTCAGATTTTCTATATGCTGTTATAGCAGTCATTCATTATTATTGTGATTGTATTCTTTATTTCTAAATAATGTTAAGTGTTTCTTTACAGAGATTGATAATATTTTATATCTGCCACTGCCCAAAGTGTACGCTTAAAGGTCATGTGACTTGTGCCTGCACTTTAGGAGAGAAATGCTTTCTGGCAGGCTGCTGTTTTTCCTTCTAAATGTAACTGAATGTGTCTCAGTAGGATATGGGTTTTTACTATTGAGTGTTGTTCTTAGATCTTCCAGGCAGCTGTTATCTTGTGTTAGGGAGCTGCTATCTGGTTACCTTCCCATTGTTCTTTTGTTTGGCTGCTGGGGGGAAGGGAGGGGGGTGATATCACTCCAACTTGCAGTAGAGCAGTAAAGAGTGATTGAAGTTTATCAGAGCACAAGTCACATGACTTGGGGCAGCTGGGAAATTGACAATATGTCTAGCCCCATGTCAGATTTCAAAATTTAATATAAAAAAATCTGTTTGCTCTTTTGAGAAATGGATTTCAGCGCAGAATTCTGCTGGAGCAGCACTATTAACTGATTCATTTAAAAAAAAAAAAAATGTCCCATGACAGTATCCCTTTAATAAAAAATGTGCAAAATTCTTCAACAAAAGAGATTGAGCTTTTGTACCAGCCCAAGGCAACCACGCCCCTTTAGAAGGGGACGTCTGTGCTTCAAAATATGCCCTTGTAGCATCCCATCTTATTTTCTTCTGATTCACTGCACATGCTCTGTCCTACTGTCACTTAATGAGTTTAGGGACCAACTCAAAATATACAGTAGACATAGAATACAAGTGTCACAACATAAGGCTGATTAGCAATTAGAACAGACAAGTACTACATAATCAGTCCTTATATTGCAGGCTAACCTCATTTTTTGCTTGATCATTTGCAACAACCCTTAGCTTCACTTCTCAAAGGCTGCTCAAAGCTCCACTGAGCATGAGAGTGTTGTAGACACTTTCCAAGATAGTGAACCCCTGTGACAAGCTTAGAGGGCTGGATCATTGTTGCTATTGAGAGCTGGTGAAATACGGCATTTTTAACCATTTTCAGTGTGGTTTAGTTCTCCTTTAACTATCTTTCTGAGGATCCTTCAACAGCTTTAAAGCAATATGTTTTGAACCACAAATGAATATGAGAGGTAACCAGGGAAGCTGATACTAGGCCATATTTTAGATATTTCCTAAAAAATCATAAATTATTTACAGTAATTCATAGTACAGGTTTGGGACCCATTATCCAGAATGCTCGGGACCTGAGGTTTTCCAGATAATGGATCTTTCCATAATTTGGATTGTCTACTAGCCTTAAGTCTACTAGAAAATCATGTAAACATTAAATAAACCAAATAGGCTGGTTTTGCTTCCAATAAGGATTAATTATATCTTAGTGGGGATCAAGTACAAGCTACTGTTTTATTATTACAAAGAAAAAGGAAATCATTTTTAAAAATTTGGATTATTCGGATAAAATGGAGTCTATGAGAGACAGCCATTCCATAGTTCGGAGATTTCTAGATATTGGGTTTCCTGATAAGGGATCCTATACCTGTATAATCTGGCAATTGGAAATCAACTGCTGATGACATTTCTAGATAAAAATAACAGGATGGTCTTTTTCCAGGTTGCTATAGCTTCTGTGCAGAGTCAGTCAACATAAGTTATTTTGACATTACTATTGCTGACGCATATAAATATTCTAGTTTAAGAAATAGAACGAAAGTAACTTTATCTTGCAGTGCCGCTATTTGAACTGGGCAACTTTTTCTTTCTGTACCTTTACTAAGACAACAGAGAATCTATAAATTGCTAGGATTGAATTTCTCCACAACAGGCATTTGTACTGGAAACGTGCATGAAAAATGTATCCAGTGTCAAAAAAGCATTCATCTGCAAAGAGATATAATACCATCTTCTAAGACTGATCCTTGGATTTGTGCTAGAGAGAAGAAAACACTGAGAGTGCATAAATCCTTGGCAAATCTCCTTTCCTGCTGTTCTAGAAAATGTGCCATTACAATGGCACCTTTATTGTACTGTGGGCAATGTATATGTCTGTGAAAGGTTTTATTTCGAAAAAAGGGTATTAAGCCCGTGTACTATTCATTTTCATTTTGTTTACAATGCATAATGTCTGTATTCCAGAACTAAATTATTTATACAACACTAAAACGGTTTTATTCCTTCACACAATCCAAATTGAAAAAAAAAACCTTAGCTTGCATTTAACTAGAAGAGAACAATGTCTTTTGAAATTTGGATTTCTTAAATGTCCTTCTTACAGGCTTTATATTAAGTAGTGTAAAGAGCAAGTTATCAATTTTTTAACTGCTGTAATTCAAACATACTCTTAGGGGCCGATTCACTAACTTCGAGTGAAGGATTCGAAGTAAAAAAACTTCGAATTTCAAAGTTTTTTTTTGGCTACTTCGACCATCGAATGGGCTACTTCGATCTTCGACTACGACTTCGAATCGAATTTAAAAAAAACTTTGACCCCCTAGTTCGCCATCTAAAAGCTACCGAAGTCAATGTTAGCCTATGGGGAAGGTCCCCATAGGCTTGCCTAACTTTTTTTGATCGAAGGATATTCCTTCGATCGTTGGATTTAAATCCTTCGAATTGTTCGATTCGAAGGAATAATCGTTCGATCGTTCGAACGTACTATCTGCGCTTAATCCCAGTCGAATAACGAGGGTTAATTAACCCTCGATATTCGACCCTTAGTGAATCAGCCCCTTACACTACTCTGCTTAATATCCTCAACATAGAGGACTGAATTTATAAATGTGGTAAAAAGCTAAGACTAAGGGGGTTATTTGCTAAACTCTGAAAAAATCCAGAAAAATTTGTGATTTCTTTAGCATAAAAGAAGATGGAAAAGTCTGAATCAGAAAATGCGGCATCTCAGACCTGTCAAGGTTGCATACAAGTCAATAGGAGACGTCCCAATGATTTTTTGATGTGCGCTGTGTTTCCTGAAAAATGTCAGAGTTTTCAAAATAAAGCATGTAAAATTTAAGTTTTTGGGTGCAAAATCAAAATAAATCATGAAATTCAGATTTTTTCATTTTCAGGAAAATCTAATAATAAATACGGTGAAAAAACCTGTGCGGATTAGATAAATTGAGATAAACTCGGGCTTTGATAAATAACCTCCTAAAATAACATTTCCTACATTGTCCAAACCATCATCATCAATGGGTAAAAAATGTATTTGCTTTGCAAGCGGAACATTATATACTTATGCTCACTGACTGAAGAGAAGCTACATTCTACAGCTATAGAATCCCTTATCCGGAATCCTGATATCCAGAAAGCTCCGAATTACGTAATGGCTGTCTCCCATAGACTCCATTTTATCCAAATAATCCAAATTTTTAGAAATGATTTCCTTTTTCTCTGCAATAATAAAACAGTCGCTTGTACTTGATCCAAACTAAGATATAATTAATCCTTATTGGAAGCAAAACCAGCCTATTGGGTTTATTTAATGTTTAAATGAATTTCTAGTAGACTTAAGGCATGAAGACCCAAATTACGGAAAGATCCATTATCCGGAAAACCCCAGGTCCTGAGCATTCTGGATAACAGGTCCCATACCTGTACTTGTACCATATTATGCAGAGACGGGAAAGAGAGGAGGCCCTAGAAAGCACCTCAAGATTCTCACTAACATACAGTCATCAGTAGAAGATAGAAAAGACAGACAGTTATTCTTGCAATTATATTCCTCAAATAACTCAGTTCTTAATTGAAATCTTATTACTAGCATGCGCACAAATACTACACCCTCATGCTGTACTTTGAGAGCTTTACTTACAATAAGGTAGAGGTTGAAGTAATATGTGTAGCAATGACAAAGGATTAAGAATGATGATGTTTGAACTGTTTTCATTGGTTGCATAGATGTAGTGCAGTGGCCCCAGAGTATTAACCATACAGTAGGAGTTTGAAAAGTATGACCTAAAGCAAGACAGGAGATACTGTACATATTCATTTAAAGGATACACATTTATTTAAAGGGAAAGGTAAGGTACGTAAAGGTACAAAATACAGTGACTGTGGATGAAAGGTTTCATAAAAATCAAACTTTTGGCACTTCTGATGTGCATCCTCTGTATCCTGCCCCTCCAAATTAACTATCCACCCTTTGTATATACGACACAACACTTCCAATTTTTAAAATGGTCCACTCAAAATGGAAGTAAAACAGGATGGCACTTTCAATAATGAAGTTTTGGCCAAAACGGGGACATAACCTAGTACTTGTTTTGTGAAAAACTATTATGCCAATATGGGAGACCACAACCAGGGTAATCTGTATGCACTATGCTTCATAATTACCTTTCCTTCTCCTTTAAGCAATACCTTTCTTTATGTCTCAGAGTGACTTAGGAAACGCTCAGTTGAGTTTTCTTCCCATATCCCTGCAAGTTTGTGTGTAACAAAGTCTCTCCACAATAAAAAATGAATACCTAAGATTAACACATGGGTATTCTTCTTGGATGAAGAAAGACCATTCCTGCTTACTTCATTTGGTTTGGCCTTTTTCCATGGAAACCGTGGCCTTAACTGAAACATGTCCTTGAAGTTTCTCCTTGTTGGCGAATAGCATCTAGTTTTCTTTTAAATCATATGGAGCACATGAGTCTAATAGGTTTGATATATGAGATACTGGAAGCCACACCTATGTGCATCCTATAGTGTTGCTACTAAATATATAAGTATTACATACGCTCAGAAGCTCAGCGCATATACATGTGAATTTGCCAGTTATCATGCCATTGCACATTTTTCAAAGAAGAAATTTCAGCTATTAAATTAAGTTCTAGCAATATAGCCATTATTTCACTACTTCTTCTATGATATATATATATATATATATATATATATATATATATATATATATATATATATATATATATGATATATATTAGATTTTTATCAGTGCCCTTCAAATGGATGTAAACAAATTTATTTCTTTTTATGCTTCATGTGGAACAGCATATCCTGTGCAATCTGCTTTAGATGGCATGGCTTTTGTTCTGTCAAGATGTTTACATGGCAACGAGAGACATCAAGTAGGTAATTTGATGTTTGCCAGCCCCTTTTGGGACATTTGCTTGGAGTTGTTTATTAAGATTGTGATATGCTGCATGATATTGCCATTGATCAGCAGAGATTTTCTTTTAACAAGAAATTTTCAAGTGGCATGACTAAAAGCTACATTTTTTGTGATCTTGCTTTTTTTAAGGTTATGCCATTTAAAAAAAATAGTTTTCTCGTCATGATACAAAAAAATTAAGAGTTTAGAAATAAATAAAAGTGGGAACTGGGGTTGAGAAAAACCACAAATAAACAATGTTAAAGTTCAGCCTGTCCTTCAAGACTGGACTTGTTTTGGTCTTCTTAGACTCAGGGAAATATTAACAATGATCAACGAAGCTTTTGTTACAACTGCCGACTTTCCTTGTCAATTCCTCCTTTACTCGTCGATGTATTACATTATGGCAAGGATAAATGTGTTTATCGTTGCCACTGTGCATCCCCACCTGTGACATTTTTGACCCTTTAAAACTCAATAGAATGAAAGTTGACATGATTTATTCAGTATCCACATTTATATCTTGGTCTGGTGTGTCTTCGTTGATTCTAATGCAGTTTTAATTGTTGAATTTATAGGATTCTAATTAATGTCAGTATGAATGTGAGGGATGATTTGAGCATGCAGAATTTGAGAAGCTGCAGCTTGATTAATTCAGAGATGTCCTAAAGATAGGCAGGATCATTGCAGTTAGCTCTCACTTCAATGGCATTATGGCACAATAGGTACATTTTATAGTTTAACCATATTGGTGCTAGCAGCATTAGTAATAGGACTTGGCACAGCCGGAAATATAAAATCTGTGGAGCTGACACTATGGTACTTTAGTGCCAGCACCTTAGATTTTACACTCTACCAGTGCCAGGCCTAGCCAGCTGGGCACCCTAGGCAACCCACCTTTGGGAAGGCTTGAGGGCTTGAAGAATGAATAGGCAAAAGAAAAGGTATGTGCCAGTTGCCCCCCTTCTGTGCACCCTAGGGATGTGCCTCTTCTACCTACTCCTAGTTCTGGGTTGCACTCTATAGCACTTAAAGTGGACCTGTCACCCAGACATAAAAAGCTGTGTTATAAAAGACATGAAATCCAAATTCTTTTTTTTTTATTTAAGCATTCATAACTAATTTAAAAATTTCAGCTGTCAATCAAGTATTGCCTGCTCCTCTTCTTTGCCTTAATCATAGAGGGCGGGGCAGGCAATTACTTTCACTTTCCATTCAGCACTTTCCATTCAGCACTTCCTAGATGTCACTGTTCTCCCCACATTCCCCCAATTCTCTTCACCATTTAATTGTGTAGCCAGGGCATGGGGATGGACATCAGGTCCCCCATTCTGGTGCACAAACAAGTTTATGAGATGATACAAGGCTTGTCTTAATAACAGTGTTAACAAAATGGCTCCTGCCTGCTTGCTATAATTATGAATTCCCAGATGGAAGGAAACAAGATTCAAATACATTTTACAGTGTAATTAAAGTTCATTTTGCTTGACTAACAGGATAAAATTGGATCTGGGAATATTTTTTTTTTTTGGGTGACGGGTCCCCTTTAAAGGGGCAGCATGCCTCTTGTTCAACATTAGTTCAGTGAATAGTGCAAGTGCCTAAGCAAGCATTTCTTGGGCTAAACAGGGCAAACAGGGAATATAAAGCTCTTTCATGTTTGGTTCTTGCGAGGTAGGTCATTAGATTATCACTAAGCAACCCTTTCCCATCACCATATGCTGTGACTGTTTTGGCTAACATATAAAAAGAAGGTCATTATGTGAAATTCTCTGTTCTCAAGAATTATAATGATCTACCTTGCAAGGGAGTGCATTCCAATCCAGATCTGTGGGACCCCACTAAGAACCCTTCTCCATTTAGAGAATGTACCATTGACAACCACATTCTGTACACAACCCATTGGCTAGTTTCCTATTCATGTACAAACATCATTATCAAGACCAAAAGACCTTAGTGTGGAAAGCAGTATGGTATCAAATGATTTAAGAAAAATCAAATAGATCACATCTGCTGCAAACCCATTGTGCAACTGAACATATACAGGAGGTCAGGCACCAAGGCAGTCAATTTGAAAACAGCAAAGTCATTAAAAAGGAACAAAAGTAGTTCAACTTCTACATTTGTGCATACACAGCAAATAGTGTAATACTATGATTTCACAAGGGTAATTTCCAATAAAGTAGGTGTATGCATATAGACAGGAAAATAGTTCAAACTATTTTGCTCTATTTTCCATCTCTACATGTACACACCTACACTGGTGAGGTTCCATTACAATGCAGTGATACCAATCCTTGAATGGCATTGATTCTTGTAACACCTAAGCCATTATATCAACTAAGCCATCTACCACCGACTTTTCTTCCAGATAATATGTCTGTCCCCCATCTTCTGTCCCAACATATAGGTATTTTCAGAGGATTTTTCACCCAATGCTTAAAGATATAAGTGAGATGTTAACAAGATTGTATCATGTTTCAAACTCAGACATTACATTATAATTTGAGCAACAACTTCAATGTGACTGTTTCTTTAAGAAGAACCATGCCAAGGCACACATTATTTCTTTATGCTCATTTCTCCAGTTCAGCGATGCAATTTACCCTGAATTAATGAACTTTAAACTTATTGTTTTGCAAATGCCACGCCAGTGGAGAAAATTTACAATCTGGCGTTCAAGTTAGTAAAATAGTCCTTACGTTTCAGTTGCATTGGAAGCTATTTTTGCTTATCTAACCTTTTTTGTTCTGGAGAAAACTTCCTAAGAGAGCCATTGGAATCAATTTTTAAATTCAGATGTATTTCCTCCTCCCTTTTCCTTCTCTCTCAGTCAGTAATTAACCTTCCTGAAAATCTTTTCATTAAAAGGCAATTTTAATGTGTTCTGTGCTTTCTATTAAATCAAAATAACTATTATGCTTACACTCCTTCATTAAAAATATGTCTCCCAGCTAAGTTTGCACTGCATTTTTATGGTGACCTTTGCTTTATAAATGTAAGTCAGCTTAATTATTAGAAGTATAATTATTTAAGATCAGAGTCTGCTCAAATGTTTTTAACAAATTAAAATAAAGTCATTTCTGGGCAACAAGAATACATTAGGGCATACGTAGGGTAAGTATAAGATCTAGTCATGCTAATGGGTGCTGAATAGTGCCCAAATGTACCAATCGCAATGCAACACTCTTGTCCACAGAGAACCAATGCACTTTATACCTGCCTATAGCAGTGTTAGTAAGCTTTGCACCCACATGCCCCCCTTACAAGACAGCATAAGGTCTGCCTGCTTCCACTCAAGTCAGTTTATATATATAGTAATAGAGGAGCCAATTAAGGGGCCATGCTTAGCAAAATCGGTGCATTGCTAAGAAAATCAATGATGTTTATGCATTTTTGCACTTTACAAAAAAGCCCTTTAAAGTCATATGTACTAATTGCCCATATGTAATAAGTTTGACCAGGAGCAGTAACCCATAGCAACCAATAAGATTTTTGCTTTTAAACAAGTGACCAGTAAATGCTACCTGCTGATAGGCTTTTATGGGTTACAGTCAATATTCAATATAAATGCCACATAATCTACTCACCTACTACTCCTACTACTATCAGACTGACTGTGGATACTAGGCAGGAGCAGGGTTTGCAACAATTTGCTCAAAATTTAGTAACCATAGTAGATACAAAATAACATGTACTGGTCTGCAGTTGGGAAAAATTCAATGCCTGCTCCAGGTTACTAGAAGTGAAGTTAATTGTGGACCTGTTGTTACTAATGCTGCTAGTACTAAAGTTACTACTAAAATTAAGAAATTTTTATTTTTGAGTTATTCAATAGACTTGTTAAACCCAGTTGTTCAACAACAAAAACCCACCCCCATCACTGACATCACACTGTGATGTGACTTCACATTAGTGAAGTTTAAAAGGATCCTAATGGTCATAACTCTGGTTCCCTATAGTGATAGACTCAACCTTATAGGCCCACTCAAGCAAAACATTGTGCACCAAAGCAGTGGACCATGGGAAGGAAAACTGATGTGTCCCATTATTACTATTTCATGCAGTAGAGGTGGATGGGCTACTACATATAGATTCCAGGCATTGTCAAAATATCACACACTGCTCCTCACACTGCTGCTGGTTTACTAGGAAGTATTATGTAGTACTAGCCCAAGACTTCCACCTTAAGGCCAATCACCGCTTTGCTGTATTTTAGTGGGCTGCAGTCAAGGCCTTAGATCCCAACATCGAGATATATTTATCAAAAGGTGAAGCTAGAGATCTCCACAGTCTGCAGAGTGAAATACCGCCTCTCTCCATTCATTTCTATGGGATTTTTAAAGGCGTATTTATCAAATGGTGAACTTTCACTATCACCCTTTGATAAATATGCCTTTAAAAATCCCATAGAAATGAATGGAGAGAGGCGGTATTTCACTCTAGCGAACTGTGGTGATCTTTGATAAATATAACTCATAGTCTTACATAGCTCAGGAAACCTCCCCCCCAACACACACACACACAAAGGAAAGTGTCCGAACTCTTAGGGGCAGATTCACAAACTGGTGAAAAGTCTCAGCGACCACTGTGCACCCATCGATACACTTTGCCAGGCAATAATTCGCCCAGACAACGCTAATTCACTAAAATGCAGAGTTTTGCCGTGGGCAGTGAAGGCTGGTGACTTTTCGTTAGCGTTACTTTGGCAATGCAAGCAATTCAAAGCAAAGATGCACTAGCATTCATTTCTGCCTAGCACGAAATTGCTAGAGGTCTTGCGCTCAAGTTAATTTGCATATGGCGGGAAATGTAAAGTTGAATGGACATCTTTATATGTTGCAGCAAATACATTACATTTCCAGGGTACCTTAATGTCCAGGGTACCTTAATAAAGACAATGTTACATGAGCCCACTGTACAGTTAGGGGCACATTTACTAAGCTCGAGTGAAGGATTTGAATGAAAAAAACTTTGAATTTCGAAGTATTTTTTGGGTACTTCGACCATCGAATGAGGCTACAACGGCCTTCGACTTCGATTCGAATGATTCAAACTAAAAATCGCTCGACTATTCGATAGTCGAAGTACTGTCTCTTTAAAAAATACTTCGACCACGTACTTCGGCAGTTTAAACCTACCGAGGTACAATGTTAGCCTATGGGGACCTTCCCCAGCACTTTCCTAACCTTAAGATTGTTCGAATCATTCGATTCGAAGGATTTCATTTTTCCTTCGATCGATCGATCGTAGGATTTGCGGTAAATCCTTCTAATTCGATATTCAAATTTGTAGGATTTTT